>CM056458.1:17519940-18788857 GCA_029783895.1 Triplophysa bombifrons | reverse complement strand
ACGCGCGTCCGCACTATTCACAGCTCGCGTGGGAACAACGAAACACAAAAGCGCCCTTTTACGCGTCATGACCTCCGGGAAAGCCGCACGCCCGTAACATCGCCAATCACCGCGCTGGACAGCAACAGTCGACCTTTACAAATAACTTTCTACAGCCGTACGCACGCACGCACCCAGTGCACAGATGTGGGAACCCTCTGTCAATCTAACAAGTGTTTGTAGCTGTTCAAGTGGGGGTTTCATACCAAATACTATCTTTTCACTTTTGTTGATGTATTATGTTAATTGAATGACCATAACTGAGTTTCCTGAACCAAAAATATTTGCTGCATAAATCTGTAGTATTTAAAAAATGATCAAATGTGACATCACATGACCTCAGAATCTCTCATTTCATTTCATGAATCAGGACAATTTCTGAGTGTATAAATACTACTTAGTTGTTTTGGTTGCTTTTATAATATTATAATATTATATTATAATAATAATTTAATAAAATGAATCAACAATCAAATCTAAGTGATAGTAGATTTATTTTGTTATTGACCAGCAGGTGCCACTGACACACTTAATTAAACAAGCTGCAGAATATGTGCTTTATGGCACGGTTTCACAGACAAGGCTTAACTAGTCCCAGATTAAGATGAATGTTTGAGCTGTCTTAACTGAAATAACTTGACCACAAATATGTCACTGGCATTGCTTTGGCGAAAGATGCACACCAGTGATGTTTTTGTAAAGCATTTTTCTAAAGGCAACTTAAATATTCCATTTATAAAAGGCCTAGTCCTGGCTTAAGATAAGACTTGTCTGTGAAACCGGGCCGATAAGTAATAATAACAACTAGTTAATACTGAGAATTGCCCCCTATACTGAAGTATTACTAGGTGCTGAAAGATATTTGTGATATATTTTCTCATCCCCAATTGACTACCACAGTATATATTTTTTCCTACAATGGCAGTAAATGAATGAGAACTGTTAGGTTACTGACATTCTTACAAATATCTTTCTATGTTTTTAGCAGAAAAGACATTTAGACAGGTTTGGATCACTCTGAGCACTGTAAATCCGAATGTTCAAAGTAATAAATTAAGTGTAAACTTTATTTTATGTAAGATAATTCTTTGCGTGAGATTGCATTAGGAGAGTATATTTTGAAATAAAGTGTTATTTTATGATCAAAAAAGGAAAAAGCCTTGTTAACGATGAAGGTTCATTTATCGTGGATATTTAGAAGAGTATGTTGTATTCTTTGACATTTGGGATTACCATGGTTCAAAAGAGTGGTGTTTATGGTTATGGTACACTCTGTGTAAACAGTTTATTATGTGTTGATGTAGCTGAAATGTCTTGGTTGTCTCAATAAGACCTTACTATTATTTAACTGTAATTTAAAAATTAACATTATGAAATGTTCAAAATAGTAAGACGTTAACATGCATGAGTACAACAAACTCAAAACATCATAGTTCTGCCTGCTTAAAATTGGGAACATCAATCAAAATAATTGATGTAACTCCAATTTTTTAAGTTTTCCCAACTTATTCGGGTTTAAAATGTGACAGAATTTTCATTTTTGGCTGAACTGTTCCTTTAGAAGCTCTGTTCTGTGCCTCTACAGGTACAACATATAACAAGTTGTATCTTTTTGGTTACCATTAAAGAGACAAACAGTGTACACAACAACAATATCATTTTTAAAGGAACACACAAACAATCATTCATCAAGTCTTATTTACAGTAAGTTATAGAAAGCCTTTTATTGAAAAAACAACAACATTAAACACAGCTTTCAGTCGTTTCAAATGTAGCTTTTTTTCTGTACAAATAATCATATAATTTGTTCTGCACTCAGAGCCACAAAACAATATTTCTCTAAATCATATAAATCATTTTTAAGCTGGAAAACAGCTCTGTGGCATTTTCCACATAAAAAACCCCAAAGACAGAAGGCAGTTTAAGACTTTTGAGTACACAGACAGGGAAAATGTCATCGTTTGTGATTAATTTGAGGTCAAACGTGGACACGAATACAATTCAGGAATCATTTATCAAACATAGTGTTTTAAAGGCACAACATTCTCTTTCTTCCATGATCCATCGCTTACTCTTTACAGTCTTCTCATTTCAACCACATACATTTTGCTCTCTTTAATGTTACTTTTTCTTTTTCGTTCGCATTTTTCTTTTTCAGCAGTGTCCCGTCTTGAGATTTTCACGGTTGTTTGTCAGATGAGGATCTCAAGCAGGTCAAGGTCAGGTAGGGCCATCTTCTGTCCTCCACTGAGCTGTGCCAGTCCCTCGACACCTTTAGTCTGACCGGACAAGAATTCTGCACATAACACACCAAAAATAAATGGTAATGTCTGGTTGAGTAATTGACTGCTCAACAAAAAAAATGTTTTATTCATGCATGTTTGCTTTCATACAATGTGAAAATGTCACCTGTCTTGTGTTGTCTAGTGGAGGTGCTGGTTCGGAACATCTCTGTTTGACTGCCGCTGTCTCTGCTGGCTGATTTGGAGTGAAGGGACATGAGAGGTGTGGATGGGAGAGAGAATGATGCAAGAGGTGTTAGATGGGAAGAGGAGGGAAGGGGTAACGTGGAGGAGGAAGAGGAAGGACAGTAGCGAGGGAGACATGAGGATAAGCGTGTCAGTGATGTGCTTGAACCTGCGGAGGCCAGGAAGGGAGGAAAAGAGGAAGGCAGAGAGGACGAGAATGATGGAGGGAAAGGTGAAGGGACAGAAGAGACTGAAAGCGAGGGCAGCGAGGGTAGGATGTGCTCCCCTGTATCTTGTCCCAGAAGTAAACCTACGAAAATAAATGCAAATCTTTTAGCAACCTAAGTATCAGGAGGTGTGGCATATAATTGATCTAAGTACTGTACTGACTGGTGCTGCCCTTCCAGCCGCGCTGGTCTCTGCGATCGGTCTGCGATGTCTGTCGTACATGCAACCCTGTAGTGATTGAAATGGAAGGAACAGAGCGAGCAGGACGGAGAGGGGCGGGTTCTCGACGGGAACGCTGCTGCAGGACTTTAATCATGGCGTCTTTCTCCAGCAGCTGAGCGTGTAAGTTCTTCATCCTGTAAAAAAACACATGGAAACGCTTTACTACAGATCTCTTTTCCTACAGATAAAGAAAGACCGTATGGCGAGATGTTGTCTTTTTCCATTTTCAAAGTTGCCACCCTTCGGATGTGCCGCCCCTAGAGTTTACAAAATGGTTCTCTTGATATTTATCACTCAGGTTCTAGAGGTCTTTCCCTGGGAAGCTTTTAAACTTGTTGGCTGCTATTGTTTCATCTCTTGGTCAGAGTCAGACATTTTTGTTTTGTAATGAAAGTAACGTTTATGTTGGCTCAATTATATTTCGGTCTACAAATGTACAAACATTTAAAGGGGTCATATGGCGCGAATACGTGTTTTCTGTATCTTTGATGTGTTATAATTTGCCCATGGATGTATTTAACACGTAAAATAGCACAAATGAAAGTGTCAGAACAAAAGATGCATTCCATTTAAAAGCGAATGCTCACCCAGACCTGCCTGAAACGCCTTGTGTAACCACCCCTCCACAAATCTACGTCAGTTCGCTAAGACCGCCCAAATGTATTCGCAGGTAAGATGTGTGTACCTGTCAGTACAATTCGAAATATGGTGAGAGGCGTTACATTTCCGTCACACGCTTGCAGTATTCCACCTATCACTAGGCACTTGTTAACATGGCCAATCATAACACCGCTCACTTTGCAGAGCGATGAGCTTTGAAAAAAAGATGCGGAGAGGCGGGGTGAAGAGGTGATACAAACATGCACAGTATGTGGAAAATGTATATATTCCATGTATATATACTGTATGAGTGTGTGAGCGTATAATGTTTATTGAATTGACCTCTGCTCCATTTCCTGACAGCGTCGGCCACTCTGAGGGCTGTTGTCGTCTTCGTGCTGCCAGAGTGAGCCATCACTGTAACTGCCACTGCGAGAGTGCTGGATTATAGTTCTGTCTCTGAAAACCAACAAAACACATAACAACAGTCATTGGGTCATAAAAATATTAAAAATAAAGAAAAACATGAAACTAAGACACTGCTGATAAGCTGATAGAAAGAAGGTGTTCTCTATTTTTGCAATAGCCAACAATCTTTCATTTCCTTCACGGCTTGATCTGTTATTTGTTGTTGGTGGTAACATCACTGTATTTCAGCATGTACTGTGTAAGTTCCAGTCCAGTGTCTGTTAAACCTCAGGAGTGACATAAAGAACCCAAAACAGCAATGTGAATGGTTGAGAGAACGCAAAGACACTTTGCGTTGTTTAAGGTCCCCGTGAACAGGAAGTTATGATCGTTTTTACTTCCGTATTCTGACACATTTCCGAGTGAAAAGGAATTTCAAAGGAGACATTTTGTGGGCGTGGCTCCCGTGTTTCACTGCGAATTGATTGGATGCATAAAAACAGCTGTTGTATTTTGAAACTGGCAGCAGACTGACAGTATAAGGGGAGGAGTTAACGGAAGCCCCACCCAAACGTCTAATTTACGTCATTTGAGATGGATAGTCATTTCAGGGCAGAAGTGCACTTTCAGATTTTAACTGAAGATTATGAGGATACATGAATTTAAAAAGAAAACGACCCACATTGATAAACTATTTACTATAAACGCTGCAATATTTCATGAAAAAATGAGAATGCGTTAAAGTCCTAGTGAAATAAAAAATTACCAAAGAAAACAAGTTCATATTCATGTTTATTCATGATGCATTTGATCTTTTTTGCTTTTTGTTTGTCGTGTTTTAATTTGCGAGTAAATGCAAATGGATCTGCAAATAAATGCAAATAAGGGTCGGCTCTTGGGGAGTCTAGGGGGACATTGCTACCCCATATTATTTTTGGGCCCCTCCAAATATATCCAGCTGACATTAAAAACTACTATTACTAATTTTTATTATTAATTACATAATAATCGTTTATGTAATAACAGAAAATGTAAACATTATTCATGCAAGTGAACTAGATTATATACAGTATCTACCTAACCAGAATATGGGATTCCCCACCCCAGCTGGGCCTGATGCAAATACACAATATATTTTTTATTTGAAATTTTGAGAAATGTTGGCACTAATTCAAAGAATTAAACAAACATGCTTATTTCACTTAAACATAACTATAAAAAGCTAATTCAGGAAAGACTGAAAACAATTTTGGAGTGCTCTCTTCATGGCCTCAAATCTAACAAAACAAGGGCTGAAAGCTCAAAATGTGATTATTTAACTTCACAGGGTTAATAAACAGCTTGAGAGCACAATTTCTTAGATGTGAACCTTTGGGTTTGTCACTGCGTTAAACAGTCGACAAACACTTTACATAACTAATGTCTACTGCCTTTCCAATACCTTTTAACCTTTTAAGGATTTACTTGTTCAGCGTCTGCACAATGTTTAGTAATCTGCTGTTTTGATGGATTGCATATGGAGCTTGTGCGCGCCTTTAAAGACAAAACGATCTCAGGCAGTTGGAGATGAAACTGATTCAGCGTGCGCTGACCTCTGTGCTGCGGCCGTAGCCGCCGCCTCCATGGCGAAGTGCCTCATTGCACTCTCCTCTAAATACTTCTGCTCCCAGCGCGTCATATCAGCCTCTAATCCCAGAATCCTCTCCTCTCTCTCCCTCAGCAAATCCAGCAGAGCGGGGGCGCTGGACTCACCCACACCAAGGGGCACGCCTACACCAGCACGCTACACACAAACACATGACAGACAGCGATTATGGGAACTGCCCGACTGCATAATTGCAGCCCTGTAACATTTAGCCCTGCTGCGGCTGACAACTCCCTTCCTGAAAGAAACACACAATGCACCTCAACTCTGAGTGCTGATGTACCTGTTATGAACACAACAAACTGTGCTTGTGAGTTTCTTAAGGGTATAAAAGCGTTTCGTATGCATGCCTGTTGTGTCCGCAGCACCTCCAGTTCTCTTTCCAGGCGATTACGCAGACGTCTCTCGAGCTGCTCTCGCTTCTCGCATGCGGCCTGGAGCTGCGCCAGTGCCTGCTGCAGACGCTCCACCCGCTCCACATACATCTGCTTCTTACTCAACTACAACACACACAAACAGATAGAGAGAGTGACAGGAAAGTAGGTGTTTTATATCAGTTTAACACCTTTTGTATGTTTCTAAGATTTGAATTTATTGAAGTTTACATTCATCTGTATTAATGTTGCTTAGAAACGGTGCAGAAATGATATTGTAGTTTAAATCATGAGTAACGCCTTAACATTTGTAAATATGAAATAACAATGAACAATTTCATTTCTGTATCTGATAATACAATGCAAAATGAACTTATTTATTAATTAAAATTAACAGAGATGAATAAATGCGGTGATATGCAGCTGCAGAAAAAATAAAGAGATCTTTTCCAAATTATTATTATTTATGGGTATATGTTTAGGTAAAATTATCTTTTTTGTTTCATACTGTGAACTACTAACAATATTGCTCCCAAATGTCAAATATAAATTTGTTTCTTTTTGCATTTATTTGCAGAAAATGAAACTGGAGAAACAGGTCAAAATAACAAAGTATGCTCTGCATTTTTTCAAACCTCAAACACTGCAGAGAAAACAAGTTCAGATTTTCTTTTAAGCAATACACCAGTCATATTTCGCCATGTATTTCGGAAATGTTCAAAAATGTTTTTTATGTGATAACCTTGATTTTTATCATATTACTCTTGACATGCTGTCAGTCTTTCACATTACTGTTGGATGACTTTATGTCACTCCTGAGGTTTGATTTTGTTGAAATACAACAGACACTGGACTAAAATGGACACAATAATTGAATAATCTCTTAATTTCGTCTGCGGCTGTTCAGTAGTCTCTAGGTTTTCAACTATTATACAATATGTTTCACTACCACTTGAATGTTGATGAGTGTAAGTATAATGACTTACTTCTTCCTCTAGTCTGATAACTTTACTTTGAGCGTTATCCAAAGCCTGTTCTAAAATATCAATGTGGTGCTGCTGATCCTCATTGGCTGATCGGAGACTGGCCGCCTCTATCTGTAATTTCTCAAGATCCTTTAGACTTTCTCTTCCTGAAAAGAAAAACAATGACAACATGTTCCTTACAATGTTGTGGATACTGTAAATACTTACTGTACTTAAATATATAAAGAAACGATTGTATATTAAATATATACAGTATAGACGGTTTCATCTTAACAACATAAACAAACGTTACTGCGCATGCGCACTTTTGTGACCCCCAGCTTCACTTCCGGTACACATTCACAAACAACAGAGTGCCTGTAGATTATACCTGATAACAATCTGAAGAAACCGAAAAGAAATGTTACTTGGCTAAACTTGTTTCTTCAATACTTTGAATTTGAACTGCGATGCCAAGCTCGACCGCCAGATGTCAGTGTACCACACGGTTTATTTAAATGCCACCAAACTACACGACCCATTCAACAAATTGTTTATTTAATAAAATAATACAATTATTATACAGTAAAATAATATAAATTAATATTAACAAATAAAATATAAATAATTATATTATTAGAGAGAGAGTTCTGCCAACGGAAGTCTGAAACGCTGGAGCGTCACGTGATTCATGAAGCCTTCAGATAGTAACAGGAAGTTATGTTTTCTCTTTAAATGCTTTATTTCTTTCATTTTTTAATTCATTTAATGGCTTTCGTCTTTAAATAGGTTAGAAGTTGACCTCAGTTTGTCTGTTTAGTAGCAGTTCCATGCGATACTAGTAACTTCTGGGAACTAAAAAAAACTGTTCCATTTGGGTCAACGTAGAAGACGCGACTCTCTATCTCAATGGTTCTGAGACTACCCAAACACAAACCGGAAGTTAACTGGGGGACTGAGTCACAAGACTTGGAGTAATTAGCAAAAGAGCCATCGGAGTTATTTGTTATGAGAGTCACACGTTTCTTTTGTTCTTTTTGGAGGCAGCCGCTGGTCACTGATCACTTTATCGTTCAACAGAATGCTCACTGTTTGAACAAAGTTTATTATGCAATATTAAATATCTCTCAGTGTCGTACTGTACTCTGTTGGTCATATGTATTTTGCTGTAGATGGGGAGAGAGAGAGAGAGAGAGAGAGAGAGAGTAAGAGATAAAGTGAGGAAGTTAAGGGAGGGACGCAGGAAATCATTTGGGTAGAGTACTTCTAAAGAACTCTGTTCTAGACACAGAGAACAAAAGAGTGCACACATTTTTCTAATAATAATGTATAACAAACAAAAATGATAAAGTCTCTCACTTTGTGAAAGATACAAGTGTCCGTCCTCTTGTACCTTCAGCTCCTGATTGGCAAGTTGTCGATTTGCTGTTTCCAAACGATCTAAAAACCATATTATAAAAACATCTTAATACCAAGTGCCTCATAACATAACAATAATTTGCTTTAAAAATAAAATGAAATAAACACAAACAAGATACAGCTCATTGCTCAAAGCAATACATTTTGTTGTTAAACATTTTTGGGTATTCCCAGTGGAGAAGAAGAACGCAGTATTGAAAACAATAGATTGCTACACCTGTAGTGCTTTTGCTTGAGCGAAACCAAAATCTTAAATATTACTTTGTAATAATAAAATCTGCTCGATATGGATTTGCATTGACATTATTCACAGTCACCTCTTAGGTCTCGGTTAAAGTCATGAAGGCGTCTGATCTCCCCCTCTAGTTTATTCCTCATGGTTTTATCCAGAGCCTCTCTTTTGGATGAGCTCTTGACTAAACTCTCATATGTCTCAGACAGACGCTCAATCTCCAGCTCCAACTGTAAACAGAGATCCAAAAAACATTCCCTCATGTTAACATTAAAATGACATTTTGTTGCTGGAACTAAAATATCAGATGCATTTTAATGCAGAAAGGGGGATTGAAAGTGTGGGGTACCCGCTGTAATCTGCTGGCTTTCTCGTTTTGTTTTTGCAGTTCTTGTTTGAGACTTTGGTTTTCTTCGTTGAGGTTCTCCAGCATCTGCTGGGTATGGCTCACCATGGCAAACACCTCCCCCGGGAAAGGCTGTCCTAAAGGAGCCAGACGAACAGATGGCCCATGGTTTACAGATTCGACCTGGGCTGGAGGAAATCCCAAAGCCCGAGACTGGGATACAGGCTGATACTGCTGTTGAGAAGCCTGTGAGGACGGCAGGACACACATCTCAGACACTGGACTGTTCTGCTGTTGTGAAGCACCGAGAGACACTGAGCACGGTCTGTAATGAAACAAGTTAAGGTGAGAGGTGTTAACATATCAAGCCATTCGTACATCAAACTTTTTTTTTACATAAGGCGCACTTTTTAAAACGCTGCCTTTGGGTGATTGTCGGTGTTTTCAGGCCTTTTCAGTTGTTATAATACTGAATATCCTCTGAAATAATATTATAATATTAATATCTGCTTTCGCAGAGAGTTTATTTAATCAACAAATATTCATATCTTAGTAGTTCAGGGATATCATTTGGGACAGATATATTAAAGGGAGAGTCCACCCCAAAAATTTAAATCCTGTCATCATTTACTCACCCTCAGGTTGTTCCAAAACTGTGTAAATTGAGTTAAGATTAGGGAAAATAAATACCATGAGAGTCAATGGGGTATGAGATAGGTTTGGTTGCTTACATTCTTCCTAATATCTTCCTTTGTGTATAGCTAATGTCACCTTTTCTAAGCCATCCAATCACAGAGCAGGAGGGGCAGGACAAATACCACACCAACCAACCAACCAACCGTAGCATCCTAATTGTTCAAACATACATCTGTGTAGAACGAGTTAAAGGGATAGTTTGACCAAAATGAAAAATATGTCATCATTTGCTCAACCTCAGATTGACATCGTCTCCCATAGTATTATAGCTCCCATAGTATTATAGCTCCCATAGTATTATAGCTCGGTTACTGACATTCTTCCAAATATCTTCCTTTGTGTAAATGATGACAGAATAAACATTTTTGGGTGAAATATCCCTTTAAAGGGATAGTTCACACGAAAATAAAGCAATCTGTCATTCAAAACGTGTATTTTGTGGAACACAAAAGAAGATATTTTGATAAATGTCTCAGTGGTTTTGAACCTGGGATGTGAGAAAGTTACCTGGCTTGCTCCGGCATGGCCAACGTTAAAGAGTCATCGTGAAGGTGAGCGTAATCCAGAGACCCTATATTAGTATTCAAAGCGGGTGAAAGCGTTGTCTGTACCGGAAACTTAAAGGGATATTCTGGCGGAGGACCTCTTTCCTCCAAAAACCACTTTGATGAGGAAGATGGTGCAGGTGGTGAATTTTCTGCACTTTCATCCCCATGAGAGGAGTCTCCTGCGCTGGAGGACCCAGAAGATCCAACGCTCTGCTTAGTTCCGTTGAGCTCCAGACCGAGTTGCAAGATTCTCTCACTGAGCGAGCGAACGTGACCATGTTTCAACTCCGTCAGGCATTCATCCGGGAGAGACGCACCACCTCCTTGCTGGAACCAGGGTCGGCTCTCCGCAATGGCCTTCACCGGTACCGCGGGAAGAGAGGTGGACAAGGACGACAGAGACGGAGAGGTTGACAGCGAGTATGCGCTAGACAGTGACGGAGGACAGGAGTGTGAACCCGTGGGACTGTCCGACACTGATAGAAATATCTGTTGGCTTTCATGGCTCTCAAAACTCTGGTGGCCTTGGTTTTGAGACTGAAGGTCAGTTGGACTGTGCTGTCCTCTGAATAGTTGAGACTGGATTTTAGCGTCCTCGTAAGATGGAAGTTGCACGTTGTCAAAGCCGGGACCACCTGCACCCTGGCTTACTCCAGCAGTGGTCTTTTCCATAGTGCTGCTATCCACCTGATGCTCCTGACCTTGAGGTTCTTGTCGGGGCTGACTCTGTGAAAGTACAGACTGATACAAATGATCCTCCAGGTTCTCTGTAAACGCTGGACTGCTTGGCATGTGAGAGCTGTTGCCTTCTGTGGCTTCTTCGGGTCCGCTCGCTCCGTATCGCAGATGTTCTTGCATGAGTCTCTGAAGCACAGTTCCAGAAGCGCTGTCCTCAGGACCATGCATCTCTGCTGCTGTGCAGGTGGACAGGGGGGAGCAAGGATGTTCACCAAGGAACTAGATGACGTTACCTAGGGAAAAAAGAAAAGGAGCAACTAATCATCCAAAAAACAGCACATACAAATGATTTGAAAGCACATGGAAATGAGACAGGAAAAAATGACCAAATCATTTTCAAATCATTCATGATTACCAAGGGTTTTGTTGGACAATGTATATTATAATGTAATAAATTGTTTTTGATTACTAACATTTTTACATTCAAGTTTTTTCATGTAGGTTCAAACAGGAAACAAATAACAAATCTAGTAAATTCAATCTTTTTCAGATGTTTTTATTTATTGTACCAAATTTAATATGCAGACAAAACTCCTGCCCTCATTAAAATGTATTCTGGAATGTGTTCATGTTAATAATTCTTGAAATGTATTTTTTGCGGCTAAATAACAAAATAAAATATAACTAAGATTGTTTTAAATGTAATTTAGCATGTACCCTTGTGAAAATAAACCCCGGTTTAATTACATTAACCATATTTTTTTGCGGTAAAAACATAGTAACGACAAATGTAACTACATATTAACCATGATATTCGTAATAAAACTGCTAAAAACAGACTAAGAAACTTTTACTGTAATAAAACCATGATTGATTTTTTTATATTATTAAATGATTACATATGCCTTTATCTGAATATATTTCATTATCATTTCCCATATTTAGATAACAAGTATTATTTGAGATATTGACTCAAAAGCATTACTATTTAAGAGGCACATGCACATGCCTAGTGTACATTTCCAGTTTATAACAAAGGAAACCAATTTGATCTTGTAGACAATACAAGAGAAACGAGAGAAAGAGTGAGCAGGGAAACATCCTCAGACACATGCCGACACACATTCAACAAGTCCACAAATAGCATCAGCAAGTGAACTTCAGCATTACGTAGACAACTATTTAAAAACTCCACATTACAGCAGACTGCATGAGACACCGCCAAACTTTCACGAGCCGAAGCGTGTCATTAATAAACAGTCTGCGTTCGTACAAGGTTACAGAGAAACGTTAAATGCACAATTACTAAAATAACTGATTTACCGTAACATCACCAATATGAATTCAAACAAATCCTGGTGTTTGACAAGCTGACACGTTCGTAAACGAGTTAGTAAACACGAGTCACATGAGTCACATCGATCCCATCATCCGCTACATCAAAAGCAACACATAAACCGCACAAAACAAGAGGAAAGTTTTCAATGTTGACGTGTTACCCGGTGAGACCTTGACACGGATTATCAGTCTGTCAGGGTGAGAGGTTTAAAGAGTGAATTTCCCGGGACCCTCGGGAGTTTATCGGAGGTCCGCAGAGCGCGTTTGACGGACAATCGCGTCCATTCACTGGGGCATGACAGGAATGTGCGTGTGCCCGTACCGCTAGCCAACGCGCGCTCCCGGGTCCTAGCGCCGACAGAGTTGGTTCCATGAACGGTGTATGAAGCATTTTAAGAGTTTTATCATTTGGGGGTTACCAAAAATCCACCTATGATGTCACATTAGTTAAACCGGTTTCACAGACTTGGTTTAAGGGTAGTCCCGGATTAAAATGAATGTGTGACCTGTTTTAACTGAATACAATTTGCTCTGAAATACACTCACCTAAAGGATTATTAGGAACACCTGTTCAATTTCTCATTAATGCAATTATGGTGGTGGTATAATGGTGTGGGGGATGTTTTCTTGGCACACTTTAGGCCCCTTAGTGCCAGTTGGGCATTGTTTAAATGCCACGGCCTACCTGAGCATTGTTTCTGACCATGTCCATCCCTTTATGACCACCATGCACCCATCCTCTGATGGCTACTTCCAGCAGGATAATGCACCATGTCACAAAGCTCCAATCATTTCAAATTGGTTTCTTGAACATGACAATGAGTTCACTGTACTAAAATGGCCCCCACAGTCACCAGATCTCAACCCAATAGAGCATCTTTGGGATGTGGTGGAACGGGAGCTTCGTGCATCCCACAAATCTCCATCTACTGCAAGATGTTTTCCTATCAATATGGGCCAACATTTCTAAAGAATGCTTTCAGCACCTTGTTGAATCAATGCCACGTAGAATTAAGGCAGTTCTGAAGGCGAAAGGGGGTCAAACACAGTATTAGTATGATGTTCATAATAATCCTTGAGGTGAGTGTATTTTAAAATATATCAGTGCCATTGTTTTGTCTCAATATGCACACCAGTAGTGTATTCTCCAAAGGCAATTTTATAAAAAGCGTCATAAATATCTAATCAACTAAGGCATTCCTGGTTTAAAATAAGCGGTGTCTGTGAAACCAGGCCATTATCTAGTTGATAATTGAACAAATTTGAAACATAATTCCAACCAATTACACTGAACATTGTTCATATTACTAAATCCCATCAAACTGAATGAATCATATTTATATATCTATTTTGTATACACAACACAACATTTACAATCCCGGCCAGCACAAGGACGTCTGTAATATGTCTGCTAAAGATCAAGGACCGGTTGTTCAAAAAATTTAATCTGGATCTGAATTTGGAAATCCCATGTTTTGCTATCCAGAATCATTTTACTTCTGTGCCAGTTTTTCAAAGCAAAACAGGATTGGATCACCCTGAACCAGATACACACTTTTTTAGATTACCAAATCTGGATTAGGGTACTGGTGCTCTACGGAAGCTCTAAAGGGACATTGTTATTTTATGCTGCCGAAATCAGTTTTTCTTTACTGTCGGCCAACTGAAAAGGTTAATAGGCAGGCTAATATATATTTCTAATTTTTACTTTGACAGTCAAATTTATCAAGAGAAAATCTAAATATAATGTCTGTGTGTATATTACATGATATAAATGTTGTATTTTTCTCCAGTTTTTAAATTTTATCACATTTTCTGTTCCTGAAATCCTTTTTTCTGCTATAGGATCGGTATAATCCTGTTTTGTTTATCAAAATTATCCCGATCCTACTAAAAAGTTTTGAACAACACAATCTGACAATTTGATCCAGTTCAAAACTAATCAAATTCTCAATCCACTTTTGAACAACTCAATTTTAAGGTGTGATCCAATCCGATAGCCAAAATCCAATCAGATTACATTTGAACAACCGGCCCCTGGGCCCGTTTTTTTTATGATCTGGATCAAATTAATCCGGAAATCCCATGTTTTGATATCCAGGATCACCTGATCCATCTTACTTTAGTGCCAGTTTTTAAAGGAAACGCTGTGATTTAAATACCTAATTTCAGGATTACCAAATCTTGTTTACCAGAGCCCAAAATGGAATCAACAGTGTAGCCTACTGGTTCAGTAAAGAACAACAGATAGGCAAAATACCTGTGGCCACAAATAGCCATTGTTTATTTTACGTGTAAGAAACAGAAACATATTACATTCCTTATTTTGTTATAATGTTAAATAACAAAACAAAAACAATACTATCCAATAGTCAAAAATAATATATAAGACAGATACCAGCTCTTTCCATCTCTGCCTTTAGTAGATGTATCTCCATCTTCACTTTTCAGCAGTTGAGTAAGCAAGATTTGTTCTTTACCCAGTTCAATTTGTTCTTCTGCTCTTTCGGTTTAAGAAGCAACTCATAGCTGTCACCATCCAGGTTTGTATCTGATGAACGTTATATGATATACTGTATATATCATCAGTAAACATTGATTTTGTGATTATTCACTTAAGAAAACCTTTCTGATTTTATTTGGTTCGAAAAATCACAACTGAATCCACCCTTCTGATGGGATCAGGATAGTCCTGTTTTTTTAGGTCAAATAGATCCCAAACCGAGTTAAAAGTTTTGAAAAACCAAAAGGGCAGGTTTGATCCAGATCAAATGTTAAATCGGATTACATGATCTGATTTTAGTTCGGAAATCCCCAGGGCCCAGTTTTTCAAAAGTAATCCAGTGGGATTTCGGATCACGGATTGGATCAAATCTTAGAAATGGGTTTTTCAAAAGCAAAAGAGGGATTACGAATTTAGATCAGAGCATGTAAACTGGCATACAAGTAAAATGGATTTGGTAATCCTGAAATTTGGTATTTGGATCACAGTGATCCAATCCAATGTTCCTTGAAAAAACTGGCATGAAAGTAAGATGGATCAGGTGATCCTGGATAGCAAACCAGGGCCCAGTTTTTCCAAAGTAATCCTGTGGGATTTTGGATCGTAGATTGGATCAAATCTTGGAAATAGGTTTTTCAAAAACAAAAGAGGGATTCCGAATTAAGATCAGATCATGTAATCCGATTTTACATGTGATCTAGATCTATTTGATAAAAAAACAGGATTATCCTGATCCCATCAGAAGGATGGATTCAGTTGTGATTTTTCGAACCAAATAACATCAGAGAGGTTATTTTTAAGTGAATGATCATAAAATCAATGTTTACTGATGATATATACATCATATAACGTTCATCAGATACAAACCTGGATGGTGACAGCTATGAGTTGCTTCTGAAACGGGAAACCGAAAGAGCAAAAGTACAAATTGAACTGGGTAAAGAACAAATGATGCTTATTCAACTGCAGCACAAAAAACTGCAGACGGAGATACATCTCCTAAATGCAGAGAGGGAAAGAGCTGGTATCTGTCCTGTAAATTATTTTTGACTATCGGATAGTATTATGTATGTTTTGTTATTTAACATTATAACAATATAAGGAATGTAAAATGTTTCTGTTTATAACAGTATTTCTGCTTCTCACAATTAAAACAAACAAGGGCTATTTGTGGCCACCGGTATTTTGCCTATCTGTTGTTCTTGTAGCCAGTAGGCTACACTGTTGGTTCCATTAAAGGCTCTGGTAAACAAGATTTGGTAATCCTGAAATTTGGTATTTGGATCACAGTGATCCAATCCAATGTTCCTTGAAAAAACTGGCATGAAAGTAAGATGGATCAGGTGATCCTGGATAGCAAAACATGGGATTTCAAAATCCGGATCAATTATGATCAATTTTGAATTTTGGGGAAAAAATGGTCCCTGGAGATCAAGAAAACATCTGCTGTGTAAAGCCATCTGCTAAACGTCTTAGAAAGAGCAGTTTTACATCCATTCTACATCATAAACATCTTCCAGATGTCTTCTAGATGTCTATATGACATTTGACTGCAGACATCTATGAGACGCATAGCAGATGTAAAAAACAGACATCAAATAGACATCTGCCAGATGTAGCGTCCTATACAGTATTGTTCCAATGTCGCTGTAGAGTCCTTTCAATCCCCAAATGAGAAAGCCTAAAGCATTTTGCAAAAAGCTGTTGTGGCTTCTATGATGCATGATATTTGGGTCACATTTTTGGCTAGACCTTCTTTATTACGTTTTGCCTTCTGTAGCATTGCTTATAGTTGCTATTGCATCATCCTTGCATTAAATAAAACCCCAGAATTCTCCTCCTCAGTCAGTTTTCTTTAAAACGTATAAGCCCACTTAATGAAATTCTCAACTATAATGTCAATAACTATGTTTCAATTCAAAGCGTAAACGTTTTTGTACTTTTTTTAGGCTACCGTTGTTTTAGTGGCACAGTGTTCATTCTTTCATGGCAACATATGGCACACATCGGATATCTGATGTATTATAGCCTCAACGATCAAAGAGCACCATTAAGGTCTTATGGAGAATACATGGGTACACAGACCTTTCCAATCTCTCACATTCAACGGTGTGAGGAGGAATAGTTTAGTTCCTAGTCATCAGGGTGTGATACGCTCAAGGAATGAAACATGTCCAGAGGGCTGGATTTATCCGACTTATTCAAACAACAGACATAAACAGTTATTATCAGAGAACCAAAACATGCGATTCTAGATACAAAATGTCGTCTTATCACTGACTGGCTGTACTTTGTGTCTACTGGAAGGTCCGTAGAGATATTTTTCTGTTTTTCGGATATTTATGGTTGCACAAAAATTGCATAATTATGAATATTGTTATTTTTGCTGAACAATAATATTTTTAATGCGATGACTTGTTAAAAATGATGAATTAAAACATAGAATTGTGCTTAAAGGTACACAAACTGCCAGGTAGTCAGACAGGTAACCCATGTGTATGTGCGTGTGTGTACAGATTATACACCCTCAAGCTATCTATTTGCTTGTCTACTTTATCTGAACTCAAGCGGAGAAGGGACATCCAAACAATTTATGTCAAACATCCTTCCACAAGTGTGTTTAAACCAGGTACATCTTATAAATCAATTTAAGATTATTTAAACAATCGTTCCCGTGTTTCTTATATCCACCCTGGTGGTAATTTGTGTCCTACCTCCTTGCTTTGCGCCTCAGATGTTGTTGTTGCCGCTGCTTACATGAGGTCTGAGTCGCTTTGAGCAATCAATAGTTGTCTGTTGTAAAAATTTGTTAGGCAATGAAGGAAAGAGGGTGGTATTCAGGGATCCACATATTTATGTGTGAGCATTGACACCAAAACGACTCGAAATATGTTGCGGCGCATGTGTCCTGACATGCCAGTCCAAGTCACACACATCCTCTGCCCAGACATGCAAGGGTAAGCAAAGCCAAAAGACCTTGGAATGGGAACAAAGGAGTGTGAGAAAGAGACATTGGTCGAGGAAGATAAGAGCCAAAGTAAGGCACAAACCATGCAAACAGAACTTGATATCTATATTGAATCTCAAAGAGCTTTGAGTAAATGTACAGTATATACCTCTGATTCTCTCAGTGGATATTTTAAGCTGTCCCGGAATTCAGTGCTCTCCCACCCTTGACCATAATTATACATTAGGCCTTCGCTTTTTACACACACATTCCACTTTGTTTGCTCATGTAGACATTTGCGCTGCTTTTTATTTTATTTGCTGGCTTATTTTATTTGGCTGATGCATACAATTTTATGGGTACAGAATATACACTTCTTTCCAAAGGTAAGAGTCACTTGATCATTCTTTATTAGGATTTTTTACATTTTGGAACAAAATGTGAACACATCAAGGCAAAGAAACAACACAAATTGAAAAGTTTGAATGCAAGTTTATAGAATCTATTTGAAAAGAAAAATATTATATAATATGGGTAAAACTAAAAACATACTGCTTGATAAAAATAGAAAACCAAAGCAAAACACTAAAGTAAACAAACATTTTTACTGATTTTTGAAATTCAAGACTCTTATTCAGCTCAGGGCTGACATTTTCGTGCTTTGACTGCTCTCTTGTGGTAAAACGGATGTAAGACTTTTTCTGTGACTGATAATCAACGCACAAAAAACAACTGATTCACTTTGGGCTTACAAGCTAACAGCATTTTTCTTTGTTCATATGCTATTTTTAACATAACTAAACAGTAGAAAATATGAAGAGATTATTTGCAAAAACAGATGTATTTATGGTAAAAAAATATTTATTTTGTGCATTCCAATGAATAACAATCAAACTGCAGTTGGGTTGTTTTGATTAGGTAATAACAACAAAAAGATACAGCTAACTAACACAATAAGATCCTGAAAACATAATAAAAAAATGAACATATTAATCTCCGAGGAAATGTAAACTGCCCATAAATATTTGCCTTTGAAAAGTAACAGCATGTCATGTGTTAATGAAAAGATTCTTGACTTTGAGTTATAACACAAATAAAAAATGAGACCTCTAGCTGTTTTAATATGACATTTAGAGAACATGAGAAGAACGTCATCATCCTCCATCTATTAAAATTCATGTTAATAAGTTTGATTGCGGCTTGTTTGTTGAAAGGTTAGAAGCACATCATAATCAGTCTTCATGCTCTTTACATGCATCTGCTTTGACTTTTAAATGAAGTAGAGGGATTTGGAAATTGCACAGGACTCAATAATTCATGATTTAAAATCATTTAAATGTCCAAATGGATTTTTTATGATGCGTTTGTTGCCGGAGAGTCCTTTGATGAGACAAAATTACAGAAAGCAATAGACTTAAAGGGACAGTTCCCCATAAATGAAAATTCTGTCATCATTTCTTCACCCTCATGCCATTTCAAACCTGTTCGACTTCTTTCTTCTGCAGGACACAAAAGAAGATATTTTGAACAATGTGGGTAGCCAAACAACACCTACCCCAATTGACTTTCATTTAAAACACTGAGACATTTCTCAAAATATCCTCTATTGTGTTTCGCTGAATTAGAGTCACGTGTTTCGAATGACATGAGGGTGAATAAATGGAGAATGTTTGGTCTTACTAAAGGGATGTGAGCAGAGATCACATTACTCTCACTATCTCTACACAGAAAGCAGTGGGTGAGGCTGTGTGCGATACACACAGTACACACAAAAACAAACTTGAAAGACTCTGTTTAGATGTTATATTATAAGATTTAAAAAAGGATAAATGTCACAAGGCTCACGTTCATAGACTTCATAAATAGTTTATTTAAGAAGAAAATCTTTGGTTTTGACATTCTTCTAACCAACAAATCCTGTTACTCATACATGACTGTTTAAAAAGACAACTATAAATAAAACATAAGTTTAAATAATTTCACACTGTCTAAACATGATTTGTGTTGAACATGACGGTCTTCAGAAACCACATGTTGGGCCGGTTGAGACAAGGCCCACCAGTATAAATGCGGTCTTGGGCCCCATAAACTTTTGGCAACAATCCTAAAATATTTCGGGTAAATTCCATTTAAACTAAATGGCACACAGTCAATACTTATGTGGTGTTTGCTGTCGAACACAAACAGACATTAGGATTCAAACCAGACAGCCAGATCAGTGACTACTTTGTTCTGGTGTCTGCTGGCCTGAACACCTCTACAGGCCATGCAGTAATGCTCCGCCCAGAACGACGTCACGTGCACGCTGTAGCGACGCCTCCAGGTGAGGTAGCGCTGATAGAGCGCAGGATGTCGGTCCAGGTGTTTCAGGTATGCAGCGAGCGCGAGCGGGCTCCTGAAGTCTTTCACGTGTACGAAGGCATCTGCGGGAAGAAAGAGCTCATAATTCTCGCGCGACGGCCCGAGAACCACGGGCACGGCCCCTGATACGAGCGCGTTCCTCCACAGTTTCTCAGTGATGTAATCCGTGTGCATGGAATTCTCGAAAGCCAGATAGAATTTGTAACGGGATACGGTGCGGGTCACGCTGTCGGATATCAAATCCTGCCCTGCGCGCCCAAACACATCCACCTGTATGTATTTTCGGAGACGTTTGAAATATTGCACCCTCTCGTGCTGCTCGTTCCAGTTACTAACGACCCAAGCGACCAACCCGCGCTGCGCACGCACCTGCGGGGCATCTCCATCTCCACCCCGGGGCTGCAGGTACCCGTAGGGCATGAAGATGTCCGAGCCTCGGCGGTATGACATGGTGAGGTTAAACAGTCCCGCCAGCCCGGCCAGCCAGCCGGAGTGACTCGGAGATTCAAAGTTCATCCAGATCCACTTCTGGCGCGGAGGTCGCGGTGCGCGGGGAAGCGCGCTCCAGTTGCGCATCAGTTCTGCGTGGTGAACGATCACGGCGTCGGCGCGGTCAAACGCCAATCTTTCCTCCGTCAGTGTACAGCCTTGGATCCCATATCTCGCGGCGCAGTCGGGCAGGGGTTCCCGGCTACCGTAGGGTCTCCACCAGATGAGGAGTGTCACACCGGGAGGTTCGTTTCGAACCCCAGCGTGGGTAGGCGAATCCTCCCGCAAAGGGGGCAAATACATTAGGGTTAACACGAACAAAACCACAATAGAGCCACACAATAGAGCAGACACCCAACGGTATGATCTCCGAGAGGACAACGCAACGCGACATTGTCTTTGTCGGTGCGCACCGTTTCGAGAAGTCGGGTGTGATGAGTCGTCTGTCCGCATATGGAGGAGCGGGTATCAATGTATCCAAGTGGCAAAGTCAGTAATAACTTGCGGCCGTGGGACATCTGATCTTGTTGAAAAGCTTAAATCAGATGCGCAATGTATCAGTTCAACCTGTTTTCCCTGACAAACTAGTTTTGAATGGGTTACTCATTGATATTTGAGAACTAGAGTTAAGATCATAAGGCGAAGTGCTTTCTGAATCAGTCCTCACATACAGCAACTCTACGTGGCACCTGGTCAGAATAGGGTCATGGCTTAAAGGGGTCTTTGTCTACACCTATCAAGTGAAATGGGTTGGGTTTTAACGGCAGTGCAGCTACATTTGCAGTACTTTTATACAACTGATGAATAAGAACTAACCACGTGAAGCTTTCATTTGAATCAGACGTTTCAAAATACCACACCTAAAAGCAAGTCTGTAGATAAACGCGGTAGAGTATTGTAAAATACACTGTTAAACTTTGCTGTAGTTTTGCACCAGGTTTGCCAGTAACTTACTGTAGATTACATTTTCTTCTAAACATAAACTTACCTAGTTTTTATATTTTCTTTCATAAAACAAGAGTAAATATCTTAGGTATCATCATTTAAGACATTTTAAATATTTTTGCTACAAAACGATACAAAAATGCTTTGGAAGAATGTCATTTTTTTTGTGTAATGAGTGTAATGAGACCATGTCTCATCTTGCTCAATTTGAATCTCAAAAGTCAAGTGTTTTAATTTTGATTAAAGTCAAGTGTAACTCAAATTAAAACAGTACTAATAGGAAAATATTAAGTAGTAATCAAATCTACAGTAATTTACTGGCAAGCCTGCTGCAAAACTACAGCAAAGTTTTACTTACACCATGTGAAAAGAGAGATTTCATGCAGGAGGGTAGAAACTGTTGCGTACTGTTAAAACAGTATTAAAAGCTACAAACTGTAAAATATTAATAAGGTCTAAAAATATACATGCAGTGATTAAAATAAACAATACAATATAAACATTTCCATTTCCAAAACAAGTATGACTTGTTTTTATCAGTTTCTTTTTAGCTTGGTTTTTGGGCTCAAAACATTAAAAGCCAGCAAGTAAAGGCAAGATAGACAAACAACATAAACAACAAAATTGTGCAGCCCTAAAAATGATGATAATTGAATTGTATTCTGGAAACTTGCACATTAACTTTCCTTTGATAATTAGCCGTAATTATATCAGGGAGCTAATAACCCAGAGATAATTATCGTGCTCAAAATGTTATTTTGGGAGGAAACGTAAACTTTCAATACAGCAGAAATAGTATGGTTTCTGTGGTAACCATTGAATCTTTCGTACATCCGCTGAGAAACCTTGATGTTACATATAGCAACCTTTAAAAAAGCTAATAGCGACAAATCAAGTGAGTTTCAGGCAAACTTTTTAGTGGTAGTCCACATACAATTGAACAACTTTATTTGGCTTTATTCAATGGTTTAAATTTGTGAGGACAGAGAATAGGAAAGTATCAAAGCATGTGGAGTGTCATCGCTAGACAGAATGCAAATATGACAAGATTGCAAGAGCACAACATCATCTGATGACATTTAGTGACTTTGAGAAGGTTTTATGTAGTTTTTATTGCAGTCCTCAACAACTGTCCAGTAGACTCTAAAAATGTTGGATTATGTTATTTTACAACCCAACGGTTAGGTTTGCCACTTTTTGACCCAATGCTGGGCTGAAAGTGACCCACCATTTGTTTTAAGTGCATGTTAAATTATGCATAATGTATGTGTGTAGTAGGGCTGCACAACATATCACATGTTTCAGAATTTTGCAAATATGCATAATCGCAATATTTTCCAATAACTAAATAATATAAAGATGGTCAATAGTTAGAATGTAAAACATGTACATTGGTTGTATGATTTACAGTTGTACAATTTTGAGGGTTTAAATAGATTTTACAGACTTATCTTATCGCAATATTTAGCAACATATCTCACATTTTTCTTCGACAATGCACACCCCTAGTGTGTGATATAAATACATTTCGAGTATACAACATCTGTCATGTTTGTCATTTGATTGGTTAATCTACCCTCTCATTAGAAAGGCTAAAATACACAGCAAGACTTTTGCTCATATTTTGAACAGATTGTCAGTCTGGACTTGTTGCAGAAAGTCTGCCAGTCTGTAGACTCAAATTCAGATGCAGGGAGTGTACTTCAGTTAGCATCAGGGAACACGTGCAGCATGTAGAAAAATCATCTACCCAGCATTCCCTTGGGCACATGGACTTTGACCTGCTTTTCAGAGGTCAAATTTATATGTGTATGTTTATACATGTGAAGTAACTGCATGTGGATTTGTTTTTATTTACTGTTCATGAGCTGCCTGATGGGTAACCACCTTTTCTGTCAGTCAAAAGCCATGTCTGGTTTTTGTCCTTACTGAAGTATTAAAATGTCAAGTGATATGTATTTCAGATTTTATTTATTTTACAGTATTTGTTATGATGTGCATTTTAATTTAAAGGATTGTAAGCAAAAAATCTGTCGTAGATTATTTACCTTAATGTGATTCAAAACCTGTATCCAACTCTTTCTTCTTTGGAACACTAAAGAAGATATTCTGACAAATGTCTCTGTGGTTTTGTGTCCACACAATGGAAGTCAATAGGGTTCAATGTTACCAACATTCTTCAAAATATCTTCTTTTGTGTTTCGCAGAAGAAAGTAACTCATACAGCTGTACAATGACATGAAAATGAGTCAATGATGAAAGAATTTATATTTTTGTCCCTTTAACAGTTACAACTATATATTAGTGAACCACATCAACATTCTTTCATATGTTTTAGCTTCATGATCAGAAGCTGAATGTGCACACATTGCTGTCAGCAGATGTTATTACAAGACTCCGCCATCTCAAACAGCCTGTGATGTGCACCCGTGCGGCGTGCGATGTCATACGCTGTCTCTCCTGCACTGTTTTTCAGTCCCGTCTGCAGGGTGCGGTGTGACAGCAACAGCTCGATAGTCTGACCCGCTGCAGCATTTCCTGCGGCCAGCTGCAGGGGTGTGAGGTGGCCCGCGGTCATGGCATTGACCTCTGCTCCTCGCCTCAAAAGACAGGAAGCCACGGTGGTGTGACCCCAGCAACAGGCGCTATGTAGTGGCGTCCAACCGTCCGTCGTTCTCGCATGAAGATCTGCTCCGGTGTCTAGAAGAGCCGAGACCACAGCGTAATGTCCACCGTAGGCAGCGCGGTGTAGAGGGGTGTAACCATCACTATCATGACAATAAGCAAGGGTTGTGTCTGACGCAAGGAGATGTTCTACTGTGGCTAACTGTGGGTGACAGAGAGAGAGAGAGAGACAAATACATCAGAGAGACAAATACATAAACCTTTCTTGTACAGCTTTATATATATATATACATAAAAATTTGATTGGCATCTTCAATGTACTCGTTAAAAAGTTTGTAAATGTGGGCTTGTACTTAGGACAACTTGTAGACCAATGATATTGTTTCACATAAGTGAACAGCCGATGCTTACTGGTTTTTACTGTGATCTGGAAGGCTTCGTAGGAAATTAATTCGTTAAGGAATACAACCTTATTGTAAAGTGTTATTTATTATACCTGGAATGAGATGTGTTATGACAACATGGAATATGTTGTGATTAAATGGATACACAGTCCTAGCGTTTTGTTGGAATTGTCAATTATTTTCTGTGGTAAGCACTAAATATTTCTTTAACTTTAACAAATAACATTTACAGTACAAACGTTTGACTCTCAGAACAGCATCAATGTATTAGTTTATATAAAGCTAGTTCTCTCTCAAAATGCCCTTCTAAATAAAATATTGACAGTCAACGTATTTTGTATTCAGAACATGGTAGACGGGCTGGAAGCGTGCCGATGGCATTCGGTATTTCATTAAGATGAGCCGGCTCTCTGGAGATGAATATGAGCTTTTCAATAAAATGATGTGTCAGCTAGAACATACTTACGAGACCTCTTTCATGGACTCAAGGCTGAGATTTTATAAATCTTTAACATGCATCTATATTCAAAGCAGGTAAAAGTACTTGTAATAGCCAGTTGTGTGTCTGTCCATATGTAAACTGATTCTTCAAGTCCCATGAAATCAAAATTGAAGTGTTTTCATTAGAATATGTTAGCATTAAAGGGAAAGTTCACACAAGGATAAAAAACCCTTCTTCATTTATTTACTCTCATGTCATTGCAAACATGTACGATTTTATTTCAAAAGAAGATCTTTTTGAAGAATGTCACAAATAACATTGACCCTCAATGACTTCCGTTATTTGCACACAAAAGCACCGAGGCATTTTTCAAAATATCTTCTTTTGTGTTCCACAGAACATAACGGTGCATAGATTTTTATTCGAAAACTTGAGCTTTCCCTTTAAGGAGATGTATAAACTGTTATGTTCCAAAACATTGTTGCTGATGTCATAAAAAATGCTTATCGTTGTGACAGAGGAAAAAGAATGTAGGCTTTGAATGATTATAGACAATGTTGAGCTTATTGATATACTAAAACACACTAAAATAACTTTGATCAAACTGCTTTGCAGAATGCGTTGCGTAAATACGTCATCTCCTTCGCCAAAGAAGCAAAAACGTGACAACATCTTATCCCTGTGTCAGCTACCATAGTGCACCGAAGGGAGGGGTGGAGTGAGCCATTGGTTGCAATTCGCAATTTCACCGCTAGATGTCGCTAAATTTCATACACCGGACCATTAAACATGCAGTTCACATGAAAAAAAATAATCTCTTACTCGATTCCTCTCAGCAGCCCATAATATCAGTTCAGTGGGGTTGTCTTGTAATTTGAGCTCTTGTTCCTGATACCACTCCTCGGTTTGGCAGCCTTCATCTTCATCCTCCTCATCGCCTTCTTCCTCCCATCCACTCTTCATCCCCACCGGGATCATGTCGCCATGAGACTCCAGCAGGTCAAGCTGATTGAACCCCTCGGGAAACTCCATCACTGAGTTTAGAACAAGACACAAAAGCAAAAGATGTGTTGGATTTTAGCACAGCCTAAAGACTGTCTATCTGAAATTAACACGGAATAGGATATACTTGTATTTCAATGTTTCAGTGACCAAAGTTTTATTTCATTTTATTACAAATTGTACTAACTTGCAAACCGGAAAGAGACTTAACTTGTGAAAATGAACTATGGTTTAACTTTAATGACCAGAGTTTTATTTATAGACAGTTTCATATGACGTATGCGCCTGGGCCAAGGTTAACGTCCGGTCTGTGTTTGGTTATCGGTCTGGCTGGCAATATAACAAACAATTTGTTTTATATTTGATTTATACTTATATTAATATTTTATTGTATATTAGTGTTTTAAATTATTTTTGATTCTTTAAAGAGGTCTACCGGAAGTTAAGTTTGGGGCACGTGACATTAACATGTGTTTATGTTATGTTTGTGTTGTTGCCGCTGATACCGTCTTAACTTAGTAAAACAATATTAACCACAAATGTCCCAAAGTACTACAGTAACCACAATTTAACCATGACATTGCTATAGTTAAAAATGGTAATAAACCTGGCAAATAGGCACGAGTACCAAAGTTTAACTGACAAAGACCATCGTTCATTTCGTAAGTATGACTTCTGTAAATCGTCCATACCATTTGATACCATCACTGTATTGTTATCGATATCTCCACAATACTTATAAGGTTGTGATCTACAAGTTCAACCAATAATCAAACCATTTCAATAATTTCCGATGAACTCTTACGTGCCCGCAAATAACACATTTGACTTACCAAACAACGAACGCGCTCACTTTGTGATGTGCACAGTCTACGCGGTCTGTTTTGGCGCGATGGAGCCTGGGAAATGTAGTTTCCTGCCCTTCCAAATTAATTACAGTTTCCGCGTGTAAACTACACTTCCCAGGACTAAAACAATTCGCTGTTAGACACTTCCGCGGTAGGCGTGAGATAGCGTGTGCGGTAGAAATGTGAACATTGACTGGAAACAATCTCCTGTAAGGTAAAATAAACTTTCATTTTGCGAGTTAGTGTTCTGTTTGTTTTTGATCATACAAAATAGGAAATTGTTCAAAGTACTTTCGAAACGCAACACTTTTCAAGTTTTGATAATAACTTGTTTAGCAGCACGTTTATGTGCTGATTGTGAAGAACATGAGTGTTATGAAACTGACGTTTAAGGGTTTTTCTAGATTAAATACATCACAACATTTTGATTGATTCGTGCTTTTTCTGTGTTTGTCTACTCGCACTCCAGTCTCAACATGACATCAGCTGGGAACACCTGGTGAGTATTAATAACTTAATGCAAGCATGTAATGTAGGTAATCTGGTTTAAAGGAAGCAAATGTGGAAAATGATGTAAATGTTAGTCTTGTTTACATAAGATAACGTTATCAGTTTAAAGGCAGAATACAAATATTCCCGCCCACTATAATTGTATATAGTTTGATTTTAATGCAGAGACATTATAGGGGTACATTTATCCTTAATGTCATATTATGCTCTTTTTATAGCGATGATGAGGACACTTTCAAGATCCTCATTGCCACGGACATTCACCTGGGTTACCTGGAGAAAGATGCTGTTAGAGGAAATGACACGTTTGTGACGTTTGATGAGATCATGAAATATGCCATGCAGAATGAGGTTGGAATGAATGTGCATATATATTTTGTGTTATTTTTAGGTTATTTTAAAGACGTTTGTCTACATCAATTATTTACATTTATGCATGCACGTTTACGTTCTCTCAGGTTGACTTTGTTTTGCTGGGCGGTGATCTGTTCCATGATAACAAGCCATCCCGCAAGACTATGCACTGCTGCATGGAGGTGATGAGGAAGTACTGCATGGGTGACCGTCCAATTGTCTTTGAAATCTTAAGCGATCAGGCTGTCAATTTCAGTCAAAGCAAGTAAGTCAGGAGCGGACAGTTTCCTATATGTGCCACTGGACGACAAAACCAGTCTTAAGGGTCAATTGTTTGAAATTGAGATTTTTATATCATCTGAAAGCTGAAGAAATAAGCTTTCTGTTGATATATGGTCTCACAAAAAAATCCAATCACAAAAATAAAGTTTTTATATATTCAAGGTAGGAAATTTATAAAATATCTTTGTGGAACATGATCTTTACTTAATATCCTAATGATTTTTGGCAAAAAGAAAAATCTTAAATTTTTACCCCTACAATGTATTTTTGGCGATTACTTAAAATGTTCCCATCCTACTTAAGATTGATTTTGTGATCCAGGGTCACATATAAATTAGAATTGTCCCGACAGTAGAAACAACAAACATAACAGCCTTCATACCTTGGTACTTGTTTTTCTCTTTTCACTTGATCAGTGAATAATAACTAGTTGTGTACTGATGTGCAGAATAACCTCCATACCGTATATAGGTATGATGACGTGTTGTTCCCTGTGCTCATGTCAGGTTTCCATGGGTTAACTACTTGGACGAGAATCTCAACATCTCCATGCCTGTTTTCAGTGTACATGGTAACCATGACGACCCCACAGGGGTAAGAGAAGATGCCAGTTCAGTCAACCCTTAACAAACAAATCACTCAGAATAATAAACAACTGTTATCTGGTATCTGATGTTAAGGAAAAAACCAAATGTTATTTTATTAATACATTTGTCCTTTTAGTTCAGTCATAATCTGTTTTAGAATATTAAACGAGTAGTTCATATTTTGTTAGTTCGAGAAACAGATTCCACTATTGTAGTCTTAATAATGTGATATCTTGGTATGGTGATAAAGGCAACAAGTTAGATTTACTAAATATAAAGTTTAGTTAAAGTGTTCCTTTGTGTGGAACCTAGATTTAAAGCCCCAAAGATGCCATTTTAAATACAGGGCTCTGTTATGTGGTTCTGGTATTTTAATTTGCATTTAGAAGTAAACACTGCTCAGGTTTATGAAAAGTGCAAGAACAAAATGTAACATCTCTGTTTGTGTTTCAGGCTGATGGTCTGTGTGCTATAGACCTGCTGAGCTGTGCTGGTCTGGTCAATCATTTTGGCCGCAGTCGATCAGTGGAAAAACTTGAGATCAGTCCGGTTCTCCTGCAGAAGGGAAGCACCAAGATTGCACTTTACGGCATCGGTGAGTTTTTAAAATAGGATTTAAAAAAAATTGTTCTTAAATGTACAATTCAAGAACATTACGTTTTAATGTTGTCGATATGTCTGTGTGGTCTTTTAAATATGCTTTAAGACAAACCATGTGCAAATTAATCATTCTAAAAAAACAATGCTAAAGTTTTCCAAAAAATGTTTGTATGATTCAATCTTGTAGGCCGATGTGTGGAGTTTTGCACATTATTTCTACTAAATAATTACAGTAATTAGACCACTCAAGATAATGAATAGATTGTTAGAGATAATTGTTAGTTGCTTAAGTAGACAACACATTAGAAATACAAAGATATATTTTGTGTCAAAACAGCTTTTTAGTTTTTGAGTATTTGACTATTAATCTAGGGAAACTAAACTATTAAATGCATTTTTAGTGTTTTACTAACTTCAGTGTAAATAATATTCAAATTCATTTTTTGCTTATTATCATAAAGTATGTTGTGAATCTGATGGAGATTTTTTGACAGAAGTGGATGTTATGGATCGTCTATAGGATCATTTGATTCAGTAGGCTGGTGTTCTGCTTATTTTCTGTCCAAGAGGTGGTATCTTGTGAAAATGTTAAGAATTATTTTTTATTTCAAAGGTTGAATATATTAGATCTCAAATTCCTCCTTTTACTATTAACCCAACTGTGCGTTCTTATTGCCCTGTGAAATTTTATCATTTTTAGGTTCTACGTATCTCTTGCCTATAAAAAATAGTGAAACAGTTAAAGCCATCAGACTCCCTACTTGATAATGTTCCACCAAAACTAATCAAACAGGCTTTTGATACAGTTGGGCCTTGTGTTTTATCTATTATAAATTGTTGCCTCGTATCAGGGGTTGTTCCGGCTTCTTTCAAACATGCTGTGGTCCCGCCTCTATTCAGATGGATTCTGCGGAGTATTGCAACTACAGTCCTATTTCAAAATTGCCGTTTCTCTCAAAAGATTTGGAGAAAGCTGTCAGATGTAGTCCGTCTTGAATAGTAATTTCTTTTTTTTAAGTATTTCAGTCTGGCTTTAGGGAGCACCACAGTAAAGATCTTCACTTTTAGAGGTTCTTAATGATGTTTTGTTTTCTGTGGACTCTGAAAATGCTGCAGTTCTGGTGTTACTTGACTTTAGTGCAGCATTCCACACTATAGACCATAAATTTCATATTGCACGGATTGAGCGATTGGTCGGGTTTCAAGGTACTACTTAAAATGGTTTAAATCCTATTTAATCAATCATCTTCAGCTCCTCTTACATTTGGGATTCCCGAAGGATCCTATTTTATTCTCATTATATATGCTTCCAATTAGGTCTATTTTTAAAAAACACGGCATATCATTCCACTATTACGCTGGTGACACAAATATATTTACCAGTATAGAAGGAAGGAAGCTCACTAGAGCCACTTTCTGATTGTTTGAATGGCCTGAAAACGTGGTTAGATGTGAATTTTTTGCATATGAATGATTGTGAAACAGAGATTATTGTGTTTGCAACTCCAAATTGATATGGGTCCCGTGAGTTAAATTTATGACCTTTATCTACTCACTGCAAATCCGTGGTTAACAATTTGGGGGTACTTTTTGATGAGTGAACTTTTTGATGCAAATTCGATGCAAAAATTGTAACAGTGAACTTGATGCAAATTTTTTCTTCTTTGGTTTTCTGTCTGAGAAATATCAAGTTGTTTCATAGGGCAAGGTTGCACCCTCATCTCTGTCATTATCCAGTGAAGGTGTGCAGAGTAGTCCAACCCAATTTTTTTCTCACATAGGAAGAAAGTGATGAAGGGAGACAGTGATAACAACCTGCCGTCTCTCTGTGTCTTTCTAAGAAGTCAGGGTGGATTCTTTTGGTGAGAAATGGCTTTAGACTAGCATATTACTCTCAGATATAATATAATAATGATGAGTCATTTTGAAATTCATGAAATTTTCTTTAATAAATTGCACATAGTATAGTGCCACACACTTTTCAGTTCATTAAGTTGAAAGCATGTATAGATCAAGCATCCGTGTTACCAGTAGAGTGGTTCTAAAAAAGCAATTGTAACTTATATTTGCACCTCTATATTGCAATAATGTTTTATTTTCCTACCTTTTCACAACTGATATGTTTTTATTTTTTATTTTAACTCACCTTTGTATAAAAGTTTTGCATAAATGGGTTGTGTTTGGACATGTGCCTGACAAGTGTAACCAATCTTACCTGAACATGCTCCGAGCGGGGATCGAACTTTTAACCAGCAAGAAGGAAAAATGGGATGCAGGCACTCTAACCACGATGCCACAGACACTAATAAGGGGTTCCCACACGAATTAAGTTATCTGTCCGAGTAAATCGCGTCTTCTGTGCACGTTGAAAAAATTCAACTTGGGCGAGAAATGTGCCTTGCGCGAAATTATAAAACTGCCAGTTCTGGTCCTTGATTCTGATTGGCTGAGCGGAGTTCTAAGCCGTTATAAAATACCCCGATATATAACGGCTGACCGCAACACATAGCCTAAATATCATTTTATTTACTTTATTTAATAAAACCTTGCTAAGCATATGGAGTAACTGTTTTATAAAAGCAATAAGCCCCGCGAAGCCGTGTGTTACAGTGCATTTTATAACAGCTAAGGGGGCTTAGGTACTCCGCTTCACGTCGTGCCTAACAACGCCCCTTAGCTGTTATAAAATGCACTGTAACCCACGGCTTCTTGGGGCTTATTGCTTTAATAACAAACTATTCCCGTGAGTAATAAAGAGCAAGGAACGCGATTCTTTGCGTTTGGTCTGAACACAACATAATGTAAATCGGAGTCTGGGAGTGAGATTAGCTGCACAGATCACACTAGGTAACATAATTAATAACACGTTAAGATGATGAATTATAATTCACATCTTCACTCATTTTGGCGCCCCTGGCATTTGCCTACTATGCTTATGCCCATGGTCAGCCCTGCCTAAACCGATGTGGTTTTCCAAGCGAACTGCAAGGAAATGACGGCCCAGGTCTAACCGTATAGACTTATGGTAAAAACATTTTGTTTCGTTTATTATTTTTATAATTTTTATATTGCATCGATTTTGCAGAGCGTTTAAGTCACACAAATGTTTTTATTTATTTAAAGACACAGCGTTTCATTGTTTTGTATTAATGCTCCGTTATTGTGCGCTAAACAAGCCTAAAACATTTATTTTTTATTTTCGTTTAAATATTCATACATTCACTCTAGGCCAAGTTCAACATTGTTTCTGAAAGGAGAAAAGATGTTGAGCCTACCTTGTGCTTTTATCGTGATGTAACTCAATGCCTTTCTGTTGTGGGCATTTAACAATAAACATTATTTAAAAAGATCAACTTGTCATTTGAAAAAATCAACAATATATGCTATAATAATAATCCACCAAGAAGAATTTAATATATGATTTGTGACTTCCTTGCTGTTCCTGATTTTTTACGCTTTTAAGATTGATGAAATGTTAATATATAAATGTATCCACAAACCTTTGATTTGTGTCCAGTTATGACTCGCCTTAGCACGAGTAGCACGACAAAGCACCTTACAAAGTCTTAAAGCGGCCCTAACACACAGGGTTTCTGCCAATCTCATATTAATCTTGAGTACCTATAGAGTAGTATTGCATATGTCGTATCTTCGAGGAGTATTTAGTTTGATCACATATATAAAAGAAAGATACAGCTGTACGATTACTTCCGAAATCATATGGCGCGTGCTGAACGAAGGGGTAAACTGAAATAAACTACATTGTCAACAAAACACAAACATCAGTTTCACTCACCGCATGCGGTTCATGTCCAGCATCTTTTAGCCATACAGTGCATCCGGAAAGTATTGATAGCATTTCACTTTTAAGCACATGTACATAAGGATTCAAATCCTTTGCTCAATACTTTGTTGAAGCACTTTGGACACCAATTAGTGAAACCAGTAAGTTGTTGTCTCAGATAAGGGAAAAACTATGTTGTTTTTATTAATTCATTCGTTATGTATGATTTAAACAGCTATATTTATGAAGAACAGCTGTTCATCTCTTTCCAGAATTGCACTTCAAATGATCTTCTAGGTGCATGGGACACATGAGTGGGATTAGAATTCACCCGAAGATGTGATAATAGCCATATCTAATAGCGTTCAGTTTCTTTCACAGACCAATTGAGACACTTTATAAAATGAATCATGTAGTGCCATCCCAAAAAGGTAAAAAAAATCTCTCTCACGCACCTTCTCTGGATCTGTTCACATCTCTTACGTCAGCACCTGACCATCTCCCTTTCTAATCTTAAAATTTTTATATATATGTATAAAGCGTCTGCTAAATATGTCTGACTATATGTAAATGAAAACTGTAAAACGTCAGTTTAACGTCAAGGGTCAGGGATTACTTTTGTGCTGAATGTAGGACATTTATCAATTTGACTTTCATTAATTCAACCAAATATCAAAAACAATGCCACCCACATTTTTGAAGTACTGGGGACAAGGAAATTAACAGCAATTTAACGTTTGGGTAAACTAACACATGCAGAGATATAAAATTCAATTAAAAAACCTATTTCCCTTTTAATTATATATCATGAAATGGAACAAAAATTTGATGTACTATTTGTGTTCATGTTTTAATATATTACATATAAGTAACATAATTGATGATATGCTAAAAAAACTGTATTTATACTTTGGGAATCTGTCCAGCAAAGAAAAGTAGTTGAAGTCCCCTGGCCTACATTATGAATAGGCCTAATGAGGCCCTTGTCCACATGAATACATTTTCGTTTGAAAGTTCGTACCGAGACAGCCTTGGATAAATGCAGTTTTGGATAAAGTGGATAAATATAGTTTTCTCAATGAAGTGTGGACTCAAAAAAAGAACTTTTGAAAACAATGACGTAGAAATGTACTTCAAATCTATTACTTTGAGTTATGTAATCATTAAGGTAGGCCAGGTTAGGTAATACTTAAAATTTTAAGGCCAATATGTTAAAGCACTCAGGGCTGCAATTCCCGATAACGTTGTCTCACTCTACGAAGACTCTAAAAGTACACCTTAAAGGTCTGATGAACTGTGCTTGTTTATTGTTTTATACTGTTATATGAGGTCTACTTATGACGTTCGCGTGGTTTTTACATCTAAATCAATAAGTAAAAGGCTATTTCCTACCCAGGTTTGAGGTCAGCTGTGCAAACGCTCGGTTTTAATGTGCGTGCTGCATTGAAGACACTTGGAAGTAAATGCCCACCGATTTGATTGGATAGCAGTTTGTGTAGTTGGAGGCTTCTGTGAATTTGGTTCGAGACGTAATGATAGGTTACACATTAGCACAATTCACAGTTTTCGCAGGGCATCAGTATTATCTGGAGACCTCCTGTGATTTATAAATGACCTCCTGACATCAGTATTTCAAGTGACGCATTCGCACGGAATGCTTTTACTCAAATTTACTGACTTATTTCCCAGATGTGATGGCAAGGCTTTGGGTATTGTTTATATAGCCTATAGTTGTATGGTGTTTAATGATATATGACCGTACCTGTCAGCATTTGAGACCACTGATCCCGAACCAGACAAAAGAGCACCGCGATCGCGGGTCTCAAATGTTACGAGAGTTTCCATGATAAATAAACAAACAGGAGACTCCCGGTAACATATGTATATAACCCAGCACCCGAAATAATACCAAAACACTTCAAACACCTCCATTATTCGCAAACGGTGTATAAAACCTATAAAAAGTATATGAGCCCACCAAATCACAGAGATGGCAATTCGCACGGCTTTAAGATTACAGACAACCTCTGCAATTAATACAAATGACTAGAGGTCCCAAGGTAATACTAATCTCGTGCAAATAGTGCTCAGGGCACATCTAGCGATCTCTAACAAAGCAATAGTAACGCATAGTTCAAAAATGTAAAAATGTACAAAAAAAGGCACAGCACTGCTTTTTAATTTTAAACTCTCCACAAATTCAGTGTCGACCTGTGCATTGTTCACGAAGGAGAAATGAAACGGACAAACGCTCCCAAGTTTTCCCCACAAAAGCTGGAACGTCTTTAAAAATAAACTTTAACCCCACATTCCTAATATCAAAATCCGAAGGAAGGTTATGCAGCGACTGTATTCTTCCACAACCAGGGATGGCACAATATTTAGCTTTTTTTAACGACATGATTGTTTATTGTTTGCTCGCTATATCTGGTTCCGCCCCACTTGTTCTGTCATGCCCGAACCAGTGGGCGGGGCTAAGTAGTCGTTGATATTTTTCTGTTGGGGCGGTGTTCAACCTATCAAAGTCGTCATAGACAGGTGCATTCCAGAACCTGACGTTCGCTGGGGTTGGTGTCAACAACAGATGTAATCTCAGTCACAATGGAGTTTTCAGTTCTGACACTTACATGATGTTCGCTTGAATACGATTCCCCTTTTATATAACAAAAGCTTGGGTTAAAATTTAGATTTTATTCATGACTCCTTTAACAGAAGTTATACCTTTTCTAGGTGTGTTCCCCCAACTGTACCTTTTGAGGTTACTGAAGGAAAACCTTCTTACGTTAGCAGGTGATGTGCATGGCGGTGGTGCTGAATAGGTTGATATCGATGCCTTGAGAATCGATTGTTCGCACTACCTTGCGTTATAGAGTGGGTAAAGTATTGAAAAAACAATGTTTATTATATTAAACGCTTTAGAAATAGTAGAAATTGCATTTATCAGGGCTCACTGAAATAGTATAAATAAAGAACGAAATAAGTGTGTGTGCATATGTATGCATTTATACTTTTGCAAGTGTCCGATCCCGCACCCTCACGGCCATACGTTTTCTGCTTTAACCAGCTACATTAACTGCCTGTTTGGCTTTGCTTGTTTTTGAAAGGGTCATTTATATTCTCATAGTTTGCCATCGTGTGTTAATGTTCTCCACGATCTGTTTTGATTCACATTATTGTCGTAAATCACTCATTTATGTATAGGGATGAGTGTCCCATACAGAATGCCAATCACTCGCGGGACACCCACAATGGCATGGTAGCCTCTAGGTGCCTCCATCACATCGTGCCTAGCAAAAGACATACGTATGTAATCTGTGGCATAACTGAGCACGATGTTTGTCACTGAGTGAACACACCACCACACCGAGGTCTTTCTCAGCCCATATTCATCCCCAAACACCTCCAGAAAACTCCTCATGGCATAAAAACGAAGAGCCGCCATGCAGCAGCTGATTTTCGGGGGCAGCTCCGTCGAGTTTGTCTCGACAAAGTTGGGCCAACAAGTTGCAAGACCTGCAGAATTTGCTCCCGTGGCTGGCTAAATTTGTGTAGAATTTTCTCTTCTGACATGAGGGACTAAAATGTTATCTAATGAAATTGTGTAAGTACACTAACTGGCTCCGCGGACGGCGCCATCTTTGATTTAAGTCAACTATTCGCTGTCTCGCTGCCAGAGTATTTTATTAAAACTATGTTAAAGTAAAAAGGTAAATTTAATACTTTTAGAATTTTATATTAAGTTATTATATAAAATTTTATGTGTAACTAAACTGCGATGTAGGAAAGCTTTTTGCATAGCTGTATGAAACATCAAAGACGATAAGGTATAGCTAAGAGTGGTTACAGACCAACCTTACGAAAGTATGACTTACAGAAGATATACAGAGTTAAGAGCGTTTCCGGAAACGCAGCCCAGATCCTTCTGGATCATAAGCTGGGTTTCCATTCAAAGTTACAAATTTAGTTTTTCCACAAAGTTTGAATATTGCATAAAACATTTGCAAATAAGCACTGTTTCCATCCAACAAGTCAACCGTCACTTCCTAATTATCTGCCACTAAATAACAGTAAGAAAAGTAAGAGAAGCCACTGATTATAATAATTTTCATATATAATAAAACTTTCGCTAGCAGATGATTATGAAACACAATAAATGCAGTGCTTAAGTGGATGCCTGCTGTTTGGGAAACACAGTCCTGACCGTTCTAGGAGTCAGTAACAGAAATACTTGACGACTTGCTCAGGCATTTAAGAATGACCAAAACAACATTTCTGATGCTGTGTTACAAGATCAGTACTCTGGTTAGTCAGGTTACAGCGTCTCATTGTGCAGTTACGTGAATTTTTTGAAGAATTTATTCGGCAACTGCGTTTCCATCTCCCATTATTCGCATGAACCCTGTTTCGCAAAAATGAAAAACCACCTCAATTGAGCGTCTAAACTTTTAAGCGAATGAAGTGTCTTTAATTCTAAATTTAGCGTTTCCAATCACTCGCTTCTGATGCGAAACGTCAAAATGTGAATAAAAGCTGAGTGATGTGAAACCCGCTTATAGACATCCATCTTATATGTTCTTCCAGAATTACATTGGTAGTCTTCATTTGTACTCCTATCACTGTGTTGCATGTGCTTATCTGCTTTACGTCTGCAGTACAGGAGTGGATTACCCTATAGCGAGATAATGTACAAAGAAAGATTTAAAAAAAGAAAGATAACTCTAGGTTACCTTCTCTGAAAATGAGAAATGAGTTATCTCGCCTCACTTTCCGGAATCTAGCAGATTCAAAGAGATGCAGAAGATACTAAAGGCAGTAGCCTATATATGATATTTGCAAATCCCTCTTCACTGCTGTGATTGGACCTTAAACCGAATCTCTTCTTTGAAATCTTCTCTTTCATATGTTGCCTTGGATACAGTCTGATAAATGCTCAAATGTAAATAAATCAATGCTAATAGCTTTGGAGTGCGGGCTGTGAAGACGCATATCATCTGAACGCATATGCCATTCACTGAATAAGAGAGAGCTGTTCTTTATCAATGATTTTTGTTCCAGAACATAATGAACGAATCAGTCATCTGTTCATGAACATACAGAATGATGGGAGGTGACTCGTTCAGCATTGCTGAGCTCATTTAACATGAACACATGAAGTTGTGCATATTTATAGAATTCTATTTAAATGTTTTGGAACGTGCTGCATTTTTTGCTAAGTTGTTTTTTGCTACGTTGACGTAATTTCAACTGAAAAAGGGAGAGAGCGCGAGACATATTGAAGGGCCCCTCCCCCTTTTAAAATAACTAATTGTAAGCCTAGCAAAGCTGCATTTAACAATGTTGGTTAAAATAATTATGAATGTTGGTAACAGCCCTCCATTTGCATTTTGGTTACAGTAGAAGTGAATGGGGGGGGGGGCTGTGCTGTTCTGTTACCAACATTTTTCAAAATATCTTCTTTTGTGTTCTGCAGACGAAAGAAAGTCATACAGGTTTGAAATGACAAGAAGGCGTCTAAATGATGATACTTTAGTTTTGAAGGTGAACTACTCCCTTTAAGACTTTAAGGTTAATGTTTAATGTCTGGATCATCAGCATCTCCCAACTAGGGCACTATGTGTCACTGACCATGCTGGAAATAATAAATGTGTGAACAAACGGCTGATATGAGGCGCCGCTTCAGCAGCTCTGCTGATGAAGGGGGCGGAGGTCTTCCGATTCTAAATCGGATTTGTTAGGACAAGAACTCTGAAGAGGCTGAAGTGTACATGGAATTTCTTGATTTTTTGGAGTAGTTCAGGTTTCTTTTTTTACTAAAACTGTTATACAATTCTGTTGATTGAAAACAAATCAAATATAGATCTTAATATAAAAAACTAAAAGAAAATGAGAAATGTTGCACTTGCAATGCAGTGAAAAATACAGTATGTGTAGTTCCCCTTCAGTCGGTCTCTCGACGTTGTGTTGAGAGACAGACTGGGTTTTGATTCTGAGAACCTATCATCTCCGAGATAAAACTAAAACGCCAATGGGGATTGGCCAATGGCCCGCCCACGCCAGTCTCCGCCCCGTAATACGGGTATAAAAGGAAGATGGCGGCGGTCATTCATCATCCTTTGTTCTTCGGAACCTTCTCGGCGTATATGTCGAGTTTATCTCTTCGAGTTCCTGCTGGATTTTTGACGCAGAGCAGCGGACTTCTCCCTTCTGATGGCGGATCCCCCTCGGCGAGTGGACTCTCCCTCGGTGGCGGATTTCTCCTCCGGAGCGCAGACTTCCCCTGGGCGTCTCGGCAGCGAGCTACAGATTTAAAAGAGCAGGTCCTTTTCAGGACCAATTTTCTCACAGTTTTCACTCTCATCCAGGAGGGAGGACGGACATAGCGGCTACCCCGGATGTTGGGCTTCCGGCATCTGGGGCGGCCGTTGTGGATCAGTTCTGTCCGCACTGCGGGCGGTGTATGATTCAGACGTTGCGTCACGAGCGGCTGTGTTCCCACGGGACTCAGCCGCCAACTCGCTGCTTCCCGTTTCGTGACGGCATTGGCTACGGCCTTGCCGTCCGCGGCGGGGAGGGGCGAGGGTGATGTGAGGGTGTGAACGTCTTCGTCAGCCCTGGCTGGCGGATCGTTCGCACCTTCCCTCGTCTGACTGTTCCCCAAGAGACGGTCCCACCGTCTTGTTCCTACACCACGCACCGGAAACGGTGTGTGGTGATGATGAGATGCTGCAAGCTGTGTTCTTGGGTATGACAGACCCATCTTCGGGTCTGACGGGCACGACGCCTATACTGCACGTATGGGTTGTCCTCAGGTGTGGCGGTCACAGCGGCTACGTTCTCCGGAATGTTGCCGCAACCCCGTCTGTTCCCTGTGCGTGACCGCCGCCACGGCGAGGTTGAACGCTTCGGCGAACGTCGGGGGTGATGAGGGATTACCGTGTTTGTTACTCCGCCAGCTTCGGCTCGCGGGTCATTCATGCCCCAACACGCTCTCCTAGCTCGTCCCGGATGGGCGGTGGTGACCGTCCCATATCAGGCAAGATCCGACAACGTGCTCTGTCATAACATCTGATAGCTACCTCCGGTCATCAGATGCGAAGCCCCTTGGAGCTCCCGCCTTCGGGAGGTCGAGCCCAAGAAGAGGCAACGCAGAGATGACGGCCGTGCTTCCCCGGGCCGGAGATTTACGTTGAGCTCACTAGACGTGGAGTATGCCGTTCGCGGCTTGCTCCTGTCTGATGCGAAGCCCCTTAGAGCTCCCGCCTCTGGGCGGTCGAGCTCAGGAGGCAACGCAAAAGTGAGGGCCGTTTTTCCCCGGTATTCCCCGGAGATCCACGTGGAGCTCATTAGACGTTGGTATGCCGTCCGCGGCATGCTCCTGTCTGAAGGGCTCAGGGAGTTATTACTTTCCTGGACAGTGAGGTAAGCTGGGGGGCTATGTTGATCACCCAGGTGGTCTAGCGGCCGTGGTACTCCACGGATGCTGCCACTTGGAGGAGTCGACAAGGTCTCCCAAGCTGCTTTCACGCTCCACGCTATGGCGGTCAATAGGGTCCAATCGTTATGGCGACCCATTGGGTTATATACCAGAACGTTTGGATCTGGTTGATGGAAAGGTCGACCCGGCTGCGCACCGCCACACGCCTCGCGCATCGAGCGACGAAGGTCAAGGTGGGTGCCCTGGGTTGGACGATGTCCACAATAGTGGTCTAAGGATCTGTGGCTCAACCTTGCGCGATGAAGCTCGGAAGGTCCGCCTTCTTGGGCACCGCGCAAGTTGGGCTGGATGGTGACACTGACCTCTGGTCATCAGATGCGAAGCCCCTTGGAGCTCCCACCTTCGGGAGGTCGAGCCCAAGAAGAGGCAACGCAGAGATGACGGCCGTGCTTCCCCGGGCCGGACATGCACGTTGAGCTCACTAGACTTGGAGTATGCCGTTCGCGGCTTGCTCCTGTCTGATGCGAAGCCCCTTAGAGCTCCCACCTCTGGGCGGTCGAGCTCAGGAGGCAGCGCAAAAGTGAGGGCCGTGCTTCCCCGGACTTCCCCGGAGATCCACGTAGGAGATCTATGGTAAAGAAGCAGACTGTTCTGTGACCCGACCATCTATGGATGCTAAGGTCCTGCGCACAGCCTGCCCTCCATCAGCCCTGCCTCCCCGCGGTGGCCCCTTTGATACTGGGCCCTTGTAGGATGGCCCGTCAGAGATGTGGAGCCACGCAGGAGGAGGCCTCTACCCTGTTGGGTAACCGCCTCAGGGCGGCCCTGACAGGAGAGCCGTGGAGATGGAGAGTACACTCTCTCTCCGGGCTTCCCCCTGTGGTAGCTGCCTTCTGCAATCTCCACGTGACATTGCGTTGACCGGCGGCAACACTAAGCATAAGTAGGCAGAGCAGTCAAACCTCTCCGGGGTCTCACCCTGTTTAAGGTGACCGCTCTTACAGCCACTAACCAGCCTCCCTGGCACAGTGAAGCAGATTATCCTCCGGTTTCGTACAGCACCTGCCGTTACGAAGGGCTAGAGGACGATCCATCTCGGTTATGCGATCCATTTTTCGCCAGGCACCCGCCAGGTTCGGGGCATTCTCCTAAGGGGAAGCTCCCGTGCTCAGGCCGAGGTTGCTGCTTATGGCGGGAAGTACGGTCGAACCTGTCTCTCTAACCGAGATGTTTTCCGGGCCGGACTTCATAGTGCCTTTAAGGGGGGGGGAGGCTGCGCCCCTCTCTGTATCTATGATACAGAAGCGCATCTTGGCGACAAGATTGGTTGTGGCAATCGACCCGTAGGACCCTTACTCTTACGTCTCCTTCCTTCTGCGATATTCGTGTTGAAGGAAGAACGTATCAGTACTAGGTCGGTCCCTGTCTCCACTCTCGGTCATGGGGACCTTGTGCTTCGGCACCTAGACCTTCTGGCCTACGGGTTAACTGGGAAAGAGCAAGCTCTCCCCAAAGAGCGGGAGCTCCTCTTATCTTGGTGTGGAACTAGACTCTGCCCTTACGCAGCATGCTCACCAAACGAGTTTCTGCAGTAGGTGTTGAACTGGATGAATTGTTCAGCCGGACCCTGGGTCCCGCTGATCACTTCAGAGGCTCCTGGACACGTGGCGTCCTCGACGGATAATCCGATTGAGTTGATGCACGCACAGCCACTTCAACACTGGCCTCAGAGTCAGGTTCCTGGATGGCGGCACACTGGCACCAGGTGGGTTAGGCTACGCCTCAGTGTCTACACACCCCAAACCCTGGTCACTTCTGACCCTTCTCCGAGCAGGCCCGCTCGGGCAGGTACGAGGCGCGTCAAGCGCCTCCCTGCGTGGTGGGGTGTGGTGTGCAACGGGCAGTAGCGGGCAGTGACGGGTTCCCTACTGCCTAGAGTTTTTGGCAGTCCCCTTGGCACTAGACCTCTGGTGCAGGACTACGTGTAGTCCGGTCGGACAGCACGACTGCCGTGGCGGCATACGCTCACAGCAGATGCCACTACTCGCCCAATGCCTCCTCTTATGGAGTCAGCAGGATGATCTTTCCCTGCGGGCCAGGTTACCCTTGGCAAACTGAACTCGACAGCCTTTGCGCTCTCTCGTCAGTGTAACGCCTCGGAGAGTGGCCACTCCATCCTCGCGCAGCCAGCTCTCAGGGGACCGGTGTGGCCAGGATCAGATCCTGTTGCCCCCAGAATCCCCTTTTTTCTGCTTTTGTACCCTACGGGTACCTTAGCACACAGCTGGCCGCGGGACAAGCGGAAGTACGACTTCCCCCAGGAGCCTCCTTGCACAGGGCCTGTGCAAAGTCGGAGAAGAGTGGCTTCACGTACTGTTGTTGCGCCTTACTGGCCCAACCAGGCTTGATTTTCAGACTTCTCAGTTCTGATACAGCCCCCTCTGGCCGATTCCCCTGACGAACCTTACACAGGGGAAGGACACGGTTGGCACCCCAGGCCAGGCCTCTGGAATCTCCATGCCTGACCTCCGGATAGGACGAGGAGGCCCAGAGTGGCTTGCAGTGACGGCAAGACCATCCTGCCGAAGCCCCACCACTTGGCGTGTGCACGCTTTAAGTGGCGCCTCTCGCTCTAGTGTTCTCCCTCAGTGAGAACCCACGGAGTTGCTTGATCCGGTCAGTGTTGACCTTCAGAGACTAGAGAGTAATCTCTCCCCTTCTGCGTTTAGTGTATGCAGCCGCTATGGCCGCTCATCACAATCGCCTGGAGGGTAAGTTTCTTGGTTAACATAACCTGGTCACCAGGTTCTCAGGAGCGCGACTCCGGCCGCACTCCGTACCCTCTTAGGACCGTAGGTCCTACATGGCCTTTGGGCCTGTGAGCCCCTCGGAGACGCCTCTCGTCCTTGTTACGATGAAGGCCGCTCTTGATGGCGCTTGCCTCTGTAGAGGGTAGGGACCTCCAGTATTCTTCGTGTCCCATGGGTGCCTGGAAATTGGGCGGTAGTCTTCTGAGATACCGGCCTGGTTACGTGCCCAAGGTTCCCACACCCCCTTCCGGGTTCAGGTGGTGAACCTGCAGGCGCTCCCCTCGGGAGAGAAGACCCAACCTCCTAGTGTTGTGTCCAGCGCACTGCGCCTCTACTTGGACCGCACACAGAGCATTGGCTCTGAGCAGCTCTTGTCTGTTCAGAAGACAGCACCAGGGGAGGGCTGTCTCAGACAGAGGCTGGCGCATTGGATTGTGGGCGCCACGGCGTACCAATCCCTGGATCACCCGTGCCCACTCGCAGTGAGAGCCCACTCCACCGGAGCAGGGCCTCCTCGTGGACACCGGCCCCAGGCGCCCCTCTGGCAGACATGTGTAGCTACAGGTTGGGCTACACCCAGTACTTTCGTGAGGCTTACAACCTCCGAAAGGAATCAGTGTCCTACACCTAATATGTAGGACAGGCATCTGGGCTGGGCGTACGCCTGCGAAAGCGCCTTCTTCCCTATTAGGTAAGTTCAGTGCGCTATGTAGTCTCCCTACTTCCCCCTCATTGGGTGAAGTATAGGCATTCTATCCATCACTAGCAATCTGGTAACGGACCGGGCGGAGCGGTCTGTTTGAACCAAGTCCAGTACTGGCAGTGTCGCCCCTACTTAGGTGGACCCCTATACTAGGACTATTGCCCCATACGTAGGAACTCCCCCGTTGGGTAGTCCCGTATGTTGACTTCTTCACACCTGATTCCCCTGTTGGCGAATCTGTGACCTCCCCTCCGGTGGCACACCCACCTTGGCTGGCCCCCTACGGCCAAACTTTTTTTGTTGCATGTGATCTCCTTCGGGAGACCATGTCAGTTTCCACATGTTACCTCCCGTACGGCAGGATGTGGTCTCCGTAACATACTCTCCAAGAGGAGAGCAGTGTTCTTTCCCAGTGCGACGGCTCCGGACGGCGCCTCACTTACAAGGCGAACGCCCTGTCCGTGATGACTGTCTGTACAGGCATCGCAAAATGCCTATTTTAGGCTTCGCAGTATGTCCACTACTATTCACTGGAAGGTTACATCTCGCTGCACCGCTCACTTGTGACTCGCTAGCCTAGTCAGTGTCGCTCAGCTCGAGGTCGTAATACGGCTCAGCGCCGTGGCGTGTTAAGATATATCCCCAGTCTGTCTCTCAACACAACGTCGAGAGACCGACTGAAGGGGAACGTCTCGGTTACGTCTGTAACCTTCGTTCCCTGATGGAGGGAACGAGACGTTGTGTCTTCATGCCACAACGCTTTGCCGATCCGCTGCAAGGAGTACCTCTAAGGTTCCTCAGCACAAAGGGTGATGAATGACCGCCGCCATCTTCCTTTTATACCCGTATTACGGGGCGGAGACTGGCGTGGGCGGGCCATTGGCCAATCCCCATTGGCGTTTTAGTTTTATCTCGGAGATGATAGGTTCTCAGAATCAAAACCCAGTCTGTCTCTCAACACAACGTCTCGTTCCCTCCATCAGGGAACGAAGGTTACAGACGTAACCGAGACGTTCACCCAAAAATGAAAAGTATGTCATCATTAACTCACGCCATTGTTCAGTTAACAACATTCTTTAAAATATCTTATTTTGTGTTCTGCCGAAAAAAGAAAGTCAAACAGGTTTGAAATGACAAGAGGGGGATTAAATGTTGACAGAATTGTCATTTCTGGGTGAACTACCCCTTTAAAGTTGAGGCACTAAAATTACGAATTCAAAGTATATCTAAAACGTCTAAAAAACCATCACATCTATTTAGCAATTGCAATAGTGCTCAAACTTGATCTAAAAGTAACATGGGTATAACAATATATAACTAAAAATGTAATAATAAAGTTAATTAAAAAAACAGTCATAAAAATACAGTATTACAACATAAAATGTGTCTAGTCAAAGTTTGGTGAACATTGGCCAGTTTCTGTTAAATTGTATTTGGCCATCCATACAGTACCATACAGGCGTTTTCAAACTTTGGTCAGGGTTCTCCCAGAAAACTGATAAAAGTCCACAGTGTTTATCTGCTTTATTTTCTATTGATAGTCTCTAGAATTCTGTATATACAGTTGAAAGAAAAAGTATGTGAACCCTTTGGGCTTACTTGGATTTCTTCATAAATTGGTCATAAAATGTGTTCTGATCTTCATCTAAGTCACAAGAATAGAGAAACACAGTCTGCTTAAACTAATACCGCACAAACATTATATGTTTTCATGTTTTTATTGAACACAACATGTAAACATTGATAGTGCAGGGTGGAAAAAGTATGTGAACCTTTGGGTTTAATAACTGGTTGACCCTCCTTTGGCAGCAATAACCTCAACCAAACGTTTCCTATAGTTGCAGATCAGACCTGCACAACGGTCAGGAGAAATTTTGGACCATTCCTCTTTACAAAAGTGTTTCAGTTCAGCAATATTCTTGGGATGTCTGGTGTGAATCGCTCTCTTGAGGTCATGCCACAGCATCTCAATGGGGTTGAGGTCAGGACTCTGACTGGGCCACTCCAGAAGGCGTATTTTCTTCTGTTCAAGCCATTCTGTTGTTGATTTACTTCTATGCTTTGGGTCGTTGTCCTGTTGCATCGTCCATCCTCTGTTAAGCTTCAGTTGGCGGACAGATGGTCTTAAGTTTTCCTGCAAAATGCCTTGATAAACTTTGGAATTCATTTTCCACCGATGACAGTAATCCGTCCAGGGCCTGAGGCAGCAAAGCAGCCCCAAACCATGATGCCCCCTCCACCATATTTCACAGTTGGGATGAGGTTTTGATGTTGGTGTGCTGTGCCTTTTTTTCTCCACACATAGCATTGTGTGTTCTTTCCAAACAACTCAATTTTGGTTTCATCTGTCCACAGAATGTTTTGCCAGTAGTGCTGTGGAACATCCAGGTGCTCTTTTGCAAACTTCAAACGTGCTGCAATGTTTTTTTGGACAGCAGTGGCTTCCTCCGTGGTGTCCTCCCATGAAGTCCATTCTTGTTTAATGTTTTCCTTATTGTAGATTTGTCAACTAAAATGTTAGCATGTGCCAGAGATTTCTGTAAGTGTTTAGCTGACACTAGGATTCTTCTTCACCTCATTGAGCATTCTGCGCTGTGCTCTTGCAGTCATCTTTACAGGATGACCACGCCTAGGGAGTGTAGCAACAGTGCTGAACTTTCTCCATTTGTAGACAATCTGTCTTACCGTGGACACATGGACATCAAGGCTTTTAGATATACTTTTGTAGCCCTTTCCAGCTTTATGTAAGTCAACAATTCTTGATCGTAGGTCTTCTGAGAGCTCTTTTGTGCGAGGCATGGTTCACATCAGACAACGCTTCTTCAGAACAGCAAACTCAAAACTGGTGTGTGTTTTTTACTGGACAGGCCAGCTTTAATCAACCCATCCAATCTCATCACATTGATTGGACCCCAGGTTGGCTGTCTCCTGGCTCCAATTAGCTCTTGGAGAAGTCATTAGCCTAGGGTTTCACATACTTTTTCCACCCTGCACTATGAATGTTTACATGTTGTGTTCAATAAAAACATGAAAACATATAATGTTTGTGCCACACATGACGTATTGTAGAAGAAAACAAATGTTTTAGGTTTCTACAAACTTTCAGTGCTGTCCTGATTACTAGGGCTGTACTGCAGATCGCACATGCTTAGTTTAAAAATTGAGTTTATAAAAGTTTTAATTAGGTTTTCTGTGCTTTCAGGTTCAATTCCAGACGAGAGGCTCTACCGGATGTTTGTTAATAATCAGGTGACCATGCTCAGACCCAGAGAGGAAGAGGAGACCTGGTTCAACTTATTTGTCATCCATCAAAACAGGTTATTCATTCAGATTTTATCCATTTATAGCATTACAATGTGGTAGTTGACAGGGTTAAACATGCACAGGTTTGTATTGCTTGTGGCATGTTAGACATGCTGTCAGTCCTTGTATTTGTAAGAAAATTACTGTGACTTTTGCTCTGGCGTTACATGACAAAAGAACTGCTCATCTTAAAGAGTAGGTAGCATGAGATCATGAAAATGACATTTCATGCAGTCTGTTATGTTGCCGTGTATGAAAGTAAGCTGTCTGCCAAGTTGTAAGTCCGAAGGTGAATAAATAACAAGTTATTTGCATGAAAAATGGGAGTCGACACTGAATCACACAAACGATACGTGGAATAGTTCACCTGCATATCTACGTCACTACACATAGTCCCTGCATACGTTTTGCTAAGACTGCAGGGGAAAATGTATCTCTCCTCCCCCAAACACTGTCGCTCGTTCGTGATGCGTGTGTATCATGTCTAGAACCTGTGTTCTACAGTGTGACACAGTCGGTCTTATTTCAACTACCAAAAGAAGAACGTCTGAGGGAAAAATGGTTACTATTCATTTATCAAACGATACCAAAGGAGTATAACCCAAGGGTTAAACTGTGCGCGCATCATCTCACCGAACAGTGGTTTAATAATATTGGCGCGTTCATTGCAGGGTATGTGAAACAACGATCCTTGAAAGAGGGAAATACCAACTCTATTTGGACCTGTTAGCTCCACCGAATCACAACCTGTTAGTGTGACTTTTGATTTTTGTCTGAACTTCAAGAAATATTTTTGTACCTTATGTCTGTGTTTAGCTAATGCATATAACACTAACATTAGCATGTACCATTATTTCTGGGGTGTTACAGTTTGTTTATCTGGCTATTAACTTTGCATTTTGATGCATTTGGCGCACATGCACCTGTATAGATATAATCTGGTGAAACTACAATCATTTTTCATAACGTTGACTTTCTGAAATGCTCTATGTACCATGACAACGCACAGTTAAGACGAAATAATAATATTACTAACGTATTAACAGTATTTTAAGAAAAAATAATATTTTATTTCATTGATGAGCAAAAGCACAACATGCATGTTGTCACACTGGGAGTTTTTATGACAAGAGTTGTCACTTGCCACTGACAAACATCCTGCTCCAGTCGTGGTGGAGTTTGTTGTGGATTAGCGTTTTATGATGCTTCCTCGTCAGACTCGGGCTCAAATTGGTACAGTAAAATCGCCGCCATCTCTAGCTACACATATAATATACATGACATCCAACCACATCTAACCGTAATCCTTTAATGATGGTAGTGGCATTCCATTTGCGACAAATGATGAACGCGTTTGACCAATAACAACAGACTACACCATCTGACCAATCACATGACACAAGGCTAGCGGATAGGAGGAGATTAGACGGATGAATCGCGGAACGAATCATTTGAGAGTCAGTCAAGAAGTAAGGTACGAATAACTGTCTATTATTACGACTTTATAGTGTTTAAACACATTGTATGTACATAAACTTGTTGTTGGACTCTCAATAAACCAAAGTAGGGCCTAAAAAAACATATGTTAGGTATTAGGTACTTTGCTAGGTTTAACTAAAATGTAGGTGATAATGTTTGTCATCTTGCTGTGAATTTTTTTTTGCGAACATTTTCTCAAGACTTGGATTTGATTTGTATTGAGGAAACGTTGGGTCTGTATTTAGTCTGTCATCTTGTTCTCAAAGCGGTCAATGGGCCTCATTCATGAAACACGAGCAGAACCCTTTTTTGTGTAAATCGTTCGTAAAGTCGTTTTGACGTAAGTTTTCGGATTCATGAAAATTTTCATATTTTCAAAATGTTAGTCGGTACGAAAAAAATGTACGCCTGGTCCATACCACGAGTAAAATAGTGCGTAAAACTGCACGTAACGTTCTTTATTATTTAAGACAAACAGATGATTCTGCATTTTGATGCACTATGCATCATAATGACATTTCACATGTTGTTTTGCCCTTTCTGGGATCATTTTTACTTTTTAACTTTGGTTAAACGCAGAGCTCGTCACAGTCCCTTTTTACACAGCTGTCCAAGTGGAGAAGAAGCGGCACAAACACTACATTGACCAACCATCATACACAACGATGGAGAAGTTTATTACTGCATTTCATTTTCAGTAATTTTATTAAAAAATATCATACTAATAACAAGTAGGCTAACTGTTGCGGATATTCTAAATCACTGCAGCCAACGCATCTCCGGAGTAATGCGCACTTGCGCTGAGCCTCCAAGATGCCACCAGCTGGTCATTTTCAGAAGAGCACCAGGTATTACTATTTTAGATTTTCTAAAAACACTTTGGTGGACATTTTGATTGATTATTTTATTGTTAAGCATATAGCCTATTATTCTCTCATTCAATTAAATGTCGTCAAACCAGAATGAAGTCCAGAGGAATCCAGCACTCCTAGATACGTAATTTGGGTATCTTTTAAATCATAGGTTGGGATTATGCTAGTTACGAGTGATCGTGCATGCGCGCCATGTTTACCAATGATTGAAATTCGTTAACATACACACAATTTGCTATGACATCTGACATTTACGAAGTTTTTGCTGAATCCAGAGGAAAGTTTTCAGGAAGGTCTGTTTTACGCTCAAATCACTCAGAATTTACTCATATATTTACTTTCATGAATGAGGCCCAATGTGTGTTATTTCTTCACAGACAGGAGAAAGCTGAATGCAGTATGTAAACCTTTTGAAAACGGGTTTGCATTGATTTTGTGCGTGTTTGCAGGAGTAAACATGGGGCGACTAACTACATCCCCGAGCAGTTTTTAGATGATTTCCTGGATCTGGTGGTGTGGGGTCATGAGCATGAATGTAAGATCGCTCCGGTCCGTAATGAACAGCAGCTGTTTTATGTCACACAGCCCGGCAGCTCCGTGGTCACCTCGCTTTCACCGGGAGAAGCTGTCAAAAAGTTTGTGTACACGCTTTTTTCCATCAAACATCCATTATTTTACTGTCATTTCCATGCGTGTCTGATTTATACTGTAGATATGGATAAGAGAAATCACATGTATTGGTAATTACAGACATTTTAAACTACACACTTTCAGCTTGTTTATATATTACACATTTCCCTTTGACATTTTGTGTATCTGAATGAATGCTTGAAGTTCACCTGTACGTGGATTTTTGTGTTTTTCTGGATTTCCACAGGCACATTGGGTTATTGCGAGTGAAAGGGAAAAAAATGAACCTTCAGAAAATTCCCCTACAGACAGTGAGGCAGTTTTTCATTCAGGATGTCACTCTCTCTGACCACCCTGACCTGTTCAGTCCAGAGCAACCCAACGTCGCGCTCAAAGTCCAAGCTTTCTGCCAGGAGAAGGTACAGCGACATGCACGAGTAACTTACACAAGAGTACACAGATAAATGGGTCTCATTCATAGAGAAGTGTTTCCTTGAACGCGTTTTTTCTGTCTTGACAAAGAAAGCACTTTGTGAACAACTTTCCCAGAAAAGCAAGAAAATTTATGTCATGGAATATAGAAAATAAAATGCTTTTCTGGAAGCCATTATTCGGTCTGCTTGAAGGGTTAAATCAATGTGTCTCCTTTGTTCAGATCATGGAGCGCAAGTAAAAGTAAAGTGCTTTAAAGCCACACTCACCGGCTATCTGACAGCTTCTGTGTCTGTCAGTAGCATTTTCAATTCTGATTCCATATCACACAATATCACAACTATTTACCCATCGGTAAGAATGGGACAGACTTCCAATGTTGTTACTGAACATGTTTTAAAGGGGTCATACGGCGTGAATACATGTTTTTCTGTGTCTTTGATGTGTTATAAGTTGCCCATGCATGTATAAGACACAATAAATTGCAAAAATGAATGTGTCTGAACAAAAAATGCATTCTATCTAAAAGCGAATGCTCACCCAGACCTGCCTGAAACACCTTATGTAACCACACCCCAGCAAATCTACATCAGTTCATGGTATGATTTGCTTCGGAACATCATGTTCCAAATGAGGCATTACATTTCCGTCACACGCTTGCAGTATTCAACCAATCACTATGCACTGGTTCACTGTCCAATCATAGCACATCTGGCTTTTCAAAGCTATGAGCTTTGTAAAAAATCTGCGCGTTTCAGCAAGGTGGGGCTAAGACGAAATACAAACATGCACGGTATGTGGAAAATACTGCGTTTTTGAACCTTAAATGGTCTATACAAATTGCATTACTTCTAAAACAAACAATAATATTTGTTTTAGCCGTGTCATAGGACCCCTTTAAACGAGCAAATTTATAAAGTAGATAGTAGTGGTGTAACGCATGTGTACTGAATGCAATGTCTAACACTAGTTTACTTCACAAGCATTTCACTATCTGACATCAAACGCGCACTTAAACTCAAAAGTGTTTGCGACGACCCGTCATAATAAAAGTCTGGTTAACTGGAGCAAATTATGATACACCCACATGAAAAAAAGCAGTATACTATATTACTTACTTTGGTAAACAGTAGTTATTATAGTAGTAAAATCATTTTAAAATACTTCTAAAGAAAACGTACATTCCCCATAAGGTTAAAAAAATACTGTAGTATCTATTACTATGGTTTATGTGCCCAAAGTCTGTCCTGAAGGGCCGGTGTCCTGCAGAGTTTAGCTTCAACCATAATAAAAAACACGGGAAGCAGTTAAACAAGATCTCACTTTGAAGACTAGAATCTTACAAACAGGTTTGTTGAGCTATGTAAGAGCTAAACTCTGGAGGACACTGGCCCTCCTGGACTGACTTTGGACACCGCAGGGGCCGGTTGCATAAACTGCTTGGACTAGTTTTAGATGTTAGTCATCTATTTTTTTTCTTCAAGACTGGACAGCTTCTTTAAATCACTTGCATAAAAAATTAAATTGGGTTTATTGAAATATGAAAAGTAATACTGCTTAATCCTAACTAATTTCTAATCTGTAAGAATTGCTGTTAAAACGCAGTCTTGATTTACTGGGCCCTGGTTTATGAGGAGTTTTATTTAGGAGTCAAATTTAAATATTACTGTTGTATAGTAACTATTTTATACCAATCTTTTACATTTTATTGTATTTTTGACTTCATTTTATATTTTCGTTTATTTAAGAATTGTTACATTTACTTATTCAATGTATCATATTTTATTTGTATTGTCGCTGTCGTTCCGAAACCTTGAAAGCTCAAATTCCCTGTTTTTCAGGAAATAGAAAAAATGTGTTACAAATAATTAAATACACTTTACACTTAAATTGCACTTTTTAATGCTTTTTATTGGTTAGATATTTGCTAAACCCAGTGACAAACATATAGGGTGACTGCTTATAATGATTTATGACAAAAATAAAATTTTAATCAAACCAAGCTGGCATTTTATTTAAACTTGTGTTTTGAAAAATGTAAACTATTGATGTTTACAAAAGCTAATTCTAAAAGACCGGCAATTTTGTTTAGCATTTATTTCCCTTCACCGAAGTGAACCGAGCCATAATAAAAAAAACGAGGTACATACTGAACTGTACATTGTATGTACTATTAAGGCGGATTATTACTTCTGCGTCAGACCTATGCAGTAGGCGTATTGCTTGTGTAACCAAGACATGAGCAGAAGAAGAAACGGTTCGTTGTGTACGCTATTTGAGGAGCATTTAGCAGAGATAGCGTAAACAGTCACTTTTGCAGCTTGAGTTGTTAATTACAGAAAAAGACGTCATTTATTTAGTTAATTCATTCGGAAATGTGTATAACCCGACGCTATCGCAGAGTTTTTACCTGGAGGGAGGGGGTTCAAGCATACCAATCACGGTGCTTACGGTCCGTGTCACATTGTGCGCGTCAGGCTACACCATAAGTCTGATGCAGTATAAAAGTCACACTATACACCCTTACTAGATAGTAATGTACATGGTAATATCAATGCTATTAAAATAACGGGCCTTTGTTGTAAATGTACAGTAGAAGATCATAAAGACAACTTTGTCAATTGGTAATTTGCCCTCGGACGTTGCAATTTTGTTACCAGTAAAATCACCAAATTAATACAAATATATTACGTATTGAGCGTTACTGGTTATCTGACAGTGTTACAGTAGGAGATCAAAAATTGAGAGTTGTACTTGATTCGTGAAAAACTGTTTTCATGCATAAAGACTATAATTACTGTAAGAACATGTGCAGTAAGTTTAAATGGTATGACCATAGCTGTTCATCACTTGATCGAGCCAATCTGAAATGGTAATGGTATAATTAACGCAAAGGCTATAATTGTGTAACAAACACAGTCGCATTATGAGAGATTAAACTCAATGACGCGTACATATGAGTGGGCTCGCTCGCTCTGTCTTCACAAACTATTTAAAAAAAAATGAACCAGTGTTTCACACATGATTGTGATGACAGAATCTGCCTGGAACAGATTTAGACCATTTTATTTGGGACTTAGTCTTGCTGCAGCATCACCAACAAAAGGTTATTTTAAACCGTACATTTGTGATCACTGGAAAATATGAGTTTTATCCTAACTTTGGTTGTCCTAGAAACATTTATAAACAAACCCTGCAGTAATTGACGAGGGACGGATGACGTGAGCTCGGCTGCTTGACTCGAATTGGTTGTCGGTCCCAAAAGTTGCTCATCATTTTATAAAGTTGTGCAAATCTCAATTTTGTCGCTTAGCTAGACACGCCCACTTGCTTCCATTATAATGAATTAGATCTGGCGGTCTGAACGGGGCGTTAGGACTATGGATTTCAGTGTAACGTGATTTTATATATCTGCCGAGATCTGCTTATAATTTTAATTATAATATAATGAATAAATTACGCTGAAATACTTGGAAAAATGATATTGTTTTTTTGAAAAAGGCACGTACGTTGGAATCTTTATCCAAAGGTCATGGTACAGTGATATTGACCACAGTGTAGATGTTTCAGATGCGAGTCTTCCACACTGTTTTTGCGATAAAAAAAATCTATTTATTTTTTCAATTTTGAGTTGTTTTGAGGTTTCACCGAAAGCAAGCATCATGAAGTAAAGGCACATCTTTGTTCTGGTTGAAAAACATTTTTCAGCAAGATTAACAATGAATGTGGCAGTATGACATCTGATCCTGATCTAACCAGAGAAAACCAGCAGACTGTGTTGCCAAGGCTACATAGAGCTGCTAATGAGTTTTGTTTTTAGATGTGTTTCAGCTGTTTGACATTGACATTTATTACTTAGCAGGTGCTTTTATTCGAAGTGTCTTGATGAACGCTGCAACAAAAGGGAGACAGTAACAGGAATAGGGTTGTGAAACAAAAGGAAAAGTATAAAATGGACGGGCTTGTTAAAAACTTACTGTGAGATGTACTTTATATAGTTCTGGTGGAGGTAGGAATATCATTACACCTTTGAGGTCAAGTGAATGTAAAGGTTGGGAAAGAATTCACACAGGAATAACTGAGCATTCTGTAATCGTGATGCACATTTTTAATCTTTTGTGTCAGATTGAGGAGATGCTTGAAGAGGCAGAGAGAGAGAGACTCGGAAACCCACTAACCCCTGAGAAACCTCTCATCAGACTCCGGGTTTGTATCATAGCATCTCTTCTTGTTTATGGCTTTCTCAGTTCATTAAAGGGACAGTTTATGCAAAACTCAAAATTCTGTCCTCAGTTATTCATCCTCATGTCATTCAAAACCTGTATATGACTCTTCTGTTGGACACAAAAGAAGATGGGTCATTCTCACGAAACCACTGAAACATCATGACAGGAAAGATTTTAGTTTTAAAATGTATAATTTGGTAACACAAAAATGATCAAAATATACAAATGTGTCTCTACATTGCATAACGCATCATGTTAATACAGGAATTAATTATGTATTTTGTTGCTTTCTCTGCTGAAATTCTCATTGCCGTAATGCGTCCCGATTTTTCGGGGGATATTTTATGTTGTAATTAATTAAAATATAAATAAATTGACTGAATATTCATGATTATTAAAATAATTAAGAAATAGTGGATATGAGAATTGTCCATGACTGCTTTTCTCTTCCTCCTTAATATTTTTGAAAGACTGTTTACACACAAAGATACTTGTATTAAAGTTTGATTTTGTTTGAAGAAACACATCTGCCAGTACCTTTCAAATGTCTAACAGATTACTCTTTCTTTTTAACTAAAAATATTCTCTTTTCACTGTGTGAAATTCCTTCTCAAAAGGTAGTTTTCCGCATTTAAAAAATGTTACATGTATAGTTTTCAAATAAAATATACTTCCGTATTGGCGTATAATATATGATTTATAAAAACATGCAAGCACCATGTTTTTGTTTTTTTAGCAAAACATAGTATGGGATTGACAGCTTTAAATGGTAACGGTAATGAGAATGTTTTGTAAAAATGTTCAAAAATGTGTTAAACTGTCAGTAAACGTTTTGAAATGAATGCTTTTAAACATGCCATATCTTTTTTTACGAATAAAAAGGAAAAGTGTTAATGCAAGTGTTTTTAAGAAAGTCATGTTTGACATCTTGGAACCACGATTTTGTGAGCGTCCCCAGATATTTTGAGAAATGTCGTAGTGCTTTTGTGATCATACAATGGAAGTCAAGGGGGTCAAGTGTTGTTTGGTTACCAACCTTCTTCAAAATGTCTTCTTTTGTGTTCTGCAAAAGAAAGAAAGTCATACTGGTTTGGAATGACATGAAGAATTTCCCTTTCAAAACCAGATGTGTTGTGAAAGTAAAAATCTATAAATGTCATATTAACCCGAGTAATGATGGCACTGAATTGCTTTTTAAAATTCATAATTTCACTGTTTCATGTTCATCTCTCTTTCATGTGCCTCAGGTGGATTATAGCGGGGGGTTTGAAGCTTTTAATACCATGCGCTTCTGTCAGAAATTTGTCGATCGGGTGGCAAACCCTAAAGATATCCTGCATTTTATTAGACACAGAGAAGCCAAAGACAACGTTAAAGGCAAGCCACACATACTTGTACACTGCACAACAGCATGCACAAAGAGTACAACGACAGACAATTATTGAAAAAAAAACTTGATGTAGTAATGAGATGACAATTTTATGCATTGTACCTGACAACCCTCAGCTTCAGTAAAAAGTCACTGTAACACATCTTCCAAACGTTGAGTTCTTAATCGTGACGGCATGAATGAACAAATGTTCAAATTAAACTTTGTGTGTCCTGCAGAAGAAGGGATGGATTTTGAATCATTACTCTCTCGTCCTGCCTCGGAGGTTCTACAGCTGAGAGTGGAAGATCTTGTGAAGGAATACTTCCAGACTGCTGAGAAGGTTCGTATGTTGTTTGGGTTTATAAAAGATACAGCGCCATCATGAACAGTTCTCTCAGTCAAGACTAAAATATCATGCTTCAAACTGCCATCAGTAACTTTTGCCTTTCTATCGCCATGGCTGTTACTTTACAAACTTATTAATCAAAGATGTCAAACTGCCATTTTCCGAGAAATCCCACCCGAAAGCTCCAATTATAAATCATTATTGTAAACACAGATTCCTTGTTTGAAGTTTTTGCTGGCTGGCTGCTATAATGACACTATTTAATATATTTGTGAGATTTCATTGATCAAACCTGTGTATCAGAAAGAGAGGGAGATCAAATAGAGTCTGTGTGTGTCTATTCTATTTTTCCGCCCGATGTGCTTATTTGAAATGAAATTGCTAATCCATAAAAGCATTGAAGTCTTTATTCTAGTGCTTCTGCTTTTACTTTAAAAGCCTTCTCTGACCCTTTTGTTCTAATGGATATTTAAGTAAAAAAAAATTTGTTCCGTAGAGAAGGCAACTATTTGAGGCGAGAAAGAACAAGGCTCTGTTTTGAAAGCGTTTTATGCCGTTGCTTGAGCATAAGATTAAGTCTTTCCATTCAGAACAATCTTTTGGTTGCTTTTATACAAATATTTGGCCATTCTTCAAACTAAATTGCCAGTGTTAAAGCATCATAAAACATGTGAATAAAGAGTAAGTCCTGACATTTTTTCTCTTTGTCCATAATCATATAAATATTCAATTTACAATTAAAAAAAATTGTATAGCGCTTCTCACAATTTTCATTGTTGCAAAGCAGCTTTACATACATCATATTTAAAAAATGGAAAAATTTAAAGACATGTTTTTCTGTATGCAATGTGCACTGATGAAACGTAACTGCAATAAATGCTATGTTGTATTGTCAGGGACTGTCAATTATTCAAACGAAGTATATTTCATTTAGGTATATTATTATTTTAAATATTGTTATCAGGACTGGGAACCTGTCTGGAAAAATCACTTTCACTTATAATTGCTTAGTAATATAAAAACCTACATCATTTTCGTGACCTCCAAACCGCTCTGCATTGAGTTAAGGGTTGTCGATATGTTAGATGGGTACACAGGTCATATTTGTTGATTTTTAATGTGTTTGTGTGTGCAGAATGTGCAGTTGTCTCTGTTGACGGAGCAAGGCATGGGGAAGGCAGTGCAAGAGTTTGTGGATAAGGAAGAAAAAGATGCCATCGAAGAACTCATAAAATACCAACTGGAGAAATCGCAGCGCTACCTGCGGGAACGACGAGTGGAGGCCACAGAGGAGAAGATCGATGAGGAGGTAAGAGGACATAAAATCAACACATTTCATTTTTATTCATTAAAAATGACAGATAACACGTTCAAACGCATTAAATAAAAAATGTTTACTGTCAGTTTTTTTTTTTTTTTTAACAAAAAGTCTCATTACCATAACCATTAAAAATGGTCAATTCTCTAGCTTGTTTTGCTAAAAAAGAACATCTTTTAGTACATACAATTGTTTTTTCAGAATATTTAAATGTTGCTGTTTATTTTACAACATATAATGCTCATTGGGATGCCTTATGGTAATAACAAATTCAGCAGAAAAAAGCAATAAATACATAAGTCATTCATTTCTATGTTAAACTTGTGCTTTATGCAAGTTAAAGAACACAATTATGCTTTTTATGATAGTTTTCGTGTTCCTGATCTATATGTTTATCATCAGTGGTTTCAGGGCCAAGACATATTGAGACACTATCAAAGACTTGATATAAGCTATTTGAGCTTTGAAAAACTATTTACGAATGGTTTCGTGAAACTATATTTAGATGCAAAGGATCATTCACAGAAGAACCTTTATAGGCCACGTGCTCAGCAGTTGAGCGAACTTCACGGTGCACTTTTACAAAAATGATCGATGAAAAAAAGTATATATAATATAAGAGTGAAAAGGGGGGAGATGGTGCATTAACAGTGGTACAGCATGTCTGTGGTAAAAAGGATGTAGGGAGCAGAGAGTGAGATGAAAAGAGTTTCAGTGGAAGAGGATCTAAACATATTAAAATTGAAAGGAAGGAAAAGCATCAGATAGGAGGAAATCAGGGTGAGGTTAAAGCAGGGGGAAGCAGTAAGACTGAACACATATGTCTCGGACCAACACAATGAAACATCAATATGGTTAAAGATTAAAGTAAGAATTCCCAAGATGTTTCATCAAATTGACATTTGACAGCTCTATACTCCTCATGTATTTGAACAGTTTTTTCAATTGTTGCTGTTTTTATCGACACTTAAGTGAAAAACGTCTTTGATTTGATGGCGCATTTCTAGGGCTGCTCGATAATAACAACAATTATTAAGGTTATTATGGCCAATATTGAGATCATGATTATTAATAAAATGACTTATTTAATTGCTTCTTTTCATTTATTTATATAGCACAAATAAACACAACAAAGGTTGACCACTGTGCTGTACAAGAGTGAAATAAAAAAATGATGAAGTAAAAATAACATAAGACAACCATAGTACATATGAATAAATTACAACACTTGTTAAGAATAAAACTATAATTATGATGAATTAAAAGCACAGATAAACAAATGAGATTTTAACTTTGATTTGAAATCATGGACGGAGGATACAGATCCAGTTATAGGAAGATTGTTCCATAGTCTAGGCCACTGCAAACGCACGGTCGCCTTTTTTTTTCGATCCAGATCTTGGGTAAATTAGTGTTATACTATTTGCGGATCGCAAACATCTAGTCTAACCTACTCACATTAACAAGATCAGATAAATAGGAGGGGGACAAACCTTTCAATGACTTAAAATCAAATAATACAATTTTAAATTCAATTTTGTATTCCACTGGCCGCCAGTTATTGTTTGCGAACTCCTTTGAGAAATCTGGCAGAACCATTTGTAGCCTTAACAGGGAGGATTTGGGAAGACCAAAATACAAGGAGTGTATGAAAGGTGATAGAACAAACCCTTTCCAAATCTTTAAAAGATAGGAATGATCTGGCTTTTGACGGAAGTTTTAGATGGAAAAACATGACTTAACTACTGAGTGGATATGGTGATCAAACTTAAAGGAAGAATCGAAAAGAACTCTCAAACTTTTCACAGTACACTCTAAAAATGGCTGGGTTATTTTTTAACTCATACCGCTGGGATGAGTCCGTTGGGTTGTTTTGTTGGGTTATTTTTCCACATGTTAAACACTTTTTGGGTAGTTTAAGTTTTCAAGGTGTTGGGTTAAACCCGCTGGGTTAATGTGCTGGGTTGTTTCTGCTCACCGCTGGGTTATTTGAAGAGTCTCACGCGCTTACCGCCCTGAGGAGGTTGAGTCTACTTCGCAACTTTCATTTTAATTTAAAAAAAGGGGCAAAGTCACTGGCTGGAGCAATTTAAAGCTAAGTTTTTTACGTTTTAAGTGAATATTTATTGAAATAAGCATCATTTGTAACGTTTTGCAAGGCAACAGTGTCTTAACTAACATTAGTGATGTAATTTAGACGACCAGCAACTGTTACCTCAGATCACCATTACATTAATTGACCTTTCATAGTCCTGTAAAGATACGCGAAAATGCGAATTAATACAATTTTAGTGAACCCCGTCACATGTAAGCTAAGTTTATGAACTTTAATGAGAATTTAACAAAATTTGAGTCAAACCGGCGAGAGCCCCGCGAGCGCGGTCAAGCATTCCCGGTTCAGGAACCCCTCTCTCGGTGTCCAGTCTGGATATTAAGCGGCCAGTCAATTATGTTGCTCCCTCTGTTTTAAACCAAACATTTCAAGGTTTGTGCATATATTAAAGAAAGACGAGTGTGGTAGCCTGTATTTAATGAGTTGATTTGCTGCACGTGTGGTTTCTTACAAGTGGTGTAATTCATAATGTATTATACATCATTTATATGTCTTTAGTTATTTTTATTAATTGACATTTGTTGCTACATATTGTAGAGTATGTTTATTAGTCATTTATAATGTTATTTATAATGCTTGTTATTGTTTGATATGAAACATTTTTATTTATTATAATTAAACTGTTTTCTTTGAATTATGCAAATCTAAAAATACTGCTGTTACTGGGTGTAAAAGTTAACATTTTTATTAACAATTATTTTCACAGTCAAATAAAAATTATTTTTTTCAAAATAAAAGTCAATTTTCTTGATTGAGAATGAAGTACAGAATAAATTAAGAATAACCCAGCAAGAATAACCCATAATTAAACACATGAATAGTTAAAATGACAACATTTTGGGTTTTTTCAATAACCCAGCATGCTGGGTTATCATGTGTAACCCAGTGTGCTGGGTTACTTTAACCCAGCATGTGTTCTGTCCAATATTTACCCAGCGCTGGGTTGCCAATTGGGTTGTTTTTAACCCAGCCATTTTTAGAGTGGAGGTTTGTCATCAAACCTTGCCACCATTTAAATGCAAAAAGTTATTTGACAACCAGGATTTTACATCAGCTAGACATGCAAGCAATGTACGAAATAAATCATAAAATATGAATGTGTATAAACAAGGAATAAAATTAACATAAATGTGATCAAATCTGCTGTGCAGTGTATCAGTTCCTGATAGCTTGTGATGCATTTGATGGATCCCGTGTACCCTCACTCCAGGAGATCTCCAGTCCGCCGCAATCTCCGGCCATTCTTTTGTACATTATGCTTCAGGTGGTCCGTGAATGTCTCCTGTTTCCCTGCCTGGAAGTCTTGCAATAGTACAATTCTGTCTGAACAAATCCTGAAATCCATTTAAATGGCAGTGAATGCCTTGGGTTTGAGCCTTGACAAGTTTGTACTGTGGAATTAATCTACAATTGCTGTCCTTGTTGCTTTTTATTAAGCAATTTATGTAGTCAGAGATGTCTCTCTTGTTCTTAGTTTTCTCTGCATACAGCACTGTATGTACTATAGCTTTGCTGTTCAAGGCAGCATCATGACACTGAATTTCTATGCATTTACAAATGCATCGAGACCAAAATAAACACTAAAAACTGCACAGTATATAGCATTGTGCTCTAAAGCATAGTTTAAATGTTTCTGTTATAGCTTTGTCCTTGTGTCATTAGTTGCTTTAAAATCACACCAAATTATATTTTGAAGGTTTTAAACTTGCTTGCAAGGTAACGGCACCACTTTCACATGATTCACCTATCACCTTTACAAAGATCAGATCACAAGGAATCAAGTTTCCCATCCATTTGAGATGACAGTGAAAGGGAGTGGGAATACTAGGGAAAATGACAATGGTTGTTAAAAGTGCCCCAGAGCTGTTTGCTCTCCTACATTCCTCAAAATATCTTCTTTAAATTTGAAGTCAATGTTGGCCAAAACACATTGGTTACAAGCATTTTTCCCAAATATCTTTATATCTGTTCATCAGAACAAAGACATTAATGCAGATTTGGAACATCTTGAGGGTGAGTAAATGATGACAGAAGTTTCATTTTTCTGTAAACTGTTACAATAAATGTGCAGTAGTTCAAACAGTTCATTGAAAAGCATAATTTTCTTCCTCTTGCTTATCTTTATAAAACAGCACACATAATGTAAAGAACATTGTGTAAAAATATAAACTTAAAATTTGAGAAAAATCATATTAACAATTGAAATCATAGTGAGTTTAGTGCTTGAAATCAAACTTTGATGCTTGTTTTCTTAAAATTAGATGAGACTTTAGCTTGGATTTCACAGAAGCTGAAGTGGAGCCCAGACAGGAATCTGGTGTTATTTTTGTGACTTTTTATTTATTTTTATTTTCACGCCAAAATTAAACCTAAAACACACTGCAATAATACAGCTTTTAAAATGACATGTTTTGAATTAAACAAGGCAAAAGACGAAAGTACCTGTGACAATGAGCTAGTTCTCTCTAGATGCTTCCTTCTTCTCAGTACAAAACATTGAAAACATTTTACGTTTTTGTCAATAAATTTGGTTAAATAATATTTATTTATTGCCAGTTACCTCAGGTGAAGCTTACATCAGCTGCATCCCGCAACCTGCGAAGTTACTCGGGCCGGCACATCGCATTGAATCAAATAAACGGTCGTACATCCTTCTGTGTATGGAATCATGGCATTTAGTCTTAACTAATCTATTTAAAAAATTGTTGCTCTCATGCAATTATGACCAAAATTAGGACATCCTATATTCAGGTTAAGTTTATAAAATCTTGAAAATAATGGTTATATTAACTTGTTTTGGGTACCACTTTTATTTCAGTTCTGTAATGCTGTATATTGGCTGGATTTGGGTTTATTAGTCCGTTCAACTTTAGCCACTCTGAATGTTGACTGAATTAGAAAATATGTCTTAATGTTTTTTTTTATATTTTTGCAGTCTTAATATAACACGTTGTCTCATTTAAGTCCAACCAAGAATATTGGTGTTATTACAGTGTAATTCAGTGTCATTAATAATGACACAGGCAAATTTACTGAGTCTCTTTCTCTCCGTCTTTGTCCTCAGATTCAACGATTTCGAGAATCAAAGAAAAACACAGCGGAGGAGGATGAGGAACTAAAAGAGGTCTGTAACACTTTTCTGTTGTCTTTCATTTTACAACATTATGTTTTCACTTATTTTTCTCGCTGTCATACATTTCTACTATAGTAACTTGTGGCTACATGGAAATCAGCCTTTATAGCAAGTGATCCTTCATTCTGTTTCAGGCTATCAGTCGTGCGAAAGCTCGGGAACGCAGCGGTCCTGTGAGAGATGATGATCTTAATCTATCGGATGATGCTGCTGCCATGGAGACGGATGAGGAAGCCGCTCCTGCTCCTCCAATCCGTGGAAGAGGGCGGGGCTCCAGAGGAGCAAGAGGTCAAAGTACGAGCAGAAGAGCGCGAGGTATTATGATGTGTTTATTATAGAGCGACCAAATCACATGATGTTCTTTGAATTAAGGAGTCGTGGTTATTACTTCACCTTATGGGGTCGGGAGCCTTATAGAAAAGTCTAGTGTTGTGTAAAATTGAAATGAAATGGAAAATTTCGCATATAAAAGTTTTAAACTTTTCCTCAGTCAAACCAATTTGCTCAGAAATGAGTATTAGATTTATGTATTAGATAAACCCCAAAAAAGAGAGATAAATAATCCCCCCTAAAATATACATTTCATGTTTACTCACAGAGACATTAGAACCAGCTGCAATTTTTAAAATGATTTTCAGAGATCAAATAAATAAATAAATAAAAAAGTTAGTTTTCCAGGTGGCAACCGTGTAGCAATCTATGATATCCACATCTTAAACGACAGAGCCTCTGATGCAGACCAAAGTTACAAAATGCATTTTTTAGCTAAATATACCAGGGCAATAAATGACTGTATTGCATCTTTTCTAAACAGACTGTTTGCATTCAGATTCAATAAGTAGAAAGCTGGGATCATATCAAAGTTCAGTCCAAGAAGGTCTTTGATTTCTTCCACTAACCAGTAGCATTAAAAAACTGTGATCATTTACTCACCTTCGAGTTGTTCTGATCTTTATAAATGTATTTGTTGTGATGAACACGGGGAAAGATATTTTATACAATTTTGGAACAACTTAAGGCGAGTAAATGATGACAGCGTTTTCATTTTTGGGTGAAGTATCACTTTAATACGCATTAGTGTAAGATATAGGGCCCTATCATACAGCCGACGCAATGCGGTGCAAGTAAGTGTTTTTGCTAGTTTCAGCCTAAGCAGTTCTCGTTTTCCCATTCCTGCTCTGCGTTGTTTAAATAGCAAATGCATTTGTGCTCATTTGTCCGCCTATTGTTGGTCTAAAAAAGAGGTGTTTTCATGCGCATTGTTGGTCAGCGTTGCTATTTTGAGGAACTGAAAATTACTTTTATTACTCAGAGGAAATAGCCAAATATAAAAATAAATGGTGTACAATGTGAAAGATGATTATTTTGGACATACAGATAAAAATCCGGCTTTTCCTGTAGATTCCTTTCCTCTCTGTAGAAGACTCCAGTCTTTGCTCTTTTGCAAAGTCTGCCATGTAAAAAGCGAATCCAGGAATGAGAGATGAGGCTCAGATTGGTTTACTGCACGTTACACCCAAAAGACACCCATAAGTCATTAAGAGGGCACTTGCGCCCTGCTCTTTAGACCCCATGAGCTTAGATCGTGAAAATAGGGCCCATAAAGTGTCAAATGTTTAAAAAGTTCCGCAGTTGAACATATTTGTAAAAATTAGACTTGGGAACTTTATATTGCTCCACAATCTGCTGCAAAGTCTTTAGGGTGCCCTTTGAAAACTTGATACTTGAGAAATTCCAGGCTGAAAGACCAATCTTCTGCAACATTAACGGAAAACCAGCGTCCTGGTCCTCTGAAGTTATAGGCGAGTTAAGTTTGACATTTGAATTGTTAGGCACTGTGCAGTGAGTAATAAAGCAATTCATATAATAGGTTTGAATCGTATCGTTTCGTTTATGAGTAAAGAATTGCATTTCTGTTTAATCTGATATGCTAACAGTCTTCTAAATATTGTTTATAAAGAAATAACCTTTTTTTGAAATGATGTGATCAAGATCATGTTTGGCCCAAGAATGTCATGAAGCAGACCAGTTAACTGGAGTGGGAGTTGTGCTATGGAGTAGGGCTGTCAAATGATGGGATGAAGGAGGGTTTGCGAGAGATCCGGGACAATAAGGGTCAGGCGTCTTTTATAGGCGGATACTGAGATTGGGTGATTGATTATTGAAAGCCAGCCGTGTTAATTATATGCTCGTGGTCCTCCCGAACCTTGTTTATAAAACATCATATAAATAGACACACATACATGTATATATTTAAGAAATATGTGTATATACGTTTCTATATTTATTTCATATATCCATCCATCCATCCATTTTCTACCGCTTTATCCGAACTACCACGGGTCACGGGGAGCCTGCGCCTATCTCAGGAGTCATCGGGCATCAAGGCAGGATACACCCTGGATGGAGTGCCAACCCATCGCAGGGCACACACACTCACTCATTCACTCACACACTCACACCCTACGGACAATTTTTCCAGAGATGCCAATCAACCGGAGTACCCGGAGGAAACCCCCAAGGCACGGGGAGAACATGCAAACTCCACACATATTTCATATATATAAATAAAAAATAAATTCTTACAACTATACATGTATGTGTGTGTATTTATACATACATAATTATTATCTATTTTCTTGGTGTTCTCACCAGTATACATAGATCACGCGCATATTTTCTGTAAATGAATAAATAAAAAGTAAGAAACGTTTATTTTGCAAGCAATTAGTCATGATGAATCGTTTGACAGCCCTACAATGGAGGCGTTCTGGTCTTTTAACCTCCTTTTCTAGTCCTTGACGTTTAGATATTGGGGCTTTCTTATGTGCAGCAGTATAAGGCCCTGATCACACAGAACGTGTCTTTATATAACATGTTTGTTCCCACTTGTAGCTCTGCTGTACACATATAATGATCGCAGTTCTTCTGTCATCACCTTCGCTCTGTTCTTTAGGTGCTGCTTCGCAGTTGGGCCGGGGTGGACGTGGACGTGGACAGAAAACTCTCTCAAGTCCAGTGAAAACCAAGTCAATAATGGAATGTAAGATAATAACAAAAAAACATATTTTTAGAACATATAAACTAACTAGAAAGTAATCATACAGCTGTATCTATCTTTTATAAATGTGATCAAACTAAATACTCTTCGAAGATACGACGTATGCAATACTACTCTATAGGTACTCAAGATTAATATGAGATTGGCAGAAACCCTGTGTGTTACGCCCGCTTTAAAGTTCATGTCTCTCAAGTTTTTCGTGACCTCGCTTGTCACAATATTTAATTAGTTCAGAGGTCAAACGTATGACTCATCCACACATACTGATACAAACAAAATATGTAGAATGAATGCACCCCATATCACTTTGGATAGAAGTGGGTTTTGCATGTGGTTTTTCTTACCTTGACAGTCCTCTGATGGAAATGATGGGGGGTTATGTAAACTTTTCTACGAATAAACTTTTGATAGCTTTCCCCTCTTTGCACTTTCCTCTTTTATTCTTGCGTTAGCCTGGAGTTTTGTTTCACGTACCTGAAAGGGAAGATGTCAGTGCTGTGAGCCTCCTCTCATGGTGCTTTAAGTGCTAAATCAATATCATCCGTCATAAAATGAATCAGTTCACATTAAAATATTGCTTTTGTTTACCGTGTGATTTTCTCTTTATCCACAGCCTTCCAGGCTCCGACTCAAAGGAGCTCAAGTGCGAGTATGCCAAAGCCCTATGCTGAAGAGGTACATGCTCTTAAATGTATGTCTGTATGTATTGGATGGTGTTAAAAAAAGATTTTTTTTGGTGTGTTTGGATTACACACAGGGATGTACAAAGATAAATGAGCACTTCCTCTCTTGCTGATACAAACACACGCTACTTTCTCTGCTATTCAATCTATTTAGAATAAAATCGGGTTAATTTAGCTTCTTTTCTAAAGACGAAAATTTTTGAGGATTTCATCATCTCTTTTCCCAAGGGTTTGATCAGGCTCGCATTTGATAATCTTATTCAGATCAAACCTTGCAGTGCCCAAAGATCTCATTCTTTGTTCATCCAGCAACACACTCTCTTTTCCCACATCCCCCTTATTTTTCGCTTCTAATTTGCTTATGAAACGTCTCTTAATTTGAAAGCAAACACCAAATTCAAAGAAAGTAATTTTCTTGGTGCGTTTCTCGCGTACGGACTCATTTATGTCAGCTTGTCTAGCTGCACAGAACATTGCTGTCTGGCTCACTAGACTGTTTTCAGGAATAACGCTTCGATTGAATTGTTATATTTGAGATACACGGGTTATTTTTTTTTCTTAAACAGTTAAGCACAAATCACACCCGTTACGTTAAAACTAGTGGTGGGCATAGATTTTTTTTTTTAATCTAGATTAATCTAGATTAAAATGGCTCATTTGAATCCTGCCGAAGGCATTCAGAATATGTGTGCTACCCAAATAATCACTAAAAGTAAGTCTTTGAGAACGGGTTTCTCAAACCAGGTGGCGCATGAGACCAAAATGCATCACAAACTGCTTGAGAAAGCTGTTCTACTATGATAATTGGTGATGAAAATTAAATTATGTTCAATAAGATGAACTTGTGTTTACTTCCTCATTAGCTAAGGGATGCTTTGCGTTTAGGTGGTACTTGAGACTTGAAGAGCTCCTACAGTACATTTACATTTAGTCATTTAGCAGACGCTTTTATCCAAAGCGACTTACAAAGAGTTAGGGAGCAACAAGCGATACGTCATACAGGAGCCATAATACATTAGGTGCCAATACAAATAACTGGTTTCAACTAAAGCTAGACCTGTTGAGAGAAAGTTTTTTTTTTTTTAAACCAACTGTATGTAAACCAATTCCGTACAGTAAACCAATTCCACATTGCACAAGGTGCAAACAACCTTAGTCTTGTCCAGGTTTCCATTGGGAAGCTTCTTAAAAATAAATTTTCCCTGAAACAAGCCCGGCGGCTTCATAGCTGCATCCATGTTAGCACGTCACGTTTGATGTGGTCATTTCACAGTAACGTTATGTTGTGTTCAGACCAAACGCGAATGGCGCGTCAAGCGCGAATGATTTACATCTAAGTCAATACAAAGACGCGATAGACCTACTTGCAGCGCGAATGGCGCGAATGAAGCCCTGATTATGACATGATGAGGCGGCGCAAATGACGCGAATGAAGCCCTGGTCATGAGATGATGTGGCGGCACGAATGACGCGAATGAAGCCCTGGTTATGAGATGATGAGGCGGCGCAAATGACGCGAGTGAAGCCCTGGTCATGAGATGATGTGGCGGCACGAATGACGCGAATGAAGCCCTGGTTATTAGATGATGAGGCGGCGCGAATGACGCGAATGAAGCCCTGGTTATGAGATGATGAGGCGGCGCGAATGACGCGAATGAAGCCCTGGTTATGAGATGATGAGGCGGCGCGAATGACGCGAATGAAGCCCTGGTTATGAGATGATGAGGCGGCGCGAATGACGCGAATGAAGCCCTGGTTATGAGATGATGAGGCGGCGCGAATGACGCGAATGAAGCCCTGGTTATGAGATGATGAGGCGGCGCGAATGACGCGAATGAAGCCCTGGTTATGAGATGATGAGGCGGCGCGAATGACGCGAATGAAGCCCTGGTTATTAGATGATGAGGCGGCGCGAATGACGCGGATCACGCGAGTTGAAAACTCTCGTTCTCGCCCCCTACAGTGCAATTAAGCTGGTATACATCCACGCTAAAATATCAAGGTGAAAGTCATCATAGCTTGCGTAGTATAGACCCAGCTCCCAACCCAACTTTGAGAATAGATTAACGGCGACATTTTTTTTATCGCGCGATAAGAGCTGCGTTAACGCCGTTAACGGCCCACCACTAGTTAAAACCCACGCAGCCATGACTCGCATGTCTTGTTTTTTTTGGTCAACTCTGTTATGTATTCACTTGAAAAGTTTAGGCATCAAATCAAGGCCGTTTGATAGACCCATCGCTGAAAAAACGATTCGCCAGCCAATTGCTTTTAACACTATTTTATTATCATGCATATTTTTTATTATTATTTCTGCACATATTGTATTCACACCAGTTTTGAGGCATTGCTCAAAATTGCACAACAGAAATTTAAACATGTAAAGAAATGGGTAAAAAAAAATTGACCCAGTCTGGCCAATCCACGCTGTGATGTAGCTGACATGTGAAATCGAGGCAGAGGTGGAATTATGGGTGTACGGATTTTCGCATAAGCAGTGTGTTATTTTTGTTTATCTTGTAAAGGAAAAAAAATCATGCGTCAAACACTGCTGTTTAGTGTCTGCACACACATTGGTCTTTTCAGAGTCAAATTGTTGGAAAAAAGCAATATTACAGCTGAGAGAGATTTGAGAATGAATTAGATTGTTTGAAGCCTGGCCATTGGACAGTCAGTATAGTCCCACCCTCAGGCCGAGATATACATAGGCTACAGAGAAGAGATGTTGTTTAAGAAGTTTCTGACTTTGATTAGATGCAAGAGATGAGGGAACACAAATGAAAAACTGACTCGCATAAATAAATCACTTCATAAACACCACAATTTTACATGAAAATGAAGAATTAGGGATTTTTGGACCGATACCGATTTGAACAAACAACGGTTCCGATATCGATATTGGTCAATTGAATAGTACTTTACAATACTAGCTAGTTTACTGAACATGAATCGGATCCAATTTACATTTTAAAAGAGGCACAAGTTAAGATAAAAATACTATAAGACAACATGAGCTTCAAAGGGGATATTTGCTATCCAACATTAACTCATTTTTTACTTAACATTTAACTTTTCTTTAATAAATGTTATTCAAGTCTGTGCTGTTGCTATTTAATAAATTTTCTCAGAGAAAAACGTTGGATTACTCAGACATGCAACTCATTGCCTCCATGCAGTAAATGTTTTATACCTGTGGATCAGTCGGATGACGTGCATCATGAAAATGATTTTTTTTGATCTCTTCTTTTGAACCTGAAGATTATAGGCTAAATGATCAAATCGGCGCAGGGCCTTTGGAGATTTAGCTTTAATGCTCATTGCTGACTAGTTAATAAAAAGCACACGTTCCTTCGATCCTAAACTACAAAGCCATGTCAAATAGATCAGTGTAGCTGGTTCAGAGAATTAAGTGAATAAAAACACTATTCATTCACCCGATTCATTCACCCTCTTGTGTCATTTCAAAACCTGACTTTCTTTCTTCTGCAAACACAAAAGAAGATATTTTGAAGAATGATACCGAACAACGGTGTGACCCATTGACTTGTGTCCGTTCAATAAAAGTGAATAGGCCATTCTTCAAAATATCTTCTTTTTTGTTGTGTAGGTTTGGAGTGATATGCGGGCGTGTAAATGATGACAGAATTTCTTTTTGGGGGTAATTGTCCAGTTTAGAGTCCATTTATAGGTTCATGCATGAATATTTGTAATCAAATTTAAATTGTATATGCATGCGTTTTTGCAACATTTGCAAAATTCTGACAATATATTTTAAAATGCCATAACATTGACATTTGACGGTTCACTGGTTCACTCAATGGTTGAGTGTGGGTAGATGATGAGATGAAATGAGGAACCGGGCTGTTCTTGTTCTTCAGGAAACACCAGCACATCCTCAGTTTTCACCTCCTGCCGTTTTCAATAGAAAACATCAAGTGGTTTTGTGTGCAGCCCCGCATTTTAAACGGTTAAAGGCTTTGTTTACTGCAGATCACACAATGTGGTCGTATATCCCCTCCATTGCTCATACAAGTACAGACTTATTCCAAGTACAAAACAGTTTCGGTTACCCAGTATGTGAAATTCAGGTTAAAGTCTCTCGAACTAATTCTGAGGTATTCATAACAATCAAAGTCAAGACAAAGTTGCTTCTGCAAAGGCCATTGAGCTCCTTCCTGGCAGGGGTTGATGGGTATATTTATTGGATAAAAGAAATTATGAAGGGTTTTTTGCCACTTGGGATGTAAGGATATGCCGCTTTAGCATCACACATTTTGAAAAGCAGTATAGAAACAAAATTGTATTGAATTGACACTCGCATGCATACAGCTTCCTGTAAGGATTACTGAATTGGGTCGGCATGGCAACAGTTTAACATTTGCAGCTTTCACTTCATCATTTTAGCAGCTTTGCAGGAATGATTTGAGACTGTGGAAAGTGGTATATAGTAGAAATAAAATGAAAAGTTCCTCAGTTTGTAGGCCATGGGTTCTGATAATTGATTTTAAGCTAATGCTGTGTTAACACCAAACACAAACAATCACGTTCCTTGCTCTTTATTACTCATGGGAATCATTTATTTTGGCGCACACATTGGGCGACGGGGAGTGGCTTCACGCTGAAATGTGTCATCGCGCAGGCCGATTCGCATCATTCGCATCTTTGCATTGACTTCGAATGTAATTTACTCGGGCAAATCTCTTAATTCGCGTTTGGTGTGAACGCAGCATTAGATTTGTTAGTTAACATAGTATTGTGGTTCCTATCAGAAGGCTGTCCAGTTTGGTTTTACAAATCTGTGAAATGTTGGGGTGGCAATATACACAGGTATTGACAAAAACGGTGCTCTAACGGTGTTAAAAAACATGATCATGTTAATACGATAATAATTATTTTGAACCGTTAAACATTTAGCCTTAAGAGCCAGTTATTCTTACAAACTCCCTATATTTGTTTTCAGCAGAACTAAATATGAATACTTTGGTCGAATTGAGTAGTGAAAATCTGGTTTGTGTTGTACATAAGTACAGTCATTCGCGAGCATTAGTCGTGTCCTGAACTCTTTATAACAAGAGGAGGTTTCCAGGAGCTACATGTCAATTATTTTTCCTTTATTCTATGTTTTTCAATAGAAGGATCCATTTGCATTCATACCTTACTTTTTAATAGAGGTTGACATGAAAGGAAGAGACTGAGAGCAGGTTATAGTTCATCGTACACAGGGATGGAGGAAGTGGTCTTTGCCTTCTCACATGTAATTTGCTTTTATTTTCTTTTGTCTGGAATCTCCTCTTCAGATCACTATAGAGGACAGTGACTCAGATGACAACGTATCATTTGGCAAGGCTTCTCTGGCCACACATAAGTAAGTGGTTGTTTTCATATATTCATTTGAAACGTAAGAGAATTTTGATTGATTTATACATAAGATGCATCTTTGAAGTCTCATGATGTTTATTCGTTTGAAGATCAGGACCTATGTAGTGGAAAACACAAAAATGAAGTCGGTTTAAAAACTATTGTGTATACAATTTCACCACATTTTTTACATTTTATTTAAATGGTGGACTGCCAAAAAACAGAGAAGGTCGACAGAAATGCCAAATAATCATTTGTTTTTGAGTTGACAATTGGAGACTTCTGAAATATACCTGGAGTATAATGAGGTTGTATGATATCGATGTAGCAAACTGCAGTCTGAAATATTTCTTGAAATGTCTACTGAATTTATCAAAAGTATCTCATTTTTAGCATGACATGTATGTATTTGTCGCCGTCGAACTAATAGGACATCTTCATTAAGCTCCAGAGGAAGAGGTTCCCAGAGCCAAAGTCAGTCTTTTAAAGGAGTGCGCTTTGATGACAGCGATGATGAGGTCCGGTTAACATCCACTTTCTATTGTTACTACCAACATATTTAGAATAATGTATAAGTGAAGGCTCGTTCACACCAGGAATGATAACCATAAAGATATTTGTTCTTGACTTGTGCGTTGCAGACTCAAATACTGCAAAGTTCATATTCACTTTTCAGCAATACAACAGTCATATTTCTACACGTATTTAGAAAAGGTTCAACACATTTTTTTTATGTGATAACCTTGATTTGTATCACCTTCTGTCTTGTCATGTTGTCAGTCTTTCACATTGCTGTTGGATGACTTCGTCAACCTCATTGAGGTTTGATTTTGTCGAAATTCATCAGACATTGGACTGAAATGGACAAAATACATCTAGAAATGATGATACATTAACATTTGGAATGCTCTCTTCATTTTTCATTTGTGAGATATTGTTATTGTTTTGTGTGGAATCTATTCTCTTAAATTTAAGATGATTTGTAATTATAGTTATCAACCTTATTGTGAATGAGCCTCAGGTCTTTAGAAATTCATTTACTATGTAACATAGTCCATCCTCAGTAATTTAATTTCTTGATCACTACTTTCTTTCGTCCATGCAGGAGTTTGATCCGTTTAAGGGCTCAAGACGACAGAGATGAGATGACTGAATTCCAATACCTTCTCTTCACTAATGCTGTTCATATTGCCGTTTGTTCAGAGATTTGAATAACATGCTTTTAAGTTTATGATTAACTCGAACATATGTTTAGAATTAAAAAACTTTTTCAATGTGAGTTAAACAATGTTGTCGTTTATAGTAAAGAACATCGTCCCAGGGATTTATTCATGCGTTCATGTGTTGATCAGAGCGAAAGTGTTTCAAGATTATCTTTCTTGACATTAAAAGCACAGACTGTCCCTTTTTCCTTTTGTCCACTTTTACAGAAATTCTCACAATGGTTTCCTCTTCCAGTATTTTTCCTCTCCACAGGTTATTTACAGATGAGCTACATGATCAAAACAATATAAAATACTGATAAGCAAATTTGTGCTGTGGTGTGACAGCAAAAGTAAAAAAAAAAGCTAACAATGAAAATAAATCTCTCTTATGCTATTTCATATGATAAATATTAATAATATAAAGTAGAGATGCATCGATATGTCGGTCAATAATCGGTATAGTCCAATAAAAGCAATTTTTCACACTATCAGTCGATAGATAATCATAGCTGATAAAACTTGTCATTCAAAAGAGGACAGTAAAATGAAATTCATTTGTGCACTGTTTATATGAAAATGTTTAGAAATATTAACAGTTTCATGTACAATATAAATAGACATTATATGAATTAATAAAATTGAGAAAGCTTAGAAATATTAACTTCATTCAGAATTCAGTTAATGCGAGTTAATTTAACCACCAAACTATCGGATTTGGCAGATATCACTATAAATAATCAGTATCGGTGTGGAAATTTGAATCTGTGCATCTCTAATATAAAGCAATGTAATATCAACAGTTTGTTCTCTAAATTTGCTGTCACACCCACCATAAGACACATGTACAATTTATTCATATAACACCTTTAAAATATATATATATTGTATAGCTGCAAGAAATCTACGAAAACATCTTCAAAATTCTGAAGTCTGAATAAAAAAAATCACATTTTGTGGCTCTGTTGGTCTTCACTAAACATATTGTATTTTCTGGAGTATTCATTTTCAAACACAACCCTCCCTGGAGGTTATAGAGGAATGCGGTGAAATATCATTATTATAAATATCTTGAAGACATCAGCCACCTTAGAGTAGATTCTTTAAAAGTGAGTTCCAAAGCCATATGAAGATTTATTTATAATTCAAATGTCTTTAGCTGTTCTTTTCTGTACCATTAAAGTGAAGCAGACCATAAACAGCTTTTCAGGAACAAAAACATTTTAACGTCTGTGAAGAACGGTGATGAAAGTTTCTTTAGGGCTTGGACAGATTGCATTAATTGATTCAACTTTAAATTCTGCATCATGTCAAAGAGTTTGCTTAAAGATAAAGTGATGCCATCTGTCTGAAAGTTAAAGCAAAAGTGAATCTTTTAACAGGAACCGAAACACACTTCACATTTAAAAATCATGTTAACGGAAATTGCGGACATGCAAATAAGACCTCTAACCTAAAGACCCTTAATCTTTAAATATCCTTCAACTGAAAGAATAGTGCATTTATACAAAAAGCCTTAAATACAGTTCCAACCCGGCACTTGTCTGCCCACCAAGAATGTTGTATTGATAATCTGTTGATGATTGAAAAAGCAAAATTTCCTTGTGTCTTGTTTGGCGTTTCCAACCGGGTGAAATGTTTGTCACACTTTTTTTTTCTAAATGCTCCTATAGCCTCCCTGTTGAATTGAAGACACAATTTGTTTCTGCATCAGCATCATCATGGGATGTTTTGTTGATGGAAAATTAAAATGATTAGTTGGTGATGGTTTACAGTAGTTTTACAACTCTACTGATATTCAATAAGCAGAAATTACAGTAATGTTTTTGGCCTGTATTGAACATCGCGAATGGGGATGATCTTGTGAAATGTGTATTGTTTCTTAAATCATTTATCAACCCTCATGTCATTACACACATGTATGACTTTTTTCTTCAGCGGAACACAAAAGATATTTTGAAGAACGTTGGTTACCAAACATTGGACCCCATTGACTTCCATTGTGGGAACAAAACCACTGAGAAATTTCTGAAAATATGTATTCCACCAACACTTTACTGATCATTCAAAGACTCGTCCTCTTTTTCTGAAGTGTTCATCTCACACACAGAAGAGAAGAGAATGGAATATGACCAATTGGAACAAGCCTCAAGCGAAGACCAATCCAGAAGACATGAGAAAACCAAACCAAGTCTTGTCTCTGGTCTCCAGTAGCATGAGCCATGAATCCCTGCCGTGCTATAGATGAGGCTAGGTGCTTGGTTGCATTAAATGCCAGAGATCCTGTGGAGCTCATGAATGAGACCCTCTTGCAGCTACCTGGTAAAATGTTTAAACATTAATGCTGTATTGCTGCATGTGTGTGTGAAAACTGTTGTTGGAGGTAGAGAGAGACCCTGCTGCAAACAAACATTTGATTGAATTGATTTTCCTCCTCGTTTCAGCCAGTTAAGGAGCAGCTTTATGTGATGTGGAGCACATGTGATTCCCTCGGGCCGTGCATGTATATGTAGCTGATGTAGATGAAGTATTGGAACTCTCACAATTTTCATCTGAACCTTGGACATAGAAATCGATATTATAGCCATAGGTCAGTTATACATGTCTTTGTTGGATGAACTTGAGACTAGTTGTTGAACTTAAAAACCTTTGCAGCTCAACTTAAAATCATAACTCAAGTTTTCAACATGCACCACAGCATAAATACATTCTATGAATATTAATGCTGTATAGCTGCATGTGTTTGTGAAATCTGTTGTTGGAGGTAGAGAGAGACTCCAACATTTGATTGAAATGATTGCTCCTCGTTTCACCCAGTTAAAGTGCAAACCATGAGCCCGAGTTCTAGGGAATCTGAGGATAGGGAGAATGCTTGTAGGTCCCCTACCCTCTTGATGGAGGCGAGCGCCACCAGGAGAACCGTCTTCATTTTAAGGTGAGAAAGAGCGGCAACTCCCAGGGGCTCGGAGGGGGGCTCCGTGGAATTGTCAGGGTTGGATGCCAGTAAGTCACCCTCCGGTGCTCCAAGGGACATCTTGGGACATCTCATCGTCATCACACACTGTTTCCGAATACATGGCTACGGAACAAGACGGGGTGGAACCATCTCTCGGGGAACGGTCAGACAACCGAGACGGGGTGCGAACGGTCCGCGAGCCTGTGGTTGATGGATTAACGCTCACAATAATCCCCAAATCACCCTCGCTGCAGCGGACGGCAGGGCTGTAGCCACTTCTATCACAAAACGGGAAGCAGACAAGGTGGTGGCTGGGTCCCGAAAGAACACAGCCACCCGTGACTGCAGTGTCTGGATCGCCATCCGCCCGCAGTGCGGGAAGGATGTATCCCAAAGGCTGCCTCAGAGTGCTGAAGACCCAAGCACTTGAGGCAGACATCGTGTCTGTCCCCCTCCTCGATGAGTGTGTTGCACCCTCAAGAACAGTGGGACATGCCAAACTGGGGAAATGAGCTCTTTTAGAGAAACTCGAACACCTCTGGAACTGCCGAAACGCCCAGGGGAAGTCGCTGCAGGAAGGGACAGTCCGCTGCACCACGTCATTCAGAATCCAGTAGATCATAGATCGAAGGTTGTGAAGAACAAAAGATGAATTAATCCAACACGCCGTCTCCATTTTACATCTGGATATCCTGGGGCGGAAACCGGCATGCAAATTTAATTCGCTAATTTCATTGGCCTTTTCAAAACTAGTCAGAAGATGATAGGTTCTCAAGTCAAACCCCATCTGTTGGTTGGACACAACGTCGAGAGACCGACAGAAAGTGAACTGTACATGCAGTCCTGTAGGAATTACAGTGCATTCTTCATGACATTCCTGTCTGTTGGGCAACAAATTCTCATCCACATCACAACGAATATCTTCTCTTGCGGTGGAAGAATCTTTTAGAGTGTCTTATCCAGCTTCTGCACCCTATTGTGGGCCGCAAACCATTGCCTGATGATGTTGGAGCGATGGAAACTGACATTGTCCCAAACAATCATGTACTTTGGCAGGTCATCTCCAATCTGACCCCTCACTAGTTCAAGGATGAGATCCCTGTAGAGAGTGTCTAAAAGGTAAAAAGACGCTCTGTATTGTATGGCCCAATCATGGGAATATGCGTTAGCACACCATTCTCAGAGATAGCAGCACCCATGGTTATGTTCCCGCCCCGTTGGCCTGGCACATCAACTGTAACTCTGTGGCAGATGATATTTCGACCACGCCTTCTGCGTTTCGTTAGGTTGAAGCCAGCATCATCCATGTAGATGAAGCTGTGCGGTGGTTCACTTGCTTCCATTTCCATTATACCCTGCATCCAGAAGACACAAAATGAGTTTTATGAAATACATGCATTTTTCATTTTGGCCAAGATACAGTTACATCAAGTGTGTACAGCACATATTGCATCTTCTTTTCTAAAGCCATAGCAAATGTGTGAAGGTCACACTGACTGTCCTGTATATCACTATACGATGTTGTACTGTTTACTGGAAGGTACAGTTACTGCATGCTCATACATATTTTACCTGTACATACTTGTTGCACAGTTCCTTTACTCGTTCACCATTTCTTTCAAATGGAACAGTGTACAGCTGCTTCATATTCATTTGGTGTCTATTCAGCACCCTGTCAATGGTTGAGATGCTGACTGTTTGGATGTTTTCAGAGATGTTGTTGTCCTCTATAATGGCACTCTTTATCTCTCAACAATGGTGCAAATAGCCTCCTTCTGTTCAGTTGTGAAAAGGGGCCCTCTGCCACCACTGTTAAATCATCTTGCAGTCCTATGTGGAAAAAATACAGTAATGCAAAACACAAAATTGAGCAAGATGTCACTGTTTACGTAAAGTATACTTACTGCATATTATAAAATGCAAGTGGAATACTGTAATATTGTACGAAGCATTTCAGACAGTATAGAGTATTACAGTACAGTGCCTATTGTTAGATTACATACCTGTTCTGTCTACGAAAAGTCTGAATGATTGAGGACACAGTTGTTCTCCCAACATTTGGCTGCACCCTTCGACCAGCCTCGGCCATTGTAAGCCCATGATTGAGAACTACAAGTGTGGCTAATGTCTCATCAGGAACGCGCATATGTCCTCGACCTCTTCTGCCTCTTCCTCTGATTGGCCTCCCAACTCCTACGCCATGCAGCCTCACTCCTCTTCTTCTCTCTGGCTGTTGACCAATTCCTTGTCCTTCCATTGTCAGACATTGTAACATTGTGTTGTGCTCCAGCTATATAGATACTTGCTAGTCGATTGTTCATGAGATGCACCTTCAAAATTCACCTGGGAAAAATTTACCAATTCAGGACAGATTTAGGAAAAAAGTCTAATGGATAACGTATAGAAGTATGCTTAGCGTATTTATGACAACTTGTTCAACCATTTTGCACGTTAAGACTTATGCTATGAACTCATGCCTAGATGTTATGGGACATGTTATGGGATGTTATGGGGGGTGAGACTTTTCAACAGAGACCCATTATAATACATTTTGATCAACATGACATAAGCAATTGATAATGTAGGAGAATTGTACATCATTTTTTTGCATGGATGAACCAAAGCATTTGTAACTTGTTCAAAGAAATGAGAAACTGCTTTTTTGATGTACACAAGTGACACCGAGATGTGAGGATTGAAAAGGTAGTTTTGAGAATTTCAATTCTGATCTGAGAAATGTACCAAAGCGACATTTATTATGCAAATAATGTGACTTCCATTTTTTTGCGTCACGAGTCCAGATACATGTCTAACCAATGGCAGTGCTGAGATCTCATCGTGAACTGCAGATGCTCAGCAGTACCTCAACATGTGAGGTACTCAGGCAGCTATCCAGTGCTCTACTGTCCAGTCTTCGTGGCGATCCATACTTTAAAGTTATACTCTGACTGTGTATGTTACATCAGACATGTTCTGGAGCGGGGTTTTAATGGCACTGGCATATCTGACCGTGCAAACAGAGCGTTGTGGTGCGCTGGGATACAACGCGTCCGTGCTGCTGGAGGAGATGCTCGGGAACCGCACGCGTCTTTACGCTCTGGATGAGAGCGCGCTGGCGGACTGGCGCTCGCTGCTCTGGAAGAAGCGGCACGGAGAAGAGTCCCAGCACTCCACCGTCAAAGCTCTGCTCATCTTCTCTTACTCTGTCATCATAGTCATCTCACTGTTTGGAAACATCCTCGTGTGCCATGTGGTCATTAAAAACAAGCGCATGCATTCTGCCACGAGTCTCTTCATAGTCAATCTGGCTATTGCGGACATACTTATTACGCTTTTAAATACTCCTTTCACTCTGGTATGTCTACACTTTATTCATGCAATATTATTATTCTGTGCATTAGTAGTGGAAGTTATTTATTTGTATTATATAGGCTTTTATTTTGTACTGTTTATTTTTTCCTCAATTTTTTTATTGATTTTAGTGTTAGTATCAGTTGGATTATTGTTATATTAGTAGTAGTGATAATATAAGTAGTAGTTGTAGAAGTTGCATCAATTATGTAGTATTGAGTAGAATATAAATTAACCAGGTTTAGTAAACATATTTTCTGGTCAATTGTTTAACAACAAATATGATCAATGGTCCCTTTAGTGAGACGATGGCAATTTATTATTATAATGCTGGTTAATGATAATAATAAATAAAACATGTGATCACATGTGAAAGTAAGTGGTTCATCTGTAAGGCTAAATGATTACTAATCTACTGAAAAATGTCCAAACACACTATATATAAAGGAACTGTGTTTAAAAGTTTATTTACTTCTGTCTTTATAATGTAAACCATTCAAATTTGTATTGTTTTTTTACAGAGCAAACACTTTTTATACGTTTATTTATTTTTCCAGCAGCTTTAATCCAAAGCATTTTTCTGTTGTGCGTGTCTAGGTGAGGTTTGTAAACAGCACCTGGGTTTTTGGAAGGGGCATGTGTCACATCAGTCGGTTCGTGCAGTACTGTTCCCTTCACGTCTCCACACTCACTCTCACTGCCATCGCTCTGGACAGACGCCAGGTAAACACACACACACACACATTACCTTCACACTGCAACTTTCTTTTCTTTTTCAGCAGCACTTAACAGCCTCTTCAACTCTTGTGTTTCAGACTACATTTATAAGTATATTGTGGATATTTTAGAACCATACAGCAGTGATAGTGTCTGGTGGTAATACCGTGGCATTGTAATTTCCAAATATGAAAAAATAAGATACCAATTAAGTTTTGTCTTTATTCACTATTTCATTTATGCATGAATTGTGTCTATCCCATTCCACTGTCGGTTGAATTTCAACAGAAACAAACATCTGGAAGCCCCTCGAGTCACCCATCTGCACTGTCAAATAATATCAATTAATATGAACATAAATGAAATAAAAAATAATTAGTTATATAAGTAGACACTGGCCAATCACAAACCGGAACAAAACTTGGGGTCTGGCGTGCGCGTCCAATGAAATGATGTTTAGAAAACAGTTTTAAAATCCCCCGTAAGGGTGCCAGTGAAGAATTTTGGGCTAAACAGACTAAATTGAGAGTGAAGAAATGATGAAAGAATTTTTTCACTTTTAGATGAACTTTTCCTTCAAGGCTGATAGGATCGTGACTATATTGACAAAAAGCACGTCCTCCACACACATTAGTGCTGTGGGTGTGTGGAAAGAGAGAGGGTTGCACAGCTAATTTTTGGTTCATGTTCACACAGGTAATCCTGCATCCCCTTAAGCCTCGGATGTGTATGGGTCAGGGTGCCGTTTGCATTGTGTTTCTCTGGCTCATGGCCAGCTGTTTTTCACTGCCTCATGCCATTTACCAGAAACTGTTTACTTTTGTGTACAGGTAAGCACTTCACTTTTTTGTTGTGTTAGTGCTGAGGTGAGTAAGACATTTGAATTACTTGTTTTAGTTTCACAATAAATATCAGAAATGTAACTTTACAGAACAACATGACATTTGTACAATGCTATAGCTTACTTTAACCCCTAGTTTACTTACTAGTCTGGGCCCTTCCCTATAGTTCATCTTTCTTTTTTAAAACGGTTACTCCATTTGCTTAGTAAGGTTAAATAAATTAAAGTAAATAAATTATATTTAGGCCATGTGGTGCGCGGTCAGCCGTATATACCAGAGTATTTTATAACGGCGTAAAACTCCGCTCAGCCAATCAGAATCAAGGACCAGAACTTACTGTTTTATAATGAACTATATGCTTTCTTTAAAGGGGTCATATGACATGGCTAAAATGCATATATGGTTTGTTTTTGATGTAATGCAATGTGTATACACGATTTAAGGTTCAAAAACACTTTTTTTCCCACTTACCGTGCATGTTTGTATCTCCTCTTTGATCCGCCTCTCTGAAACGCGCAGATTTTTTACAAAGCTCATCGATCTGAAAGCTAGGTGTGCTATGATTGGCCAGTTAACCAGTGCGTAGTGATTGGTCAAATACTGCAAGCGTGTGACGAAAATGTAACGCCTCTTACCATATATGGAACATCAGGTTCCGAAGCAATTGTACTGACAGGTACACCCACCTTACTTGCATATGCATTTTGGTGGTCTTAGTCAAATCATACCACAAACTGACGTAGATTTTTGGGGGGGTGGTTACGCAAGCCGTTTCAGGCAGGTTTGGATCAGCATTCGCTTTTAGATTGAATGCATCTTTTGTTTTATAATGTATTTACTGTAGTTACAATTAGCTATTCATGAGACATTAAAATGCATTACAAGGCATAATTAACACATTCAAACTACTTTTATAATTAATTATACATATGGGCTTTGTTTTAAATAAAGTGTTACCAATTTTTGTATTGAAAGGTGAGCTATCCTTTATTTGTTTTTATTTGCAAAATTCAGCTACTGGGCAAGTAGGCCCTACTTAAAAATGTGTGTTTAAAATCTGCCGACTTTCCCCTGCTTCACAATTGTAAGCTTATAATAGTGATTTATAAATTGAGCTGTATGATTTTGTGTAAATTGTGAGTTTAATATCGCATGACTTCAACTAACAAGAAAATAAGCACCCAAAGTGACATGCAATTTTACATTTCGGACAGAGATGGCGACAGAGATGCAAAGGTTACAATTGAGTTATGTTTGTTTTAATTGAGTTTTTATACTTTATTAAAAAAATTAAAGGAAGATTTAAGATTTCATCCTTTGTGTACATGGCTTTCTTCTTTAAGAATAATGCCGTCTACGTATCCAGGATCTTCCAAGCTTTAGAATGGGAGTGAATTGTGGATGAGATTTAAAGCTACAAAAAAGTGCATCCATCAAACAACTGCTCGACGCGGCTCCATGGGTTTAATAAATGCTTTCTGATGTGAATCAATGCTTTTTTTTAAGAGAACAACTTTATTAACGATAATGTCTAACTTCCATTATCCCTTGGCCGTACCTGAACAAGAGTGTCGTCGTTTTGGTCGTACTGTAAGCTCTGGTGATGGGATACCAAAATAACATTCGATGGAGCTCTCGTCCACAATTCACTCCCATTTTAAAGCTTAAAAGACCCAGGATACGTGGTATTATAACTCCGACTCCATGATTCTGAAAGAAGAAAGTCAAATAGAAATATCAATCGAACTTGAGAGTACCTTGAGGGTGAGTAAAACATGGGAATTTTTTTTGGGGGGGCGAAATATCCCTTTAAGCTGCTGAATTACCTCTATATTTCAACTACAACTTTGTTTGGTGCAACTTGTAGCCCAGAATCTTCAAATTTGATTCCACCTCTCCCTACTTACCCTATCTTTTATTTTCTTCACTCTTCCTTTATCGCTTTATCTTTTGAATTACAGCAAAGACATAGTGCGCTCTCTGTGCGTGCCTGATTTCCCCGACCCGTCCGAGTTATACTGGCAGTATCTGGATTTGGGAACGTTTATTCTCCTTTACGTCGTTCCCCTGCTCGTCATTACGGCCGCATACTCCGCCGTCGCTCGTCGTCTCTGGCGCCGCAACACCATCGGTGACGTCACCAGCGAACAGTACGTCCTTCAGCGCAGGAAGAGGAAGAGGACTATTAAGATGCTGATGTTAGTCGTGGCGGTATTCGCCGTTTGCTGGTTTCCTTTGAATTGCTACGTGGTTCTGCTGTCCAGTCAAGTTATTCAGTCCAACAACGCCATCTACTTCAGCCTCCACTGGTTAGCCATGAGCTCCACCTGCTACAATCCTTTCATATACTGCTGGCTGAACCAGAGCTTCAGAGCCGAACTCACTTACCTGTTGGGCATGTGCAGAAACGGGCAGAGGCGGGGCCAAGGAAGACGGACGCACTGTAGACGTCAGGGGGAGGGGCCTGAAGCAGCGGTCCCACCCAGCGCCGGGTTTCACAGGGCGGCATGGCCCGAGAGCCACGCCTCCTCCCAACAGTCCGATCCCAAAGAGATTTGCGCTGTTCGCTCGACCTCTATCGGCCAGTCGGGGAAGACTGACATTCTCTCGGTCGAGCCGATTGTTGCTGTGAGCTGAGCTTTTGAAGGTCCTTCGAGGACGTGACACTGAATGTGATCTAAACTAAACAGATAGAGCTTCACAAGCAAAGTCAAGTGTTAAAATAACTCTTCTCACAATCAAAAATATGCTAATGAGTAGCATTGTGTTAAAACCGTGGCGTTTGTCAGCACAACTAGCGATCAGGGCATAATTCACATAATTTGGGTAGCCTACTTGATGTATTTTAAGGATTTTCAAGTAGGCCTATATTTACATAATGACAACAATACACATAAATAACAACAAAAAGCACCCTTACCCTAAATTGTAAACACAAGAATCATTGAGAAAAATGTTCTGATTAATCATCATTTTCAAAGTGATTAGTTATCAAAATAATCTGTTCAATTCTTGTCTTTCTGGCAAAAACGGAAACGCACAGTAATGTTACAGTTTTATCTGATTGCAATGCAGCTTCTGCTTTCAATGGTGTCTAACAGCATCGTGCATCTTTGCATTCAACCCCCACCACACAGGCAGGCTTAAGACATGCTGACCTTGAAAAAACCATTCAAATTGGCTTTAAACCATAGCACAGGAACACAGCATGAGATCTTAATCAGATCCCTAGGTCGTGAATCAGTAAAGACAGAGATGATTAGTACCATTGGCTATATGACCATGTTGTAAAACATAACCACTACTTTTATCAACGCCACTGGACTGATATCTCTCTGGCTTTGTCTTTAAAGGATGCTTAAAGTATATCTTACAAAAATCAATGTTTTTATATTACATATTCATGCAACATTTTAGTAGGTTGCTAAATCCAAACTAGATTGTGTCACAAAACAGAGACATTTTAAGAAATTGATATGAATCATTTTTTAAGAAAAACACGCACAGACATATTTTGTACAAGTAAATGTGGTATGTATATATCTTGAGTGAACTTGACAAGGCATAGATCTGTGGCTTTTCAATTCTATTTAAGTTAGTTTACTTAAAAGTAATATGTGTCATTTAATGAATAATTTAAAGTTTTTAACAAGAAGAGTGGGATATATTAACATTACTCTTGAGAGTAAAGCATTAAGCTTAAGCTTAGAACACAATCATAAAAAATCTTTTTGAATGTTGCCCTGATATGATATACAGACGTGCTCAAATGTGTCAGTACCCTTACAGCTGATTGAAATAATGCTTCATTCCTCCTGAAGAGTGATGAAATCAAAAGCTATTGTATCATGTATCCTCGCATGCCTTTGATATAGAATGAAGCAAAAGAAGCTCTGGAAAGAGATTAATGAGATATTCTAAAATTGCCTTGAAACATTTGTTTGTACCTCTTAGAAAAGATAATACATAATTGCATTATAATGATATTTCAAACTAATTAGTTTCTTTAGTAAGTATCACACATGAGTGTTTGGTATCATTATGTGCACCACACTGAACATGGACCAGAGAAAGCAAAGGGCTAGAGTTGTCTGAGGAGCTCAGAAAGAAAATAATAGTCAAGCGAGGTAAAGGTAAAGGCTACAAGACCATCTCCAAGCAGCTCGATGTTCCTGTGACAACAGTTGCATATGTTATTAAGAAATTTAAGGTCCATGAAATTGTAGTCAACCATTATGTTGAATAAAAAATCAAAAGCAAAGTCTGATTTCTATTTAATATGGAATAAACGATGGTGAATGCTGAAAAGTTATTTCAGAGAAAATTGTGCATTCTTCGTTTTTTGTGGAGGGGTACCAACAAATTCGAGCATGTCTGTATGTGATATATAATATATGATATATTGGATGTATGATACAAAACGATACATGATTGGACAGAATACTAGATGTGATATGAAACGGTACCGTACGGTATATACTGGAGCATTATTTTTGTTTTTTTCTCGTTATCAAAAGTTTTATGTAACCAACACCATAAGAATTCAAATAAAATTGCACCTCATACATTTTCCCATCAGGTCAAGATGGTTACTTAAGCTAATATAAAGAAAAATAAAGGATTTTTTCACAAGTGTTTTCTCGCGCTTCATGACATTTACTAGTTTGGTGCTTGATTTTTTGATGTGACAGGACCCTGTTTTTGAGTTGCTTTATAGGATTTCAGAAGGTGCGTTCAGAAGGATCAGAAAGATGATAAATTCCCTCATCAGCACCTTGACTACTGAACTAGAGCTGATTGTGAATGATGCTTTTATGTCCCTGTTCTCTGACTCACTCTGTACTGCTTCATCATTTAAATCTAAAACATCGGGAGACCTGTGAAGAAAGTAAATGTCAAAGTGTAGTTTATAAAGCTCCTTTGGCATTTCATGTCTGTAAAAATGTTTTTCCTCAAGAATAGAAAGGTACATTAATGTTCATTTGTATAAGTGCTGTGAACTTTGAATCTGCTGTTGGTTTTATTATAGAAAACGGTCTCCAAATGAATGTTCTATTGTATTATTTGTTTGTTGTATTATAGTAAATAAAAGGTTAATGAGGATTTCTGGTTCCCAGAATGCTTTGCATGAGGCTGTTATTTTGTATATTTTTTTCTGTAAAGATAAAGACTTGTTCATGTTTAACGTTAATTTATACATTAACAAACTGTTGCCAGGAAATTACATGAATGTAAATACAGTAAATTATCCTACAGATTTTTTTACAGTACACATAGTATGTTTATTTTCATTGTGAACAGATTTGCCTATGAATTCGAAAATGTTTATTTCCTTTTTATTTCCCTTAAACATATTAAAACATATGAAGTATATTTCCTAATGCATCACTCTTCAAAATGTTTGATGTGGTCTTTAAATAGTGCTTTTATTTTGTGGATTAAGTAAAGCTCACAAAGCATGTGTCATTCAAGTTTCTTGCCATATTAAAGTGTGTGACAATATGATAGTTTGGTTCAGATCTCTCATCATAATAGATAAAACCTTGGGAAACGCACAAGTATAAAAATCAATCCACTTTAATAGTACAGCACAGAGAAAAAGCAGAACATAACTGATATCTCAACAAAAAAAAAAACACACATTTTCCTCATACACAAAATTTATAACCATGCACCATGTAACAACACAAGTGTAATTTCACACATAATTTCCCCATTGAAATCAACTCCACTTAAAGTCACCTGATCTTCCTTGATGCTCGCAATGTGATTATCTGCTGCTTGATTTTGTTTCAAGAGCTTAACCTTTTGCAGATATCCACATTGATCAAAGTAGATAAAAGGTTTAGTCAACTGTCCGTGTCGTATCACTTCTCTTTTTATCACAGTAAATATGTAAACAGGAGTTGGGCAGCAGTCTTAAAGCTGTTTCACATTTCTAATTCTACGCTTATTTCGTACAACTTTTCCTGTAGGTCATAAAAATATTATAAACAATTATTTTACGGCTCCAAAAGAAATGTGAAATGTGGATAGGGTTCAACAAACAGACGAAATTGGATGCCTATGAAGTATTAAACTTTTATATGTATTAGTGATTTATGTCCATTCTTGGCAGTGGTTTAAAGTATTCTGTCATCACAGATCAGCAATAACTCTCTATGCTGAATTGCAATAACCGACAAACAATGCTTCTAACATTTGATTCGTACCAGAACAGGTCTAAAATGTTATTACTACGATAAAAAGTGTTCAAGTCATAGTTTCCCATTCATTTTCTGTGTGCGAGCATCACACTGTAGGAGAATTAAAGTAAATAAGATAATTTAGAGCTTCCACCACATAAATACACACCAAACGAAACTAATGGGATACTTCACCCAAAAATGACAATTCTGTCATCATTTGATCACCTTCGAGGTGTTTTAAAACTGTATAAATGTCTTTGTTCTGATGAACACAGAGAAAGACTTTTGAAGAATGCAGGACATCAAACAGTTCTGAGGGACTTTTGACCATCATTTAATTTTTCCTACTGTAGGAGTCAATGGAGGGCATTCTTCACATCTTCTATGAGCATTCTTCCAAATATCTTCCTCCGTGTTCACCAGAAGAAAGAAATGTATACAGATTTGGAACAACTCACAGATGAGTAAATGATGACACATCTTCATTTTGGGGTGAAGTATCCCCTAACTCAACACAATCTGACTGTACCGTCTCATATTATTTCTAACTGTGCTAAAGCAAACATTCAGTTCTGGTGGCTTTGTTACAAACAAATACGCACACACAAAAAAACACAGAAAATGTGAATAGTTACAGATGAGGATTGTGTTCAAAGAAATGCAGTCGTGCTTTTAAATGAGGGAAGCACAAGAGAGACTTCTATCCAATGTCATTTCCCAAGTGTATTTCTCCAGCTTTAACAGATGTTGGAAGCCTCTATAGGATACTGGCAGCATGTACCCTATAGAAACAGCCATTCAGACAGTCCTCTTATGCACAACCTTCTCATCTTCACTCTTATTGAAGCGGTCATCCTGCAGGAGTGGAGAAACCTCTGTGAAATCAAACGGCAGAGAGAAACACTATGTATTAATATACAGTACATATATAATTCTTGCACATTCTACTATACTTTCCTTGCATTTTGTAATATATTTGTGCATTAGGATATGTGTTTTAATGAGTGTGTGTGGAATTAATGATGGAATCAAATCATGAAAGCAATCTCTCTTCCGCATTCTCCTTATTTGACTTTCTATTACAGCCGTGTACAATCGCAGCATAACACTTCATACAGACATGATGTCATTACCAGGCAAACAAAAAGCATCTAAACAGACAGCAGGTGTATGTATTTGTGGGGGAGGCAACAGGCATTAAAAGGAAAATGCTTGACTTCAAGTTTCACTTTAAAAGGATTTTAAATGGGCAGGTGTCAAAGCAGGCGAGGGGTTTGCAGGAGAATATTTGTACTTGCTATGAATTTAAAATGTGGTATAATTCCCTTATGCCATTGAGTTTTCAAGCAGTCAGATCTTTTGATCTTTACAGAATGAAGAGTGTGTTAAAGAAATAGTTCATGCGAAACAGAAAGCTCCCTCATCATTTACTCACTCTCATGCCGTGTGACATGTATATGACTTCCTTTTTTATTCAAACGTGTCATGGCTTTTTCTAGTCATATTTTAGGTTTTGAGGCTTGGAGGCGCACGTACGTTCATCTGACTTCAAATCTCTTTGGTTCTTTCCTGTCTTGTGAGGAAATATTGCATCACACAACAATTAGACATGCAAAAACCAATAAGATTAAAGAGTAAGTAACATTAGATCATGAAAATGACATTTCATCCAGTGTGTTATGTTGCGTGTTTGAATGCAAGCAATCTGCCAATTTATAACTCTAAAGGTGAATGAATGACAAAGTTATTGACTTAAAAAGTGAGTCGACTGTGAATCACACAAACGAGATGTGAGCTAGTCCGAGTCTCTAATGGCCACGTATCAACGTCACTACACATAGTCCCCGCCTACGTTTTACTGGGACTGCCACGAAAACTTCCCTCTCCTCCCCCAAAACACTGTTGCTCATTCGTGATGCGTGTGCCGTCTAAAACTTATGTTCTACGTCGTGAAACTAAGTGCGTCTTATTACACTACCAAAGAACTTCTGAGGAAACAATGGTTACAATCCATTTTTCAAATGACACCAAAGGAGTATAACCCCAGGGTTTAATTGTGAGCGAATCATTTCAACAAAGATTGCTTCAATAATCTTGCTAACGGATAGGAGGAGATTAGACGGATAAAACGCGGAACAAATCATTTGAGAATCAGTCAAGAAGTAAGGTAAGAATATTTACCTATTATTATTATGACATAATAGTGTTTTTACACCTTTTATGTACATAAACTTGTTGTTGGACACTTCACAAACCAAAGTAGGACCTTAAAAGTCCTATGTTACTTACTCTTTAATAACGGTTGTTTTGCAAACGGTTTTGCTTCAGATGATTTCTGAATCCTCTGGAGACGCACGGATTACTTTTATGATGGATGGATGCACTGTTTGGAGTTCAACATGTTTCCAGTGTAGGACAAAAAGCAAATGCACTGGCCAGGGCTGTTCAATGATTAATCGCATCCAGAATAAAATCCTATTTAAATAATATATGTCTGTGTACTGTGCATATTCATTTTGTATGTATAAACATACATGTATATGCTAATGAAATATCTGCATGTATATATTAATGTTTATATAGAATTTGAATCATATGTATAAAAAATAATTTTATTTTATATTTTTCTAAAATATATACACGAATCAAAGTTATTTTAGTTGACTAAAATAAACATTTTGAAAACGTTTTTGTTCATTGAAATCAAATTAAATATTGAATTAAAAATTATTGGAAAAACTTCAACTAAATGAAAAACTGAAATGTTGTTTCAAAAATAAAGTGAAATAAGTTTAAAGCACAAAAACTAAAATAAACAAAAAAAATGTATTAATTAATCTTATAGGGACGGGCATTTAAAGCGAAAATAATATGCGAAGATCGATGAGAACTATTTGAAAATTAATGTGAAATTCGCACCCCTCCCCCACATGGACGCATTTACAGTATTACACACACATAAACGGAGAGAGGGATCATTTACGCTTTAAATCCATATGACGACACACTGCTTTATGTATTATGGAATAGGCAATCTTACATCAAGCCATACATAAATTATTGTGCCGAAACATTAATATATTAACAACCGAATGATGACACTTATTAACAGTATGTCGATCAGCATCAAGCGCTCATGATGCTAGGACATTTCCTTGAAAAATATGAGCATGCACATTTATACCAACTAAAAAACAGCAGTGTGATTGATCAGGAAAATATAATAAAGCCATACAGATTTTAGACCAGACTTAAAATATATTATCCGAATGACGTCATTTATTAACACTCCGGAATGATTTCATGAATTAAAAGCTCAAAATGCTTCAGTTTCTATTGTCATGAAAAAGTTTCTCCAGTCTGTCAATGATCGTTTTTGTAGACGAACAGTAAACTCGGGCTGTACAAACTCCATAAGATTTTTAAAACCCTCTCCTTCGACAAAGCCGATCGGAAGCATATCCTTAGCGATCATCTTAGTAATTAAAGCCGTTATTTGCTCCGCCCGTCTGGCTTCTAAATTGGTTGGTCTGACCATAAAACTATCAACTGATTGCTGACCTGTGGATGGACCTGCTGGGTGCTTCGCCCTCAAATGATTGTGCATCGTAGTTGTTGATCCATGATAAGCAGAGTTTGCACTGCACTTTATTCTCATTCATTTTACGCGGGTCTACAGTGTGCGTAACTTCGTTAGCAATTGTTGTTAGAAAATGTTTTCCTCTATTGTCTCTTGACTGACAGCCTTTTATAATACAAAATTAAAATGCACAGTGCGCACATATATTATGTAAACACAAACTTTTGTTTTGGATCATTAAATCATTTCAAGTTTTTTGTCAATTAAGTTTATTTTTTCAATGATTAAATGGTCTTTGAGTTGCTATATTTCCTGGACGTGGGGTAAAACGTCTCTTTTATTCTAACAAATAGTGGGTACAGTTCTTATTATCCTCCGCAGACATCATTTAGGGATTTGCGCTGTACATGTTGCATATTTTGGGCTTTAGGCTCTTTGCCCCATTTAGTGAACTCTTGAACTGTGAGGATACTCCAAACCTCACACCCACAGGGTTGAATAGGTCCTTTAATAGATAGGCATTGCTTTTAATCAGATGCCGTATGGGTTGTCAGCTTAGATCTTTTTCTCTTTAGTGTAAAAAGGGGTTTCTGCTTTGACTATCAGGACGTCCACAGCCTCGAGCACAGCCTGAGGTTTATGCATCATGGCAGTTGTGAATGCGTTTTACGTATAGTAGGCTCATGCGAATTGGTGATCATGCAGGTGTGTTGACTAGCCCTGTTTGGCATATCATTTTTGGCTTTTTTGAGGTATTTGGAAGCATCCAACTTTAGTGTCAAGTAGGGTAGGTCAAGTTGTGATATTTTATAAACTTCAATAAGCAGGTTTATAGCATACTGTGACTGTCTGTCAGTCCATAGCTGAATTTTTTGATTTTTAATAGCGAATTATACACGTCAGTAATGAGAAACACACAAACCTTTCATCTCAGTGCCAGTGCTGTTGGTGTTTTCCAAATCTTTGGGTGATCTGCCATCCACCATGTCTGTTTTTACCTGCGCAAGATTCCGTAAAATCACCTTGGTTTCAATCTGCTCATCGCCAGTCTTCTTTAACAGCTCTATAACCTACAAATAGTAACACATTACAACATAATGTCATAAAAATCAAATACATGTACAACATATTTAAATAAAATGTATTGCCATACTTTGTCATGATGCTTATATTGTAAAAACAGTAACACTTTAAAACAAGGTTTTATTTGTTAACATTAGTAAATGCATCAAGAAACAGGACTGTTACCAAATACAACCATATTGTAAATTTTTACTAAAATGTAGATATTATCTGGATTTCCTCAAATGTCCCCAACATAGAACACAAAATCCATTCAACACACCTTCAAGCACTTGTAACTCTTCAGTTCGCTGAGGTTCTCCTCCAGAAACAGCAGATAAAGTGCCAGATCATCCCAGGCCATTCTTTCATAGTGGATCACTCCTATTGTAGGCAACATCTCGAAGGGCTTTAAAGATCCCCTCGTCATTCTGAAGGGAACCCCCACGGCATACAGACACATTGGCATCAGCAGCAAGTACGTGCACAGGTTGATGTAGCTCAGGAGCTTGAAGATGCCCACAGCAACCAGTTTACACTGCATGAGAGGAGGTACTGAGGAGTCATTGATCAACACACCCGAACGGATATTACACTGAAACTCGTCTGTAACGGAGAGACTGATGTAATAGCACAGGTAGATGCAGGCTAACAGGAGGGCCAAGAAGGTGACGGCACGGCAGATGATGTAACGGACCAGTAAACCAATGGAGTAGCGCTTGGTTTTCAAGTATTGTTCCACCAGAGGATATTTGAAGCTTTCCGTAAGGTCCAGCAAAGAGCTAAAAACAAAATATAATCCACAAAACAAGTTTGTAACAGACGTGCAAGCAACAGAAATGAATCTTTGTTTATATTTGATGTTTATTTCATCAAATTCTTTGACTACAAAGAATTCTTTGACTACTGATGTTCCATGACTACAGCATTTATTCATATTTGTTCATGTTAGTTAGCAAAAAACATTTGTTCATTATTTGTTTATGTTAATTCCTTGTGCATTGTACAGGAACAGACACAACTTTTAAAAAAAATGTATGTTGAATTGAACGTTAGTTCTGTCATGACAACTCTAGGAGTGTTTGGCATGGAAGTGTGCATGAGATGTAATGTATTTGGTCTTGGTTGAATAGATCCGGTTACGCTGCTGCTGCGGCGGAGGAAGTAAGGAGACTTGCTACTGCCAATATATCCACAACATGGCACTGTGTGCATACAAGGAATGCTGCTGCTGCACATATAACATACAGATAAACCACAGCTTATGTGGTCCTTGTAGCAGATCTATACAGGAAGAGCTTGGGAAGGAGGAGGGTTCTGAAACGCACTGCGCTGCTGCAACAATCACTAGCCGAGATTTAAATGCAGAGCAGCAAGCTCATTGGCTGCTGATATGGAGGGAACCAATCACTTCACCGTGTAGTAGTTATTATGTCGGATAGGTTTAGACTTAAGACACCCCCAACAGATCTATCGGCAAGACATGTGTATCGGCAAGTCAATGCACAAGCTCATGCTATCTAGCGTACGAAGATCAGCGGACATCAATACGTGTTTTAGTTAACAAACATATGCACAGATTTAGTTACGGGGAGTCGTGAACGCATAATACAGGCATATACAAGATGCAGAGATGAGCATTCATCAATTTGTCTTCCTGTGCAACACTTAATCAGTCTGTGTGGACGACAACTTGGTTCCTAGGACAGCTGTACACCAGTAAAATACACCGACAGAGAGTTTGTTCATTTAGCCTTTACCATATAGTTACTTTAACATGTTCGAGCGATAGCTCTAGGCTGCACGTTGCTCATGCTGTACCAACGCATATGTGTAAATGTTGCTGCTGATAGCTTGATGTTAGCTTGAGCATGCAATGCAAGACTGCTAACATGAAAACGTATTGACTGTTACATGGTTAATCATATTTAAATAAATTAGGCAGATCACACACTATACACAGCGAGTAGTAAGGAGTATAGATCATTCACTTATTTTAGGTCCTGTAGCTTCTGAAACGCGCTGCACTGCTTCAATGTGTAGTGATTATTATCTCAGATAGGTTTAGACTTCTAGAGTTTCATGGCAGAACAATTTGTTACTTATAAATGGTTTATGGCTGTCAAATGATGAATCGTGATTAATCGAATCCAGAATAGAAGTTTGTGTTTACATAATATATGCATATTTATTTTTTATTTATAAACACATACATATAAAAATGAATAAACGTTTATATATAATTTCAATTAGTGGTAATTACAAATGAACACATAAATATTTCCTAAATATATATACACATGCATAAATGCAAAATTACTATACACAAACGTATATTATGTAAACAAACTTTTATTCTGGATGCGATTAATCATTTGACAGTCCTCAAATGTAAAGTTCATGGTTTGATCATGCCAAGTAAGGAAGAAATGTTGCTATGGCAAGCTAGCCAAAATGTGCCACCTACCTATTCAGATATAAAAGCAAGCATTTTGTTTGCCTTGTTCTTAAAGAAATGATTTTTATTAACTATTTATAACTAAATACAACAACAGAGGTTTATTTTGGTATGCTTTTACTTTCAATGGTTCAATTCTGGCTGTTTGTTGATGATTTACAGAAATTATATTCTAAAAACATATATTAAAAGAATGACTCTCAAGCAAACATTAGACCTTTTGAGATGAAATTAGAAATGCATATTAATTGAATACAAATAGAAGATATTCACGACTAAAGGCCACGGCATTTATAAAATGAATCAGGCTTTAGAGCATCACGACTGGTAGCAGATAAGACTAAAATAAAGATGACCTTCTAGACATCATTGGTACTGCAGTGGATATTAAGATCTCAGCGGCAGTTCTTTCTCTCTTTATGTCATGAAGGTGACTGGTAGACATTTTTATGGTCTGTTGAAGGTTTTGGGATTAGGTAAATTGTTTTATTCAAATAAGCAGTCCTGTATGCCAACCGTTCAGCTTTGGCCTTTACTAGTCTTTTCCTCAACCTAACTCCTTTAGAGATGTGTATGGAGTTGGAGCAGATGAGATTTTAACACATGTCACTTGACTCCGTCTTCAAAACAGAAAACAAAGCAGCCCTGAGAATGGGTCGTGTGTCATCGGAGAGTAAAATGGCGCACACTGCCAAAAAAACCCACAAGACAGCAACACGAAGGGGCACATAAAGCAAGACATTCAAGCCATCACTAACTTTAGGACAAGGCTACATGTGACAGTGATGCCTCCCTTCCAGAATGACCTCTACAGTGTACAGACAGGAAGACCAACACTCCTGAACAATCATTCATTGCACTAAAGGCAAAGGTCTACAACAATTTCAACGGATAAATATCTCACATGTTGTTATGTATGTGCACACAAGAAACCTCAAACAAGAAGGACTGACACAGAGTCTGCTGTGTGCATTTGTGTTTTACCTTTTTGACTCTACGCGAGCTGACTCTGAGTCCTGTACTCCAGTGGTGTGAGGACGCTTGGCCAGTTTGATAGCTCGGTTATAAGAACGGTCCAGTTCTTCCATTATAAAGGTTAAATCAGAGGAAAGGACAGGGGCCCCCGTGAACCTCCAAAACAAAGCTGGCATGTACACAGACACTGCCACCAGCAACAGGACGTAAGGAAAAAACTGCAGGGAGAAGAGAAGGCTTGTTACATCTCTTGTATTTGGATAAGTAGTTGTTGAGATTCCAATGATAAGATTGAATGTCCTTTTACATACAGTAAAAGGACCTGTTTGTATTGTTTTTTTCGTATTCGTTATCCTAAAAACTCGTCATGCACAGAAACCTTGCACACTGATACTGATGCGTATTAATTTGTTAAAAAAAAATAGCAAAACAATACAGCCTGACCTGCGTTCAGACAGACGGAGACTGCAAACAGCCAAGGGACCCATCGGTCTCCTGGATTTTAAATTTTAAGTTCATTGCACATAAGAGTCAGACATTTTTTGCATGTTAATTTTTGTTCAGGCAAAAATTTTGGATGCATATTTCTGACTCTATGTGCAATGACCTTCACTTCTGACAAATACACATATATACAAAGGACTACGTGCTTTTAAGAAAATGTCATTATTGAAGGTAATAGCAGCTCAAACATCTTCACTTCTGAAAACTTATTAACTTCTTGACTCCAAGTTGTGCCCCAGCCTTGTTAACCAATGTCACACACTATACAATACTTAAGTGTTTGTATGAAGTCTGTTTCATGAAGCAAGTTGAACAAACTGTGTTTGTAGCAAACAGTCAATTGCAGCTTTAGTTAAATACAGATCTTAAAGGGACATTTTCCCCAAAAATGAAAATTCTCTCATGAATTACCGATCCTCAAGTTGTTACTAATGTGTATGCATTTCTTTGTTCTATTTAACAATTTTTGATTTCTGACCCACCAGTAAAAAAATGTAAAATAAGATGGTAGTCAAAAGTGCCCCATAACTGTTTGATTTCCTAAATTTCTATTTCATCAGTAAAAAAAAAAAAAATCCTGCAATGGTTGTCATTGATGCCCCAGAAATCTCAGTTTCTAACATTTTTCTAAATATCTTCCTTTGTGTTTAACAGAACAAAGAACTGTATAATGTACACGTTTGTAACAACTTGAGGTCGAGTCATTTTTGGGTGAACTATTTACATTATGCATTTTTTGCACTATCCCTTTAAAGCATGATAAAACAAGGAGGGAATTCGTCTTGTTGCCCTCGGCTGCAGAACAGTCTGTTAACCTTGCAGTGCAAGATACCACATTTAAAAAAAGCACAGAAGACATCAGTGATGTATAGTTTTAAGCTTGGGTTAAAACAGCCGCTGCGTGTGCAGCGTTCTGCCCCAAGTTGAGCATTATTTCAACTCTGGGCGCCTGATCGAACGCCGGCGTTGAGCATATGGAAAAAAAGTCTTCAAAAAACGCAGCGTTTCCATTGGAAAGAATTGAAAAAAACATGCCGATCGCCGCAGAAATGCTTCCGTGGACACAGCCCCTTAAATCTAAAGGTGCTTAAAAGGTTCTTCACAGAGATGTCATAAAATAACCATTTTTGGTTCCACAAAGAACAATTGAGTCAAAGCACCATCTCTTTCTTACCTTTTTATAATCTGAAAAAACTTTTTTGTTACACAGAACCTTTTGTGAAACTTTTACTGAACTTCCGTTACACATTCACAAACAACGGAGCGCCTGTAGATTATTTCTGATACAATCACAAGAAACCGAGAAGAACCATTACTTGGCTTAACTCGTCTCTCCAATGTTTTGAATTTAGACTCAGATACCAACCTCAGATAACAACCGCTAGATGTCAATGTACCATTCGCTTTCTTTAAATACGACCGAACTACAGATCCCATTAAACAAATGGTTTATTTAATAAAGTGATCATGCAACAAATTTAACAAAAAGTTTATTTAATACAATTATTATACAGTAAAATAATATTAAAATAAATTAAATATAAACAGTTATATTATGAGACACTAGCCAAACACAAAGCGGAAGTTAGCTGTGGTCAGGCGTGCGTGCGTCTGATGAAGTGGTCTACAGACCCTGACTCTTGTCTTGGTGTCAGGATCTAAACTCATGCTGTGGGTCTTATGTTCTTGTGGGGAGGGACGTCAGTTCATGTGCTTTCTGTGGCCCATGTGCTCCTCTGTCTTGTGTCTTGACCCCTCGCCTATTGTTTCCTGATTTATCATAGTGTTCTTAGTTCATGCTCTGCTTTTCCCTTCTTTCTCTTATTTAGTTTCTATTCAAAGTTTCTGTGTTAATGTGCATTACTTAGAAAATGCTAGTGTGTACAAAGAGCATTTTAAACTAAAACTCTATTTAACTCTTATTAGCATATTCAACACAGTTCATCACTCTACAGCTTTTATAATGTTTTTGATGATTTTAAATGATTTGTTTACCTTATGTAGCCATAATGGCAGGCCTCCGGTGTCCTGTGTCTGAACTGCTGCCCAACAATACGCGTCCACATAAGCAGCCTGACGCCAAGAGAACTTTGTGGGAGAAAAACAACTAATCTGTGTACCTGAAGAAAAAGACATCAGAGTGTGTACATGACTGTGAGGAAAAGCAGTTCAATGTAAAAATGATGCCACTGTTATTTGCTATTTCATTTGTTCCTTGTTTTTCTATTTACTGCTGTTATCGTATGCTTTCCACAATGATAACCCATTATTCATTCATGTCACCGTGTCCTCGGACTTAATGCTGAAAACAGGAACAGTCAGTGAATGGAAAGTAGAGTTTCGTCTTTTAATGACAAATTTCACGTCAGGTCAGAACTACTTCTCAAAACTGTTTTACATTTGTGGAAGATTATAGTGACCAGGTCAGTTCATATGTTAATGCCTGGTCATTTTAAGTATGGCTTTGCCATGTCATATTTCTTATTTATTTCGTTAATAAAGGTCCTATGTTCAATATGAACAAATTTTTCATTGTCTTATTTGAATGCTGTGTTTTTCGTGATCATTTATTACACTTAATAATAATTAATTATATTATAATAATGACAATTTTTATTATAGGTAACAACAAGAAATCTACGGACCATGGTTAAGTAAGGAATATGAAGAGTTCACATGAATATCATTCCAGATGTAGAATGATGGTCAAGAATTAGGTTCTTCTAAATGTCTACATTTCTTCTAAAGTTCAAGAAGTAGGTTGTCCTAAATTCTTCTTTTTGGTTTTCACAGAAGAAAGAAAATCATACATGTTGAACTTTAAACAAGAAGGAACAATATACAGACGTGCTCAAATTAGTTGATGTTAAACAAATTATAGATGTTCTTCCAGAGCAACCCAGAGAAATGTTCTCAATAGACACACATTTAACAGGTCTCAAGAAAGACAGCAGTCTGATTCAAGTAATATGCTTTTGTTCCAATAATTTAAACATTCATAAATATATACATACTTTCCCTACATCAAAACTGTTTTGCTAATAGCAGTAAGTGAATGATCACGATGAAAGATAGTACTGTACTGTATTTTAACCGTGAGAAGTGCACAGCCACAGAAGAATTAACAAATCAAAATTATTTATGATTTATTGGCTATAATATATCGGGCTAAATTTTATTATTGGCCGATACCGATCACATTAAAATAAATATTTATCGCGCGATACCGATATTGCCGATAATTTATCATGCATCCCTAATTATTCTACAAAGATATTCAAAAATTGCCTTGACACATTCGTTTATACCCCTTAGAAAAGATAATACATAATTACATTATAATGATATTTCAAACAAATTACTTTCTTTAGTAAGTATCGTTGAGAGCTACAGAAAACATCTGCTTGCAGTGATTGACTCTAAAGGTTGAGCAACAAAATATTAGGTTAGGGGTCCCCTCATTTTTATCCATGACATTTTCATTAGTTTAATTATTTACAATATTGTGTTGAATAAAAAAATCAAAAGCAAAGTCTGATTTCTATTTAATATCTAATAAACAATGGTGGATGCCAATAACTTTTGTCAGTTTCTAGTTATTTCAGAGAAAATTGTGCATTCTTAGTTATTTTGTGGCGGGGTTTCAATACATTTGAGCATGTCTGTATATATAATAGGAACAGGGATATATAACAACTCATCGGGTGACCCATTCCTTTAAATCATCTGAGACACCACACCTGTGCCTACAGCAAAGTGAAAAAAAATGCCAAAAAAGCCTGACAATGTTAATCTTGAGTCCCAGCTGTCAATCACTTTATCAGAGTCATTTATTACAATGAAATATATGGCCATATGCTTTTACTGCTCTCAACTCTTATGTGCGTAAATCAACAAGTAGGAAAATTGATGAGAATTAAATAACAGTAATATAATAGTCTATAGGGCCATATGCTTGAGAAAAGTCCAATGTTTTGTATATCAAGTACTGTATTGGAGTAGATTACTTACTTTGCTCGTGTATTTAATTAACTGATAAACTGCAGTATATACTGTAGTATACTTTAATATGTAGGCTACCATGACACCATTCAAAAATAGGAATATGACTAGTTTAGTTTTTCCTGTAGCTCAGTGGTAAGAGCATTGCGTTAACAACGCAAGGTTGTGGGTTCGATCCCAGGGGATTGAAAATACCTAAGTAAAATGTATAGGATAAAGCAATGTAAGTCGCTTTGGATATAAGCGTCTGCAAAATGCCTAAATGTAAATGTAGTTTACGACAGTTGTATTCATATGATAAGGTTTGAAACGTACCGATGAATAGAAGACCAGAATACTAAAGTTACTATAGTTAAAGAACATATCGTAGTAAACAGAAGACGAGCGTGTGTGCACATATCATTAACGTTAAGCGTTAGTACACAACATACCTACAGACACCTCCTGAGCAAAGGCCAGAGAGATGAGCAGCAGAGGAAGACCCACCGCGACACAGGTGACCATCTTATCCAGAGCCAAGTCTAATCTGATGCCTTTATATCTGTTATCTGATGAATGCTCCTTCAACACGAAGTCCGAGAACACATACTCAGTGGCGGCGTGCGCTATGGCCATGATGACTGATCACAAACCGAGTTTCGATTCCTTGAGAAAGTAACCAAGACTGCGATATTTCAAAAAGTAACGTCACTCATCCTCATGTAGACTTTGACGCGGTAAAATAAAGACTTTGCGAGTATAAGCAGTTAAGCAAACTTTTGTAAGATTTTGCTAAACTTTATCCCAATCCCATAGTGATCTGCGCGAGCAGCCGCACGCTCCTTCCGGTTTGATGCAAACAAACTGAGCGACAAATCAGATGCCAGAGCATATGATTTTACACCAGAGCCCCGCCCCTAGAGAGATCACGCACTCGTGCAAAAACTCCCCAATATCTCCACAAATCTAACATTTGAGTCCGTAATATGGGGAAGTGACTTATTGAAGGAAAATAAGCATATTACAACTAAATGAACAAAATGCTGCATTTCTACAGAAAATATTGATATTTGTTATTACATTCTTGTATATAATAGATGTTCAAATTCACATACCAATTTTAAAAGTAGGATTTTCCAAACAAATCTCTGTTCGTGAGAAATATTATTTTGCCACAAGAATAAAATGCTTCGTCTTAACTTTTACATAAATATATGAGCAATATCATTATTAGATAAAAGTTTGCAATTCTTCAACGTCCTCCGTGTTTCCAAATGACGTAACGATGGAGATTTGAAGCTAAAGAAGCTTTTTGTTTCTGAGAAGTAAACCGAGACGAGAAATCAGGAGTGATGAAAACAGTGCCACCCTGTGTCAGGTAGAGTTTGTAGCACCAGAAAGTTGCCTCTCCGGTTTTAAAAAAAAATAGAAGCACATCAACGCTGAATGTAACGATTTCTGATAGCATAATTCATTATTGTGTTTAATAAATTTAATTTGATAATAATGACGCCATAATACTGAGGTTAAACCATGGAGTCACATGGATTATAGGCTATTTAATCAATGTCCGTTCTGGGACTGGGATTGTAATGTGTTTCTGCCTGAAGAGATGGTATTGGGCCTTAAACTCTCAGATAAAATATCTTTAGATTGTGAAGGTGCTCAATTATTGCTGTTTATTATTTTCAATGTTGAAATCCGTTTTTGTTGTGGATTTCTTGATTATTATATATAGTGTAGATATATATTATATTATTATTTGAAATGGATGTATGCACTATTATCTTTACTGTCACTTTTTTTCTACTTGTCCAACGAGTTTTAGAAGTTTATGAAACCGGCCCCATCCACTTAAATATTCCTTCACTACCCATATTTGTTTATTCCTTACTCAGAAAACAACACGCGCTCCGGGCATGGGTGTATATCCCGGGGGTACGGAATGGACATGTCCCCCTCTGTCCGAGGATTGCCTCCCCCCAAATATATAAAACTCGCACTGTCTATTGTAATAAATATATTTATGTTTAACTAAACTAATTGTGTAATTAGAAAACTATATAAACGCAAAAAAATGCATTTTAAGTTTAGAAACAGTTGAGTTCCCCATCACCTGCCTCACAGTGATTTGGCACACTGCCTGGTCTCCCCCAGAGCTATTTATAGAGAGAATCGCGTCTTCTACGTTGACTCCAATGGATCAGTTTTTTCACAGTTTCAATTGTTCCCGGAAGTTACAAGAAACGCACGGAACCGCGACTAGACAGACCATCCATCCATCCATCAATTTTTATCCGCTTATCCGGGGCCGGGTCGCGGGGGCAGCAGTCTAAGCAGGGATGCCCAGACTTCCCTCTCCCTAAAGACTTCCCCCAGCTCTTCCGGGGGGACACCGAGGCGTTCCAAGGCCAGCCGGGAGATATAGTCCCTCCCGGTGGGACATGCCCGGAACACCTTCCCGGGAAGACGTCCAGGGGGCAAAAGATGCCCGAGCCACCTCAGCGGACCCCTCTCTATGTGGAGGAGCAGCGGCTCTACACTGAGCTCCTCCCGAGTGACTGAGCTTCTCACCCTATCTCTAAGGGATCGCCCAGCCACCCTGCGGAGAAAGCTCATTTCGGTCGCCTGTATCCGGGATCTTGACCTTTCGGTCATGACCCACAGCTCATGACCATAGGTTAGAGTAGGAACGTAGATTGACCGGTAAATCGAGAGCTTCGCCTTGCGGCTCAGCTCCTTCTTCACCACGACAGACCGGTACAGCGACAGCATTACTGCAGAAGCTGCACCGACCCGTCTGTCAATCTCCCGTTCCATCCTTCCCTCACTCGTGAAGAAGACCCCCAGATACTTGAACTCCTCCACTTGAGGCTCTCCACCCACCTGAAGTGGGCAAGCCACCCTCTTCCGACTTAGGACCATGGCCTCAGATTTGGAGGTGCTGATTCTCATCCGAGCCGCTTCACACTCGACTGCAAACCATCCCAGTGCATGCTGAAGGTCCTGGTCTGATGGGGCCAGCACGACGACATCATCCGCAAAGAGGAGAGATGAAATTGTGTGGTCCCAAAACCCGACGCCCTTCGGCCCCTGATTGCACCTAGAAATTCTGTCCGTAAAAATTATGAACAGAACCGGTGACAAAGGGCAGCCCTGCCGAAGTCCAACATGCACTGGGAAAACGTCTGACTTACTGCCAGCAATGAGAACCAAGCTCCTGCTCCGGTCGTACAGGGACCGGATAGCCCTTAGCAAAGGGTCCCTAATCCCATACTCCCAGAGCACCCTCCACAAGATGCCGCGAGGGACACAGTCGAATGCCTTCTCCAAATCCACAAAACACATGTGGATAGGTTGGGAAAACTCCCATGAACCCTCCAGCACCCTGGAGAAGGTATAGAGCTGGTCCAGTGTTTCGCGACCGGGACGAAAACCACACTGTTTCTCCTGAATCCGAGGTTCTACCATCGGCCGGATTCTCCTCTCCAGTACCCTGGCATAGACTTTCCCGGGGAGGCTGAGAAGTGTGATCCCCGATAGTTGTAGCACACCCTCCGGTCCCCCTTCTCAAAAAGAGGGACCGCCACCCCGGACTGCCAGTCCAAAGGCACTGTTCCCGACCGCCACGCGGTGCTGCAGAGGCGTGTCAGCCAAGACAGCCCCACAACATCCAGAGACTTGAGGTACTCAGGGCGGATCTCATCCACCCCCGGAGCCCTGCCACTGAGGAGTTTCTTGACTACCTCGGTGACTTCAGCCCGGGTGATGGACGAGTCCGCCTCCGAGTCCACTGTAAACAGCGTTGGTAGGACTGCTTCCCCCTCCTGAGGCGCCGGACGGTTTGCCAGAATCTCTTCGAGGCCGACCGATAGTCCTTCTCCATGGCCTCACCGAACTCCTCCCAGGCCTGAGTTTTTGCCTCCCCAACCACCCAGGCTGCAGTCCGCTTGGCCTGTCGGTACCCGACAGCTGCCTCGGTAGTCCCACAGGCCAGCCAGGCCCGATAGGACTCCTTCTTCAGCTTGACGGCATCAATTACTTCCGGTGTCCACCACTGGGTTTCGGGGATTGCCGCCTCGACAGGCACCGGAGACCTTACGGCCACAGCTCCAAGTGGCCGCATTGACAATGGAGGTGGAGAACATGGTCCACTCGGACTCAATATCTCCCTCGGGATCTGGTCGAAGCTCTGCCGGAGGCGGAAGTCGAAGATCTTTCTGACAGGGGATTCGGCCAAACGTTCCCAACAGACCCTCACAGTACGTTTGGGTCTGCCAAGTCTGTCCAGCTTCCTCCCCCGCCATCGGATCCAACTCACCACCAGGTGGTGATCAGTTGACAACTCCACCCCTCTCTTTACCCCAGTGTCCAAGACATACGTTCGGAGGTCAGATGAAACAACCACAAAGTCGATCAGCGACCTCCAGCCAACGGTGTCATAAGGGTGTGGACACCCTTATGCTTGAACATGGTGTTCAAGCTGTAACTAGCATAGAAGTCCAATAACAGAACACCACTCTGGTTCAGATCAGGGGGGGCGTTCCTCCCAATCACGCCCCTCCAGGTGTCACTGTCGTTGCCCACGTGGGCGTTGAAGTCCCCCAGCAGAACGACGGAGTCCCCAGTCGGAGTGCTTTCCAGCACCCCGTCCCAGAGCAGGACGGGAACTCTACACTGCCGTTTGGCCCATAGACGCACACGACAGTGAGAGACCTATCCCCGACCCGAAGGCGCAGGGAAGCAACCCTCTCGTTCACTGGGGTAAACTCCAACACATGGCGGCTGAGCTGGGGGGCAATAAGCAAACCCACACCAGCCCGCCGCCTCTCACCATGGGCAACTCCAGAGTGGTAAAGAGTCCATCCTCTCTCGAGGAGTGTGGTTCCAGAGCCCAAGCTTTGCGTAGAGGTGATCCCAACTACCTCTAGTCAGAATCTCTGAACCCGCCAGAGAGGTGACGTTGCATGTCCCTAGCGCTAGGTTCCGTGTCCAGGGATTGGGTTGTCGAGGCCCCTGCCTTCGACTGCCACCCGATCCAAAAAGCACCAGCCCCTTACGGTCCCTCCTGCAGGTGGTGCAGTCCTGTGGACTAACTAGACAGACCAACTGAGGTAAACTTCTAACCCATTTAAAGACGAAAGCAATTTAATGAATAAAAAATAAAGCATTTAAAGAGAAAACATAACTTTCTGGAACTATCTGAAGACTCCATGAATGACGTGATGCTCTAGCGTTTGGGACTTCCATTTGGCAGAACTCTCTCCATTAATGGCTCTGCTCTCACCGTTCATCTCACCTCCGCAACACATTAGTCAAGACATATATGCGACTCAGTTCATGGGTGGTGAAGTGATTCTCTTTAATGTAGTTGATGCTGAGATATTAATAAATTAGTTGTGGCAAAAATGCTGATTACCGATGTATTTTGACATGTCAGACAATTTCACAATGCAAAATACCCTGTCAGATAGTCCTACCATCTACATGTATGGTGTAAATACCCTGTATTACCACAACATGAGAACGCCGATGAACAATCTGAGGTATAGATCCCTGTTAGTTACGCACAATCACTTACACAATCTAATCATTACATTCAACGAACTACATGAGAACACCGATGAACAGTCTGAAGTACAGATCACTGTTAGTTACACACAATCAGTTACACAATATAATCATTACATTCATGCACAACATGAGAACACCGATGAACAATCGGAAGTACAGATTCCTGTTAGTTACAAACAATCAGTTACACAATATAATCATTACATTCATGCACAACATGAGAACACCGATGAACAATCTGAGGTACAGATCCCTGATAGTTATGCACAATCACTTACACAATCTAATCATGACATTCAACGCACAACATGAGAACACCAATGAATAATCTGAGGTACATATCCCTGTTCGTTACGCACAATCAGTTACACAATCTAATCATGACATTCAACGCACAAGGATGAACAATCTGAGGTACAGATCCCTGTTAGTTATGCACAATCAGTTAAACAATCTAATCATGAAATTCAACACACAACATGAGAACACCAATGAATAATCTGATGTACAGATCCCTGTTAGTTACGCACAATCAGATACACAATCTGATCATGACAATCCTCTTCGCTCCGTAGTGGCAAATCCTCTTCGCTCCATAGTGGCAAATCCTCTTCCCTCCGTAGTGGCAAATCCTCTTCGCTCCGTAGTGGCAAATCCTCTTCGCTCCGTAGTGGCAAATCCTCTTCGCTCCGTAGTGGCAAATCCTCTTCGCTCCGTAGTGGCAAATCCTCTTTGCTCCGTAGTGGCAAATCCTCTTCGCTCCGTAGTGGCAAATCCTCTTCGCTCCGAAGTGGCAAATCCTCTTCGCTCCGTGGTGGCAAATCCTCTTCGCTCCGTGGTGGCAAATCCTCTTCGCTCCGTAGTGGCAAATCCTCTTCACTCCGTAGTGGCAAATCCTCTAAGCTCTGAAGAGACAAATCCTCTTCACTCCGTAGTGGCAAATCCTCTTCACTCCGTAGTGGCAAATCCTCTAAGCTCTGAAGAGACAAATCCTCTTCGCTCAATGACGTCACTCTTGTGAAGGCTGTTGATTCTGACGAGCTTCATGTTTCAGGAGCTGATCGTGTTTTTATTGCTATTAAGTTATGATAGATCCTCCCGCCTGATATCACATAAGTCTAACTCTAACAATGTTGTGTAATATTCCTTGATTTACTCATTTTACAGTCTGATTATTGTTACGTATTTTAATAACAAATGTGCAGTAAAGTTATATTGTGCTTCGGCCGCGATAATCTTGTAGTAATCGTCAAATATTGTGACAGGACTGCATCGAGAATACATTAAAATACTTTATATTGGTTTGTGTTGTTTTTATTTTTCACGCACACCCTGCGCAGGTGAACAGACAGAGAGGCCAGGGTCTTCATGCACTTTGTGCATACAAGGTAGTTCCAGTTGTAAGCCTGAGGATACACAAAACAACAGCAACACTTCATTCACATGGTATTCTGAGAGATGGTTTTGTACACATTGTAAGGTGTGAATGAAGCTGCAGCTGCTGCTAGATATAATGATCATGTGAATGGAGACATTAGTGAGTCAGAATCAGTCCAGGGCCAGGGCTGATCAAATTATGACTGACTTACGGCTCTTAAATAAATTATTTTAAAATCATACAAACCTACACTGTTAACCATTTCTGTAGACATTACAGTATTAATGGCAGTAGTTTGTTTAAAGATAACTGAACATTAAACATCGACAAATCTTTATCTTGACAGAAAAAAACAAAGTTTGCTACTTTCATCCATTTGAAACCCTTTTAAACTCTTGAGCTTTTTTTTAATTTATTTTTATTAATTAATACAAAAATGCTCTACAAATCTTGTCAACTTACCTTTGAGAAGCCATTCTTGATTGAAGAAGAAGGTTTTTCAAAATCCAAAAACTGCAGCAAAAGAAATCTGCGTCGGATGTTCTAGCAGAAAGTGGGTGACTGGTCCTGTGAGGTCTCCTCGGTTATATCTACCTGAGAGGGAGGGTCTGAAATTGGGAGGGGCTTCATCAGTCATTTCAGTTTCGAACAAGATTTTAAATAAAGTGAAATGAATTTATAGTATATACTTGTATTTTTGTTATAGTGACTTATTTGTACAAGTTTACCAAACCAAGTGAGTGCACATGAGCCTCAGTGTCACCAGACTTTGGACCTAATGAACAAAGGGTCACCAAGTGTTGTATCAAGTTTGGTCATGATACAGCACATTATTTTTGGAGGGGTCTGTGAGTTTTTTAGCCGCCCTACCACCAAAATCCACTAGGGGGCCCATAAGCTTCCATTGGTTTTAACACTTGGTCTGAAATTTGACCACAACAGACATTGAGATGCTTTTTGTTTATTATTTTATTAATTTTCCAATTAACAGACACATTGAAAAATACAAAAGCACAGAAACAATATAAAACAAAACATTTGTATGAAACTATACTTTTGATGCACACTAATTTATGAATCAATTATCATTTCTGTATCAACTTCTCTTCCGAAATAGATTATTCTTCGAGACATTGATCAGATGTGTATTCAAGAGTCTCAGAGCTTTCCAATGATATATAGTTTGTCGTGATTCGATTAGAAATTACACGCACAATAATGACGCAAACTTCGCGTTATGTTTCCCATATACGGGACGCTGACAGTTAAGGGGTTTAATAACAACAAACAAGTACAATAAACAAACACAAGAAAGATTCATAGTTCATGTTGTGCTCTTTGTGTTTTTTTACTTTCAACATTTAATAAACAAATGATTCTTACCTTAAAGTTGTGTTGTGGGTTGTTTGTCATTCAGGCACAGGCGACGCCATGTTTGTTTACGCGGCAGCATTCTGGGAATTGTAGTACCTCCGTGCTAGTAAAGACGTTAGGTCAGCAAGTCGCTTTTTATTCAACGGATATATAATGAACTACTAAATATATTTATATATCGCAAATGTGCATTGGACTACGTGCACAAACAATGATTTACTGCGTTCGCCTATAATATCCCGACACTCAAATTCCCAGAATGCTTTGCAGCGTAAACAAACATGGCGGCGCCATTGAATGAAGGAATTTTAACGAATGAACAGTTCAAACAGTAAAACACTAGAGAAACTTTCGATATTTCACTTATTGGGGAATGTCGCTCATGCCCCTCTCTGACAAGAACCCAGACTAGTGATGTTGAAGTGAAGCTTTTCCCTCAAGTGTATCATAGAATGGTTCATTACTCGAAGCTTTTCAAAACTGTGCACAACAGCGCCATCTCGTGGTCAAATGTGGAAACGCTGTCTTTGTGTCAATTTTGGTTTAATTTATTTAAATTTTTATGAATGTGCTTCGATCAGCAAATCCGTTTTTTATAGAAACCTTTTTCTTAGTCCTGTAAGTTCATGTGTGAGGCTCATGTAGACATAGATGACAATTTATTTTTGTATAACTGTATTAATATAATATCGCTCGAGTAGGAGTGTGTGTAGTGTTCTTATATCTTCATGGGTGTGATTAGGTCAGAGGCACGAGGCAATAACAGTAATGCAGATATAAGAAAACTACATACACGAGCGATATTGCATGAATACATCAGTTCGACGGCACAAGTGTGTACAGTCGTGGCCAAAAGTTTTGAGAATTACATAAATATTTGTTTTCAAAAAGTTTGCTTCTAAACTGCTTTTAGATCTTTGTTTCAGTTGTTTCTGTGATGTACTGAAATATAATTACAAACACTTCATACGTTTCAAAGGCTTTTATCGACAATTACATGACATATGCAAAGAGTCAGTATTTGCTGTGTTGGCCCTTCTTTTTCAGGACCTCTGTTTTTCGACTGTGCATGCTCTCAATCAACTTCTGGGCAAAATCCTGACTGATAGCAACACATTCTTTCATAATAACTTCTTGGAGTTTGTCAGAATTAGTGGGTTTTTGTTTGTCCACCCGCCTCTTGAGGATTGACCACAAATTCTCAATGGGATTAAGATCTGGGGAGTTTCCAGGCCATGGACCCAAAATTTCAACATTCTGGTCCCCGAGCCACTTAGTTATCACTTTTGCCTCATGGCACAATGCGCCATCGTGCTGGAAAATGCATTGTTCTTCACCAAAGTGTTGTTGGAAGAAGTTGATGTTGGAGGGTGTTTCGGTACCATTCTTTATTCATGGCTGTGTTTTTGGGCAGAATTGTGAGTGAGCCCACTCCCTTGGATGAGAAGCAACCCCACACATGAATGGTGTTAGGATGCTTTACAGTTGGCATGACACAGGACTGATGGTAGCGCTCACCTTTTCTTCTCCGGACAAGCCTTTTTCCAGATGCCCCAAACAATCGGAAAGGGGTTTCATCGGAGAATATGACTTTGCCCCAGTCCTCAGCAGTCCATTCACTATACTTTCTGCAGAAGATCAATCTGTACCTGATGTTTTTTTTGGAGAGAAGTGGCTTCTTTGCTGCCCTTCTTGACACCAGGCCATCTTCCAAAAGTCTTCGCCTCACTGTGCGTGCAGATGCGCTCACACCTGCCTGCTGCCATTCCTGAGCAAGCTCTGCACTGGTGGCACTCTGATCCCGAATCCTCTTTAGGAGACGATCCTTGAGCTTGCTGGACTTTCTTGGACGCCCTGAAGCCTTCTTTACAAGAATTAAACCTCTTTCCTTGATGTTCTTGATGAACCTATAAATTGTTGATTTAGGTGCAATCTTAGTAGCCACAATATCCTTGCCTGTGAAGTCATTTTTATGCAACGCAATGATGGCTGCAAGCGTTCCTTTGCAGGTCACCATGGTTAACAATGGAAGAACAATGATTTCAAGCATCATCCTCCTTTTAACATGTCAAGTCTGCCATTCTAACCCAATCAGCCTGACATAATGATCTCCAGCCTTGTGCTTGTCAACATTCTCACCTGAGTTAACAAGATGATTACTGAAATGATCTCAGCAGGTCCTTTAATGACAGCAATGAAATGCAGTGGAAAGGTCATTTTGGGATTAAGTTAATTTTCATGGCAAAGAAGGACTATGCAATTCATCTGATCACTCTTCATAACATTCTGGAGTATATGCAAATTGCTATTATAAAAACTTAAGCAGCAACTTTTGCAATTTCCAATATTTATGTAATTCTCAAAACTTTTGGCCACGACTGTAGTTAAACCAGAAACAACATCGGAGTGTCTTTAAACCCCTCCGGTTTTAAAGGAAATGGGGAACTACTTTCTTCCGCCACGAATCCAAACCCAGCAACCCTCCGCTACCGAGGCCAAACAATCACTTCCTTTATATTTGCGCTGTGCTGAGAGATACAGTTGAAAGAAAAAGTATGTGAACCCGTTGGGCTTACTTGGATTTCTTCATAAAATGTGTTCTGATCTTCATCTAAGTCACAACAATAGAGAAACACAGTCTGCTTAAACTAATACCGCACAAACATTATATGTTTTCATGTTTTTATTGAACACAACATGTAAACATTGATAGTGCAGGGTGGAAAAAGTATGTGAACCTTTGGGTTTAATAACTGGTTGACCCTCCTTTGGCAGCAATAACCTCAACCAAACGTTTCCTATAGTTGCAGATCAGACCTGCACAACGGTCAGGAGAAATTTTGGACCATTCCTCTTTACAAAAGTGTTTCAGTTCAGCAATATTCTTGGGATGTCTGGTGTGAATCGCTCTCTTGAGGTCATGCCACAGCATCTCAATCGGGTTGAGGTCAGGACTCTGACTGGGCCACTCCAGAAGGCATATTTTCTTCTGTTGTTGATTTACTTCTATGCTTTGGGTCGTTGTCCTGTTGCATCGTCCATCCTCTGTTAAGCTTCAGTTGGCGGACAGATGGTCTTAAGTTTTCCTGCAAAATGCCTTGATAAACTTTGGAATTCATTTTTCCATCGATGACAGTAATCCGTCCAGGGCCTGAGGCAGCAAAGCAGCCCCAAACCATGATGCCCCCTCCACCATATTTCACAGTTGGGATGAGGTTTTGATGTTGGTGTTTTGTGCCTTTTGTTCTCCACACATAGCGGTGTTCTTTCCAAACAACTCAATTTTGGTTTCATCTGTCCACAGAATGTTTTGCCAGTAGTGCTGTGGAACATCCAGGTGCTCTTTTGCAAACTTCAAACGTGCTGCAATGTTTTTTTTGGACAGCAGTGGCTTCCTCCGTGGTGTCCTCCCATGAAGTCCATTCTTGTTTAATGTTTTCCTTATTGTAGATTTGTCAACAAAAATGTTAGCATGTGCCAGAGATTTCTGTAAGTGTTTAGCTGACACTCTAGGATTCTTCTTCACCTCATTGAGCATTCTGCGCTGTGCTCTTGCAGTCATCTTTACAGGACGACCACGCCTAGGGAGTGTAGCAACAGTGCTGAACTTTCTCCATTTGTAGACAATCTGTCTTACCGTGGACACATGGACATCAAGGCTTTTAGATATACTTTTGTAGCCCTTTCCAGCTTTATGTAAGTCAACAATTCTCGATTGTAGGTCTTCTGAGAGCTCTTTTGTGCGAGGCATGGTTCACATCAGACAACGCTTCTTCAGAACAGCAAACTCAAAACTGGTGTGTGTTTTTTATTGGACAGGCCAGCTTTAATCAACACATCCAATCTCATCACATTGATTGGACCCCGGGTTGGCTGACTCCTGGCTCCAATTAGCTCTTGGAGAAGTCATTAGCCTAAGGTTTCACATACTTTTTCCACCCTGCACTATGAATGTTTACATGTTGTGTTCAATAAAATATGAAAACATATAATGTTTGTGCGGTATTAGTTTAAGCAGACTGTGTTTCTCTATTGTTGTGACTTAGATGAAGATCAGAACACATTTTATGACCAATTTATGAAGAAATCCAAGTAAGCCCAAAGGGTTCACATACTTTTTATTTCAACTGTATATAAATAAACTTGAATTGAATGATAAACCTATGAACATAACCCATATTGTCGCTTTCTGTCGTAGTAAGTGAGAAATTGTATGTTTAAAGTCATCTCCTACTGTTAAATGAGATTTACGGCCATGGCTCCGGGTGCGATTGAGCTTCGTGTGAAATTGCGCTACGCACTCGATACGCGCTTTGTGTCACACAGTGGGGTCTCTAGGCCCTTTGTAGGTGAGCTTTATCCACCCTATATTTCCAGCCCCGCTCTGAGTAATTATGTAATTTGTACAGGAATTCAAGATCACTTAAGTCCTCTTTAAAACTCGTATTATGAAAACGGTGGTAGGCTGCGTTATTTGACGCACTATTCAGTTCACAGCGGCACACAGTGGAGTGAGCATCATAAGCAGAGTACAAGGTTTATGCATTAACATGACACCTGCATCTTTTCTATTCTTTGTTATAAATGCAGCTTACATTATACGATGCGGGAACGATACAAAAGCTCTTTTATCATCCACTGTAAAAAGTTTTGTCTGCGCTCAGAAAACGCATGGTGCTATTCATGGAGTCATTCATGATGAAGTGCTGTTTTATTTTGCATATAATCAAATATGCACCTGGGTCGTTCTCAGTTTTCGTGCATAAAATTTGATGATTTGTATTCACATGCACGATAACATTGTTAATTATCTTGTTCCTTATTTAATTTTACTTATTTTTCAGTCATTGCTGTAACACTAGTGACAAAAACTCCAGTGACCATTTACCATGAAAGGCCTGTGTTCCAAAATGACGGCTAACTCACCTCAAAACTAGCATGAGGAGGCACACCAAGATCAATAAATTATACCGATTAACATGTTTTTTTCCAATAAAAGTCCTTCAAACTGACACAAACCAACATTTAAAGAACCACGCCCAAAAGAGACATTATGAATAACATTTTAAGGAAAGGGACACTTGCCATCCCTGCGTTACCATCAGCCTATCTGTCCTAATAGTATTCAAAAGTAGAATCAGCATGGTTCCTCCTCGTGGAAACATTTACATTGCAAATGTTGATGTTTTAAGACAAAAATGTAGTAATAAGATTATAAGGAATGCTCTTTGTTCTGTTTCTTTACCTGCAGCAACATTTTTTTGGTCTTCTTTATTTGGTAATATCTCTTGGGTGAAAGCTTGGAAACTGGCGAATAAGTTTTGTATCAATAACAAAATTAAGGAAGTGTCTTACAAAATTCTTCATAGAATTTATCCTGCTAAGCATGTTTTGGAAAGATTTAAGCTTGATATTGTATAAACCTGTGAATTTTGTGGTCAAGAAAGGGAAACTGTTTTGCATCTTTTTTTTCATTGTTTTTACTCAAGATTATTTTGGAAAGATATTGAATTCTATATTAACAGAAAACTGAAATGTATGATAAAAATTTGTATATTTGATATGCTTTTTTATACAGAAAATGAAAATTTGAACTGTAAACAACAACATATTATACATTTGTTTATTCTATTAGGGAAATTCCATATACATAAGAAAAAGTGGGCGCAATGTAAACCAAATTTTCACATTTTATTAATGACTTCAAATTGTATGTTGATCTCTTGGAAAAAACTAAACACAAAAAAGCACTGAAACCATGTAATGCTCTGAAAACATTGAAATTTATGTCATTCTATATATTTTTTCTATCTGATAGCGATTGTTAATATGATTGGAATATGTAAAACCTCTTGTTCTAATGGCATTGATTTAATAAAGCATAGTATATGTCCCAAATTGTAATATGTTGAAAATAGTATTCCACAGATTCCCGGATGGTCTACTACTTCCGGTAGAAATTCGAAGTCCATAACGATGCACCCTCAAACGGCTGCTATTACCCACAACTCACCGCGAGAAGGCGGAGTTTAACAGCGCTCCACTGCATTAATAAATTATATAACTGATGCGTAGCTAAATTAACAAATGTAAGTATACAGTAAACAGAACATACGAAACAATGAGTGAGTAAATACCGTAATTAAAAGAAGAGCTGTATTTTGATGTGTGTGACAGTAATTGGCCACAATGGTTGTGTCCCAATTCAGGGGCTGCGTTCTTTGAAGGCTGATAAAGCTATCCCGATTGAGATAAGGGTGCTTCAAAAGCAGCCCCAAAATGCAACCTTATTTCCGCGGGTTTTTAAACACACTATAATTGTATCCTTCACAGCTTTGGCTATCCCGAGATTCATTGCCCGCCTTTAACGGCTTGAAATTTTTAATTAGTAGGCCTAATTCAAAACTCATGTTAAATAAAAGTACTATATGTAATTCACAAAAACGGTCCATTTCAGTGTTTTTATTATGTTGTTATGTTATATTATGTATATTATGTTGTTAATTAACATTATTGTTGCATTATTGTGATTTAAATTGACATTTATTAATTTTTGGCAGACGCTTTTATCTAAAGCGACTTACATCTAGGAGAGCATATAAACATTTTGTCAACACGCTAAACAGTATCATTTGTACCGGTACATTTATAAGGTTGGTTAATTGAATATACTGTTGGGCTGTTTTAATCTACATAAACGTGTGATATTCTTTAAGATTAAATATCATTTTTCTGGCACCGTATTTGTTTAAAATGTCAGAAACTTCTCTGAGTGTACTTCTGCTGTCACCACGCAACATGAGCAGCAGGTGACGCAATAAGAAATCCTCTGCGAGGCTAGGGTGTCTCATTTCAGTTCGGTTCTTGGAATTTTGAGGCTGCGTGCTTTAAAAAAAAGTTCTCGTTTTTAAGTCCGTGACCATAGAAGGTTGCTGCCCCCGAATTGGGACAAACTAAGCAACAACTGACACTTCTGCTTCCTGTTTGTATGTCCCAGTGTGTGAAATCTGTTTGCCATACACCCAAAAGTACCTACTATTCCAACACAAAAACAGTACCTACTATTAGGACTAGTATAAATGCAGGGCATGTGTGTGCTTGAACAGACTAAAGCATCTTCTTCGTTGACCTTTGACCTTGTAAGTACTTACTTACATATTTTTATTCTTTCAAAATAATAGTTTTTGTCACCAATAACACAAATGACTCAAAATAAAAGGACAGATCTATTTTTTATTATTTGTTTTAATAAATCATTATTTTGGTTTGCATTTTATGCATTTATTAGGCCCTAAATGTGTTTAATTGGTTAAATTAAGTAAAAAAAATTATGAAAAGGAAAATGTTTATACTCCATATAAAAGAGTTGAACATAGGGAGGGGGACATGTTTTTTCAAGTACAAAGTAATTTAGTGAAAAATTCACAAAACTAAAAAGACTTAAATATCAATCATCATTATAAAAAGGTGCTGAGTATTAATGGCTAAATTTTGATGGATTTTTTTTTCATTTGAAAGCTTTTTACATCCCTATAAAGTCTAGGGACAGGTTTGTGACTATATTTTGAAAATGACGCACCAAGATATAGAGAGCTGACGGTATTTTCGAGAGGCCCGGAAAGATGTGGGAAGTTAAAAGTTCAGCTTGGTGCAGCTGTGTTAGTCGCAGTTTTGAGTTCCGAGTAAACAAAAGTGTACCTAGAAGCTCTTTGTAGTTTTTCAGACTCCTCAGTATTTTCATTATTAATTTAAAACATATTGTGAATGTGATAGATAAACAGGAGTGACACAATCGTGCTATTCAAAATGAATGGCAGGGAAACAACTTATCAAGTTATTCTTATTACTTAATATTAATTCAGCAGTTGATTGTGACATTTCTTATATGAATTTGTGGCTGTTGTTGTCACTTTGAATTATAAATGTTGCAGATATACGATTCATGTGATATTGATTTGAATAACAATAACTAGTCTTTATTCTGCATATTCTTTCTTAATTATTTATTTATAGTTATGTATATAGTATGTGGTTCTATATATGGGCCTATATACACTCACCTAAAGGATTTTTAGGAACACCATACTAATACTGTGTTTGACCCCCTTTCGCCTTCAGAACTGCCTTAATTCTACGTGGCATTGATTCAACAAGGAGCTGAAAGCATTCTTTAGTAATGTTGGCCCATATTGATAGGATAGCATCTTGCAGTTGATGGAGATTTGTGGGATGCACGAAGCTCCCGTTCCACCACATCCCAAAGATGCTCTATTGGGTTGAGATCTGGTGACTGTGGGGGCCATTTTAGTACAGTGAACTCATTGTCATGTTCAATAAACCAATTTGAAATGATTGGAGCTTTGTGACATGGTGCATTATCCTGCTGGAAGTAGCCATCAGAGGATGGGTACATGGTGGTCATAAAGGGATGGATATGGTCAGAAACAATGCTCAGGTAGGCCGTCGCATTTAAATGATGCCCAATTGGCACTAAGGGGCCTAAAGTGTGCCAAGAAAACACCCCCCACACCATTACACCACCACCATAATGCATTAATGAGAAATTGAACAGGTGTTCCCAATAATCCTTTAGGTGAGTGTGTATCATCATTGGATGCTGAGCCCCGCCATATATTGAGAATCACCCCTGCTATAAGCTAGAATCACCCCTGCTGAACACAAGTGTTTTTACAAGTGGTTTGTCTTCTGTGTTTTCACCTTTTTCTTGTTTTTACAGGTGTATGACTTTAGTTGTTTTACTTGTAGTCAATATGTCTCATGTACAGCTGCTTTGTAACAATGAAAATTGTAAATTGTAAAGTGCTATATAAATAAAGTTGAGTTGAGTAGATGTGCCCAGCTACTCAGGTTGTTTTTTAATTAAAATGTAAATTAAACTTACATTACCCAAAAACCTATGAACCAAGTTTTACAAATTAGGAAATAATTTATTTATTCAAACGAATATTGTTGATGTTCATTCTTGACAACAATTAATATTCAAATTACAATAGTTATATAGACGGTTTCATTGGCAACAACATATACAAATGTTATGTGGTCAAAAGACCAGAAAAAAAAAACGCAATTCACTGAGTAGCAAAGTTCAAGTGTGGTGAATTCTGGTACAAAAAAAATCCAAAATGGAGGAATCACTCATTGTAGCAGTGTCGCATCATCCCGTTTTGTACAACACAACTTTAAAAGATTACAAAATCAAATAAAAATGTAAGCGGCTTGGTTCGCGGTAGCAATAAAACTGGAGCGCATGGTAAAGTTTAAACAATGAAACGTGTAATTTTATGTGCTCAATCAATTCATAGCCTGTTCCAACCCACTTTTGCAGCACCGTCCGAACGTTATTTTTGCATACAAAGCATTGAATAGACATTGCAGAGTTGGTCAAGGTATTTTTATTTGCTAATAACATTTTTGTTTCAAAGCATTACACGGTCAGACAAGACCTTTTGATCTATTGACTTCCATTTTTATATATGCAAATGTAGCAGACGGGAAACGCAAGCACACGTGGAAGAGAAAAAGTGCATCTTGCTGCGTTCCAAAGGTCAAGTTTGGTAAACTTGATGACATGTCACAAACCAAAAACCAACACATCATGACAATTTGGCAATATAACATTAAAATAATAAAAATAACAATAACAGTGCAACAAAATCCATGATTTAATAAAAACCCAATGCCTTGATCGACATCATACGCAGGGTTTTGAGTTGAATTTTCACATTCTGAAATTCTAGTGTGACCTCAGCATTAAGTCTAAAAACCCCATCAGTCCAATGGCATTATGTTACATGTGCAAAGGCCAAAAGGTTTTGTTGCTATAAAACATATATATACACAATGTGTTTATGAATAAGTGTAATGCCAGGAATTGCATAGTACATTCTTTGATCATTTAAATCTAAATGTAACAAAATGATATGCTTCATTATTCACAGCTTGTTAAAGAAAATATGAACAAGTAATCTTAAAAAATGTGTCTTTGTAGCAGAGACATACAGTGTATTGTACTTCAAGTCTCTATATCTGTTGTCACATTTCATTTTTCCATAGAACTCAAAATGTTTAATTCTTATTCTCATACATATACCATCAGTGAATACACTTGTTCTGATTGGCGGCATTTCATTTCTTCTAATATGTGACAAGATTTAGGAGCAATCCAAGAAAAACCAACATTAGAGTGAAGTGATGACTGATAGCTGAAAAGAAACAAGGAGACGTTGTATTAATGCTTCAGCTGTTTTCACACTGTACATTAATAGCAAACAAACAAAAATAATATTGTAAACAAAACGTACATGTACTTGCTCCTCGACCTTCTTTATTATTAGACTCTTCTGACAGGAAAGAATATGAAAAATAAAATATTAATAAAACACTAATTATAACAATATTAGGGATGAGTCACGAATTTCGAATATTCGATTAGTTTATTTAATTATAGAATTTCGAATAGTGTGTGTGATCTTAAAAGAAAATCGCAGTGTTTTCACGCGTAACATGTTCATATAACCAAAGGGTGGCGCTGCCAATAACGACGCACCTAAAACCTAAAGGCTGTCAGTCAAGAGACAATAGAGGAAAACATTTTCTCACAACGATTGTTAACGAAGTTATGCACACCGTAGACCCGCGTGGCATAACGGAAACGGTAAATTGAGACTATGTCAAAAATGTGTTCTGTGTGGGGGTCCTTTCATAAAATGAATGAGAATAAAGTGCAGTGCAAACTCTGCAATGCAAAGCTGGCTTATCATGGATCAACAACTACGATACACAGTCATTTGAGGGCGAAGCACCCAGCAGATCCATCCACTGGTCAGCAATCAGTTGCTAGTCAGACCAATCATCTTATTGTCAGATCAATCACACTGCTGTTTTTTAGTTGGTATAAATGTGCATGCACATATTTTACAAGGAAATGTCCTAGCATCATGAGCGGTTGATGCTGATCGACGTACTGTTAATAAGTGTCATCATTCGGTTATTAATATATTAATGTTTCAGCACGTTAATTTAATGTATGGCTTGATGTAAGATTGCCTATTCCATAATACATAAAGCAGTGTGTCGTCATACGGATTTAAAGTGTAAATGTTCTCTCTGTCTCTCCGTTTTTGTGTAATACTGTAAATGCATCCATGTGGGTGAGGGGTGCGAATTTCTAATAATTTTCGAATAGTTCTCCCCAATCTTCGAATATTATTTTTGCTTTAAATGACCATCTCTAAACAATATATTGTCGCGGTCCTTCCGAAACCTTAAAATTCTAAAGTAATGGAAAAAACATGATACTTTTTAAATGTATAAATACAGTTTTGTCAAAGTTGACAAGCACTTTTATATACTTATATTGGTTAGATTTTTTCAAAACCAAGTGACAAACATAAAGGGTGACTAATAATAATTATTTATGGCAAACAACAAAAAAAATCAAGAAATAGGGAGGTTTTAGAACACAGCGGTGATATAATTGTATCAGTAGTTAAATGTTTTGACATCAGTTCAGTTTAGTATTTAGTATATATTAAAAAAAAACAGTACAGACCTGTTGCAAAATTACTATTCTTACAAATTTATTTTAATTTCCACTGTTTAAGCGATGATTTGTTTCCACATAAAAGCAGTTTACTAAAACGTCAAACCCTCACCTTTAGAATGAACTGTGAAAAGTGTCTCCATGCCGGCATGGATGTGGTCCGTCACGTGACAGTGCAGCAACCACTGCCCAGGGTTGCCTGGTATCATCTCTATGGTCTGAAATGTCCCCGGGAACAGATCATACACGTCAGCACGATGAGGACGATCCATCTGAGAGAGAGAGAGATTCATGTTCAGAGACATCAGGAAATCAGCTAATACTAATAACCGGACATTGGAATAGTAATCCAATTTAAGTCCATGTTCAACATGTTATTGAAAGCCTATCTTGATCTTGAGTATTCAGTAGAACTGAAGTGTACGTGTTTGTGTACTTTGTAAATGAAGGTCTGTCCATGGAAGTGCACGGTGTGCATGTCCACTTCATTTCCCATTCCCAGCAAATACCACTCAATCTTGTCTCCTTCTTTCATGTTTAGCCCGTGCAAATTCCCATAAAGCTTTCCGTTGATACCTGAGGAAGAGAGAGAGAGTTTTGAGTTCTTTTTAAAACTCGAACTGAAGGTATTTTTGTGTTACACACTCAAGACTTACTGTGCATTTTGTTGCTCTCCATGAAACCCTCATTATATTTGTCATAAAGCTCTGGGTCTGTCTCAAGATAAGTTTGTATGTTTTCATCCAGGTAGTGAGACTCATTTTCATCAAACACCATGAAGAGGAGGGCAAACTCCTTATCAACGTCCGTTCTTCGTCTGTTGGTGTTTAGAGTATTTTTACGACACACGATCAGCGGACCAACCAAACCGCTCATCAAGTCCTAAAAACAGATTTTGTAAAATGTTACAAAATGGATGATCTCATTTGAACTTTTATCAAAATATCCGAATGAGAGAAAGATTGGTTACATTCTTTTCTCTTACTGGGGTCATAGGGAGTGCTGGAGCCTGTCCCAACTATGTGTCCAAATATCCTGAACAAGATGGCCAGTCCATTACAGGACACAAACACTTTTTGGTTCTCTCTACATATCTTTCCTTTCCTGACATTTTCATGAACATGTGACTCTGTTCTCATTACCGGGGCACCTAACAGCAGATTTTATCAAACTGAACAAAACTATCATCTACAACTTGCCCTTCTCTGTGAGACAAAGCTACACGTAAATCACATTGTTACACTTCACATTATGTCACCTATTGTTACAGACCGTTAAAGTATATAGTTTATGTGCACTGTACCTTAACAAAGTTGACAGATGAATAGTACGCATATGTGATACAGTTTGGATCATTGACACCTGGACCAGATTGTTCTGGAACGCTCCAGTTGTATGTTATTACATCTCCTAAAATACACACATGTACACAGAGATATGTATAGACATTAGATGCAAACAAACATAAGATTAACAATATAAGTCACAATATTAGTGTAGTAGAGTAGGCGGGTCGAGACCGTGGTTCGAGTCCGGTGAGTAATTGTATAAAAGGAATGAGCGACCGGACCGTCGGAGAGAGAGGACCGGGCCCGAACTTGTGTTTGTATTTATGTTTATGTTATTTAGCCGGCGGTCGTCCGTGAGGGGCCGCCGGCTGTTATTGTTTCTGTTATTAAATGTTTGCCGGTTCCCGCCTCCTTTCTTCCTTTTATTGAATCTTTCTACATTGGTGCCGAAATAACAAACATAACTACAAACACATGTTCGGGCCCGGTCCTCTCTCTCCGACGGTCCGGTCGCTCGTTCCTTTTATATGCTCCCAATCTCCTACGAGATTCGAGGCCGGTGTGCGCACAGCTGGCGCTAATCCACAATTACTCACCGGACTCAAACCACGGTCTCGCCACGCCTACTCTACTACAATTAGATTTTCACTACTTCATACAAATGCAATTGACAAGAACAAAAATAATAATGCTATCAGTCAAATTTATCATATTATCACAATATCAATGGTTATGATTATTCAAATAGAGGAATTTTCGTCAATATTGATATATGTGACCCTAGACCACAAAACCAGTCAGAAGGATCAATTTTTTTTAAACGAGATTTATAGATCATCTGAAAGTGGAATAAATAAGCTTTCCATTGATGTATGGTTTGTTAGGACAGGACGAAATTACAAAATCTAGAATCTGAGGGTGAAAAACAATCATAGTATTAACACTGTAAACGATTTTGCTGTAGTTATGCAGCTAGTTGCCAGTAACTTACTGTAGATTTATATTTATCTCATTTATTGGCCCAGAATTCTTTGCATGAGGCTGTTTTTTATATTTTTATGGTTAAATGATCATTTTTAATTGAACAAATGGTTTCCAGTTAATTACATAAATGTTAATCTACAGTAAATTACTGGCAAACTGCTCCCGGTAATACTGTAATTTCTACATTTTTTACAGTGTAGAAAGTAGATAAGAGTAGATGAACCCGAAAGCTAAAAAATCTAAGCTTTACCACAGATGTAGGCGTGTTTCCTGACATTTTTGTTCATGATTTTGCTGCATCCCCTCACAAAAATAAAGTTTTGATTTATTTACGGTAAGAAATTGACAAAATAAGCTTGATGGAACATGATCTTTACTTAATATTCTAAAGACTTTAGGCATAAAAGAAAAATCTTTTATTTTGACCCATACAATGAAATTTTGGCTATTGCTACAAATATACCCGTGCTACTTCAGACTGGTTTTGTGGTCCAGGGTCAAATATTTCGACACTGCTGAACTCAAAATAAGACAAAACCGTGTATTGACAAACCTGGTTGAACATGACTGGCTTTACTGGTCTTTACTCCATGGGCATGAAGAGAATATGGCTTGTTGGCTTTGTTTTTAAACACAACCTGAATATTTTCACCAACCTCAGCTCTAAGGATGGGTCCTGCAACAAAATAAAGAGTACTTATAGAATTACAAAGCGAAACCCAAAGCTATACCAATGCTGAATCCTTATTAAACAGTATTGAACAAATTTGTGTTTCTGTTTACACTTTCATACACACGATTGATAAGAAATGTCATGTATTAATCCTGATGAGCTTTAAAACCTGTATAAGACTCTTTCATCTGTGGAACGCAAAAGATATTGTGAGAAACGTCTTTGTGGTTTTGTGTCAATGAAAGTCAATGTAATTTACCAACATCCCTTAAAATATAGCAGAAGATAGAAAATCATACAGGTTTGAAATGACAAGATTAAAAGATTTTTCTGTTTTTCTTTACACGTCATACCTATTATCCCTAAATGTTCCTCTTCCTCGCTTCTGTTTGTCCTTTTGGTGAATGTACTGTCTGTATATTCGCGATACACCACCTTTTTATATTCAGCACCAATCCGATCACGTGATCTCTCCAGGTAAATATTTCCAGGGCTGACAAGAAAATGAAAGACGTATTGAAAGAGGATTGTATAACGTGTGCATGAATGACACTAACAGTGTAAACAAGCATATGTGAGTGTAAATGTGTGTATACCTGTCCTCAAGTGGAGTATTGTGCTTTTCTAATTCCCACAAACGGTTTGGAGCGTAATTCCATATCTCTTCCTCTGCTGCTATGTAGTACTTTATATCAGATATGTAATGTTCAGGTGCAGGGGTCTGTGGTGAGCAGGGCTTGACTGTGTAATGTTGCCGCATACCCGCAGCGTGGTGATCGGTTGTTAGACAGCTCAGCTCAAACATCCCTGAGGTATAAAGAGCAAAATGTTCAGATTATATTCTGCAATTAATATTTGATTCAATTGTAGTAATGTACTGCTTTTAACAACACATATTTCAAAGCAGCATCGCTGAAAAATTGACTTCCGTCCGATAAATCTTAAACAACTTTCACCCACCGTTATTGTTGGGTCTCATGTTAACCGTCACTGAGGAATGTGGGAAGAGATTGAGAGTGTCACGGTTTGTCCCATCCCGTTCGAACGTGTTGCCCTGGAAATAAACACCATGGATATCCACTTCTGTCCCCAGGCCAAGTGTGTGCCACACTACATGTTCACCAAGACACAAGTCCAAACCAAGAAGATTTCCGTACATGTAGCCATTCACCGCTGAAAACGAACACAAACATGCTCAAACAAATGCTAAAAAAACATTTGCATGAAAGAATTTACATGATAAATGAATTAAACATATACCGTGCATCTTATTGCTCTCCTGAAACCCCTCATCCTCCGGATCTGACTCACTGCTGCCAAACTTCTTTATGTTGTCTTCCAGATACCAGCTTTCATTTTCATCCATCACAGAGAACAGCAGGAAAAACTCGTGCTGAGTTTTGTCAGCATGCTTTAGACACGCACATAAAATGGGAAGACACAGAATAGAGATCAGATTTCTCTCAATCAAATGGATGCATTACATATGACTGTGTATGTGTGTTTCTCACCTGATGGCCGCTCTGATCCAAAACACCTTTTTTGCACACTTGTATTGGCCCGATCAGGCCGGAGTTTGTGTCACGAACCGGATCAACAGAAGAATAATACAGATATGAAATACATGGAGGATCACTGTCAGAGGGTCCTTCTGTTACTCTCCAATGATAGGTGAACCTCTTACCCGGAGCCACGGATGCTCCAGCTTTATGAGTACCTGAATAGGACACAAATACATTCATCAAGTTTATGCATGTACCATTTTTTAAAAACATTTTCATTTTTTTCATAAAAAAATTCCTTTAATGAAAGCTAAAATGTGAAGTTGTTGAATCATCAACCCTTATTTATAAGAGGGTAGATGCAAATGACTTACCATCCTGGTACATAGCTCCCTCATAGGCTTTGTCATAGTGCACACCATGTGGTTGGATGCTGTAGGGTCGTCTAGCTTTATTTAAGAACGTTACAATGATGACATCACCAATTTCGGCTTTGATGACAGGACCTAGGGCGAGAATACATCTTCAAATGAAACACCTTTCGACCGTGATTTATTCAGGATTAAGCACAGCCTCCCTCTTACTTTACTGCATACATAATATAAGCCTATGTTTTTACTAGCTGTCCAATAAGCATTTTGGTTTTACCTAGATTACCAAGATGCACATCTGAGCCCACAGCTGAGCTCCTTCGTACTATCTTAGTAGTAAAGGTTTCATCGCTGTATCCAAAGTAACGGGCTTTTAGGTATTTTCCACCCAGTTTACCACCGTCACGACTGAAGTAGTCTGCAGAGTCACTAAAGGAAGATAAAGATATAAGAGAAAACAGGAAAATTATACAAAAACTGAAAATTGAAAAGACACAAAAAGTATCACTAGTATATTTGGTCAGCAAAAAATTATGAACGATGAAGAAAAAAGAATGAATTTTTTTATAACCCACAAAATTTGGGGTGAGGAGGTCATATTATGAATATGTGAGCCGCTTCAGGAAAGAGTTTATCTTAAAGAAAGCTATTTCATGCGTTCTAACTTTTTTACACTGTTATACGTGCTGGATTATCATGCTTAACATGTCCAACTTGGCAAAAAACAATTTGGATGTATGACATAGTATTTCTGTGCTCGATTAACTCCGCCAGTGTTCGTACAGGTTTCGACAAGTTGTGTTTGAACATCCCGTTGTTGCGTGTGTTACCTTCGTCGTTTTTAAAAACATCTTGAGAGAAAACAATGGCACTGATATATTTGAACATATTTCACTGCAAGCTGTTTTTACTTAAGACAGATCTAACATTTATTTTAGACTGGGACTAGATTCAAGCCCTGTCTGGGAAAACGCCCCATTAAGTTGTTACACAGTTTTATGAATAACAAAGATGTTAAATAACTGTAAAACAACGTGTCTTTAAAATGGTGATTGAACTGTTGTATTCATGGATGTTTTAAGAAAGTATATTTTTATCCTAAAAAACAAATGTCCCCCATCTTTACAGATTCTTTCAGCTTTCCCTAAAAACTTTCTTCCACAAGTCTTAAAAAGAAGTCTCTGAATTCAAAGTTTTACCTGTTTGGTTCAGTAAGGGATTTATTGTTCATAAAGTCCATCTTTGAAGGGGCATAGTCCCAATCCTCCTCTTCAACAGCAATGTAAAAATGCCTCACATTTCCAGGAGCTTCTGTTGGAGAGGCTTGAGAGCCACATGACGAGACTTCATAGTAACCGTGCATACCGGCTGATCCAAACCATGAGCATCAAATAAAGACAAGAGAGAATAGTGACGCTAAACTCAGGTGCCAGGACAAATGAACATTAAACCCTAAATCAACATATGGTGCCTGTGTCTTATAGACAACAACAAAAAAGGACTTTATACACCGATCAGACACACTTGTCTCTACACAAAGATGACAAATGCAACCATTACTACCTCGTACGTGATCGTTGACTTGGCAATTTAACAACCATTTTCCTTTTGTCCTCGGGATCATTGTGGCGGTGACAAAAGTGGCAGGAAACAGACTGAGGACATCGGTGCGGTGCCCGCGATCCAGAAGGGTGTGCCCGTGGAAGTAGGCCGAATGAATGTCCACCTCGTTGCCAATGCCAAAGAGATGCCAAGACACAGGGCGTCCCACACAAACTTTTGGTGGAGGCAGATTGCCATAAACATAGCCGTTTATTGCTAGCGGGACAGATAAAAACAAGCTGTGACGAGTGATAAGAATATGACAATTTTACTACTTTATAAAAATGTTTTAAGGGTTTGTAACTGGATACGTTAATGCGGACTTCAAGTGGAGTAGCAAACGTTGTAATTACGGCCAAGTGAAGATTTGTTTACCAGTGGGAAAATTATAAATGATACACAAGTTGCTGAAAACTTTTTTCTTTTTTATCACATTTGTCATAGTTTTGTTGCTCCTGTGTTATTTTCTCACTTGAATGTTTAATAATGGATGTTAAACAGGACAAATAATGATGATGATCAAAATTTTGTTCAAAATTTACGTTTAAAAATTGAAATAAATCATTGAACAAAATCATTTAATGAAAATGAAAGCTATGATATGAAAGTGAAAACTATAAAATTCTGAGAATGCTATTGTTGTGAAGTGTGTCAAGTACGTACAGGAGATTACATTTCATTAAAGTGTGTCAAAGATCAGTTGTTTCCATAGATAATGGAATTTTACAGTCTTTGTAAACCCTTCATTAAGCTTGTTTAACGTGATGAAAGCAAAGCTTTGTGCAGTTACTTTGATAAAAAGCAGTTTTTACTGGATTTACAAACTGATTACAAAAGATCTACACAATGGGAGAGAGGTAAGGTGAAGGGCAGCTTGATAAAAAGCTTGTTGGCAAAAAAGCGTTGGTCAATAAATGTCTTGCATCATGACTTGTGCAGTTATATTTTTCTTTCATATATTACTGACAGGGCTGTTCAACGATTAATAGCATCCAGAATAAAGATTTGTGTTTATAAAATATGTCTGTGCACGTTACACATTTGTATATATTTAAGAAATATACATTTTTAAAATGAATAAATATTTATTTATAACTTACAATATATTATATAGACTATAAATATTAATATATATACATCTACATTTATAAGCAGAAAATAAATAGGTACAGTGCACAGACATATATAATATAAAGACAAACATTGATTCTGGATGCGATTAATCCCTGATATAATTTCCAGTGAAGTTAAGGCATTAACTGATAAAATAATAGCTCGGACTTACAGTGCATGAGGTTGGACTCTCTGAAATCCATATCCCCATTAGATATGAAGTCTTTGGTTAGATCTGGGTCCGAGCAGAATCGTTCAACATTGTCTTTGAGGTACCAACTTAAATTCTCATCCACCACACTGAACATCAAAATAAAGTCGTCATCCACATCAGAGCGCTTATGTGTGGTAGAATCCAAGACACCTAAGAGAGAAAGAGAAGATTATGGTTAACAAAGAGTGAAAAGACTAGTTATTAAAGGGACCATGGGAACAAGCAAAGCAAGAGAACAGAATGTGAATCAAAACAGGACAGAAATCAGGCAGAACCGTTACGGTTCGCCTCTGGAAGGGGACATGGAGCAGGAAAGGGGCAAAAACAAAAGAGTCCATGGGGCGAGGAGGGTGGGAGGAGCCAAAGGGAAATCTGGAGCTGGATGACCCTGGTGTTGGGCCAGAGACCAGCCAGGTTGACACCCCACAGTGGAGTCCCCGAGGGAAGAGCCATGATGGAGATGGAAGCGCAGATGACATCAGGGGGCCGACTGACAGAGATGGTGATGGTGGAGAAGGAGGCCAGAGTGGGGAGGAGCACAAGGGGAGCCCGGGTGACAGCGAGGATTCAGAGGGCCAAGGCAAAACCGGCGGCTCAGACAGCCGAGGCGGAGGCGGGGATCTGGAAGACTGTGGTGGAGACAGAGCGACCAAGAAAGAAGGTGGAGCCTGAAAGAGCCATAGGACTGGAGTCCCGAGGCGGCAAATGGTCGACGTCTGACCAAGGTGGAGCCGGAGGGATGAGGGAGACTGGTGGGATGACGGGGCGCAGTGGAGATGAGGGAGGTAGGAGTCAAGGTGTAGCCGCTGAATCAGAGGGCCGCAGTGTAAACGAGGGAGGAAGAGCCAGGTGTGGCCACGGAGTCGGAGGGCTGAGGTGGAGTCCGGGTCTCGGAGGCGGAGACATGGGATACTCCATCCCGGAGGTAGCTGGCGGTTTGAGATCCCCAAGCTCATCGGACTCTACGGCGCTGGCTTGCAGAGGCTGTACTGAGGTGTCTCCAGATGCCAGCAGACCCAGGACTGATGAACAGGCTGGCAGAGACTGAGGAGGAGGGCATAGGAGGCTGGGCGGGACCTTCCTTGGGGCTGGAGAAGAGGTGCTGGCTGATGAATAGCTGAACAAGACCAGCGGGGAAGGGAGCAGCCAATAATCCTCTTCATTACCCCCAGTCCATTATGTGAGAGTCAAGAAATAGCTCACCCTATGAGACAGGAGTGTGGACGGGGCTTCCCTTCTAAGCCATCAATCTCCCACGGAGACACACGGTCATGCCGGGTCAAGCACCTGGTCAGGCGCATCTCAAGATTTAGGCTCCGGGCCGATGATGGTCTCAGTCGCGGGCTCAAGCTCTCCCACTGCGATGGGCTCTGGGCAGTGGTGGCTGGTTCGGGAGTGGAGCTGGTGATGTCCTCGACAGAGCTGACGGTGAACAGAGAGTGATCGCTCAACCTACAGTGATCAAGACCACGTGCTATCCTGTCACGGAATGCTGTGTAATTCAAGCACACGGCGAAAGAGTGGAATTCATAAGTGTTTTAATAAACAAACAGGGAGAAATCCGAACACAACCAAACGAAACAATACCAGACAATGAACTGAGAACATGGGGTTTAAATACAAGAGGAATATAATCGAGGGTAACAGAAACAGGTGTGGGACAATTAACAACCAAGGAAACAAACAAGGCAAGAGAACAAAAACTTAATCAAAACAGAACAGAACAGAGAACACGCAGAACCATTATTATAATGTTAGCAACTGAGATTTCTGGGAGATCATTGACTACTATAGTAGGAAAAATGTTTTCAATGGTAGTCAAAGGTGCACCAGAACTGTTTGCTTTCCTAAATTCTTCAAAATATTTAATTTTGTGTTCAACAAAACATCAGAATTTTTACAGATCTGGAACATCTTGGTAGTAAGTAAATGGTGACAGAAACAGACCCTTTAAGAAAGTTGTAACAAGGAAGGCAAGATGAGAGCCGTGAGGCGGGTCCAGTGGCGTGAGTGATAGTGGGAATCAGCTGTGCGCACACCAGTCGCGCATGTCTCACGGAGGAGATCGGGAGCATAAGAGGACGAGCGACAGGACTACGGACGACAGAGGACCGGGCCCAGACATGTGTTAAATTTGTTCTATGTTCTTGTGGCTGGCAGCCGACTGTGAGGTGGCTGCCACCCTTTTACTTCCGTGTTATTGTTTGTTTATTTTAAGTTTGTTTGATGTTCGCTGACTCCTGCCTTCTTCCTCCCCTACTATTAAATTCAAGTTATTTATAGAGGGCTTTTCACAATGTGCAGAGTTCCAAGGCAGATTTACAGGAGCAAAAAAGAAAATCACAGAAATGTAAAACACAGCCCAGTTCATGGTGTTTATAGAGCAAGCAAGATCATTCTAATAAATTATATCTAATAAATAAATAATTAAATAAATAAACAAACTTTACTACAGAAGTGTACGGAGAGAACTTTAGAGGGCGCTTTGATTCCCTGTGTGTGTGTGTGTGCATTAAAAAGAAATTACTTCAATGGATGAATTGTATATTGAAGGTTTCATGTCTGTTACCTTTCTTGCAGGTAAGCAGAGCTCCTATAAGTCCTGATGCAATGTCTTTTGGTGCATCACCATGGGAATGGTAAATCCAGGTGAGACAGCTGGCATCGGCTTCAGTGGGAGAATACTCTGGTTTGACTGTCCAGGTGTATGTGTAGCTTTTATTAGTAGGCACTGCATCATCACTCTTAAAGTGGCCAGAGGTGCCATCTGGATAAAGAGCACCTAAATAAAAAGATAATAATTGTCTTTAACAAGTAGCACAGATGAACTTGTCCAACTTATCCAGTTTGGAGCATTTGTTTCGTGTTTTGCATGTATGGTCACCAAACATATTTCAGAGCATCTGTCCCAAAGCATAAAGAATACAAAAGTTTAGTGTGCGCCACTGACTTTAATGGCTCATGGGTACAGAGCAATTTTCAAAATGATGATAAAATATTTATGGACAGCTGCAAAGAAAGCTTGTGCAGCTGTTTCTGTGCAAATGATCTGAGGATTGATCCCTGCTAGCAGAAACTCTGAAGTAAGCATGTGCACTCTGACTAATGATAAGACAGTATACTCTCATATGACTTCCATTATCAAATATTTGTCCTTTTTGAAAGGTTGAAAGCGAACCCCAGCAATTGCAAAATTGTAACAATTAAATACATATTTCAGAGAAAATGAGAAGGTCTGAAAACACCCTCAATCAATAGGAGTCAACTATAGCAAACTGTAAAAGACTTAAGATTTCGAAGAGCACATATAATGGAAACAAGTTTGATGTATCATGCACACGTGAAGGCATAATAGGTATACATACTTGAAAGAATCTGCAAAACAAAGTTTTTTAAAGTAAAAGAATGTCCTCAAAAATGTATTTATGTATTAGTGCATGAATAAAACTTCCCTGTTTAAATAATAAAAGACTGCCAGGTGACAAAACAAAAGATTTCAGAATAGATATATTTAAACAATTAAAGTAACCATAAATGGAAATGAATATTTTTATGTATTATTATTATTATATATCATTATTTGTGTTAAGCTGCTCAGTAAGATAATTCAAACTGCAGTTTAACAATAAAACAAAGTCCATCACCAACTGTGTCACCTGGTTGTTAAACTTCTGCAGACTTGCTGTACATTCAGTTTTGTTTATTGCTCTGTTATTACTTCCATGAGATGTGAGGATAAGACACTTATAAAAGAGTAAATGTTCCTTATCACAGGAAGCAAGGGAGGCTGAGACTCCTTGAAATATATAATATAATAATAAAAGCATCAAAAATAACATAATGCATGAATTATGACAACCTCTTTCAGGATTTTTTTTATTCAGGAGTTTTCTTTTTAAAAAAGGGAAATAAACATGTATTATGGATGTACAAAAAACATCAACAGACAACATTCATTAGACGCTTTCTGTGAAATAAAATGCCCAAAATAGAAGCAATAATACCCAACAAATGGAGACGGATGAGAATATAAAATAGTTATTTAAAATTTTTGAGCCGTTGCAGATGTGACTTTCTAAAAGCTACAATGACTATGAAAAAGGAAAAAAACGAATAGCTTCCTACTTTCAGTATTTGTTATTGTAAAGAACTGAAACTGATGAACTCATATTTTTTATTGTTTCGTTTTATCCGGTGATCTCAACTAAGCCTCCGTGGGAAATTCCCTCACGTTCCACTGAAAAAGAAATCGATGAATTGAATAGAAAGAGAATGTATGTCTTACCCTCCGAATCCTTCTCATAAAACACTCCATGAGGATGGAGGGAATAAGGCCTGCTTGCAAAGTTCTTCAGATGGACCTCCATGACATCATCAACCTCAGCCCGTAAGATGGGTCCAAGGAAGCCAAGCCAGTCAGGTTTAGGGATCTCTGTGGTATATGAGTCATCTGTGTACTCTCTGTACACAGCTTTTCTGTAAACGCTTCCTATTCGAGTACGGCCCCCAGAGAGAAAAACAGATGCGTGTCTGTTGAAGAAAAGAGAAGTGAAAAAAGCAAATTAAATGTTTGCCTACACAACAAAAACAAAAAAGTAAAAGCACAGAGTACTTTACGGTGTTGTAAAAAATGTCTAAGGCAATATATGTTTACCAAATTTTAACTTACCAAAATAATTCAAACAATTTCAACTATTTTGCATGCAAAATAATTTACAACAATAGAATGGAATCGAACTTTATTGTCATTGTTAAGGAACAATGAAATACAGTTTAGCAGTGACAATGAGACAATGTCTCATCATCAGTCGAGATTAATGTAGGTAATAATGACTTCAATCAGATTTTACTTTACTTTACTTTTGCTATTAACTTACCAGAATAAATAGCTATAGTAACACTTAAAAATAGCCCAAATTAATTAATACATACACATAAAATAGCAAAGTACACAAGAAGAGTTTGGTTCTAAAATGAGATAGGCTAACTCCCTTTTTATTTTATTCAAAACTCATGTTTGTTTTATTGTGCATTCCTATTAATATCAATCAAACTGCAGAACAATAACACAATAAAAACATGATAGCATCATAAACAACTTTATTATCTGTAATCTCATGTTGGAACCAAACTCATCACATATGACGTAAAATAAAAATACACTTGTGTAGGTGTGACGTAATATGATAATGTAACAGCGATCACTGCTTTGCTTAAACCTTTTCGTCACTTAATAGAAAAACAAACAAAATGTCATGAATAAACTTACTTTGTGTCTGTGATCAGATTGGTTTTGTTTGGTGAATAGTCCCAGTCTTCTTCTCTTATAGCGATGAAATATTTCCTTCGCACACAAGCGGCCTGATGCAGCGCGAGCGCGGCCGTCACGAGCAGCCACAGCGCAGACTTCATCCCTTTCAGCCGCGATAAACCGGAATAAGTGCCCGAGCCCGAGGAACACACGCCGACAAACAGGCTTAAAACGCTACTGTTGCGATTTCCTCAACACTGACAGTGAAGTTGTTTATATGGAAGCGATCGACACAAATGGCTGCTGTCTCATCCCATTTGAAAAACTGAAAGTGAAAGTTAACCGTAACTCCCATTTATTGGAGATCAAGAGCTGAATAGCCGGTTTATCCAGAAAGAGACGCAGCTCGGTTTGCTTTTCTTACGACACACAGCGCCCCGTTGCGTTCGTCTGCTTTACTGCGCCTCTTCATCTGATGGATCGTTTGTCCTCAAATTTGCACTTGTTGAATATTTTAAATGACATTAGTTGTTTCACACAAGAAGCATCGCGGTCATCATCTATAAGAAACCAACTTTTAATGTTTTTAATCCTGATGTCCAGTCATGATGAAGGATTTCTTCTTACAGGCTACAAATAAAAAAATACATTTACATAAAATGAAGCTCTAATCAAGGGTTTTAGGCTTAGTTGTGTTAATTCACTGTAAACCGCGGGCTTATTGCTTGTATAAAGCGATTATATACATGCAAGGGTGCATAAAACAGAAGCACTGAAGCAAATAGTTCAACTAAGCCGTGTTATTCTTCATAGGCGATAATACACTGACAAACAACACTTCATTATAAATAAGACTTTTTAAAATCGTTCCCACCCCAAAGTAATAATAAAGCTTTAGTTTTGTTTTCGAGTAACATTTTAAAAGCAAATGCATTAAATATAATGTGATTATTGATTTCTGAAAAGAATGGTTATTCTCAATCGATTCCTTACGACTCATTTGAACAGATTGCAACTCGGCTTTATGTTGTGACATATGAACAAGAGAACATTTAACTCAAGCACTATAAAGCAATATAACAGCAGAACCATTTGTTAAACACTGTTTTCTTTCATAAATCATGAATGCTTTTAAACACGATAATAGAGATTAAATGCCGCGCAAGGAATTCAATAACTGGGTAAATGTTTTTGAATCAGTTCAATAAAATGTTTTCGCAAAATTGAATCTGACTTCGTGCCCTGAATAACATGTTATATTTACGAATTTGAAATACCACACAAATAAAACGAAATACATATTATCATTTATTCTTGCTTTGGAAAAATGTCACCTAGTACAGTTGTCATTTGGGAAAGCTTTCTGGGCGGGGCTGATGATGTCATTTTAAACGACTAACGGTTGGTGAACTACATGAATGATCCCGCCTTCCCTGTGAGAATCATCCAATCACAGAGGGCGGTGTATGTTTGAAAGTTCCATTATCGGATCACGTTACGTGAACTTCATTGCTTACAGCTGTAACGTTATACATTGACGGAGTTTCGCTTTCTGTCGAAAAATATATTTCATCTAATTTACATTAAAAGTTAAGAACTCTGAACCATAATCGGTCTTATCTTTGTATATACCATTCGCCTATACTCGCATATTAAACAACCACTGGACAGCGTTTAGAAGTCCAAACTAACATTTGTCGGGGGGAAATGCGCATGCATTCATAACCGGATGTTTTTATTGAACATTTAAGAAGAGTCGCATACTATGGCGGATGGAGCTGTGGTGTTCGGCTCGGGTTTAAACTCAAGTTGCATGACCTCTCGAGCGAAGAAAGTCAACAATAACAACAGCGTTTCAACAGCAGCGAACATGAGGAGGAAGACCCGACAGAGTAACAGAAGAGACGTTCACAACCGGGTAAGATTAAAACACGACCACACGTCTTGCTTTGCTGAAGTTGAGGAGGCCAGAGAAACGCAGAAGTTGAAACGAGTCTTCCTGATTTTAAAGTGCACTAGTTAGTGTCGACACTCCCAGAAAAACACACACCGTTAATAATAGCAATGTATTAGCTGATGTTGTATGTATTGTGTTTGCAGGTTGTGTTAGAGAAGGTCCTGGGAATCACTGCCTCCAGCAGCAGTGCTTTAACGTGTGATCCTTACACTGGTTTAGTGGCATATCCAGCAGGGTACGACCGTTCCTGTATCGAACAATAATAAGTGCAGTGTTGTTCACCTCGTAAAAGTTAACCATGGTTTATTATAGTAAAAGTGCTCGCACATAACATGTGAAGACATTTTCTCTTGGCACCACTTCTGGTCTCCTTGAGATGCTTTGAGATGCATCTATGCCGGGCTCTTATTCATTGGCTGCCTTTTCTCTCAGGAGTAAAAGCATTTGGACATTTTTGAGATATTGTTAGTACTCAGCTGAACAAAATATATAACATTGGTCGAGTGGTCTTTGGATATTGTAATCCAAAATTCATATAAACTGTACCTTTAAGTTTAGTTTGGTATATTTTTGTCCACAAAACTAACTTCAAATATTTTAGTTACTAGACCAAAAGAGAAAATGTTCGTTTTTCTAAACATCTGAACTGTATGAAATTTGACAATGATGTGAATGCCTTCTGGCTGTCTTGGGCCATTGCCGATATACATTGACAGAAATACACTAAGAGTCATTGGTTAAGTCATTACAATTCTTTTTTCGATGTCTAATGCAAAGACTTTCATACATCATGTGTGGCTCAAGTGTCCAAAGACATTTTTATTATCAAAATACTTTTGTTTAGAGACCAACCATGGTATAGCTATTTGTACTTCTAACCACAAATTGACTCGTCACAATACCTATAGTTAAACCGTAGTCTTTGTAGTAAAACTATGGTAAACAATCTGCCAAAAACATGGTTACTAAACTTTTACTCTGATAAAACCATGGTTAATATACCTGAGGCATGAGACGGTCGCACATTTTACTTTCAGTGAAAACTAATGCTGTGATATTTTATTTTCAGTTGTGTTATTGTCATCCTGAGCCCGAAGAAAAACAAACAGACTCACATATTTAACGCATCTAGGTAAATGACATTGCGATGTCGTTGTATTTTGCATAATGCTGTGGATTGTGTTTTATTAAATCATGTGTTTGTTTCCCAGGAAAACCTTCAGCGCTTTGGCTTTCTCGCAGAATGGAAAATATTTGGTCACTGGTGAGGTAAGCGCTCTGTTTTGGGCAAAAATGACGTCTGTGTAAAGTGGTCTTGGTATGCGACCTATTAGTGATTTATAGGGCCTGGTGTGTTAAGAATGAGTACAGTAATGTCTGTATGATGTTGGAGAAGGGGTTGTGTCAGGGCGTCAGTGTCGAGCCTTTCGACACATTCCAGCTCCCCTGGTTGCCATGACGAGGTGCAGTGTCTGTCCCAACTTAGTAAACCAGTAGTTATAGGGACAGCAGTCACAAAAACAGAGCAATGTTTTTTTTTTGAGCAATTTGTTCAAATCCATGTTATTTACTTTCCATGACCTCCATCAACATTATTTTGTTTAACGTTTTTTGTGTCTTTCTGCCTTTTTCAAAGGAAAAGTCTGTTGTCATTTTAAACCTTTGTGATTTTCTTTCTTCTGCAAATGACAAAAGATATTTTGAAAAATATTGTTAACCAAAAACCGTTGCTCCCCAATAACGTCTGTTGTATGGACACAAAACTTATGCAAGTCAATGTGGACCAATGGTTTATGTTGCCAACATTTTCAAAATATCTTCTTTTGTGTTCTGCAGAAGAAAGAAAGTCATACAGATTTGAAATGAGAAGAGGGTGTTAAATACTGACAGAAATTTCAATTCGAGGGTAAACTGTTCCCTTAAAGGGATAGTTCACCCAAAGATGAAACGTTGCCATCATTCACTCAACCTCATGTCATTTTATACCCGTATTAATATCTTTGTTCTGATGAACACAGTGAAAGATATTTGGAAGAATGTTAGAACATTTTCAATTATGTGACATTGACTGCCATAGTAGGAAAATTAAATTGTAGTCAAAGGTGACCCAGAACTGTTTGTTCTCCAAAATTCTTCAAAATATCTCACTATGTGTTCAGCAGAACAACAACAGGATACATTATTTTTGTCACAGAACTTTAAATTGCTAACATTCTTAAAAATATCTTCCTTTGTGTTTAACAGAACAAATACATTTATATAGTTTTGAAACAATCTGAGGGTGAGTAAATGATGACAGAATTTTCATTTTTGAGTGAATTGGACTTTAAGGTTTAGCTTTCTGAAAGGGACAGTTCACCCGAAAATGAAAATTGTCATCATATCGCCTTATTGTAATTTCAAACCTGTATGACCTTCTTTCATCCACAGAACACAAAAGAAGATATTTGGAAAAAGTTGTTAGCTGGCACCCCTTCACTAGCATTGGTATTGTGTCCATAAAGTAGAAGTGAATAGGTTACCAACATTCTTCAAAATATCTTCTTTTGTGATCTGCCATAAAAGTCAACAAGGTTTGAAATGAGGAGGCACAAGGGTGAATAAATGATGACTGAAATGAACTTTTGGGGTAAATTTTCACTTATTTGTAATCGTGGACCCTGTATTGTTAATCCTATTGTATATGAACAAGCCTTTCGTGATCATATGAACTTGTGAAGAGCACACGTTGTCCTAAATTCTGATACAGAGGTTTATTTATTGGTGGCTGTCTGCTTTTCCTCATCTGTATCTGTATTTGTATTCGGTCTCTGCGAGTGTTCAACATTCTCAACATTCATTTTCTGTATAACTTACTACCATGCTGCTCATACTCCAGCTTTTAGTAGATCATGCACCGTGTGTTATGTCTGCTTGCACAAGATGCTTGCATGACATGTTTCCCAAAATTGCAGTACATAGTTACTGGAAGGCATTTGCTAAATGAAACATACATCATACTGTTGGGTCATATGACTTGTGTAGTGTTTCTGCATCATGTATGTTCATAGTTCAAGCAGTTTACGTTCCAATCGTAACCATTGTAACTTCACTCACCCACCTGTTTTTCATTCTGTTTACTCTCTCTCCGTCTTGCTGGGCAGAGCGGGCACATGCCCTGTGTGCGGGTATGGGACGTGGCAGAGCGGACGCAGGTGGCAGAGGTCCAGTGCCATAAGTACGGGGTGGCATGTGTAGCTTTTTCCCCCAATGGGAGCTATATAGTGTCTGTGGGATACCAGCATGACAGGACCGTCAGCGTTTGGGAGTGGAAGGTGGGAACCACACAACAACCTGTATGACTTTGCTTTTTCTGCAGAACACACAAGATATTTAGAAAAAATGATTGAAATAGAACAGCACAGGCCACATTCACTTCAATTTTAACCAATGCAAGCGATTAGATTGGATGATGGAAATAATGGGGCCTTACGTATTGGAATACAAGTTTGCTATAATATATTGTCAGAACAGAGGATTTTTTATTTGGCACAATGTTCATTCCTATGAGGGCAGGAATGCATAATAATAATTTGTGTAAATTTTGGTTGCTTTATTTCAACCAAAAGTTGAATTGATACAAATAAAAAAACTAATCATATGTAACAGATTTTCGGAGTGAACGGAAGCCTCTTGTTTTTCTTGTATTTGTCTCTACAGAAGGGGACGGTTATCGCATCCAATAAGGTGTCCAGTCGAGTGCTTGCCGTCTCTTTTTCTGAGGACAACAGCTATTTTGTAACGGCAGGGAACAGGCATGTTAAATTCTGGTATCTAGATGCATCGAAGGAGAGGAGGGTAAGACACTTGACATGGATTGAATTGGTTTATTTTAGTGTTCAGTGCAGTTTCCTGTGTTTGCCCACATCCTTCTGATGAGTGACAATACGCATAACAATGATTTTGTCTCTTCTGCTCCAATAGAAACACACATTTTCTGAATCACTGTTCAGTAAGTTGTTTATGATTTTTTACCGGTTGGTTTCTCCAGGTGAACAGCACCGTTCCTCTGATTGGTCGTTCGGGGTTGCTAGGGGAACATCAGAACAGTCAGTTTTGTGGTTTGGCTTGTGGTCGTGGCGCTATGGCCAGCAGCACTTACTGCATCACACACACGGGTCTGCTGTGCCAGTTTAACAGCAACAGACAACTGGATTCCTGGGTTGACCTAAAGGCAAGTAACCAAAAGTGACATCTGGTTCAAAACTGCCATGTCTCCGTGAAATAAAAAATGACAATGCCTATGTTTTCATGAAATATTGCTGCGTTCATTGTGAATAGTTTATCATTTTGGATCATTCTCTTTCTAAAAACCATGTGCCCTGATAATCTTTAGCTAAAATCTGAAAATGCACTTCCGTCCTGTAATGACTATCCATCTTAGATGACGTATGTTAGATGGCTTGGGCGGAGCGTCCTTTAACTCCTCCCAGTTAACTGCTGCCAAAATGTTCAAAATGCAACAGCTGTTTCTTATACATCCAATCAGATCACATAGACAAACCACTCCCACTATTTACACGTTCGAAATTCTCTCGAAAATGCATCAAAGTACTGGAGCAAAAACAATTGCAACTTCCGGTTCACTGGGACTTTAAAGGTGAAGATAAAATAAAATGTAGTTGTTTTATTATAGCGTAGTTTATTATGTCGAGACAACGGTAAGCCCTCTTTAAAATCATTAGACTTGCACACCTTACTTTTAGATATTGTTAATATTTGAACAACGGATAAACTTGAAACGTTCAAATAAGTATTCTGAGTTAACACCAATAATGCACACGGAGTCCGAAATTTGCATCAGAAATTTCCGCACGTTAAAAAATAAATACTACCTCACGTTGTGTAAATCACATCAGCACACTGCCTCTGATATTTTCGTCCGTCATAAAAAGATTCGGACTGGGTTTGATTTTTATGTGTTTTTTTGCATCCGTAGCAAGCATTTTGAGAGGCGTTTCGACAATCCAGAGACGCGTACAAATGAGGCCAAGATACGAAACAACGCATAGGAAAATTTCGGACTGAATGTGCATAGACCTTAAGTCTTAATGTTACATAATAGCTTGAAATAAATGAGTAATAATAAATGAGTAAAGCATAAACATTTCTTGAAGAATAACACTGAACCCTAGCATTAAAACAGCATCTATGTTATGCATTTGTACTGTAGACCACATCATCCCAGTGCTTGTCGGTGAGCGAGACGTTTGTTTTTTGCGGTTGTGCGGATGGCACTGTGCGTGTGTTCAGCCCAAAGGACCTTCACTACATCACCACTCTCCACCGGCCGCATTGCTTAGGAGTGGATGTGTCTCAAGGCATACAGCCGGGGTAAGAGATGTTCAGAAGATCTTTCACCAAGTGGTGTTCTCAAGATTTTTATTTTTTCTAAAATGATTTTAGAAACATTTTAAGCTCAATTTGCTTAGTCATATGCATGATTCGATTCATAACTACACAGAGTAATTTCTCAAGTTCCCTCAACATCCTTCTCTTATTTGTAGGCATCTGTTTGGGGCAAATCCTGAAGCTCAGTATCCGGATACCTTGGCTTTAACCTTCGATCCTGTGACGAGGCAATTGACGTGCGTGTATAATGACCACAGCGTGTACGTATGGGACGTAAGAGACATACAAAATGTCGGGAAGGTCTACTCTGCCCTCTATCACAGCGGATGTGTTTGGAGTGTTGAGGTACTTGTAATACTACACACAGTATTTGTTAGGCTTCGAGTGATATGATACTAGCCTCTGATATTTTGAGATATCCTGGGAGACCAATACAGAGAAAGAAAAAATGTGTTCCCTGAAGGATAAAAATCCACAAGCATTGGCTTTCAAAGCAATATGTTAATGCATATTCATACAGGCCTATCCTGAGCTAGAAGATTCTTCAGCGGCGTGTTTGTCCCCTGGCTCGCTCCTCACCTGTTCCTCAGATAACACCATTCGCCTGTGGAAAATTGAGTCTCCGCAGGGTCACACCCAAGGGCTCGCTCATCGGCATAACCTTTACAGTCAGGTATGGATTTGATAAACCACAGATTGGTAGCTTGATAGAAGTCCGTTTGTTTATTTAATGCGTATCTGTTCCGCAGGATCTAAAGAGGATTGTGTATGTGGATGAAGACACACAATACCTAAAAGCCGAGGCTGAGAAAGCCGAGGGAACTAACCAGGATGGTAAATCTGGCATCAGGGTGCTGGAAATCAGTCCTGATGGCCAACATCTGGCTGCTGGGGACCGCAGCGGGAACTTGAGGTATGGAGTTTTTGGCCAATTCATCTCTTGATTTGATTTGATGGATAAATGCGGGTATACTGAGTTCTGGAGAAGATGCTGGGGTAAAAGGTTTCAATGTTTTTTTTTTGCAGACCCACAGTATGTGTTTGACACTAGCTAATGGAAGTCATTTGTGCTTGAAATAGTTTTCACAATTAGATCTCAGCCACGTAACGCAGAGCTTTGGAGAATAAATGCATCTTCTCGCCAATTGACAAAGCCAATGAATTTTTCTGTCTCTTTTTGCACTCGAGTAATCTTCTTTATATATTCAGAACTCAATCACATGTCTCTTCTTCAGAATTTTTGGCTTGCTGTTTATGGACGAGCTGGTGAAAATTGAAGCCCATGATTCCGAGGTCTTGTGTCTGGCCTTCTCGCCTTATGAGAGCTGTAAGGGCGTCATTTCTTTCAATGTTTTTATATCACACTGACTGCAACATGAACAGCTCAAAAGCCTTTGTTTTACTTTGCGGTCGAGGCATATTAATACTTTTAAGCATCAGGTTTTTAACCTCTTAAAGGGATAGTTCACCTAAAAATGAAATTGTTGTCATCGATTACTCAACCTCAAGTAGTCGCAATCTGTGTAAATTACTTTCTTCTGCTAAACCCAAAGGAAGATATTTGGAAGAATGTCAGTAACCAAACAGATCTCATCCCCATGTTCTACTATTTTTTTTATATTTACTACTATGGCAGTGAACGTTCAGCGTTTTTATTATGATTGTAAAACATGCTAAAAACACACTTCCCATGGGCTGATGTTGGGTTCTTTGTTTCATTTCTGCTTAAACCAACTGAGGTCATTTTTTTTCTGTCAGGTTTGCGTCTGTTAGCTTCAGCAAGTCGTGATCGACTCATTCATATTTTCGACATGGAGAAGAACTATAATCTCGTACAGACGGTTTACGATCATTCGGCCTCCATCACAGCCATCAAGTTCACAGGCGAGTTAACAGAAACACAGTGTCGTTCATACACTGCAGAGATCTACTGTTTCTTCGTTTATGTCATGATCTTATGAATGCGGTGTTGTAGGACTGACCTCGGATGTGTGTATGGTCAGCTGCGGCGCTGATAAAAGCATTTACTTCCGATCGGCTGAGAAGGTGAGCACGCCACAATTTACTCGCACACTAGTAAACCACTTACAGGTTTTATGATGAACTGAAAAGTAGACATTGTTTATTTGTATTTAGGTAGACACAGTTAAGGCTTTATTTCAAGTTGCAAAATGTTTTAAGCTGTGGTGTTTTGTTCTCTTGGTCCATAGTCTCACTTTGTAAGACAACCTCGGCTTTATTGACTGTAAAAGTTGTATATGAATATCATGCTTTGTAGCATATTGACTGTTTGTCTCTTCTCGGTCCTGTTAAAGACCTCTGAGGGTTTGAACTTTACACGATCCCATCACATAGTAGAGAAGACGACTCTGTACGACATGGACCTGGACGCCACACGCACACACACTGCCATCGCATGCCAGGATCGTAACATCAGGTAAGATTTTTATTACTGCTGGAGTGAGTTCAGTTTTTACTTCAAGACCATTGTCAGATCTGTGCTTTAAATTCTTTCGTTTTCAGAGTTTACAATGTGAGGAGTGGAAAGATGAAGAAGTGTTTTAAGGGCTCCCTGAATGATGATGGGACTCTACTGAAGGTGTGCTGAGTGTTTTGAAGAAATTGTTTATTTGTGAATACTTTTCATTTTGGGGCGAACTGTTCCTTCCTGCTAGTGAAATGTACAAACAAATTAAGCCTAATGGAATGATATAAAACCTTTTGCTCACAGGTCCATTTGGATCCTTCAGGAATGTTTCTGGCCACCAGTTGTTCAGACAAAAACATCTGCATCTTTGATTATGAGTCGGGGGAGTGCGTGGCCACTTTATTTGGACATTCAGGTAAAAGTCATTTGTTCTATTTAGAGATGCACCAAATGTTCGGCAACCGAACATAACTGAAAAGTGATTAAGTGAATTATGGCCGAATACATTTTACTGAACATGACATCTTGATCGCCTCAAACAGCAACCAGCACGTGGAGAGACACAAACACTTTCTAAAATGCTTCCACACATCGTTGACATGTTGGCTGCATTAATAGTGTCAGAGAAAGACACGACATGAGACCGGTTGCGCGGGAGTACATTTTCGGACGAAAACATTGTTACTGATAGACTGTACTTCAGACGGGAGCATTTGGCCTTTGACATCGTGCATACAGTTACCTGTACTAAACAAATTGGAAACAAATTTCATGGTTATTTAATGACTCTTTTTAATGAACTTCTTTGTTGGAGGCGAACAGAGTACATTACATTCTCTCTGGAGTCAGTTAGTCCGTTGAATAAGGGAGAGGGCTCAATATTTTTGTTTTTATTTATGTGGTTTGCTCAGTTTTATATTCTAAGGTCAATTAGGCTAGATTGAAAAGCAAGACAAAATCTAAAAAGCACATTTTGATCATTCAGTTTATGCAATAGTGAAAAAATTGGCTAAATAAACAGAAGAAATGCAAAAAAAAAATGTTCTTCGTTGTTCTGTATTGGGCCATGAGTTTCATCTTATTCGGCTCTGGCCATTGATTTTCATGTGGGTGCATCCCTAATTATATTTTTCAGTTTCAGCTTTAAAGTTTAAAAATCGTTTTTTCCCCCCACAGAAATTGTTACTGGTATGAAGTTCAGCCAGGACTGCAGACATCTTATCACTGTATCCGGTGACAGGTAAATCAATACTTATGCAACTTGCAATGGATTTAGTCTACTACCATGGAATTATTCTGTGCGATGTACTTTAAACCTTTTATTCATTTGGACCAATAAGCCGCAATTGTGATCGATGACCTGAGCAACAGTAAACTGGGTGGACAGCTATCTATCCGTATTTTCTTTTCAACAGAAATCCAATGCTGCTAACATTTCACTGCATATATGGGTTGCTGCATAAAATAAATAAAAGATGATTTCAAAATCCAGTCTAGACGGATTCATTGATTTAAGTGGAAGTGCTTTTTTTGAATCTGGTGTAGACATTTGACAAAATAAAGGAAATAAATATTTGATTACTCTTTGCATCGTGAATATTTTTAGCGTACTTCAAGTTTAGCTCTGTGTTTGCATCCAGCTGTGTGTTTGTATGGCGCTTGGACTCTCAGATGACCAACTCCATGAGGAAGAGGCTGGCAGAGAGGAAACAGCGAGCAGGCCAGAGACTTCAGAGGGCTCCCAGCAAACAGCAGGCCATCAGGTACAATCATTCTAACCTCATACAAACTATATGATCTCTTGCTTCACTTTCATTTATATAGTTACAAACTCAATGTAATTGAACGGCATGTTACTGAACTGCAAATACAAGGACATTTTAAGTCAAGCTGTGAAATATTAACTTTTACAGTCCTCTTATGCTGATCTTCTGCGTTTAGGAGAGAGACGTACATCGCTGTTCCATGTGTTCCTCTGCCTCACATGGAGGAGGAAGAGGAGCACAGCCTGATACCTGAAAACCATACAGAAGATGGTGCTGACGACTGCAGAACTCCCGATAGGCTCGACTCTACCGATGGTTCGTGGATCGTCTCTTCTATATCACTTTTGTGCGCTTTTTGACAAACGTGGTCATTTTGTATCTCTGTATTTGTTTTTTCTGATCACAAAACCTAAATTGTGTATATAGTGCACTATATCGGGTGTCCGCCATTTTGTAGCGTTGTCGGAATTCTGTGTGAACAACTCATTCCTTACATTCGGTCATTACTTTTTACCCACAATGGATTCTGATTTTGAGTGCACATCTGATGTATTTCGCTTGGTACAGCGCGAAACAATCGTCTGGTTAGAATAAGTGACCATTGGTGCCACTAATACACGTTTATACACTTGTGTTTGTTCTTGTTAATAGTTATTATCGAAATGAATGCTACATACGGCATTGTTTAATTTTAAATATATGAAATAATTGTATTAAACGTAGTAAACTCAATTGATTTTAGATAATGAAGTAAAAAGTAACATATAAAGCGATATGACAGATCCCATTTACATTACGGAGCGCTTCGTTAAGCCAAAACAACTCTATAGTGTTATACGATCGGAAATTAGTCTGCAGACTCTGAATTCGCAAAAGCTCACCTGCGCCATCTTGTGCAACTATACCCCTTAATATTTTGGGGTGTATTATCCCTTTAATACCAATTGTGAACAGAAAAGCATTTGTTGTTTACGATGGTTTTATGAACTGTATCAAATAAAATTTACGATGTAATTATTTGATGTGCTTGTTCTGTTTTGCTTGTTTTTTAAGCCTCTCTAGATGCTGTGGTGCTCCAAACCAATGGCAAAATGCCCATGTGGGTGCGCAGACTGGTATGCATGTTCATGTGTGAATACAGTGATAAAATGTATGATGTTTTTTCCTCTTTGACATGTGGTTTGTGGATATTTTGGCTGTTATAGGGTGGAGGTGAGAATGACAGTGGTGTAGCAAACAGATCTCAGTATCAGCCCCAGGGCCGCTGGGCGGTGCAGTCGGATCCTCTATCTATCCGTACGGTACTGGAGATGAAGAGCATGCAGCTCCCTCTCTCACACACGCCGAGCAGAACCGTGGGAGACGAAGAGTTTGAGGAGGACTCTCGCTTCCACCTGCAAAGTTTAGACAGTCTGCTGGATGAAGATATAGAAGATGATGATGAATTTGAGGAGGAGAAGATTTGCAGTGTAAGTTATGGGAAATAGTGGTCATTGCACTTGAATTTGCAATGCGATGGGTGGTTGACGGTGTTGCTATGCAGTTGCTAGGGTCAAACAAAATCTAAAACTAAAGCTCACCTTGAGTCTATGGGATGTTTGTGTACCAGGAAAGAAGTCATATGTTTGCATTGGGCCAAATGTAAAAGTGTTTGTTTGATGCAGGTGTCCAGAGATGGTTTTAGCTCTTCACCTCAAGGAGCAGAATTCACGCAGATGGCACAGGGAGACGAGACCTTTAATGCAGAGATCAGCTCTCTGGAGAAGACCGCCTATATTTTGTACCCCGCTAACAGCACCGCCTTGTCTACTGGAGAAGGGTAAAGCTTGCATAACTAACACAAACATTCAACTTTATTTTTGATTTTAAGCGACCACCCAAAAATGAATTTTTGGTCGTCATTTACTTCACCTCTTTTCATGTCAACCTATATAATTATAAATTATAAATGCGCAAAAACAAACAAGATTTGTAGTTGTCGTTCTGCACTGTATGAATGTTATTTTAACACGTTTTGCCAAAGCAAACGTTAATTACAGATAGTGCTTGACTGCGTAGCACTGCCAATAGTTAACTTAAGTCAGAAAGCAGCTGTACAGTGAATCAGTGACCCCCCCCCCCAATAATCTTGTTTTTGTCTTCTGGCAGAGAGTTTGATGTGAAAGCTCTGTGTGAGGGGGCAGGTGGTGACCCCGATGAAGAGGAGCTAAGCCCAGATAGTGCTTGTTCAGCTGAGAGCCAAGCGTCCCATAGGGATCAACCACATGACCGTGAGTTACTCAGTTTCTTTCTACTCTACAGCATGTGGTTTGTGAAAACATTTGACCTAGAAAATGACTTGAGTCTTTAAAGTCAATGTCCACTTGTTGTCATGCGTTTGCAGTGGACACGGACTCCCTCAGTCATGTGAGCTCCACAGGAAGTTCAGGAGTTGAGGAGGAGGAGGACGATGAAGAAGAATCTGGAACTCTGCTTCGCCATCACTTTGACACTCTGGCTGTGGCTGCTAATGGTATAAGATTTTTTCGTCCTCTTTGAGTCCACCAAAAAAATGAACATGTTTGACAAACAACAAAAGGGAGAATAAAGACTAAAACAGTTTAAGGCCTTAAATCGTCTAGAGTATATCGAGTACAATGGTTTCACTATTATGATTTTCTCATTTCATTTCATTTCTGTTGATCGTCTGATCTTCTGCGGCTTCACTCTTTCAGATAACTTCAACACAGATCTGAGCAGTCTGTTGCCCAATACAGACAGTAACTTCCTCAATCCACGTCTGAGCATCTCCACACGCTTCCTCTCTCGATTTCAGAGCCGCTTCCGGTGAGTCAACATTAGCATCTTAATCATATCTTTCATAACAATACCAGTCATTATGTTCATCTCATTTAACCTTTCATGTGCCTTTGACAAAAGAATATTATATTGTGATGGAAATTATATTTTTTATATGTTGTTTCAGTTCTATAGGTGCCGGTAGCGGTGCTGTTTGCCGGCCAGCAGCGTGTCTGCCGAGTATACCAGATGAATCCAGTGATAGCTCTCAGACACTGGATAACACAACGGTATGCGGTGTACGATTATGACATTTAATACTTCTGCAATGTGAGTTTTTTTTATTAAAAGTGGTCATTCAGCAGGTAATAGTATAACTGGTTACAGTGGCGATTTGCAACTTCTTTTCTAGTTAAAAGTAAACCGCAACGGTAAGATTGTAATAATGATTTGTAAGGTGATATTTCTAAATGTGACTTCATTTGACTTTAACCCATGTAATAATTGGGTGACTTGCAAAATCTTGGTTTCAAGATATCAAACTTGATTTTTAAATACTCGCATCAACAAATGTCCTTTTAATTCATTAAAAGCAAGGTTTGACATGTTCAAAAGCAATCGTTTCAAAACAATTCCTGACAGTTTAACACAATTTAGATTTTTTTTACAAAAAAATCTCATTACCGTAACAATTTGAAAACTCAATCCCAAGCCGTGATGCCAAAGCACGTTTTTATTAATCATACACAATAGGACATTAATAAATATTTTTTAATGTACATGTAACATTTTTTTAAATGCATAATCTACCTGTATCGGTAATGAGAAGGATAAAAGTCATGTGCACAGCGTGACAAGTATATTGTGTTTTTAACTAGAAAATAATCAACACGACCAAAGACATACGCAGGAACGCATTATAATTTTCAATTATGTTCACACTGGATGTGGTGCTGCACAAACCCATAAGAACAAACCGTGTGTCCAGTCGCGCTGGTCGTGTCCAAGGTAGACATGGTGTCATGGACGCTTCTTTTTTGCCATTATTTCTTAAGTTATTATACATTCTCTCAATAATTTTGGTCTCTTTCAATGGAGGACATCTAATTATTTTTTCTGAATAGTTTAACTTTGCTGTGTTTAAATGATAACATAACGCACTCAGACAAATCGGAATGCATTACGGTAATAATAATTTCAGCAGAAAAAGCAATAAAATACAAAACATATTATTTATTATGTAAAAATGATTTGCGAAGTACAGAATACAATTATAGTTATGATTATGATTTTTGTGTCACTAAATTGTCTTAAGTGCCATGATGTTTCATTGATTTCCTGAGAATGATCCAAAAATGTTTTGAAGAGATGGCGGATGGTGGCCTTGATGTCATTTTGTCTGCCCATTCAATGTTGTCTAAGAGGTTTGTTTATATTTTCTTATCTTCATGTTTCAAAGGATAAATCGAAGCTTTCAAGCAACAGCTGTGGAATTGATAGCATTAAGGAAGTCTGTGAGAAGAAAGGTATGTATTTTTTTCTTTGTCTACTAACCATTGTTAATGTTTTCTTGGCGTACTTTCTCTTAGATATGCATACACAGGCTAACATGATGTATTGTACATTTTCCAAACTTAATTTAACTGAATATATGTAGTGCAAATATTTTTGGTGGTTAGTTGTATTGTATTTCAAGTTTAATACTTTTGCTAAGCACTGCAGATGAGCTTTACAGTAGAAACTTGTAGAGAGGCACGGAGAGGGGCACGAGAGAGAGACATTGGGGAGAGAAAGTGATTGAAACAAAACTTGTTAACTAAAATGTTAAATATTGAATTACAAAATGTTTTTAAATGTTGTGTGCTGAAATCTCGTCCTTCAGTCCCCAAGAAACGTTCCTCATTGTCCGGTCGGAAATCTTGCCGCAGTTTGTCTATGTTACGCTGGAAAACTGCTCTGGGAGGTCTGTGAGAGTCTGTTGGGTGGGTTTTTAGTGTCTGGGGTCTTAAATCCACAAAGTCAGAGTGATTTTCACTGGGCGTCTTTACATTTCTGGTTCTCTCTTGGTCTACAAACCTATGGCTTGGTTGTTCTTGAATGTGGGTTGGTGTGCCGCCATCTAGTTATTATTCTTTGAATAATTTTGTTTATGCTCTACAGAAATCACAAACAAGACCATTCAGTCTAAAACCCACAACGTTGTCAGCACTACAAACTCTCTCTCCACCAAGTCAGCAAGCAATGCTTGCGAGGCAACTGTTGGATGCTCCAGCTACATGGGTCCCACCGCCAGCTCTCGAGCCAAGATGTCCCGGAGCAGCTCTGTGGAGGGTATGAACGTTTCTACATCCCAGGAGGCTCCTCTTAGTGCCATGACTGTGGACTTAAGCGTAAAGCAATATAAAGAGAACGTGCTCCCTCATCCAATACCAGCTCTGTGCACTCCTGCCGTGGGTAACCACAGCGCCCGGGCAGCTCTTCGACTGGACCTGAATGCCCCTGATCGTGCCAGCCTGTCACCTGGGTTGCTCAAGAGCTGTCTAGCAAAACTCGAGCAGACAGAGGAGACTCCTTGTCGACAGGCTTTGGTGACGCCCACAGAGATGCGTTCACTGGGTAAACAGTATCGACAGCAGATCAGCAATATCGAGAAGAGTTTGACTCCTAAGAGCAGATTGTCGACTGGGTTGGAAATGTTTGCGGGGAACACCAAGGAATCAGAAATCAATGTTGAAGACAACACAAAGTCAGGGCTCTGTGATAATGAACAGTCATCATGTCAGATTTCAGAGACAGACTCTGACACGTTACATAATGTAACGTCTACAGAAACAAAAGATGACGTACCGGAGGACTCAGGTAATGCGTGTTTCACCCTTAGAATCAGGATCAGATAGTAAATATGTAAATTCACCTTGTTTACATACATTCTTTTTTATTAAAAACTATATTCTGCTATATTTTAGCGACAACAACATAAACATTGTGTGGCGCAAACTTAACTTCCGTTAGACCTCCGCAAAGAATCAATAACTGTTGAGTCGTTTTAATTTGATTCAATACAATGAATAAACAATCGAATATTACTATAATTTCAAATTAATATCTTATACAATTATGTGGTGCTAGTTATTGTGGTAATATTTATTTTCATGTAGCATCAATGTTTCAGTGTATATTTAGCATCAAACCGAAATGTGTGCAATTATTTTGTAGTTTTTTTTGTGCGAGGTGCCTGAATCCAATGTAACCTCCTTAATTCCTCTTTTAGGATTCTAAATTGAGGGAGAATTTTTCTTTTGAAAGTTTTATTTGTGTCCATCAGGTTTTTCAGCAGAAACATTAAGCGTCAAGATGTGTGAGGAGATGGTGAATGAACTGTGGCACACAATCCATAAAGCAGCTGACTTTTACAACAAGGTGATATTTATTTTAATGTCAAGTCTGTTGCAGATTTGAAGTGCTTTTTGTCCCCTTATGGCCATTCCAAAATGTCATTAGTAGTTTTTTAATAATTAAATAATACTTGAAGTAACATTGACAAACTAGAAAGGTAGTGGTGCTTCGTACACGAAGGCATGAAAATGTTTACCCAATCGCCATGTCTCTACTATGTTCTGATGCTTAGCCTAGCAACCATTTAGCAATACCTATATCTAACCTGTTTGGTTGCTATGGACGTGGCTTCGTAACGTATTGAAGTTCCTGGGATACTACTTGGTTGCCTAAGTCAATTCAGCCAATCCTCTTGTCTCTACGACAATGTGCTGCAGACATATCCACCTGGGTCTTTTATAATGGGAGTCTACGGAGCTGGTTGCTATGTTGCTGAAAATGATTGCTTTGGGCGTGGCTTCATAGCGTCATGATGATCTTGAAAGACTGATTGGTTGTATGAGTCAAATGAGCCCACCCCCCTGGTCTCTGCGACACTGTGCTGCAGAGATATCCAACTGGTTCTTTTATAATGGGAGTCTATGGGAACGGTTGCTGTAAATGGTTGCTGGGGGCGTGGCATAATAGCGTCATGATGACCATGTGATACTGATTGGTTGCCTGAGTCAAATAAGCCACGCCTTTGTCTCTAAGTGGTTTTACTGCGAAGATATTCAACACGGGACAGTTATGACACCTTATATGGGCATGTTTCCTGCCCCATTTTAAGTCAATGGGGATCTTTTGGTGGGTTCTTACACCCCAGGAGCATTTTTGAGACCTCATCTGTGGGCCTATGACAAAGGCTGCTGGACAAGCAGAATAATAAGTATGCACAACAATATTACTGAAACTTTTTCAAAGCACCACTAATTAAACTAAAAACAACACTTTTCAAGTGTTAATAGAAGTCACCATGATCTTTAATGGTTTAAACTAAAGGATAAAAGACTGCATGAGAATGCATGCTACTATGAGCATTAAATAAGCAGATTATTTTTCTTCTATAGCTTTGCTCCGCGCAAGAGTCATCCGAACAGCAGGGACAGATGAAGAGTATTTTGCAGGAGGCGTTTGTGGGTGTACGGACTGAGTTACACACCCTCTACCCTCAGGAGACCCAGAGCAACCGTCCCCTGCCGGAGGATTCTCCCGGACGCCAGCTCAGAGATGACAGAGCTGTGGCGCTGCTGGAGAAATACTCAGAGATGCTTTTGCTGCGGATGACCGAGAAAGGAGCCAGTGCTGCACTCCAATGACCGCATCCAATTATTTTGCCTTTGTTTTTGAGATGTTGTATAGCTATTGGCCAAAAACCTTAAGGCATATTTCTAGAAGCACCTTTTAGCCTGAATGGCTTTCATTTAGTTTTAAGCTTTTAAATAAACGTGTTTATGCATCGTTGAGTTGTTTACTTAAACATTTTGAGTCTCTGAATGCTTTTAAATGGGAGTCTTTGTACACTACATTTCAATACTTGAGTGTATTTGGTCACATACGCTTTAATTTGTCCTCAAAGATTTCCAAAACTTATCAAGGCAGATTTTGCAGGTCGTCAAAATGGACATTTTGAAACAGTGTTACTTTGAATATATGACCAGTTGATTTATGAATTGTGTATCAGTGTTCTTTATGTGTTTTTTGAAACCAGCTTTTGTAGTTCTGCACCATTTTATGCCGACACAACCACGCAGACCAGATAGGAGGTGTGTTGTGTTATATTGAGTGTTCCTTAAAATACTGACGTTTGGTAAGTGTCCGGCTGTGACTCACTTTTTGCTTGTCACTGGTGTGCTATTTATGCTTTGTGTCATGTTGATGTGCAATCTTTTCTTTCACTTGAATGTTTAGTTACATTTTAGGTTAACATTGTAAATATGTTTTAATCTGCTGCTTACATTCTATTTTAATATTAAACATTGAAATACTGTTTCTTGGATTTTTCTCTTACTTCTGAAAAACAGGAAGGGATGGGCAAACATGTTTTAAACAAAGATTTTTATGAGTATGAATTTAAAACAACTTAATTTGTTCTGTGATTAAAGGGTGAAGGTTTTCAAATGGCTGATGTTCTGTTTGTTAACAAGACTGTACCCTTTCCTCTGTAGGGTATTATATCAGGTGTGCAGACCACAAAACCTAATAGCTGACGTTTTTGTGCACTTTAGGAAAAATGAACTTGACTTAATTTGAGTAATGGCAATGTGAGGAATTATTTAAAAAAATTGACACAACTGTTATTTTTCCCACAAAATGCCTTCATTGTAACTATGAAGTGAAGAGTGGGGACATGCTCATGTAGACATGAATGAAAATAATGAACTGCATGCACACAATATCGTACATTTTATTTATATGTACTATAGTACACATATGTTTGTAAATATATGTAGAAACAACAAAAACTGCCAGTTTGAAGCATTGCTTATTTTCCTGCAGGGAAAGCTTTGCAGCTGAAACATATCAGTCTTTGTTGATCTACCCCATATCTAAGTTTATTTGTCTTACTAATATCACAAAAATGTGTACACTATAAATTGTAATATTTTTACGTTATATTTTTAATACATTATATTGAATAATTAAGGAGTTGACATGGAAAGGGAAATCAACTACGGTCGCCATTATGTAATTTAAAGAAATATCATCATCCCAAATTCTGTGTTCATTTTTATTTATACTGTATATAATATTAACTTTAATATCCAATACATTGAAGATATACTATGAATATTAGCTAAGGTTTTATTACACTAAATTACATTACATCATTGTAACACAGCTTCCTTACAAATACTTTATGATTTCAAACGGTATTACTATATAGACCATATGTAATTTTTTTACAACAAATAAATTTGGTTAACAAAGTTAAATCATGGTTAATTTAATGCCATGATAATACATTATAATTTAATATTTATTGTTACATTACATAAAATAATATATGAGTTTATTGGCAAAATATGTTATTAGGTTTTTTTTGTTTAAGCTAGCACTATTTTTTTAGTTATTATTACCTAATCATGAACCCAACTGAAGTTTGTGTTAACTGGAATGCACAAGAAACGTGATTTTTGAAAATATTTTTGCAAATGAACTATTCGTAATTGAACTATACACATATTTTTTATACATAAATAACATTTAATAAATTACTTCATCAGAAACAACGTCCGGACTAGCTGACCACGCCCCGTTTAGTCAGGCTTAACTGTAGTGATTCGTTTTCTACATTGAGACGCGCTCACTGATTTGTCATGATTTCTCATCATCAGCAGTGGGCGTGTTCGACTTCATGCAGCGCTGCGCGGCCTGATCGAGGTTTGACGTTGGTGTACCGCGATAGTAGCTTGTAACCTTTTACTTGGCTCGCTCTCGCGGTACTCTGATGTCATATTTCTTTCAGTCTGCGCAAAAAGATTAGTGCCTGCAGCAGGCCGTGAGGCGCGTTCCTGAATGGCTTTCCACACAACCAGCCAAAGAAATGACGCGTCGCGTTTCGCCGCGCACAACTGCACCAGAAATGACTTCGTACCACTTTCCTGCACGTTCATCGTAATGAAAACACATTTATGACTTCCAGATGACGAAGCGGACGTCTACGAATGATGTGTTAGAAAGGCGACGATTGTTAATGTGTTTTATCTGTTCGATCATGGCTGCGTCGAGAAACTTTAAACAGAGCGAAACCTGGAAGCGTCACATTGTCAGACAGCTGAAACATCGAAACATGACACAAATGAGTGTTTTTCAGGATATTATAAACTCATGTAAGCTTTATTAATGCTGTTATTTGTATTGGCCATGCTCATGTCACTTGGTTGTAATTGTTTAGTGGGCATTGGCACGATTAAGTATTTGAATACAGTATTGTCTTTAACAACTATCATTGTTATATTACGTGTGTATACTTATGTTTCTATAATATACACATTATATTCAACATGGGTCCGTGCACTTGCCAAATATGAGAATGCTCGATGTATTTATAATTTCCATACATTAAGACACATGTGAGTAACTGTTTACTCTGAATATTAAGTATTATGAAAGAAAAACAATACAAATCTGTGTTCTTTAAAAAGTAGTAGGTTGTAAATGTTGACTTTCGGGTGCAAATGTAATGTCTCATTTACAAGCCTCTTTGTTTGATTCACTAGTTTATGAAAGTTTCTCTTTCTGTTTTTATAGATCACAGTCTGCAGGAGAAGTCCAAACAAAGAGCTTTTATAGCCAAAGGAATTCTGGGAACAGGGACAAGGTAACTGTCACATTTGAGTCCTGATGCACTCTGGTGCTAAACTGTAAATTCTAACAAGTAATTGTTACTTTAAACAGCCTCAGGTTCCAACAGAACAGCCTCAACATCTAACAAGCATTAAAACAACTGAAAGTGATGACATATAAAGTTGTATGTTCCTTATTAGACAAACATACGTTATTCCACACTCAAGAATATTTTGTAGGGTTTAATTTGTGAATACGAGGCCTTAGATATTGTTGTGTGGGCCTTGAAGTCAACAAAGTTTTACTACCTTGTAAATACTGTGGTACACAAATGTAATAATTAAGGTAATAAGGTATTAATAAGGTCATCATTGTCTACCATGAAGTATGCAACAAACCCATTTGAAACCATCCTGATACTACCACAGTACTTTAGTTATATGAACTATTTCTTTTTGAGCCGTTCCATCATAATAAATGTGTACATGTTCAGACAGGATCTTTTTGTATCTTGATCTGAGAAGATTTCTAAGATTTGCTTTTGTAGTCCATGCAGGACCTCCTCTGAGGATTCTTTGGAGTCTCTAAAAACCACCACTGGTGAGGTACAGTAAGAGAAAAACCTCATACGCATCTCATACGATATCAGTTAAGGGGATAGTTCACCTTCAAAATGAAAATTCTGTCATTGTTTACTCGCCCTCTTGTCATTTCAAACCTGTATGACTTTCTTTTTTCAGCAGAAGACAAAAGAAGATATTTTGAAGAAGGTGGTAAACGAACAGCGCCGGCACCCATTGACTTCTATTGTATGGATGCAAAAATGGGTGCCGGTTAACAACATTCTTTAAAATACCTTCTTTTGTGTTCTGCCGATGAAAATCATACTGGTTTAACAGTGAGTAAATGATGACAGATTTGTATTATTTTTGGGTGAACTATCACTTTAAGCAGTTCAGGTGGATTGTTATCAGTAAATGCGTGTTTCACTAAGCGTGTTTTCAAGTTTAACTGCTGTTGTTTATCCTGCAAACATTTAGACGTCCACCAAAAAACCCATAAGTGAACTTATGTTGTCTCGTCATTAAAAAATAATTTCAAATAATTTCGTTTAAGAAATAAACATTGAACCAAGTGGATATTTGCCTGGAGCTTTAGGACTCAATATAACTTGAAAATGACCGTGGTTGTCTGTATTTCAGGCATAACCGGTTCTAACATTTCTTGATTCTGCTCTGAAGCTGGTCCGAGATCAGTTTACGAGGAAGCATGTGAAAAAACCTGCTTCATATCAACCTTCCATCAGTATAGTGATCCCCCTCCCAACTTTAACATCTTTTAAAAGCTCATTTCCACTTAAAGAGTTTTCATATTTAACAAAATACATTCAATAGGATAAACAAGCAGCCTGATGTCTACTTTGTAATGAATTTTCTCTTGTGCTTTCTGATATTTTTTCCTTAAGCTTGCATACCAAGTGGTGGAACTGCAGCAGAGAATTCAGATAAAGGAAGCGACACTTGATGAACAACATACCACGTAAATCTTCTTTTTCTCTAATGGTTTCTGTCACAGTAGCTCGCATCATTCCTACACCACAGTTTAAAACAAAATCGAATTTATGCTTTTGTTGCTCCGCACTTGCAAAACAGTGTGTAATGTATCACCAAATTCCAAAATGTATTGGGATTTACTTTGTTATAGATCTGACTTATTCATAAAGGGTTTTGTTTGGTAATCAGGCTGAATGAGGTTCAGATTCATCTCAGTGATGTGACATCCAAACACAGCACTCTTCAGGACCGTGTGGCAGAGGTGCAGGAAGCGAACCGTCTCCTGAAACAGAGCTATGACACGCTGCTGGAGAAGCACCGGCTCATGGACAGTACCTATAGGAATGAAAAGAGCCGCAGTTTGGATATCCTGGAGCACATGATTCGACCCAAACAGCAGGCTGCTGTGCGCATGAACCATCGTAATGAGAAGAGAGTGAGGTCAGTGGGCCAAATTTTACACAACAATAACCTTTTATTATTATCATTATAAATGCATATAAGGGCGGCCATGTGAAATCTGCACGTTTAGTTTTTTCTGCATTAGAGGTGGGCTTCAGAATTCTTCACAATGGATTTGAAATATGAATCATGAAATCTGTCTTTAGGTTTAGGCTTTCATCCATGTTCGTATGTTTTAATGGCATTTTTGTAGTTGTGGACACTTAAAATGTGATAGGAGTATCTTTAAAGGGGTCATTTGACATGGCTAAAACGAATATTAAAATTCAGTATTTTTTTCTATGTAATGCAATATGTATATACGATTTAAGGTTCAAAATCGCTGTATTTTCCACATATCAAAAGTATTTTGATTGTTTAGAATTGAGACAGAAAAAGTTCTGTAATATAAATAATATATGGAGTTATTAGTGAAAGAGACCCATTGATTTTTTCCAAAGCAAATAATGATTTGTGGTTTAGGAAAACAATGTCGCCTCGTATCCTTTTTCACAATCCTGAAAGCAAATTCTGCTCATTTCATTCAAACCACATCCTCTTTGATCATAGGGCCAAAGAAGCCAGTCTACACAAAGAGCTTCAGATGGCTGCCTGTAAGAAAGTCAATGTTGATGAGTAAGTAACCGCTCTATATACTGACACTCATTTAATGGGTTTCATGTTACTAAAGGTTATTGGAAATAATCAAGTCATAAATATTTTCCCACAAATTATTCCAGCCAAAAGAATAGCTTGACATCTAATTTGTGATTTGACAGGCTTTGTAGTAAATAACAATACGGGGTCAACATGGACGCATCATTGTATTAGAAAATTGGCGTCAAAAAGTATTCTTTCATCATTCCTGTGTTCTTTTATCTAGAGAGTCAGGAAATATGTCACCCTCATTGCCATCACCAGAATGTGAGACTTCAGAGAGGTTGAAACGATCCCATAGACCACTTTTAAGGTGAAAGGAGTTACTTTTCTACTTATATTAAAGGAATCTTCAGACACTAGTTGAAATATAAAAGTGGCTGTAAAGGAATGTTTATGGTTCATTGTATCATTAGTATCCTAAAGGACAATAATCCAAATAACTATAATAAATGAGCTAAAATCAAACAACACACAAAAAATGTATGTGCATGTAAACAGAAATGCACTTAGACATGCATGTTAATAAACAACAGGAAAAGCAGTGATGGTGTTTACATGAAAGAACAAAGTAAAGGTACATGAGTCTATGTGTGTTCCAGTCGGTTTGTGCTTATGTGCTGTGTATGACCTTTCCCTTGTAAAAGAAAACTGTTGTTTACATGAATGAACATGCTTTAGCGTAATCGCTGTAAGACAGTGCATGGAAAATCACCCATATTGTTCATATACATTAGTTGTTCCCACAGTTTATTGTTGTTTTATTTTTACTCTCAGGTCTGCTTCAGCTACATCCCCCCGTTTCATCAACTCTCTCAAAGGTCTTTTTGAGTAAGTTTTCATTACATGCTAAATTATACTTGAGAAAACGTAAAATCTCGTCCAGACACATTACTTACTTTATGGTGTTCAACCTGCCATACATTAGTTAGCAGGTAGCAACGTTACCCCTGTATTGAAGTTAAGACCTGTTCACACCAATTAATAACTTTAATGAGAAACTATGACAATAACTACTTTCGCATCCACACCAATAGACAATTGGTCTAACATGTTATGTTTATTGTCAATTTGCACACTGCAGTTTTACACTTTAAATGCACAAGCTAGAAAAGAATCTGAAGTGAGCCCAATGATATTCTTCTCGTGGTGTGGATGACACTTTTCTTAAAAATTTAGAAAGACTTTTAAAACTATCTTGTTAGATATTGTTTTAGTCATTGTTGTAAACAGGCCTTTAGACCTGCAGGTTGTTGATTATAGTGGAAGGCCCCTATTTTAATGATCTAAGCGCATGGTCTAAAGCGCACGGCGCATGTGCACTCAGGGCGTGTCGGAATTTACTTTTGCTGGTTTAACGACGGGAAAACGGGTCTAAATGGGATGTCCTGAGTAATGGGTGTTTTTTTGGGCCGTAAAGTGCGGTAAACCAATCAGAGTCTCATCTCTCATTCCCTTTAAGACCCAGTTTCGCTTTAGCCGTGATGGATTTGCTATTTAGTAGGCGGAAATTTGCAAGAGTAAGACTGGACTCTTCTCCAGAGAGGAAACATCTGCTCCTGTGTGAGGTTTAAGCGGACGAGGAGACTATCCACAATACAAGCCGGATTTTTATCTTCATGTACACAATAATAATCTTTTACATTGTAATCCATCTATTTTTTATAATTGGCAAGTTTGTGTGCTTGTTTGTGTCTAATAAGTAAACAATCATTAAAAAACGCTAAAACATATACGTTCTAGGTTCTGGGATTCTGTACTTTTTCCCAAAGGTGTGTAACAGCGCCACCTGCTGTACAACAGTACACAATCTGATTGCCGTAAAAACTCGTCTTTGGCGGGGAAGCGTTTTTTTAAATTGACGAGATAACTCGTCAATGGTGGTGAAAGAGTTAAACAGCGCGGCGCAGGACGGGAAAATGAGAACTGCGTCACTCAAAAACACTTGCGCTGCACCTTGCGCCGCATTGCACCAAGTTTATATGATAGTGCCCGAAGTGATATACTAGTGTTCATTTCCTTGAGCATTACATCGACCATCCTACACTTGAAATAACAGCTATTATGAAATCAGTTCACAATGACTACATGAGTGTTATCGGAGACGTCAAGATTTCTTCCTCATATTTGTCTGGAAATGACACTTCAAAAGTGCTGAAGTTTAAGTTCACACAAAAATGAAAACTCCGTCATCATTTACTCGCCCTATCTCGTCATTTCAAACCTGCATGACTTTCTATCTTCCGTAGAACACAAAAGAAGATATTTTGAAGAATGTTGTTAACTGGCCCCCATTCACTTGCATTTGTTTTGTGTTCACACAATAGAAATTAATGGGTACCAGTGCGGTTCGGTTACCAAATTTCTTCAAAATATCTTCTTTTGTGTTCTGCGGAAGAAAGAAAGTCATAAAGGTTTGAAATGACAAGAGGGGGAGCAATTGATGACAGAATTTTCATTTTTGGGTGAACTATCACTTTTTCTAGTTTAACATATAGAGTCGAAATAAGTTCAAAACATTGCTCTCTTTGTTTGAGAATCCTGACATTGATACTGGCTCAACTAATTGGTTAGAGGCATGAATTTATGTCAATGTTTTCTATTTGAAAAAAAGTATGTTAGGTATTATTATGTACATAAAAACATTAACATGTTTCATATAATGTTTAACTTTGCAACTTTGTGTAAAGTGTGATGTGAGTAGTTTAGACCTTGTGTTTGTGTGTCTGTGTTGTGTCCAGGAGAAAGATCAGAGGAAGATCAGTGTGCAGTTCAGATGAAGATCATTTTATACCGAAAGGTGTCTGTCTGGCTGCCAGAGTCCCGACTAAGGCAATCTATACACTGGTGCGTGTAACTTTATTCAACATCATCAACACAGTTTCCTCAAAACATGATTCATCATACTCACAAGATTCAATGATGTTTGTGTTCCACGATGACTTGCATTCTGCTTTTGTAAAGCAAAGATTGTGAAATAGGAACCAAATTTTCCCTGTTGATTTTTATATGAAGAAAAATATAATGTAAACAAACTGCACGTCTTGGGTATGAAAACCTTATCTCCAGTTTCAAAAGCAAGCTCCTGAATACATTTTACATTTATGTAGCTACAATTCATTGAATGGGGGGTGTACAGGGCCAGAAAACATAGTTTTAGTTTTTATACACAAGAGAAAATGGTAAGTGATTTATGATATGAATTGTAAAGAGAAAGTAACTGGTGGTCTATGGATGGTGTGGCTGTCATGAAACAAAGCGTCTGTGTGTGTATCTGTGAAAGTGTCTTTCTGTAGCACACTGCCGCTCTGTTATGTACAGTCAGTTGGTTGTTCAGACAGCCATTTTCATTTAAAAAGCTACCACCAGGAACCAGCGCTCGCTCCCTGTGGTATGGACAGGAGTAACCACTTCCTTCAGATAATGTCAGCGCTGGTGTCGTGGTAATCATATAGTTCTTGGCACATTGGAGATGTGGTTGATGTTCAATTACAGTTCTAGTTACAAAAGCCCCCTTCAAGACATTAGAGAAACATCTCAAATTTGCTGAATTTTCTGTGGTAAATTACTGATATCCGTTATCACCTACAGCTCGTTTTTATCGTTTCCACACCTTAGAAAAGGCTGTTCCTCTTTTTCAGTTTCACATTGGTATAAAAATAACAGTGAGCACAAAAAACCCCACTGTAAAAATATAAGTTCCTACAAATGAGACACGGTTACATTTACCATAAGGTATGCATGCATAATCTCACTACACCACGATCAGAAAGTACAATTGTGTTATGTTTTTAGTATTCTTGAAGTTCCATGGAGTATGTTCAAAAATCATCTCCTGAGAGGAGGGAACGAGACATTGCTTGAAACGCATTGGGGATTCTCCTTCTCTAGATCTTACTGAAACCTTATTGAATAACGCCAGTGGAAATTAAAATGTAACTAGCCAATGTGGTCCAAGACGGCACTTAGGGGCGTGGTCACCGCCCCTATGTTTTACACCGTCTGGACCACATAACCTCGGAATCTATGCTGAACGTAACTCAGGGAACCGAGGTTATGACAGTAACTGGAGACGTTTCCTGTCGAGAGAGGTCTCTCTACATTGCATGAAATGCTAGGGGAACCTATCATTCGACTTGGGGCGAGAGAACATTGCGAAGCCGTAACTCTGGAGTCCGATATGAGGCTGGGACACAAGAGATACAACTGTGCAAAAACGCTCACACAAACCCATACAGTCACATGGACAGCTTTGCTCACATGGAAATAGCGCAAGCCACTTAGTGGAGGGCCTGCACCCTTTAAGCCAAAAGGATTTACACAGGTATTACAGACGCTTCACATCCGTATAATATAAGAAATAGCGCACACGTAAAACACACTACAGCGTACTTTGGACATTGGAAGTGATGGTTAAGATGGGAATCCAATCCGGATATCCCACATTGTAGAGAGCAGTTCTGACCACTGTCCTACGGAGGACGCTTCATAAAAGCATGTAGCATGTGCGTGAAAATACTCGTTGCCATTTTGAACAGCACCCATGTGAAAGAATAATCATAACATGTGCTGACACGGCATGCCACCATTACAGTAGGGGCCCACTCACGTGTGAAAATAAACCACGGAAAAGAGAAGCAGCTCATAGTGCGAGAAACATCTGAACTACATAAGAACTCTTTCATCATTTACTCACCCTCAAGCTGTTCCAAACCTGTAGAAATTGTGTTATTCCGCAGAACACAAAGAAAGATATTTTGAAGAATGTTTGTATCCACACTTTTGACTACTGTAGTAAGAAAAGAAAACAACTATGGCAGTCAATGGTGCCCCAAAACATTTTGGTTTTCCACATTTCTCAAAAGATCTTATACTGTGTTTAACATAACAGAGAAACTTCGGAACAACTTGAGAATCGAATTTTCATTTTTCCTTTATTATAATTTGTATTACCATAGTTTACTACAAACAAAATTGTTAAACTATGGGTATTGTGGTGAGACCATAGTAAACTTAGTTCCCTTTCTGTCGGTCTCTTGACGTTGTGTCGAGAACGACAGATGGGGTTCGCCCTTGAGAAGCAATCAACTCTGACTACTATAGAAAAGGCCAATGAAATTTGGCGAATTAAATTTGCATGCCGGTCTCCGCCCCCGGATGTCCGGTATAAAAGGAAGCCGGCGTGCAGCATGCATTTACCTTTTGTTCTTCAGAGCCTTCGCTCATGACTACGAACAAAACGAATTCAATGAATTCTTCTTCTACATTGCCGGATCTACGACGCACCCGTGGGAATGATGAAGCAGACCGTCCCTTTGGTCCCCCTTTCACAGTCCCTGGGAGCTCGAGAGCTGCCCACACTGTCTCGGTGGCTAATGAGGGCGGTCCATTTTGGTTACTCGATCCACTTCGCCAGAGACTCTCCCAAGTTTAGGGGCATCCTCTCTCCCTCTGTCAGAGGGAGAGCGCGCCCCATAGGTCTGCGTACCCTGAACAAAGCACCTTTACAAACTGCCGTTCAGGATGCTCACGCAGAGGCGCATCCAGACATCTATCAGGTGTCAGGATTGGTTTCGTGGCAATCGACCTGTTCTCCCTTTCGGTCTGTCCCTGTCCCCACGGTCTTCACAAAGATTGTGGAAGCCGCCCTATCTCCCTGAGGGGAGGAAGGTGTGCGGGTACTAAACAATCTCGACGACTGGCTTATCTTGGCACACTCGCGAGATCTGTTGTGTACACAAAGGGACCTGGTGCTCCGGCACCTAGATCGGTTGGTATTACAGCTCAACCGAGAGAAGAGCAAGCTCTCCCCAGTGCAGAGCATCCTCTTTATTGAACTAAACTCTGTCACCATGACGGCGCGACTGTCCGCAGCACACGCCCAATTGGTGTTGAGCTGCCTGGAACACTTCAGGCAGTCACAGTCCCCCTGAAACAATTTCAGAGGCTCCTGGGACACATGGCGTCCTCGGCAGGGGTAATACCCCTTGGGTTGATTCACATGAGACCGCTTCAACACTGGCTGCAGAGGCGATTTCCGAGGACAGCGTGGCACACCGGAAGCAGGCGCATGGTGATGACTCCCTTCTGCAGACGCACCCTAACACCTTGGTCTTCCATGACATTTCTCCGAGCGGGGTACCCCCTCAGGCAGGTTACCCCCTCGGGCAGGTTACGAGGCACGTCGTGGTGACGACGGACGCCTCCCTGCAGGGGTACGGTGCAGTGTGTTACGAGCACACAGTAGCGGGGCGTTGGACGAACCCCCGCCTTCGCTGGCATATCAATTGCCAAGAGTTGTGGGCTGTGCTACTTGCACTGAGAAGGCTGCGGCCTCTCGTGCGGGACAAGCACATGCTGGTCCAAGGACAGCACTACAGCTGTGGCGTACATTAATCGTCAGGGTGACGTATGCTCACGGCGGCTAACACGACTTGCTCGACGCCTCCTCCTGTGAAGTCAACAGGTGATCCGCTTTCTGCAGGCCACACACATCCCGGGCAAACTGAACCAGACAGCCAACGCGCTTTCTCGTCAGTATACGCCTCGCGGAAAGTGGCGACTCCACCCCCGCAGTCCAGCTCATTTGGATGCTGTTCGAACCCCATTTGTCGTTCTCGACACAGCGTCTCGTTCCCTCCATCAGGGAACTGAGGTTATAGACGTAACCAAGACGTTATGTTACCCATGGTTTATTTTCATAAGAGAATGGACCATGTGTATTCTTTAAATTAAAATATCATGTTAACATCATGGTTCATGAATTTGGTAATCATTTAATACCAGTTAACGGTATATACTGTATTAAAGTATTGTATGATACCTTAGTGTTACGTACCATCACTGTACCATGGTACTGCTACTGAGATTACATTTTGGAATAGATTTTATTTTCTGGCTGAACAGTTTGTCTGTGCTATTAGTTTGTATGTGTAAGTCTCAGTACAGTTATCTAAATCAATAGGAATGATCGGCGGCTTTAAAGACACCGTTTTTGATCCAAAAATGTTTTTTAGGACGCTCACGAGCTGGGAATCAACGCTGTGAGGTTCAGCACCAGATCGAACCTGCTGGCTACAGGTGGCACTGACAGAATTATCAAACTTTGGGACATTGAAGCAGGTACAATTAGGAAAAAACATGTTTTATTAATTATTGCATTTTATTGCATTTTTATTTTAAATTGTATGCATTAGTTATTTTTTATTTAAATAATTATTTTATCTTAAATTGTATTATTCAATAATTTATTTAATTGTGTTATTTTCTATATAAGTCCCAGTGAAATAAAAAAATAACAATTCTTATTTTTTCAAGAAATATCGCTGCTTTTACAGTAAATAGCTTTTCAATGTGGGTCATTTTCTATCTATGTATCCTCATAATCTTTCAGTTAAAATCTGAAAATGCACTTCCCTCCTGTAATGACTATCTATTTCAAATGACACAAATTAGACGGCTTTGTTCGGAGCATGCGTTAACTCCTCCCCTTTTACTGCCAGTCTGCTGCCAGTTTCAACCTTAAACTCAATCCAACAGCGGTATTTACACCATTTACAATCAAATCGATTTGAAAAACGCAAGCCACGCCACTAATTTTCTCAATTAAATTCCTTTTCTCTCGGAAATGTTTCAAAATACGGAAGTAAAAACGATCGTACCTCAGTTCGTGGTATGAGTTCACTAAGACTGCCCAAATGTATACGCAAGTATACAAATATGGTAAGAGGCGTTACAAATTCGACCAATCACTACGCACTGGTTAACTGGCCAATCGTAGTACACCTCGCTTTTCAGAGCGATGAGCTTTGATGAAAATCCGCCTGTTTCAGAGAGGCGGGGCAAAAAGGAGATACAAACATGCAGGGTATGTGGAAAATACAGCCTTATCTTATATCGTGTATACACATTGCATAACATCTAAAACAAAAGATAATATTCATTAAAGCCGTTTCATATGTCCCCTTTAAATGCTGTTAAAGTGATGGCTTTTGAGCTTTAAAAAATGTGATTGCTTGTAACGACCACCAGATGTCACACTACTGAAAAATATAACACCACATCTTATCAAGTGCTCCGAATTTAGTAACATGTTAATCGTGTTAATATGTGTTATTATGACTGTTGTTCATACTTAGGGTTTTCCAAATTCTCAAATTGACATATTAAACTATTGCACACAGCCTAGAGGAAATGTTAAATATTAATGAGTTAGTTGTAACATGCTTCAGTGTCTTGACAGGAACTCTTCAGAACAGAGGAACATTACATGGAAGTAATGAAGGCATCACCAGCATTGAATTCGACCCCACGGTAACAGATATAGTACAAATAAATGGCACTATAAGCAATTCCTCCTTCATTGTTGCAGTAATTCTTGATCTGTTTTAGAGAATAATGTTCCAGATCAATCCATGAAGTGTTACATAGCGTGTATGAACGAGCTGTTATAGCTTTAAGAGCTCCTGGGCTCTTAAGTGTCTATATTAGTAGTACTAGAGATTGTTCCTGTAAGACCTTTCAGTTCATTCTGCTGTGGTTTCTCCTCTAATGCATTGTGGGATGTGTCATTGTGCTTCTCCATCAGGGCACTAGGATTTTAGCTGCGTCATATGACAAGTCAGCTCTATTCTGGAAGCTGGATGACTGCGTTCCCAAGGTAACAGAGCTTACCTCTCACCCACCCGAACCTCCCATGTGTGGGCCTTTCTCTCTGAATTACACCAGAACATCATGCGATGAGACAGATTACTGTGAGACTTTTTAAAGATGTTTGCTGCTTTGCCTGCTTAGATTTTGCACCTGACAGTGCAGTAAAATGTCCTTTAAGGGGCAGAATGCAGTGTTCATGTCGCTCAGACAGTGGAGCAGGTCAAAGGTCACAGGTTTAATATAAATCTACATTGAATGCATTGTTTGTCACATCGGATAAGAGCATCTGCCAAATTAATTTAGAAAAAAACAGTTAATATGGGTCATTCCTACTATGCAGTGCATTGTAACGTCCACTTCAGTTAGAAATTAATTAGTAAAGTGGTTGTTGTTTATATAATACATAGGATAATATCGAATTAAAACTAAATGAAAATGAAAACATCAAAATTAACTTTAAAGTCACCTAGTAATCAAAACGGAAAGTTTTTATGTTATTTTAATTGTTTGATTATTTTGTTTGAACAAAAAAAACATTACAGACAGGTTGAGATCAATAAAAAGCACAAAAAGCACAGTTTAGAAAAAAAACTGGTAGATTAATATTATATTCGGCATGAAATAAAAAATATAAATTCCAATTGTTTTACACAGTGGTGCAGTGTTTATTATAAAGAATTTATTCGTGCACCACATTTTGTTAACAATATAAATATATATTTTTTAAATGGTGTTGTTCTTTGTAATCTTTAATAAATAACGTTAATCTCTTCCCCCATCGAAACAACTTCTCTTCACTTCTTGTCACGAGGAATGGCGCGAGGGCGGGGGTTCAATGAATAACTGATTGCAAACTGACTCCATTTTGTTGGCAGTACCTGATAAACGAAATCAAGTCCTGGCCCATATTTTCTTTCTCATTTCAGAAGCCGTTTCACTCAGATTTTATGTCACGGAAAAAAGGCAATCGGTTCTTCCATTTCATGCTGACTTTAAAGGTCCAGTGCGTGACATTTAGGGGCATCTAGCTGTGAGGTTGTGAATCGAATCCAACCGCACACTCCACCGCTCCCCCTCCCTTTCGAAGCACTACAGTGGCTGACACAGAACTAAGATTTTGTACATTTTTTTGCTTCTTTGCCGAAGGAGATAACATATTTACGAAACGCACTCGGTAAAGCAGTTTGTCCATTTAGAGCTACCGTAGAAATGACATGGTGAATTCCATATTAGGTGACTTGCTGTGTGTGTAGATAGAAATAACTCATTCTAAGATAATAAAAACATAATGCTTCATTATGTAAGGCCTGTATACACCTCGTATATGTATAAATGTATTATATTGCATTTCTGTTAATAGATCCTACAAAAAAATCACACACAGCACCGTTAACTGTGCCAAGGCAAAGAAATATATAAGTACCAGGGTTTTTCCTGGCTCAAAATGAGGCGGAGGTGGTGTGTACACACACACACACACACACACACATAGGCCTATTGTACCTTTAAGTGGCTTAATCAAAGAGCACTCCTCCACCATCGCGCCGAATCGTTCTTGTTGTTAATCGTTTCACTCCGTGGCGACCCATGCCAGCCGGTACGTAAATGGTTTCATTTTCAAACCGCAGGGCTGATAAAGGAATTTTTTTAATGTAAACACAAACGCTGTAGAGACTGAGCTATAAAGGCTTCATTAGCATGAAATTCCGAGCTGAGAACAGTTTGTAATCGTGTCGTGTCGGACCAGGCTCACATGGAAACATAACTGAAACCGTTTCGTGGCCTGTGAAAGTGCAGCGGTGAGAATCTTCAGTGTACACCAGTAGCGCATAATAAACACAGATAACATGGCGGAGGATATAACACGAAACTAATAAGAACATAAACAGACACAAATAGTACAAATGGAGGCCGTGTTAAAGTGTTTTGATATTTTTCCGGTGCTGGGTCATTTTGTTATTTCTAATGGAAACTCCCGTAATGCGAACCTGACAGAAGATCCCCGAACGCCGGTCTCAAGTGCTGACAGACACGGTCATAAATCATACACCATACAACTATAAAAACTATATGAAAAGCCTTGCCATCAAATCCTGGATATAAGTCTGTAAATTTTAGTAAAATCACAGGCTTAACTTGTCCAAGCCAATTCGAGACACATGAAATACAGATGTGGGGAGTTAACAGTTACGTTTAACATAATTTCTAAATCACACGAGGTCCCCAGATAATACTAATCCAGTTCGAATAACATTAGGTCTAAAATAACATTTATCATAATGAACATAACAAAGAGAGAAAGAACAACTGATGAAACAGTACCCGTCTGTATTAACTCAACAAGTGCACAATGGTTTTCTGTTATCTATTAAAATATTGAAATGTCTTAACTGTTCAGAAGAAATAAATCGATGTCTGCATCCGTTTACAATCCTTTCAGATCACCCAGTTCCCGCCACCTTTGAAATGCCTTGTCAATATTAATTCTTGTTTTCGCACGAGTCCAATCACATTCACTGTTTCTTTGTAAACTGTCATCAGTTCGTTCTTTCTTGTTTTACACAAATTACGAATCCCCAGATGTCAACACTGCTTGGCGTTTACAAGTAAAAGTATTAAAGGCCGCCTTAAATAGTAGTAACCATTGTATGAAATCCTACCCAGTTTTTTTAAAAAACGCCTGTCACTCACAGCATCCACACGCGGGCTAGCAGCCGGATCCCCTTCGTTCTGTGTAAGAATTTGACGAAATTACGCCTAGACGAAAGACACCATATAAGGATCTTTGGGAGAGTCGACCCGACAGGGCAAATTACAAACCATGATTACAAGCGTTCCGCGGTGAATCCAGCAAGTGTAATGACACAGTTTTAAACCCCATTCTTTCGTGTACTTGCTCAACAATTGGTCTAAGCAAATTTTTACTCAAAAGAACTTGCAGACTGTTGCTTTAAGGTTGGCAAGTACATGTACAAGTACAGGTCTGGTTTCATTAGGTGACTCTCTCTTTATAAGGTGTACCTTTATGTGTCGTTTCAGGTTACATTGACAGGTCATTCTCGTAAAGTGACAGCAGCCAGATTTATTTACAGACAGAATCAGGTGGTGACGGGCAGCGCTGATCGAACTGTGAAGATCTGGGACCTCCAGCGAGCAGCCTGTACGTGTCACAAACACAAAACACACTTCTATGCATAGAGATATGCATATGGAGGTATCTTTTGCCACTGTCGTGACACATGTGACTTTATGTTCCCTGTGAAATGCCAGATAACCAGCATTAACCACAACTATAGAATTCATTTAGGATTATATTACTCTCTTTGTACATCATCCAGGCATCCAGACCATTGATGTGTTATCCTTCTGTAGTGATGTTGTGTGCTCAGAGTACCTTATCATCAGCAGCCATTATGACAGAAAGATACGCTTCTGGGACAACAGGTAAGAGCAAAGAAATGACAGCGACACTCATTTAAAGAAGCAGTCCTGTAAGTGGTCTATTTAGCATCACACAGCAAGACTTGTAAAGTTTTCCTACCAGGATGCGTTTCCCGAACAACGATATAACTCGCTGGTTAACCACCATAGTACGATCCATCGTTAAAAGGGTGTAAAGCGAGGTGTGCTATGATTGGCCAGTCAACCAGTGCTTGGTCGAATACTGCAAGCGTGTGACCGAAATGTGATGCCTCTTAACATATTTGGAGCATCAGGTTCCAAAGCAATTGTACTGACAGGTGATAAAATCATCTGTACTTTCCTTATCAATTCAAGGCCGAACCTTTGGGGAGTTGTAATGGTTGGAATTGCCCCACTTTTTAACAAAAGCTTTCGTGCACAGCCGGCCTTGATCTCTCCAAGGTTCATGAAGCAATCATCTGTGAAATGCGCTGCACACACTGGAATATTCCCATTGTACTGTTCTGAAACAGTACTGTTAATAAAATGTAACCAATCATTTTTAGCTGTCTCATCTTTTGGAAGGGCAAACAAAGAGATGTTCTTTTTGCAACGAAACACACAGAGTCTCCACGACATGGCTGCGGTGACGTCGATACAATGAGATTTACAAGTATGTCCACCTTACTTGCGTATACATTTGGGCGGTCTTAGTCAAATCACACCAGGAACTGACTAAAACTAAACTGTCCCTTTTAACTAAAAAATGTCAAATTGAATTTGTATATATTTCGAATGATGGATATAGAATGCACTGCATGTTACTTGCTTAGTTTGCTCAAAGACATGATGCATTTAAGTCTACATGTCATAATACAAAGCTATAGACCTGTAGTTCCAACCACGCAACTTTGCTATGCTTCTTGTGATTGATCGTTGGAACGATTGTTTCAGGAAACACTTAAATCATTGAACTATGCTTGTACAAAGGAACTTGCGACCATAGTTTGCTAACAATGCTTTTGGGAAACGCACCCCTGGTCAACTTCGACAGGATGGTGCCATACCAATATTTTGTAAGGTCCGTACACTATAATTTTCACATTTACGAGCGAGTAAATGAGATTTAACCATGAGAGAGACCTGCTTTAGAATATCTTATTTACTTGCTACTAAGTGTTTTAAACTTTGCATTTTTGTCCTGAAAACACCTGTGCCCTCTCAGAAACGACTTAAAGATCAGGGCTTGTATGGGCTTCCATTTTTCAATATGCATCAAACGGTAGGGGTGTGAAACGTTACTGGTCTCACGATTCAATTCAATTATGATTATCAGGGATTTGATAACGCAATACATTTAATCCTCAAAGTCTGTATCTCTTACACTTTTAGTGTTGGGGCTCTTCTGTATTATTGCATGTATTGTACATACAGCATATTTATGACATTTTTAACAGCTCAATGGACTTTTCCACCATGAGCCACCATACAAACATGTTGATCCCCTTCTCATATTGTTGGCAACAATCAGGTCGTTGTTGTGCATGTAAACGTTTCCAATCAAGAAAATGTCACATCATAATAAATGTCTTAATCACTGTAATGCATTCACATCACACACGTTTTGTAGTTTAATGTGAATAATGAAACCAGCTGGCAGTGCTTGAATTAGCAGTACTCACTGTTCATCTAATGTCCTGCTAGCATGACAAGCTAAAGAAGCGTAGCCTTAGGTGTGTGTGGTGTCACCGCCGGTGAGAGACAGCATGTTTACGCTTTGGTGCTAATGCGTGAGATTGGTCTCTCCACCAACTCCGTCAGACTGACAGAACTTCTTTCATGTGGGTTGACAGTTTTCGCTCAAAGGAGTTGGTCATGCTCGGCATGAAATTCATTTTCCAGATGTGATTTTGTCTTTAGGCTGAATGTTTGATCCTTTGGGTTGCAATAAATATGCTCCTGTATTTTTTTGGAAGGGGAAAAGTATTTTGAGGGATTTTTGGAGGAAAACGTGGGAAGAAGTCTGGGTCATATTTCACCCCAAAAGAACTAAATCAATAATTATAATTTACTCAAAAAAGTGAAGGCTTGTAATTAATAATGTAATATTCATTATATTTACGTCAGTTAAGCACAATACGATGGTACTTTTTTCTGAGTTTTTGTCTTGCACTGTCTCCGCTAAAGACCTGTGGCTGAAACCCCTCGCTCCCACAAAGTAAGAAGTGTCGTATTATAGCCAAGAAGTACTATTTACATACTATTTTTATTTATTTAGCTTTATTTTATTAAAGCTTAGTTTTTGTTTCATTTATTTTATTTTATTTGAGGCTATTCTTTTCTAGCGTAGTTATATGTTCATTCATTTAATTTAAATGAATTTAGTTTAGTTTAGTTTAGTTTAGTTTAGTTTAGTTTAGTTTAGTTTAGTTTCAATTCGTTTCGTTCGTTTAATTTAGTTTAAGCTTGGATTAGCAAAGCTTACTTTTATTTTATTTAAGCTTAGTTTACTTTTATTTTATTTAAACAATCACAATTGTTGTCTTGCCTTTAAAATAAATGATGAACCAGAATCTGTTATTGAGCAAGCGCATAAAACACCAGTGCTTAAAACTGTTTCCTTACAGCTAATAATAATGAATGATCTTATTTTATGGTCTGATTTTGCAGAAAATATACATCTGACATCCTTTGACTTCAACACATGTAAACGTAGTACCTGCAATTTTATAATTCAAACAGAGGTTACGATGAAGACGACTATGAAGTTATAGATTGGGATCTTAATACAAATGTTATTTGTGAGGACCATGTTTTTTTATTTCAAACACGTGGAACATACAAAATGTTCAATTTTTTTAATAAAAAAGTGTAAATCGGTCGGTTGACCAAGGTAAACAAGCACCTTTCTAAACCGGACAGGAAGTCTTTTGTTAATTACAGTGATGTCATCAGCTTGTATCCCTAATTACCGAAAAATCTAAGCCGTTGCATAATTCTTACGTCATACTGCAGCTGGTCAGGTTTTTATTAATGAATGTCCTTTGGAAATCATCATCTTATGGCAGAATCGTCCCAGTAATAGTACAGCACATTTGTTGTGTAACCCATGTTATTCAGCATCACGGTGGGGTTTGATTGCTGTGATTGAATGAGAGAGGTAAAATAACAACATAAGGGGTCTTGGTCCGGCAAAGTTCTGTTTCCGTGGATCACAATGCATGACGGCGAGCGTAACGGACAATAGAGATGAGCGCATAGAGATATAAAAAAACAGGCATTATTTACATCACGGCTCAGTCCTTGACATGTCTCATTCACTCCCAGCAACCGCAGCTTTCAGCTGCCAAGGAGCCGAGTGCTCACTTGTCTCCTAGCAACCGTCAGCCCACATAATTGTCGCTCTTCTCATCTTGTTGTAATGGGATTTGAGCTTTATTGTGACATCTGCGTTTCTTATAGCGCAAAATTTGGACCGTTTGGTTTTTATTATTTTAATGAAATTTCATCTTCATTAAAGGAATAGTTCACCCTACAAAATTATTTTATTTACGCATGTTGTTCAAATTCGCAATATAACTCTATTTTGTCGGTAGACCACAAAAGAAGATACTTTGAGAAATGTCTCAGTGGTTTGTGTTTATATAATGAAAATCAATGGGGCCCAGACATGTTTGGTTATCAACAAATATCGTTGTTTTGGAATATTAGAGAAGTAAGCAGAATATAACCCCTTGGCTGCAAAGCTGCAGTGGCCTATATTGTCTTCACGAGTCAATCACTCATAGTGTCATGAGACAAATCATCATGACATCAATCTGCTTGAAGACTCAAGAGAGCACTGGCGTTGCCAGATCCTAGACGATGAATCCTCAGCATCATCATGCTTGGTTTGATCTTTCTTATAATGTGATACAAAATAAACATGATGACGGTATAACAACTAGTGCCACTTTCAAACACATTTATCCATCTTGCTCGTCACATTTAGCAACTCCGTTCAACCCTGTTTCACACGTATTTGCCAATGAAAAATATCAATAAATGAACAAAACACTCAGCAACTGAATGCTGAATCTACATAGCAGGTCATGTATTGTTGTAGCATTACATTCCAATATTTAGCGTGTGTCTGTATTCACCAGGGCAGCGACTTGCACACAGGAAGTGGCTCTTCAGGGCAGGGTGACATCACTGGACCTCTGCCCAGATCACAGGCAGTTGCTCAGCTGCTCCAGAGATAACAGCCTACAGCTGCTTGACCTGAGAAACAGCAACGACAGGGTGCTTTTCAGGTAGAAATCCTCGAACTCACACCTGTGACAAGGCGACAAAGCCGTTGTTCTACAGTACGTGCCACAGATGCGACTGAAATAGAAGATTATGTGAGCATGTGTAAAATAAACAGTTAGTGTGAGTGATAGACAGAAAATAGTTGTGTTGGGATACTAAAGTGCTTGACTAACATGTTTTTCAGAAGCTGATTCAGTATAGAGTATACATGGATGTGACATTCAGTTAAAACTTGAAATGTAGATATTCTTATATCCAATATTTGAAACCATCTGTTTATATTTGTCTCAACCCCTGACGATGAAATTTAGACATCAGAAGAATATCCATCTATACACGTTTTCTATTTAAATGGGTGAAATAAGCATGCATTACATACGTGACATGACACATCCACAAAATTGCAGAAAAACACTTTCTCAAATACACTCACCTAAAGGATTATTAGGAACATCATACTAATACTGAGCTTGACCCCCTTTCGCCTTCAGAACTGCCTTAATTCTACGTGGCATTGATTCAACAAGGTGCTGAAAGCATTCTTTAGAAATGTTGGCCCATATTGATAGGATAGCATATTTCAGTTGATGGAGATTTGTGGGATGCACGAAGCTCCCGTTCCACAACATCCCAAAGATGTTCTATTGGGTTGAGATCTGGTGACTGTGGGGGCCATTTTAGTACAGTGAACTCATTGTCATGTTCAAGAAACCAATTTGAATTGATTGGAGCTTTGTGACATGGTGCATTATCCTGCTGGAAGTAGCCATCAGAGGATGGGTACATGGTGGTCATAAAGGGATGGACATGGTCAGAAACAATGCTCAGGTAGGCCGTGGCATTTAAACGATGCCCAACTGGCACTAAGGGGCCTAAAGTGTGCCAAGAAAACATCCCCCACACCATTACACCACCACCATAATGCATTAAAGAGAAATTGCACAGGTGTTCCTAATAATCCTTTAGGTAAGTGTATATTACAAAAAAATCTTTCATTGGTTTTAATGTTTTATGTTTACTATTAATATAATGGTACTTTTTAAATAAATACATTAGACAAACATGTGGCATGTTTCAAAGTACCATGACATAACCATCTGATAGCAGAAGTGCAATTTAGTACTGCCACTGTTTTTTTCTTCAGGAAAAATTCAAAGTACGTTTTTCACTTGTTTTACTTGTGTTTAACTTATGAAATGTGATATCACTGACATCTAAAAAAAGACTGATTGAAAGACAGCTTATAGTGTAAGGCAGAAATAGTCATCTTTAAATGAACAGAAGATGTTATAATATTCAAACAGAATTGATCACGATCATTACTATTATATTGAATATTAGACTTAACACTTTACACATTGGTATTAACGAGATGAATCATGCAAATTAATAATTAAATAACGATCCCTCTGTTCAGTCAAATGTTATGTTATATCTGTACTGCATACGGTGTTATATGCTGTAGCTTCTACGAAACTGGGTCTACTTTACAAACAGAACATTCACGTATCTCAAGGTCACTCGCGCAACGTGCCGCCATTACTTCTGTAGTCTCAGTGTCCAGCTGTAGAAAGAAAGTCATAAACATTTTGTATGACATTAGGGTGAGTAAATTGTGGATTCATTTTTGGGTGAGCTATAAGTCGAACAAGCGCTTTCTTTAGTTGTTGTTCATCCTGGAAAAAACTGAAGTTGTCTCTCTGTGTTATCGTTGTTAGGGCGGAGGGCTTCAAATGTGGAAGCGACAGCACCAAGGCCATCTTCAGGTGAGTCAAAACAAACAGGACACAAATCATCCATCGGTAATAAATGTTTATCTTTGGAGTAATAGAAAAGCTCATTTGGGATGACAGCGTGAGGCTTAAGGTCCCTGAAACATACTGCTCTTCTGCCATCTAAATGAACCCTCACAGTCATGTGGATTTACACAGTGACAGAAAAGCCAATCTTTGCACCTTCATGAACGGGAAAAAGGTTGTGACCTCCTGGCAAGCAACAGCTGGCGAGATGCATTTCCTGTGTTACTCTTGTTTTATAACGTGTTAGCAAGAGTCACATCTTGTTTGGGATTTTCACTCAAACACTTACAATGGACTAGATGGACACAATTGAATGTAATGTTCATTTTTCTGACCTGTTCTTTTGATAATGAACTGGGATTCTTATTAAACAGTTTTTTTTTCCAAACAGAAATACTAAAGTGTGGGTGAACCATTCCATTAAATTCACACGGAGTGGCTTCTATAAACATTGTTGAAAATAGACGACTTTTAGGACCCTATTGTCGTGCTCTATTTTCATTCATTCTCTTCATGAAAGATGTAATTTCAGCATTTATTCATTGCTAAAATAGAGGTGTCCATTTATAAAATTGGCCTTTGTAAGGTGCTACATTCAAGACAGAAATAGCTGCTTTCAATTTCCAACCCCAAAAGGGTAAGCTTTGCTCCTTGTGCGTTATCAAAAATCCTGAAACAGAGAGCGCTTGCACCTCTAGAGAACAATTTCGTAGACGTCTCCATGCACAATATGGCCGTGCAATTTTCCTCCTGTTGTCAAAAATTCAACGCTACATGCTCCATTTGATGTAAGATGTGGAACGAGTATTACAGATGAGTCTTTTAGCGCCTCTGCGTCTCCCAGCATAGACATACAGTTTCCATGGAGACGGCTAGTCCAAAATGCACTGCGGCTTTGGTGTCTTTTTTCACGGCTGGATCTGACATGTGAGCTTGAAAGGGAAGAGAAAGCTACAAACAGCCTCCTAATGGTTCCTTTGGCGTCCATCAATGCTTTTATCTCTCAACATTTTTTCCATAACTACAGTGTACGTCACCCTGTTACACTGGTCACACAGTTATTCAGATGGTATTCACTACAGTCAAATATTCACCCTGTCATGATTGCAAAAAGATTTGTGACTTCAGGCACCAAAAGTGACAGAAACAGTCGGCGATGGGATGTAGACTTATTTAAATGACAGCACTGTTGTCCTTCTTTACAGTCCGGATGGGAGTTATCTAGCAGCCGGCTCTGCAGACGGTGCTTTGTACATATGGAGTGTGAACTCTGGAATGCTGGAGAAACGGCTTCCTGACATGCACAGGTGACGCAACAGGACATTTATTTTGTTGGAAGTTTACATTTTGTTATCATTGCTTGTGTTCTCTACCTTGCAAAAATAATAATTTTAACATAAAACACTTAAATCAAGTGATGTAATGGCACCATTTTTTTCAGTGCTTCAATAAGTGCCGTGGCTTGGTCGCTGTCAGGCGAACATGTCGTAAGCGTGGACACGAGCCGTCGAGCTGTTCTGTGGCGTGACGTCTGAGACCTGATACGGGCGACACGACTCACATGGAAAGCTCACTATGGGATGTCATCAAAACAGCATTGTTGGGTGGGAAACCTCACACTATACACTCCATTCACAACAGGACTCTTAATGGTGTAACTGTCTTTGTGGCTAAGTCGCTTTGTCATACAGACAGAAGTGCAGAAGTGAATGTCAAATGGAGATGTCTGGGTTTTGTTTTGGAACAGTTTTACAAATCATTACGGGTCTAGGACATGTGTACATTTTCTGGAAGTTGGTCTGTAAAATGATACTTTCCCTGTTTTTTTGTAGTGTACAGTAACTTTGAATGCCTCATATTAGAATGCATATTGCATATCGTAACACCGAGACATTGATTTATTATATTATATATATTTATACACTGCTGGTCAAACGTTTTTTAGCACTTATTTATATAATAAGTATATCATTTTTTTCAAATTGTAAATAGGAACTTCATCGAAATTCAATGGTAACACAAAGGGAACTATGGCAATAATGTTGCGACAATAACATCTAAACAAAAAATTAAAGCTTGTTATATTTTAGCATGTTTAGTGTTGTCACCTTTTGTCATTTTATCAGGCAGCTTCCTGAGATGCTTTTTAAATCATATTGAAAGAGCTTCCATCTATTCTGTGCTCTTATTGGCTTCTCGTTTTTCATTATTCAGTAGTAGTTAACCATTTTTAAAGACATTTTCATTCAAATTTAGGAGAGGGTTTTCAGGTATATTTTTGGCTTTGTTACTAATTTCTGACATTTTTTAGATGATGAGAAACATTTCACTCAAACATTTTAAAACTTGACCAGTAGTGTATATATACAGCACACACAATAAGTATACATAATCTATTTTCACACAGCCTCAGGGTAACGCTCAGTTATACCGGATTGACTCTGGTAGTTTATGATAAAGGGACTTGCTTTTTAAAAATGAATGAGAGGAAAGTTGCCCTCCGCCACACTCTTTAGTGCTGCCATAGGGACCCAGTATGCTCACTGCTGAAGCACACTCAGATTAGCATTTAAAGAGCGCTCTGTCTGATGAGAATCATACCGCACCGCTTTGACTGACTTTGAAGACTCAAATTACTGCCATCACACATAACAAAAGTCCAGCGTTATTCACAGACCTCCTCGTGATTTCATTTGCTGCCTTCATTTGCATGTTAAGTGCAGGTTACATGAGGAAAGCTTAATGCGTGACGTATTGTACAAGTCTGATATTAATTCATTTAAAACCTCGCTTGTGATAGTTTATATGATGAAGTGCCGCAGAAACCATTGATTCACATCGTTACAAAGAATTGATCTTATAATACTACAGTCTCACAAAGAACATGACCAGGATATATTTCTAAATGTATCGCAGTGTTTTAGGATGAAGATAAAGTGCATTCTGAACTCATTGCAGTGATACATCAAGTATGGACACAATGTATTCAAATCTGCATAAATATAAGGGAATAACTTTATAGTAATCTGTTAACAGTACATCAATTTTTGTAAAATGCTTTGTTTTTATAATGCTGTACATATTTTTATATAGATTTTCTTTTGTTATTATGTGAACATAAACATGAAAAGCAATAACACCAGGCCAAACTGCAGAGTTAAAGCCAATGACTTTGACCATGAAGTCTATTATAGAATATAAATAAACATGTCAACTGTCAAGACATGACTGGCATGGTTCACAAATAGGGTTCAAAATTGGGCATAAACACTTTTTTATTACCAAATTTTGAGACGGTTATTTATATCTGGTTTAAATTACTCAATACATGTAGGACTTAATGTTGGGTTTTGGTTGTTGATAAGCTTATACATACTGTGAACTGAAGATTTTTTTTATGTTTCATATAGTAACCTGAGGGTAACGGTGGAGGGCAACAACGGTAACAGGGTTGAATGGTTGTGCTTGACGTATGCAGTCAGTATTACAGTTTGTGTGCTGGATTGAGAATCTCGCTGAATGATTGCTTATCTTGCTGAAGAGTGGGAGCAGATAGCGTCGTATCTTAGGGAACATTATATTTGTGTAATTGGAGAAAATGATTCATTAACAGCTAAATAAAACACAGCTTCCGTTTCCCTTCAACAGATTACGTGATGATGTATGATTGTAATAGTCGTTTTTTTCAAAACCTTAAATTAAAACCCATTTTTTCAATATATTTGATGCTTTTAAAAGTGCCTTCTCTTCATTCTAGGTTTATTTTGTTACATTGAACACGCCCTCAAAACAACATAAGATTTGTGTCTTTAAAGCTTTAAAACAGTAATGGACCACCTAAGTGAACCCTTTTTGTGGAAAGTGCCAATAATACGATTTCAGCATTGATTTTAAAACATTATTAACATATCTGGTTTCTCAGACTTCAGTTATTTTAGTGTCATAACAACCTGCAATAATGATGCTATGGGTATTGCTGTTGTGTAATATGTCTTGTCATGTTTTGTGTGCCTCTATGACACGGATTCAAATGTATTTTCCAAAGGTGAACTGGACAATACACACCAGTGCTCCATGATAAAACACTAAAAGGGATACAATTAATAAAAGCTTGCCATCAATTCACCTGAAGGCTCAGTGATATGCTTCATCTGGATGTATATTGATTCACTGCACACTGAGGGAGCGTACGACAGAAATGTGACAGCGCTTTGATGATGTAATTAATGCTCGGTTTCACACTCTCCAGAGTAAAGTCCAGCAGAAATATATGAGAATATCACCCACTCACAACCGCACACATACCCTTACACATTCAGATAGGAAGGAAGAGAGACATTGAGCGTGTGTGTGAGAGAGAGGTAGAGAGAGAGAGAGAGAGAGAGAGAGAGAGAGAGAGAAAACAGAAGGGAGGGTGGTACTTTAGCTCTGTCAGACGGATAGTGTGAGGCAGTGCATCCTTCTGGATATCAAACACAAACCTTTAGGACATCTAGAGCAGAGCGGCGCTGGAATCACGGACGTTTGCTTGCTTTATTCGGGGAAACAGGGGGGTTCGCCTCTTGGCAGTCAGCAGTGGAGATGCTCCTGTAATTGGATTCAGCTGGAAAGGCTTCAAACCACAAGGAGATCTGCTGAAGTGTCAGAGGCTCGATAACGCAGGCTGAGAGCATAGTAAATTCTCATCATTCTCTTTATTCGGCAATCCTTCCTCTTTCTCCCCGTCAGCAGAAGAGTTTCTGTTGAACACACAGATCCTGGCAATGGGTGATAAAGGCACAAGGTAAGCCATGTGTTTTCAATGGATTAGCCAGTGCAGCAAAACCTTGTTTTCTCTTTCTTTCTCTACATTTTATGTGGCGTATTTGAGGTATAAAATGCAATGAAATGTCACTGTGGCTCAACGCAGCCTGTAATGCATCTCATGCATGCGTGTCAGTACAGCAGTTGTGAGATTCCTAAGTTTACAGTATATGACGGACAACAATAAAAAAAGCCAGATTTCAGAGCTAACATATAACCAACCCAAAACTGTATTTATGGACTTTGTGTTGAATTGAATGGTAAGCAAAAGGAGAGGCATGACACAGGCTGGGTCCGAAGCTTCCAAAATCGAGTTAACCTTTAGAGAAATGGTTTTAAATCAGATCCCTGTGCCACGCACTACTAAACTCATTACTTATATTTATTGCGCAGGTTTTATTTTCTCAAGGTGTTTGTCGCTATCCAGGTTTTTTCAGAGGACATGGATACATTTGAGTCCTTAAAATAAAGGACGCACTTTCTACACTCTTAAAGTTGGAAAGGATATTTATTTTGCTGATTGCATTGATTATCACTACATTTTTATTTGCATGCCAGTATTTATCATTACATCGTATGGACAATTTTGTTTATAGCAAATTATTCTTGTCAGCACTCATAATCCATTGGAGATGTTCTTTTACTTTGCTTTTACTGTGAACATTTTTTTGTCCACTATTGTCAATATAAATCTGCTATGCGTGCTCATTTCGCTCAAAACTAACCAATCAGTTGTAAGGCATCAATGTGTACATGTTCAACCACCAATCACTTGATTCTATGGGGCATTCAATCTAGTCTTACCTAAATGTCTTATTTATCATCTCCAAGAAAGTTCTTTAATATCTTTGAAATATTAAATCCTTGGTTGTTATCATGATGATAATGTTTTTTTTGCATGATTCCTCTGAAATTTTACATTTCCAGAAATGTTCTTGTCATTTCATCTTTGACAGTCTTTATACAGTTGTTATGTCAGCTTAAAATTCACAGGAGCAGTACAGTCATTTTTATTGTCACAAAATAAAAGGGAATGGATGGTATGCATTTAAAGCGTTCAAAAGAAAAAACTAAACACTGCACACACAGGCCTATTATGTCTTCAATGATATACTAATGTATGATCTCAAAACATGATTTTCTTAAAGAGACAGTAACCATATTAACGGTGTCAAAAACATATGCAATAAGATTTAAGAAACTAAATTCCCTAAAAAAGACACATCCACTTAAATATTGATATTGTTTTTAATATACCGTATCACCACCCAGCCACCACCATACCTACCACCATACCACACATGGAGACACTTGAAGACCCTCACTGCCCCAATTTGTTTCATGTGTTATTCATTGGCTTTATTTGTGGTGAGGAAAGCTTTAGAGGGTTAAAGTATCACAATGTTTTGTTGAGGCTGCATTTTAATTTATATATTGTTTCCAAACTCTCAGCTGGATTATAAACCAGTTCAATGGTCAAAGCAATAACAAAGCTTTATGATATAAGTTCACTCAGAAATATCAGATATAACATGAGAAGAATCCTCTGTGACCTATGATGCATCCCTCCCACTAAGACCAACTGTCTCTTTCCATTGAGCTATTATACAGTCCGACCCAAACTCTGTAGAAGGCTTTGTGAAGCTTTCTTTTGTCACCATGACGTTGTATTGAGGTAAAAAAAATCAAACTCATCATAAATATAAGATTATATACAAATAACATCTTTCTACATGGTTGGGTCAAATATGGAAAATCTGAATTCATAACGTCTGTATCCTTCTGAAACGTCCAATTTTACAGTTTTTTTAGGAAATGGAAAAAGCACTGTACTTTTTACCTTGTTATGAAAGTTGAAAAGCACTTTTTATACTTTTATTGGTTAGATATACGCAAAACCCAGTAACAAAAATAAGGGTGACTAATAATACCAATTTCTGACCAAAAATCACGAAATATGGAGCTACAATGTTTTAGAAGGACAGCTGCGATATTGTTTATCGCGTGTATAGTGTGTGCTTTGTGATACAGTTTGTTTATTGCTAATATGTTGGCCTACTTATCTTATCTTGAATATCTTCGAAAGATTTGATGACATAATCCTTTGTTAAATTCAGTGTTTGGCTCTTTTTTTAGCTGCCGTCTGCTCATTTCCCCGATAATTTACAGTAACATGCAGAATCTGCTATTAGTCACCATCAAAAATGACTTATGCTTCATGGAGATTAAGCTTTCTCATTGTTCACCATGACAAGTCACTTAGAGACTCTGTTAGAGAGATCCTAATGAGAGCGGCTGATGTTAGGTCAGCCCATGGCAGCCCATTTAGAAATCTTTAAATCAAAATTTACAAAAAAAACTTTGGTTAAAATGAATCAAACAGGCGGTTTTATAAATGAAGTTAAATGAGCATTCCTGGACTCTTTAACAAAGTCTTTATAAGGAGAAGAACTTCCAAAGTCGGTTTATTTTGAGTCAAGTTGTGACAAATAAAATTAAGCACCCTATAACAACTTTTTAAAAACTATTGACATGTGTTATAACTTTGGTGCTACTACTGAAACCCATTCAGTACAGTTACATTAACAATAGAAACTGCATTTCTAGAGAAAACAAATAATAGAAATAGAAATATAATTTTCTTGATGCTTGGGAGCCTGTAAAATACTGTAAAATAACTGTTTTGTCACATAAAATTACATGTTTTTCTTCAATTTTATTTGTATGTAATTTTATTGTATTTAAAAAACATTTTTAAAAACCTGAAAAAAAACTGTAAACTATTTGCTTGAGAAATCTGTCAAATTAAAGTTTTTTTACAGTAATCCCTTAACATGGGCCTTTGCAGTCTTGAATGGACTGGACAAGAAAATCTCATTGTATATAATAATTATATTACGTTTTAGTTCAGTGCCAGCATTTGTGTGAATTTGTATAATGTTGTTTAGATGTTTTTCCCAATATCGCCCCAAGTCAGTTTTGTTTAGGGGTGGACCTTCACATTTCTTTTCGTGGTCACATATTTAATAAAATAGATACGTACAGTATTTCCTGTGAGATGATGTTGGACTGGTTTTTTTTCTATTTCTACTGCCTTTGTGTCAGCACATAATAGTGTTGATCTAGCTATGTGTATGTTGTTGTAGTACCCTCAGTAATTTACTGCTGTCAGGCGTTATTCTCCTGATGCGTTACAATAACATTCATGGCTTATTTGATTGTAAAATTTCTACTTGTTGCATTAAAACACGTTTCTTTACTCATAATGGTTTAGAAAAGTGTTAATTCCTCATAAGGGTGATTGTACAGTCTTTACTTTTGTGAATCACTTTGGATGTCAGCATCTTCTAAATGCCTAAATATAAATGTTGTAATTCCATGAATGGCATCTTAAGTGTGCACACTACAGTATACCTACTGTAAAATAGACAAAAATGCTTGATTGGTTATTTCAAATGATTTTATGTGAGTGTAACTGGCTGTGTGTATTTGTTTGGAGCTGTTAGAGCATCCTAAAGCTCTGTGGAACCATTTGAAATGTACTTTTATATCCGCTGTCAGTCTGAGCCTCCCATGATGCGTATGAGATACGGACACACCATTGAATTCCAGTTTCATTGTTTAGAATAAGTTCTCTCCTGTGCATAATCGGATAAGAGGCAAGAAGCATATTAAATTGATATCGAATTCAATAATAGACAGCACATGCCTTCTAAAGCTTTTGTTTCTGTGTTTGTTTCCCAGAGACATACATTTATCTATATTTCCCAAAGATAATATTTAAAATAAAATGATCCTGGCAGATTTCTGGCTATAGGCTGGAAACCCCCCTACAGTCAATACATATCATTGTATTTTAGTGTAAATGTGCATCTTATGATTCAAAACACTAAACGTGCGTCTAATGCTTTCAAAACAGCAAGGAACGTTAAAGTCTACCATATTTGTGGAAAGTGTTTTATGCCAAAAGCTGTTGAATGGACTGTGATGATTCTTACTTGTGCCAAAATCACATTGCACGTCTGAGTCGTGCAGATGTGAGCTGAGACGTTAATCTTTTCATCAGGGCTGTGTTAGGCTGTTATAGCTATGGATCATTCTGTGATGTATGTAAAGACTGCTGAGTTACTGTTGTGTTTCTACTTTCACAGTCACAGCAGGCTGACTGTAAACAGTTTTCAGACACGTCAGAATGACTGATACAGATTTATCATCAATGCTGGAAAAGTGCTGGATATGTTTCATTAACCTTTTGACCTGTATGACAGTGAGGCCATGAGATTGTCAATGCCAGGAAACATCATACTGTTTAAGTTTGACATGATTTGCCTCGTGCTTATGCAATCAAACCCACAAATTGAATTTGTTTTTACCTTTTAGCTGAATCGATGAGTTTGCATTCAGAGGTTTTCCCCAAGTGACGTCTGTTTTTTGCTAATAAATATATCTTATATTTTAATAAAATTACATTTTGTATGATTCACATGGTACAAATTCGAACAAACATCGTCACCATGTAAAATACTTTTCCAGATGGAAGATTTTCACTGATGTACTGTGACATGCACAACATGCTTACAAACAAGTATGTTGTGTATGTGCATACACATTTTTTAAATGTAAATGTTAAAATATAAAAAAGAAACTTGCACATTAGTAATTTCTTAGTAAAACAAATGATAAAATAGTCATAACTACTATAATAATAATATTAGCATGACAAAATATCATAAAATTACTAAAGTTATAATAAATAGTTTCGAAAATATAAATAAAACAAAATGTCTTTTATAGATAAAATAATTACTAAATGTATAGATGGATTCATCGGCAACAACATGAACAAAACTTACATTTGAATTTAATTGAATTTAATACAATTAATATAAAATAAAATGTTAATTTTTATTAATATTAATATGAATTAAATATTAGATAAATAGTATATTATAATCAAAAAGTTAATTTTATTGAATGTGCAATAAATATTTACTTTTTAAAAAAATATAATTTAAATGATAGACAAATTAATTTAATTTTATTTTATTTTTAAGATTCATGTATTATCTGCCAATTTTTCTTATCATTTATTTACCCTATGGTGTTTTTGTTACAGTTTATGTTGTTTACCTCATAATCAGCAGTTATTGGCCACAGATACTGTAAAGGCGACATTTCACCAAGACAATTTAATCCCAACAACAGGCATTTGCTTTTTATTAATTTATTAGCATACGTATCAGAATTTGCATGATGTTAAGAAAGAAGAAAGTTGAACGTCTGTGCATGAGTTGAAGGTGAGGGGAGGGGTGATCTCTCATCCCATCATCTGAAAGGGCTTGACTACTGTTTGTTAAGAGCACTGACTTTATTTATTGATTCAGCCTGAAAGGCTTTGACATAACCGGGAGCAAAAGCTATCGACACAGAAAGAAAAACTCAAGCACCTGCCAATAAACTGATTCTGCTTTATTCATAGAGAATTGGTTTCTATGGTATGCCATCTAATTATCTTCATACTTACTACAAATGCACATCAGATGTTATTGAGCAATAGACTTGACCTGTCTTTTCGTTCAAGATTTTTTGTAAAAACAGTTTGAATAAAAGTGTGAAATGGGCTTCTGAAAAGAAAAGAACATACTCCAATATGTAGTACTCTTAACTTTACATGCACTCAGTATCCAACAAGCAGATACTAGTTCACGTCGCCAAATGTTTTCTTTTCCTCACTATTAGAGTGCATACTGAAAATGAGATACTCCGTCGAAAGAAGACTTGCATGCACAACACCGTCAGAAGCAAGCATGTCAGACATGCTTAGCGTGCTAAACAGAGCGAGCCTGTCATCTCTTAAGTTCCGCTTCCTCACCCGGTCAACCCCCACCTGCCTCGATCCCACCCATGCTCTTTGTTCCTGGACCGCACATCCTGTGTCTTCACTGGGTGCTTAGAGGCCGGCGACTGGAGGCTGGGATAGAGGATGCAAGCGAACACAGATTTAACCTGTTCTTGGACGTGGCGGAAAACGTGGAAAGCGTTTTATTGTAAAAAGAGTCATAATGCTGCACTACACGTATTGAATACAAGGAGGGTATCACATAGCATAACTGGTAATTGGCATGTCTTGTGTTTGCATGAGATGATGTAGGACACGGCCTGTTTCTTAACTAGCCGAACCGGCGATCAGCTTCGCCAGTGAGAGGACGCTTGTCGATGGTTAACAGCATGCCTGTGAAAGTCTACCAGCTAGACATTATTTCCTGCTTGATGCATATTGTACATAAAACTGGCAGCTATTTTGTCTGATGTAATGACTGTATTTAATGTTTACCAGTTGACCTGGAAATAACGTTTTTGTGTGTAATAAACATGTGTTCTTGTTGGTAGTAAAGTAGTGTGAAATTCGATAGACTCAAACGAATCTCTGTTTCCTCTATAAACATTAACAAACTGATGCTATTTGGAATATATTAAATCAATGGACACATGTCCAGACAACTATATTTTGGCACAGTATGTGAAATGAGAGTTTTTAAAAGGAAAGTTCACCAAAAATTATAATTCTGTTATGTACTGTTGTGTTCTGTTGGGTTATTTACTCATCATCATGACGTGCCAACTCTGTATTACTTTCTTTATATATATATATATATATAATTTATATATTATATATATCCATGCTGTTAATCTCAACGTATTTGATAGAAAATATACAGTGACACTATAAGTTTCTGTTAGTGTGTGATCACTATGGAAGGTTATATAGATATTAGCAAATCATCTCTGCTGTATAGCTGCATTTCTCCAGTTGCTAAATATGTTAATGTAGTAATTTCTTCTATATCTGGCGCTATGGCATTTCTGTGCTGTCTTGGAGATGTTAACGTGTCTCTAATAGGATCGGTCACAAACATGAACCCTGCACGATCTAATGTGTTGTGTCTTATTAACTCACTGTCAATCAATTCAATGTAATTTTCTTTTATAACGCTTTTACAATTTGCATTTTATCAAAGCAGCATACAAGAAAACCAAAACTAAGATTAACAAAAGTTGAACACACAAAATAACAATAAAAATCAGATAAAGTTCCAAGAGTAATATGGAAATTGACTTGCATTGCAGCACATTTCTTCAAATTTTTCGTCCATTTTCTCTGTTGCTAAAGAAACTCCTAAAGTCCTCCTCACTTCTCCTAAAATGTTGGACCTTGATTCCAATCAAGGCTGGAAAATATGTATGGCACATTGCACACAGAATAATTAATGACAGAATATATAACATCGGGTTCCAAAGCAAATGTATTGACAGGTACGTCCACCTTACTTGCATGTACATTTGGTGGTCTTACTCAAATCATACCACGAACTGATGTAGATTTGTGGGGGTGTGGTTAGACAAGGTGTTTCTGGCAGGTCTGGGTGAGCATTAGCTTTTAGATAGAATGCATCTTTTGTTCAGAACCTTTCATTTTTGCAATTTGACGTGTCTAATACATGCATGCGTGGGCAACTTATAACACATCAAGACACAGAAAAAAAATGTTCTTGCTTTATGACCCCTTAAATATTAATTGTATAATTTTTTTATACTAGTATATAAGTTGCATTGAATTAAATTAAAACTACTCAAGAGTTATTGAATCTTTGTGGAGGACTTCCAGAAGTCACGTTTATTTTATTTGTATATACATGTCTAAGCATGATGCATTACAAAAAGAAAATGAATGCGGTTCTGGTTAATGTCTGAACAAAATCCATGCTTATAGCATCAAGAGCCACGCAAGTCATATCCCACTAGAAAACATCTGTTGGTAACTACCGTGGTGCCGGCGAAACCAGCAATAAAGACATTGATGATATATATACTTATTTTAATGATTTTTCAATGATAATATCGATAAATGAATAAAAACTTGTTTAACAACAAGCTGTCTTACAATAATACAAATATTACCCAGTTTAAGTCAAAAGAAAATGAATTCATTAATTCTGGTAGCTGGGTTATAGTGATGTTTTAGTTTAAGTGAAATTCCTATGCCTAGCATGTGCTTTACTTGCATTCACTTATTTAAAAATTCATATATACACTTTGAAATCACTTACCGCATGTTCCCTGGCTATTAAAACCTGGAGTGAAAATGTACATTATGGACTGAAAGCTTCCTGAAGCTTACACTGGACCCTCAAGATTAATTTCATAAAATAACATTCTCTGTGGCATATTCATGTTAACACATTAATATAATGCTTTTAAGAAACCTCTGTTGTCTAGTTTGGGTGATGCCAGCATGGCCATTTTAAAGCTTGTTGGGATAAAACAGTATCAAGGTTTCTTAGCCTACTTACAAACATTGCTGATTCTTAAAAAATAAACACAAGCTCTTTTTGACAAAAAGCCATTAGCCTTTATTTACTACCTTTGTTCCTGGGTGAAAGATCTCAGTTGTGAAATATGGCATGAGAAGACTTGCATCATTGTTTGTGCTAGTGAATGTGTTTTCTTGTTGTGGCATCATCATAGCCCTGACATTTATATTCAATATCGTTATCAAATTATGGTTCTGATGCAAACCTCAGTATAACTGACCAAAGAAAAACGGACACTTTTTAAATCTCATAAGGCTTCACATTTGACTTCTTTCTTGAAGCTACCTGCGTCTCTTTTACATTATTATCCTATGGAGTAACCTGTGTTTCCCAAAAAGTGCTGGGCGTATTGTTTTATGTCAGCGCTGGCCTTTTTTTCTGCAGCTTAGAGCATCTTTTGAAGTTGAAAAAAGTTCAACTTTTCTGAAAAAAACCCTATATCAAGAGCCTTTTTCACTCCTGACCAATGATAAGCAAGTAGTGAGACCTGTCATTTCCATAACAATATGCAAGGAAGGTGATTGGTCGAGAAGGATCAAACTTGAAAGCATAAAGTGGCGGCCGAAATGGAGGTAAATAGGAATATTTAGTGAATAACAACTTAAACAATTGTGATGGAGGATTGGGGTTGTAAAGTTAATGTGACAAATAAACGATGGTAGAATTGTCATTTTGGAGTGATTTATTCATTATATTTCCATGCTTTGGTCTGTTTCTAACTACATACTGTATATGGCTGTTGAACACATTCCATAGACTACTTTTTGCATAGACTACTTTTCTTTTTTTTCATCTTTTTTAAAGCTTAATTTGCTTAATTTATATGCTTCAAATGCTTATTTACATTCATTGTATAAGTCATATCTGCTTTATAAATTAGGCTAAATGAAGGCCAAAGAGTACGCAGCCAGTTCTGTTTATTTATTTATTCGTTATGAGAACAGATTTCCCTTGTATAACCTGATTTGAAAATATATACTGCTCAGCATTAAAATAACACAATGCAAGTAATCATAAGATCATGCAGAGCAATTATAAAGAAAAAGCAATTCAGCAATTCCCCATGTTGTTTCTAATGTAGCCCAAACTGCTCCACAGAGAGCGATTCGTAAATACATTATCTCCTAGCAAAAAAAAACCAACATGGACAACATGCAACATGCAATAGTAAACCCCAAAATTCAACCAAACTTGAGCAATGTTGCATAATAAAATTTGCTTAAAGCAACGCACTGTAGTTTACGACCCTAAAATAATGTCTCTTAAATTGGATCTCTTATCTGGACGCATTCTACTGTCGCTGCTACCTGAGCAGCCTCATAGCGGCTACAACTACACTGTAAGTTCTGTGTTCGGGTCCGTACACACAGCCCCGCCCATCCCCTGCCTGCGGAAGAGTTTCCAAACAACGTTTCTGCATTCGTCCCATTATTTGCTTTTATTACAAAAAAATGTATAAGTGTAGTGTGGTTGGCTCTACAATATTTTATCAAATAAAAGTCACCAATGTTTCAACATGCACAACAGGGCTATTATTTACAAGTTATATCTGACCGTAAATTAAATGAAATCAAAGAAACTGGACTGTGTTCTTTGCTGAAGGACTTTACATGTCAAGCTCACACATGTTTTCATGAACACAGGATATGAATGATGGGATCTCGTCCCAAACTAAATTTCCTCCCTCCCAGATCACTTAGGGCTTTATGGCATGACAGCGTTATGTGCTCTGCTAATACCATAATTAATTTTTAATCCCTTCCTGCTTGAATTTGTCAACGCAACCTGGAGTTATTAAAAAAGGAAGCAAAAATGAATAAATGATGTCTACATGGTACATGTATAATAGATGTTATACAAGTATGCATATGTTGATCATGTGTAATTTTGAATAGCCTTTTTGCGTAGGCCATTTAGATTTGATACATTCCAATACCCAGTCTTTTGATAAAAGAGAGAACATGACAAAGATAAAGACACAATCTTTTCTCTCATATCCTGGCCTTTTCTCGTCATGAATAAATCCTTATTCGAGAGTCTTGCTATTTCCTATTGATCTCATTATCGAGCCCCGCAAAGCTCGGTGTGAAAAGGGAGAATACGTTTCAGTGATATTGCCATAAATTATCGAGATTGCTGTCTGCCATTAGTGTGCTGTCTGTGCCAAGAGAGCATACAGCTCCAGCGCACGAGCCTTTCACTTACAAAGAGCAATCTGACTCTGGAGATTCCAGCTGAGCTGACATATTCACAAGCACTGTAGTTACCAACAGATGTTTTCTAGTGGGATATGACTTGCGTGGCTCTTGATGCTATAAGCATGGATTTTGTTCAGACATTAACCAGAACCGCATTCATTTTCTTTTTGTAATGCATCATGCTTAGATATGTATATGCAACATTTGACCGCGCCAGACACTTTGATGCATCCACCATGGGGACAATTTAGTTGCTGTCATTACTCAAAGTTTTCTAGGATGCCACAATATTTATATCTTTTGCTGTTGTATATCAGTGGTTTACATTTCCAAATACTAGTTTACATTTATGTATGCACAAGAATGTGACAACAGCCAGAGATCTGGTCTCGCCATCATCGAGTCGGTCTATTACGAAGAAGAAATATGAATAAAGAAAAACATAAATAAAGCAAAAATCGGAGACAAACCAAATCAATAAGAACTATGGGAATGTCTCCAAGACGTTGAGAAAGAGACCTGAAAACTATGTACAAGTGTACATAGGACCAAAGCTGCTTTAAACACAATGGGATTAGCTTAGTTAAGAGATGTTTATTGAAAAATAAAATTAATAAATTCTTTTTGAAAGCATCTCGACTCTACCTAAAATGTTTCACAGTAGCTTTACAGATAAGTTTCTTCTAGTGTCTTGAAGACGTTGCTTCACTCTTCTGCCCTCAGTTTTTATTTTTTTCATGTAATTATAGATGTACTCGATGATGGTGATACCAGGGGCCTCATTTATAAAATGCTGTGTAGAACTCATCCTAAATTAGATTTTATCATAGTTCCCTCAAAGTGTGTATGTGTGATTCATGTGTGATTCACAGAAAATGTGTGTATGTCTTGTTGAGATTTGAAAATTATAAATCACAAACACTTTCAGATCTGCGTCTTGTAAACAATGTCTAATTAATGTCACTGCCATATGACATATGATCAAAAGCTCCAATTCCTGTAAAAGCGACAACAGATCCCGTAAATTTCATGTAGCACTCGGACAAGCAAAAAAGTGTATACATCTTCTCTGACCCTGACGTGACGAGTCAGCAGTCGGTAGTCCAGACAACTTTTACAATTTGAATGTTATTGTGGATTTTTGCATACGCACCCTCTAAGATCAAATCTGTGCCACAGTATTTTTGTGTCGAGCACGGAGTGTGTTGTCAGATTCTCTGTGCACACACAAATCACTGAATTATGACAAATGATACCAAAAGGAATCTTTGGAAAGTACACTGATTTCCTACTGACACACTGCAGAAAAAGATGTAAATAACTGAACATAAACCATTTTTTGAGTTAAAAATACGTATGTGTCTAATACGTTTGCACAGTATATCTGTTTTATCCCCCAGTTTGCAGAGAAGACGTTAAGTAAGCCATAAGCATGTTGATTTCCACAAAGAGAGTTAACACTGTGGAAATATCAAAGCGTTTGTTTGAGCGGAGGATGAGTGCAACATTGGATATCCACAGTGGCACAGCCACACTGTAAAAAAAACATGTAAAAAAACCAGAAATTTCCTGGTAGCCGGGGCGCCAGAAATATTTTGTAAAATGTATATTTTAATTTAAAATAAATTGCATTTGTTGTCTTTTTTGTAATGTGACAGTTTTTCACTTTAAAAAGAAATGTACCGAAAAAATATTTTACCTCTAAAATTACTTATTTTTCTTGTAAATTTGCAGTCTTATTTTGTAATTTGATATTTTTTTACCGTATTTAAAAAAAAATGGAATAAAACAGTAACATTTCCTAAAATTACCGTTTTTTTACATTATTTATGAAAATCTGTAAATACATAACAGTAAAATTATATTTTTTGTGAGTTTGGGGTATGACTATCTGTTTGTCCAACTTGTGGTTTAAAAATAATTATAATAGCGGCATTACTCACTTCACCTACATATCAAAGTAAACAGTGTTATTGATCATGTAGTAAATTTTGGCATCATTTTGAACTCACAGAAAGCTGAATGGTACAAATCCCATCAGTACACCGATCTGAATAGCTTGCTGTTTTTCCGACTCTGTAGTGTAATATACAGTCAGTATCCGTATATAACCATCTGCATAATAAAGGAATTACTAAAAGTTAAAACCATCACTCATTGCCATTCCAAATATATTGTATGAAAGAGAGTTTCACTGGATGCAAATCCTCTTTATTGTTTGATGTCAGCTGTACCATGGTAGTTTACAGAGAAAGACTTCACTGATGGTGCCTCTGACTGCATCATTGTTGCCAAAATCCGTTTGGTTTGACATAAAAATGAATTTTCCATTTGTGCATCCCCACTGTGTTATATTTCATCTTTGGTTGAGTAGATTGGGTTTGCCCTAGAAGCTAATAATGTGGTCAATTCTATCTGTTTGAAAAAAATCAAAGACATCATCTAATGCTGATGCCACAAACAGAAGGCTAATGGTTCGTACTTATTGCGCTAATAGTACGCTTTTTGCTAACTGGTTGTAATATCTCCATCACTACACAGTTTTCACTTTATTGCACCAAAACGCTTTCTCTGCAACCGTAATGTGCAGTAATGAGGACACTCCTCAAATAAGGATGTAAAGTTTGAGAGGATATGCTGTTCCCAGTGGGATTTGTGGAGACACCATGGCTAATTTATGTGAGCATTATGATTTAACAGAGAAGAAAGCTGGGTAATTTAATTGAGGCCCTTTAACTAGAACAAACATGCCTGTAGGCTTTACAACGTAGGGCTGTAGACTGAAAAAGACACATTGAGAACATCACCTGCCTCAGTTGATCAAGAGTTGACCTACACCGAAAACCTTTGGACACCACAGAGTTGGTCTGGCTACATGATATTCATAACAGCGTACTACCAAACTGCTCAAACTCATTTTATTGGACTCCAGTTTGAACAATAGTGGATGAAAAATGAACTGTTTTTATTTCTCAGAAGACACCTAGATCGTGCTCACTGAAATAAACATGCAGGTCAAACAAGTCCGACTCTTTCCCCAAGAAGATACAAATAATCATAGATCTAAATTAGCCCAATAAAACACCCTGGCATTCCTACGAAAATGTAGGCCATCAAATCCTCACCAAGGCTGATTTACAACTTAATTTGTTGTTGTTTTGCTGTAGGGCCCTATGTGTGAAAGTAATGGACTTAATTATGGATGTAGTGCTAATAGATTTGTTATTATTTCTGTGCCGGTGAGGCAAGTCAGTGTTTCCTCAGAGAAAACAATAATGGAACAACTAAATAAAATATTTCAAAATCAGTGGCCTAGCTTTAAAGGTCCAGTCAGTAATATCTAGTGGCAAGGTTGGGAATTGCAACCACGGCTCACTCCATCCCTCCTCTTCCAAACACTATGATGCCTGACAGAACATAGCAAATTACATGCAAGGGGACCGGCGGTATACGTAGATAATAATAGCTTATTCTAACCCTTACCCTTTTTTTTTGTGGTACAAGTGTAGTAACCATGTTGTTTTGATGCGTTTATTAGGGCAAACCCATGTTTTTTCTACAGTAAGCATCATTTACTATAGTTTTCACAAAAAACACGTTTTTCAAAACCATTTTGTGATAAGCATTGTTTTACCTCGGAAACCTTGTTTTTTGGTTTTAACTGTAGTAAAACCTTTTTTGTCAAGTTTAAATGTTGTTAAATCATGGTAAATTTTCCTAAGGGAAGGTAATAAAAACATAACGCATGAAGCTCTTTATACACCTCAGAAGACATAGTTATGTATATTATACTGCTTTTCTATCAATAGATCATCCCAAAAATTACACACTGGACATTTGAGGAGATAAATATACAAACAAACAATGATAGATATTGCAGATGGTCTTTGTGTAACCCCCTAATGTCTCTCAGATATATTGATATATCAACAGTTAGAAACATGGGTTAAACATTGTAACTTTTCCTGTTTTGCTTACTTTGACCTTTGCTAACTCTGTGCTAAGCTCCCCCTCTTTAAAAACATTTAAAAACCCATTTAAGGGGATTCATCCCCAAAAAATTCCACGTCATTATTTACTCACTCTGCATGGCTTTCTTTCTTCTGCAGAACACAAAAGAGGATATTTTGAAGAATGTTGATAACAATGTTGTTACCCATCGACTTGCATTGGCTTTGTGTCCATACAAAAGAGGTGATTGGGTACCGCCATTGTTCAGATACCAACACTCTTCAAAACACCTTTGTGTTCTTCGGAAGAAAGAAAGTCATGCAGGTTTGAAATGACAAGAGCGTGAGTAAATGATGACAGAACTTTCATTTTTGGGTGAACTATCTCTTTAAACGTGCAAATTCACAGGCAGAGAGCGTTTCATATCGACTATTTTTCTGACCTGCTAAGTAGCACGGCCCAGCCTCATAACTATTTTGTTTTCATTTTGATTCAAAGAGGGATTATAAGTATCCATGAATGCCAAACAGAACCAATTGAAAAGAGAAAATGTGTCATTTGCCAGTGGCGATTTAATAGCATGAGATATATGTTTTTCTCTTTCTGCTGCAAGGAAAAGAGCTTTATATTTAAAGCTCATGTAATAGATTTCTGGGCTTGCATGCACCAGCCTGTCAACTGCCATTCAAAGGTGAATTCTAGAGTAATTTAGATCAAAGGGACCGTCTGTAATTTCTCAGAATGTCTTTTTCCATAAAATAGAATTTCCAAAATTCAGATATGCTGTAGCAGTGACCTATTTAAAACGTAACATTTATGATATCTCTTTTCCTTTCTCTATCCACAGGGTGTTCAAGAAAGCAAGTCCGAACGGAAAGGTAATTTGTATTTCCTTCATGTTTATTGACAATGTGTCAGATATTTCAAACCTGATACTGCAAAGGTTTTTTGTCAGTGTTTTTTTTTCTCTGTTATAAAATGATTATGATTGAATAACCGCAAATATCCAGCAGCAAAGTATCTCTTGTTCATAAATTGCATTTGATGCTAATGACACGGTTAGCCAGACTGATAGGAAGTCGGCTCCCAATGGTTATGTGGCGGGCATATAAGCCATGAGTCTATATGTTGAGCATTAGCAGGGATGCCTGTGGTGCGCCACAACAGTTCTTGTGCAGGAAGCGGGCGTGGGCCGAATATGAAAGAGGGCCATGTGACTCAGCAAGTGCATGCAGCCTTCTGCAAAGCTTTAACACGGAACGGTTATATAAACTTGTATAAACAAACAAATGGGACACTTGTGATGTGAAAGACAGCTCAAAAAATTTATAGCAAAATCATTTGTTTACACAGATGTATTAAAGAAATATACAGTTTACTCACACAAAGTAAAAGGCTGTCTCTGTTTGACTCTGAATTGTTCTGAGTTTTATTGTATAGTACAGCTGAAAAATGAAGAGACCATTCCAAATTTTCACGTAATCATCATTTCTAGATGTATTGTGGCCATTCGAGTCCAATGTCTGTTGAATTTCAGCAAAATCAAACCTCAGGAGTGACATAAAGTCATCCAACAGTAATGTGAAAGACATGACAAGACACGTGATCAAATTTGAGGTTATCACAAAAAAATCCTTTTTGAACATTTTCTAAATACATGTACAATTATAACTGTTGATTTGCTTCAAAGTGAATCTGAACTTGTTTTCTTTGCCGTGTTTGAGGTGTGAAAAAATAAAGAGCATATTTTCTGTTATTATCCCCCGTTTCTCCAGTTTTCATTTTCTGCAAATGCATGCAAATAGAAACAATATTTTTACTTAAAATTTGAAGGAATTATTATTAGAAGTTCCCAAAATGAAACATTTCACATAAACACATACCTTTAAATAGTCTAGTAAATTCATAAAAGCTGTATATTTTGTTCTGAAAGGTCTTTGTTTCGTTTTGCTTTTCAGTTAACTGTGTATCTTGGTAAGAGGGATTTTGTTGACCATGTGGACCTTGTAGAGCCAGTTGGTAAGCAACATGAAGCACTTCATACTGTAATATAGATCCAGTAATATAGATGCAACTATTGTACGAGGTGGCTAATTCATATTCATCTGTATGATCGTCCAAATTTGATCAATATTACAAAAAAGAAAAAATGGAACCTCATCTCCAAACATATCAATGACTACGGTGGGAGCTGATCATACTTAAACGTAAGAATGAGATCATACTCATTTATGTCAATTTGCCTCCTTGTAAAATGTTACAAACTATTGTGAGATTATGTTGATAGATTACATTTCCAATGATCACTGCATTTAATTAATTAATTAAATTGAGCTTGTTTGTAGTTTATTATTAATTTAATCTCTTTCATTTTGCAGATGGTGTGGTTTTAATTGATCCAGAGTACTTAAAGGAGAGGAAAGGTGAGAGGACATTACATTATCATAAAACGATTCATCTTAATCTCGCACCAACGTTATAAATTGTGCTCAGATTTGTGAGTCTGGAATCAAAAGGTCAAAATTTCAATGCAATATATCTTTTAATATAAACTTTCTAGAAGCATAGCACACTTTATGTTAACAATATATATAAGAAAGAGTGTTGTTGTGCTGACTAATAACACGTCTGCTTCAAAAAATATGAACTGAGAATGCTTTAAGGCTTTTTAAGAGCAATCTATATGAGTTACACATTAAGTACATAGGATATACACGTAAAACAGGACTGTAAAATAAAGTGCCGCCCAATTTTCCCAATAGAAATTGAGTGTTTTCTACCTTATCAAATGCTTTTAATAGACAGTGAGTGAGTGGGACCAACACTTGCTGCCATTGAATTTGTCTGTGATCCACAGTTTTTGTGACACTGACGTGTGCCTTTCGCTATGGACGCGAGGACTTGGATGTTCTTGGCTTGACGTTTCGCAAGGACCTCTTTGTGGCCAACATTCAGGCGTTTCCTCCCATGCCGGAGGAGAAGAAGAGCTTGACGCGGCTTCAAGAGCGACTGATCAAAAAACTCGGCGAGCATGCCTACCCTTTCACCTTTGAGGTGAGTTTTTTCATATGTTCTTGACCTAGTGCCAACCACATCATCCTTTGGACAGATTATTGGACTATATTTTAATGAAATGAAGTTTATTTTTTGACATGTTCTTAATGCTACCATTGAAATCATCAAATGAAATGTTAACATGTTTTTTCTTCAAAAGATTCCCCCAAACTTACCCTGTTCGGTCACATTACAACCAGGACCAGAAGATACAGGCAAGGTATCTGGTCCCTCAAATATTTTTCTATTATTTAAGTTCGAAAGCTTGAAAGACACCTTCAGAATATTGTGACTTTTTCCTCATCTGTTAAGGCCTGCGGGGTCGACTTTGAAGTCAAAGCTTTCTGTGCAGAAAATGTTGAAGAAAAAATTCACAAAAGGTACAGTATTTCACAAATCAGAATCAAACACTTACGTAGCATTATTTTCAATAAACACAGTCATGTTATTAAATTCATTATTTATATATAATATTATTTCATTATTATAATGAACATTATTCCGCACAGCTACTTTCGAAAGAAAGAAATGAATGAACATGAAATATTGATCTCAATTTACGTTATTTTTTATGTAAAAAGCATTCTAGACACCTGTCATGGACACTGAACCATAATGCGGAGATTGATCAATGAGAATCAAGGGTTCTCGAGAGTCCACCCATCAATAAGATAATATGATTTCTTTTTCAAAGATAGCTCATAAGTCATGTAAATACTCAACTTAAAGGGACAGTTGACTCAAAAGAGAAAATTCTGTCATCATTTATGTGATAAACACAGAGAAAGATATTTGGAAGAATGCTTATAATCAAACAGTTCTTGGCCACCATTGATTACCATAGTAGGAAAAACTACTCTTGAACACAAAAGAAGATATTTTGAAGAATGTAGGACAGTTCTGGGGCACTTTTGACTACCATTGTATTTTTTCCTACTATGGGAGTCAATGGGATCCAAGAACTGTTTGGTTACAAGCATTCTTCCAAATATCTTTAACTTTGTTCTACCAAGAAAAAATTATACAGGTTTGGAACAACTAGAGGATGAGTAATTCATGACAGAATGAATCATTCATTTTTAGGTGAAGTGTCCCTTTAAGTATACATCCCTCAAAAACAGTGGACATTTCATGTAACCTCTTGTGGTTTGCTTTTACTTTTAAGTGATCGGATAAATGGGTGACAACATCCTACAGACTTTCACTAATAGAGGCTCCTGTGCCAATTTTGGCGATCAAATTTCAGAGACGTCCCAGAAACAACCCAGAACACTATTGCAACTGTCTATCAAATACCCTTTTGCAACCCATACTGTACCAGTGCAGCCACCGACAACACCCTAGTATTTTAGCAATGATTCTTTCATGAGCCAGCACCCCTTACATTCTCATCAGAAATGCTAAACATCTTGTTCATAAAGTTATAAATGTCTTTGCCTTGATAGATGCATTACATAAGTATATCTTCCATTCTATGGCTGTCTTCAGGAATTCAGTGCGCCTTGTCATCAGAAAAGTGCAGTATGCTCCAGAGAAGCCGGGCCCACAGCCAATGGCTGAGACCACGAAACAGTTTCTCATGTCAGACAAACCTTTACACATGGAAGCCTCCCTTGACAAAGAGGTAAAACTGTTTGTTTTTAGTAATAGAATACAATGTCACTGGGGTTCTCATGATAGCTTATGACTACATCTAGGGGTGAAGGTAGGACATTACAACCGGAAAGCAAGGACATTCTATCCATGAATAATAATAATAATAATAATAACAACGTTGAATCTTTTTAAACTGTTTTTAAACACATTTTATTTTAACACAACAGAAACACAGCAGTCCACACAAATATTACGTAGAAAAAAATCCTTTACTAAATAAAAAAAAAGAAATAGAAAAAAAGAAACATTGTGAGAAATACATAATCATATTTAATAGCAAGAAACACATAATAAATGTGTGTATATGTGTGTGTTTGTGTTTCTTTCAGATATACTATCATGGTGAACCAATCAGTGTCAACGTCCATGTCACAAACAACACAAACAAGACTGTAAAAAAGATCAAGATTTCAGGTTTCAATATTTTATACTGGATAAACCTGCACTCAATGTAGTTAAAAATCTTTAAGTAATAACACTTGTTTTTATTATCCAACGTTACAGTGCGTCAGTATGCAGATATTTGTCTATTCAACACTGCCCAGTACAAGTGCCCAGTAGCGACAGAAGAATCGGAGTATGCATACTACACACTCAATACTCTTACAGTATGACAACACTATCATATATGTCTGACAGTCACTCACTGCTTTGTGTCATTTTCCAGTGATATTGTGGCTCCCAGCGCTACATTTTGTAAAGTATACACTCTCACCCCATTCCTCGCCAACAACCGAGAGAAACGAGGCCTGGCTCTGGATGGCAAACTCAAACATGAAGACACAAACTTAGCCTCGAGTACACTGTTAGTACAATCTCTCGTTGTTTATTTGGCTGGTTGGTGTGGTTTCCTATAGGAAAATCACCTTTGTGGCCTTTTTGTGTTAAAAGGTTAAGAGAAGGAGCCAATAAGGAAATGCTGGGAATAATTGTGTCCTACAAAGTAAAAGTGAAGCTTGTGGTGTCTCGTGGAGGGTGAGTTTGTTTAGATTGTAGGTTTGGTAAAGTAACTAGTTCATTTATTTAGTACTTTTATTCAAGCAGAAATAATTACTGTTGCTAGCTAAACCGTACCGCAACTTTTTCCCATGAATGATGACATGAATAGAGTAAAAAATAAATAAATCTTGATTTTGATTCTGCATATTGCTTGAAACAAATGAAGAAATGGAAGATATTTACAGTAAAACTGTTAAATCTGGACTAAAACATTCCCGTCCAAAAAATATATTATTTTTATATATTGCTTAAAAAGTTTCCATATTAGTTTTATTATTGTTTGTAATACAGTAGTTGTGTCCTTTTTCCATTTATAATTTATGAAACAGGTTTTTATTATTATTATTATAATTATATTTATTTTAGTATGTATAAATATTAGTTTATTTAAGTTGTCAAAGTTGTTATTAAATGGACAACACAGAACTTTTTTAAACCTGCTTTTGCAATACAATCCAAGATTTTGATAAAAGGGCTTCAGCAATTATTGTGAAAATGTTATACAGCCCAGTTACTATGAACACCTTGGCACTCATTTTTTCGTGAGAAAAATCGGGAAAAAAATGTTATATATAAGAGAAATAAGAAAAAGTTAAGAAAAAAGTGTTTTATAATGAAAATGTCTTGTGTCTTTCTAGGCTGCTGGGAGATTTTACCTCAAGGTGCTGTGAGCTTTATTGATTTTATTTGCATGAGCTGTGTGTGTGTTTGTGTGTGTGTGGAATTGACTGACACATTCACACTGAAACCATGTTTAAACCATATTTTGGTGAATTTTTATTGACTGAGTTTGACCATAGTACACTTCTCACACTATGTCGTGTGCCAGTGTTCAGTGATTCAATTATTCACTTTGAAAATTCCTATAAATAGACACACCTTTTACAGACACACTCAATCAGTTTATAAGATAACACCAATTACCGGAGCATTAGTGCTGATGCTTTTAGGCCGGTGCTGGCAGACTGTTAGCTCTTCATACTGTAAGTGAGATTAAGGTTTTGGCAAAGTTGATCATGAATGATCAGAGTTTATTTGGATGTTATGGATGGTCATACATTGTGTTTACTTTTCCAGTGACGTTTCCGTGGAACTGCCCTTTACATTAATGCATCCCAAACCTTTGGAGGAATCGTTCTACAGAGATGGTGTGTGGCAGAATGACTCTTTATCTGCTTCCATGTGGCTTTGGTGAACTCAATCAAAGCTGATTTTCATCAGACACGTCACTTTGATATCGTCATACTACATAGAGTATATGATAATAAAAAGTTTAATATACAGTACATGTTAGTACTGTGTGCCAATGTTACAGATTATGTACAGTAGATAACGTAAGGCTATGCAAATGTTAATTTTTACTGACGTATTAAAGGAAGGTTCTGGGTTCAGAATCAGTGAAACAAAAATGTGCGTCATTTGATATATTCATTCCGTTTTTTAGGAAGATACTTCAGGTTATTCATTTCTTTATATTAATTCAAGTACCGAATGAAGGTAACTGGTTTATTTACTGTACATCATAAATACAGTCGACAAGGGGAAATAATGGCATAAATAGATTTGATCACATTAGTGTCATGTTAATACATATAATGTTTCCGTACTGTGCCACTGTGAAAAACTAGGATTTACTTCTTTTTTTGTTTATTTGCGCAAGATTGGCACACAGTTTTTAAAAGTAAATTTTACCAAAAAAATTGTAAAGTTTGTTCACACCGTTTTTAAGTAAATTTTGTTAAATTAGTTTTTTAACGTTTTTTTCACACAGTTTTTTTAAACTACATTTACTTAATTTTTTTCTAAAGATTATGGACACAGCTTTTGAAGTAAAATGTACTTTAATTTACTTTAAAAAACGGTGTGCAAAAAACTTGCACAAACAACTTCTCCTAGTTGTTTATTACAGTACACTTTCAACTAAGTGTGTATTTTATTGTTTATCATGCATCAGTACTTTATCATAATAGACTGTTACATTTTTTATTTTCAGCAGTTATTGACATTATGCCACAGATAAACAAAACATAATTTAAACTAAACCCAGAATATTTCTTTAATGTTTTGTTTTTAAACACCAGTGTGTGACTTTTTGCTAATTCTTAAATAAAATTAATGAATAACATTATGATAATGATACAAATAAAATTAAAATAATTAATGAATGAATAATTATAAACGTTTTTTCTTGCAGTCTCTCACAAAAAGTGCTCTAAATGACCAATATAAAACTAAAGAGTATTTAATAATCCACAATTCTTTCTTCAACCTTATTGTTTTAGCCCCAGAAAACGAAGCCCCTATTGACACAAACCTCATTGAATTTGACACAAAGTAAGTGCACGTTTTTTTGTTCATTGATCTTCATCTGTCTGGAGTTGAGTGGTTTGTCAGGTGATGTTTGTAAGTGCATATCACTGAACTGTCCTACATTCCTATTTCATCCTTTGTGAGTCGCTAGTCGGATTCTGATTACTCATAAACCCAGAACCAGCTCATTTGTCATTCGTTTAAGATGAATGTTTGTTGTTATATACAGACAATAAGAACATCAGAAATCTGTGTGACAGTTTCCCTTTATAATATTTGTATATTTCGTTTTTCATTACATTCTCTCGTCCTTCAATTCAGACTTGAATTCAGACAATACCTAGTGGTAAGAACATTGCCTATGCCAAAATTCAGCTACCAATAGCTTCATAGAAATGTAATTCCATGTCCATGTTCAGTAGGCTACCTGGTTATCGCAAACCTTTGCTTTTTGTCAATTAGAGATTTTTTGTGTGAATTATTTTCCATAATAATACACCACTCAAATGTGCTTTTGGGGAAAGAATTGTGAAGGCTTTGTCTTACTGCTTGTCTCTAGTGATGACGACATCATCTTCGAGGACTTCGCTCGGCAACGGCTGATTGGGGCAAAGGACGACAAAGACGAAGACGAGGAGGGTGTGGATTCTCCCAAGCTGAACGACAGATAGACCCGTTGAGGGTTTTCCTGGTGTCATGATGTTCGAGAGACCCTTTTAAAATAGCCTGGGTTAAAGTGGGACACCCTTTAACACGCTCACAGTGGTGCAGTTGTTGTGTACTTGTTCACATTCGTCTCTTCCATCCAGCGAGGGTGTAAAATAAAACGTAGGCTATGTGTAGAGAAACGTGACCGTCAAAGCGATTAGAAGGTGAGGTTTTAGTTGACAGGCCCGCCACTGAGTGCCTCAGATACTCAAGGGTCTTCTGGGTAGAGGCAACGCCATTTCATCAACGTCAGTGGTAGCATGCCTTTGTTGTTGCTTTGTTTTAGAGATTCCTCCTTGGATTAGGACAGAGGAGGGGTTGAAACCATATATAATGTATGGAGTTTGTTCTGTTTTACTGTTAAAGGAACTGGATTTTTATTATGAAAGCTGCCAAATTGATTAATTTTTATAATACATTGAGTATTTAGTTCATTGAAAAAAGTGGAAATGTGTTACTGTAGCCTACGGGTCTGATGTAGTCAGATTAATTTAGTCACGTTAAATTATATTTTTGACTTGAATGATATTTAGAGATCATGGTTAGATTACCTGAAACAACATTTATTTATATGCTAGGCTACTAGTTTTTGTCATTGCAGAACTAGGCTGCTTTTTTTTTTCGATGTCTTAACGCATCCAGATTTTTACTCATTTATACATCTCTGACACAATGCAGCAACCATTTATAGCACTTTTTTCTGTACAATCTTTATCATTTATAAAAGTGGGTTTCTATGAAATCATATAGGCTAATTATATAAACCACACCTATATATGTTTAAAGGACTATATATTGCTATATGATATTTTTACATAAGCGTTGCGAGAGAGCGCTTATAAACAGCCATTTGTTACGAATATTCCACCTAATCTGAACATAGTCAATCCTCTATGGACATTTGAACAATTGTCTGAATCATTTCCAGTGAATCTCTAAACTGGAGAGAGCCACTTCAATCAGATCACAGATAACCAGAAATGTATACATTGCAAAGATGATCTGCTTTCTATATGAAAGAGGCCTTGACGTAATGCACGAAACATCAATAATTTTTACGTTTTGTGAATGAAACATTTGTAAAAAACACATAAATAGGAAAAAAGGCTAAAATATAAGACAAAAATGGTACTACCAAGAAATTGAATCATATGGGATAAACTATTTCAATTTATAAATTATTAAATAATATATGAATAAATAAACATGAAACAAGAGATATGGTATTGAAAATAAAAAATGGCATTGATTAATTTTAAATGACAATATATTAAATATATATAATGATGTATACAGTATATAATGAAGTCTTTGTCTCTTGGTTTAAATTCTGTATTTATGTATTTGTATATTCCGAAATAAATGTATGTGTCAGTATACATTTATTTCAAAATCCACCTAAATGTTAACAATTATAAAAGTGTGGTGATTGTTTTGCATTTCTAACGGGTATTCTGGGATGATTCTTTTATTCTGAAAGTAAAGCTTAAAGACATTTTAATGTACTCATTTTAACGAGCTCTACCTGTACATGTTTTCATGACAGCATTTTCTGAAATGACTTATTAAAACGTGACAATTAAAAACAGACATTTGCCATCTAAGAACCGAACAATGGCTCAATTTTTAGCAGGATAGCTTTAGTTTATGCTTTTCTCACAGACATTTGAACACCATAAATATCATTGTATTCAAACATTGGAACCTGTCATGTAAACTGACTTCTTCAGTTAATTTCTAAAAAAACGAAATGATGAAATTCAGGAATAATTCCTAAAATGTTTGACTTTGACTAAATAAAAGACCAAAAATACCCCTAAATAGTTGGGAACTCCTTCAATACTCTCTAAACAGTATCTCAAGTTGAGACCTCAAAAAGCCAAAAGAACATTTTTACAAATTGTGGAAGATTCTATAACAACACAGTTTTTACCTTTTTTAGTCCAAACAGAATTCCTAAAGTTATGTGTGTGTTATTCCATAGAGTTTATTACACAGGCCAAGGTGGGCTGGGCATTGCCCCTCCGGATTGTCCTTGGACCCCTCCAAAATGTCCATCTGACAATCCCCCCCAAAATTAAACATTGCATATTTCTCATGTATTTCATGTTATATATCTACTTAATAATGAACTGTCAAATTAATCACAGAAAAATGTCAAAATTATGCATCCAATGAACTATGAGTATTACTAGAAAAAGTATTGGCCACCCAGAATAAGTGATTGCCCCCCTTTGGGCTGGTTATGTGTAACCTTCTTTGCGGTTCCTTGATAACTTTAGGGATCCCAGATGGTCCCTGAGCTAATTTAAACTGTTTTCATTTCTTAAATAAGACCTGAGTGCTGGGGATAATGTTGCCAAAGCATCGAAATAATTGGTTTGTAAATCATGAAGCTGTTTCATCTCATCATAAACAAACGCTGACAATGTATAGGAAGTCTTATGATGACAGAATATTTTCATCGCATAGTAAACTCTTAGGTCTGCATTGACCTCAATTCATTATATAGTGCAAACTAAGCTGCTGTAATAAAATAAAAACTTTGATAGAGTATTAATAATAATGTATATACGTTTTGTATCATGTTCATAGTATTAAATATGTATGGGTTTTAAACAAACTAGTGAAGAGAGCCTGATTTATGTGATGTAGCATTACTTTCCAGATTCCTGTGACACACATAACACACTTATATGTGTCAAAAGAATCTGGCAAGTACATCACATAAATCAGGCTCTCTTCACTAGTTTGTTTAAAACCCATGAATGATAAAGCAAAATTGTTTCTTACTGTATACCTAAAAATACGATGGGTTTTCATTTCAATAAAGCATTTCTAGATTTCAACTAAATCACACCTCAGGAGTGACTTGAAGACATCCAACCGCATTTTGAAAGAATGACAGCGTGACCAGACACATAAAAACTGTGAGAAAAATCAAGGTTATGAGCTTATCACATAAAAAACATTTTTTTTGGAAAATGTAGAAATATAACAGTTTTTTTTAAAGTGAATATTAACTATTTTTCCTTGCTGTATTTAAGCTCTAAAAAATACAGAGCGTCTTCTCTGTTATTTTGACCTGTTTTACAGCTTTCATTTTCAACTTTGCATTATATAACACAACATCTAACAATATTTTGTATTATTGTGCACAAAATACTTTTAGCTGAACATAATTTAAAAAGTGCTTTACTTTGTGCAAGATAAAAATAACTAGAGCTGGGTTTTCACACACTGGGTCACATCCCAGATAGCAAAGATAAAAGATTTAAGGGTTGAATTTGATGTTGAATGAATGTGAGGAATTCATCCAACATTAATTGAATCATTTTGATATCTGAGATGTGGGCAAACCAATTGGTGGATTATACAATAACCTACGCTGGGTTTCAACCCATTGTTGGGCAACAAACCAGCATAGGTTATTTTCTACCTCAACAACACTGCTTTTGTCCATTTTAAACAACCCAGTAATCAACTTCTTTCTTTCGATTTACGACTGAACCAACGAACCATCAAACCATTGTGTACTTGGATTTTATTATACTAACCACACTGCTCTAATGATTCCTTTGAGTTTACTCAGAGATTTCTTTAAAAAAAAGCATTTTATTACAATGTATATGCGTCAGGTTACAAATTTCAGAATATCCCACTAAAGACATGCGCAGAAAACTCCACAGATTGATTAACAGTGTTTAGTGTAATGAAAGCACACGCAAACTTACTGACTCACACTGCAATTCAACTGAGCGTACAAAACAGACACATTTGTTTGATTGAAAAAGATCACTATATCAGACAAACATTCGTACATGACAACATTTCTGTGTCAATTATTGATATTACTGCGGAGTAGCGTCTACATTTTTACTATGGAAACTCTATTCATATCTATTTTGAACATTTTCAATAAAGCATTCCTTATCTCTTTTGTCCGAACGCCGTAAATGATCGGATTGACACTGGCAGGGAACACTATATACATAACTCCCAGAAACGTATTCACATCTATTGGAATTGGAATGTGAAGGTTTCGTGACAGAAAAGTAATGCTTCCCACGAAATAAAAACACATCATAACCATTAAGTGTGTCGCACAGGTATGAAAGGCTTTCCAGCGATCCTCTCCTGCCGCAGCCCCCAATACGACGTACAAGATTTTTACATAAGAGAAGAAAATAACAGATATGTCAATTCCCACGAAACAGACGATCACCACCAGTCCCATGGCATTGTTTTTGGCTGTTGAATCACATGCCAAGCTAACAAGCGCCATGTGGTCACAGTAACAATGATGGATGACATTTGAACCACAAAAAGACAACGGTGCAGCCAAAGCAACTAGCGCCAACATTATAATGCCACTTCTGATCAATGTGAACAGAAGCAGTTTCAGAAACATGGACGAATTCATCATTTCATTATAGTGTAGTGGCTTGCAAATGGCGGCGAAGCGATCGAAAGCCATGGCCAAGAGTATGGTGGACTCTACGGAGGAGAAGAAATGAGTGATAAACATTTGTGTCAAACATCCAGCTAAAGAGATCTCATTCAGGTCAAAGAGGAAGGCGAGGAGCATTGCTGGAACGATGGCAGTGGGTACAATGATGTCGACAACTGCCAAAGCAGAAACTAGTATGTACATTGGACTGTGAAGACTTTCTGTATTTCTGATTACGAAAAGCAGCAAGGAATTTCCCACCACGACCAAAATGTAACTGAGGAAAAATGGCAGGAAAAGCAGACGTCTGTATTTGTAGGTTTCTGGAAATCCCACAAATAAGAACTTTGTATGCGAGATGTTTGCTCCTTGGAGTTCCTCAAACATGGCACTTTAAATGTGGTTGCTGCAACCTGTTTCATGGGTACAAAACAATAGATCAATATTCATCAATTGATGGAGTTTCATAAACATTAAATTTGTGATATATTAATTGACCAATGCTACATACTGTATAAAATTAAACAGATGTTTAATCATGAATTATTCCAAGTTATAGCAAATGCATCACCATCCAAAGACAATGTTCTTGTTAGAAGTCTCACTTTCAATGATTGTTATTACGTTTTGAAATTCAGAAACAAAAGAAAATCTCTGCTCAGAAAATAAAAGAGAATATCATTTTTGAATCAAAACTTGAAGAGACAATATATCTACGTTTTCAAAACAAAAACTCAACAAATTTCGTATCATGCATGTTCGGTCAGATTTTCTTCTGTTTGTGTGGTGCTATACCTGCTTGTTTTTCTTAGTTTCTCTGTTGTTTGGTCATTCGTCTGCAGAGCGCGGGCCCCCATTAACAACTGAAGCCAATTGAACAGGAGCATATATACTGTACACTGAGTTTGACCTCTGCTTCCTAAGGGACAAGTGAACACACTATACAACTACCAACATCGTATACGTTGTAATTGTGACATTACTGCATGCATGCAAACAGGTTCATGGTACATGATAGGGTTTTCCGAGAACAAAGCAATTACTTGATGGCTTTTCTCTCTTTTAATTAGTCAACTGTGGGTTGTTATGTATTTCTAATGGACATAGTTACTGTAGACTACGGCAAAATTAGCCAAAGCAAGAGAATAGTATGTATTCTGCTGCAGCGCCTAGAAAATATGATTTCATGGATACTTTCATTGTCAAATTTTTAACATTAAAGGGATAGTTCATCCAAAAATATAAATCATTTACAACTCTTGTTATTTTAAACCTTTATGACTTTCTTTCTTCCGCAGAACACAAAAGAAGATATTTTGAAGGAAGTTGGTAACTGAACAGCACTGGACCCCATTCACTTCTGTTGTAAGGCCAGTTAACAACATTTTTCAAAATTTGCAAAAGTTCTGCGAAGAAAGAAAGGCATACAGGTTTGAAATGACAAGAGGGTGAGTTTTATTTTTGGGTGAACTATCACTTTAAAGATTTTTTTTCCACTCATTAGACTGGTACCATCACTGCAGAGAGACTCCCTTATATTGTTGACAAAACGTGACCATACGTACTTGATTATACAGAAACATGATATGTACAAATATCTATGTTCATGCATGGATTTCACAGATATAATAATGTCACATATATGTACATGTAGGTTTAATATTTTATTTGTGTAGCGCAATCCACAATGTTAATGAAGTGAAACATGACATGACTTTTGAATTTTACAAATCAAACTGGAATTTATGAATTCATGAACTGGATTTCTAAATTACACATAGATGTGAGTAAATGTACTTGTTTGCATGTGATGTCACCTGTCCAGGGTGTTTCACTGTCTCGACCTAGCTGGACAGTTATACAGTAATAGTATACGTGATAGCATATACGTACATGATGTTAAAAAGTGTTGTAATAGGTTTCAAAAGTCTTCCAGTGATTAAGGCAACTGTGGCAAGAAACCAAAACAACCCCAACAGGTGTAGAAGTGGCGAAAAAAACAGGCTCGACCAGTTCTCCTGTGGGGAATAAACATAACGTGACAGAATATGTATACTTAAAGGAAATAAAAAAGGTTCAAAGTATTAAGCAACACATAAGGTCCATAAACCTGTGTCACAAACAAATGTTATGAATGAAATGGAGGGGACATATCAATCCATTTCAATAAATACACTAATTAACATAACTATAATTCATATATTTAAAAATATATTATACATACAGCATACATTTAAAAACATTACAAAACTGTTTTCTAATATTGTACCAATACTGTGACACAGATATTTCTACATTCTCTAGATTGTGTATAAGTGAAAAACTTGCACATATACACCATTATTTTTATATGTGTTGATTTTTAAACAAATGGATATGTTGAACACAATTTAATTTGACGATGATGAACTATTGTCCCCTGAAGTGGTTGATGTTGCCATCAAAACATTTTTTTGAACATATGGCTTTTGATGAGTGCGTTCATTTTACATGTGATTATATGTTTATTTAAATGGTACACTCTTAAAAGCAAATGTACCATAGAAGAACCTTTAAAACTGAATGACTGAATGGTTCTTTGTGGAACAAAACATGGTTCTTTTATGGCATTGCTGTGAAGAAGCAATATGTGCAACAAAAGAACAACAATGCATATGAGCTGTAAAACTGGTGTCAGTTAGCCCACAGTATACGAAGCTAAGAATGGGGGGGGATAGGAAAGTAGAAAAGAATTAGAATACTGTACTAATGGGTCAGATGTTGACGGAAGAGATGTGTTTTCAGCCGATTCTTAAAGACAACTACAGAATCCGCTGATCTTGTGGCAAGAGGGAGATCATTCCAGAGTCGTGGAACACATCCGGAGAAAGTGCGTGAGAGTGATTTTTCCCTTTGTGGGACGGCACCACAAGACATACAAACATACAGTACAAATATTCTTTGAAAATATAAAGTCTTTTATATCTATCTTTTAAATTTAAATGTACTTTTGTAGGTAGGCGTACATTATTGTTTAAAAGTGTGTAAAGATTGACAGACTTTTCATTGCCTTGGAATTATAAGGTTATATCTGAGATTATTATAATTGTTAATATTATATTTACACTGAAAAGGTTGTAAAACCCATACACATGCTCATATTCAGAAATGAATCATGTTATTTTGAGTCTAACAGTCATGTTGTATGCCCTCTCCTGGTAGCAGTCTGTACTGCAAGAGAGAGGCCCTTTTTTACTGAGCAGTGATGAAGATTTTTGCTGCTTCTTTTAATTATTTAATTATTATTAGGCAAACATATAGTTTAATCTTTTTCACATCACCATTACGTTTTTCTACAAAAAATCTTCACTTTATAATTCATTCATATTGCATATTCCATCAATTTAATGTATGTCTAACTAAGATGTCTAAATGCTTTTACTTTTACTTTCACTGAATAAGTGGACACTACCCCGTTGAACATTTTGTGAACTGTGTTTTTACAAAGACCATAAATGGAGTACAAGAGTACGAGCATCCTAGGCCTTCTCAGGTAGTCAAGAGAGGGGTTGTGAAACTGATACCCGCACTTAAGCTGTTGTGTGTTCATCCACTCAAAATAAAGAAAGAACTAGTGGAGTAATATGAGTAACACATGAGTAATAATGCCAGTCATAAAGATGCACTTACTGGAACTCAGGCATATAATTCACACAGTTTAGCAACAACACACATTTGTTTGCAAGTTTTTCCCGTTTTAGATTTTCAACTCATTTTTTATAATCCCATCCACTTTTGCATGTATAAAAATGTTATCAATGTTGTATTAGTTGCCATCAGTGCTTATGTCTATTAATCATATATGGCACATGTCAATATTTGTGATCATTGATGTTATTGTGTTTACCGTTTTAAAAACCCTAAATCCGGTCTACTTATGAATGCATGTGCCAATGTCATTTTTGCTGTGATATCCTATCTTTCCAAATGTTCTGCCTAACATACAGCGAATGGTCATGCGACTTTCATACACCACATGACTTGTAAATGCATGAGTTATAAAAAGTTTTTCCTTTTGCAGTTTTGTGAAATATTCCTTTATTGCATTGCCTGAAAAAAACACCTCATGCAAGCTTGAAACCTTTTTGTGATATGTGGGAGTTTTTGCGAAATTGACGTGTTTTAATTGGGCATATTTGTTTCACAAAATGACAGTTTTCTGATAAATACATATAAACTCATATATAAATTCATATGACGCTATCATATGGCTTCAGTTCACACAGAAAGCTTATTTGTCAATTTATGCAACCAATACATGTGAACTAATCTTTACTCGGTATTGTGTTTTTTATGGATTTTATAAAACTATTTCCATTTGAAATGGAATACCCTGAATGTCAATGCATGTAAGTAACCATAAGTCTGGTTGGACATAGATTTTTCTCATAATATACTCTACATAATTGACTTGTCTTATTTACAAAACACAGCTGTCCTTTTGAAACCTTGTATCTCCATATTTAGAGATTCCATAAATTGACATTATTGGTCACCCTTTATGTTTTTCACTGGGTTTTGCAGAATATTTAACCAATAAAACCAAAAAAGTGCTTGTCAACTTATTAACAGGGTTTCTGCATTTCCTGATAAGCAGCAAGTTTGGACATACGAGGGGTCAGAAGGACAGCAATGAAATAATGTAATTTATTATTATTTAAAATAAAATGAACAGACTGAATTGTACTGTTAGAGAAAAATATAGAGAAGCTTTTTCACTTAGCAGTCATAGATTTTTGCTCTCATTCTTTTATTATTATTAGATGATGATAATAATTAGGTGTAATAATGTCAGTCATAATGATGCTAGAACTCAATTACATTTTACAACAACACACAATGAAAGTTTTATTCTGTTCTAGATTTAAACATTTTTATTAGGGTAAGTAACAGGACATGCATATTTGTGTATGGGGCATTATTTCATTTTAAAACAACTTGATACCTTTCTGACGTGTCACTTTATTCTAAAAAAATATATATTTAGTTTAAGTATATATTCATATTTTTTAATAACAAATCTTTATTTATATTTTATTTTCTCAGCCTTTTATAATGGCAAGTTGTTGTCTGAACAAATGAACTGATTAAGACAAGAATTTAAAATGGTGACATTATTTAATATTCAAAAAATGATTTTATACCTTTCTTATAAACAAATTTCTCAAATATCAATAGTTTTTTCGATGTTGAGACAATTGAAAAATTAAGTCCAATGAATGTTCTTAACCATGGATAACATGTCACGGGAATGAGTGAGCAGAACCCAGATGCAGGCAGATTAAGGTTACAAAGACTTTATTAAATAAGCAAAACAAAACCCACGATGGGGCAAAACAGAGACACGTACAACAAAACAGAAAACTTTCCACGAGGGGAACAAAACAGCTAGTAAATAATAAATCCAAACACGAAATGGTAATCCACACGAAAATGGTACTCCACAGGAAAATGGCAATAGACACGAAAATGGCAGTGCGAGTAAACCGCACGTACAGAGGCCATACAAATACACACAATGAACCGACACAGGACTAGGAAAACAAGAAGGGAACCAATAACGAGGGATAATGACACAGGGAGAGCGACGGGCAGGTGACAGGACTAAACATTAAAGGGAGACAGGTGATTGAGATAAAACACTAATGTGAGACTAGCGGAGAAACAAGGGGGCGGAGCTACACGGAACACCGGAGGACACGCGGCGAATTATCAAAACATACCGCCACGTGTCTCCACATAAAACAAAACATACACACAAGACACGGTACTGAAACAACCCTGTCCCCAAGGCACGAAATCCAAGAACAGAAAGGACAGGATCGTCACATAACAATAGTAACAGTAAACATGATACTGTAACATTGAGAGGACCTTAAGTGATCCTCCTGGCTGAATGAAAAGGTTTGTCAATTTCTCTCAGATACTGAAAAATAGCTACACTCATGTAATGGTTAAGCTGTTACACTTTCTGTGACAGGCGGTGCAACCAATGCTAAACCAGGAAAATGCTATTTCAACAAACACCTTTTAATAATAGGCCTAATCATTTTTTTATGAACTTGGTTATCATGGTTAAAAGCTATTCAATGTAAATAGTTGTAAAAGTCAGGTGGTGCAACCAAGTGACTGAAGTTTAATTAGCCTAAGAATTTAGTTGTACCACGACCTGGCCTTTATAAATTGGGATTTAGATGTTATCCAGCATTACAAAACTTGTCTAAACACGAAACATATGCATTACATCCAGAAATCATTTTAAAAAGCCGTTTATGTTATTGACCCATTAACTCAATCCGTTTTGCAAACATAGAAACATATCAATGTTGCATTAGTTGCCATCAGTGCTTACAAGCATGCTTTTGCAATCTTATATGCCAAATTTGTTTTGTAAATGTCACATTTAACTTTGTATATCAAAAGTCTCAGTATTATCGTGCTAAATATTACAATTTCAACAGATTTCTTACAAGGGTAAAACCTTTATATTATTAAAAAAATGCAGAAACTTTTGTCTTATTTCTTTTGTTCTCAGGCCATAAATGATAGGATTAAAACAACTAGGAAAAAAGATGTACATTGTGCTCACAAATACACGACTACTAGGAGAAAAATTATTTTTAGTTCTGTATGACATGAAAGCAGTCAAAGCAAATATCAAACTACAAGTCAATACAATAAGGTGTGTAATGCAGGTATTAATGGCCTTCACCTGTGCCTTACCAGATCTAAACACAGAGACAAAAATAACAACATAAGAGAGAATTATGAGAATACAATCTGCAGTTGGTATGAGGAAAGCTGTCAAAAGTCCTACTAGGTTATTGATTGATATATCACCACATGCCAACTGAACCAATGCCATGTGCTCACAAAAACAGTGATCAATGATATTTGTTACACAAAATGACAGATTTCCAGCCAGAGAGACCATGGTGATGGTCAGGAGTCCATTCCTGATGACCAGTACAACAACAAACTTCATAAAATTGCGGATTTCCATGTATTTATGATAATAAAGAGGTTTGCATATCGCAAAGTAACGGTCTATTGCCATCCACAAAAGCAAAGTAGACTGAAACGCTCCAACATAATGAATGCAAAACATTTGTATCAAACAACCAGTCAGAGATATTCCATTCCAGTTAAATAAAAAGCTAAGAAGCATGTGAGGTACAAAAAATATGGGCAAGATCAAGTGCACAACAGCCATAAGACCTATTAATACATACATAGGAGAATGTAGAGATTTTTGAGATGCGATTAAATATACCAGTATGGAATTTGCAGACATAGACAATACAAAGAAGAGAAAGAAAGGGATGAATAAAAAAGGCCTCCATTCGTCTAGGCTGGAGAAACCATTCAGTTTAAAGTCTGTAAATAAATTCTGTCCAGAAAGATTCTTCATGATGATTCTCACAGTGTTCTGTTCAAACAAATAAAGTTTTCAAAGCCATAAGAGAAACACTAAAGCAAATCAAGTTTCCACAGTGCTTGGTTAGGTACAGTGTTAATAACCAATATAAGAACCAAATAACCATTGTGTTATTCCACAGTCATGTGTTTCTGTGATATCAATATGAATATATAAAATAATAAATAATTATAACATTTAAAGATGTGATTAAAGATTTATGTGTAATGTGTACCTCAATTTTAAGGCCTCTTTGTTATAATGTGATATAAATCAGCAGCAGCGTACATTAACCTGTTGAATAGAAATCTTCATATCTTTCAAGAACCATAAAGCTTTGAGTTCTATGTTAAGATGAAATAAAAGTTTTACACATACTCTGATCTCTAAATACAGCATGTTGTATTCCCATGGGTGCTACGCCCAGAGGAATCTCCTAATTGCTGAATCAATGAAACCACTGCGAAAGTAACATATTTTTAGCTATTTTAATAACTAAAAGTTATCACTAATTATAAAAAAACACTTCAGAAAAGATGAATGAAACTGTAAAGTCGGGTGTTGTGGAAAATAGCATAACAAAATCGGAAAGACTTTATGTAAAGCCGATTTTATTGTTCCATTATAATTGTTCATAATGTGTGTAGTAATATATATTAAATGTTGTTGTAAAGAATTTCAACCAAAAAAAATGTGCAGTGGAACAACAAATTGATTAGTGATATAATGTTTGAACTGTAATTATTACATTAAAACTACTTTTTTAATGCAACGTACATTTGTTTTAAGTAAAGTGTTACCAGAAAAATCAAATTGTATCCAAATGATCACAGTTTGGCTGGTTTAGTAAGTGCCTGTTGGTGGTCTGCCATCCTGAGACAGAAGACAAGAAGCCACTCTATCTGAATGGAAGTCAAATATAAAGATGCTTTAGTACACTAAATAAACTCTTCTTGTCTACAAAAGCTACGAAGAATTGTAGCTCAATTGGTTTTGAATAGCAGTACTGTTTGAATAATGCTTTAGTTAGAGGGACATGTGCATTTCTGCTCAGTCTTTGGTGTAAATACTGTAAGAAGAACAGTCTGACTGGCATGCTAAGCATTTTTTTAAAAGACATATGGTGTTTATAGCAAGTGAGAAAAATCAATGCATGTGCCATTGCAGCCCTGTGTATCCATTAACTGTCGTCACTAATAGAAATAGGCCTGAGGTCATGAGCATTACCTTGGTTTGTCTTTTCACCTATATGAAAAAAGTTTTGCAACCCATGGCTCTTAATAATTATTGACTCTGTTTATTTGGTTGTCTCTATAGTGTATCTCAAAGGCCCTTAAGTTTTGTTGCTATAATAAGGGTCAAACTCACTTCTCGCCTGTAAACATGTTAAGTAGCACTCAAGGGGCGCAGTTTCAAGACTTGAGTGGACTGAAAGACACAGATTACATCACTGAGGGCCCAATTATTTTTATATATGTTAATTAGACCTTGACCCCTTATTATCAAGTGATTTGTGGTATCATCACATGTGTACTGTATGTCATCAGGTTACATTGCATCAAGTGCTTACTCACAACATCTTTCAAATTTACACTATTTCAATTGACTTTTTATTTAGATTGTAACAGCTTTCTTTTGATATAAGTATATTTGCTTGTTAATTGGAACTTTGTTTAATATGATGAAAATTCAAACCATTGCCAAGCTCCATTGATAGATAGTAGAGAAGGTGGACTTTATTCACCATCAAACCATTTACAGTATGTGTTAGTAGTAAATATGATATACAGAGTGTCAAAAACCTGATTTTTTACCCATCATATATTATCCCCTGCCAGGTTTATGATTATGACCTTTGACAGTGAATCCTTTGTACATTTATGAACCCTTTGTTGTTTGTACAGGGAAAAGGTTATAATATCCAGACCTCGTTGTTTCATGCCCCTCTTCTTTGCAGTAGGGATTTGGTTTGATAATGCTTGGCCTTTGACCACATCTGAATGAAAGCAATAAAAGACAAGTTAAAGAAAATAAGAAGCACTGATGTTAAGGAAAATAGATACATAGTGATTAAATGATATAAGATAAAATAGTCTTAAAAAGTTTTAAAAAGAACAGATCTGATTTGGTTTCAGAATGCTAGGTCTTTCACCATAATCTCTATGAATGAAATGATACAAAATGAGTTAAAGAAATAAGAAGCACTGATGATAAATTTAATATACAAATTGTTTAACTGAAATAAGATAACAGTGTCAGGTTCAGGTTTTAAGTTTAAAAATAACTTGCCTGTATTGAAGTGTGATGCATGCAGTCAGTTGTTAAAATAAAGCTCAAGCTATGTTGGGGGATCCTCTGCCCCCTTTCTACCCACACACCCCTCCACCCCCAAACTAGACGGTCCTTTCACCCTGACTGCCTTTTTTTACCTGGCAACATGATGTGAAAACAGTCTGCTGTGGGTTATTTGTAAATTAGAGAGAGATACATTTTACATTTGTGTGTAACGTTTCTTCTAAGAGCGAGTTGGTTTTGACATTTACAGTTGTGTTCAAAATTATTCAACCCCCACTGAAATTGATTGTTTTGGTCGGTTTGACATTGATTATGATCATTCAGTCATCCTGCTTACAATTAAATTAAAGAGACACGTGTAGGTCAGACAAATATAACATAACATTTATAATGAAATAACCACAAATGTCTTTTCTGAGCTCACATCATTATCAGTTTTATTCAACCCCCAAGTGACATTCAATCTTAGTACTTAGTACAACATCCTTTTACAGTTATAACAGCTTTTAAACGTGAAGCATAGCTTGACACAAGTGTCTTGCAGCGATCTACGGGTATCTTCGCCCATTCATCATGGGCAAAAGCCTCCAGTTCAGTCACATTCTTAGGCTTGCGCACTGCAACTGCTTTCTTTAAGTCCCACCAGAGGTTCTCAATCGGATTTAAGTCTGGTGACTGCGATGGCCACTTTAAAATGTTCCAGCCTTTAATCTGCAACCATGCTCTAGTGGACTTGGAGGTATGCTTGGGATCATTGTCCTGTTGAAAGGTACAACGTCTTCCAAGCCTCAGGTTTGTAACGGACTGCATCACATTGTCATCCAATATCTCCTGGTACTGAAGAGAATTCATGGTACCTTGCACACGCTGAAGCTTCCCAGTACCTGCAGAAGCAAAACAGCCCCAAAGCATGATTGACCCCCCGCCATGCTTCACAGTAGGCAAGGTGTTCTTTTCTTCATAGGCCTTGCTCCAAACATAGCGTTGATCCATGGGCCCAAACAGTTCTAATTTTGTTTCATCAGTCCACAGAACACTATCCCAAAACTTCTGTGGTTTGTCCACATGACTTTTGGCATACTGCAGTCGACTGTTCTTATTCTTTGGGGACAGCAAGGGGGTGCGCCTGGGAGTTCTGGCATGGAGGCCTTCATTTCGCAGGGTGCGCCGTATTGTCTGAGCAGAAACTTCAGTACCCACATCTGACAAATCTTTTCTCAGTTCCTCAGCAGTCACACGGGGACTTTTCTCCACTCTATGCTTCAGGTAGCGCACAGCAGTCGAAGTCAGCATCTTCTTTCTTCCACGACCAGGTAGCGTTTCAACAGTGCCCTTTGCCTTGAATTTGCGAATGATGCTTCCTATGGTGTCTCTTGGTATGTTTAACATCTTTGCAATCTTCTTATAGCCATTGCCCTTCCTGTGAAGAGTAATCACCTGTTCCCTTTCTGTCGGTCTCTCGACGTTGTGTCGAGAACGACAGATGGGGGCTCGCCCTTGAGAACCAATCAACTCTGACTACTATAGAAAAGGCCAATGAAATTTGGCGAATGAAATTTGCATGCCGGGCTCCGCCCCCGGATATCCGGTATAAAAGGAAGCCGGCGTGCATCATTCACTTACCTTTTGTTATTCAGACCGTTCGCTCCTGACTACGAACAGAACGAATTCAATGAATTCTTCTTCTGCCGCATCTACGACGTGTTGCAGCGGATCGTCCCTACCTGCAGCGACCTTCCCCTGGGCGTCTCGGCGGTTCCGGAGGTGTTAGAGATTTTTTCTAAAAAGTCCTTTTCAGGACTGACTGAGCATTCTCCAGCGCGGCAAGTCCCGCTGTTCTCTTGGGTGCGGCACCCTCATCGAGGAGGGGGATGGACACGATCGCTGCGTTAGGCGTCTGGGCGTCCAGCACGCTGAAGCAGCGTTCGTTGACACATCTGCCCGCACTGCGGGCAGATTGTCATTCAGAAGTTGCGGTCACGGGTGGCTGTCTTCCTACGGGAACCAGCCACCATTTCGTCTGCTACCTGGGCTGTGACATCTGTGGCTACGGCCCCGATGACCACCCACGTTAGCAGCGTTAGTGATATGGGCACTGCCGCGGGCCAGTCTGCCCCCTCTCTACGCCGTGGCCATCCTGCAGGTCCGCCAGGCCAGGGCGTGGAGAGAGCTCAACGAGGTTAAGGCCAACCCGGGTATAATGCAGGATCTCCGTGCCGTCACTGACAGCGCTCTACAGGTGACTAAGGTGGCGGCGCGGGCCCTGGGTCGGACGATGTCCACGGTAGTGGTCCAGGAGAGACACACCCGGCTTTACCTTGTGCAGAGGAGTGACACAAAGGAAGTCCGCTTTCTTGATGCACTAATCTCGCAGGGTGGGTTGTTGGTAACACCATCGAGGACTGCGCTCAGCAGTTTTTGACGGTGAAGCAGACAGTGGCAATTAGCCTCACGCCGCGACTCGGCCGCCTACGGGCCTCCGAGATCTCACGTGATGTCTGCTTCCCTGCAACCCAGGACCCCTTCGACATCGGCTTCGGTTCCTGTGCCCCCACAGGCGGCACCCCGGAAGCAGAAGTCGAGGGGGAAACCTCCACCCCATCAGCAACCTTCTCTCGAGAAGGGACACTGACGGGAAGACCCAGGGGAGAAAAACATCGGCCCGAACCTTCACAGCTACGGCTCTGATCGGTCGGTACGGGACGACTCCTGCCTCGTCACCAAACCCGGGCCCTTTTCAGGGCTTGGCGCCCACTACTCGCAGAGTTTTCTTTTCTCCCCGGGTGTACTTACAGCCTATCGCACACTCCTCTGGACTGTGCACGGCGAACCGACCTCACACCCTGGCGAGGCGTGAGGTCGTACACATACGACAGCTGTCACCACTCTCAAACTGACAGTGTGTGCCGTTGTTCCGCCAGGCAGGTAAAAAGGCGGAGCCAACCTTCCCTCCGGGGACCCCCGCGACATCGTTAGCTCCGCCAGCCAACGAACCCCCCGCGGGAATGATGAAGCAGACCGTCCCCTTGGTCATCCCTGTCACAGTCCCTGGGAGCTCGAGAGCTGCTCACACTGTCTCGCTGGCTAATGAGGGCGGTCCGTCTTGGTTACTCGATCCAGTTCGCCAGAGACTCTCCCAAGTTAGGGGCATCATCTCTCCCTCTGTCAGAGGCAGGGACGCCTCCGTACTTCGGGTAGAGGTCTCCACCCTTCTGGCAGAACAGGCATCGAGTTCGTCCCTCACAACCAAGATGTTCAGTGGGTTACGACCCGCACTTCATCATTCCAAAGAAAGACGGCGGGTTGCAAAGATCTGCGTACCCTGAACAGAGCACCTTCACAAGCTGCCGTTCAGGGTGCTCACGCAGAGGCGCGTCCTGACATCCATCAGGTGTTAGGATTGGTTCGTGGCAATCGACCTGAAGGACGCTTACTTTCATGTCTCTATCCTCCTCGACACCGGCCGTTCCCACGGTTCGCGTGCGAGAGGCGGGTATATCAGTACAGAGTCCTCCCTTTCGGTTTGTCCCTGTCTCCACGGTCTTCACGAAGATCGTGGAAACCGCCCTTTCTCCCTGAGGGGAGGAAGGCGAGTGGGTACTAAACTATCTCAGCGACTGGCCTATCTTGGCACACTCGTGAGATCTGTTATGTACACAAAGGGACCTGGTGCTCCGGCACCTAGATCGATTGGGACTCCAGGTCAACCAGGAGAGGGGCAAGCTCTCCCTAGTGCAGAGCATCCTCTTTCTCGGTATGGAACTCAACTCTGTCACCATGTTGGCGCACCTCTTCGCAGTGTGCACCCAACCAGTGTTGAACTGTCTGAAATGAACATTTTAGGCAGACAGCGGTCCCCCTGAAATAATTCAGAGGCTCCTGGGACATGGCGTCCTCGCGGGTTAATACCCCTCGGGTTGATGCACATGAGACCGCTCCAACACTGGTTTCAGAGTCGAGTTCCGAGGAGAGCGTGGCACACCGGCAGCAGGTGCATGGTGATGACGCCCTGCTTCCGACGCACCATAACCCCTAGTCTTCTATGACTTTTTCGACGGACTCAGGTCCCTCTGGGCAGGTTATGAGACAGGTCGTGGTGACGACTGACGTCTTCCTGCAGGGGTGCAGTGCAGTGTGCAACGGGCACGTAGGCGGGGCGTTGGACGAACCCCCGCCTGCGCTGGCATATCAATTGCCAAGAGTTGTAGTTGTGGGCTGTGCTACTTGCACTGAGCAGGTTACGGCCTCTCGTGCGAGACAAGCACGTGCTGGTCCGAGGACAGCACTATAGCTGTAGCGTACACAGATCGTCAGGGTGGCGTTCGCTCACAGCAGCTAACACAACTTGCTCGACGCCTCCTCCGGTGGAGTCAACAGGTGACCCGTTCCCTGCGGGCCACACAGACCCCGGGCAAACTGAACTAGATAGCCGACGTGCTTTCTTGCCAGTTTATGCCTCGTGGAGAGTGGCGACTCCACCCCCGCGCAGTCCAGCTCATTTGGAGGTTGTTCGGGTAGGCCCAGGTAAACCTGTTCGCCTCCCGTAACACCACCATTTGCCCGCTTGGTATTTCCTGCCCTCGGCACGGATATCCGGGCGCACAGCTGACCGCGGGATGGGCGGAAGCACAGCTGACCGCGGGATGGGCGGAAGCACACCTTCCCCCCCCAGGAGCCTCCTTGCACAGACGCTGTGCAAGGTCAGGGAGCAGGAGCACCAAGTGTTATTGGTTACACCACATTGGTCTAACCGCACTTGGCTTCAGAGCTGATGCTCTGGACAGCGACTTCCCCTGAACCATTCCCCTGACAGAGGACCTGCTCTATCAGGGGAAGGACACGTTCTGGCATCCCAGATCAGACCTCTGGAACACCCATGTCTGGTCTCTAGACGGGACGAGAAGATCCTGAGATGGCTACTCCCCCTCTATGGCAGAGACCATCACCCAGGCTAGGGCCCCATCTACTAGGCGGTTACACGCCTCTAGATGGTGCCTCTTCTCGTCCTGGTGTCTCTCTCAAGGAGAAAGACCCACTGAGGTGCTCGATCAGGATTGTGTTTTCCTTCTTACGAGACTGGAGACTAACATCTCCCCTCCACACTGAATGTGTATGTAGTCGCTATTGCCACTCATCACGACTCAGTCGGTGGAAAGTTTCTAGGGCAACACGACCTGGTCGCCAGGTTCCTAAGGGGTGCGGGAGGGCGGATTCCGCCTCATCTCCGCTCCATACCCTCTTGGGACCCTAAGTGGTCCTGGGGAGCCTCAGTGCCCCCCAAGAGCCCCTCGGAGATTCCGATCTTCCTTACAGGGTAAGACGGCCCTCCTGACGGCGCTCACTCCCTTCAAGAGGGTAGGGGACCACCGAGCATCCTCCGTGTCCCCGGATTGCCTTAAATTCGGCCCTGAAAACTCTCACGTTATCTTGAGACCCAGGCCCGGATGCGTGCCCAAGAAGTTCCCACTTCTCCCTCCGGGGCCAAGTGGTGAACTTGCAGGCGCTCCCCATAGGGGAGGAAGACCCAACCTGATCAGTGTTGTGTCCAGTAGGTGCTGGACCGCACGCAGAGCTCTGAAGCTCTGACCAGCTCCGTGTTTGTTGGAGGACAGCAGAAGGGGAAGGCTGTCTCCAAACAGAGGCTGGCGCACTGGGCCGTGGTAGCCGTTTCGACGGCATTCCGATCTCAGAATCTCCCATATTGGCAGAAGCGCCTCTCTAGCAGACATCTGTAGACACCTTCGCAAAGGTTCACAACCTTCGCGTAAACCCGGTGTCAGCCCACGTCCTGCGTGGCGACATGTAGGACTGGCATCCGGGGGGGCGTATGCCTGCTAAAGCACCATTCCACCCTCTAACAGGTTGGGTCAGTGTGCTATCTACCTTTTTCTTCTTACCCAACCCATGGCTAAGAAACTGGTACCTCATCTACCTCCCTTCTTACCTCTGCAGCGCATTCCTGATTAAGGAAGTGGCGCTTACCCGGTGTAAACCCGAGCCGGACGGCCTCTCACCAGTAGAGAGCTAAGGCCCCCGTCCGTGAAAGGTTATCGGTCAGGGCTGTACCCATCTTTCTCCAAGAAAGCTCTGGTACCCCCCAACCGCCTCACTGGAAGGTTACAGTTTCGCGAAAGCATCGAGCTGACACGCCCAGGCTTGTTACCGTCGCTTCGCTAGAGATTGTGACGTGATACAGCGTTGTGGCGTTTTCCAGGGGCAACCCCATCTGTCGTTCTCGACACAACGTCGAGAGACCGACAGAAAGGGAACGTCTTGGTTACGTATGTAACCTCGGTTCCCTGATGGAGGGAACGAGACGTTGTGTCCCTTATGCCACAAACACGTTTCGTATTCTGCTGCAGTCATGAGAGGCTCTCAGGCTCTTCAGAACAAAAGGTAAGTGAATGATGCACGCCGGCTTCCTTTTATACCGGATATCCGGGGGCGGGGCCCGGCATGCAAATTTCATTCGCCAAATTTCATTGGCCTTTTCTATAGTAGTCAGAGTTGATTGGTTCTCAAGGGCGAACCCCCATCTGTCGTTCTCGACACAACGTCTCGTTCCCTCCATCAGGGAACCGAGGTTACATACGTAACCAAGACGTTCTCTTGTCTTCCTGGACCATTCTCTTGACCTCACCATGTTTGTAACCACACCAGTAAATGTCTAGAAGGAGCTGAGTATCACAGTCATTTTAAAGCTGCCTAATTGGTGCTTATTACGCTTTATTGCTGCTCCCTGATATCCACAGGTGTTTTCAATACCTGATTGAAAACACTTCATTGAACCTCTGTTCTTCAGAGTGGTAGTCTTTAAGGGGTTGAATAATTATGTCAATGAAGAATTCACAAAAGAAACATTTACTACTGTATTACAAAACTAATTGATGTCATTTTAGTTGCATATGGTTCTTTAAGAAGTCCTTGTAGGATTTCATTCTGAATACAATTACAAATTTACACTAAATTCCCCAAAACCATTTACAGCATTGGGGGTTGAATAATTTTGAACACAACTGTATCTGACAAATGATGAAAAGTGTTTGAGACTTTGGGTCTGTCGTCTCATTAACATGTCCCAAACAAAGGTTATGTTTGTGTGTTTTGTTGTGTTGGTAATCAAAGGGTCAATTTTTCGCTAGAGGGCTCCTAAGGGGCGCGAGAAGGCTGAATAAACCTCGTCCGCGCTCCGTACCCTTTTGGGACCTTGATGTGCCCCTTCGAGCCCCTCAGAGATGCCGCTCTTTCACACCACACGATGAAGATGGCTCTCCTGATGGTGGTCGCCTCCATCAAGAGGGTAGGGGACCTGCAAGCATTCTCTGTGTCCACAGATTGCCTAGAACTGCTACCTGCCCAAAATTCCGACCACTCCCCCTCGGGACCAGGTGGTGAAATTGCAGGCGCTCCCCACCGGGGAGGAAGACCCAACCCCATCCGTGTTGTGTCTAGTACGCAAGTACACCTCTACTTTGACCGCACGCAGAGCTTCAGGAGCTCTGAGCAGCTCTTTGTCTGTTTGGGAGGCCAGTAAAAGGGGAGGGCTATCTCCAAAAAGAGATTGGAGCACTGGATCATGGATGTGGTTGCTACGGCGTACCAGTCCTAAGATCGCCCATGCCAACTGGCAGTGAGGGCACAATCCCCACGGAGTGAAGCCTCCTCGTGGGCACTGGATCAGGTTGCTTCTCTGACAGACATCTGCAGAGCTGCGGGTTGGGCTACGCCCAGCATAATTGCAAGGTTCTACAGCCTCCTCATAGAACCGGTGTGATCTTGAATCTCACAAGGAAACAGGTAAAACCGGCGACCGAAAGGGTGTATGCCTGCAAAAGCACCTTACTAGCAGGGTCAGCATGCTATTTCCGCCTCCCTTCTTCTCCAACTGGGTGAAGAAGAGGCATTCCATCCATCACTAGGCACCTCCTGCGGGCGGGGTGGGCAGAGCAGTCCTGCCTCCTTAGGACGGGTATTTGCTGAGTTATCTAGCGTATAGCTCTAACCGGACCTAGTGCTCCAGACGTAATAACCCACCAGCAGGGTGGTTCCGTCTGATGTATCCTCATGATTGGTTACCAGCTTGGTAACCCATGACCTTCCCTATTTGGACCTCCACCTTGTGGCACATACTTCCCAGGAGTTCTCCCCTGATGGCGAGACCATGTTGTTGTCTCCACTAAACTCCTCCCTACGTCAGGAAGTGGTCTTTGTAGCGCCTTTCCTAAGTGAGGAAATAGCGATTTCCCAGTGGCCTTTATGTTGCCGGGAGGCTTCTCGCTGTTAGAGAAACAAGGCCTCCGCCTGTGATGGCCGGTGACAGGGGCTTCCCACCTTTCCAAAGCTCTCGGACCCCCTACCCCGGTTACAATTTCGCGCTAGTGCTCACATCTGACACGCCCAGGCAAGTCATCTTTCCTTTCTGCAGCCCTGAGTGTACTCCGTTGTTCACCCAGTATGTCAGACAGCCAAGAGCTGTTTCCTTTAGTGCATAAACGGGTGTAGATGAGATCAAGCTAGTTTCCTAATCTGTGAGTTCAAGCTGTGGAGAGGTGCGTGAGTTCAAACGAGGCGGTGACTGTGTTGAAATCAGAAGCAGAGAGTTTCTCCTGGTGGATGTCGAAGTCCCCAAAGACAACAAGAGGGCCAACCATCCTTCGCAAATAATGAGAAAGGCACATCTAACTCTTCAATGAAGTTTTAAAGAGGAACTTGGGGACTTGTGTGATAACCAAACCTGTTCCTCCTCCTCTTCCAGTTAAGCAGGGAGAGTGAGAGAAGGAGTAGTTTGTGGAGAGAGCAGCGGGTGTGGCTGAGTCCTCATGATGAAGCCATGTCTCAGAAAGACCTAAAATGTGAACGTCAGACTGGCTAGCAAAAGCATGGATGAAGTCAGCCTTGTTCACAGCTGACTGCCAGTTCCAGATACCCACAGAGAGATCAGGTGTAGAAGGGGAGGTGTGAAGGGGTGTGAACACTGTGTGCAGTGGAGAACAGGAATAAACTGGAAACACATGTTGTTATTATACAAGGAAAGAGAAAGCAGAGGCACATTATATTAAATATACTAAAGTGCCTTGCCGGTGTCTTTGCTGAATGTGTTGTGATCCCGATCACGTGGGTTCTCTGTCTATCACTGGTTGTGTTATCTGCGTCACTCACCCCACCTTCGTGTCTCCCTGCTAGGCTTTTTCCTCACCGGTGTATTCTCTTCACCCTGTTCACCTGTAGCCGTTCCCATCATCATTATCGTTATTCCCTGCCACCTGTGGCTTGTTTAGTTTTCCTATTTAGTTCCCCTCATCGTCTTGTCTTGTGTCGGATCGTTTCAGTGTATTCCTCTGACCCGTTATCTCTGCCCATATTGGCATATTTAAAGTTTGACAGTTTTCGTGACGAGTCTTGTCGTGTCCAGTCTGTTTCTCCTTTACCTCTTTGTTTTGGAATTATTTAGTTCCTGTTGGCGCCCCGCCTTCTCCACTTTCCTTCCACTGGCACATCTTCTGGCACAGAGGTCCGCATCCCGTGTGGGTTCGTCTTCGCCGAGGGTCCGAAGTCGCTCTCCGGCTGGACGCCCGGTCTCCCGGCTAGGGAGACTCCTCCTACCCTCCGCCCCTCCGGTGGCGCTTCCCGTCTCCAGCTGACGCTGCCGTACACCGTGTTTTTCCGGTTGGCCTTGCAGTCAGCCCTCTCCATCTGAAGTAGCTGGGACTTTCACTCACGGGAGTTGCTACACATCTCGAGCTACGGTCTGTGCCTGTGTTCGTACTAACAAAGAGGACTTTCTGTGACCTGTTGTGTATATCCAATAAAGTTCTGGATTTTTTCCCTGCATTTGAGTCTCCTCCGTTGGTATCATGACAGAATGACTTGAATGGGCCACAGATCAAACAGCGATCAACTAGCTCCGTGCTTTTGAGTGCGAAACTATATTGTCTAGCAGTAACGAGCGGCTAAACGAATCTTAATATGACTCCAGTAACACAGTACCCAACGGAAGAAAAATGCTAGGACTTTAGCATTCAGTCGTCGAGTAGATTAATAAACAAGCACACATAATCTTAACTAACAACAGGCAACATTCTAGGCAACAATAAGAAGGGTAAAGAGTAGACTTACGCACTACTGCAGTCTACTGCTGACAAATCTTTTTATGTCTTTTATTTTGCCATATTTCCAGTTTATCATGTGATTCCCTGTAATTTGATTGTGCTCATGTGATTTTGCTATGTGCCTCCCTTGTCAGTAGGCTTGTTCTACTGCTGCGCTTCGCAGATCCACTGCCGTCTGGCAAAAACAATGCCTTCTAGGCAGTAGCAGCAAGCTTTACAGCCAGTCTAGAAGACATCTCAGTTGGATGAAAAAGCACCACATCCAGCTGAACCTAGCCAAGAACCAGCTGCTTGTATTCCTGGCCCACCCCACGATGCAGCATGATCTCGCTATCCAACTTGGCAATATAACCATTACTCTATTCAAAACAGGAACTGGAACCTCTGAGAAGTCTTTGATGACCAGCATGGGTCACATTGCAAAGACAATGCGGTCATGTTGATTTGCATAATATAACATCAGGAGGATCAGGCCATACCTTGGTGAGCATGCAGCACAACTCGTTTTCCAGGCATTTCTAATCTCCAGGTTTGACTACTGCCATGCTTTCATTGCTGGTCTTTCTGCAAAGACAATAAAAACACTCCAGCTAGTTCAGAACGCAGCAGCACTGCTCATCTTCCAGGAGCCCAAAAGAGCTCACTTTTCATCTCTTTCTACTGCCTACCGATAGAAGCCTTTATCAGCCTTAAGTCACTGATGCTTGCTTACAGAACTATCACTGAATCTGCACTTGGATGCTTTCAGACCTTCTTATACTCTTACATCCTATCCAGCCTTGTGCTCAGTGAATTAACAGTGCCTTGAAATACCTTCACAAAATGGTACTAAATCACTTACCCTCTCCTTCACTACTTCTTGCTGGTGGAACAATCTTCCAAATGCAGTCAGATCAACCACATTTCTCACAACATTCAGAAAACTACTTATCTTTTCCTTGAATACTTTCGTCTCGAAAAAATTGTTAAAAACTAGTATCTTGGTATAAGCACTTATTGTATTATTGCCTCCTTATGACAGATAGCTTTATATAAAAGGGTCTGCTAAATGCCTTAATACAAATGTAGATACATTCTGATTAGAAAATTTGTCAGACTTAATTCAGCACTGCAGCCACCTTATGATCACATGTGACTTCAAAGTACCGTGTGAGCAAAATGAGAATAGCCCCCTACATCAAGCTCTGTCATAGCTAAAAATTGCTATGAAAGCTTTGATGACCACACACTTTATTTTCATTGGCCAGAATGTACATGTAGGACGTGTGTTGCATTTTTATTCTGACACACTCGGTTATGCTTACACAAAGTTTTCATATCGCTGATTTTAATGCAAAACATACAGCTAGGTATCATGTTCCCCTCATCTGTGATAAGGAAAACAAAATCCTGTCGTCTGCTGTAGGTTCAGGATCGTACAGGATCCATAAAATGCTTTTTTGCAGTGTGGAGGATTTTCCTGAAGACCGGTGAACTGAATAGCTTCGGACAAACAAGATACTCTATACATTTATAAAGAAATGGCAAAAAGTGACATTCAATTTATATGTCTATTGAACTTGATTTACTCAATTCCTTTTTAAAATTAAAATAAAATTGTATGTGTTTGTTGCGTTGCTATTTGTTAAATACTAACTGAAGCTCTCTTGAGAGGAATTTAAGGAAGCTTAAATTCCTTAAATTGGAGAGAGAGATTACATGAGAATCTGACAAAAAAACTGAAAAACATACATTATAGATATTTCTCACTTTACTGTTTTCTTCTCAGCAGAGTCATGTTTCAGTTATAATGCCGTGTCCTACATCTCCGAGTGAAATGAATGCTTGACAGATATCATAGAGCCTTAATATGCCATGCTGTGTTCCCATGAGTCAATGGACTGCTACCATCCCTAGCACTTTCAAGAAAAATATTAATTAAACATAGGGACACAATGTAAGACAATGATTAGAGAAAAGAAGGACCGAAGAGAGGAATTTTGTTTTAGAAGGGCAACAGGGATCAGTTTTAGGCCCCCTAATTTTCCTTTTGTTTCTTTTGGAGACATAATAAGATAACAAGGAATTGCCAAATCTTAACCAATTCTTTGGAACTTCTTGGTAGCTATCAATTCTTAAAAAGTAATTAGGTAACATTACTAACACACTAAATTGCATTTAGTGTGTAATTTTGACTGCTATTGTGTCTTTTATTCTTAATCCTGAACCGGCTTTGAGTAACAGGGAGTTGATTCCAGGAGTAAATGTGTTTTAAAGCATTCCATTCTTGTTTAACGAAAGTGGATAAAACACAGACATATGACTTAGTTTGACTCACAGCGAGCAGTTCATGTCCGGTGTCTTTTAGAACCGGGACCGTGCCATCTATCAGTTTCAAACTATCTCCAAATCCAGTGTTATATCCACCGTTTATATAACATCTATCCCAGAAATGCCATGAAGAAACAAACACACCTCAACTTCTCTCACTATCGCAAGAGTAACGAGCTGCAGCTGTAGGCCCACAGTGCAGCCAATCTTGACGCAGCACAGCAAACTTGATAAGCGGGTCTTCCTATCGCTTGTCGGTTGGCGCATGGGCTGGCATTTCCGGGAGAATTTTCCCCTTAATATAAAAGGAATAGGATAATAAAAGGAATAGGATCCCTGTTATGAGACAGGGATCCAGACTAATAAAAAACTGTGTTGGAGTGCTGGGGGAGTGTATCGCAAAGAAATACTATATCATAAGTCCAACTTGTTTTTTAATAAGTTGACCATGTTAAGGATGAAAAGAGCTTTATTGCCAAGTATATTTGCACATTCAAGAAATTTGTTTTGGTGACAGGAGCATCCAGTACAGAGAATCATCAACAACACACAGATACCATAAAACAATAGAATACAGTACACAGATGATTTAAATCAGGGCCTATGGGTATAAAAAATTAAGAAAAAGATATGTTAGCAGTTGTGGACTTGTTAATGCCTATAGTATTTATGCCTCACATGCTTCTTAACTTTTAATTTAACTGGAATGGAACATCTCTGACTGGCTGCTTATTACAAAAGTTCTTTCTTAATTTTAAAGGATCATTTCAATCTACTTTGCTTTTATGGATTGGAATAGATTGTTACTTTACAATATGCAAACCTCTTTATTATCATAAAAACACACAAATTACTAACTTTCCCAAGTGTGTTATTTTGCCAGTAATCAGGAATGCAGTCTTGGTTATGTCTGTCATTGTTCTGGCTGAAAAACAGCAATTTTGTACAAATATCATTGATCACTGTTATTGTGAGCACATGGCATTGGTTCAGTTGGCATGTGGTGATCCATGAATAACTTAGTAGGACTTTTGACAGCTTTCCTTATACCAACTGTAGATTTAGTTCTTATTATTGCTACATATAACCTATTGTTATTTTTCTTCTGTGTTCAGATCTGGTAAGGGTCATATGAAGGCCATTAATACCTGACTGAATTACACATTTTATTTTAATGTTAGTTACCTTGACTTTTGCTTCAACTGCTTTTCCATCGTATAGAACAGGAAACAATATCTTTCCCAATAGTCGTATATTTAGAAGCAGTTGATGAACACTGTAAAGATTTTACCCTTGTAACACATTTTGTTACTTTCAACATAAAGCACTGAAATGACCAGTCTAGTTCAAAGAGATGCGGCTCTGATAAAGTCTTTTATCAGAGCAAACTGAGTATTTATGAATTTATGAAACAAATCCTAAATCTAAGAACTGTGGTAAGTTTTTATGGTTTCAAAAGTGAGTGACTATCAAATGACTATCAATTTTTGCATTTTTACTATGCATAATGAAGAATATGCATATGTTTTAATGGATTTCTGTGGGGATTTCTTTCTAGTTTTTTTTTCACATTTTAAATGTTCAAAATAGATTAAAAAAAAAATATTTTTTATTTGTCAAAACGAAAGACTTTCTTCAAAAACATAGTGAGTTGTATAAGCCATTACCATCTTCACTACTGATTTTATCATGCATGCTTATATTACTGCATATTGTCATCATAATGTATTTGTATATTACAGTAATTTGGAGGCTCTTAGAGGTGTAATGCATAACATGTCAAAATACCCTCTTAAAGAATATGGGTGTGGATTCCTGGAGAGTGGATTTCTGTACTCTTTTCTATTACAATTTCTTTGTTTACTCTTTTTAATGTATGCAGAAAATAAGGAAACAAATAAAACTTTGACTACTGACTATGTGCAAATATCATTTCTTTAAAAGTGATTTTTTTGGTCTTTATTCCACTTGGGGCTCCTCTTCTTGACTATCTTTATCAGGGCCGTGTGGGGGGGGAGCTCTCTTACCATTATCTCATCTACCCTCTCTTACCATCATGTTGCATGTCCATTTTGTACTGACCCAGAGCCCATGCATTCACTGGGCAACAGGATTTCAATTGCCATCTCCATTTTGGGCTAGGTTCTATTGTAAGCCAGGTTGAATCATGTCGCTGGACAAATCCCAGAGCAAGTTCACAGACAGAAGAAAGTACAGAATTATAAATTTTACCAGTAAAGTTTAATGTTTTGCACCTCTATCATTGAACTGTACCTTTAAAGGTACACAATAGGTCCTTATGGGTTAATTTGTTAATTTGAGTTTCATTTGAGCATTCAGTCGTGTAAATGCTTGTCAGTTCTGACAGATCTACTGTAAAAGTGTGAGCTGTTTAAACCCATAATATATGATGTATCATGACATGATAAGTAGGACTAAATGGTAGAAAGAGTGAAGAAAGCAGCTGTTTATATGCTCTTGTGGATTATTAGAAGGGTTAAGCTTACATACATCATGTGCATTTATAATAAAAAAAGAGCGTACCTTGTTAGGTTGTCTCAATTCTCAAGAAAATTGCATATCTCACCCTATGTAGATTGTTAAAATAAAAGGTTGGTAAGTATGTTTTACCATGGATAAATCATTTTATATGGCATTGCTATAATAGCAGTTTAAAATATAAATCTGAATCTTTTTTTATTATTATTATTATTTTTTAAATATATAGACAAAAAATGGATACTGTAAATCTGTAAATCTCTAATAAAAGGTGAGGTTACATTGTACACTAAATGTCATAAAAGAGAATTTAAAACGACATTAAGGCCTTTCTTTGAAAAAAAGTAGAATGTTGTTTTTAAAATGCAAAGACTGACCACAACAAGATGAATCCCCAAAGCGTTGAATTAATGTTATAAGTAAAGGGTTTAGTTCTTATAAAATATATGAACAACAGTGCAACACCTTCTTAAAATTCCATTTTCTTTATTTGAACTCCAACATGCAGTTCTTTTTATTTTCAGCACGCAAAATTAAATATCTGGACACATTTTTTACAGGTCATACCTCAATCATTTTACTTAGATGTTTAATAATATGCTGGAACTACTGGCAAAACTTCAGAATAGACATACAGCAGGCAAATCTCCTTAACCTTTGTATAGATGCTAGTCATTACAATTTTGGCTAAACACTAATGAAAACAAATCAAACATCACTAATATATGTGTATGTTTAATATCTACACGTGAATTAACTGGCGTTTAGTCATGTATGCAGTTGACAATCAGTTACAAAACAGACAGGATACATGCATACCTTTTCAAACATTTCAGATGATGTATAAATCAAGCAAAAGTCCACGTTCCAGAAACAAAGGGACAGACAGAAGTTTTAAAGTTGACTGCTATGGTACTGCAAGGGAAACATAATGGCAATGTCCATTGTAACCCAACCACAATGCAACCTGCCATAAGTAGATCAAACATTTGTCAAAACAATGAACATTCATTTCCATAAACAGAAAGGGAAGGAATACATTTGTTTACATAAATCCGGGAGCTGTAGTAAATCCGATTAGAAATGCAACTTGCATTAACCATGTGCAGTATGAATTCGAAATTCAAACACAAAAGTCCATGCATTTATGAGATACGCATATGTACAAATTACATGCTGATTATAAACATTTTTAGTCATGAACAATAAATCAGAACAGTTAAAGACAAAAATGCACAAAAGTTAATCCCATCATCACCCTGAAAATCAGTATGAATCAACTTTATAAGATTTAGAAGATAAATATTTGACAACTTGAACTCTGATTTCCTTGGTTCTTATTCCATAGATTACTGGGTTGAAGCAGTTAGTAAAGAGAAGATACCCCAAAGTACACAACACACGCAAATCTCTAGGTATTGTAGGCACCCTGTAGCCAACAAAAGCCCCCACAACAGACACAAAGGCTACGACCAAGACCATCAAATGTGTGCTACATGTGTAGATAGCTTTCTGCCGTGACTCCCCAGAGGGAGACCGAAAAATGATCACAAAAATGACCATGTAAGAACAGACAATAAAAACGCAGTCGCTCGACGTCAAACTGAAACCGATTATTCCAGCCATGTAATTCTTACTGAGATCACCACAAGCTAAATTAACAACGGATGTATGCTCACAGACACAGTGGTAAATCTCATTCGATTTACAAAAATGAAGGGGCCCAAGCAACCCAACCATCGAGACAACATAAAGAAGGTTGCGGAAAAAAAGGGACAAACCGAATATAAGCGAGGTTTTAATGTTGACGTAGTCATGGTACTGCAAGGGATACACAATGGCAAAAAATCGGTCCACTGCCATCACGACCAGAATACTTGACTGGAACAAACCTGCCATATGTAGACAAAACATTTGAACGAGACACTCATTTCTGTAAATCATATTTTTGTTAAACAGAAAGCTAATCAACATTCTCGGAACGAGAAATATCGGCTGTATAAATCCGAGTGCTGCAATGAACCCGATGAGAATGTACATAGGGGCATGTAACTTGCTTTCTTTTACAATCACAAAGATTATAATGCCGTTTGCAAACAATGTGTAAATGAACATGATTAAAAAAGGAATGAACAGATACTGCCGATACTCTTTCAGATCCGTGAATCCAATCAAGTAGAATTCGTTATAAGAAAAGTTGAACGTTCTTTGATCCATTCCTTGGCCCAAAGTTCTCTATAAAGACATAACAAGAAGGTTTAATGAACAATGAAACAATATGATAAATGACAAAATATCCAAGCAAAATATATACTTGCATTTTATACATTAATGTTCTCCAAATGATATATTACAAAACATTTCCTGCTCAGAATTGAATGAAATAAGCCTCTAGGATCTGATCAATTGAGAACAGTTGCAATTCTAAACATAGGATCACAAACTCAAATAGTATTTTTCATGTCTGCAAAACAATACCATACCCGATGGCAGCATGTACAAAATCCCCCCTCTATTGATTTAGGACATCATTGTACCTCTCTTAAATATTCCACGCTCCCCTCCCCTGATACAGTGCCAGGACAATGGGTTGTCCCTTCTGTTCTTTTTTTAATTGGCATGTTTTGAGGACAGTTAAGGGCAGTGTCCTATAACTTGGCTCTGTACCAGTGGTCCTGGAGGGACAAACTGTAGTGCAGGTCCCTAATCTTTAAAGGCAGGCTAGACAGTTCTTTACAGACACATGCTGCTTAATTGTCTCTTCACATCCTGACAAAACCAAATTGCAATTTAAAAAAAAAAAATCTTTCCTGTAGTTCAGTGTTTAGAGCATGGCGTAACCAACGGCAAGGTCATAGGATCGATCCCAGGGATTGTAAATAATTAGAAACAAATGTATAGAATATTTCAATTTTGGATAAAAGCATCTGCCAAATGTATAATTGTAAATGTCTCTTTAATAAAAACTAACTAAGACGTTGTCCTAGCTTTCCTTAAATAGATTTGTTTTAAATTTCAGCATATCCACGTTTTCCAAGTTTGCAGGAAACACAGCATCCCCTGCTAATCAAAACATGTTCGAGATTCATTCAACGTCTCAACCAACTTGAATCGTCACATATTATTATACATTTTCAACCAGCTAACAGTGAATCATTACATCCCGAAAATAAGGGCGTCCAATACTATATTGTTAGCCTCTCTGAAATGACCTAAAGTTCAACTACAAATAAATATAAATAAGGGGAGAGTTTAGGAACTACTGCACTGTCTTGTGTGAGTCAGGGATAGGCCACTGGGGTACTGCCCGTATCTGGGGCCTACTTTAATCCCCTTTGTCAATCTGATAAACCCCATCAACAAAACGTCTTGGTTACGGATGTAACCCCAGTTCCCTGATGGAGGATACGAGATGTCATGTCGAACCGACAGACTGGGTTTGACTTGATAACCTATCATCTTCTGACTAGTTTTGATTTAAATTTGCATGCCAGACTCTGTCGGGTATAAAATGGAGACGCTGTGCAGCAATCATTCACCTTTAGGCTTAGGAGGTTGAGAGCCTCTCTCAACTATTGCAGTGGGCGGCACACGTTGTGGCATGAAGGACACAATGTCTCGTTCCCTCCATCAGGTACAACCGTTAGCAAGACGTTCCCTCTCTGTCGGTCTCTGGTCGTCCTCTGGTCGGGTTCCTATTGAAACACCACGGTGCTGTGCCGCAACACAATCTCTAGCGAAGCAATGGTGACTGGCCTGAGCGTGTCAGACGTGAGCACTAGCGCAAAATTCTCACCTTCCATTGGATAGGTAGGGGGTTCCAGAGCTTTCGAAAGATGGGTATCCCCTGCCACTGGCCATTACAGGCGGAAGCCTTGCTTCTCTAACAGCCTGAAGCTGCCCGGCACCAAAAGGGCCACTGGGTAAGACCAACATTGTCTCGCCAGTAGAGGAGAACTGATGGGAGGAATGTGCGGACTGGAGGAAGTACCGCAAGGTGGAGGTCCACCTAGGGAAGGTCATGGGTTACCAAGGTGGGAACCAATCATGAGGATACATCAGATAGAACCGCCCGGCTGGTATCCGGCATAAGGGGGCAGGGCTGCTCTGCCCAGCCCTCCCGCAGGAGGTGCTTAGTGATGGATGGATTGTGGAATGATGGAGGGATGCGAAAATAGCATGCTGACCCACATAGGAGGATTTGGCTGTTGGTACAATCCAAGACTCGAGGTGACACCGGTTCTACGCGGAGGGTGTAGATGCTCGCGAAGGTGTTGGTCTGCCAGAGAGGCGCCCTGAGCCAGTGGCCAGGAGGAGGCTATACTCTGGGTGGAGTGAGCTCTCACTGCCAGTGGGCATGGGTGACCTTGGGACTGGTAGTGTCGGCGTCCACAATCCAGTGCGCCAATCTCTGTTTGGAGACAGCCCTCCCCTTCTGCTGACCTCTAAAACAGACAAAGAGTTGCTCACTCATCAGTGCAAGTAGCACAGTCAACAACTCTAGGCAGTTGATATGTCATTGCAGGCGGGGGCCCGTCCATCGCCCACACACTGCGTGCCCATTGCACACGGTACCCCAACCCTGCAAGGAGGCGTCTGGTGTCATCACGACGCGACTTTCAACCTGTGCAAGGGGGACCCCCGTCCGCAGAAAGGTCATTGAAGACCAAGGCGTGATCACCATTCGCCTGCTGCCCATGTGCCAGGCTCTCCATGGGACCCGACTCTGTAGCCAGTGCTGGAGTGGTCTCATGTGCATCAACCCGAGGGGGATGACCCCTGCCGAGGACGCCATGTGCCCCAGGAGCCTCTGAAATACACTTACATTTAGTCATTTAGTAGTAGCTTTTATCCAAAGCGACTTACAGGTGGGGTAATCCATGGATCAATTGGGACAGCATAAGGACAACAAAAAGCATAAGTGCAATCAAAAAGAGGAGACTGGTCTCATATAACACAGTATAGAGAGCTAAGTAAGAAGTTCTTTTATTTTTATTTTTATAAAGAGTAGAGAAGAAATAGAAGTCATAACTGATCAGTCAGGTGTTGACGAAAGAGATGTGTTTTCAGACGATTCTTAAAGATGGCTAAAGAATCTGCAGATCTTGTAGCAGAGGGCAGATCATTCCACATAGGTGGAACCGATGCGGAGAAGGTACGTGAAAGATTTTATCTTTTTGGGACTGCACCACAAGCCAAAAATAGTTTCAGGAGGACCCTGTGCACGCTCAGTAGTCAGTCGAGCTGTCATCGAGACAGAGACAAGTTCCATACCGAGATGCTCTGCAGAGGGGAGAGCTTGCTCTTTTCCTGATTGACCTGTTGTCCCTAACGGTTTAGGTGCCAGAGCACCAGGTCCCTGTGTGTACACAACAGATCTTGCGAGGGTGCCAGGAGAAGTCAGTCATCAAGATAGTTGAGAACCCGCAACTCCCTGAGGGGATCGAAGGCGGCTTCCACGACCTTCGTTAAGGCTCGTGTGCACAGGGACAGACAGAAGGGGAGGATCCTGTATTGATATGCCCGCCCCTCAAAAGCGAACCACAGGAATGGTCGATGACGAGGGATGATCGAGACATGAAAGTGTGCGTCCTTTAGGTCGATTGCCATGAACCAATCCTGACATCTGATAGACATCAAGATGCGTTTCTCCATAAGCATCCTGAACGGCAGCTTGTGTAGGTGCTAGTTCACGGTATGCAGATCTAGAAAGGGGCGCAACCCCTTGCCTTTCTTGGGGACGATGAAGTACGGGTTGTAAAACCTGGTGAACATCTCGGCTCGAGGCATGGGCTTGATCGCTTCCTTCACCAGAAGGGTGGCGACCTCGGCCCGAAGCACGGGAGGCCCGAAACTTGGGCGGGCGTCTGGCCAATTGGATCATGTAGCCGATAACGATCGTATTTCTAAGCCCCTGTGACGGTTTGTGACGCTCTAACCAGGCTCCCAGGGACCGAGACAGGGGACCAGTGGTAAGATCTGCTTCATCAACCCCCGGAGGGTGGTTCGATGAGTGGCAGTATGGATCCCACGCTATGGGGAAGACCCGGGGAGGAGATCGGCTTTGCTGACTTACCTGCCTGGTGATGATGCAACTAACCACACCATCGACTGAGAGTGTTGAGGGATGCTTATTGTCTTCAAAATTGTGTCTCGCCTTGACGCAACGTCGAGCTGCCGAACATCGTCGTGTAGAGGGTGAGACCGGCTGTGACAAACACCCAGAGAGAGAGGAAACTTTTTTTGTGAGAAAGTGGGCTGTTGGGACTGGGCATGGACCATCCCGGATCGACCAAGCAGTGATGGAATGGCTGGGGTCGGGCCCGATGGTGTTCTCGATCTCCCTGGGGTATTTCCGTAAGGGCCGCTTCTGCTTCCACCGAGGCTGCTGACGGGTTGGTGGTTTCCTCTTTGACGTCTTCTTCCGGTGGGGGGCACCGGAGCCGGTGTCGAAGAGGAGCGGGCCTGCTGGGAAGCAGATGGTGCACGGGATCGCGATGGTCATGGTCAATGAGAATGCCTTGCTGTACCACAGTATGCTAAAGGCATCTATGTTAGTCAGACATTGTTTATTCCACAGATTTTGGTATTTATTGACAGCAAGGAAACAGTTATGGAGCAGTATAGATTACCATCAGTGGATATTGTAGCCAGTCACAACGACGGTGGTGATGTTGGCAAACTTGGAATCCGGTTAGCAATTTGGACTGGAACAGATTAGAAGGTGCTGAAGAAGGCGGCAGTGAGACGGAGTTTGGGCAATCGAATGCTTATAGGTGCTTAATTGTTCAACTTCGTGCCGATCCAGGCCAGCCAGTACATAAATGGTTTAATTTTCCACCTTAGGGCTGATAACAGAAATCTTTAGAATATAAACACAAACACGTCACACGAGTCTGAGCTATAACCTTTCTGCATGCATTCAGACAACCGTTCTGAGAATTTCAAGAAGAGAACAGTTTGTAATCGTGCAGTGTCTAACCAGGCTCACGTGGAAACATAAATGTAACTGTTCCAGACCATGTTTAGAACTGTTCGGTGCGAAGGTGGAAAAGCGCTCATAGTTCACAATCTGAAGTGAGACCAAATTTAAAGCGAGAACTATTTGTGTCAAGGTGTATGATGTGGAACAGATGTACCCCATTCAGGGGGAGTGCTTTAACCATGGGATTACCCCAACAATTCTCAAAGATTTTGTTGCTATTGTGGTTGAAATGTGCTACACTGCTTACACATGTGTAGAGCTTTGGGAATGATGGGTATTTGAATTCTGCAAAAAAAAATAGCTTTCGGCAACATTCTACAAAAACAGATTGTGTTTAGGCCTCCGGAACACATCGAGCAAGCATAAACAATAGGTGTCTGTTTAAAAACGTTTTGGAAACTTTTATTAAACCTTTTTGTTTATTTGGCCAGACCCACCTCAAGGGCCCACTTAAGTTTTATTGCTATGATAAGGGTCAAAATCGCACACTGGTCTAGCCAGGAAACACACCAAATAGCACTCAAGGGGTGCAATCCCAAGATCAGAGTGGACGGAGAGACAGACATCACCATGGGCCCAATTATCTCACATGTGTGGTAATTAAACTAATCACAAATGATACAAATTGTAATACAACATGTTTACTGTACATTGTGTCGAGGAACAGTTTGTTTATATTTTCCTACAGCCTTAATCATCTATGGATGAAATAATCAGGGGAGCAATGTTAAGCGGACTGTGCGCTTCACATGTGAAAACCTCAGGGCACCTGATATGGCTCTGAAATGAACACTCTTTGCAAAGCGCATCATTTCAAAGCAGGTTTAGATAATTTTTTTTGCATTACTAATGTTTGATATTTCATAGTTTCGTTCAAAGTTTCATCAAAAAGGCTTAATACCCGTAAACTAACCAACAGGCTAAGAAAACACCATAAACAGGATTGTTGATAGTGAAGAAACAGGTGCCGTAAATAGTCTGGCAAAGTCAGTTAGCTAAGTCATATATTCACTTGGATAAGATAATAAGAATTGATAGACAATGTATGGCAAGAGATATCTATTTCTACAATCATAAGTGTGTAAAGTGATAGAAGTATTTATATTGTCTTCTAAGGTACATGTTGTCAGGCCTTCTCCTGGCTCTCCTTTATGTAGTCATTTTAGGATTGACTTTTACAGATATTTATCACTGTTTTTTATCACTGTTATGCAACAGTCCTGGAGGAGATAGCTACACTATAGTTTATGCTTTTAATAGTATATATTGATAATATATTAATCAGTAACACTTTATAATAACTTTTATCAATAAATCATTAATAAATATTACGCTTAAAAGATATTAAGATGTGTAAAGGTGAGATAAAGTGCTTGTTAATGTTTCCTAATAAACTCATTAAAAATCACTACATAATAACCATTTGGACATTACCACATGCAATTAAAATTGTAACTGTCATGTCAGTTCATGTGACCATGCACTTCTGTTATATATACTTCTACATTAACAATGAGTTACTTTTTTATTTTCATCATTTATCTATTTATTACTAACATTTCAGTATATCCAGATATAAATAGAAACATATAAGATTTGAATATTTCTAGAACAAAGTACATTTTGAAACGTGTGGCCTCTTTTGTTAGACCTTTAACTTTTACAGCCATATGAAAATAATTACAAATTACATTTAACTTGCCATATGATTTTACAGTCTTATATACTATATGTACTATATATAGATTTATATATTTGTATTTGTCTTTTATATTATTAGCAATTACAAGGACAGGTTGCCCTAGATATTTCTACCTGAGGGTAAGACCTTTATGTTCTTTATAAACTTTAGAAATGTTTGCCTTATTTCTTTTATTCTAACTCCATAAATAACTGGGTTAAAACAACTTGGAAAAAGCATATACATGTTGCTCACAAATATATGGGTATTAGAAGAAAAACTATTTCTTGTTCTGCAAGAAGAGCAGTCAAGGCCAAAATCAAAGAAACTGACATAACAATCAGGTGAGTAATGCAGGTATTAATGGCCTTCATATGACTACTCTTACCAGATCTGAACACAGAGGCAAAAATAACAACATATGAAGCAATAATAAGAATAAAATCTGCAGAGGGAACAAGGAAAACAGTCAAAAGTCCAACTAAGTTATTTATAGATATATCACCACATGCCAACCGAACCAATGCCATGTGCTCACAAAAACAGTGATCAATGATATTTGTTACACAAAATGACAGTTTTCCAGCGAGGGCAACAATAGACATTACCAAGGCTGTATTTCTGATGACTGGCACGACAACAAACTTTAGAAAGTTAGTGATTTCTGTGTATTTATGATAATAAAGAGGTCTGCAAATGGCAAAATAACGGTCTATTGCCATCCACAAAAGCAAAGTCGAATGAAAAGATGTAGCTAAATGAAGGCCAAACATTTGTATTAAGCAGCCAGTCAGAGATATCCCATTCCAACTGAATAAAAAGCTAAGAAGCATCTGAGGTACAAACACTATTGGCATTAACAAGTCCACGACTGCTAACATACCTATAAGTACATACATAGGAGAATGTAGAGACTTTTGTGATATGATTAAATATATGAGAATAGAATTAGCAAAGATTGACAGCATTAACATGAGAAAGAAAGGGATGAACAAAAAAGGCCTCCATTCTTCTAAGCTGTAGAAACCATTTAGTTTGAAGTCTGTGAATGAAATGTTTTGTGCAGAAAGATTCTTCATGCTGATCGACCCCTTCAAACACACAAAAAACAAATGAATGAAACAGTGAGAAGAAAATGTAACTGATAAAAGGTTAACACCACGAGGCTACAACGTATTGGCACATGCATTTTACACTGCATGTGAAAACAAATGTAGTGTTCTGGATAGTTGTGTTCTGTAGAACAAATGTTCTACAGTGTTCTGGATAATTATACAACAGATGGTTTTCTAGTTTAAACATTTAGAATGTAAAAAATATACAATAATTATCATTTTGTTTGACTGGTCCTTCTTGTTTGTATGTAACATTTAGATTAGCCTCACTTCCAAACCCACCTTGCTTATAATCATTTAAATAAATCTGCCCTGAAGGAATGAGAAAAAATTCCAAGTTACACCATTACAAATGAGATCAGAATTTACAGATATCCTGCCATGTTTCTGTTCAAATATGCTTTCCTACTGTTCATTTCAGAATGATATAAAAACTTGATACATATCCTGTTCTCTAAATATACCATGTTGCATTCCCATGAGTCTTTGTGCCATAGATGCTTTGCCATAATCACATGATCAGTGACGTCCCAATTTGTTTTGTTTTTTAGATACAATCAAGCGACTGCATCATATTCTGATTCTGAAATTCCACAAACACTTGGCTCGAGCAGGTTTCGATTGTCTTTTTCACTTCAGTAGTGAATGGAGACTACAACCGTTACGTGTGAAAAACATATTCCAAAAGGCAGCAAAAGTAGTAGCCTAAATAAAAAAGAAATAGGCCTCGCACTGCTAAACAGGTCATGTTCCTTATAAAAAATCTTGACATTTTTCTAGAATGTTGTTTTGTTCCATTTATTGATTCTAGTCTATTGATTATTCATACCGTGTGTATAAGCCTAAGTGCTACGTCAACACTAACACATGATTTTTTTTATGTTTTTATTCATGTGAAGTGAGACATGAAAAATATAAATTGACACTAAGGCAGCTTTTCCACCCTTTAAACACAAGATGGCGATAGTGTGCACCATTCTGAAAAGCTTTGAGAAAAGGACCATTTTGAGAGGCACTTGATGGGAAAGCATCAAGCCCAGCGTCATTTATGGCAGATCATGTGAGTCAAGCTTGCATCAGCCGATCACATCAGGGGCAGCTAATAAATGTTAATCGATAGTCATACACAGGGGTGCCGACAGAAATTATGGGCCCTATGGAAACCAAAATTTCTGGGCCCCCTACAAATAGGAAAATAAAAAGGGGGTCTGCTCTTCTGGGCCCTAAATCAGCCTGGGCCCTTAGAATTGTCCTAACCTTCCACCCCCTTAAGGCACCCATGGTCATACAACACACCGCGTTGACGTCTCTACTGAATGCACAAAGCCACGAAAAGACTGAGATCATGACACATACATGGTTATCCGTGACTCCTCTTCCGGGGAAGCAGGAATGGGAAGCTCATTAAAACATGTATTTAGCCCATAATGTGTGTGGCTTGTAATGTCAAAAAATGTCTTCAGTGGATCATGTTGAAATGAAGTGCTTCCCCATGCTAGATGAGGCTATAGGTAGTGAAATCAAACAAATATTGTTTTACTGTTTTACTTAGCTGACGTATGAACTAGGATAGCATAAAGCTAAGAGAAAACAAGACATCGCAATAAAAACGTTTTGATCAGGTATTTAGCTATCAGTCGGGGGCCTAAAGGGGACTAATATCAAGAGTAGCTCGATTTCACATGACACGGGTCAAACAGAACAAGTAGTCAAAATACTAATACCTAATTCTTTACTTTGAGGGTCCATCAAAAGACGTTTAACTGACTAGTAACTCCTTAACCACAGGTCAAATTATTATTTTAACCCACCTGACCATAACTGTAAACAATAGTTAAGTAATTTAGACAATTCAATCATGTGGAGTTGATCAACCAAAATGTGTTATACTAAGTTCAGTACAGGTCTACTTATGACACGGCCTACATACCACAGAATGTGCAACTGCATAATTTGACAGAAATCTGCACAGATCTAAACAGTTTTTCACAGGTTTCTGTCTAAAAATACACTGTAAAAAATAATATTAAACATTATCCTTTACATAGTAGGTATGGCCCAATGATGCAGAAAACTTTGGGAGTTGTGGACAGACTCATGGGAACACAACATGATGTATTTAGTTATGTGTCACGGTTTACAGTATGTATAGGTAGGCCTATATATATGTTTTACATGTGATTATATGTTTATTTAAATGGTACACTCTTAAAAGCAAATGTACCATAGAAGAACCTTTAAAACTGAATGACTGAATGGTTCTTTGTGGAACAAAACATGGTTCTTTTATGGCATTGCTGTGAAGAAGCAATATGTGCAACAAAAGAACAACAATGCATATGAGCTGTAAAACTGGTGTCAGTTAGCCCACAGTATACGAAGCTAAGAATGGGGGGGGATAGGAAAGTAGAAAAGAATTAGAATACTGTACTAATGGGTCAGATGTTGACGGAAGAGATGTGTTTTCAGCCGATTCTTAAAGACAACTACAGAATCCGCTGATCTTGTGGCAAGAGGGAGATCATTCCAGAGTCGTGGAACACATCCGGAGAAAGTGCGTGAGAGTGATTTCTCCCTTTGTGGGACGGCACCACAAGACATACAAACATACAGTACAAATATTCTTTGAAAATATAAAGTCAAATTATATCTAATCTTTTAAATTTAAATGTACTTTTGTAGGTAGGCGTACATTATTGTTTAAAAGTGTGTAAAGATTGACATAGACTTTTCATTGTCTTGGAATTATAAGGTTATATCTGAGATTATTATAATTGTTAATATTATATTTACACTGAAAAAGTTGTAAAACCCATACACATGCTCATATTCAGAAATGAATCATGTTATTTTGAGTCTAACAGTCATGTTGTATGCCCTCTCCTGGTAGCAGTCTGCACTGCAAGAGAGAGACCCTTTTTTACTGAGCAGTGATGAAGATTTTTGCTGCTTCTTTTAATTATTTTATTATTATTAGGCAAACATATAGTTTAATCTATTTCACATCACCATTACGTTTTTTTTACAAAATAAATCTTCACTTTATAATTCATTCATATTGCATATTCCATCAATTTAATGTATGTCTAACTAAGATGTCTAAATGCTTTTACTTTTACTTTCACTGAATAAGTGGACACTACCCCGTTGAATATTTTGTGAACTGTCTTTTTACAAAGACCATAAATGAAGTACAAGAGTACGAGCATCCTAGGCCTTCTCAGGTAGTCAAGAGAGGGGTTGTGAAACTGATACCTGCACTTAAGCTGTTGTGTGTTCATCCACTCAAAATAAAGAACTAGTGGAGTAATATGAGTAACACATGAGTAATAATGCCAGTCATAAAGATGCACTTACTGGAACTCAGGCATATAATTCACACAGTTTAGCAACAACACACATTTGTTTGCAAGTTTTTCCCGTTTTAGATTTTCAACTCATTTTTTATAATCCCATCCACTTTTGCATGTATAAAAATGTTATCAATGTTGTATTAGTTGCCATCAGTGCTTATGTCTATTAATCATATATGGCACATGTCAATATTTGTGATCATTGATGTTATTGTGTTTACCGTTTTAAAAACCCTAAATCCGGTCTATTTATGAATGCATGTGCCAATGTCATTTTTGCTGTGATATCCTATCTTTCCAAATGTTCTGCCTAACATACAGCGAATGGTCATGCGACTTTCATACACCACATGACTTGTAAATGCATGAGTTATAAAAAGTTTTTCCTCTGCAGTTTTGCGAAATATTCCTTTATTGCCTTTCCTGAAAAAACACCTCATGCAAGCTTGAAACCTTTTTGTGATATGTGGGAGTTTTTGCGAAACTGACGTGTTTTAATTGGGCATATTTGTTTCACAAAATGACAGTTTTCTGATAAAAACATATAAACTCATATATAAATTCATATGACGCTATCATATGGCTTCAGTTCACACAGAAAGCTGTGTGAAGGACAGCAATGAAATAATGTAATTTATTATTATTTAAAATAAAATGAACAGACTGAATTGTACTGTTAGAGAAAAATATAGAGAAGCTTTTTCACTGAGCAGTCATAGATTTTTGCTCTCATTCTTTTATTATTATTAGATGATGATAATAATTAGGTGTAATAATGTCAGTCATAATGATGCTAGAACTCAATTACATTTTACAACAACACACAATGCAAGTTTTATTCTGTTCTAGATTTTAAACATTTTTATTAGGGTAAGTAACAGGACATGCATATTTGTGTATGGGGCATTATTTCATTTTAAAACAACTTGACACATTTCTGACGTGTCACTTTATTCTAAAAAACATATTTTGTTTAAGTATATATTCATATTTTTTAATAACAAATCTTTATTTATATTTTATTTTCTCAGCCTTTTATAATGGCAAGTTGTTGTCTGAACAAATGAACTGATTAAGACAAGAATTTAAAATGGTGACATTATTTAATATTCAAAAAATGATTTTATACCTTTCTTATAAACAAATTTCTCAAATATCAATAGTTTTTTCGATGTTGAGACAGTTGAACAATTTATTCCAATGAATGTTCTTAACCATGGATAACAATAGTAACAGTAAACATGATACTGTAACATTGAGAGGACCTTAAGTGATCCTCCTGGCTGAATGAAAAGGTTTGTCAATTTCTCTCAGATACTGAAAAATAGCTACACTCATGTAATGGTTAAGCTGTTACACTTTCTGTGACAGGCGGTGCAACCAATGCTAAACCAGGAAAATGCTATTTCAACACACACCTTTTAATAATAGGCCTAATCATTTTTTTATGAACTTGGTTATCATGGTTAAAAGCTATTCAATGTAAATAGTTGTAAAAGTCAGGTGGTGCAACCAAGTGACTGAAGTTTAATTAGCCTAAGAATTTAGTTGTACCACGACCTGGCCTTTATAAATTGGGATTTAGATGTTGTCCAGCATTACAAAACTTGTCTAAACACGAAACATATGCATTACATCCAGAAATCATTTTAAAAAGCCGTTTATGTTATTGACCCATTAACTCAATCCGTTTTGCAAACATAGAAACATATCAATGTTGCATTAGTTGCCATCAGTGCTTACAAGCATGCTTTTGGAATCTTATATGCCAAATTTGTTTTGTAAATGTCACATTTAACTTTGTATATCAAAAGTCTCAGTATTATCGTGCTAAATATTACAATTTCAACAGATTTCTTACAAGGGTAAAACCTTTATATTATTAAAAAAATGCAGAAACTTTTGTCTTATTTCTTTTGTTCTCAGGCCATAAATGATAGGATTAAAACAACTAGGAAAAAAGATGTACATTGTGCTCACAAATACACGACTACTAGGAGAAAAATTATTTTTAGTTCTGTATGACATGAAAGCAGTCAAAGCAAATATCAAACTACAAGTCAATACAATAAGGTGTGTAATGCAGGTATTAATGGCCTTCACCTGTGCCTTACCAGATCTAAACACAGAGACAAAAATAACAACATAAGAGAGAATTATGAGAATACAATCTGCAGTTGGTATGAGGAAAGCTGTCAAAAGTCCTACTAGGTTATTGATTGATATATCACCACATGCCAACTGAACCAATGCCATGTGCTCACAAAAACAGTGATCAATGATATTTGTTACACAAAATGACAGATTTCCAGCCAGAGAGACCATGGTGATGGTCAGGAGTCCATTCCTGATGACCAGTACAACAACAAACTTCATAAAATTGCGGATTTCCATGTATTTATGATAATAAAGAGGTTTGCATATCGCAAAGTAACGGTCTATTGCCATCCACAAAAGCAAAGTAGACTGAAACGCTCCAACATAATGAATGCAAAACATTTGTATCAAACAACCAGTCAGAGATATTCCATTCCAGTTAAATAAAAAGCTAAGAAGCATGTGAGGTACAAAAAATATGGGCAAGATCAAGTGCACAACAGCCATAAGACCTATTAATACATACATAGGAGAATGTAGAGATTTTTGAGATGCGATTAAATATACCAGTATGGAATTTGCAGACATAGACAATACAAAGAAGAGAAAGAAAGGGATGAATAAAAAAGGCCTCCATTCGTCTAGGCTGGAGAAACCATTCAGTTTAAAGTCTGTAAATAAATTCTGTCCAGAAAGATTCTTCATGATGATTCTCACAGTGTTCTGTTCAAACAAATAAAGTTTTCAAAGCCATAAGAGAAACACTAAAGCAAATCAAGTTTCCACAGTGCTTGGTTAGGTACAGTGTTAATAACCAATATAAGAACCAAATAACCATTGTGTTATTCCACAGTCATGTGTTTCTGTGATATCAATATGAATATATAAAATAATAAATAATTATAACATTTAAAGATGTGATTAAAGATTTATGTGTAATGTGTACCTCAATTTTAAGGCCTCTTTGTTATAATGTGATATAAATCAGCAGCAGCGTACATTAACCTGTTGAATAGAAATCTTCATATCTTTCAAGAACCATAAAGCTTTGAGTTCTATGTTAAGATGAAATAAAAGTTTTACACATACTCTGATCTCTAAATACAGCATGTTGTATTCCCATGGGTGCTACGCCCAGAGGAATCTCCTAATTGCTGAATCAATGAAACCACTGCGAAAGTAACATATTTTTAGCTATTTTAATAACTAAAAGTTATCACTAATTATAAAAAAACACTTCAGAAAAGATGAATGAAACTGTAAAGTCGGGTGTTGTGGAAAATAGCATAACAAAATCGGAAAGACTTTATGTAAAGCCGATTTTATTGTTCCATTATAATTGTTCATAATGTGTGTAGTAATATATATTAAATGTTGTTGTAAAGAATTTCAACCAAAAAAAATGTGCAGTGGAACAACAAATTGATTAGTGATATAATGTTTGAACTGTAATTATTACATTAAAACTACTTTTTTAATGCAACGTACATTTGTTTTAAGTAAAGTGTTACCAGAAAAATCAAATTGTATCCAAATGATCACAGTTTGACTGGTTTAGTAAGTGCCTGTTGGTGGTCTGCCATCCTGAGACAGAAGACAAGAAGCCACTCTATCTGAATGGAAGTCAAATATAAAGATGCTTTAGTACACTAAATAAACTCTTCTTGTCTACAAAAGCTACGAAGAATTGTAGCTCAATTGGTTTTGAATAGCAGTACTGTTTGAATAATGCTTTAGTTAGAGGGACATGTGCATTTCTGCTCAGTCTTTGGTGTAAATACTGTAAGAAGAACAGTCTGACTGGCATGCTAAGCATTTTTTTAAAAGACATATGGTGTTTATAGCAAGTGAGAAAAATCAATGCATGTGCCATTGCAGCCCTGTGTATCCATTAACTGTCGTCACTAATAGAAATAGGCCTGAGGTCATGAGCATTACCTTGGTTTGTCTTTTCACCTATATGAAAAAAGTTTTGCAACCCATGGCTCTTAATAATTATTGACTCTGTTTATTTGGTTGTCTCTATAGTGTATCTCAAAGGCCCTTAAGTTTTGTTGCTATAATAAGGGTCAAACTCACTTCTCGCCTGTAAACATGTTAAGTAGCACTCAAGGGGCGCAGTTTCAAGACTTGAGTGGACTGAAAGACACAGATTACATCACTGAGGGCCCAATTATTTTTATATATGTTAATTAGACCTTGACCCCTTATTATCAAGTTATTTGTGGTATCATCACATGTGTACTGTATGTCATCAGGTTACATTGCATCAAGTGCTTACTCACAACATCTTTCAAATTTACACTATTTCAATTGACTTTTTATTTAGATTGTAACAGCTTTCTTTTGATATAAGTATATTTGCTTGTTAATTGGAACTTTGTTTAATATGATGAAAATTCAAACCATTGCCAAGCTCCATTGATAGATAGTAGAGAAGGTGGACTTTATTCACCATCAAACCATTTACAGTATGTGTTAGTAGTAAATATGATATACAGAGTGTCAAAAACCTGATTTTTTACCCATCATATATTATCCCCTGCCAGGTTTATGATTATGACCTTTGACAGTGAATCCTTTGTACATTTATGAACCCTTTGTTGTTTGTACAGGGAAAAGGTTATAATATCCAGACCTCGTTGTTTCATGCCCCTCTTCTTTGCAGTAGGGATTTGGTTTGATAATGCTTGGCCTTTGACCACATCTGAATGAAAGCAATAAAAGACAAGTTAAAGAAAATAAGAAGCACTGATGTTAAGGAAAATAGATACATAGTGATTAAATGATATAAGATAAAATAGTCTTAAAAAGTTTTAAAAAGAACAGATCTGATTTGGTTTCAGAATGCTAGGTCTTTCACCATAATCTCTATGAATGAAATGATACAAAATGAGTTAAAGAAATAAGAAGCACTGATGATAAATTTAATATACAAATTGTTTAACTGAAATAAGATAACAGAGTCAGGTTCAGGTTTTAAGTTTAAAAATAACTTGCCTGTATTGAAGTGTGATGCATGCAGTCAGTTGTTAAAATAAAGCTCAAGCTATGTTGGGGGATCCTCTGCCCCCTTTCTACCCACACACCCCTCCACCCCCAAACTAGATGGTCCTTTCACCCTGACTGCTTTTTTTTACCTGGCAACATGATGTGAAAACAGTCTGCTGTGGGTTATTTGTAAATTAGAGAGAGATACATTTTACATTTGTGTGTAACGTTTCTTCTAAGAGCGAGTTGGTTTTGACATTTACAGTTGTGTTCAAAATTATTCAACCCCCACTGAAATTGATTGTTTTGGTCGGTTTGACATTGATTATGATCATTCAGTCATCCTGCTTACAATTAAATTAAAGAGGCACGTGTAGGTCAGACAAATATAACATAACATATATAATGAAATAACCACAAATGTCTTTTCTGAGCTCACATCATTATCAGTTTTATTCAACCCCCAAGTGACATTCAATCTTAGTACAACATCCTTTTACAGTTATAACAGCTTTTAAACGTGAAGCATAGCTTGACACAAGTGTCTTGCAGCGATCTACGGGTATCTTCGCCCATTCATCATGGGCAAAAGCCTCCAGTTACATTTACATTTTTTACATTTAGTCATTTAGCAGACGCTTTTATCCAAAGCGACTTACAAGTGGGGTAAATAATGGAAGCAATTAGGACAGCATAAGTACAACAAAAGCATAAGTGCAATCAAAAAGAAGACTAGTCTTATATAGCCTAACACAGTATACGGAACCATTCATTCATACAATTTTTTTTATTTTTTTATTTTTTAGAGTAGAGTAGAGAAGAAAAGAGTAGAGAAGAAAAGAGTCATAACAGATCAGTCGGATGTTGGCGGAAGAGATGTGTTTTCAGGCGTTTCTTAAAGATGGATACAGAATCTGCAGATCTTGTAGCAGTGGGCAGATCATTCCACATAGGTGGAACAGATCCGGAGAAGGTGCGCGAGAGAGATTTTTTACCTTTATGTGATGGCATCACAAGACGTCGTTCGTTTGCAGAGCGTAGGGATCTGGCGGGTACATATGTCTGCATTAGCGATTTAAGATAAGGTGGTGCCGAACCAGTAGTGGTCTTGTAGGCCAGGAGCAGCGTCTTGAATTTGATGCGAGCGACTACGGGAAGCCAATGTAGCTTAATGAGTAGAGGAGTGACTTGTGCTCTCTTTGGTTCCTTAAAGATAACTCTTGCCGCAGCATTCTGGATCATCTGTAGAGGTTTGGTTGTGCAAGCTGGAAGTCCTCCCAGTAGTGCATTGCAGTAGTCCAGTCTGGCCAGGACAAGAGCCTGGACAAGGATTTGTGTAGCATGCTCTGATAGGAAGGGTCTAATTTTCCTGATATTGTAGAGGATGAATCTACAGGACCGGGCGGTGCTGGCAACTTGATCCGTGAAGTTGAGCTGATCATCGATCACCACTCCCAGGTTTCTTGCTGTTCTGGAAGGTGTGATGGTTGATGAGCCCAGTTGAATGGAAAGGTTGTGAAGAGTCTTCGTGTCAGCCGGGATTACAAGCAGTTCTGTTTTTGGAAGGTTTAGCTGCAGGTGATGGGCGTTCATCCAGAGCGAGATGTCGGCCAGGCAAGCTGAGATGCGTGCAGAGACAGTCGGATCATCAGGGCGAAAAGACATGTAGAGTTGTGTATCATCCGCATAGCAGTGATGGGAAAAGCCATGTTTCCTAATGACAGACCCAAGGGATGTCGTGTATACAGAGAATAGCAACGGACCAAGCACTGAGCCCTGAGGCACACCTGTGTCGAGATGATGGGACTCCGACACCTCACCTCTCCAAGATACTCTAAAGGACCTACCCGAGAGGTAAGACCTGAACCATTGTAGCACCATTCCAGAGACCCCCATCGCCTTGAGGGTGGACAGGAGGATGTGATGGTTAACCGTGTCAAAGGCGGCAGATAGATCTAGTAGGATAAGAACAGATGAGTTAGAGGAGGCTCTTTCCAGTCTCAGGGCTTCAATAACAGAGAGCAGCGCAGTCTCAGTGGAATGACCGCTCTTGAACCCCGACTGGTTGCTGTCCAGGAGGTTGTTCTGGGTGAGGAAAGATGAGAGCTGGTTACAAACAACACGTTCTAGAGTTGTAGCAGCGAAGGGTATTAGGGATACTGGTCTATAGTTTTCTAACAGTGCAGGATTAAGAGTAGGCTTCTTTAGTAGTGGGGTAATACGGGCCTCTTTGAAGAGTGTAGGAAATGTGCCAGTGGTGAGAGACGAGTTGATAATGTGAGTCAGAGAGGGAACAACCGATGGAGAGATGGCCTGGAGGAGATGGGTGGGGATGGGATCTAGAGGGCAGGTAGTCGGGTGTTTGGAAGAAATTACCTTGGAAACTTCCTCTTCAGATAGGAGGGAGAACGAGGGGAACAAGCATGTGTCAGGTGATTGACTGTGGTCAAGAGGCGATGGTGCAGAGAATTGATTGCTGATGGTGCTTGTTTTCTTTACAAAGAACGATGCGAAATCGTCAGCTGTTAAGTCTGATGGAGGTGAGGGGGAAGGCGGGCAGAGGAGAGCAGAAAAGGTTTTAAAGAGAGTACGAGGGTCAGGAGAGTTGTTGATTTTAGTGTGGTAGTAATGGGTTTTCGCAGAGGAGACATCCGCAGAGAAGGAAGAGAGAATAGACTGGTAGAGAGAGAGGTCAGTGGCTTCTTTTGATTTGCGCCACTTTCTCTCAGCTGACCTGAGAGATGTTTTAGATTAGATTAGATTAGATTCAACTTTATTGTCATTACACATATACAAGTACAGTGTAACGAAATGTAGTTTAGGTCTAACCAGAAGTGCAATTAGCAAGTGCAGATATACAGTGTGAATAAATACAGAATACAATATTAGGAAAATAATTTACGATGGGCATGTACTATGAAAATATGACAATCGGTATGTACTATGAACAATATATACAGAAGGCTATATACTGTGAACATTAGTGTACAGGAGGTTATGAACAGATAACAATATAGACTATACAATAGTGCAAGTGACTTAAGTGTGCATTAGTTACAGACATTAGCTATTAAAGTTACAGTGCAGTAGATGAGTTAATCCAGTTATTAAAGGTACGGTGCAGTACATGAGTTAATGCAGTTATTAAAGGTACGGTGCAATATGTAGATGCAGATATACAGTTACAGTGCAGTAGATGAGTTAGTGCAGTTAGTTATGCGATAGATGCAATGCAATAGATGAGTTAGAGTGCAGTAGGTGAGTTAGTGCAGTTATTGAAGTTACAGTGCAGTAGATGAGTAAATTCAGTTGTTAAGGTTACAGTGCAGAAGATGAGTTAATGCAGTTATGAAAGTAGTCCATTAGTGCAAATGAGCATTCAGTATAATATTCCTGGTGTGCAAGTGAGCAGTATAGAGTGCAAATGATGCTGTGTGTGTGTAAACAGTCCGGTAGAGCAGATACATGAAGTACTGGTGTGTACAGTTCAGTCATGCATGGCAGCCCTGTAGTGCAATGTTAACATTGTAATAGCAGCATTAAGTTAAAGTTATGAGAGGTAGTGAAATCAGTGGGGGGCAGAGTTCAATAATGAAACAGCTCTGGGAAAAAAGCTGTTTCCTAGTCTGCTGGTTCTTGTCCGGAGGCACCTGAAGCGCCTACCGGAAGGCAGGAGAGTAAACAGTCTATGAGCGGGGTGAGAGGAGTCCTTGAGAATGCTGCGAGCTCGACGCAGACAGCGTTTCTTCTGGATGTCCTCAATGGAAGGGAGTGCAGTTCCTGTGATGCGCTGGGCTGTTTTCACCACCCGCTGCAGTGCCTTGCGCTCAGCAACAGAACAGTTCCCGTACCAGACTGTGACACAGTTGGTCAGGATGCTCTCTATCGTGCAGCGATAGAAGTTCACCAGGATAGTTGAAGACAGTTGGTTCTTCTTCAGTGTCCTCAGAAAGAAGAGACGCTGGTGAGCCTTCTTGACCAGGCATGAGGTGTTGGTGGTCCAGGACAGGTCCTCCGAAATGTGGGTCCCCAGGAACTTAAAACTGGAAACACGTTCAACAGCCGTCCCGTTAATGTGGATGGGGTCGTGTGTGCCTCCTTTCGCCTTCCTGAAGTCCACGATGATCTCCTTTGTCTTGGAGGTGTTAAGGAGCAGGTTGTTGTTTGAGCACCATGTGGCCAGGTGCCGTACCTCCTCCCTGTAAGCAGTCTCATCGTTGTTTCTGATGAGACCAATCACTGTTGTATCGTCTGCAAACTTGATGAGGGAGTTAGATCCATTCACAGGCCTGCAGTCGAGTGTGAAAAGGGAGTAGAGAAAGGGGCTCAGTACGCAGCCCTGTGGTACACCAGTGTTGAGGGTGGTTATGGTGGAGCAGATGTTGCCTAACCTAACAAGCTGAGGCCTATTCGTCAGGAAATCCATAATCCAGTTGCAGGTTGAATTGTTAATGCCTAGGTTTCCAAGTTTGATGATTAGCTTGGAAGGGATTACGGTATTGAATGCAGAGCTGAAGTCTACAAACAGCATGCGTGCATAAGTGTCCTTATTGTCCAGATGTGTGAGCACGGAGTGCAGCGCCATGGACACTGCATCATCTGTGCTCCTATTGCTACGGTAGGCAAATTGGTATGGGTCCAGTGTGGATGGTAAAGAGTCTTTTAGTCGTGACAGGACCAGCCGCTCGAAGCACTTCATAACAATGGGTGTGAGTGCTACAGGGCGGTAGTCGTTCAGGCATGTCGGGCTGGAATGTTTCGGAATGGGCACAATGGAGGTGGATTTGAAACATGCTGGAACCACTGCTTGGGCGAGGGACAGGTTGAAGATGTCCGTGAAGACCCCAGCGAGCTGCTCCGCACATGCCCTGAGTACGCGACCAGGGATGCCATCAGGGCCAGCAGCCTTGCGCGCGTTTATCCTGCTTAGTGCAGTGAAAACATCTGTGGAATTTACTGTGATGATTGGGTGGTCGGTGGAAGGTGTGAGCCTGGTGGCGGGTTCCTTATTGTCTCTCTCAAAGCGTGCATAAAAGTCATTAAGCTCGTTCAGAAAGGCAGCATCTGTGGTTATGGGGATGGAGTGGTTGGGTTTATAGTCACTAATGGCCTGGATGCCCTGCCACATGCGTCGAGGGTCAGAATTGGTAAAATGCTCCTCTAGCTTCAACTTGTAGCAGTGCTTGGCCTTTTTGATGCCCCTCTTCAGATTTGCCCTGGAGGTACTATAGGCCTGTGCATCACCTGATCTGAAGGCGGTGTTGCGTGCTTTCAACAGGAGGCGCACTTCCTTGTTCATCCATGGCTTCTGATTAGGGTATATGGTGATCTGCTTTTGAGTTGTGACACTATCAATGGTGGTATTGATGTAGTCCAATACAGAGGAGGTGTAGCTGTCTATATCCGTGTGAGAGCCACTGGTGGCCTGAGAAGCAAACATACTCCAGTCTGTGTGTAGAAACCTTTCCTGGAGTGTGAAGTCTGCCCCCGCAGGCCACACCTTGATGGTCTTCACTGATGGCTTCACACGATTAATGAGAGGTGAATACTTGGGGGTGAGGAACAAAGAAAGGTGATCAGATTGACCCAGGTGGGGGAGGGGGGTTGCGTTGTAAGCTTCAGCCATGTTTGTATAGACATGATCTAAAGTTTTGTTTCCTCTTGTGTGGCAGGAAACATGCTGGTGAAATTTAGGGAGCACTGTCTTTAAGTAAGAGTGATTAAAATCTCCCGCAACAATAAATGCAGCCTCCGGGTGAGCAGTCTATTGTTTACTGATGGCTGCATTAAGTTCTTTCATAGCAAGCTTGGCATCAGCATCCGGTGGAATATAAGCTGCCGTTATAATGGTTGACATGAATTCCCGTGGCAGATAAAACGGTCTACATTTAACCATGAGAAACTCAAGGTTAGCCGAGCAGTGTCTCCCGACAATAACAGAGTTCGTGCACCAAGCTTTATTGACATAAATGCACAGTCCACCTCCTCTTGTCTTACCGGATTCCTCTGCCGTTCTATCCGCGCGGTGTGTGTTGTAGCCCGCTAACTCAATAGCGTTGTCCAGTATGCCGCTGTGTAGCCATGTTTCCGTGAAGATTATGACATTGCAGTTCAAAAGTTTTTTGTTGTTGATGATGCGGAGTCGAATCTCATCCATTTTGTTCACTAATGATCGTACATTAGCAAGGAAAATGCTGGGTAAAGAGAGCCGGTATGGTGTTAGCTGTAGCTTAGCTCTTAGCCCTCCGCGTTTTCCCCGCCTCTGTTTACGATCTCGACGCCGCCGGCGAGCACTTCCGCCCGGCCGTGTGGGGTGCGTAGCATCGGGCGTTTGGCGATCTCAGGAACGAGTTGAATGTTGCTGATATAACTTCCGGGAATGCGCAAACCGATATCCAAAAGCTCATGCCGGGTGTACGTTGTGAATGCACAACTGTTCTTAACGAACAGGCCCGAGATGAGCAAGAAAAACACTATATAATTGCTAAAACTGGAGAGACGCTGAGCCTCGCGATGTTCACGCGCCGCCATCTTGGTCTTGGAAAAAGGTCTTGTGCGATGCTCACGGAGAACATCAGATAACCAGGGGGCAGAAGGAGATGCACGAGATGGTCTAGATCTAAGAGGGCATAAGGTGTCTAAGCAGGAGGTTAGTGTGGAGCAAAGGGTGTTGGTGGCAGTGTTAGCATCAAGGAGAGAGAACTGTTTAGCGGGTGGGAGAGTACCAGAGACTGCAGAGGATAAGCGGGAGGGAGAGAGTGATCGTAGGTTGCGTCGGAATGTGACCAGTGGGGAGGCATGTGTAGTGTCTGGAGAAGTTAAGTCGAGATCAAGAGTGATGAGGAAGTGATCCGACGTGTGCAGTGGGGTTACCTGGGAGTGATGGGTGAAGCAATAGCGTGTGTAGATGAGATCAAGTTGATTACCAGATTTATGGGTTGCTGAAGTGGGGACTCGCTTGAGGTCAAACGATGTAGTCAGGTTGTTGAAGTCAGCAGCCTGTGGTTTCTCCAGGTGGATGTTGAAGTCACCAAGTACCACCAGAGGAGTACCATCCTCGGGGAATGATGACAGAAGTGTGTCCAATTCCTCCAAGAAGAGTCCAAGGTGCCCTGGGGGACGATATATAACTACAACATGCGTTTTAACAGGGTAGATGACAGTGACAGCATGAAACTCAAAGGCGGTGTTGTTGCATGAGGGTGCAAGCTGTTTGAATTTCCAGTCATTAGGAATAAGTAGACCAGTTCCTCTGCCCCTCCCTGATATGCGTGGGCTGTGGGAGAAAGTGCAATTATTGGAGAGTGCAGCCGGTGTGGCAGTGTCCTCGGGTTTGATCCAGGTTTCAGTAAGTGCTAAAAGACAAAGACCAGAATGTTTTGCAATAGCTGTGATGAAATCTGCCTTGTTTACAGCAGATTGGCAGTTCCATAAACCAATTGGAAAGGTAATGGAGGTAGTTTTGGATGCTGAAAGAGTGCGCAGATTGTTAGCATTAGCTATGCGTGGCCTTCTGCGTGTTACCGGTGATTTACGAGTTGTAATGACAGTGTGGATTTGAAAACACATAGTGAAAAAATGAAGGGATGTACAAGACAAATATAGAAAAGAGAATAAAGAGAATAAATAAGGTGCAATAGTATAAGTGCAAAACAGTAATACTCAAGTGCCTTGTCGGTGTCCTTGCTCGGTGGAGTCGCACAGGTAGAGTCGATGGTCTTTACTCTCTTCGGTCTTCACGCGATGAGGGCTGCACGCGACCGCTGCACGCGGTGGATAGTCTTACTTATATACCGTTTTAGTCAAGCACTTGAATTCAGCAGGATACGCCTTCCAAAATCTCCCAATAACACGCCAATTAAACGCAACTGTTAACACGTGACTCAGCGTGACTCACCGGACGCACACAATGGAAACGAAACTGCGCTAGATTCAATAAGACGTACTCACAATAATCAATTAAACTTACGACTTTCAGATGATTCTCAAACTGCAACAAAATGCTTCTCCCAACAGAATGTTCAGTCACATTCTTAGGCTTGCGCACTGCAACTGCTTTCTTTAAGTCCCACCAGAGGTTCTCAATCGGATTTAAGTCTGGTGACTGCGATGGCCACTTTAAAATGTTCCAGCCTTTAATCTGCAACCATGCTCTAGTGGACTTGGAGGTATGCTTGGGATCATTGTCCTGTTGAGAGGTCCAACGTCTTCCAAGCCTCAGGTTTGTAACGGACTGCATCACATTGTCATCCAATATCTCCTGGTACTGAAGAGAATTCATGGTACCTTGCACACGCTGAACCTTCCCAGTACCTGCAGAAGCAAAACAGCCCCAAAGCATGATTGACCCCCCGCCATGCTTCACAGTAGGCAAGGTGTTCTTTTCTTCATAGACCTTGTTCTTCCTCCTCCAAACATAGCGTTGATCCATGGGCCCAAACAGTTCTAATTTTGTTTCATCAGTCCACAGAACACTATCCCAAAACTTCCCTGGTTTGTCCACATGACTTTTGGCATACTGCAGTCGACTCTTCTTATTCTTTGGGGACAGCAAGGGGGTGCGCCTGGGAGTTCTGGCATGGAGGCCTTCATTACGCAGGGTGCGCCGTATTGTCTGAGCAGAAACTTCAGTACCCACATCTGACAAATCTTTTCTCAGTTCCTCAGCAGTCACACAGGGACTTTTCTCCACTCTACGCTTCAGGTAGCGCACAGCAGTCGAAGTCAGCATCTTCTTTCTTCCACGACCAGGTAGCGTTTCAACAGTGCCCTTTGCCTTGAATTTGCGAATGATGCTTCCTATGGTGTCTCTTGGTATGTTTAACATCTTTGCAAACTTCTTATAGCCATTGCCCTTCCTGTGAAGAGTAATCACCTGTTCTCTTGTCTTCCTGGACCATTCTCTTGACCTCACCATGTTTGTAACCACACCAGTAAATGTCTAGAAGGAGCTGAGTATCACAGTCATTTTAAAGCTGCCTAATTGGTGCTTATTACGCTTTATTGCTGCTCCCTGATATCCACAGGTGTTTTCAATACCTGATTGAAAACACTTCATTGAACCTCTGTTCTTCAGAGTGGTAGTCTTTAAGGGGTTGAATAATTATGTCAATGAAGAATTCACAAAAGAAACATTTACTACTGTATTACAAAACTAATTGATGTCATTTTAGTTGCATATGGTTCTTTAAGAAGTCCTTGTAGGATTTCATTCTGAATACAATTACAAATGTACACTAAATTCCCTAAAACCATTTACAGCATTGGGGGTTGAATAATTTTGAACACAACTGTATCTGACAAATGATGAAAAGTGTTTGAGACTTTGGGTCTGTCGTCTCATTAACATGTCCCAAACAAAGGTTATGTTTGTGTGTTTTGTTGTGTTGGTAATCAAAGGGTCAATTTTCCGCTAGAGGGCTCCTAAGGGGCACGAGAAGGCTGAATAAACCTCGTCCGCGCTCCGTACCCTTTTGGGACCTTGATGTGCCCCTTCGAGCCCCTCAGAGATGCCGCTCTTTCACACCACACGATGAAGATGGCTCTCCTGATGGTGGTCGCCTCCATCAAGAGGGTAGGGGACCTGCAAGCATTCTCTGTATCCACAGATTGCCTAGAACTGCTACCTGCCCAAAGTTCCCACCACTCCCCCTCGGGACCAGGTGTTGTCCTGTCCGACACAACCCCATCCGTGTTGTGTCTAGTACACAAGTACACCTCAACTTGGACCGCACGCAGAGCTTCAGGAGCTCTGAGCAGCTCTTTGTCTGTTTGGGAGGCCAGGAAAAGGGGAGGGCTATCTCCAAAAAGAGATTGAAGCACTGGATCATGGATGTGGTTGCTACGGCGTACCAGTCCTAAGATCGCCCATGCCAACTGGCAGTGAGGGCACAATCCCCACGGAGTGAAGCCTCCTCGTGGGCACTGGATCAGGTTGCTTCTCTGACAGACATCTGCAGAGCTGCGGGTTGGGCTACGCCCAGCATAATTGCAAGGTTCTACAGCCTCCTCATAGAACCGGTGTGATCTTGAATCTTACAAGGAAACAGGTAAAACCGGCGACCGAAAGGGTGTATGCCTGCAAAAGCACCTTACTAGCAGGGTCAGCATGCTATTTCCGCCTCCCTTCTTCTCCAACTGGGTGAAGAAGAGGCATTCCATCCATCACTAGGCACCTCCTGCGGGGGGGCTGGGCAGAGCAGTCCTGCCTCCTTAGGACGGGTATTTGCTGTGTTATCTAGCGTATAGCTCTAACCGGACCTAGTGCTCCAGACGTAATAACACACCAGCAGGGTGGTTCCGTCTGATGTATCCTCATGATTGGTTACCAGCTTGGTAACCCATGACCTTCCCTATTTGGACCTCCACCTTGTGGCACATACTTCCCATGAGTTCTCCCCTGATGGCGAGACCATGTTGTTGTCTCCACTAAACTCCTCCCTACGTCAGGAAGTGGTCTTTGTAGCGCCTTTCCTAAGTGAGGAAATAGCGATTTCCCAGTGGCCTTTATGTTGCCGGGAGGCTTCTCGCTGTTAGAGAAACAAGGCCTCCGCCTGTGATGGCCGGTGGCAGGGGCTTCCCACCTTTCCAAAGCTCTCGGACCCCCTACCCCGGTTACAATTTCGCGCTAGTGCTCACATCTGACACGCCCAGGCAAGTCATCTTTCCTTTCTGCAGCCCTGAGTGTACTCCGTTGTTTACCCAGTATGTCAGACAGCCAAGAGCTGTTTCCTTTAGTGCATATACGGGTGTAGATGAGATCAAGCTAGTTTCCTAATCTGTGAGTTCAAACGAGGCGGTGACTGTGTTGAAATCAGAAGCAGAGAGTTTCTCCTGGTGGATGTCAAAGTCCCCAAAGACAACAAGAGGGCCAACCATCCTTCGCAAATAATGAGAAAGGCACATCTAACTCTTCAATGAAGTTTTAAAGAGGAACTTGGGGACTTGTGTGATAACCAAACCTGTTCCTCCTCCTCTTCCAGTTAAGCAGGGAGAGTGAGAGAAGGAGTAGTTTGTAGAGAGAGCAGCGGGTGTGGCTGAGTCCTCATGACGAAGCCATGTCTCAGAAAGACCTAAAATGTGAACGTCAGACTGGCTAGCAAAAGCATGGATGAAGTCAGCCTTGTTCACAGCTGACTGCCAGTTCCAGATACCCACAGAGAGATCATGTGTAGAAGGGGAGGTGTGAAGGGGTGAGAACACTGTGTGCAGTGGAGAACAGGAATAAACTGGAAACACATGTTGTTATTATACAAGGAAAGAGAAAGCAGAGGCACATTGTATTAAATATACTAAAGTGCCTTGCCGGTGTCTTTGCTGAATGACTTGAATGGGCCACAGATCAAACAGCGATCAACTAGCTCTGTGCTTTTGAGTGCGAAACTATATTGTCTAGCAGTAACGAGCGGCTAAACGAATCTTAATATGACTCCAGTAACACAGTACCCAACGGAAGAAAAATGCTAGGACTTTAGCATTCAGTCGTCGAGTAGATTAATAAACAAGCACACATAATCTTAACTAACAACAGGCAACATTCTAGGCAACAATAAGAAGGGTAAAGAGTAGACTTACGCACTACTGCAGTCTACTGCTGACAAATCTTTTTATGTCTTTTATTTTGCCATATTTCCAGTTTATCATGTGATTCCCTGTAATTTGATTGTGCTCATGTGATTTTGCTATGTGCCTCCCTTGTCAGTAGACTTGTTCTACTGCTGCGCTTCGCAGATCCACTGCCGTCTGGCAAAAACAATGCCTTCTAGGCAGTAGCAGCAAGCTTTACAGCCAGTCTAGAAGACATCTCAGTTGGATGAAAAAGCACCACATCCAGCTGAACCTAGCCAAGAACCAGCTGCTTGTATTCCTGGCCCACCCCACGATGCAGCATGATCTCGCTATCCAACTTGGCAATATAACCATTACTCTATTCAAAACAGGAACTGGAACCTCTGAGAAGTCTTTGATGACCAGCATGGGTCACATTGCAAAGACAATGCGGTCATGTTGATTTGCATAATATAACATCAGGAGGATCAGGCCATACCTTGGTGAGCATGCAGCACAACTCGTTTTCCAGGCATTTCTAATCTCCAGGTTTGACTACTGCCATGCTTTCATTGCTGGTCTTTCTGCAAAGACAATAAAAACACTCCAGCTAGTTCAGAACGCAGCAGCACTGCTCATCTTCCAGGAGCCCAAAAGAGCTCACTTTTCATCTCTTTCTACTGCCTACCGATAGAAGCCTTTATCAGCCTTAAGTCACTGATGCTTGCTTACAGAACTATCACTGAATCTGCACTTGGATGCTTTCAGACCTTCTTATACTCTTACATCCTATCCAGCCTTGTGCTCAGTGAATTAACAGTGCCTTGAAATACCTTCACAAAATGGTACTAAATCACTTACCCTCTCCTTCACTACTTCTTGCTGGTGGAACAATCTTCCAAATGCAGTCAGATCAACAACATTTCTCACAACATTCAGAAAACTACTTATCTTTTCCTTGAATACTTTCGTCTCGAAAAAATCGTTTCTCCACAGCTATTGTTCTGGCTTTGGTAAAACTAGCATCTTGGTATAAGCACTTATTGTATTATTGCCTCCTTATGACAGATAGCTTTATATAAAAGGGTCTGCTAAATGCCTTAATACAAATGTAGATACATTCTGATTAGAAAATTTGTCAGACTTAATTCAGCACTGCAGCCACCTTACGATCACACGTGCCTTCAAAGTACCGTGAGAGCAAAATGAGAATAGCCCCCTACATCAAGCTCTGTCATAGCTAATAATTGCTATGAAAGCTTTGATTACCACACACTTTATTTTCATTGGCCAGAATGTACATATAGGACGTGTGTAACATTTTTATTCTGACACACTCGGTTATGCTTACACAAAGTTTTCATATCACTGATCTTAATGCAAAACATACAGCTAGGTATCATGTTCCCCTCATCTGTGATAAGGAAAACAAAATCCTGTGGTCTGCTGTAGGTTCAGGATCGTACAGGATCCATAAAATGCTTTTTTGCAGTGTGGAGGATTTTCCTGAAGACCGGTGAACTGAATAGCTTAGGACAAACAAGATACTCTGTACATTTATAAAGAAATGGCAAGAAGTGACATTCAATTTACATGTTTATTGAACTTGATTTACTCAATTCCTTTTTAAAATTAAAATAAAATTGTATGTGTTTGTTGCGTTGCTATTTGTTAAATACTAACTGAAGCTCTCTTGAGAGGAATTTAAGGAAGCTTGCCAAAAATACACACAACACTTTTGCAAAGTTTATTTGGACAAAGAAGTATGACTACAATATTGATTATTCCCATATCCTATACATAGCATTTCTTTAAGTTAACAAACATCCCCACAGTACTAATAAAATCACCATACACCTGCAAAGCAAAGACATACAATATGCTTAAATAATTTGTTATGAAGGAAGCATACAATGTGTTTTTTACACACTTGTGCGCTCTTTGGTTAACCCATTCAATTTTGCTCACATTACAATTGTGTTATTCTCACATGTAATAGCCTTTAAAAATCCAAAACTCAATTATAACAAGACTTCCCTGTGCCCGACTAATCAATTTAGTGCATTATATTGAGCGCAACATCCGTTTTTTCTTTGGATATGGAACAAACCTTCACATTGTTAATAAACTTTAGAAACGATAGTCTTATTTCTTTTGTTCTTACTCCGTAAATAACTGGGTTAAAACAACTTGGAAAAAGTATGTACATTGTGCTTACAAATACATGACTATCAGGTGAAAAATTATTTTTCGTTCTGTAAGACAGAAATGCAGTCATGGCCAAAGTCAAAGTAACTGACATAACAATCAGGTGTGTAATGCAGGTATTAAAGGCCTTCATATGACCCTTACCAGATTTGAACACTGAGATGAAAATCACAATATATGAAGCAGAAACTAGAATACAATCTGCAGCTGGTATAAGGAAAGCTGTCAAAAGTCCTACTAAATTATTAATGAATATATCTCCACAGGCTAACTGAACCAATGCCATGTGCTCACAAAAACAGTGATCAATAACATTTGTTTCACAAAATGACAGTTTTCCAGCCAGAATGACGACAGACATTACAAATGCTGCATTCCTGATGACTGGCAAGACAACAAACTTTAGAAAGTTAGAGAGTTCCACGTATTTATGATAATAAAGAGGTCTGCATATCGCAAAGTAACGGTCTATTGCCATCCATAAAAGCAAAGTCGAATGAAATGCTCCAAAGAAATGAAGACCAAACATTTGTATCAAACAACCAGTCAGAGATATTCCATTCCAATTGAATAAAAAGCTAAGAAGCATGTGAGGTACAAACAAAATAGGCAATATGAAGTCCCCAACCGCCAAAAGACCTATTAGAACATACATAGGAGAATGCAGAGATCTTTGTGATATGATTAAATATATGAGAATAGAATTAGCAAAGATTGACAATATGAACATTAGAAAGAAAGGGATGAATAAAAAAGGCCTCCATTCTTCCAGACTGTAGAAACCAACCAGTTTGAAGTCTGCAAATGAAATATTCTGTGCAGAAAAATTCCTCATACTGATCACCTTTTCACACATAAACAAAGCAATAAAACCATTAGAAGAAAATTGGTTTAATCAAGAAGATCAACCTGGATAATAACAGATTTGTCACATTATGAGAATATATATATGTATATCTGTATTGTTTTATAGTATATAGCTTATCAAAATGCTAATAAAAAATGTACATATAGATTTTCAGTTTGTAATGACTAAGTTTACCTTAATTCCAAGGCTGCTTTGTTTGTTATGATGTGAAATAAATCGGCACAAAAAGCTGGAGAGAGAGAAAGAGAGAGAGATTACATGAGAATCTGATAAAAAAGCTGAAAAACATACATTATAGATATTTCTCACTTTACTGTTTTCTTCTCAGCAGAGTCATGTTTCAGTTATAATGCCGTGTCCTACATCTCCGAGTGAAATGAATGCTTGACAGATATCATAGAGCCTTAATATGCCATGCTGTGTTCCCATGAGTCAATGGACTGCTACCATCCCTAGCACTTTCAAGAAAAATATTAATTAAACATAGGGACACAATGTAAGACAATGATTAGAGAAAAGAAGGACAGAAGAGAGGAATTTTGTTTTAGAAGGGCAACAGGGATCAGTTTTAGGGCCCCTCATTTTCCTTTTGTTTCTTTTGGAGACATAATAAGGTAACAAGGAATTGCCAAATCTTAACCAATTCTTTGGAACTTCTTGGTAGCTATCAATTCTTCAAAAGTAATTAGGTAACATTACTAACACACTAAATTGCATTTAGTGTGTAATTTTGACTGCTATTGTGTCTTTTATTCTTAATCCTGAACCGGCTTTGAGTAACAGGGAGTTGATTCCAGCAGTAAATGTGTTTTAAAACATTCCATTCTTGTTTAACGAAAGTCGATAAAACACAGACATATGACTTAGTTTGACTCACAGCGAGCAGTTCATGTCCGGTGTCTTTTAGAACCGCGACCGTGCCATCTATCAGTTTCAAACTATCTCCAAATCCAGTGTTATATCCACCGTTTATATAACATCTATCCCAGAAATGCCATGAAGAAACAAACACACCTCAACTTCTCTCACTATCGCAAGAGTAACGAGCTGCAGCTGTAGGCCCACAGTGCAGCCAATCTTGACGCAGCACAGCAAACTTGATAAGCGGGTCTTCCTATCGCTTGTCGGTTGGCGCATGGGCTGGCATTTCCGGGAGAATTTTCCCCTTAAAATAAAAGGAATAGGATAATAAAAGGAATAGGATCCCTGTTATGAGACAGGGATCCAGACTAATAAAAAACTGTGTTGGAGTGCTGGGGGAGTGTATCGCAAAGAAATACTACATCATAAATCCAACTCGTTTTTTAACAAGTTGACCATGTTAAGGATGGAAAGAGCTTTATTGCCAAGTATACTTGCACATTCAAGAAATTTGCTTTGGTGACAGGAGCATCCAGTACAGAGAATCAGCAACAACACACAGATACCATAAAACAATAGAATACAGTACACAGATGATTTAAATAAGGGTCTATGTGTATAAAAAATTAAGAAAAAGATATGTTAGCAGTTGTTGACTTGTTAATGCCTATAGTATTTATGCCTCACATGCTTCTTAACTTTTAATTTAACTGGAATGGAACATCTCTGACTGGCTGCTTATTACAAAAGTTCTTTCTTAATTTTAAAGGATCATTTCAATCTACTTTGCTTTTATGGATGGGAATAGATTGTTACTTTACAATATGCAAACCTCTTTATTATCATAAAAACACACAAATTACTAACTTTCTCAAGTGTGTTATTTTGCCAGTAATCAGGAATGCAGTCTTGGTTATGTCTGTCATTGTTCTGGCTGAAAAACAGCAATTTTGTACAAATATCATTGATCACTGTTATTGTGAGCACATGGCATTGGTTCAGTTGGCATGTGGTGATCCATGAATAACTTAGTAGGACTTTTGACAGCTTTCCTTATACCAACTGTAGATTTAGTTCTTATTATTGCTACATATAACCTATTGTTATTTTTCTTCTGTGTTCAGATCTGGTAAGGGTCATATGAAGGCGTTTAAAACCTGACTGAATTACACATTTTATTTTAATGTTAGTTACCTTGACTTTTGCTTCAACTGCTTTTCCATCGTATAGAACAGGAAACAATATCTTTCCCAATTGTCGTATATTTAGAAGCAGTTGATGAACACTGTAAAGATTTTACCCTTGTAACACATTTTGTTACTTTCAACATAAAACACTGAAATGACCAGTCTAGTTCAAAGAGATGCGGCTCTGATAAAGTCTTTTATCAGAGCAAACTGAGTATTTATGAATTTATGAAACAAATCCTAAATCTAAGAACTGTGGTAAGTTTTTATGGTTTCAAAAGTGAGTGACTATCAAATGACTATCAATTTTTGCATTTTTACTATGCATAATGAAGAATATGCATATGTTTTAATGGATTTCTGTGGGGATTTCTTTCTAGTTTTTTTTTCACATTTTAAATGTTCAAAATAGATTTAAAAAAAATATATTTTTTATTTGTCAAAACGAAAGACTTTCTTCAAAAACATAGTGAGTTGTATAAGCCATTACCATCTTCACTACTGATTTTATCATGCATGCTTATATTACTGCATATTGTCATCATAATGTATTTGTATATTACAGTAATTTGGAGGCTCTTAGAGGTGTAATGCATAACATGTCAAAATACCCTCTTAAAGAATATGGGTGTGGATTCCTGGAGAGTGGATTTCTGTACTCTTTTCTATTACAATTTCTTTGTTTACTCTTTTTACTGTATGCAGAAAATAAGGAAACAAATAAAACTTTGACTACTGGCTATGTGCAAATATCATTTCTTTAAAAGTGATTTTTTTTGTCTTTATTCCACTTGGGGCTCCTCTTCTTGACTATCTTTATCAGGGCCGTGTGGGGGGGGAGCTCTCTTACCATTATCTCATCTACCCTCTCTTACCATCATGTTGCATGTCCATTTTGTACTGACCCAGAGCCCATGCATTCACTGGGCAACAGGATTTCAATTGCCATCTCCATTTTGGGCTAGGTTCTATTGTAAGCCAGGTTGAATCATGTCGCTGGACAAATCCCAGAGCAAGTTCACAGACAGAAGAAAGTACAGAATTATAAATTTTACCAGTAAAGTTTAATGTTTTGCACCTCTATCATTGAACTGTACCTTTAAAGGTACACAATAGGTCCTTATGGGTTAATTTGTTAATTTGAGTTTCATTTGAGCATTCAGTCGTGTAAATGCTTGTCAGTTCTGACAGATCTACTGTAAAAGTGTGAGCTGTTTAAACCCATAATATATGATGTATCATGACATGATAAGTAGGACTAAATGGTAGAAAGAGTGAAGAAAGCAGCTGTTTATATGCTCTTGTGGATTATTAGAAGGGTTAAGCTTACATACATCATGTGCATTTATAATAAAAAAAGAGCGTACCTTGTTAGGTTGTCTCAATTCTCAAGAAAATTGCATATCTCACCCTATGTAGATTGTTAAAATAAAAGGTTGGTAAGTATGTTTTACCATGGATAAATCATTTTATATGGCATTGCTATAATAGCAGTTTAAATCTGAATCTTTTTTTATTATTATTATTATTATTATTTTTTAAATATATAGACAAAAAATGGATACTGTAAATCTGTAAATCTCTAATAAAAGGTGAGGTTACATTGTACACTAAATGTCATAAAAGAGAATTTAAAACGACATTAAGGCCTTTCTTTGAAAAAAAGTAGAATGTTGTTTTTAAAATGCAAAGACTGACCACAACAAGATGAATCCCCAAAGCGTTGAATTAATGTTATAAGTAAAGGGTTTAGTTCTAATAAAATATATGAACAACAGTGCAACACCTTCTTAAAATTCCATTTTCTTTATTTGAACTCCAACATGCAGTTCTTCTTATTTTCAGCACGCAAAATTAAATATCTGGACACATTTTTTACAGGTCATACCTCAATCATTTTACTTAGATGTTTAATAATATGCTGGAACTACTGGCAAAACTTCAGAATTGACATACAGCAGGCAAATCTCCTTAACCTTTGTATAGATCCTAGTCATTACAATTTTGGCTAAACACTACTGAAAACAAATCAAACATCACTAATATATGTGTATGTTTAATATCTACACGTGAATTAACTGGCGTTTAGTCATGTATGCAGTTGACAATCACTTAAAAAACAGACAGGATACATGCATACCTTTTCTACCATTTCAGATGATGTATAAATCAAGCAAAAGTCCACGTTCCAGAAACAAAGGGACAGACAGAAGTTTTAAAGTTGACTGCTATGGTACTGCAAGGGAAACATAATGGCAATGTCCATTGTAACCCAACCACAATGCAACCTGCCATAAGTAGATCAAACATTTGACAAAACAATGAACATTCATTTCCATAAACAGAAAGGGAATTAATACATTTGTTTACATAAATCCGGGAGCTGTAGTAAATCCGATTAGAAATGCAACTTGCATTAACCATGTGCAGTATGAATTCGAAATTCAAACACAAAAGTCCATGCATTTATGAGATACGCATATGTACAAATTACATGCTGATTATAAACATTTTTAGTCATGAACAATAAATCAGAACAGTTAAAGACAAAAATGCACAAAAGTTAATCCCATCATCAGAAAATCAGTATGAATCAACTTTATAAGATTTAGAAGATAAATATTTGATAACTTGAACTCTGATTTCCTTGGTTCTTATTCCATAGATTACTGGGTTGAAGCAGTTAGTAAAAAGAAGATACCCCAAAGTACAGAACACACGCAAATCTCTAGGTATTGTAGGCACCCTGTAGCCAACAAAAGCCCCCACAGCAGACACAAAGGCTACGACCAAGACCATCAAATGTGTGCTACATGTGTAGATAGCTTTCTGCCGTGACTCCCCAGAGGGAGACCGAAAAATGATCACAAAAATGACCATGTAAGAGCAGACAATAAAAACGCAGTCGCTCGACATCAAACTGAAACCGATTATTCCAGCCATGTAATTCTTACTGAGATCACCACAAGCTAAATTAACAACGGATGTATGCTCACAGACACAGTGGTAAATCTCATTCGATTTACAAAAATAAAGGGGCCCAAGCAACCCAACCATCGAGACAACATAAAGAAGGTTGCGGAAACAAAGGGACAAACCGAATATAAGCGAGGTTTTAATGTTGACGTAGTCATGGTACTGCAAGGGAAACACAATGGCAAAAAATCGGTCCACTGCCATCACGACCAGAATACTTGACTGGAACAAACCTGCCATATGTAGACAAAACATTTGAACGAGACACTCATTTCTGTAAATCATATTTTTGTTAAACAGAAAGCTAATCAACATTCTCGGAACGAGAAATATCGGCTGTATAAATCCGAGTGCTGCAATGAACCCGATGAGAATGTACATAGGGGCATGTAACTTGCTTTCTTTTACAATCACAAAGATTATAATGCCGTTTGCAAACAATGTGTAAATGAACAAGACTAAAAAAGGAATGAACAGATACTGCCGATACTCTTTCAGATCCGTGAATCCAATCAAGTAGAATTCGTTATAAGAAAAGTTGAACGTTCTTTGATCCATTCCTTGGCCCAAAGTTCTCTATAAAGACATAACAAGAAGGTTTAATGAACAAGGAAACAATATGATAAATAACAAAATATCCAAGCAAAATATATACTTGCATTTTATACATTAATGTTCTCCAAATGATATATTACAAAACATTTCCTGCTCAGAATTGAATGAAATAAGCCTCTAGGATCTGATCAATTGAGAACAATTGCAATTCTAAACATAGGATCACAAACTCAAATAGTATTCTGCAAAACAATACCATACCCGATGGCAGCATGTACAAAATCCCCCCTCTATTGATTTAGGACATCATTGTACCTCTCTTAAATATTCCACGCTCCCCTCCCCTGATACAGTGCCAGGACAATGGCTTGTCCCTTCTGTTCTTTTTTTAATTGGCATGCATTGAGGACAGTTAAGGGCAGTGTCCTATAACTTGGCTCTGTACCAGTGGTCCTGGAGGGACAAACTGTAGTGCAGGTCCCTAATCTTTAAAGGCAGGCTAGACAGTTCTTTACAGACACATGCTGCTTAATTGTCTCTTCACATCCTGACAAAACCAAATTGCAATTTTCTTTTTTTATAAAATAAAAAAAAAAGGAAAATTCAAAAGCTTTCCTGTAGCTCAGTGTTTAGAGCATGGCGTAACCAACGGCAAGGTCATAGGATCGATCCCAGGGATTGTAAATAATTAGAAACAAATGTATAGTATATTTCAATTTTGGATAAAAGCATCTGCCAAATGTATAATTGTAAATGTCTCTTTAATAAAAACTAACGTCTTGGTTACGTCTGTAACCTCAGTTCCCTGATGGAGGGAACGAGACGTTGTGTCGAGAACGACAGATGGGGTTCGTCCTTGAGAACCAATCAACTCTGACTACTATAGAAAAGGCCAATGAAATTTGGCAAATGAAATTTGCATGCCGGACTTCGCCCCCGGATATCCGGTATAAAAGGAAGCCGGCGTGCAGCATTCATTTACCTCTTGTTCTGAAGAGCCTGAGAGCCTCTCAAACTGCAACAGAAACGATATGGGTTTGTGGCATAAGGGACACAACGTCTCGTTCCCTCCATCAGGGAACTGAGGTTACAGACGTAACCAAGACGTTCCCTTTCTGTCGGTCTCTCGACGTTGTGTCGAGAACGACAGATGGGGTTAACTATGGAAAACGCCACAAACGCTGTATCGCGTCACAATCTCAGCGAAGCAACGGTGACAAGCCTGGGCGTGTTAGCTCGAAGCTTTCGTGAAACTTGTAACCTTCCAGTGTGGTGGTCGGGGGGTTCCAGAGCTTTCCTGGAGAAAGATGGGTACAGCCCTGACCGGAAACTTTCACAGACGGGGCCTTAGCTCTCTACAGGCGAGAGGCCGTCCGGTTCGGTTTACACCGGGAAAGCGCAACTCTTAATCAGAGAAGCACTGCAGAGGCCACCTCCTACCCGTGGGGAGGAATATGGTGGTGAAATAAGTATGGTCTCGTCCTTGGAGGAGAACGCATGGTCCGTGCGGACAGGGTAGTTAACCGCGAGGTGGAGGTCCACCTGGGGAAGCTCATGGGTTACCAAGTGTGGGAACCATTGTCATGAGGGTATAACAGACGGAACAGCCCACGGTGGGGGTGTTACTGCGTCTGATAGCACAGGTCCGGTTAGAACTATGTGAGATAGGTCATAAGGTATCCCGGCCTAAGGGGGAAGGCTGCTCTGCCCAGTCAACCCCCAGGATGTGCTTGCTTAGGGATGGATGGAAAGCCTGTTCTTAACCAGGGTCTGGGTAAGAAGGAAGGTTGGTGAGGTATCAATTCTCTTAGCCATGTGGTTGGGTAAGAAGAAAAGGTAGATAGCACACTGACCCAACCTCTTGGAGGGTGGGATGGTGCTTTCGCAGGCATACGCCCCCCCCGGATGCCAGTCCTACATGTCGCCACGCAGGACGTGGGCTGACACCAGGTTTACGCGACGGCTGTTAACCTTTGCGAAGGTATTTGGGCGTAGCCCAACCCGCAGCTCTAGAGATGTCTGCTAGAGAGGCGCTTCTGCCAGTGCCCAGGAGAGGCTAAACTCCGTGTGGAGTGAGCCCTGCTACCAATGGGCATGGGAGAGTCTGAGATCGGAATGCCGTAGTAACGGCATCCAAGACCCAGTGCGCCAGCCTCTGCTTGGAGACAGCCTTCCCCTTCTGCTGTCCTCCAACAGACACGGAGCTGGTCAGAGCTTAGAGCTCTGCGTGCGGTCCAGCGTACTGGACACAACACTGATCGGGTTGGGTCTTCCTCCCCTATCGAGAGAGCCTGCAAGTTCACCACTTGGCCCCGGAGGGAGTAGTGGGAACTTCTTGGGCACGCATCCGGGCCTGGGTCTCAAGATAACGTGAGAGTGACCAGGGCCGAATTTAAGGCAAGCCGGGGACACGGAGGATGCTCGGTGGTCCCCTACCCTCTTGAAGGAAGTGAGCGAACAACACAATCCTGATCACGCACCTCAGTGGGTCTTTCTCGTTGAGAAAGACACCAGGAAGAGAAGAGGCGCCGTCTAGAGGCGTGTAACCGCCTAGTAGATGTGGCCCTAGCCTGGGTGATGGTCTCAGCCGAATAGGGGGAGTAGCCATCTCAGGATCTTCTCGTCCCGTCTAGAGACCAGACATGGTGTTCCAGAGGTCTGATCTGGGATGCCAGAACGTGTCCTTCCCCTGAGAGAGCAGGTCGTCTCTCAGGGGAATGGTTCAGGGGGAGTCGCTGTCCAGAGCATCAACTCTGAAGCCAAGTGTGGTTAAACCATAGCGGTGTAAGCAATAACACTTGGTGCTCCTCTTCCCTGACCTTGCACAGAGTCTGTGCAAGGAGGCTCCTGGGGGGGGGAAGGTGTGCTTCCGCCCGTCCCGTGGTCCCGAAGGACCAACACGTGCTGGCCCTGCACTAGAGGCCGGAGCCTTCTAGCGCAGGCAGCACAGCCCACAACTCTAGGCAATTGCATGCCAGCGCAGACGGGGGCCCGTCCAGCGCCCCGCTACTGCGTGCCCGTTGCACACTGCACCACACCCCTGCAGCAAGGCGACCATCGTCACTACGACGTGCCTCGTAACCTGCCCGAGGGGAATCCCTGCCCGGAGAAAGGTCATGGAAGACCAAGGGGTTAGGGTACATCGGCAGCAGGGCGTCATCACCATGCGCCTGCTACCGGTGTGCCACGCTGTCCTCGGAACTCGACTCTGTAGCCAGTGTTGAAGCGGTCTCACGTGCATCAATCCGAGGGGTATTATCCCCGCGGAGGACGCCATGTGTCCCAGGAGCCTCTGAAATGTTTCAGGGGAACCGCCGACTGCCTGAAGAGTACCAGGCAGTTCAACACTGACTGGGTGCGTGCTGCGGACAGCTGCGCCATCATGGTGACAGAGTTTTGTTCCATACCGAGGAAGCTCTGCACTGGGGAGAGTTTGCTCTTTTCTCGGTTGACCTGAAATCCCAATCGATCTAGATGCCGAAGAACCAGGTCCCTCTGTGTAAACAACAGATCTCACGAGTGTGCCAGGATAAGACAGTCGTTGAGAAAGTTGACAAGGACAGACCGAAAGGGAGGACTCTGTACTGATATGCCCACCCCTCGCACGCGAACCGTGGGAACGGCCGGTGTCGAGGGGATAGAGACATGAAAGTAAGCGTCCTTCAGGTCGAATTGCCACGAACCAATCCTGACACCTGATAGATGTCAGGATGCGCCTCTGTGTGAGCATCTGAACGGCAGCTGTGAAGGTGCTTGTTCAGGGTACGCAGATCCATGGGGCGCACCCGCCGTCTTTCTTGGAAATGATGAAGTGTGAGTCGTGACCCACTGAACATCTAGGTTTTCGGACTCGATGCCTGTTTTGCCAGAAGGGTGGTGACCTCTACCCGAAGTACGGAGGCGTCCCTGCCTCTGAGAGATGATGCACTGAAACTTGGGAGAGTCTCTGGCGAACTGGATCGAGTAACCAAGACGGACCGCCCGCAAGGCCAGCGAGACAGTGTGGGCAGCTCTCGGGCTCCCAGGGACTGTGACAGGGTGACCAAGGGGACGGTCTGCCTCATCATTCCCACAGGGGGTGGTTCGTCGGCTGGCGGAGGCAACCATCTGTCGCGGGGGGTCCCCGGAGGGAAGGTTGGCTCCGCCTTTTTACCTGCCTGGCGGGACAACCGCACGCACTGTCGATTGAGAGTGGTGACAGCTGTCGTATGTGTACGACCTCACACCTCGCCAGGGTGTGAGGTCGGTTCGCCGAGCACAGTCCAGTGGAGTGTGCGATCGGCTGTAAGTACACCCGGGGAGAACGGAAAAACTCTGTGAGTAAGTGGGCGACAGGTCCTGACAAGGGCCCGGCTTAGGTGACGAGGCAGGAGTCGTCCCGTACCGACCGATCAGAGCCGTGGCTGTGAAGGTTCGGGCCCGAAGTTGTCCTCCCTGGGGTCTTCCCGTCAGTGTCCCTTCTCGTGAGAAGGTTGCTGACGGGGTGGAGGTTTCCCCCTCGACCTCTGCTTCCGGGGTGCCGCCTGTTGGGGCACAGGAACCGGAATCGATGTCGAAGGGGTCCTGGGTTGCAGGGAAGCAGACGTCACGCGGGATCTCGAAGGCCTTCTGGCGGCCGAGTCACAGCGTATAAAAATGTGGCTAATTGCCACTGTCTGCTTCACCGTCAAAAAACTGCTGAGCGCAGTCCTCGATGGTGTTTACCAACAACCCACCCTGCGAGATGAGTGCATCAAGAAAGCGGACAAGGTATAGCCGGGGGTGTCTCTCCTGGACCACTACAGTGGACATCGTCCGACCCAGGGCCCGTGCCGCCGCCTTGGTCGCCCGTAGAGCGCTGTCAGCGGCGGCACGGAGATCCTGCTTTTATACCCAGGTCGGCCTTACCCTCGTGGAGCTCTCTCAACGCCCCGGCCTGGCGGACCTGCAGGATGGCCATGGCGCAGAGAGAGGAGGCAGCCTGGACCGCGGCATCGCAAGACCTCGACACCAGTGATGCCGAAGCCCTACGTGCTTTGGACCGTAGGCGTGGCCGATTCCCCCCAGGTGGTACCCGTCCGCGGCACAGGTGCACTGCGGGCGGACGTTCCACCCGGGGGGTCACGACTCAGTCCTTGGCCGCCCCACCATCGAGGGAAGTAAGGGAGGCGGAGCTGGCTTTCACTGGAGCGGTCCGTGGAGCGCTCCAAGTTTTACACAGCTCCTCATGCACCTCCGGGAAAAAAATGGCAACCGGGGTGGGCGCGGTTCTCCGACCTCAGGAACCACGTTTCCCCGGGTTAGCATAATGACATCACTTCTGCTTCCTCCTAACTCGACCGCTGGGGGTGGAGCTCGGATTCGTCAGAGTCGGATGCCAGTCTCCCTCCGATGCTGCGAGCGACATCTCATCTACGTCACACATCGTTCCCGATGTGTTTCGTGAGGATCCGAACGGTATGCCACCGCCGGTTGGGGAACGTTCAGAAGAGCGAATCGGGGTGCGATCGGCCCGTGAGCACTTAGCTGGCGGGTTTACGTTCGCAGAGTTCCCCATATCACTAATGCTGCTAACGTGGGTGGTCATCGGGGCCGTAGCCACAGATGTCACAGCCCAGGTAGCAGACGAAATGGTGGCTGGTTCCCGTAGGAAGACAGCCACCCGTGACCGCAACTTCTGAATGACAATCTGCCCGCAGTGCAGGCAGATGTGTCAACGAACGCTGCTTCAGTGTGCTGGACGCCCAGACACCTATTGCAGCGATCGTGTCCATCCCCCTCCTCGATGAGGGTGCCGCACCCAAGAGAACAGCGGGACATGCCACGCTGGAGAATGCTCAGTCAGTCCTGAAAAGGACTTTTTAGAAAAAATCTCAAACACCTCCGGAACTGCCGAGACGCCCAGGGGAAGATCGCTGCAGGTAGGGACGATCCGCTGCAACACGTCGTAGCACCAGCAGTGTAGTTTGTAGAGGATTTAGAATCCTAAGTTGTACTCAAGAGTGAAGGCTCTGAAGAACAAAAGGTAAATGAATGCTGCACGCCGGCTTCCTTTTATACCGGATATCCGGGGGCGGAGTCCGGCATGCAAATTTCATTCGCCAAATTTCATTGGCCTTTTCTATAGTAGTCAGAGTTGATTGGTTCTCAAGGACGAACCCCATCTGTCGTTCTCGACACAACGTCGAGAGACCGACAGAAAGGGAACTAAGACGTTGTCCTAGCTTTCCTTAATTAGATTTGTTTTAAATTTCAGCATATCCACGTTTTCCAAGTTTGCAGGAAACACAGCATCCCCTGCTGATCAAAACATGTTCGAGGTTCATTCAACATCTCAACCAACTTGAATCGTCACATATTATAATACATTTTCAACCAGCTAACAGTGAATCATTACATCCCGAAAATAAGGGCGTCCAATACTATATTGTTAGCCTCTCTGAAATGACCTAAAGTTCAACTACAAATAAATATAAATAAGGGGAGAGTTTAGGAACTACTGCACTGTCTTGTGTGAGTCAGGGATAGGCCACTGGGGTACTGCCCGTATCTGGGGCCTACTTTAATCCCCTTTGTCAATCTGATAAACCCCATCAACAAAACGTCTTGGTTACGGATGTAACCCCAGTTCCCTGATGGAGGATACGAGATGTCATGTCGAACCGACAGACTGGGTTTGACTTGATAACCTATCATCTTCTGACTAGTTTTGATTTAAATTTGCATGCCTGACTCTGCCGGGTATAAAATGGAGACGCTGTGCAGCAATCATTCACCTTTAGGCTTAGGAGGTTGAGAGCCTCTCTCAACTATTGCAGTGGGCGGCACACGTTGTGGCATGAAGGACACAATGTCTCGTTCCCTCCATCAGGTACAACCGTTAGCAAGACGTTCCCTCTCTGTCGGTCTCTGGTCGTCTTATCGAACCCGACAGATTGGGTTCCTATTGAAACACCACGGTGCTGTGCCGCATCACAATCTCTAGCGAAGCAATGGTGACTGGCCTGAGCGTGCCAGACGTGAGCACTAGCGCAAAATTCTCACCTTCCATTGGATAGGTAGGGGGTTCCAGAGCTTTGGAAAGATGGGTATCCCCTGCCACTGGCCATTACAGGCGGAAGCCTTGCTTCTCTAACAGCCTGAAGCTGCCCGGCACCAAAAGGGCCACTGGGTAAGACCAACATTGTCTCGCCAGTAGAGGAGAACTGATGGGAGGAATGTGCGGACTGGAGGAAGTACCGCAAGGTGGAGGTCCACCTAGGGAAGGTCATGGGTTACCAAGGTGGGAACCAATCATGAGGATACATCAGATAGAACCGCCCGGCTGGTATCCGGCATAAGGGGGCAGGGCTGCTCTGCCCAGCCCTCCCGCAGGAGGTGCTTAGTGATGGATGGATTGTGGGATGATGGAGGGATGCGAAAATAGCATGCTGACCCACATAGGAGGATTTGGCTGTTGGTACAATCCAAGACTCGAGGTGACACCGGTTCTACGCGGAGGGTGTAGATGCTCGCGAAGGTGTTGGTCTGCCAGAGAGGCGCCCTGAGCCAGTGGCCACGAGGAGGCTATACTCTGGGTGGAGTGAGCTCTCACTGCCAGTGGGCATGGGCGACCTTGGGACTGGTAGTGTCAGCGTCCACAATCCAGTGCGCCAATCTCTGTTTGGAGACAGCCCTCCCCTTCTGCTGACCTCTAAAACAGACAAAGAGTTGCTCACTCATCAGTGCAAGTAGCACAGTCAACAACTCTAGGCAGTTGATATGTCATTGCAGGCGGGGGCCCGTCCATCGCCCACACACTGCGTGCCCATTGCACACGGTACCCCAACCCTGCAAGGAGGCGTCTGGTGTCATCACGACGCGACTTTCAACCTGTGCAAGGGGGACCCCCGTCCGCAGAAAGGTCATTGAAGACCAAGGCGTGATCACCATTCGCCTGCTGCGACCCGACTCTGTAGCCAGTGCTGGAGTGGTCTCATGTGCATCAACCCGAGGGGGATGACCCCTGCCGAGGACGCCATGTGCCCCAGGAGCCTCTGAAATACATTTACATTTAGTCATTTAGTAGTAGCTTTTATCCAAAGCGACTTACAGGTGGGGTAATCCATGGATCAATTGGGACAGCCTAAGGACAACAAAAAGCATAAGTGCAATCAAAAAAAGGAGACTGGTCTCATATAACACAGTATAGAGAGCTAAGTAAGAAGTTCTTTATTTTTTATTTTTATAAAGAGTAGAGAAGAAATAGAAGTCATAACTGATCAGTCAGGTGTTGACGAAACAGATGTGTTTTCAGACGATTCTTAAAGATGGCTATAGAATCTGCAGATCTTGTAGCAGAGGGCAGATCATTCCACATAGGTGGAACCGATGCGGAGAAGGTACGTGAAAGATTTTATCTTTTTGGGACTGCACCACAAGCAAAAAATAGTTTCAGGGGGACCCTGTGCACGCTCCAATGACAGTTGAGCTGTCATCGAGACAGAGACAAGTTCCATACCGAGATGCTCTGCAGAGGGGAGAGCTTGCTCTTTTCCTGATTGACCTGTTGTCCCTAACGGTTTAGGTGCCAGAGCACCAGGTCCCTGTGTGTACACAACAGATCTTGCCAGGGTGCCAGGAGAAGTCAGTCATCAAGATAGTTGAGAACCCGCAACTCCCTGAGGGGATCGAAGGCGGCTTCCACGACCTTCGTTAAGGCTCGTGTGCACAGGGACAGACAGAAGGGGAGGACCCTGTATTGATATGCCCGCCCCTCAAAAGCGAACCACAGGAATGGTCGATGACGAGGGATGACCGAGACATGAAAGTGTGCGTCCTTTAGGTCGATTGCCATGAACCAATCCTGACATCTGATAGACATCAAGATGCATTTCTCCATGAGCATCCTGAACGGCAGCTTGTGTAGGTGCTAGTTCACGGTATGCAGATCTAGAAAGGGGCGCAACCCCTTGCCTTTCTTGGGGACGATGAAGTACGGGTTGTAAAACCTGGTGAACATCTCGGCTAGAGGGATGGGCTTGATCGCTTCCTTCACCAGAAGGGTGGCGACCTCGGCCCGAAGCACGGGAGGCCCGAAACTTGGGCGGGCGTCTGGCAAATTGGATCATGTAGCCGATAACGATCGTATTTCTAAGCCCCTGTGACGGTTTGTGACGCTCTAACCAGGCTCCCAGGGACCGAGACAGGGGACCAGTGGTAAGATCTGCTTCATCAACCCCCGGAGGGTGGTTCGATGAGTGGCAGTATGGATCCCACGCTATGGGGAAGACCCGGGGAGGAGATCGGCCTGGTGATGATGCAGCTAACCACACCATCGACTGAGAGTGTTGAGGGCTGCTTATTGTCTTAAAAATTGTGTCTCGCCTTGACGCAACGTCGAGCTGCTGAACATCGTCGTGTAGAGGGTGAGACCGGCTGTGACAAACACCCAGAGAGAGAGGAAACTTTTTTTTGTGAGAAAGTGGGCTGTTGGGACTGGGCATGGACCATCCCGGATCGACCAAGCAGTGATGGAATGGCTGGGGTTCACAATGTCTCGTTCCCTCCATCAGGTACAACCGTTAGCAAGACGTTCCCTCTCTGTCGGTCTCTGGTCGTCTTATCGAACCCGACAGATGGGGTTCCTATTGAAACACCACGGTGCTGTGCCGCATCACAATCTCTAGCGAAGCAATGGTGACTGGCCTGAGCGTGCCAGACGTGAGCACTAGCGCAAAATTCTCACCTTCCATTGGATAGGTAGGGGGTTCCAGAGCTTTGGAAAGATGGGTATCCCCTGCCACTGGCCATTACAGGCGGAAGCCTTGCTTCTCTAACAGCCTGAAGCTGCCCGGCACCAAAAGGGCCAATGGGTAAGACCAACATTGTCTCGCCAGTAGAGGAGAACTGATGGGAGGAATGTGCGGACTGGAGGAAGTACCGCAAGGTGGAGGTCCACCTAGGGAAGGTCATGGGTTACCAAGGTGGGAACCAATCATGAGGATACATCAGATAGAACCGCCCGGCTGGTGGTTCGATGAGTGGCAGTATGGATCCCACGCTATGGGGAAGACCCGGGGAGGAGATCGGCCTGGTGATGATGCAGCTAACCACACTATCGACTGAGAGTGTTGAGGGCTGCTTATTGTCTTAAAAATTGTGTCTCGCCTTGACGCAACGTCGAGCTGCTGAACATCGTCGTGTAGAGGGTGAGACCGGCTGTGACAAACACCCAGAGAGAGAGGAAACTTTTTTTGTGAGAAAGTGGGCTGTTGGGACTGGGCATGGACCATCCCGGATCGACCAAGCAGTGATGGAATGGCTGGGGTCGGGCCCGATGGTGTTCTCGATCTCCCTGGGGTATTTCCGTAAGGGCCGCTTCTGCTTCCACCGAGGCTGCTGACGGGTTGGTGGTTTCCTCTTTGACGTCTTCTTCCGGTGGGGGGCACCGGAGCCGGCGTCGAAGAGGAGCGGGCCTGCTGGGAAGCAAATGGTGCACGGGATCGCGATGGTCATGGTCAATGAGAATGCCTTGCTGTGCCACAGTATGCTAAAGGCATCTATGTTAGTCAGACATTGTTTATTCCACAGATTTTGGTATTTATTGACAGCAAGGAAACAGTTATGGAGCAGTATAGATTACCATCAGGGGATATTGTAGCCAGTCACAACGAAGGTGGTGATGTTGGCAAACTTGGAATCCGGTTAGCAATTTGGACTGGAACAGATTAGAAGGTGCTGAAGAAGGCGGCAGTGAGACGGAGTTTGGGCAATCGTATGCTTATAGGTGCTTAATTGTTCAACTTCGTGCCGATCCAGGCCAGCCAGTACATAAATGGTTTAATTTTCCACCTTAGGGCTGATAACAGAAATCTTAAGAATATAAACACAAACACGTCACACGAGTCTGAGCTATAACCTTTCTGCATGCATTCAGACAACCGTTCTGAGAATTTCAAGAAGAGAACAGTTTGTAATCGTGCAGTGTCTAACCAGGCTCACGTGGAAACATAAATGTAACTGTTCCAGACCATGTTTAGAACTGTTCGGTGCGAAGGTGGAAAAGCGCTCATAGTTCACAATCTGAAGTGAGACCAAATTTAAAGCGAGAACTATTTGTGTCAAGGTGTATGATGTGGAACAGAGGTACCCCATTCACGGGGAGTGCTTTAACCATGGGATTACCCCAACAATTCTCAAAGATTTTGTTGCTATTGTGGTTGAAATGTGCTACACTGCTTACACATGTGAAGAGCTTTGGGAATGATGGGTATTTGAATTCTGCAAAAAAAATTAGCTTTCGGCAACATTCTACAAAAACAGATTGTGTTTAGGCCTCCGGAACACATCGAGCAAGCATAAACAATAGGTGTCTGTTTAAAAACGTTTTGGAAACTTTTATTAAACCTTTTTGTTTATTTGGCCAGACCCACCTCAAGGGCCCACTTAAGTTTTATTGCTATGATAAGGGTCAAAATCGCACACTGGTCTAGCCAGGAAACACACCAAATAGCACTCAAGGGGTGCAATCCCAAGATCAGAGTGGACGGAGAGACAGACATCACCATGGGCCCAATTATCTCACATGTGTGGTAATTACAACATGTTACAAATTGTAATACAACATGTTTACTGTACATTGTGTCGAGGAACAGTTTGTTTATATTTTCCTACAGCCTTAATCATCTATGGATGAAATAATCAGGGGAGCAATGTTAAGCGGACTGTGCGCTTCACATGTGAAAACCTCAGGGCACCTGATATGGCTCTGAAATGAACACTCTTTGCAAAGCGCATCATCTCAAAGCAGCTTTCGATAATTTTTTTTGCATTACTAATGTTTGATATTTCATAGTTTCGTTCAAAGTTTCATCAAAAAGGCTTAATACCCGTAAACTAACCAACAGGCTAAGAAAACACCATAAACAGGATTGTTGATAGTGAAGAAACAGGTGCCGTAAATAGTCTGGCAAAGTCAGTTAGCTAAGTCATATATTCACTTGGATAAGATAATAAGAATTGATAAACAATGTATGGCAAGAGATATCTATTTCTACAATCATAAGTGTGTAAAGTGATAGAAGTATTTATATTGTCTTCTAAGGTACATGTTGTCAGGCCTTCTCCTGGCTCTCCTTTATGTAGTCATTTTAGGATTGACTTTTACAGATATTTATCACTGTTTTTTATCACTGTTATGCAACAGTCCTGGAGGAGATAGCTACACTATAGTTTATGCTTTTAATAGTATATATTGATAATATATTAATCAGTTACACTTTATAATAACTTTTATCAATAAATCATTAATAAATATTACGCTTAAAAGATATTAAGATGTGTAAAGGTGAGATAAAGTGCTTGTTAATGTTTCCTAATAAACTCATTAAAAATCACTACATAATAACCATTTGGACATTACCACATGCAATTAAAATTGTAACTGTCATGTCAGTTCATGTGACCATGCACTTCTGTTATATATACTTCTACATTAACAATGAGTTACTTTTTTATTTTCATCATTTATCTATTTATTACTAACATTTCAGTATATCCAGATATAAATAGAAACATATAAGATTTGAATATTTCTAGAACAAAGTACATTTTGAAACGTGTGGCCTCTTTTGTTAGACCTTTAACTTTTACAGCCATATGAAAATAATTACAAATTACATTTAACTTGCCATATGATTTTACAGTCTTATATACTATATGTACTATATATAGATTTATATATTTGTATTTGTCTTTTATATTATTAGCAATTACAAGGACAGGTTGCCCTAGATATTTCTACCTGAGGGTAAGACCTTTATGTTCTTTATAAACTTTAGAAATGTTTGCCTTATTTCTTTTATTCTAACTCCATAAATAACTGGGTTAAAACAACTTGGAAAAAGCATATACATGTTGCTCACAAATATATGGGTATTAGAAGAAAAACTATTTCTTGTTCTGTATGACAGAAGTGCAGTCAAGGCCAAAATCAAAGAAACTGACATAACAATCAGGTGAGTAATGCAGGTATTAATGGCCTTCATATGACTACTCTTACCAGATCTGAACACAGAGGCAAAAATAACAACATATGAAGCAATAATAAGAATAAAATCTGCAGAGGGAACAAGGAAAACAGTCAAAAGTCCAACTAATTTATTTATAGATATATCACCACATGCCAACCGAACCAATGCCATGTGCTCACAAAAACAGTGATCAATGATATTTGTTACACAAAATGACAGTTTTCCAGCGAGGGCAACAATAGACATTACCAAGGCTGTATTTCTGATGACTGGCACGACAACAAACTTTAGAAAGTTAGTGATTTCTGTGTATTTATGATAATAAAGAGGTCTGCAAATGGCAAAATAACGGTCTATTGCCATCCACAAAAGCAAAGTCGAATGAAAAGATGTAGCTAAATGAAGGCCAAACATTTGTATTAAGCAGCCAGTCAGAGATATCCCATTCCAACTGAATAAAAAGCTAAGAAGCATCTGAGGTACAAACACTATTGGCATTAACAAGTCCACGACTGCTAACATACCTATTAGTACATACATAGGAGAATGTAGAGACTTTTGTGATATGATTAAATATATGAGAATAGAATTAGCAAAGATTGACAGCATTAACATGAGAAAGAAAGGGATGAACAAAAAAGGCCTCCATTCTTCTAAGCTGTAGAAACCATTTAGTTTGAAGTCTGTGAATGAAATGTTTTGTGCAGAAAGATTCTTCATGCTGATCGACCCCTTCAAACACACAAAAAACAAATGAATGAAACAGTGAGAAGAAAATGTAACTGATAAAAGGTTAACACCACGAGGCTACAACGTATTGGCACATGCATTTTACACTGCATGTGAAAACAAATGTAGTGTTCTGGATAGTTGTGTTCTGTAGAACAAATGTTCTACAGTGTTCTGGATAATTATACAACAGATGGTTTTCTAGTTTAAACATTTAGAATGTAAAAAATATACAATAATTATCATTTTGTTTGACTGGTCCTTCTTGTTTGTATGTAACATTTAGATTAGCCTCACTTCCAAACCCACCTTGCTTATAATCATTTAAATAAATCTGCCCTGAAGGAATGAGAAAAAATTCCAAGTTACACCATTACAAATGAGATCAGAATTTACAGATATCCTGCCATGTTTCTGTTCAAATATGCTTTCCTACTGTTCATTTCAGAATGATATAAAAACTTGATACATATCCTGTTCTCTAAATATACCATGTTGCATTCCCATGAGTCTTTGTGCCATAGATGCTTTGCCATAATCACATGATCAGTGACGTCCCAATTTTTTTTTTTTTTAGATACAATCAAGCGACTGCATCATATTCTGATTCTGAAATTCCACAAACACTTGGCTCGAGCAGGTTTCGATTGTCTTTTTCACTTCAGTAGTGAATGGAGACTACAACCGTTACGTATGAAAAAAATATTCCAAAAGGCAGCAAAAGTAGTAGCCTAAATAAAAAAGAAATAGGCCTCGCACTGCTAAACAGGTCATGTTCCTTATAAAAAATCTTGACATTTTTCTAGAATGTTGTTTTGTTCCATTTATTGATTCTAGTCTATTGATTATTCATACCGTGTGTATAAGCCTAAGTGCTACGTCAACACTAACACATGATTTTTTTTATGTTTTTATTCATGTGAAGTGAGACATGAAAAATATAAATTGACACTAAGGCAGCTTTTCCAACCTTTAAACACAAGACGGCGATAGTGTGCACCATTCTGAAAAGCTTTGAGAAAAGGACCATTTTGAGAGGCACTTGATGGGAAAGCATCAAGCCCAGCGTCATTTCTGGCAGATCACGTGAGTCAAGCTTGCATCAGCCGATCACATCAGGGGCAGCTAATAAATGTTAATCGATAGTCATACACAGGGGTGCCGCCAGAAATTCTGGGCCCTATGGAAACCAAAATTTCTGGGCCCCCTATAAATAGGAAAATAAAAAGGGGGTCTGCTCTTCTGGGCCCTAAATCAGCCTGGGCCCTTAGAATTGTCCTAACCTTCCACCCCCTTAAGGCACCCATGGTCATACAACACACCGCGTTGACGTCTCTACTGAATGCACAAAGCCACGAAAAGACTTAGATCATGACACATACATGGTTATCCGTGACTCCTCTTCCGGGGAAGCAGGAATGGGAAGCTCATTAAAACATGTATTTAGCCCATAATGTGTGTGGCTTGTCATGTCAAAAAATGTCTTCAGTGGATCATGTTGAAATGAAGTGCTTCCCCATGCTAGATGAGGCTATAGGTAGTGAAATCAAACAAATATTGTTTTACTGTTTTACTTAGCTGACGTATGAACTAGGATAGCATAAAGCTAAGAGAAAACAAGACATCGCAATAAAAACGTTTTGATCAGGTATTTAGCTATCAGTCGGGGGCCTAAAGGGGACTAATATCAAGAGTAGCTCGATTTCACATGACACGGGTCAAACAGAACAAGTAGTCAAAATACTAATACCTAATTCTTTACTTTGAGGGTCCATCAAAAGACATTTAACTGACTATTAACTCCTTAACCACAGGTCAAATTATTATTTTAACCCACCTGACCATAACTGTAAACAATAGTTAAGTAATTTAGACAATTCAATCTTGTGGAGTTGATCAACCAAAATGTGTTATACTAAGTTCAGTACAGGTCTACTTATGACACGGCCTACATACCACAGAATGTGCAACTGCATAATTTGACAGAAATCTGCACAGATCTAAACAGTTTTTCACAGGTTTCTGTCTAAAAAAACACTGTAAAAAATAATATTAAAGATTATCCTTTACATAGTAGGTGTGGCCCAATGATGCAGAAAACTTTGGGAGTTGTGGACAGACTCATGGGAACACAACATGATGTATTTAGTTATGTGTCACGGTTTCATTTCAGTCCAACACGTAGACTGAGGGAACATTTTCTATAACCTTTTGTGTCACTGAAGTAAGAGAACATATACTGTATTAATGTAACAATATATCCTGTTAACTTCTACTGTTATGTATGAATTCTGTGCTTGTTCCGTATAATATTGTCATGTCATGGAACCTCTGACATTCTAGAGGAGGTTTTTTTCTTCCGTCCCAGCACTACTGTGCAGATTTACATTGCAGTATAATCATAAAAACGTCAAAGTAAAAGGTAAACTCATCATTGTAAGCATGTCAGCTATTTGTTTATGTTTGAAATATGTTTAGGATACGTTTGTTGAAGTATAAAATGAAAAAAAGTAAATTATTTTGCTTTTATTATTCGCTGTATTGAAATGTAGTGTTAGTTTACTTGTTCACATAAATGAACCCGTTTTCTTTCAACAGAACTCTCCTTTTACAAAAGGGATTTTCATTATGAATTATTCTGGACAAAACATTACATTTACAGACTTCAAACTGAATGGTTTCTACAACCTAGGAGAATGGAGGCCTTTGTTATTCATCCCTTTCTTTCTGATGCTTCTTTTGTCTACTGCAGCTAATTCTATTCTTATATATTTAATCAAATCACAAAGTTCTCTGCATTCACCTATGTATGTACTAATAGGTTTTATGTCTCTTTCAAACTTAATAATGCCTATATCTTTCGTACCTCACATGCTTCTTAATTTTTTATTTAACTGGAGTGGCATATCACTGAACGGGTGTTTGATACAAATGTTTTGCATTTACTTTACTGGATCATTTAATACTACTTTGCTTTTTTGGATGGCAATAGACCGCTACTTTGCAATATGCAAACCTCTTAATTATCATACATACATGGAAATCTGCAATTTTGTAAAGTTTGTAATTCCACCAGTAATGAGAAATGCTGTTTTGGTGATTATTATGGTCTGTCTGGCTGGAAAACGTTCATATTGTACAAATATAATTGATCATTCCCTATGTGAACACATGCCAGTGGTGCAGTTGGCATGTGGTGATATATCCATAAATAATTTTGTAGGTCTTCTAAATGCTTTTGTCATACCGATTACTGATTTTTTTCTTATTACTCTTTCTTATGTTGTTATTTTTAACTCAGTGTTTAAATCTGGAAAGGCACAAATGAAGGCCATTAATACCTGCATTACTCATTTATTTGTTTTGACAGTTAGTTTGATTTGTGCCTTGATGGCATTTTTGATATACAGAATAAGGAATAACATTTCTTCCAACAGCCGTATATTCATAAGCATCTTATATTTACTTGGTCCAAGCTGTTGTAACCCAATAATCTATGGCTGGAGAACTAAAGAAATAAGACAGACATTTTTTAAGTTTATGAACATAAAGGTCTTGCCTTTTTTGGAAAAATGAACGACTTTTCTAAATAAATGGATATATGGGTGACAAAACAAGAATGGCTAATGTTTTATTGAGAACTTCTTGTTTGTAAAGAAATGAAATGTGCTGTTAATAACTGCATTAAAAATTATTAAGCGATGAAGCAACACTGTTTTCCTAATTTAAAACAACAGATGACAAATGAACAAAATGAAGAGCAGTCCTGAGCAGGACTCAGGGCCTTATCTGCAACTGCATCACACAGATGCTCTTTGCATGTACAGATTAAATATAAAATACTGGGCAGTAATGACGATCACTTTAAGCAAGTAATAAACGATGAAAACTGTAAAAAACGAAGGGGGTCTTTGCTAGTGACATAAGAGACTGACAAGGAAGCCATCAAAAACAGATAAATGTTCTTAAAGGGGTCACATATACTTGTTTTTCTGTGTCTTTGGTGTGTTATAAGTTGCCCATGTATGCATGTATAAGACACATGAAATTGCAAAAATTAAAGTGTCTAAAAAAAAAGAAAATTCCATCTAAAAGCGAAAGCTCACGAAGACCTGCCTGAAACGCCTCGTGTAACCACATCAATTTGTGGTATGATTTAACTAAGTCCGGCCAAATGTATTCGCAGGTAAAGTTGGTGTACCTGTCAGTACAATTGCTTTGGATCCTGATGTTCCAAATATGGTGAGAGGCGTTACATTTCTGTCACACGCTTGCAAGATTCGACCAATCGCTACGCACTGGTATACTGGCCATTATTAGCACACCTCGCTTTTCAGAGCAATGAACTTTATAAAACGCATTTCAGAGAGGCGGGGCAAAGAGGATACATACAAAAATGCACGGTATGGGAAAAATACAGTGTTTTTTCACCTTAAATCATGTATAAACATTGCATTACATCTAAAACAAAAAAAAATGTGTTTTAGCCGTGTCAAATGACCCCTTTAATAATGCATAGATACAACAAAGATTGATATAAGTTATGAGATAATAAGGTAGCCTACTGTAAATCCGTTGTTAAGTGGTGACATGAGGAACACCTTTTTCCTTTTTCAAGCATCCATTCATTTCAAGCGAGTTTACAGCTTGAACAGTTGTTTATGAGCACTGTTCACTCATTTAGCAAATTTAAGCGATGTGTTAACTCAAAGTATATGGGCCTTTTTTGACACATTTGCATGGGTGTGTATTCATCAGTGTTGGGGAGTAGCTAACTACAAGTAGCGACGCTACTAACTTAACTACATTTTTCTGTAGCTTGACGGCAGTTAAGTTACTTTTAAAACAGTGTCGCTTTTCCGGTAGTTAAATACTTTTACAAGCAAGTAGCGGTGTAGCGAGCCCAAACGCTACTCGCTACATTCCATTGCGACGAACTTTAAAGCAATAAGTAGTGCAGCGCACTGAGCACATGCGTCGTCACCTTACTTACTACTGAACATGTTTGCATTACTGCCAGCTATTGTCCTGTGACGCATCACGCGGCTTACGCACAGTATTCAGATGCGTCTGATGATTACGTGAATGTGCCGAAGTTAACTCGACACACACACATCCATCCAGGATGGAGCAAGGCATGGCGACTGAATTTCAGATTCAGAATCGGAAGATGTATAATGTTTCTATAGCCTTTTAAAGTGAAAAACTGGGTATTTCTCCAAAATGCTGCAGTAAAAAATCCATATGGTGTGCATATATTGTGGGACGGCCCCAACTGAAACCCACCATCCGTTTTTTCTACTTATTACAAATAGGTTATTGACAAGAGACACGGATCCTCTACATTTAAATAAAGCTTTAAAAGCAGCGTTCCTGGAATTTACGGTAAACCACTCAATATCTGCACATCTAAACGGCGGATGGCTTGACCCTCAGTGATTAATTGCCCATGGCCTTATTTGTCCAAGTTCATGTCTCTTAAAGATGCAAACAGTAATGGTTACACGTTTTTATGTATTCTGTTCGAAACTAAAAATTATATTGCAGTCTGTATTGAAGACTTTAAGCACAAATTTAAGGAAACACATACAGGTGAGTAATTTGGCCCAACATTTGTTCTTTTTGTTGTTTTAATAATTCACATAGTCTACATTTAGCAAACTTGAGATAAATTTGAGTTTAACTTTAACTTGCGTACGGTGTAGTTTACAAAATAAAATAACATTGAAATCATAACTGTATTGTATTACATTGTTTTCTTAAAATATTTTTCATTAACAATGAATCAGTTATTCTTTATATACAATGACACTCTAAAAGTAGTTTCAATGTAGCTAGCTACTTTTTTATAGTAACTTGTAGTGTAGCTAACTGCTTTTTCAAATGGGTAACTAAGCTGTAACTTAACTACTTTTATCGATGAGTAGCTTGTAGCTTATCTAACTACAGTTTCATAGTAGCTTCCCCAACACTGGTATTCATGAACATTACACTCATTACAGAAACGAAGTGTTTGCTTGCTATTGGACTATTGAAGTAAACATTTTCTTTAGAGAGAGAGTGTTTAATTAAGCTCACATAATAAGAAATTGAAAAGTTGTATGGCATTAATACCATTTTGATTTCAAATGCTATGGTTGTTATTGTTATGCTATTTCATTGTGTTAAGATGTGTTTTATTGATGGTGTGTGATTCCAAATAACCGTCTTTATATTTCTGGGTTACTTTGTTATACTTTGCAATTGCTTTTTTGCTGTATATATGAAGGCAAATGTACTGTTGTGACTTCCCACCCAGACTATAAAGGGCTCAGCATACTACATTCAAAATCTACAAACTACCGTCTGTGAGATGATTTTGAACAAAATCTGGACCAAAAGACAATTTGTTTCACTTGGTCGCCGCAGCAAACCAAACAGAACTCTCCGGGAAAGATTGTGTTGGCCGATAAACACCCTCAAGCCACCATTGGTCCATGACCATTTCGTTATAGGTGGTTGTGTTATGCAGCGCCACCCAGTCTCTGGGAAATAAGGCATCATTTTATTTAGCTGAGGTGAGGTCGTATTTGCATACATCATGTGAAACCCACCTCCACTATAAAAACACTATACAGTGTCTCAATGTTTTCGAGTTTCGTTTTACACCAAAACGCAGAACAAAAGCGCAATTCGCCTACTCAATGCCTGATTCTCTCCCCAGAAGGAAACAAAAGTTACCATACAGAGTATGGAGACTCAAGTGGGACTTCTACAAGCTGAAATATCAATGTGGCAACATTTTCTCAGTGACTCTCTCAAATTGTAGCAAGGTATCCTAGAACGCTTTGGACCTCCTGCTGATGACACCCCTGTAGTGCCATATACATGGCTACACCCAGTGCCCAGCTCGACATCTTAACAACCAAGCTCAACCAGACCAGGTGCCATCACCAGGTATGATCAGTGAAAATGTTTCACTTAGAAATGTGACATGCCCACCTCAACCCAAATTCCTGTGATAACACAAGCATAATCCTTCCATCTGTGTTATAACAATCTAAGCTGTTTTTGCGGGAGACGCACGTGTATTTCCTGAAGCTTGCCGTTCTTCCTTCTGAAAGCCAGGAACAAATACGGAGAGGTATCCTGGGCCTTTTTTAAAACCCATGAAGAACCTCCTACTATCTTTTGGCCAACATGTTGAGTGAGTTGTCCTGAGCAAGAACAAATTGACCTAATTTGTAAACATGCTCTTAAAAAGTACAGAGTTGCACTTTATGGAACTTCTGTTTCCTCAGTCATGAATCTTCTTTTGAGAGCTCATGAGCTCCATGCTGTTCTGCGGCCGAGTAAATACTTTCGCCTTATGCACAAACTAAAGCTAAAGCTGGCAAGTAACTTACTGTTACAAGTGCTTTAGGCCCAGAGGTGTCAAGTAACGAAGTACAAATACTTACGCAGCTTAAATTTACCACCAATTTCGACTTGATTTAAGCATGCATAAGACCCTATCACAATGGTCTTGAGTAGGCTATAGCGCATGTTTACATCGGAACAGCTGAGCAGCGCAGAGAATGTGAACACGTTCCATAACTATCCCTTGCGTGTTTTTACATACTAAGATACCTGGAACAGGTAAGGTACTTTTATTGTTTTCCCTTTCTACCGGATGTTCAGCAATGGTCAGCGTGACAATCGTGACAACTGATCCCAGTTTACAAACTCTTTTCCGAAATGTCATTGTGTTTTAGCATTCATCATGTCATGTTGTTCGATCGGAGGAAATCGGTCATCCTTCCCTGTCATTTCAGTTTAATTATGACGGCAGAATTTTAGCAAGATACGGGGACTGTTTACTTCAATTTAATCTCCGTCAGGCCTCGCTTTATGTTACAACGTTGGGCTGGTCGGTGCTATAAATTCCGTGGTTTTCCTTGAATTCATGGTCGCGGAGTGTGCAATTGTAGCGATTTTAGCTGCATGTTAAAATAAGGATGAGTGTAACTCGCCAATAAGATTCTCCACCAGATCTATCAAGATCACTGTAGAGAGATTCAAAGTAGGGAAGGAAGGAGACGGGAACCGGCAGACATTTAAATAAAGGTTTAATATAAATAATAACAGAACAAAACAAATCACAAACAAAAACACGGAAGTAAAATGACAGCCGGCCGCCCCTCACAGTCGACGGCCGGCGAATAAAACATAAATACAAATACAAACGTAAAACATGTCCGGGCCCGGTCCTCTCTTCGACGGTCCGGTTGCTCGTTCTCTTATATGCTCCCGATCTCCTACGTGATTCGAGACCGGTGCACGCACAGCTGGCGCTCATTAACAATTACTCATCGGTCTCGAACCACAGTCTCGCCCCGCCTACTCCACTACAATAAAATACATGAAATGAGTTATTTAAAACGTCAATTTCAATCAAGGAATTAGTTTAGCTCAAAGGAAAATACATATAATGATTGTCATTACACATACATATTTTACAATTCTGATTAGCAGGATGGTGATAAAAAATCCTAAATGTATTCGTCCAGCAAATGCATTGATGATTTATACACTAACGTTATCTCATGACCATAAGTAACGTGACTTTACCAAACAGAATTAAGAGCAGAGGTAGCATAGATCGAAACACAGTTTAAGTGACCCGTTTGTGAGCGTGAACACAGAGAACCCATCACAAATGCCTTTATGGTTTTTATTAAACTTTACTCTACATGGTAACATAAATGACGATCGCATAAACAAAAACAAATACATAAGACATGAAACACAAACGCGCTAGGAAACGCAGAGAGAGAGAGAGAGAGAGAGGGAGGTAGGGCATGGCCGCGAGGCAGGTAAAACATGTCTGAAAACCAACAAAATCACCTTAACAAAGAGGCACGCTGTTAACGCAGCTACTCTATATTTAGAAACGGATACTTGCAATCTCGGTATTGGACCAATATCCATATGCAGGTGGATGGAAATCTTGAATGGTTTCAGAATGCAGTCCTGCTAAAACGCTGAGTTTAGGTTCTGAGTCCGAAGTTCCATGGTCTAATCAGACTGCGCAGAGGCGAGCCCCAAGCCGGGGTGTCCTTTGGATTGTCCTCCGCGACCTATTTCTTTACCCTTCCAATTCCTAATTCCAAAGTCCTCCCAAGTTGATCGGTGATGGTGTTTTAAATGCATACCTGCCCTGCTGCCAGATGGTCTGTGGGCCAATGCCATATAAGTGATAAGTGGCCCAGAGAAAGTTCCTTTGTTTCTCATTGCGCCTCATTTGCATAGCTCTGACAGTATGGTCAATTTGCATTTAATACATAAACTTAGTTATGGACATAGTATGATGCATGCTATGTTTTTATAACATAGCTCATCATATAGGGAATTCAGAGAGTTGTAGTTACATATGAAAAATGCAAGGCATTGAACTGTGAATCATCCCAACGTATGAATACATCAAATGAACCCTTAATCAAAACCTGCATATCTAAAACAATCCCTGGCCTTCAGTCCCCAAACAATGTAGAAGCATACTCGCCTGCGTGCAACCGGCCATCCATCTCCAGCAGCATCAACCACCAGTAAATAATTCTGGAACATCCGGAGACACGTGTCGAAAGGGATAGCTGGATCTCCAGGACATGGCAAAAACGGCGTGGGAAACGAAGAAACAGAAGCCATCCTCATCACAAAAGAAAATCCTCATCGCCAATTTGTTATGTCCTTAGTAAGTAACAATGAGGAGGCGTATGGACATAAAGAATACTTTATTTAAAACAAAGAAAGTAGCAGAATAGTATAGCGCGTGTAGTCGCTGGTGTAACACTTCTCACTCTCCGTCTCCTATTCCCACATACCCATAGAAGCAACCTCTATGCCACCTACAGGTCAACATGCACATAAGAACACAACAGTTTTGAAGTTATAATAGTTGTGATTTTCATTACCATCAGGATTCACTGTATTTAAACTACACCATTCAGGCATTTAGAGCAAGCAAGTAAACCATTTATTTATTACGTAAATAACACTTAATAAAACACAGCATATTAAACCGTCACAATTGTTTATTAAAAAATGATTCCAAGTATTCCATGGCCAAACAATACATTTTTATGAGAATAAGATGCTAAAGTGAGCATCATCAGCAGTAAATCTTCAGCTCTTCCAAATTTACACTGGAAGTGATATGTCAGCTGTCATTGTGTAGTTGCCTTGGCCCTCGTCATGTATCTTGTCACCGATTGCATCACTACTTCTTTGAATGACGTGGCCGAACAAAAGGGACATGTTGTCCTGACTAGCAAAAAGTAAAGTTGCTTATTATAGCGCCATCTTGTGGAAGATTTATTCTTTGTAGTACTTTTAGAGCATTCAGATTTGATGGTGGCAACAAAGTTTTATGTATGATTTTGCTTTTTATATTACGTTTTATTAAAGTTAATATTTCGTTTTATTTATATTTTTCCAAACAACTTCTAATTTTGAATTTTAAAGAGAAATTCACTTGGGGAAGGTATATATATATATATATATATATATATATATATATATATATATATATATATATATAAGCTAAACTGTGCTGTGCAGTATTATTTATTGTTTATTAAGAATACAGTACATAGTTGCTAACGTATGTACTTTTTTGTTACAAAAACATCCAAAATTACAAAATCACAAATCTTTTTGCTTAGCTTTTGGAAAATTTCTTGAGTATTAAACTTCTAATATTTGTGAGCACATTATGAGATTTGTTACTTTATATTATGTGATAAACATAAAATGTGTTAAATAATAAGCTAAATTACCATTGGATTTACATGTAAAAACAATGTGACATTTACGAATACAATTTTATTTATGCATATACTTTCATTTCAAAGACCAAATGAGCAATTTTACATTTTCATTCAATACATTTACAACTGTCACATTGTTGCAACTAAAGAAATGCCTCACCATGCATGCAGTTTGGAAATGGTTCAATTGATGCAAGATGCATTAGCCAGGCAGAATCTTTACATCCTTTATGAATTTTATAAACGTTCGTCTTATTTCTTTTGTTCTCCATCCATAGATTATTGGGTTAAAACAACTTGGAAAAAATAAATATACGATGCTCATAAATATACGGTTGCTGGAAGACACATTATTTCTTATCCTATATGACATAAATGCAATCAACGCAGAAGTCAGACTAAGTGTTATAACAATGATATGAGTAATGCAGGTATTGAGGGCCTTCATATTGGCCTGTCCAGATTTGAACACTGAGACAAAAATTACAACATAGGAAGCAGTAATCAGTATAAAATCTGTAGTTGGTATAAGAAAAGTAGAAAAAAGTCCCATAAAGTTATTGATAGATATGTCGCCACATGCCAACTGAACCAATGCCATGTGTTCACATGCACAGTGATCAATGATATTTGTACAAAAAGACAGTCTTGCAGCCAGAGAGACCACAATTACCACCAGTAGGGCATTTCTTATTACTGATGGAATAATAAACTTTACAAAATTACGTATTTCCATGTATTTATGATATAAAAGAGGTTTGCATATTGCAAAATAACGGTCAAGTGCCATCCAAAAAAGCAAAGTAGATTGAAATGCCCCAATGAAATGAATACAAAACATTTCTATCAAACAACCAGTCAGAGATATTCCACTCCAATTAAATAAAAAGCTAAGAAGCATGTGAGGTACAAAAACCATAGGCAATGTCAAGTCTGAAAGTGCCATAAAACCTATTAGTACATACATAGGGGAGTGCAGAGATTGTTGTGATTTGATTAAATATATCAGAGTAGAATTTGCTGTGATAGACAATACAAACATCAGAAAGAAAGGGATGAATAACAAAGGCCTCCCTTCTCCCAGGCTGTAGAAAGCATTCATTTTGAAGTCTGTGAATGAACGATTTTGTGAAAGAAGATCCTTCATGTTGAAAAGCCTGTTTGCACACTTTGGTTCTGTGGATAAATGTTGTTAGTAAAACTGAAAGAATGAATTGTTATAACCTATCACACTATGCTACATTACAGTTATTTTCGGTATATGACTGTTGAAACAAATATCTGTTCGTTTTAATTGCTGTTACTGCTAATATAAATAAAAAAGAAGAAAAGAACAAGTAAACTATCATTCATGAATTTAAGAAAATCAATATCATCAATGATATCATAAACATTTCGAATGAACTTGTTTACATATAATATTAGAGTTTAAATTGCACTACATAAGAGGGAAGAAGAAACAACAATTGACACTTCAACGTGTCAGAAATCCAATGAATGACTCATATAAAAAGCATACAAGCATAAAATCCACATATAACAGGAGAAGAATGCAAAATATGATGTTAAATCTGCCCACATCACTCATTATCAATCATTAATATTTGCACTACTTATTACATTATAATAACAAGATCCATTCCATGTAGAGCAATCACATACATATTATTAGTTAACATGCCTGGTTGGATGCCTTGTCTTCAAGTAAAATAAAAAACTGGACACGACATGGTCTCTAAATACATTTTGATGTGTCCCCATGAGTTTACTTCCATGGAGGAATAATACTTCTTCCTTTTTGCTGTGTCATATGACTGTGGGCAAGGTAGCTGTTTGTATGCATTCAAAATTCATAACAAAAATAAAAAAATACTCCATATGAGCCTAGTTTTTTAATCTTAACCAGACTAAACCTGGCCTAGTAGGTTTCACAGGTTTGTCAAGCTGGTGCTTAACCAGGCCTGACCAGAACTCCCCTAACCTGAACAGGATATAACAATATGGCTGGATGACTGGGTATAGCACTACGGCTTTTCGTTTTTTTAATACCCGCTTTAAGTCTCGGCTGGGCCAAGAGGCCTTCCTTGTGAAGTTTGCTTGTTCTGCCTGTGTCAGCGTGTGTTTCCACCAGGTACCTCCATTTCCCGTACAGTCCAAATCAGGCCGTCTGTCCAGAAGGTCCCCTGCTTACGACATGCATGCTGAAATATACTCCAAGCCTCCTATAGCCCAGCTGATAAGTGGACTTAATATGTTGTAGATGATAGATAGATGAATGGATGGATAGATACATCTGATGTTATTAATGTTGTATATAAATGTTGTCTACTTCCTCCCCTTTCCATTATGCAATGTGAAGATATTGTTAAATAGACATGTTTAATTCTTTCCTTTGCTTATCAATGAACCCAAATAAGTGAAACAGAGTTATGTTAAAAAAGTACGTACAAGGACACAATGCATACATATTATGCTTGTTCTACATCTTTTGACCTCTAAATCTGCAAATAGCATATCTGTGTAAAGCCTTTTGGGTTTGCACCAGGTACCTCCATTTTCCGCACAGTCCAAAAACATGCAGATGAAAGTGAATTGGTTATAAACTGACATTAGTTGTCTGAACATTGGAGAATATTTGATGTGATGGACTGGCCATCTGTCTAGGAAGTCCCCTGCTATGCTGGGATAGACTCCGAGCCTCCTGCAGCTGACATGTGGATTTAACATGTAGTAGATGATAGATGGATTAATGGATGGATGGATAGATACATCTGATGTTATAAATGTTGTATATAAATATGATAGATAGATGATAGATATAGATAGATAGATAGATAGATAGATAGATGGATGGATGGATGGATGGATGGATGGATGGATGGATGGATGGATGGATGGATGGATGGATGGATGGATGGCGGATGGATGGATGGATGGATGGATAGATAGATGGATAGATGGATAGATGGATAGATATAGATACAATGCATACATATTATGCTGGTTCTACACCTGTTGAACTTTGAAGTCTGCAAATAGCATATACTGTGTAAGGCCTTGTTCAACAAGGAATAAAACTCAACAGATGTCCATATAAAATGTTATAATGCTTCAATTCAGTCCACAATTCTGGACTTTGTTTATTTGCCAAGCCCTGCCTCAAGGGGCCTGTAAGTGTAACAAGGGAGATAGACCTGTAATCAGAGTGGACTGAGAGACCGTTCACATCAACAAGGGCCCAATTATCTCACATCTGTGGTAATGAGGCTTTGTGTGGCCCCAAATGATCAGTGTGATGTCAGTCCTGTCCATCACAAATCACTTTTTTTCATTGTACATTGTCACTGGTTAATTTGTTAAATCCGTTGTTTTCGTCTCGTTGTTTACCATTTCAAGTGTTTCTGGCTCTTAATCCGGAGTCTGCAAAAATGATGTTTGACCTTTCTTTTTCAAAAGGTATAGTAGTGCCCAATGTTACAGACGTAAATGTATTATTATATTTCTTTTGTAGTTTCTATACCATTCACTTTTTTTTACAACTCATGAAATTCTGTTATTAAAATAATTAGAAAATTAAACCCCATCATAAAGCAATACTACTAAGGCTGCACAACAAAAATAGTACTGTTAAGGACAAGTAGAAATTTAATTTTACCCAGCCCTGTTGGATTTTGTTGTGTGAACAAAACAAAGATAGCATTTAGATGTCATACGGTACAAAAAAGTTAAAAAGACCAACAAACAAACACAACGAACAATCAGACATAATGAACAAAACACAATACACTAAACTGGTAATACTGTATAGTCCATCTACGGTACATTTATGGAGGTGCTTGATTGTAAGAGGCAGATGTGTGCCATATGAAACTCAGGACAAATGTTAATGTATATATTTAAGTTTTATTTTATTATTAAACATATTAAACATAGTTAAATATTAAAGACCAAAATGGAGAGGTAAAAAGTTGCGTTCCCTTTCTGTTGGTCTCTCAACGTTGTGTCGACAGAATGGGGTTTGAACTTGAGAACCTATCCTCTGACTTGACCTTGGAAAGGCCAATGAACTTGGCGAACTCCATTCATTCAACTTTTGTTCTACAGAACCTGCGAGGATCTTTAAATGCCAAGCGATTTTCATCTCAACAAAGGCTGCTGAATTTACGACGGGGGCAGCGGATTCGTCCCCTTACTCATCACCTTTTTTATGCCCTGGGCGTTTCGGCAGAAGCTGAGATGTCTAAAAGAGTAGTTTCTACTGTATCTCTCCACAGTGGGCTGTCTTCCGACATTTCTTGCTGCTGTGCTCGTGGATGCGGCGGGCTTATCCTGGACGGCGACGGGCACGACATCCATATAACATGCCTGGGCATGCTGAGACGACGTCCAAGGATACTACCTGCCAACACTGGGAGCAGATGGGTATTAAGGTGTTGCGGTCAAGGGTGGCATTATTTTGCCTGCATACAGCCACCACCTCGTCAGCTTCCCGATTGGCGGTGTCTGCTGCTTCTGCGCAACAGTCCACCTCGGCGGGGGTGATGTGGGGATTTCCATTAACGTGAACTCGCCTAACCTGTCCTCACAAAGGCTGCTCAAAGCCAAGCCGTGTTTAGCTCCGATGCCATTCTTCCCTCTTTCCCTGCCAGCCTTTTAAAAAAAGTTGCCAGCCAGAGCCAGCGTTTTTTAACATTTTCACACAATTTTGATGGCTCACACTACATTTTCTGTAATTAATTTTTGGACAAACAATATCTCAAATGAAAGAACAGAGTCCCTGCTTTCAAATAAATAAACTGTATTTTTTATCACCTCTTAGATGTGGGTAGGTTTCTGTCATGGTTCTGTCTCATCATGGCCTATATTTCTTGGTCTTGTGGCTGAACCAGGTCAGGATCCCTTGTTTCTTGTAGAGAGAGAGGTTTTGGGCCTCTTGGTATGCCATACTCTCTCTGAGTCTCGTCTGTGTTTCCTTTCCATGCGTCTCGTTATTGCTTGTTAATTTGTTCATGACCCGCACCTGTCCCCTCTTGATTTAGATCCCCATATATTGACCTTGTGTCTCTTGTCTTGTGCTGGTTCATTGTCTCTGTTGTGTCATCCGTGGTGAGTCACTGTGTCTTTTATAGTCTAGTTAATGGTAGTTTTATATCAAGTGTTAGTGTTAGTGTTAGTCTAGTCTAGTCTAGTTATTCCTTGTTCCTGCTTCCATGTTCCGTTATGTTACCCCCTCGTGGGTGTTTGTTTTTCTTTGTTATCATTTATTATTAAAGTCTGTTAATATCTTACCAGCTGTCTGCACTTGGGTCCTTTGTCTGGTCTCACCTATACTCCTGACAGTTTCTTCCAAAATGCATCACTTTGATTAAACAGCTGAGATAATAAAAGAAATTGGTCAAAGACTCCACCCAGATTAGACTCAACAATGATTAAAATCAGAAAAAATATATGCGTTCTAGGTTCAGAGTTTCTGCTCTTTTTCCAAACGTGTATAACAGCGCCACCTGCTGTACAACAGTACAAACACCGATTGCCGTAATATCTCTTCTATGGTAGGGAACGATTTTTTATTAAATGACGAGGTAACACGTCAATGGCGGGGAAAGTGTTGAGATAGTCTGGCTCTATGTCGATGTACCCCGATGGTGGTGCCAAGGTTTCCCTTCAAGGCGTGTGAGTTTGCTGTGGGTCTGGCTGCTTCCACCCTGAAAGCCATTGCGACTCTGCAAGTCCACCGAGCCAAGGTGTTGAAAGATCTGAACGAGAGTACGTCCGACCCAGGCCCTCCGGGGGACTAAGGTGGTCACACAATGTTATTGTTGTTTTGCGCATGTGATTCTGTTTATAACCATCACAAGGTTCACACTGAAATCTAAAATTGGCAACATTTTCAATTTGTTTTTGCAGTGTAAAAATAGTCAGTGGTATCCCAAGAATGTCTCTGTAAAGTTTCAGCTCAAAATACACCACATATCTTTCATTACAATATGTTGAACATTTGTGGATGCAATGGAAAACGCGCCATTTTTGTATGTGTCTCTTTAAATCCAAATGAGCTTCTGCTCCCCTCCCCGTATGCAAAATAGATGGTAGAACGTATATGCTTTGGTAGAACGAACATCAAGACAAGCAATATGGCAGAAAGTGCAATTACGTCTGTAATGCCCTTTCCAACCAAAACCATACCCTAACTGCACTAATAATCACCTTAATGCCTTGTTCATAAATACTAATTAAATGTAAAAGACAAAAACATAGATAGAAAAATATATGCTGACCATTGCGGTATGAAATGTTGGCCATTGATGATTAATCATGTGCTTGCATATAACGTCTTGGTTATAGACGTTCCCTTTCTGTCGGTCTCTCGACGTTGTGTCCAGAACGACAGATGGGGTTGCCTATGGAAAACGCCACAACGCTGTATCGTGTCACAATGTCTAGCGAAGCGACGGTATCAGGCCTAGGCGTGTCAGCTTGATGCTTTCGTGAAACTGTAACCTTCCAGTGTGGTGGTCGGGGGGTTCCAGAGCTTTCTTGGGGAAAGATGGGTACAGCCCTGACCAGTAACCTTTCACGGACGGAGGCCTTAGCTCTGTACTGGCGAGAGGCCGTCCGGCTCGGATTTACACCGTAAGCGCAACTTCCTTAATTAGGGATGCTCTGCCCATACAACCTTTAGGGGGTGCTTGCTTAGTGATGGATGGAATGCCTGTTCTTAACCAGTGTTTGGGTAAGAAGGAAGGTTGGTAAGGTACCAGTTTCTTAGCCATGTGTTTTGGTAAGAAAAAAGGAAGATAGCACACTGACCCAACCTCTTGGAGGGTGGGAAGGTGCTTTCGCAGGCATACGCCCCCCGGATACCAGTCCTACATGTCGCCACACAGGACGTGAGCTGACACCGGGTTTACACGCAGGTTGTTAACCCTTGCGAAGGCGTAGCCCAACCCGCAGCTCTACAGATGTCTGCTAGAGAGGCGCTTCTGGCCAGTGCCCCGGAGGTGGCTATACTCACTGCCAGTGGGTATGGGAGAATCTGAGATCGGAATGCTGTCGTAACGGCATCCACGACCCAGTGCGCCAGCTTCTGCTTGAAGACAGCCTTCCCCTTCTGCTGTCCTCCAACATAGACAAGGAGCTGGTCAGAGCTACTTAAGCTCTGCGTGCGGTCCAGGACACAACACAGATGGGGTTGGGTCTTCCTCCCCGATGGGGAACACCTGCAAGTCCACCACTTGGTCCCGGAAGGAAGAAGTGGGAACTTTGGTCACGTATCTGGGCCTTGGTCTCAAGATAACGTGAGAGTTTGCCAGGGCCGAATTTAAGGCAATCCTGAGACACAGAGAATGCTTGGAGGTCCCCTACCCTCTTGAAGGAAGCGAGCGCCCACAGGAGGCCATCTTACTCGTCAGGTGAGGAAGATCGGAACCTCCGATGAGGCGGATTCCACCCTCTCGCGTCCCTTAGGACCCCTCGCGCCTGCTGCCGTTGTGCTACGCTGTCCTCGGAACTCGACCTGAAGTGTTCCAGGCAGTTCAACACCGACTGGGCGCATGCTGCGGAGAGTCGCGCCGTCATTGACAGAGTCAAGTTTCATACCGAGAAAGAGGATGCTCTGCACTCGGGAGAGCTTGCTCTTCTCTCGGTTGACCTGTAATCCCAACTGATCTAGGTGCCGGAGCATCAGGTCCCTTTGTGTATATAACATATCTCGCGAATGTAAATAAGCCAAAATAAGCCAGTCGTTGAGATAGTTTAGTACCCTCACATCTCCCTCCCCTCAGGGAGATAGAGCGTCTTCCATGATCTTCGTGAAGACCGTGGGGACAGGGACAGACCGAAAGGGAGAACAGGTCAATTGCCACGAAACCATTCCTGACACCTGATAGATGTCTGGATGCGCCTCTGCGTGAGCATCCTGAACGGCAGGTTGTGAATGTGCTTTGTTCAGGGTACCCAGACCTATGGGGCGCAACCCGCCGTTATTCATGGGAACGATGAAGTGCGGGGCTGTAACCCACTGAACATCTGGACGGAATCGATACCCGTTTCGCCAGAAGGGTGGTGACCTCTACCCAAAGTACGGAGGCGTCCCTGCCTCTGACAGAGGGAGAGTGATCCCCCGAAACCTGGGAGAATCTCCGACGAACTGGATTGAGTAACCAAGACGGACCACTCTCATTAGCCACAGAGACAGTGTGGGCAGCTCTCGAGCACCCAGGGACTGTGACAGGGGGACCAAGGGGACGGTCTGCTTCATCATTCCCACGGGGGGTGGTTCGTCGGCTGGCGAATCTAACCATATGTCGCGGGGGGTCCCCGGAGGGAAGGTTGGCTCCGCGTTTTTGCCTGCCTGGACGGACAGCTGCACGCACTGTCGGTTTGAGAATGGTGGCAGTTGTCGTGTGTGTACGACCCTACGCCTCGCCAGGGCGTGAGGTCGGGTTGCCGGGCACTGTTCTCCCTGGTGTCTTTCCATCAGTGTCCCTTCTCGCGAGAAGGTTGCTGACGGGGTGGAGGTTTCCCCCTCGACCTCCGCTTCCAGGGTGCCTGTGGGGGCACAGGAACCGGAGCCGATTTCGAATTGGTCCACGCCACGTGGGATCTAGGAGGCCTCTAGGTGACAGAGTCATGGCGCGGAAAAAATGTGGCTAATTACCACTGTCTGCTTCACCGTCAAAAACTGATGAGTGCAGTCCTCGACGGCGTTACCAACAACCCACCCTGCGAAATGGGTGCATCAAGAAAGCGGACTTTCTCTGTGTCATTCTTCTGCGCAAGGTACAGCCGGGGGTGTCTCTCCTGGACCACTACCGTGGACATCACCCGACCCAGGGCCCGTGCAGCCACCTTGGTCGCCTGTAGAGCGCTGTCAGTGGCAGCACGGAGATCCTGCATTATACCCGGGTCGGTCTTACTCTCGTGGAGCTCTCTCAACGCCTTGGCCCGGCGGACCTGCAGGATGGCCATTGCGTAAAGAGAGGAGGCAGCCTGGCCTGCGGCAGCACAACCCCTTGACACCAGTGAATCCGAAGTCCTACACGCTTTGGATGGTAGGCGTGGCCGATTCCCCCAGGTGGTAGCCGCCTGCGGCACAGGTGCACCACAGGCGCACATTCCACCCGGGGGATCTTGATTGTAGCCTTTGGCTGCCTCACCATCGAGGGAAGTAAGGGAGCAGGAGCTGGTTTAACTGGAGTGGGCCGTGAGTGGAGCGCTCCAAGTTTTACACAGCTCCTCATGCAAACAAAATGGCCCCCGGGGTGGGCGTGGTTTGCACCGCGCTCCGACCTCAGGAACCACGTCTCCCCGGGTTAGCACAGTTGACACCACTTCTGCATCCTCCTGAACTCGACAGCTGGGAGTGGAGCTCGGATTCGTCAGAGTCGGATGCCAGTCTCCCTCCGATGCTGCGAGCTTATCTCATCTACGTCATGCATCGTTTCTGAGTGCGTGCCTGAGGATCCGGACGGTATGCCACCGCCGGTTGGGGAACGTTCAGAAGAGCGAATCGGGTCGGCCCGTGAGCACTTGGTTGGCAGGTTTATGCTCGCAGAGGTCCCCACATAACTAACGCTGCTAATACAGGCGGACTTCGGGGCCGTAGCCAACAATATCACGGCCCGATGCTGGCTGGTTCCCGTAGGAAGACAGCCACCCGTGACCGCAACTTCTGAATGACAATCTGCCCGAAGTGCGGGCAAGATGTGTTAACGAACGCTGCTTCAGCGTGCTGGACGCCCAGACACCTAATGCAGTGATCGTGTCCATCCCCCTCCTCGATGAGGGTGCCGCACCCAAGAGAACAGCGGGACATGCCGCGCTGGAGATTGCTCAGTCCTGAAAAGGACCTTTTTTAGAAAAAATCTCTAACACCTCCGGAACCCCATCTGTCGTTCTCGACACAACGTCGGAACTAACAGACATAAACACGGATATAGGCAAAAACATGCATTCAGAGTACAGAGTTCGAGAAAACACTGAACTCACCCAGAAAGACACTACAAAAAAATTCTGTCGTTGTAATGTATAAGTTTTACCGAAATTATGTCGATCACAAGTCTTCTGAACCGTCGGAGCGATGCGTTTTACCACTAACGTTACTACATAACACCTGTCTTTGGATCATTGTAAAGTCGCAGGTTTAGCTGCGAACATGTAAACAACAGCCGCTTAACATGCTAAACACGTTATTTAAGAACGGCGATTTAAAAACGATGTGTAATACTTACTTCTACCGGAGATGAAGCTTGATTGCGAACAGCTGGTACTGATCCATATTTTCTTTGACAAAATTTGAAATGCTCTCCTATTTGTAGATTGCTTTGGATTAAAGCGTCTGCCAAATAAATAAATGTAATGTCATGTAAATGTATGTTGCTCTGATTTGAAAGATGTGTGCACTTTATGACTGCTATATTCTGACTCCTGATGTTTTTACAAATACTTGTGGGTCTTTATTGAAATTCAACACTATACTATTAGTAGACGCAATTTCAAATTTCTTAATAAAAAGTATACAAATTTCTGTCACGGAATGACGCCACAGACTGAAGGGAAGATTAGTAAATTCCAAAAACATCTTTACAGCATAAGTGGTGCGCCTGCTACCACCAGCTTTCGTGGTTTTATGGCGGAGGACAGCACCGTCCACTTCTTCCAGGGGGTTCCCACCCAAAAAAACATTTAAATTAGAGGCCCTCGAGAACCCACTGGACCCAGGGCTTATAAAATTGTGTAAACTGTAGGTTCTCTGTACTTTCATTGTGTACTCCTTCATGTCTAGGCCTCCTTTTAGTATGTGTGTGTGTGTTTCTGTGTGCCCCTGCTGTTCCAGCAAAAAAACGTGGAGCACTTCAATTCATAAATGTGATCTAACAAAGGTTACAGGGCAAATTTTAATCATATAATATGCAGTTTAGCTTGCTTGTAATTGGGATGAAGTAAACATCTTTTAATTATTTTAACACAAAGTGTTTGATTGTGTTGAATTAAAAACCCAAAATTGCTGGTCCACTAGACCTCAGCTTGGATGAAAGAGTATCACCTCCAGCTTTACAGAACTACTTGTGTTTCCAGCACACCCCACGGTGAAACACGATCTCACCATCCAATTTGACAATTCCACAATCACTCCCTCTAAAACAGCCACGAACCTTGGAGTCGTATTTGATGAACAGCTGTCCTTTAAACATCACATTACAAAGACAACGCAGTCATGCCGATATGCCTTATTCAACATTAGAAAGGTTAGACCCCATCTCACTCAGCATGCGGCACAACTCCTTGTCCAGGCCCTGGTAATCTCAAGGTTGGACTACTGCAATACTCTCCTTGCTGGTCTTCCTGCAAAGGCTATCAAACTGCTCCAGCTGGTTCAGAACGCAGCAGCACACCTCATCTTCCAGCAGCCCAAAAGGGCTCATGTGACACTCCTTTTAATCTCTATCCACTGGCTACCAGTCGAAGCCCCTGCAAGATTCAAGTCACTTATGCTTGCCTACAGGACTATCACTGGATCTGCAATGGCAATCTGCAATCCTACACTTGTAACCCCTATCAAGATCCCTGCGTTCAGCAAACCAGCGGTGTCTTGTATAGCCTTCCGCTAATGGAAGTGAATCGCTTTCCCGCTCATTCTCATTCACAACTCCATCCTGGTGGAACTATCTGCCTATCTCGGTCCGGTCAACCACATCTCTCACAACATAAAAAAAAACTACTTAAAACCCATCTCTTCTGTCAATACTTGACAGACAAATGAAAAAAATATAATAATAACTCTAAGCCTCTCTCTTTCTCTCATCAGGTAGTGGTCTAGCTTTTGTTGAAACCAGTAACTTTGTATTAGCACCCATTGTATTATTGCTCCTGTATGACATATCGCTTATTGCGTTATTAAGTGATCAATGTTATCAAATGCCACTCAGATGGTTTAATTCATTTTTATTAAATACAGTGCTCCTATCACAATTTCTACTAAACTGTTTTTACAGTCATTAAGTAATGGAAAGTCCTTCAGAGGATAAAAACGTGATTACCAACCGAATGAGACTGGTGCAACATGACAATGGCTTGTTCTTAATGGGATTGTTGTGTCGCTTTTAGTGTCGACAAAATTTGAAATGATTATAGGTTCTAGGGCATTCTATTGTCTTTTATCATGTTGCATCACGCCGCACCATGTCTGGTGTATACACAGTGTAATAGCAGATAACACACTTTGTTTATTTACACTGTTGATAATACTTCATAAAGTGATTGCCATGGCTGTCATTCAATCATTAATTACTTTCATATTATGTACAGACTAATATTGCAATCATATGTCACAGTTTATTTGGACTGTCATAAATAATAAAAAATAAAAGGTTGCTGTTAACCACTATACATGGATAACTGGTAAGTATAGATGCTACATACCAAAGGACTAGTTCACTATAAAATAAGCCTCCTTTTCAAAATAGGAATAAAGGTTACTATAGGAAGTCAATGGGGGCTTATTTAGAAGTGAACTACTCTTTCAAGACTTGTAGTGTTCTAAACTACTGACAATACCATAAGAGGTCTACTTATCACAAAAACACTCATAAGACAGAGTTATCAAGGTTTAAAGAAAGACTGTCACACAACAACCTCAACATTTCTTCATGCTCAATTCAAAGCTGAAAAGAGATGGACAAGTAAACTCCTGTAATTTTAAAGTTACTTGCATTGTATTAAATTCACTGAAAAACCCTTTGATTAAGAATTGTTTAAACAGATTGATTATACATTTAGCAATGCAAAAATGTACATTTAATTCAAAACATAAAAGAGTACATCATTCTGTAAAACATATTTTATGCAATGCAATTACATTGTAGCTACAGAGACATCTGTACCGGTGCATCTGCCCTACCACTGTAAAAAATGAATGTTTAAAACGTGTGTTTATGGTTAACTTAACATTAATTGTATTCTTCCCCCTTTTTATAACTTGCAGATCATTTAAACAAAATATGAATACAGAACAAGTTATGTTGTCAATGCATCATATTTACATTTATTCAGAAATGTATTATTCTTAAATGGGCAAAACTTTATAAATCTTTATAAACCTCAGAAAAGTGAGTCGTATTTCTTTTGTTCTCCATCCATAGATTAGTGGGTTAATACAACTTGGAACAAGTAAATATAAGATGCTTATGATTATTCGGCCACTTGAAGAAATTTCATTCCGTATTCTGTATAACATAAATGCAATCAATGCAAAAGTCAAACTGAGTGACATGACAATCAGGTGTGTAATGCAGGTATTAATGGCCTTTAAATGCCCCTTGCCAGATCTAAACACTGAGACAAAAATGACACCATAGGAAGCAGCAATGAGAATAAAATCTGTAGTTGGTATAAGAAAAGCAGAAAAAAGACCTACAAAGTTATTAATGGATATATCACCACAGGCCAACTGAACCAATGCCATGTGCTCACATAAACAGTGATCAATAATATTTGAACAAAAGGACAGTCTTCCAGCCAGAGAGACCATGGTTACCACCAGTAGTGCATTTCTCATTACTGGCCCAACAATAAACTTCATAAAATTGCCAATTTCCATGTATTTATGATAATAAAGAGGTTTGCATATTGCAAAGTAACGGTCCAGTCCCATCCAAAAAAGCAAAGTCGAGTGAAAGGACCCAGCAAAATAAATGGAAAACATTTGCATCAAACACCCGTTCAAAGATATACCACTCCAGTTAAACAATAAGTTAAGAAGCATGTGAGGTACAAAAACCATAGGCAATGTCAAGTCTGAAAGCGCCATAAAACCTATTAGTACATACATAGGAGAATGCAGAGATCTTTGTGATTTGATTAAATATATCAGAGTAGAATTGGCTGTGATTGACAATAAAAACATCAGAAAGAAAGGGATGAATAACAAAGGCCTCCATTCTCCTAGGCTGTGGAAACCATTTAGAGTAAAGTCTGAAAATGTATGATTTTGTTCAGGAAGATCCTTCATCCTTTGGTCCGTTTCTGTTCAAAGAAATCAGATACATGAAGCCGAGAGAGTTTAATATGAAAGTCTTCAGATAAAAGTAAAACACATGACTTGCATGCCTTTATACAACATTGACATTTACCTTTACTTTTATGTATCTGTGATTATATTGTGCATTAAATTTGAACAGGAGTGCAGTTAAGAATAAACCTCCCTTTAAACAGTCATAGGTTCAATGAATGTTTCGTATGACATATGATACAAAAGCACAAAGTTTATGAATAACAAGAAACAATGTAAAATCTACCCACAACTCTCAACAATTTGAGTTCTCTTACACTGCCCTACAAGAACCTCTTTCTCTTAGTCTCAGTCTTGTTAGTCTGAAATGAAAGCATGAAACATATCATTGATTCTATATACACCATGTTTTGTTCCCATGAGTGTCTACGTTCATTTGCATCATAGGGCCAAACCTACTGGCAACGTTTTTGAAATTCTGGGATTTTTTTTATCATAATTTTGTTTCTTTTCAATTTACTAATGAATTAAGACCTAAATAATTGGGGCTTCATTTACAAAATGCAGTATAAAAACCTTCCTAAATTAGATTTTAAGATAATTTCACAAAATGCGAACATGTGACTCATGGAACGAACATACGCACAGAAAACGTGTGCGCCTCCCTTTCAGATGTGAAAGCTATGAATCACAAAATGATCTTGAAATTGCACTCAGCTGAACACTTTCATTTCTCTGCCTTTTAACAATGTTTTACGAGTGGCGACAATGGCTTATTTTCCAAAAACATGCACTCAGACAAGAAAAAACCTGCTCAGACACTGACGTGGTGCTTTCTGATCACTTTTTCACATTAAAGATAGTTTATAAAAATACAGACATTGATGTGAATTTTTGCGTATGCACACATTTTTTAAATGAGGCCCTGGAAACTTCACTGTGTCAGTATATCTTAATTGCCTCCAGTAAACATTTTTAAACATTTATATTGAAGGCCCCATTTTTTCCCTGTTGTTTAAAAATGGATGTTCATGTTTCTAGTTTTAAATAAACATTTATAATTAAAATATTTCAATTCTATCGTCTACCGCTATCTCTCTTCTCACGAAATGACTGGATTTCTTCCGGTTTCTTTAAAGTCCTGCCAAAGATTGGTTCTTTGCTTAGAGTGTGTGTGAAGATGCCCCACCCATTCCATATTAGCAAGTTCCGCTCCTCAAGCTGTTGTGATTGGTCGGTCCCCCTCTCAGTGCACATGAATTCATAGGCTTTGGCTTTTAGCAATACACAGTAACAATGGCGTCAACATCACTTCATCAGTTTAAAACATGCGGATCGATCAAAGTGTAACGGAGGTCTGCCAGTGCATACGCAAACATCAATCTTTGTTAGAGATCATGTTTTTTACTATGACGAGGGAAATGACTCCGGACCAAATGGGGTCAGACGGTTATCACTAATAACAGAGTTTGATTATAAAACAAGCTGATTGACTAGGAGACTGTAAGCAGGACTTCAGAGGACGTTTCATAGAAGTGTTTTAGACAGAGGTATGGACACACACACAATATCGATGTATCACACAGAACAGCTTTCACAGCCAATGTTAAAGTCATGGAAGCTGTAATTTGACCGTTGGTTATCTTAGAATGTGTGTATCTGACAGTTTATTATGATTATTTATTACAGCAATTAATGTGAAGGGCACATGCATATATGTTTGAAAAGGATTTAAATCTGGCCAAATGAATTAAACAGATCTTGTACACTTGCGCTGTTTTCACTGTATTTTTCTTGTTTTTACAGGTATAACTTTAATTGTTTTGCTTATATTCAATATGTCTCATGTATAGCTGCTTTGTAACAATGCAATCTTAGAAAGCGCTTTACAAATAAAGTTGAGTGTAGTCGAGACCGGTGAGTAATTGTTAAAGAGCGCCAGCTGTGCGCACACCGGGCTCGAATCATGTAGAAGATCGGGAGCATATAAGAGAACAAGCGACCAGACCGTCAAGGAGAGAGGACCAGGCCCGAACATGTTTTACGTTTGTATTTGTGTTGTATTCGCCGTGAGGGGCGGCCGGCTATCTTTTTACTTTTGATTTTATTTGATTAAATGTTTATTTAACTGTCTTCTGGTTCCCGCCTCCTTACTTCTCTACTTTGAATCCTTTACATTGGTGCCGAAACCCGGGAGGAAGGAGAGACGTGCTGTCGGAGAGTTCTTGATATCGAGTGGCTTCGCAGTGCCGGAGAGTTCGGGGTGCCCGAAGCGGTGGCTCTGGGGAAATGGAAGTGCACAGTGCGGCCACCGTAAAAGCTTCGATGGAACGGCGACCTTTGCTCCCGCGCCCCTAGGTCGAGGTGGGGTGGCTTTCATCCGAGCGGGAGCGGAGTAGTTGCCGCCGTCTGCCAGAGGCCGGAGCCTGCGTCCGTCCGCCCAAGGGGGAGGAGCAGGGGACGGGGAACAGGCCCCGACTCCCCGATAAAGGAGGAGCCACCGCCAGCCGCCAGGGGGCGGACGGTCGAGCCGTCCACCGAAGCCCCAGGGCCACTGCAAGGCACCGCGAAGGAGAGAACGCCAGCTGGTTTGGGACCGAATGGAAACATGTCGTGGAACCGGACTATAATTTTTTTTTCTTCCTCTCTCCCCTCTCTTTTTCCGGTCGCTCCGAGGGGTCCTGTCTCCGTTGTCTCGTCTCGTTTCTGCATACCCCCCCGATTGAGGGGGAGGGAACATGCACAGTCTCGGAGGTACCCCCGGCCTGTGAGGGGTGATGGGGGTATGTAGTGTAGTAGGCAGGGTGAGACCGTGGTTCGAGACCTGTGAGTAATTGTTAAAGATCCCCAGCTGTGCGCGCACCGGGCTCGAATCACGTAGGAGATCGGGAGAATATAAGAGAACGAGCGACCGGACCGTCGAGGAGAGAGGACCGGGCCCGAACATGTTTTACGTTTGTATTTATGTTATTTCGCCGGCAGTCTTCCGTGAGGGGCTGCCGGCATTTTACTTCCGTGTTTTTGGTTTGTTTATTTTATTAAAACATTATTTAAATGTTTGCCGGTTCTCGCCTCCTTCCTTCCCTACTTTGAATCCCTCTACATTGAGTTTATAGTAGAAAAAAGGAACAAATAGATATTTAATAACATCTACCGAGAATGCAGTGCTCTCAGTCATTAAAGCCCTGAGACTGGCAAGATCAGCCTCTAAATAATCTTTACTCATCCTACTGGATCTATCTGCTGCTTTTGACACCATTAACCACCACATCGTACTGTTGAAACTCAATGCTATCCCTGGAATGGTGTTACAATGGTTCAAGTCTTACCTCTCATGTAGGTCATTTAGAATACCCTGGAGAGGTGAGGTCTCTGAGCCCCAACGTCTCATTACAGGGGTGCCTCAGGGCTCAGTGCTTGGACTGCTGCCTTACCTGTCGAGCATGCTACGCAAGCCAGGCTCTTGTCCTGTTATACTGGGCTCCCTTTAGTCGCTCGCATCAAATACAAAGCTCTACTCTTGGCGTACAAGACCACCACTGGTTCGACAGCCCGGATCCTTCACTCGCTTATGCAGACCTATGTACCTGCCGGAATGCCTACGCTCGGCATATGAACGACATCTTGTAGTAACATCCTAGAAAGGGACAAAATCACTCACACATACCTTATCTGGATCGGTTACACATTTGTGGAATGATCTGCCTGCTGCTACAAGATCAGCAGAATCTATAGCCATCTTTAAGAATTGGCTGAAAACACATCTCTTCTGTAAACATCCGATAGATTAGTTCTGACTTCTGTTTCTCTTCTACTCTTTCTATCCATATACAATTTTTGTGCATTGCGCAACATCCAGTGTTATAATATAATAATAATAATATTTTAAATTAGAATGGGTTTTAATCCGTTCTCATTTTCTTGTGTTGCGTCACAATGTGCTGCGGTGTAGACAGGGTGATAGAAAACAAACACTGTATAATGTTACATTCATCTAATTGACATCTTTTAGTCTGAAGTTCAATGATCAAGCTAAAAAACACAAACACACATTGTTTCCATGAAAACCTTTTGCGACATCTACAGAATTCTGCATGTAAGAACTATAATGCATAGCCCAAGTCATGAGTAGGCCTCTTAATGTTGTACAACACAACTGCCACTAGCTCATTACTGAACGTTGTTTACTTGGCCGGTTCGACCTCAGGGGCATTCTTTGTTTTTGCCAATAAACACGCCAAATAGCACTCATGGGAAAGGCTTAAGATCAGAGTGGACTATGAGATACAACTGACATCACCAAGGGCCCAATTATCCTAAAGTCACATTCATTGGTTTGACCACAAATGATCACAAGTGATATCATACAAGTGTCATACATTGCAAATAGCAATCACTTGTTTAATGTGTTACATGAATCATCTTAATTGCCCATAGTTTTCTTTTCTGATAATTAAGAGTGACTAATTTTGCTAGGTGTGTAACACAAATGACGAATCCCACGTGAGAAACCCTGTATTATCACCAAGCTTATGGTCCATTACTGAATCAAATTAAAGCGATTTAAAGGGATCGTCTAACAACAGTAAGCCTCATTGATGCGTGTTTAGCCACAGAGTAAACATAAATGCTATATGGTGCTGTGTGGCATGCCCAGCAGTATTGCATCTAGCAAAAAATGCATTTGCTTCTATGGTACCAGTGCATACAGTATATAGGACCAGTATTTAAGTACCACGCAGGTTCCTGCTACGTAAATGCACAACAGTCAGATGTCACGTTATGTGTTTATTTTTCACAGACACCCAAAGGATCACAGCTATGATAAATGTTGACAGTACAAGCACAGTACCAATCAAACAGTGTTTTCAGTGTGGACACACATTTTTTTTCATGTCTATGTTTTCAAGTAATTTTATCAATGTTTTCGCTGAAAATATGCCCTAAATAATTATTATTGTTGAGATGCTGCTGTTTAGTAGATTATTTTGAAATATCATCGTCATTTTCGCACACTGTATTGTTTCACCCATTGAGCATGTTTTAACTTTATCTTTAACTTTTGAGGTGGAATTTATGCCCTCTTCATTTACTCTTCTGTGTCCTCTGCAATGAGAAGTATCATTCTATCATTAAGTGAGAGTTGTGAATGCATTAAATTGCTGTGGTGGCAGTGTTTTCAAAAGGATATATGGGCGGTCAGAGAAGCTCCAAATGCTTTAATGTGATTTTTTTTTATATCACTGAGCTTTTTTATATCAGACTTCTCTAAAACTTATACTAAGATTCCTAAGTGTCAAAAAATTGGACATGTGTATTGTGCCAATGGAGCCTACATGTCTGTTTCTCGCATAAACAATTTAAAGGTACAATACAAATTCTGAATATGTGTAATGAAATTTACTATAAAAAATAATGCAATAAGACATAAGAAATGAATTACATCTAATATTATCCATATCGCTGCTGTCCTTCTGAAACCTTGTCTATCCATAATTTATGATTTTTATTCTTTGTCATGAATCATTATTATTATTTACTGGTTGTTACTGGGTTTTGCAAATATCTAACCAATAAAAAGTTTAAAAATTGCTTGTCAACTTTGACAACACAGTATGTAATTATTTAAGAAGTAAAGTGCTTTTTTCCATTTCCTTTAAAAATGTGGACATGTATCCATGTATTTTGCATCATTGAATTTTGAATTTAAGCAAACCCAGCTTATGCACTTAAAATAGACTACAAGGAGACTTTGAAGGAATGTATGTAACTTTAAATCTTTTTGTAAAAAGGTTTGCAGTGAAGCTTTAAAAGGTGCTTTCCATTACAGGTATGACTCTATGAGTTGTCTATATGAGAATTTCATTAAAAATGAAAACACATTTTTTATGAGGACTGCTATATCATATTAGTTGATCCTAAATTACATACTTTACACTTTGCACTTAAACTATGCACTCAACCATGTAGTGAATGAATTTAAGAAGAGAAGTATTGACCCAAATGTAATACTAAACGGTTTTATACTAACCGGAAGTATTTCGGTTTCCAGACAAGTGCAATTTATGTCAATCCCACGGCACAATGCGTGTGAATAAAAATCCATCATGGCATTGTAAATTTAATGCAATTTTCATCTGTTTTGCTTAGCATAACTTAAGTCACCATCAGATTGAAGCGTTATCAGTCTGGAGAGTTCACTGTCATCCATGTGTGTGACATCTTTATTATATAAGATTGAAATCAATACACAAAGTCAGATCAAACTATAGTGGGCTGCTGTTGATCTTTAAAGCCCCACTGCAATGCACTGGGTTGGTCTTCTCCTTTAGTTACTCATCAAGGCTGCAATGTCTGATCTCTTCCATAGTTCCTCAAATTACAACATTCTGTGACTTGAAACGGGTCTGATACGTTTTGTTTTCTGAGAGAATTTGCGCTTTTTATCGACGGATATGATCTGCTGTGTGCTATCGTGTCTCTGAACTGCAGGACACTCGCGTGTGACATCTTCCATATAGTGCATTAGGGGTCGATCATATAGACAAGTTTTTCATGTTCGAAAACGCGAGGCATGACGTGCTGCTCTTTGGGTTGACTCTTTGAAAAGAGAAACGCACAGCGTTTTTGTATGCTGCTAGTTTACCACCGAAACAGCTGTCCTGTCAGTCAAGAATTATAGCGTTATCGCTCTAGTTGCTGTTAACTGTCAAATTGTCAGAAACTTTTAAGAGGTACAAGCAGAGGGCGCTTTCTCCGACCTGCAGAGACCCCAACAAGAGAGCCCCTTAGTACCAGAGTCGCGTCATTTTCATTCACTCTAATGGAACACTTTTTCTACAGCAATGGCGGATTGTGGAGACGCTCAATAGTTCCTGGATGTTAGCACCAAGTGCTAGCGTAGCAACAGAAATGAAGAGGAGCACACCGATTTTGATCAACTTTTAAGATTTTATGACGTTTTGAGAATAAGATTGTATAATATCAGTACATTTCAATCGACTTTACTTTGTGCATAAAAGCATTTTAGTCGATTATTTCTTATCAAATTATTAGATTTAGGGGGTATGTTATCAGATAACAGGTTAGGCTGGAAAAAAATAGCAAATAGCAACAAATTACAAAACACGAACAACCTATTAATTATGACATTATCATAAGTTTTATCCACTGTCATGTAATTAATCAGAAGCTATGTGCTTTATGTTAACAGATTCAGGGGTGCATCCTCTAGGGGTCTCGTCTTTTTGACCACAGGACGATGCACGAAGATGGTGGGAATAGCATCTGGTTTCAGCGTAATCCTGTCCTTGGTCCTGACAAACTGCTCTGCCTAAAAATGTGCCTGCAGAGTTACTTCAGTTTACTTTCTACACACAACATCATTTGTCTACCCACATACTCTCCCTCCCTCTGATTTACAAGTCAATCACTTATTTTTTAATAAAGCTACCATAAACTTCCTATTTGCATAGTTTTTTTGGGGGGGGGAAAGTGTCAATACAACGATCTATAATTACCTTGCAAAATTTTTAATTACATTTAGTTTGCTCCTCCTGATCTTTCTCCTCTATGTGTAGGCTAGCGTGCAAAACGTTCCATGCCAACTGAACAATTCAAAAGAGGCGCGTCTAACAGCGAACATAATAAATGTGGGAACAAGTGGCTGATATGAGGCGCCGCTTCAACAGGAACTTTGACGAGAGGCTGAAGTGTAGCGCGATGTCTTGGAATTTCTAGATTCTTGAGGGTACCAGACTGTCATTGTGAGTTCACATCGCCATTAAATCTCAACTTTGTCGTGTTGCTAGACATGCCCACTTCCTGTCGCCAATTGTCACTGTCGCTCGTGTCACCGGCTCTCCATTTAAATTAATTACATCACCTCGCTTAGTCGCTGAGGGTCGCTGGCGGTGTGAACGCACAATTAGTTTTGAACGGTGATATCATCTTAGTGGGAATTTAGTCAGCGCGTAAGATTATATCAGTTTATTGATGTCCTTAACTTAAAAAAAAATTAATTATGATTTCACTGGGGCTTTAAGTTGATTGTTAAAGCTAAATCTTAGTAGCAACTGTAATATATTTGATTTAATACTATGAGCGGTTGACCACTAGGGGGAAACCAGGAGCTGTATTTGCAGGGTGGTGTGTGTATCCCTGAACAAAATCTGCAGCATAACGAAGGCAGGTGTGTCCGTCTCTCTCTATGTGAGAATTATAGTGAATTGCAAAGATAATATGTCATGCACATATTGATGCGAACATAACCTAAACTGGCGACGAGTAAAACAACCCACTGCCAGGATTAAGAGGTCAAAACAAGTGGAATTATGACTACAATCATCGGACACGTTGAAGAGTTCGACGAGGCAAAAGAGCAATGGACAACGTATGTGGAACGAATTTAACATTTTTTAAATGCTAATGACGTTGGCCAAGGAAAAAAGTGTCCATTTTTCTCAGTGTAATGGGTGCATCGACTTATGGACTGTTGCGTACCAATTGCACCAATAAAGCCCGGTACTATAAATTATGATGACATTGTGGATATACTTCAAACACACTTTACCACCAGGCATATTGTGATTGGGTTAGGGTTAGAGATTCAAATTTCCAATTCACAGAACAGATACACACGCGGCAAAGAGTGATGAAGAGACAAATTCTGATACGGATGCCGAAATGCCACTACACAAAGTGTCGGCCACATTGCATGGTTCTTCGAGGGTGAACATAATGAAAAGTGACACAGACTCAGTCTCAGCGGTGATGAAAGTACAACACAAAAATTGAAGGTTTGCAAATCGAGATGGAAGTGGATACGGGTGCAGCAGTGTCCATCATATCAAGTGACTTGTACAGAGAAAAACTGAGTCATATTCTATTACGACACACTCACGTGGTTCTCAAGATATATACAGGGGAAGTCATTCCTCCAGTGGGTGTCATCAAGGTACGTGTTAAGCTTAATAAACAGAATGTATGCTAACCATTGTATGTCGTAAAAGGAAAAGCAGCTCCTCTGTTTGGACGAGAATGGCTTTGTAGAATTCGGCTGGACTGGCGTGAGATCAAAACCGTAAGAGCAGGGCACCAGATGAACGAAAAGACACTGGATGGTCTTCTAAAAAAGTATGATAAGGTATTCAATAAGTACCTAGGAACATTCAACAGTTACACAGCTAAACTGGATCTTAAACCAGGAACGAAACCAAAGTTTTTCCAAGCACGAGTGGTACCATATGCCATCAGAACGAAAGTGGAGGCAGAAATCGAGCGGCTGCAAGAACAAGGAGTCATCTCACCGGTACGATTCAGCGAATGGGGAACACCGATTGTGCCAGTAATTAAAAAGGGTCGGAAATGTGAGAATCTACAGAGATTTCAAGATAACTGTGAATCCATCTCTGTATGCAGAACATTATCCATTGCCCCGAATCGAATATTTGTTTGGTTCTCTGGCTGGTGGACAAGGATTTAGTACATTTACATTTACGCATTTGGCAGACGCTTTTATCCAAAGCGACTTACATTGCATTATTCTACACATTTGTTGCTAAGTATTGGCAATCCCCTGGGATCGAACCCAAAACCTTGCGTAATTCACGCAATGCTCTTACCACTGAGCTACAGGAAAGCTTGATCTTCTGCATGCATACTTGCAGATTATTGTACACGAATATTCACTCAAATTTCTCACTATTACGACTCACAAGGGTATGTTTCTGTACCATAGATTACCTTTTGGTATAACCTCAGCTCCATCAATATTTCAACGTGTCATGGAACAAGTGCTTCAAGGACAACCGTTCATTATAAACGATATCCTGATCACCGGAAAAGATGACGTGTATCATTTGTTGAATCTGGAGGCAGTGCTTAGTCGACTGGAAAAATGTGGAGTTCGTGTTAAACTTGAGAAGGGTGAGTTTTTTCAAAAGTTCACTGGAATATTTAGGACATGTGATTGATGCATCAGGACTTCAAAAAGTTCCTGACAAACTTCGGGCTATTGCGGAAGCACCAGCCCCCGTCAACGTTAGACAACTACAATCATTCCTGGGATTGATTAATTATTATGCAAGATTTGTTCCAAATCTGTCTACAGTTCTACATCCCCTAAATGCAATGCTACATAAAGACGTAAAATGGACATGGTCTATAGAATGTGAAAAAGCGTTTCAGAGTGCCAAAACGGAGTTGTTAACACCCAAGGTACTCACACATTATGATCCAAGACTCCCAGTTCGCGTGGCTTGTGATGCTACGCCATATGGGGTTGGAGCTGTACTTTCACACAAGATGCTAGATGGCCAGGAGAGGCGTATAGCGTTCGCGTCTTGATCCTTGAGTAAAACTGAACAAAATTATGCACAACCGGAACGAGAAGCATTAGGAATTATTTTTGGAGTAAGGAAGTTTCACACTTACTTATATGGACGTACTTTCACTTTGATAACAAACTATCGTCCACTCACCACCATACTTCGCCCAAATAAAGCGACTCCATCTATGGCTGCTGCAAGACTTCAGAGGTGGGCTCTCTTACTGGCTGCTCAGCATTATACAATCAAGGATAGAAGTGCGAATGACCATTGAAACACGGATGGCCTATCTCGACTGCCACTGCCGGTGCAACAAAAAGACAAGAAAGATGCAGTGGAGGTTTACCTCATTAAACAAGTGGATGCACTTCCTGTGTGTAGTAGCGACATCAGGAAAGAAACACGAACCGATCAGATTCTTTCTCGCGTGACAGAGATATTATTCACAGGGTTATTTCCATCCAGCAAGAGTTCAGAAGATGTACTGAAACCTTATATCACAAGGAAGGACGAACTATCATTGATGCAGGATTGTTTGATGTGGGGACAACGAGTGATCGTTCCAGTGAATCTGAGACAATGTTTATTAGAGGAGTTACACGTAGGACATCCGGGTGTAGTAAGTATGAATACTGTAGCACGTAGATACATCTGGTGGCCTAACATCGACTCTCAAATTGAGGAGAAAGCTAAAACCTGTTAGTCATGTCAGAAGAACCAAAAATCTCCATGTCTCTCACCGTTACATCCCTGGGCATGGCCAGAAGTTCAATGGCAGCGAATCCACATTGACTTTGCGGGGCCATTTGCAGGACGAATGGTTCTGATAATTGTAGACGCGCACTCGAAATGAACAGAAGTGTATGTGATGGATTCTACAACATCTGCTAAAACCATTCAAGTTCTAAGTAGTCTGTTCAGTCGCTATGGGATTCCAGGACCTCGGTCAGTGACAATGGTCTGCAATTTACATGCTAGGAATTTGGAGTGTTCCTCAAAGCAAATGGTGTAAAACATATACGCTCAGCACCATTTCACCCAGCCACCAATGGCCTCGCTGAACGTTTTGCGAGACTCTAATTCTAAGATCTTCTCTGTCAGCCTAACTATTTCCCTGCATTTATCGCATATAAAACCCTCAGAGCTGACGGAGAAGGCTAAGCTAAACATATGATATGAGGTGCAAGTAACAATAATCGGAATAGAAGCCATAACTCACCGGGTTTGAAGATCAGTTCTGACTATAAGGTTGCTCGATGAATGGTAGAATATTAAAAAGAGAAATTGTTAGCACTCAAGACTAACTAGATGCAAGATGATATTCCACAGTGTAAACAGAAAGCAGGCTAACGCTTTTACTAGTGGTGTTAGTTAACTATCAGGTTTGGTTTAGAATCTTAAGTTATAAATACTTTAGCCACGACAGTGATATATAAAGATAATACAATACACTAATATTAAGACCAGGTGAAAGTCTGGAGATACAAACTGGCCACCGGAAGTGATTTCAGAATATTAAATCAGTATATTCATAAAATATTAATGCCAGAGCCAATTGTCTCTGCACAGAAGTAGCAAAAATAGTGTAAAATATTGTATAATAAATGAAATCTGTTAGTTATTAAGATTTAAATAAGTAATGTAATAACATGTAATAACATACTGGTAAACAAATGCTGATGTAGGTTACTAAACCTAAAGCCCAAATGCAAGGGCACATAAGGCTTAAACCAACACACTTTAATAAAAAATGGTGTTTGTAGAGGTCTTCTTCATCATGACTAATGCACAGAAGGAACTTCAGAAATCTCCTTAACGCTAATAATAAAAACTATCACCAGATGGCGACAAATCATTGTTCAACAGGCAATTTTCTGTGAGGTGTTTCATAATGGTATTATATTGTTATGAACAGAAACTAGTTACAAAGGTCAAAACAATAAGTTGACCACATTATAGCTTCAAAATATCAAACTACCAATGAGAAATATACAGTATTTTGTCATTTGTGAATGTTAGTTAACACAAATACATGTTTTATTTTTTTGGTCATGTTAGTTCAGTGATAGATACAACTTTTGATTTTGAATAATAAGGATGAAGTTAATTATAAGTTCATGTTAATGTTCTTTACCAAATGGAACCTTGTGATAAAGTGTTACATTTTTTTTAATACAGTAGAAAACAATGACAAATAAAAAAAGCTCTTACAGGAGCTCAGTCTTTTGTAATCCACCAAATCTTTTGATTTCAAATCCAAGTTCAGAGGAAAAGTAGAGAAAACTACGTTTTTGTTCAAACTGTCCCAACATAATAAACAGATTATTCAAATATATAAAACTTTTTTTTCAAGAGAGGAGGTCAGTTAGAGAACAAGTATATTCTGCTCAACAAACGCTTGGTAGCTTAAAAGACAGCAGAACCTGGAGATTAGCTAACCGCATATTTAACTGCATTTTCAAAATAATTTTATTGAAGAAGCAACTGATATACCAACATTTTCTATTCAACAACAATGGTCTTGAACATCATCCTGATTTTTACCACTTATGGACCTCCTGCTCTCAATTATGGTAGTTTTGGGATCTCTCTCGTCATCTACATCACAACAGTTTTGGCAAACATTACGTTGATGCTATAGACACAACTCTTCATAAACCCATGTACATACTGTATTTTTATTCAACCTGGCTGTTAATGGACTGATCGGATAATCTGCGGCACTTCCTAAAATAATTTTTCAATGGCCACTCTCTTTACTGTATAATCACTTTAACACCTTAACTACTCCATTATAATCATTGCTCACACTCAAAATATCAGAGCATCTAGATAAGCCCCTGAAATACTGGCCAATACGAAAAATGTAGTGTCCAGATCAGAGAACAGTATAGATCTTGCCATTTATTTAGTACAATGACAAATACTAGTAAGGTTTTCTCCAGGTCGTAAGTGAAAATTGATAGCAAATATTTTTCTTTGCAGTATTTTTGTGAGACTTTAAGTGATCTCTTTTGTTCTTATCCCATAAATAAGTGGGTGTAGAAGTGGAGGGATGAGTATAAAATGAACTGACATAAACACATTGACTTCCTTTGAAAAATAGAAATTAATTGTATAGGTAAAAGCCTATTTTAATGCTCTTAAGCGATTTTCATTTTTTTATAATCCTAGTCAAGGATTTAAATGTTGTTTTTCTTCTCTCGTTTGTGTCAGTCATGTTTAAATTACTAACACTGTGGATAACTATTTCATATTAACAATGTTATGTTTGAACAGAAACTAAACCGACTTTTATCAAAAACTATAAACTATTTATCAGATAATGTAGAAACAAAGTGGTGTAGGTTAAAATTGTTAAAGTGAAATCATTTAAATCGTGACGGGTCAAACAAATTACATGTGAACATTTAATGAGAAAATTATTGATGGTTGCTTATGGTTAGCCTCCTTTAAATGTGCCACATGTTAAATAGAAAATTGAATAAAGTACTTTGAGATTTAGTACCGTAACAGTAAGTTTGACAAACAATATTTTTGAAACAGTCTTAACAACTCTTCTATGCCATTTAGTTATACCCTATAAATTGTAATGTATGGCTATCACACGGCACTACTTAAGCAAAGCTTTAATTGTCTGTTGCAATCACTTTAGTCGATATACATAAATTGCAGAGCAATAGATGCTACTGATGTTAAACTGCAGTTGAACTGCCTGCAGAAACGGAAAAAAGAAATAGAAAAGTGATTGCTCACCCAAAAATGTCTGTCATCATTTACATCCCTTGTCCATTCAAACCTATTCTGAATAATTTACAAAGACTGTTGGTAACCGGACAAGATAGTGGAACCCATCATTTGTTGTTTGGACAAAAAAATCAATGGAAGTCAATGGGTACTGCTGTTGTTTGGTTACCGAAATTATTCAGAATATCTTTTATGTGTTATGCATAAAAAAAGGCATACAGGTTTGAAATGACAAGTTTGTTTGACATGCATATGAGTATCTAGTTAGGGGGAGAATATCTGGATGTCCTCAATATGCAGTACAGTGATCGGCCAAAACAATATGACTATGAGCTAATATGCTGTTTTTCTTCTGAATGCTGCCAAAACAGCTTAGATCCACGGAGGCATGCTTAGTCTCTGCTACCTGAAGGTTAGCAGCAGATCTTTCTAATCCTGAAGTCAAGATTGAGTGGATCATATTTGTTGATCCAGAACATCAAAGCGATGCTCAGTTTAAGATCTAGAGAATCTGAAGGCCAAGCCAACAACTTGAACTCTTCATGTTTCCAATTAATAAACAATTGTGTGGATTAACTTGATTAACTAGGTCTGACGACTGTGACAGAGAACATCATAGACACTCTGGTCTTCGTCTAGTGTGATGCACTGTGTGTTTTGCACATAACCAAAGCTGTTTTTTAAGACAAGGCAACGAAACTATTGACGGTCTTCATTTTCCATGATTACAGTTAATGGAAATTATCTCTGAGTTCCACAGTCATAGATATGACTTGCTAGGCTGCCCATGTCCAATTTCTGACAGTATTCTAATAGCATTTGATGGCAGAATTAAAACAGAATATACCAATTTCCAAAGTTGAACTCAATAGGCAACAATTAAACTCAACTCTTACTGTTAAAATAACAAATATATAATAATATTGATCATAGTACAAAAATCTAAATGTCTTGATGAGCCAGATACTTCAAGGGACATTATGTTACATTAATCTTATTTATTTTTAAAAATCAAACATTTCATATATTTTTAAACAATATGGAAATACAGCCTTTTTTTGGAGGAGGGCATTTTATCACGTCAAGTCCATTGGAGGAGGGTCTTTAGCACACAATATAAAGTACTATAAAGGTAATCACAAGCTCTTAAAGTCAGACGACAGCAAGGCTCAAAGTTTTATTGTAGGTATTTGGTAATTTCACAATGACTTGAATGAATGACATTTTGATTTATAATTATTGGATTGTAATATTGAAGCTGCCAGGGGATGTAACTGTAGTATTATATCTTATACTATATTATCTATCACTTTATTATATTATATACACTACACTGTCATATTTTGATATATTTACTATATCATACTATAACTGTACTTTAAAAGGGGATATATAGTGAATCCATTCATTGATTGAAATGTGTTAATCTAGTAGTGCCTTGAATAATGATGCCTGAATGACCTTTGTTTAAAAGAGCAATGCAAAACACCTTCACATTCTCTTCAACAGATAAAAAATGCTTCTACCAAGTGTAAACATCACTCTGATTTTGACCAGTTATGGACCTCCTGGTGCACTAAATTATGGAGTTTTTGTGCTTTGTTTTGTCATCTACCTCACAACAGTTTTTGCAAATGTGACATTGATGATGGTGATCTATATAGACACAACTCTCCATAAACCCATGTATATATTTTTATTCAACCTGGCTGTTAATGGACTGATTGGTTCATCTACTGTAATTCCTAAAATAATGTCGAATCTTCTTGCCGATATGAAATATTTACTATATTTAGACTGCATCCTGCAAGTGTATTCTGTTAATATTTATGGAACATGTGCTTATGCTATATTGACCCTTATGGCATATGACAGATATGTTTCAATTTGTAAGCCTTTACAATATCATAACATCATGACACCGGGTAAAATTAAACAGCTGTTATTAATGGTATACTTTCTAGCAATCGGCTCTCAAACTGTACAGGTATATCTCACATCAAGGTTGCCTATGTGCAGGAATACAATAAACAAGTTGTTTTGTGACAATTTGGCAGTTGTTAATCTTGCCTGTGTTAAAAGTACACTGGGGGACATTTATGGCATATGTCTGATTTTTGTTTTTGTTGTTTTACCTTTGATATGTGTCATTTTATCCTATGTCAAAATATTGCGTGTGTCTTTGAAAGCATCAGTTAGTGCCCGGAAGAAAGCTTTTCAAACATGCACACCGCATTTGATTACTTTTATAAACTTTTCATCTGCCACACTATTTTCTGTGATATATAATCGATTTAATTTCTATCTTTCAAAAGAAGTCAATGTGTTTATGTCAGTTCATTTTATCCTCATCCCTCCACTTTTACACCCACTTATTTATGGGATAAGAACAAAAGAGATCAGTAATAGTCTCGCAACATTTTTGCACAGGAAAATATTTGCGATGGATGTCAAGTTAAGGAAGGAACAAAAGGAAATTGTAACAATTTAGTGTTTATTTGTAGTAAAAAATGTCTATAACCAGTTTTTTATTTCTGAGTTCATAAATTATTTATTTATTTATCTATTTTTGTTTTTATCATTTGAAAACTTTCTATCTTATATATCATACAAAGTACACAGAAGATACCCATTGGTCTGTTTGTGTAAAACACAGATTCTTCTTAATTTGTACTGTATGAAATGTTATAAAACTTGAACGTTATGTTATGCATTACATACAAAAATGTCAAAATAGCACTGCTGTTATTGTTTAAACTCTATTCTACTTTAATTAAATAAAATACATGTAAATGTAAAATAATTGGTCGAAAGTATTAATGAAACTTGTCACAAAGTGTGGACGACATTTTTATCCCATAGCTATTTTGATATTTTCTATACCTAGATTATATTTGTTTTTACATTTTATATATTATTTATTGTATATAGATACTTTTAATTATGGCACAAAAGCGACCTTGCTTCAAGGACTAACTTTTTATTAATCTGATGGTCTCCAGATGTTGGCTTGATGAGACATGAACAGTTGATTAAACTACAGGAAGAAAACAACTTGTCTTCGATGTCAATATTTGGTAGAACTTTTTTTTCAGTCCAGTTCTACATGTGCATACACGTGTACTTACTATGTAACTGTGTTAATAAACTTTGACCACCATGAGGTTGATTTTAACCAATTCAAGTTATATTAATTTAATGTATACAATAGTATAGTATTCCTTAATCATAATGAATAATTTATTCAATTCAAAGCACGTTTATTTTTATAGTACTTTCAGAGTTTACATCGAGCAGGGCACAATATAAACACACATAAAATACATAGTCTGAAGTCCTTGCAAGGCCTGGTGTCATCTTTCCACATGTCTTGGGTCATCTAGGGGACATATTGTCGCCTTAGAATGATAAGGTTAATCTGACATGTTGTCAAAATTTAGTTTCACATATTCTTATTCTGTGAGATTTTATTTATAGTATGCCATGTTTGGTTTTTTAAATGTGTACATTTTGGGACTTTTTTAAGAAAGCGTTTTAGGGCTGCACGATAGTTGATCGCGATATCACTAAATCTTTTTGAAATCAATCTGGCTGCGATATGCAATGTGTCGATTTTTTTTTCTCTGTGAAGCACGGCTCTGCGCAGTTGCAGTGTTGCAGTGTCACACTGCAGAGTTGCAGTGCGAGTTGAGTCACTTACAATATGCATTTGAAAAAGCAACACACGTCAAACAAGATCATTATAAATATACTTTATTATCATATTAAAACACCAGTAACAGTAATAAAAAGATGTCCATAGGCATTTCCTAGATTCTTGAATGCGTTATAGTCATCTTCTGCAGTGCGTATTTAGAGATTCCGCACAATAGCGCCCTCTGGCTTTTGGTTGCAGCAGCATTTTCCCGTACTTCACTCAAAATATGTGCATAAATCACGTGATATTTATCGTCGGTTTATAACGACAGCCCTTGTGCGTTTATACCTGGCATTATGTGATCTCAGTGATCCGAACAAGCAGATCAGATCTTCTTACAATCAGGACACAGCACGTTTACACATCTGGATATCTGATGGGATCTCTATAAATTCCCGCCTATTATTTTAATAAGCCTGCAATATAAAAATTGCCCCGGTGTGTGAATATTTAACACAACACGTATAACGTGGATGATGAGCATGTTACAGATTTGATACACTGAAAAGTAGGCTGTGGCATAGGTACAGGTCCCAGATCAGCGTCACCTGGAGAACAGGCCGGCAGCTAATCGCCCACACCTGTTGCCGATTACTGCCAGGCATAAAAGGAGCTCACACAGCTCATTCAGGGCTCGCACTCGAGACATGGACTAACTTGTTTTCTGTTTCCCTCTCCAGATTCAAGCATGTAAAACCACAAAGAGACGGGACTTACTTTGGACACCAGTCAGCCGTGTTTGAAGACACTAAAAGCGGATGTGAAATCTACAACCGTGCAATGTGGTAAGAGATCAACGGTCCCACTGGAATATTTCCCTCTTTTAACAACGTGTTCATTTTTTTTTTTAACCAAAGAATTGACGGACACACTCTCTCTCCCCGTGGCGGAAATGGAGGAACTCCTACGCCGCCTCACAGAGGTAACCGTCCGCCAGCAGTGATGTTTTGATCAGCTGGTGGCCAGACAGGAGCGAGCTGACCGAGACCTTGAACAGCTTCGGGGAGCGGCTGCGCACCCAGGCCCCACTGAACCACGACACCAAGCTACAATGTTGCTGACAAAGATGACTCCCCAAGATGATGTCGAGGCCTACCTGCATACCTTTGAGGTAATCGCCACTCGGGAGGGATGGGGGGTCGAGTTATGGGCACGCAACCTGGCACCCTTCCTGTCAGGAGAAGCACAGCGGGCCTACTATGCTTTACCGACAGCCCAGGCGGAGGTTTATGCTGCTCTCAAGGCGGAGATTTTAGCATGCGGATGCCTGTAACCACCTTGTGCCGCCCAGCAGTTTCACGCATGGAGCTACGACGAACATGTGCCCGTCCGATAGCAGGTCGCTCAGCTAATGCGCCTTGTTCACCTTTGGCTGCTGGCTGATGACCCCACAGCGATACAGATCGCAGAGAGAGTGATGATTGACCGACTTCTGCATGCCCTACCCCGCTACCTCCGGCGGCCCGTGAGCATGCGGGACCCGAAGACGACGAAGGAGCTAGTCGAGGCAGTGGAGTCAGCCGAGAAGGCAACCGCTCGAGAACCTGGGGAGAGAGAGAGAGATCAGCGCCCCGGAGGGGAGGATATGATAAGCCACGAACGGAGGGTACCGTGCGTCAAGTGAGTAGGCCTGTGGCCCCTGAACCCATGGACGAGCCCATGCCCACCGAACCACCGTCCCCTGGAGCTCGTGCCTGGATAGCGGGATGCAGAGTGCACCAAACCCTGCCCCTAGGAGCCCCCACGAGGACTGTCCATGTGGGAAAAAGGCCATACCGAGCGCTACTCGACTCTGGTAGCACCATTACCCTCGTCCAGCCTGCAGTGGTAAGGCCATTACCAGAGAGCAAAGCTACTGTTCCCATCACTTGTGTCCATGGGGACACCCTATATGTGCCAGCGAGACGGGTAGCCATTACCGGAGAACCTGGGACATGGCAAGTTGAAGTGGGCATCGTCCAGGAACTCCCCGTCCCTGTGGTATTGGGCCGGGATTGGCCGGGGTTCGAGAAACTTCTGGCTGCCAGAGTGAGGGATAAACAGGGTATCGGGGGCCACCGAAAACGACGAACCCCAAGAACCAGAGACCAGCGACAGACGTTCCTGGCTAATGGCAGCGAGAGAGAGGGTGAGTACACGACCCCAGCCCTAACGTGTATTTAGATCTGTTTCACCAGGTCACCTCAGGAGAGGCATTCGGCCGCAATCAGAGGGAAGATGAGCGGCTGAAGCATTGCTGGGGTCAAGTCCGAGTCCTGGAGGGGAAGGACCGAGTCCCCGTACCCCACCCTCACCCCCAATTCGTGGTCAAAAACGGCCTACTTTACTGTGTCGCACAGAGGCGGGGGGAAACAAAACATCTCCTGGTAGTCCCAAGGACCACGACGGAAGCGGTCCTGGAGCTATCTCACTCACATCCCATGGCGGGACACCTAGGGGCCCAGAACACCTTACAGCTGGTTAAAGATCGGTTCCACTGGCCAGGGATCGATGCAGACGTAAAGTCCTTCTGCCAGAGCTGCTCCACGTGCCAGCGGACGTCTCCTTGACACCCACCCCCCAGTCCTCTAATACCACTGCACATCATTGAGGTACCCTTCGGTCGGATTGGCATGGACCTGGTAGGGCCGTTGCAAAAGTCCACCCGGGGCCAAGAACACATCCTGGTCATCGTGGATTATGCTACCCGTTACCCAGAGGCTATTCCCCTGCGTAAGGCCACGGCAAATAACGTCGCCCGGGAGCTATTTATGATGTTCAGCCGGGTAGGCATCCCCGGCGCCATACTGATGAACAAGGGCACCCCTTTCACCTCTACACTGATGAGCAACCTCTGTCAGCTCTTTCGCATCAAGCAACTCCGCACCTGCGTATATCATCCACAAAGGGACGGCTTGGTAGAACGGTTTAACCAAACCCTCAAGCGGATGCTGCGGCGAGTCGTAGCGGGAGACGGACTGGACTGGGATCTTCTGCTTCCGTATGTGCTGTTCGGGATACGTGAGGTTCCCCAGCCGTCAACGGGTTTCACGCATTTTGAGTTGCTGTTCAAGCGCCAACCACGAGGTCTGCTAGATATCGCTCGGGAAGCGTGGAAGCAGCAGCCCAAACCCCACCGAATGGTTGTCGAGCACGTCCGGGAATGGCGGGAGCGAATAGACAAAGTGCGAATAGACAAAGACATGTTAAATCTACAACCGTGTGTTTTGCACTTTCTTGTAAATAAATTCCGCCTTCGGGGTTGTTACACCTGCTGACTTGTGTCCGTCGATTCTCTTACCCTGCCACAAGGCCTATAAGCCACAGCCATGTAGAAATCAAAGCAGTGGTGGGAAGTAGACCACGGTTAAAACGATTAATGATCTAATATGTGAAAGTATAAGCAGAGGACGTTTGTAAAATTACACAAACCATTTTTACTTCTTGTACTTTGTACGGGTTTCACTTGCACACACGCACACACAGACTCTAACTGTGTTTATTAACACAGCTTCTGTCTTCCAGGGATGGTACGAGACACGGCAGTAGCCCTCGGGACAGCGGGAAAACATCTCCAGTTACTGTCGTAACCTCGGTTCCCTGAGAGGAGAGAACAAGATATCCGTGAAACGATTTGGGTACTCTCCTTCTCTAAAACTTACTAGAACCTTATTGAATAACGGCAGTGGGAATGGAAATGTAACTGGCATATGTGGCCCAAGACGACACTTAGGAGCGTTGTCACCCGCCCTATATATTACACCATCTGTACCACATAACCTCAGAATCTTACGACTGAATGCTACAGCGCGACGATCTGAGTATGCGAACACAGCAGTTTACACAATGTCTCTCAGGACATTGCATCTCTCTATATTGCCTGAAACACATCGTAGAACCGAATCAAATCACGGCGTGAGAGCAGCAAAGAGCGGAACCCAGTGCTTTCCCAACATAATCACAAGGCAAGTGTGAGGGAAACCCCCTCAGCCAATCAGCGTAGCCACAAGCACGAGCATTAAGCCCATTGCATACCGCGTAAGGGGGAGCCATCAGAAACGGTTCTATGTTCGGGCAAAATGCATCATTTCCACTGACGCAGTGTCCAATGTGTTCAATCACGCTGTGAGTACAGCGAAAACAGCTCGACTTTAGTGGAGCTAGCACATAACGTGCACCACATAACCCTTGGCAGTAGCACACAGCACAACTCCCACTGACAGCGCACGACTTACATTTACATTACATTTACATTTAGTCATTTAGCAGACGCTTTTATCCAAAGAGACTTACATTTGGGGTAGGCAATGGAAGCAATTGGGACAGCATAAGTACAACAAAAGCATAAGTGCAATCGAAAAAAAAGAGGATTGGGTCTCATATAACCTAACACAGTATACAGAACCATTCATTCATTCATTTTTTTTTTCTAATAAAGAGTAGAGAAGAAATAGAAGTCAGAACTGATCAGTCAGGTGTTGACGGAAGAGATGCGTTTTCAGACGTTTCTTAAAGATGGCTACAGAATCTGCAGATCTTGTAGCAGCAGGCATATCATTCCACATAGGTGGAACCGATCCAGATATATATACAGTCGTGGCCAAAAGTTTTAGAATCACATAAATATTCGTTTTCAAAAAGTTTGCTGCTAAACTGCTGTTAGATCTTTGTTTCAGTTGTTTCTGTGATGTACTGAAATATAATTACAAGCACTTCATACGTTTCAAAGGCTTTTATCGACAATTACATGACATTTATGCAAAGACTGAGTATTTGCAGTGTTGGCCCTTCTTTTTCAGGACCTCTGCAATTCGACTGGGCATGCTCTCAATCAACTTCTGGGCCAAATCCTGACTGATAGCAACCCATTCTTTCATAATAACTTCTTGGAGTTTGTCAGAATTAGTGGGTTTTTGTTTGTCCACCCGCCTCTTGAGGATTGACCACAAGTTCTCAATGGGATTAAGATCTGGGGAGTTTCCAGGCCATGGACCCATAATTTCAACATTCTGGTCCCCAAGCCACTTAGTTATCACTTTTGCCTCATGGCGCGGTGCTCCATCGTGCTGGAAAATGCCTTTTTCTTCATAAAACTGTTGTTGGATTGTTGGAAGAAGTTGCTGTTGGAGGGTGTTTTGGTACCATTCTTTATTCATGGCTGTGTTTTTGGGCAGAATTGTGAGTGATCCCACCCCCTTGGATGAGAAGCAACCCCACACATGAATAGTGTTAGGATGCTTTACTGTTGGCATGACACAGGACTGATGGTAGCGCTCACCTCTTCTTCTCTGGACAAGCCTTTTTCCAGATGTCCCAAACAATCGGAATGGGGCTTCATCGTAGAATATGACTTTGCCCCAGTCCTCAGCAGTCCATTCACTATACTTTCTGCAGAAGATCAATCTGTCCCTGGTGTTTTTTTTTGGAGAGAAGTGGCTTCTTTGCTGCACTTCTTGACACCAGGCCATCTTCCAAAAGTCTTCGCCTCAGTGTGCGTGCAGATGCGCTTACACCTGCCTGCTGCCATTCCTGAGCAAGCTCTGCACTGGTGGCACTCAGATCCCCCAGCTGAATCCTCTTTAGGAGACGATCCTTGAGCTTGCTGGACTTTCTTGGACGCCCTGAAGCCTTCTTTACAAGAATTGAACCTCTTTCCTTGAAGTTCTTGATGAACCTATAAATTGTTGATTTAGGTGCAGTCTTAGTAGCCACAATATCTTTGCCTGTGAAGCCATTTTTATGCAACGCAATGATTCACCCTTTTCCGACTGAGAACCATGGCCTCAGATTTGGAGGTGCTGATTCTCATCCCAGCCGCTTCACACTCGGCTGCAAACCGTCCCAGTGCATGCTGGAGGTCCTGGTCTGATGGGGCCAGCACGATGACATCATCCGCAAAGAGCAGAGATGAAATCGTGTGGTCCCCAAACCCGACGCCCTCCGGCCCCTGGCTGCGCCTAGAAATTCTGTCCATAAAAATTATGAACAGAACCGGCGACAAAGGGCAGCCCTGCCGGAGTCCAACATGCACCGGGAACAAGTCTGACTTACTGCCGGCAATGCGAACCAAGCTCCTACTCTGGTCGTACAGGGACCGGATGGCCCTTAGCAAAGGGTCCCGAATCCCATACTCCCGGAGCACCCTCCACAAGATGCCGCGAGGGACACAGTCGAATGCCTTCTCCAAATCCACAAAACATTTCGCAAAGATTGGTTGGGCAAACTCCTATGAACCCTCCAGCACCCTGGAGAGGGTATAGAGCTGGTCCAGTGTTCCACGACCGGGACGGAAACCACACTGTTCCTCCTGAATCCGAGGTTCTACTATCGGCCGGATTCTCCTCTCTAGTACCCTGGCATAGACTTTCCCGGGGAGGCTGAGAAGTGTGATCCCCCGATAGTTGGAGCACACCCTCCGGTCCCCCTTCTTAAAAAGAGGGACCACCACCCCGGTCTGCCAGTCCAAGGGCACTGTCCCCGACCGCCACACGATGCTGCAGAGGCGTGTCATCCAAGACAGCCCCACAACATCCAGAGACTTGAGGTACTCAGGGCGGATCTCATCCACCCCCGGTGCCTTGCCACCGAGGAGTTTCTTGACTGCCTCGGTGACTTCAGCCCGGGTGATGGGCGAGTCCGCCTCCGAGCCCTCTGCCTCTGCTTCCTCAGTGGAAGACGTGACGGCGGGATTGAGGAGATCCTCGAAGTATTCCTTCCACCGCCCGATGATATCCCCGGTCGAGGTCAACAGCTGCCCCCCTCCACTGTAAACAGCGTTGGTAGGGCACTGTTTCCCCCTCCTGAGGCGCCGGACGGTTTGCCAGAATCTCTTCGAGGCTGACCGATAGTCTTTCTCCATGGCCTCACCGAACTCCTCCCAGGCCCGAGTTTTTGCCTCCCCAACCACCCGGGCTGCAGTCCGCTTGGCCTGTCGGTACCTGTCAGCTGCCTCGGGAGTCCCACAAGCCAACCAGGCCCGATAGGACTCCTTCTTCAGCTTGACGGCATCCCTTACTTCCGGTGTCCACCACCGGGGATTGCCGCCTCGACAGGCACCGGAGACCTTACGGCCACAGCTCCGAGTGGCTGCGTTGACAATGGAGGTGGAGAACATGGTCCACTCAGACTCAATATCTCCAGACTCCCTCGGGATCTGGTCGAAGCTCTGCCGGAGGTGGAAGTTGAAGATCTTTCTGACAGGCGATTCAGCCAAACGTTCCCAACAGACCCTCACAGTACGTTTGGGTCTGCCGCGTCTGTCCAGCTTCCTCCCCCGCCATCGGATCCAACTCACCACCAGGTGGTGATCGGTTGACAGCTCCGCCCCTCTCTTCACCCGAGTGTCCAAGACATACGGCCGTAGGTCAGATGAAACAACTACAAAGTCGATCATCGACCTCCGGCCTAGGGTGTCCTGGTGCCATGTGCACTGATGGACACCCTTATGCTTGAACATGGTGTTCGTTATGGCCAAACTGTAACTAGCACAGAAGTCCAATAACAGAACACCACTCGGGTTCAGATCAGGGGGGCCGTTCCTCCCAATCACGCCCCTCCAGGTGTCACTGTCGTTGCCCACGTGGGCGTTGAAGTCCCCCAGCAGAACGACGGAGTCCCCAGTCGGGGCGCTTTCCAGCACCCCTCCCAGAGTCTCCAAGAAGGCCGGGTACTCTACACTGCCATTTGGCCCATAGGCACAAACGACAGTGAGAGACCTATCCCCGACTCGAAGGCGCAGGGAAGCGACCCTCTCGTTCACCGGGGTAAACTCCAACATATGGCGGCTGAGCTGGGGGGCTATAAGCAAACCCACACCAGCCCGCCGCCTCTCACCCTGGGCAACTCCAGAGTAGTGAAGAGTCCATCCTCCCTCGAGAAGTGTGGTTCCAGAGCCCCAGCTGTGCGTAGAGGTGATCCCGACTATCTCTAGTCGGAATCTCTGAACCTCACGCACAATCTCCGGCTCCTTCCCCGTCAGAGAGGTGACGTTCCATGTCCCTAGAGCTAGATTCCGCGTCCAGGTATCGGGTTGTCGAGGTCCCTGCCTTCGACTACCACCCGATCCACTTTGCACCGACCCCTTACGGTCCCTCCTGTAGGTGGTGGGTCTACGGGAGGGTGGCCCCACGTCGCTCCTTCGGGCTGAGCCCGGCCGGACCCCATGGGGGAAGGCCCGACCACCAGGCGCTCGCATACGAGCCCCAACCCCGGGCCTGGCTCCAGGGTGGGGCCCCGGCTGCGCCATGCCGGGCGACGTCACGGTCCTCGAAATTGTCGTCATCATAAGGTTTTTTTGAACCGCTCTTGGTCTGACCCGTCGCCTAGGACCTGTTTGCCTTGGGAGACCCTACCAGGGGCTTGGTTCTCAGTCGGAAAAGGGTGGCTTGCTCACTTCAGGTAGGTGGAGAGTTCCTGCCCCAAGTGGAGGAGTTCAAGTATCTGGGGGTCTTGTTCACGAGTGAGGGAAGGATGGAACGGGAGATTGACAGATGGATCAGGGCAGCTTCTGTAGTAATGCAGTCGCTGTACCGGTCTGTCGTTGTGAAGAAGGAGCTGAGCCGCAAGGCGAAGCTCTCGATTTACCGGTCAATCTACGTTCCTACTCTCACCTATGGTCATGAGCTGTGGGTCATGACCGAAAGGACAAGATCGCGGATACAGGCGGCCGAAATGAGCTTTCTCCGCAGGGTGGCCGGGCGATCCCTTAGAGATAGGGTGAGAAGCTCGGTCACTCGGGAGGAGCTCAGAGTAGATCCGCTGCTCCTCCACATCGAGAGGGGCCAGCTGAGGTGGCTCGGGCATCTTTTCCGGATGCCCCCTGGACGCCTTCCCGGGAAGGTGTTCCGGGCATGTCCCACCGGGAGAAGACCCCGGGGAAGGCCTAGGACACGCTGGAGGGACTATGTCTCCCGGCTGGCCTGGGAACGCCTCGGTGTCCCCCCGGAAGAGCTGGAGGAAGTGTCTAGGGAGAGGGAAGTCTGGGCAGCCCTGCTTAGACTGCTGCCCCCGCGACCCGGCCCCGGATAAGCGGAAGAAGATGGATGGATGGATGGATGGATGGCAATGATTCAAGTTTATTTATATAGCGCTTTTCACAATGTGTATTGTTTCAAAGCAGCTTTACAGGGGCAAACAGGAAAACAGAAATGATGGCTGCATGCGTTTCTTTGCAGGTCACCATGGTTAACAATGGAAGAATAATGATTTCAAGCATCACCCTCCTTTTAACATGTCAAGTCTGCCATTCTAACCCAATCAGCCTGACATACTGATCTCCAGCCTTGTGCTTGTCAACATTCTCACCTGAGTTAACAAGATGATTACTGAAATGATCTCAGCAGGTCCTTTAATGACAGCAATGAAATGCAGTGGAAAGGTTTTTTGGGGATTAAGTTCATTTTCATGGCAAAGAAGGACTATGCAATTCATCTGATCACTCTTCATAACATTCTGGAGTATATGCAAATTGCTATTATAAAAACTTAAGCAGCAACTTTTCCAATTTCCAATATTTATGTAATTCTCAAAACTTTTCGCCACGACTGTAGTGCCAGTGCACTTGCGCCCCGACCTGAGTTTGTTTCCCACCTCGAGTGGCCGGTCGCAGGGCCCTGCCTCTAACGATGCTTTCCTTTCTATTCTCCACTGTCCTTTTGCATTTAAGTAAAAAAAGCCTGTTGTATACAGTATTAATATAAAATGGAAGGGGCTATTGGTGCGTCCTAATTCACCTGCTTATACTATGCACTAAAAGTTTCTACTGTTTTATTGGAATATACATTTTATCACGTAGCTAAACAGTATGCACACACTGCGACATACGCAAAAATGAAGAGGCTGTTGTTGCCTAGACGACACTGTGATCGTTAACTGTCACAAACATCAAAATACAGATTATTTATTTATTTAATATTTTTTATGGAACGTTTACTGTATATTTAGAGAATCTCTTATTTAATTTTACTAAACACTGAAGCTTTACTAATCTCTGCCCTTTTCCGTGCGCTGTGGGTTATATTAACTGTTTGAGTGTCCATGGATCTTCACTCCGAATTTGCTCTAGAAACAGCACTATCTGGGCATGTTGAGAATACTCTTTCAGGATGCTTTAGGATTTGGGACATACAAATTCTATTTCAAATACTATTTATGTTGCATAGTGTAGTAGAGTAGGCGGGGCGAGACCGTGGTTCGAGTCCGGTGAGTAATTGTTAAAGGGCGCCAGCTGTGCGCACACCGGGCTCGAATCCCGTAGGAGATTGGGAGCATAAAAGGAACGAGCGACCGGACCGTCGAAGAGAGAGGACCGGGCCCGAACTTGTGTTTATATTTCGTTTTATGTTGTATTGTATTGTTGTTTGCCTATTATATTACTTTATTAAATGTTTATTTTATTGTCTTCCAGTTCTCGCCTCCTCCCTTCCCTTTTATTGAGATTTGTTACACATAGTATCAAATTGGGATGCACTTTATGTGTAAGACCACAGTCATAGACTCATTCATCCCACCAGCAGAGGGAGCCCTTTTCCGAATACTGAATTCACTCCACTTCCTCTACGCATGCTTGTACTATAGAGCAGTGGTTCCCAACTTTTGGTCCACATGAGGGGCGCAGGAGCTGACATACATTGAGGTTAAATAAAGTTGGATAAAATGTTCCACTTATCATTTTATATAAAAATCAAGTGCTTACAATGCCAAGATAATGCAGTCAAAAATAGTTATATCTTACATAAAATAACGTTGTAAAACAGTTCTAAGTAAGGAAGGAAGGAAGGAGGCGGGAACCGCCAATCATTTAACGAATTTTATTAAAATTAACAAACCGCAAAAGGATAGTAGAATTCCGGCAGCTCCCTCACAGTCGACTGCCGGCTACACAAACATAATAAAACATAATAAAAAATCCAGGCCTGGTCCTCTCTAGTCGTACACTCCAGTCTCTCTTCCTTTTATACTTCCAATCTCCTCCATGAGAGATGAGAGACCAGTTCTACGCGCAGCTGACACTAATCACTCGCTTTCCTTCACGGCTCTCGTCCCACCTTCCTCGTTACAAACGTTAATGCGATGATTCTTCGTCAGAAATGAAGAAAAAGTTTAGATGCTCTGACAAAACCTACTTAAATTTAGGTTTTATAGAAGGACAAGACAAGTTATTTAATTTAATTTATTTATTTATTTTAAATTGCGTTTCCTGATATTGTATGCAGACCTTTTGCTGAGTGTTTTTTCACCCACAGAGGCATGCTCCGGCGTGCTCACGTCGGGTTCACATGGTGAAGTGACACACGTCCATACCCTCTATTTAAAAACCACATGCTTATAACTATGCATTGCAATGTATTGCTAGATTATCTTCCTTGCTGAGTATTTATCCCTGTGTTTGTTTAATACTCTAACTCAGTGGTTCTCAACTCCAGTCCTCAGGCCCCCCTTGACAGATTATTTTAGATGTGTCCCTATAGAACACATGAACGAGTTGATGAGATAATGAAGTGATGATTGATCAATAATGATGAACACCTGCTGGTAACAAAAACATCATCAGTAAGAACAAAAAAACATAATAATGTTTCCTTTAGTGGGGCTCTTACCCTTGATTTATTTATTTCTGAACACCCAGACAAAAGACAAAATTGTTGGAATGAAACTTTCTTAAACTGTCTGACAAATATCGTGACACACCAAAATCGACCAACATTTGTACAGACTCTTAAAAATATGCTTCAGAAACAAACTATTTCAGCTAGCAAAAAATGTAACATAATAAATCAAGGATAAAAGCCACACTAAAGGAAACACTCAACACTATTATGGTTTTAATTCTTATAGTTGATGTTTTCATTAGTGATTGTGTTTGTTAACTTCACCTGTTCATCATTAATGACTCAATCATCACTTCATTATCTCATGTGTTCAATAGGGAGACATCCAAAGTATTCTGTCAGGGGGGGGCTGAGGACTGGAGTTGAGAACCACTGCTCTAACTGACTGTAGTAAAACTCTGAAATGGAAAGTCACTGGGATTGCTTGATTGGTTGATGTGCCTCAGGTGCCCTCACCATCTCTCTCACCATCAGACAAAGACCAACGTTCAAGAGCCATGCATGGTCACTGAAATCGACATGATAGTCAGCTTTCATCTGGGACAGCCCAAAATCTTACAGCAGGGCTAGTCAACTCTTGTCCTGGAGTGATCTGCATAGTTTAGTTCCTACCCAAATCCTACACACCTGCTCACCATTTTCAAGTAATCCTGAATATTTAGATTAAGTTGGTCAGATACATTTGATAAGGGTTGGAACTAAACTCTGCAGAACACCGGCCATGGTCGCCAATGGGGGAGAACTCATGGGAGAATGTGCGGACTGTAAGGGAGTGCTGCGAGAGGTGGTGGTCCACCTAAGAGAGGCTGTGGGCCACCAGCATGGAAGCCATATTATGAGGATACATCAGACAGTACCGAACTGTAGGGGGGTTTCTACGTGTAGAGCACTAGGTCTGGTAAGAGCTATACGCTAGATAACTCAGCTGATACCTGGCCTAAGGAGGCAGGGCTGCTCCGCCCAGCCCGCTATCAGGAAGAGCTTGGTGATGGATGGAATAACTAGGGAGGCGGAAATAGCACACTGACCCACCTAGGAGGGTTGGCCCTGAGCCAGTGCCCACGAGGAGGTGCGGTGGAGTGTGCCCTTACTGCCAGTGGGCACAGGATCTTGGGACCAGTACGCCATATCGACGGCATCCATGATCCAGTGCTCCATTCTCTGTTTGGAGATAGTCCTCCCTTTTGCTGATCTCCAGAACAGACAAAGAGCTACTTTGACCCTTCTAAAGCTCTGTGTGCGGTCCAAGTAGAGCCACAACACTGGTACTGGACACAATGGGGTTGGGTCTTCCTCCCAGGTGATGAGCTCCTGCAGGTTCACCGCCTGGTCCCTAAAGGGAGTGGTGAGAACAGTGGGCACGTAGCCGGGCCGGGGTCTTAGGATTACTTGAGAGTGTCAAGGCCCGAACTCCGTGAACAATCCGTGGACACGGAGAATGCTTTTGGGTCCCCTACCCTCTTGATAGAAGCCAGCTCCACCAGGAGAGCCGTCTTCATCGAGAGATGAGAAAGAGCTGGTCTCCCAGGGGCTCGAAAGAGGACCTCTGAAGGCCCACCAGGATCACATTGAGGTCCCAAGAGAGTACTGAGTGCTGACGAGGCGGATTCCACCTTCTCGTGCCCCTTAGGAACCTAATGATCAGGTCGTGCTGTCCCAGACACTCACTGGGGGGAATGTGTACTTCCGCTAGCCCTGCGGCCAGCAATGTGCTAGGTCATCTGTGCCGAGGGGGGCCTCGGACAGGAAGTACCACAGCGAATAATGGTTGGTTTCCAGGGAGGCGAACAGGTATACCTGTGCCCGCCTGAACTGCACCCAATGAGCTGGACTGCACGGCGGGTGGAGTGAGTGCGTCTGCTGTCTGGTTCAGGTCTCCCAGGATGTTTGTGGCTCACAGGGACTTCGTCACCTGTTGACTTCAAAGGAGGAGGCATCAGGCAAGTTGTGGTACTCGTTGTGAGCGAATGCCACCCTGATGGTAAAATAAGCCACTGTAGTTGTGCTGTCCAACCAAACCAGCACTGTCCTGCACAAGAGGTGCGTTCCCTTTCATTGCAAGCATTACAGTCTTCCGCTCTCCAGGAAACTCGACTCTGTAGCCAGTGCTGGAGCGGTCTCATATGCATCAACTTGAAGGGGGTCACCCCTGCTGAGGACACCATGTGCCACAGGAGACTCTAAAATATATTCAGGGCGACGGCTGGCTGCTATTTGAAGAGTTTCAAGCAGTTCAGCACTAACTGGGGGAGCCCAGTGGCCGAGCAGCCATGGAGAAAGAGTCGAGGTCCATACAGAGAAAAAAGAAGCTCTGCACGGGGGAGAGCTTGCTCTTATTCCGGTTGACCCGTAATCCCGATTATTTAGGTGCTGATGCACCAGGTCCCTGTGTGTACACAACAGATATCTTGAGTGTGCTAAGATGAGGCAGTCGTCAACATAGTTGAGTATGCATACGCCCCTCTCCGAGTGAGGGCGGCTTCCACAACTGTGGAGACAGGTAGAGACGGAAAGGGAGGATCCTGTACTGAAATAAAATACCTGTCCTTCAGTTCGCCAGGGCCGATGCCACTGCGATCTCGAGACAAGAAGCAGACGAGGTGATGGCTGGGTCCATAAGAACACAGCAACCAGTGATCACAACGTCTGGATCATCATCCGCCCGCAGTGCGGGCAGGACATATCCATGAATGCAGCCCCAGCGTGCCGAAGCACTTGGGGCAGATGTCGTGTCCGTCCCCCTTCTCTATGAGAGGGTTGCACCCGTGAGTGGGAGATGCCACGCTGGAGAAATTAGCTCTGAAACACCTCTGGAATTGCCGAGACGCCAAGGGGAAGTCACTCCCGAGGGACCATCCACTGCACCATGTCGTAAGAGTCATGTCATCAGATGCGAAGGCTCCGAAGCACAAAAGTTGAATGAATGCACCGGATATCTGGATATCCAGGGGCAGAGTCCGGCATGCAAATTTCATGCGCCAATTTCATTCGCCTTTTCAAACTTGTCAGAAGATGATAGGTTCTAAAGTCAAACCCCATCTGTCGGTTCGACACAACGTCGAGAGACCGACAGAAAGGGAACCTATTGTTTCATCGGCATGCATCGCAGAACAAGTTGAGATATCAAAGATGATTCTATTTTTTGTAAAATTTTATAATTGCATGAGTTATACAAGGTATGTTTCATTTCACTTTTTCACAATTTGTATTGTTGCAAAGCAGCTTTACAGACATTATTGGGACATAATATTAATTATAATAAATTAATGAAACAAAGACAGTATATATAAATAAAAATAAAATAAAATACATTAAAAAAAAACTTTTCTCAAGGGAAATAGAAGTAAATTGTGGTGTAATTTCATACAAATACAGTACAAAATACAAATATTTTTGTCATAGAGATACAGATACAGACATTGGCTTTGCTACAAACTCCTAACTATTGTTTGCTTTATTATTGACTCTCATCTGTGTTTGTTTGTTTTCCACCTTCTTTGTAATTAACGTAACAGCACAACAAAAATAACATCAATGTATGAACATTCTGGTTCGTGATTAAATAATGTTTTTTTACGAATACTGACATTTTTCATTTATTTCAAAGAACAGACTTTTTTTTAATATTTACAGACATTTACAAGGTGTACTGCATTTAAAAAGGTTGAAAATTATGCTCATTGGGCAGGGGTCTCAGGGCAAGACTTACATGTAGTTCAAGCAAAGAATCTATGAGTGTTGTGGTTTATTTAGAAAATTGATAAATGAGTCAAATAGTTGTTTATCATTTTTATTTACATTTACATTTATGCATTTGGCAGTCGCTTAAAAGCAATTTACATTTCATTAACCTATACATTTATACTTAGGTATCTGCAATTCCTGTTGTGATTCTCAGGAAGAGACATGGCGTGGGAACCCAAATGCAGGCAGACACAGACGGTATAGGTGATAACACTGATATTTTTAATATACAAATGACTATAAACAAGACTAAACAAACGGCAAAACAAAAACCCACGAGGGGGAAAACAGGACAGGGTACTTTTAACTTTTAACAACAAACAAGGACACTGACTTAGAACTAGACTATAACAAACACTTGGTACAAACACTAAACTTACACTTACTTAGACAAGGGAGACAGGAACAAGTACAAGAACAGCTTACAGATACAATTTGCGGGGACAATCACATGGGTAGGAAACAATGCACGAGCACCGGACAAAGAAACATGAGGACTCTTTATAAGGGGATAAGACAAAGGATCATAACGAGCAACAGGTGCTGGGGATTAGCACTAAGGAGAGGCTGACGAGGAACGAGGTGTGGGGAACAATGACGAGACACGAGAAAGAATCATTCAATCTCACATAAAACCATAGGTTATGCCATGACTCCACTCAAATAACACGAATAAACATGACACGATAGTGGAATCATGACAATTCCCTGGGATCGAACCCACAACCTTGTTTTGTTAATGCGAAGTTCGTACCGCTGAGCTACTGGAAAGCTGTATACTATTATGGTGATAAAAGTATTTTTTATGATGAACTAAATTGTCTAGGGACAAACCACTTTGTACCTGTACATGACTGTTGCCTATGAAGCCTCATGGAATTGCATGATGAGTTTTTTCAGCTGTCAGCATTTAAATAAAGGGCCTTTTGGTTGGGCACAGTCATTCTGCAAAAGACTAAAAAAAAGAAACAGCACTGCACCAAGTGTTCCTACAATTAAATGTAAGAGAAATATGTAATTTTTGCTTTTAAATTGTTGTGTTTTAATAAGTCCAGTTACAGCTACAGCATGTTGGTAATATATGTGTTAATGTATACATTTGTTTGTTGTTTTTTGCTTATCTATTTATTATATTGTATTGTAGGATATAGGATTATGTATTTTATGTTTAAAAAAGGTAATATTTATCTACATTCATCTCTTTAATCTTCTTTTATCTTTTTTCAGCAATCAAGCTGTCATGAAAAATATTTCCTTCATCCTGGATGGATACAGAGGAATATATGACCAGAGATATATTTTTGTGACTGTGCTATGTTTACTTTATCCAGTCATGATTATTTCTAACTGTGTACTCATTTATATAATATGTTTGGAAAGAGTGCTACATAAGCCAATGTACTTTTTTATTTGCAACTTGGCATGCATTAACTTGTATGGTGGCTCTGCTGTTGCACCTTTTATTTTGACAAAAATTTTAAGAGAGGATTATCAGATAACATGGCTGTCTTGTCTTGTTCAAATCTTTTCAATTTATACCTACGGTGGCTGTGACATAACAAACCTGACAGTTATGGCCTATGATCGCTATATTTCTATATGTTATCCTTTACAGTATGAAAAGATGCTCACTCCTAGAAAAGTGGTTTTAGGTATTGTGGTTTCTTGGCTTTTACCCTTTGTGCGATCTACAATCACTATCTCAATAACAGCAAAACTTAACATTTGTGGTGTAACCATTGAAAAAGTCTACTGTGATAATTTTTCTGTAGTAAAAGTAGCATGCTCGGACACAGCAAGTATTAACATGTATGGTGTAGTTATGATGTCCTTTACAGTTGTACTGGTTGTCATTATTTTCTATACTTACGTAAAGATTATTCTTATCTGCTTGCAGTTATCAAAAGGAGGACGAGTTAAATTCAGCACATGTATTCCACATCTAGTAGCATTACTTAATTTTGTAATCGGTAGTTCATTTGAATTGTTCCAAAGCCGATTCAACATGCGACATGTGCCTTACACTGTACGTGTGGTAATCTCTTTGTATGTGCTGATACTGTCCCCTATCATAAATCCAGTTATGTATGGGGTGAAAACTCAAAAAATTAAGGAGATCATAACAAAAAAAGTCACAATGAAAGTTCAAAGTTCTACTTAAGGCAGTCTTCTTTGTACATGATGAAAAAATGTGATAAGGTGTTGTTTTACACTCCTTACTTAAAAGTCACTCTTTGTATTGCCCTTCTGTTTTGTGTATTAAAATGTAAATTTATTGTTGTTAGGATAGTAATTATCTGTAAGATAAAACATCACAATACATATTTTATAGAAATGGAATATGTTTATGGTAACAATTATTTATAATTGCTAGAAGTGTTCATACAGCTAATACTCACAATCTCTTTCTTGGCCATAAAACAAACGTTAAAATGATGAATGTACATGTTTTCAAAAATAAAGCATTCTCCTTTTGTTCAAATTTTCATACTTATTGTCATTAACTGACGATTCATTTAAATTGTCTTTTAATCTAATGCAGCTGAAATAAAAAAAATGTAATTGACATGAGGTGGTAATGATAGAATATTATATATATCTACAGTATCTACAATCATCTGGGGCGGTTTTCAGGGATTAGATTAAGGCAGGACTATTCCTTAATTAAATTAGGAAATTTAAGTTTTTACAAACATACCGTACAAAAGCACTACTTGAGTCCATTTTGAGACAAAATGATAGCACTGATATGTCAGTGCAAGCTGTTTTTAGTTTAGAAAGATCTTTTATTTATTTCACGTGAAACCACCCCTTGATGTTTTAAAAAAGAACAGCAGTACCAGCAGCTACTTCATCACTGTTCCATTTTGTTATGGTTACTAGTCTTTTAATTAAATATAATATAAAAATATAAAATAATGTAGGCTTCAAACATATTTAAAGATGCAAAATAACGCATAAGCAAAATACAAATACACTGAGGGAAATAAGTATTTGATCCCCTGCTGATTTTGTAAGTTTGTGTGTTCATAATAATAATTAATGGTCTATAGTTTTTATGGTGGGTTTATTTTTACTGATAGAGACAGAATATAAAAAAATAAGGGAAAAATTTGTTATGTAACGGTAAAAAATGTATTGCATTTCAGTCAGTGAAATAAGCATTTGATCCCCAAGCAAAACATAACTTTGTACTTGGTGGAGAAACCCTTGTTGGCAAGCAAAGAGATAAAACATTTCTGAAAGTTGGTCACCAGGTTTGCATGTGTCAGGATTCATTTTAGTCACTCCTCTGTCAATCTTTAAGGTTAGTTGGCTGTCTGTCAGCAAATTGGAGTCTTAGCCTCCTTTACAGATTTTCTATAGGACTCGGGTCTAGAGACTGACTAGGACATTTAGTATGATTCTCCTTAAACATCTTAATCTTTGGTTGTCTTTGCAATATGTTTTGGGTCTTTGTCATGTTAAAGGCACATCCACAACCCATCTTCAGTCATCTAGTTAAGGGGAGAAGGTTCTCGTCCAAGATTTAACACTGGCCAATCCCTCAGCCCCTCAATGCGGTGAAGTGATCTTGTACCCGTAGAAGAGAAAAAGCCCTAAAGCATAAATTTTCGAACACTGTTCTTCGCTGTAGGGATGGTGTTCTTGGGGTCATAGTCAACATTTCTTTCCCTCCAAAAACAGGAGTCAATTTTGGTCTCACAGCAGTGCCAGCACTTTTGCACTTTTCGCCTTCCACCACCTCAGCTAATTTTCAGGTGACTCGAGTTCCTTTAAAGGCTTCTTAACCCAATGTTCACTCTCGTTTGAATTGCAGCCTTCCTCTTTCCCACTGACCGGCCCAGGACAGCGTATATCATCACTTTGTTGTCTGGGAGAGCCCTGGCCTGGGCCAACTCTGCGTGGGAGGCTCAAGGTACCTGCTGCTCCAGCTACTCAGCCTTTTCGGAGAAGTTCAAGCGAGTCTTTCGACACAATGTTAGCGGCCCAGATTCGGAAAACAAATGTATCTCCAACAGGGCCATCGCAGTTTGACTAATTACGCTATCCAGTTCCGTAAAATTGCAGTTGGGAGCGGCTGGGACGAAAGGCACTCATGGCATGCTTCGTGAACGGTCTCTCTGGCCCAATTCAGGATGAACTTGCTACCCGGGAACCATCAGAAGGTCTCGAGCACCTTATCAAACTTGCGGCCTGCATCGACATCCCACTGAGAGAAAGGTAATTTCATCGCAGACCTCTCTGCCCGTTCTCCATCGGTCCCAGTCCTGAGTTTCATCTTTCACCCTCACAAGCAACTCCAGAACCAATGCAACTAGGATGAGTACACAATGCGTACCCGCCTCTCCCAGACAAAAAGAGACCATCAGATGAGGGAACGTTGTTTCCTGTATTGTGGAAATCCCAGCCATCTCCGTCACGCCTGTCTAGAGCTTCAGGGAAATGCCCCAACCCGTGCAGACCAGGGAGAACTGTAACGGCAGACATAAGCACCTCCCATCCGTCCAGCTCCCGCTTTCTTTCAGTCAGCCACTCCTGGGACAATCAAGAGCTACCCCTACGAGCGCTGGTTGACTCTGGTGCTGCAGGAGATTTTATGGACTGTACCTGGGCCAAAGAAAATAACGTCCCTACTGACTCTCTTACCTCTCCCTTGAAGGTCACTGCGCCTGAAGTGGGTGTTGGAGCAGGACTATCCCAGAGAGATGACAATAAAAAAACTCCGCCCCTGTGCCGTCTTTCGCACCGGCTCATATCCACAGAGAGGAATGACATGTAGGAGAGCGTGAGCTCCTGGCAGTCAAACTGGCACTAGAGGAATGGAGACATTGGCTGGAGGGGGTAGCACAACTTTTTAAAATACTCACGGACCATAAGAATCTAGAGTATATTCAAGAAACCAAACGGTTGAACTCTAGTACAAGCACGTTGGTCCTTCTTTATTTAACCGGTTCCAGTTTGTACTTACCTTTCGGCCCGGTTCTAAAAATCTCAAGCTTGACACCCTGTCCCGAACATATGCTCCCACCACTCGAGAGGATACTGACATACCCAAAATCCCCAACACCAAGACCGTGGCACCCGTTTCATGGGTTATTGAGAGCACAGTGAGACATGCCCAAGCCAGCGAACCAGGTCCGGGAGGAAGACCCCTAATCGTCTGTTCGTCATTTTTTTAAGAGACGGAGCGGATGAACCAGGAACTGGAGACTACTCTCAGGTGTATGGCCTCGAGCAACCCTTCCACCTGGTCCTCATTCTTTGGGCAGAATATGCCCACTACACCCTACGCTCTTCTGTAACTGGGATGTCTCCCCATGAATGTCAGTTTGGCTATGCCCACCTGTTGTTTCCTGACCAGGAGGTGGAAGTTGGAGTTCCTTCAGCCACATCGTTCGTCAGACGCTGTCAATTACATGGAGAAAGGTCCATCACAGTCTTTTATGCGCCTCTCAGCCTTAACAACGTCAGGCCTACAGACGCCGCCGACTCTGTCCCACCCTGTGCCCTGCTCAGAAGCTATGGCTCACCACAAAGAACTTGCCCCTACGAGTGGAGTCGCACAAACTTTTCCTCAGTTTTCCCTTAGTTCCTAGCACTTAGTTTGATTGTGTAGTACCCAACCTTCTGTGTTCTACCCATGTGGACTATTGCTCGCTTCCTGAGACTTGATTACTTTTGTGAACTAACTAATTTTGGTATGTGCTTGTTCCCTTTTGAACTCTGAACTCTTTTTTAGTTTTTCTGTTTTTGATCACGAGGCATTTTTTATTTTTGATCTCTGTGGATTTACCGCTCCACCATTTGGATTACTTACCTTTGTGAAAATCCTACTTTTGCCTTTTGGCCTTTTTTCGTTTGTTTTATTAACTTTACTACGTACCTACTGTGTCTGCATAAATCTTCTGGGTTCCATATCATACCACATGGCTCTATTGGTGTAGTGACGATCCCTTACACCAGAGACCCGAGTTCGAGCCCGGGTCCTGACAGACAGGACTAATCTGGGGTCCATATAGGCACATAACCAATCTGTGGAGCCAGAATTCTTGCTAGTTGTCAGGGGATCAAATATGTTTTTCACTGACTGAAATGAAAATCAATTTATGACCTTCCTATAACGTTTTTTTCCCTGATTTTTATTTTTTATATTCTGTCTCTATCAGTTAAAATAAACCTACCATAAAAATGATGGACCCTTCATTTCTTTGTAAGCAGGCAAACTTACAAAGTCAGCAGGGGATCAAATACTTATTTCCCTCATCGTAGATGTGTCACAGGGTGACCAGGGCCGGAACCTTTTTTTTGTTGTGTCTGGAGTTGTTGTTATACAGGGACACTTCCGGTGTAACACCTGGCTGGTTCCGGACTCACGAACGAGGCGGAAGTGCAGCGAGAACTGATTGAGCGAAATCACCGGCACGTGTGAAGGGGAAAACCCCAAACGGAGATTGGTGCAGAGAAGCATAAAGGACACAGACATTGAAGGAGAGGAGGTGCAAGAGAGAGGGGAAGAAACAGCGGGAGAGGCAGTAAGAAGTACAAGGACTGAGGACTGAAGACGGAAGACTGAGGACGGAGGATAGAGGATTGAAGGAAGAGGAATAATTACATCTCCCTTTACCAAGGAGTCCATCTGAGCCCGAATACTGCCTTATTCATTGAGGTTTGGAGTGATTGCAGTGTTGTGTTGATTTTTCACGGGTGGAGTGGAGTGTTCTGCAGTGCACACACATGAGTGTGGGAACCCCCCAGATCGTTCGGGCGATGGAGCTCGCCTCTCTATGAAATCCAGTCCTGTGAGTACGAAATACAGAGTTAAAGCTTGAAGCCTTTGTCTGTCTTCTGTCCGTGTTTTAGCACACCAGAGCTGCTGAGTTGAGCTCACCTCTCTATGAAGTCCAGTCCTGTGAGTACGAAATACAGAGTTAAAGCTTGAGGCCTTCGTCTGTCTTCTGTCTGTGTTTTAGCACACCGGAGCTGCTGAGTTGAGCTCGCCTCTCTATGAAGTCCAGTCCTGGAGTACGAAATACAGAGTTAAAGCTTGAGGCCTTCGTCTATCTTCTGTTCGTGTTGTAGCACACCAGAGCTGCTGAGTTGAGCTCACCTCTCTATGAAGTCCAGTTCTGAGAGTACAAAGTACAGAGTTAAAGCTTGATACCTTTGTCTGTCCTCCGTCTGTGCTGTAGCACATCAGAGCCGCTGGATTGAGTCTATCTCCTCTTGCAAACCAGTCTTGGAAAAGGGGACATCGAGACAACGTGGGTTGGAGGAGCACCAGCAGAGACTGCTTGATTCTAGAAAGGGACATTCTTTTAACAAATAAAGAAGTATAAATTATATCTCTTGTTGTCTGTCGTCTTCTGTCCTGTGGGGTAGCTCCTCCTGGTGGTACTGGAACTTTGAGTCGGGAGGGGTGTATTCACCTCGTACCCGTGACAGATGTATAGCCTAAAGGTTTATATGGAGTTTTTCTAGTTCCTGAAAAACAGAACATTAAACCGAAAGCCAATGTGTGTCTGCAATGCAGTGTCAGAATTTGAGTACCCTCTCAGATAACACACACGATTTTGTTTTTGCTATAGTTGGGATATACTTCCATTGACTTTAAATCAGCCAATGATATGTTCTATCCCTTAACCCTATTCCTGAGCCTTGAAACACATAAATCACGATTTGACTGATTCATGAGCCTTTTTATTTAGAAAGCAGTAACCCACAAGTGTATCGATACTGTAGTTCACATTGTTACTGAGGACATATCCCAGCTGCCTCTCTGAAACCTAATTTCCACAGATTGACCCTATTAGGATTAAATTTTCATCATTATGCTCGATTAAGAGTTTCACGGCAGGGTTGTTGGGAGACAGCATTACAGGGTGTAAGACTTCATCACCTAAACCAACGCACAATGACTTTAGCTTTTTAGTGGTATAGGGAATGAGATACCCGAGTGGATCGTAAACTTTACCCAAGGCACGGTAGATTTTTTGCATGGTAAGATCCCTCTCACTCTTCACCTTAATCTCATCAGGAAGATGGCTGTGAGAATCTGGATTTCGTCCTGTTCTCCACAAATACTGCATCTGTGTTTATTCCAATATTCATCACATGTATTCATTCCTTTATCTTATTATTCTCTATTCTCTAGTTATTATCTTCTATTCATAATATTTGCTCCTTACTTTCTTGTTGTTTAACCTCGTTGAAAGTTGTATCATGTTTTATGCTGTCTTATGTTGATATAAGAATCTGTTGTTCTCCATCTCAAGGTTCCTAATAATGTCTAGGGACAATTGTTTTGTTATTGTAATATTAAATATGTAATCATATCTGATTGTTCAGGAGGAATAAGACTAAACATAAAGTCTGGTGATTGTCCACTGCTTTGGTGGTTTTATATGACGCCTCCTGATGCAAGCTTATAAGTAGTAGTCCTTAATACAATAAACTTTGGACTCTGATTGAACAAGCACTTGTGTCTGTGTCAAACTCTGTCTACAGGATCCTGAAACTCTGTGTGTTCCGTCGACTAGACTCTTCAACCGTAGAATTTTATTTAGACAAGGGGACGTGAGAAGTTTACATTCTTACAGTTGGGGGCTCGTCTGCGAAAGGGGGGAGACTCTTCTCTCTTAGAACCAAGGAGAACAAAGGCCCGAGGCGCACTGACGATCGGTTCACAGACCTACATTAAAAGGGGTAAGTGATTTCTATACAGTTCTTTATGACTTAGAGAAATCTAACGTTTACCCTGTAGGAGTCTTGTGTGTTTAAATTCATGTTAGTGGGAGTTGATTCTCCAAATTGTTGTACCACTTAGGCTGGCAACAGTGATTAGTAAAATAATTATTAACGGATATGAATTGGTTTTAAATTCATGTTAGTGGGAGTTGATTCTCCCATTGTTGTACGACTTAGGCTGGCAACAGTGATTAGTAAAATAATTATTAACGGATGAATAGGTTTCAATTCAAGTTAGTGGGATTCGCTTCCCATTGTTGTACCAATGAGGCTGGCAACAGTGATTAGTAAAATAATTATTAACGCACTGAATATGAATGGTTAATGCAGTCTTGATCACACTGTAATTTAGGATCGAAGTGTTAGCTTTGAGGAGGCTTTGTTACTCACGAAAAAATAAAAAGAAATAAAATCTGTTTAATGGTTATTCTAAAAGATAACATTATTACAGCTAAAATTGAAAATATACTGCACTGTTACTGCATGATATATTGAGATATTGTTATCAGAAAAGACGGTGAATTTAATATCCACCTCTGATCGCAATATACTGGTGAAACGGTTGGTCGATTGAACACGAGGGTTTTTCTTTGTTTTGTCTGTACTGTACTGTTTTATCACCGCCGGGTTTGAAAGTGTAAGATGGGGAATTCTATTTCAAGGCCACTGCCGGGCGAAACCCCAGTCGCATTTATGTACAGAAATAATCAGGGATTTTATACAGATCCATCGGTTAGCAATATCGCACGATTGGTTGGAGGGAATAAAACCGAAAATTGATATGCCATATACGAGGGAAGGTTCATTTTCTGATGAGTGTATGTTACTGGCAAGGGGCATGTCACAAGGAGGTTGGGGATACCCAACATGGGATTATCCATACATGAGTAAAGCTTATGCAGTATGGAAAGACATGAAAAAGGTTTGGGACCAGGGTCCGGAAAAAACAAAAATGATGGCGTATGCAAATCAAAACCGGGGGCCATTAGAAAAGCCGCCGGGATATACAAACCCTTGCCAGACACAGACTTCTCCCTCTGCACCATCACTTTTGATAAAACCAAAAGAGATCAAACCGGAAAAGTTAATTGATAAACATAATGTAACTACAAACCCTCAAAATTCAATGGTTTGGGTACGCGCTGGAAACGGGAAAATATCTGTCCATTTTGCAAACCCACATGCGTTGTTTTGGAAACTTTTAAAGATGTTGAAATATTTTTCTGGACAGATAAGAGTGTTTCTTGATAAATGTCTAGGGAGTCAACAGGTCTTATCTTTTGAAACAGGCAGCAAGAGAGACTCAGCTGCTCAATTTTTGTGCGTTTTAAGAAAGTATGGATTGAAGATTCTAAATTGCCATTAAATAATGACATAAAGCCTCTGTTTTTTTAGCACTCCGTTAAATAACATGAATCATAAGGAAGCGCAATTGATCAGAATAACGACTTCAAACTTGCGTGATATGACTTTAGAGAATGTTTATAGGCTATCCTGGAAAAAGGAACATTGAACAAAGGTCTGTAAATCCGCAATTGCCGCATCCTAGCCAAAGGAAGAAGTCAGAAATAATCTGCTATCATTGCGGAAGGAGGGGCCATTACAAACGAGATTGCAGACAGCTGCGCAAGCCGACTTGTGGTGAGACGCACACAGAACAGCACACACCACAGAGCAAACATGAGAACACGGGTCCTCCAGTAAATCTTTTAGGTCGTGATATGATGCATAAATTAGGTGGATATTAAGTTTACTTATCACAAGGTTGTTTTTTCTTTTCTGTCTAGTTTACAGGCATTCGTCGATCCTCTGCCTACAAGTGGACTGATAAGCGACTCAAGGGTATCTGTCTCCGGTGGCAGCAAGCCTACAAGGGTGGACACCATGATTAACCCTTTGTTATGGTCTCAGTTCAGGGATGAAACTGGTTTCATTGATATGGAACCTTATCGGGCTAAACTTAAAACAAACAAAGCTGTCTACATTAAACAATACCCTTTGTCTAAAGATAAGGAACAAGGCATTCAACATTTAATTGAAAATTTTGTCAAGCAGGGTGTCCTCGAACAAACACACTCACCATATAACACACCAATTAATCCTGTTATGAAAGCTGATGGGAAAAGTTGGAGATTAACTCAAGATTTAAGAGCAGTTAACCAGTTAATCATACCACTCGCACCAATTGTGCCTGATGTTTTGACTGTTATGAATTCAGTGCCACATTCGCACAAGTATTTCACAGTAATTGATTTGTGTGCAGCCTTTTTCTCTGTACCTGTACACCCAGATACTCAGCCTTTGTTAGCATTTACATTTAAGGGGCAGCAATATTCGTGGAAACGCCTTGCTCAGGGCTACGCAGACTCACCCGCTGTCTTTTCTGCAGCAGTGCACAGAACTTTGGCCAAAATGAATGATTTGCCTTCAACAGTGTGTGTGCTTCAGTTTGCAGATGACATTCTGAAAAAAGCATCTATAATTGTTTGCAATGTACTTGCCGAAACAGGGTTCAAAGGTTCGAAAGAGAAACTGCAATGGGTCAAAACTAAGGTAACCTATTTGGGACATGTGCTGATGCAGGGTCTCAGAGCAATATCCACAGATAGGGTCCAGCTGATCAGAAAGGTTAAGTCCCCACGAACAGTGCAGCTATTGTAACTATTGTAGACAGTGGATACCTGACTGTGCGATTCACGATAGGCACCTGAGGGGTCTGATAGATCACAAAGCTCCGCCAAACACAGCATTGGAGTGGACTGCGGAAGCTGATGAACATTTCAATGCTTTGAAAGCAGCCATCACAACAGCACCAGCATTGGGCCTGCCGGACTACACCAAGCCTTTTCACTTGCATGTTAGGGAGACAGAGGGTGCAGGTCTGGGTGTCCTATTGCAAATTCATGGCTCAACATATAGGCCAGTTGCATATCTGTCTAAAAAGTTAGATAACATAGTCACAGGTATGTCAGCATGTCTTCGTGCGGTGGCTGTGTAACCCAGGTCCCAAGTACGCAAATTGAGTAAGCAGGTAGCGTAACGCGTATATGGTGCGTATTAATAGCTCCGCCTATTTTTTTTGTGTCATTGCTCGCACGTGCTAGAAAAGAATCTCACGTGTAGTGTGTGGAACTAAGTGACGGATTTACAGAGCATCAATGTTTAATCGCTAGAATAGTAAGCTAAGAGAACGAAATTTGAATCATCAGATATTAGAAGAAAGAAATTAAAAAATTGCTTGTAGTGATAGCAGTACGGAACGTATTTTTCGATTGATTAATAGATGGTTAGTTTGCCATTTGGTTGCTGACGCAGTTCGGAAAGGCTAACCAATCTCTTTAGTATCATAGAACCGGATTTCTTTGATAAAGAACTGTTTCAATTGTTGTTTTCATTTTCTTGGTAAGTAAGTTTATTTATTACTGTATTTAATTATACAATGTATGCTTTAACATAAAAGAGAGAAGTTATCACTCAGTAGAAATGTGGGTGTTTATTGAAATGTGGTCAATGCGTAATATTGTTAAAATATCTGTGAGAGCAGTAATGTTTAAGAGGGGACTTATCGTTAAAACCTAAATGTTGAGCTATTAACCTAGGTTTGGGAAATGTGTCGTGTAGCCCGCGTGTGGATTGCTAATCGTATGCTAGTAGCTAGTATCGCGGCTGGAGCTCTGTATGTGTAGTGTTGAATGCATGAAGATGTTTAATGTTATATCTGTAACTAGGGAATGTGTATGTATATATACATGTATCATTTAAAATGCGTTCATGTGCGAATTATGCTTATGTGTAGTATGTGAATAGTTTTACACTGGTAACTAATTGTCGCTTTGCCTTGTTTTGGCAAGGTTGGGTTTTTTTTGGTCCTTGGATTTCCCTTTTGTCTCTTTCCGGTTGTCTCCGGTGAGTTTTCCTGTTTTCCATCGCCTCCTGCGAATGGTTCCTGTTCTGATGGAGCAGGAGTTCTTTTCCATACGGATGTTCCGGAATTGAATCGTTTCGCCTGTAAGGTGCTAATTTTATTGGTGAAACTGGCGAGCCACCCTGGTTTTGCAAATTTATCAAGCATTATCTACAAAACAACGAAGTGGTAGGACAAAGACTGCTTATTTTTTGAATCTTTTGAATGCAGTGCGGCTGCATTTCCTACAACGCATTCAGTCACACGGACACTGACTGTGAAACTTTCTTTTATTGCCTGAGTAGTTGATTCAGGAAATTTAATTGTGTATAATTGTGTATGTACCTGAAATTCATTATTATTATTTTTGTTTATTTTGTTGTGTATTGTTACCATTCTATTTCTATGTCAAGCTTTCAAAGCTGAACATAAAGTGCACTTAATTTCCATTTGTGATCTTGCTTTGAGTGTTTATTTCCCTCATCTTGCTGCAACGTTGGCTCTCGGGCGAATTTAGACTTCTGATTTGGCCTATTGCGAATTTCTCTTTAAGACTGTGGTCTGATCCTGACTACTGGTGAGTTGTCACATGGTGTTAGGTGGGTTACAGCTGCAGCTGCTCTGATTGTACAGATGGCTGAGAAAACTGTGCTGTCACACCCTTTAATATTATATGCATCCCATCAGGTTGGGGTAATCTTGCACAACATGCAAACACAACACATGACAGCGCAACGATGCTCAGGTTACGAGGCTACTCTGTTGGCAACGAAAAATCTTAGCATTCAAACAACAGTAAACATTAATCCTGCTTTGCTGGGTATTTTGGGTATGGTAGATATGGCAGATTTTAATGTTGAACGTGATTGCATCTTTGAACTGACCACCTCTTATTCTTCTAGGTTCGATCTGTTGGATACGCCCCTAGAGGGGGGAGAAAATATTTATGTTGATGGGTCTTGTTCAAAGCCATCTGAAAGTGTCTACCTCTGTGCCTATGCTGTGGTTTCCGAGTCAGGAGAGGTAAAAGAAGCTTTTGCTCTAGATTACAATTCGGCTCAAGCTGCAGAGTTGATAGCATTAATACGGGCCTGTGAGCTGATGACAGGAAAGAGATTAACAATTTATACAGACTCCAAGTATGCGTGGAGTGTTCTTCACCATTATGCCAGAATGTGGGAAGCGAGAAGTTTTAAAACTGCTGATGGAAAGCCAATAGCACATAGAAATCTGATAGGACAGTTAATTGAAGCAGTTCACCTTCCGCTCGAAGTGGCCATAATAAAGGTCAAGGGTCACGCTTCGGGGGAGGATGAACAGACTATAGGTAATAGGAGGGCTGATGACGCCTCAAAGGCAGCAGCCCAAACTCAGATTAAATCACCATTTCACCCAAAGGATGAAACACATGTAGCAATGACAGTGCACATAACGAATGTGCCTGACATTGATATCAAATTCCTACAAAGTCAAACAACACAGGGAGACTTAGAGCACTGGAGGAAAAATCTTTGCACTCCTGACAAGGGAGGGATTATTCGAGATGGACAGGTTAGAATAGCACTACCGAAATTATGGTTAATTATCCTAATTAGACATTACCATGGGTTATCTCACACCAGTTGTGCAAAAGTAGTTCAAGCAATTAATCAATTGTATTGTATAGCCGATGTTCACAGAACAGCAAAGCTTGTTTTGGATGCATGCTTAACATGTGCTCAGGTAAATCCGCACAAAGCAGCTAAGCACGATGCATTGACACATCCGGAAGCTCCTTTTCAACATTTACAAATTGATTTTACGCACATGCCGCCAATAGGTAATTTAAAATATCTTTTGGTAATTGTTGATCGATTCTCCAAGTTGCCTGAAGCATTTCCATGCGCAAAGGAAGATGCTAAAACAGTGGTAAAAATCTTAACGAAGGAAATTGTGCACAGGTGGGGCGTACCGGCCATATTGGAATCGGACAACGGGACAAGTTTTACGTCAAAGGTAACACAGCTCTTAGCAAAAGCGTTGTCTATTGATTGGCATTTTAATATTCCTTATCATCCGCAAAGTGCAGCAGTCGTGGAGAGATGTAATCGAACACTGAAACACGACTAACAAAAGCTGTACTCGATACAGGAAGAAAGTGGGTTGATTTATTGCCTGCAGTCTTGGCAGAAATAAGAATGATCCCATCTTCCACGACAAAATTGTCACCGTTCGAGGTAGTAATGGGTAGACCTTTCCCGACCCCGTGGGTCAAAGGCCGGTCTGGTATTTCTTGTTTAGGTGATCTTCAGGTGATCCAGGAAGAGTACTTGACCTCCCTGGTCGAAAAGTTAAATTCGATATGTGCTGATGTTTCTTTGTGCTTTCCTCTTCCCTCAGAAAACCCTACCCATAACTTTGTTCCAGGACAAAACGTTTTGTGAGGAGTCTGAAGCCAACAAAGGTTGGAGAACCAAAGTACCACGGACCAGCAACTGTGATCGCCGTCACATGGACATCATAATTGCACCATACTACTAAGGGATTTGAATGTCCATTTTCACACCTAGATAGTTCACCATGAATGGTGTGGGTTTGTGGTGAAACTGCATATTACCATTTAGATGCAGGGGAATGGAAAGGTTGTTGTTATGCTGCTATTTTGTCCACAGGAACTAGCATAATGGAAAAGACAATTCTGGCCACATCTTTTAATTGACAAAAAAGGGAAATAAAACTGCCTAATTATTATGCAGGCCACAAGATTAGTGATCCATGGACTACTCCTTGGGAAAACGTGGGATGGTCCCTAGCAGGTTTGTTTACAGGAATCGGTACTACTGTTGCTCTGAACAAAATTAATGGTCTGGCATGGCAAGTTCTTTCTTTTGAAAATGACACAGCACAAGCTTTAAACTTAATCTCTAACGAATTAAAGAAAATGAGAGTTGCCGTCGTGCAACATAGACTTGCTTTGGATATATTAACCGCAGAGAAGGGAGGGGTGTGCAAAATGCTAGGAGTATCTTGTTGTTTTTCAATTCCAGATTATGCAGACAATATCACTGACGTTGTGAAGCACATGAGAGAATCAGTTCGTGAACCCACACCGGTAGATGCAACATGGTTTCAATGGTTGGACAGCCTAGCCGGGGGAGGGGGACATTGGATAACCGGTACAGTAATTCCAGTTGTGGTGACTATCTTAGTCTTGTTACTATTTTTGCCATGCATGTTGCAGTGTGTGGTCGGATGTGTTAAAAGAACTGTTACTTCCTTTACAACCAAAGGAACCGATCGAATGATGTTAGCAATAAGAACGACTGACGTCAATCAGGCTATGCTGGTTAGACGCACATCTAAAAGTTATCGTCCGAAAGATCAGAATCAAACTTGGGGATCCATATTTGATCGTAGCAGCGATACGGACGAGGATGACAATGATTATGTTCACACACCTGAGTTAGAACCAGAACCAATACCGGTGATAGAAGAACCACCGAGAAATGTTGATGAACGTGACAATGTAATGGAAGAAGATAATGGGCTTGACGATTCGGTAATTGAGATTGGCACGGTAGAGTAGATATAATTATTTTTATGTTTTCGTTTTTATTGAGGGTGATTGGTGTTGTTATGTTTTTATTACAAATCAGTCTGATTGATCTTTTACCTCAAAGATCAGCTTGCAAACCAGAAAACCACAAAAAAATACGCAAATGCAATTATCCTTTTATTAAAGACTTTGTATTAACCTTTTGTACTACTCTATATATTTGTTCTTTAAAGGGACACAGGACAGCTTGTAAGACCGTTGGTCTGAAAGTGGCCATTGTGAGAATCTGGATTTCGTCCTGTTCTCCACAAATACTGCATCTGTGTTTATTCCAATATTCATCACATGTATTCATTCCTTTATCTTATTATTCTCTATTCTCTAGTTATTATCTTCTATTCATAATACTTGCTCCTTACTTTCTTGTTGTTTAACCTCGTTGAAAGTTGTATCATGTCTTATGCTGTCTTATGTTGATATAAGAATCTGTTGTTCTCCATCTCAAGGTTCCTAATAATGTCTAGGGACAATTGTTTTGTTATTGTAATATTAAATATGTAATCATATCTGATTGTTCAGGAGGAATAAGACTAAACATAAAGTCTGGTGATTTTCCACTTCTTTGGTGGTTTTATATGACGCCTCCTGATGCAAGCTTATAAGTAGTAGTCCTTAATACAATAAACTTTGGACTCTGATTGAACAAGCACTTGTGTCTGTGTCAAACTCTGTCTACAGGATCCTGAAACTCTGTGTGTTCCGTCGACTAGACTCTTCAACCGTAGAATTTTATTTAGACAAGGGGACGTGAGAAGTTTACATTCTTTGATTGGCGAATAATAATATGGGTATTACTGGCCCATGGCCTCAATTCGAAGCCACCCTCCATCAATTGACTCTGGAGTTTATCCACCTGTTTTGCTGCTTGGGCTTCAGTGGTTACACTCTTGATGCTTCTGTCTACATAAAAGTTACGTTCAACCGTTTAACAGACCTCATCTGTAGCTTAAAGACCACTCTTGCACGGTACTGGAGTGCATAAGTAGCGCAATAGGGGCTACATATAGTGCCAAACGGCAAAACTTCCCACTGACATATTATCGGCTATTCCCATGACACCAAAGGAATCAAATGAAGGCTTTATCCTCATCAATCAGGCGGACCTGATGAAGCATACCCTTCACATCGTTATAAAAAGGCCACAGCGTGTTCTCAAATATGGAGTAGAACTCCAAACAGGCTTGCACTCATATTTGGGCCAGGAAACAGGTGTTCATTCAGAAATTGCCTCTGGTACTCAAATGAACAATTGAATACAATGCAGTTCATTGCATTGTGACAGACCATGTGCTGTGGTATGTACCACGACCGTTCACTTGTATTACACTCCGCAGTAGTCACCGCTGTCACATACCCGGCTTGCAACAATTTATAAACATCTGATTCGTATGAGGCAGCCATTTTAAGGTTTGAAACGCAACGGTTATAAACGATGCACCCCAGGTGTTGGTGCAATCATGAGTCTCAGGTGCGGGTGTATACATGGATGGTGCAAAGGATTATGGGGAGTGTAGTCCAAGACTGAAAGGTCCGTTGAAGGAATGTACATAGGGTGAAAACACGGGGAATGTTTGGCAGGGGAACACAAGGGGGCAGACAGGGCCGTTACAATATTTTTAGTTATCATAATTTTTTTAAGACGCACAGAGCATTAATTCTAAAGTTGTGGATAAAGCACCATGCACTTTCAAAAAATATATAACATTAAACACTTGAAAATAGATCTTTAATTTTCATCATTAACTAGTGATTTTGACTAAATGGGCCCCTAACAGAAAGGTTTGTGAACAAAGGTGTAACCGGTTACATCATTTGACATCTGGCTCCAATTAGCTCTTAGTATGTAGTAGCTTACATACTTTTTCCACCATGCACTAGGAATGTTTACATGTTGTGTTCAATAAAAACATGAAAACATATAATGTTTGTGCGGTATTAGTTTAAGCAGACTGTGTTTCTTATCAGATAACATGGATTTCATGTCGTATGCATACCTTTGTTATATATAGCTATGTTTCCAGTGACATAACAAACCTAACAGTTATGGCTTATGATCGATATGTTTCCATATGTTATCCTTTATACTATGAAAAAATTCACCCCTACAAAAGTGATTATAGCTGTTTTAGTCACTTGGCTTTATCCTATTGTACGTATTACAATCTCATTATTATTGACAGCAAATCTTGACATCTGTGGAACAATAATTGAGAACGTTTATTGTGATAATTATTCAATAGTGAAGCTGGCATGCTCTGACATCTCAAGTTACAAAATTTATAGCACTACAGTGGTTTTCTTTTCTGTTGTACTTCCATTTATTATTATCGTATACTCTTATTTTAGGATAGTCTTAATCTGTCTGAATTTGTCAAAGAGAAAACAAAATAAACTCTTTAGTACTTGTGTTCCACATATAATAGCGAATTTTAACTTTATCATTGGGAGCGTCTTCAAACTTTTACAAAGCCGGTTTGATATGAAGCATGTGCCATACACACTTCGTGTAATACTTTCTTTGTATTTTCTTATTTTGTCCCCAATAATTAATCCAATCCTGTATGGGATGAGAACTCAAGCAATAAAATAAGCTGTAATAAGAAAACTGTGTAGTAAGATATGCCAAAAGCAAACTGCTGTAACCTGTGAAAGTTAAAAACGTATTTTTGTGATTCATAGTGTAGCAGGAATCTCTTGACTGAGTAGTTATTAGCTGAAGAACATTTTCATTTCTAAAAGAAATGCCAGTGTTTTTAAGGCCACAAAAGAATACTGGTAATTTGAAGATACATTTATGCTAAAATGGTAGCAAGATATTGTAAGGATTCCATTTCTACTTTTTCAAAACCTTAAAATATACTTTCCTGATTTAGGGCTGTATGCATTAATCCTATTTTAAGGTATATTTTTGAGCTTTGTCTATATGCATTAATGAAAAACTGTCATTCTAGATGTTTGCCATTCAAGTCGAAGGAAACATTCTGTAACAATATTTGCAAAGACTAATATTGTGACATTCTGTTGTCAGATAAAGAAATTACAAAATTGCACTGATATTTAAAAATATATATAATCAGAAGAAACAATGCTTTACTAAATATGTTTGCTAAATTTATATTACTTTGTTAGTATTACAAGATCCGGTAGAATTCTGAGAAATGTTTTTCTTTCTTTCTTTCTTTCTTTCTCTATTTATTTATTTTAAAAACTGTTTAAGTATTTACAGCAGAGGTATAACTAATAATACTATGTTTAACAACTAAATTAATTTTATTTTAAAAAAAAATACAATCACTGTATAATAAATTAACCTGAGTTAATTTACAGCTGTACTTTTATTGTCAAGTGTGTAGTGATGCATTACTCATGTAACAAACAATGATAGTTAAGCAAATGCTTGTGATGAAAATGCCCATGTACTTTTAAAATCAATACGCTTTGGTCTCTATCTCTTTTAAGTATATTTTAGTTCTGTTTAATTATGCATTATATCTTTAATTAAGGGGGGCACGGTGGCTTAGTGGTTAGCACGTTCGCCTCACACCTCCAGGGTTGGGGGTTCGATTCCCGCTTCTGACCTGTGTGTGTGGAGTTTGCATGTTCTCCCCGTGCCTCGGGGGTTTCCTCCGGGTACTCCGGTTTCCTCCCCCTTGTCCAAAGACATGCATGGTAGGTTGATTGGCATCTCTGGAAAAATTGTCCGTAGGGTGTGAGTGTGTGAGTGAATGAGTGAGTGTGTGTGCCCTGCGATGGGTTGGCACTCCATCCAGGGTGTATCCTGCCTTGATGCCCGATGACTCCTGAGATAGGCGCAGGCTCCCCGTGACCCGAGGTAGTTCGGATAAGCGGTAGAAAATGGATGGATGGATGGATCTTTAATTAACAGTAGTTAAATGCATTGTAAAGCTGTGTGTTTAAACATTTGGTCAAATTTCAGAAATAGTTCCAGCTGTAAATATTTTCACTCTGTAAAACAAAGAATGTTATCTTGCACTTAAATAAAAGGATGAAGTTGCTGCACCAGTTTGATTGCATTGTACTGTTACTGTTACTATACTGCAACAATATTGCTATAAATGCATCAGAAACATAGTAAAATCACTTCAAGACAAGTAGGACAAATGCAACAAAATGCAAGACAATAAAGACAAATATTCCAGATATGCCCTAGATGTTGATCCTCATCTAAACAATCACAAGTAAACATTATATAACTATGAATGCAACAATTACATTTTTCTGTCATGAATTTCCGCCTTCACCACCGTGCATTCCTGCAATTGGGTTCTTCCCAAGAAATTCTTCCCCTGCAAATCGGGGTCATGGGCCTCTCCCCACCGTCTGCATCCTCTCCATCGTCCAACAGTCCACCAGTCTCCGTGGATGGCGTCGTGGGACTCCCCGTCCGACGGAGCTAACCGTGCCTTCCACCGCTTCTCTGCCGCCGGCGGCACTTCCCGTGGGCCGATCCTGGTAGAAGAAGTCGAGGAAGGGAGTGCAGTCCAGTCCTGCCCAGCAACCGGTGGTCCTAGTTCCGGCGGTATCAAGCCCCAAATGTTTTTTTGGGGGGGGCGCCATGGGGAAGTGACGGCCCAAGCAGTCAGCCTGGCCGTAGATTCCCCCAAGGAACCGGCACCAAGCCCGGCCGTAGATTCCCCCGAGGAACCGGCACCAAGCCCGGTCCAGCAACCGGCACCCAGCCCGGTCCAGCAACCTGCACCCAGCCCGGTCCAGCAACCGGCACCCAGCCCGGTCCAGCAACCGGCACCCAGCCCGGTCCAGCAACCTGCACCCAGCCCGGTCGTAATGCCCTTGTCCAGTCCGGCATTCCATCCGGCCGTCCAGCCCTTGTCCAGTCCGGCATTCCAGCAGGCATTCCAGTCTGTGTCCAGACAGGCATTCCAGCCGGGGTCCAGTCCAGCAGTCCTGCCGGCAATCCAGTCCTTGTTTCAGCCGGCCTTCCGACAGGCATCAAGCCTCGTCCATCCGGCATTCCAGCCGGCAGCCAAGACGGTTCCCCCCCACCCAGCCCCACCCCTTTTGGACATCCCCCCATGTACTCTGGTCGTTCCCCATGAACTTTGTTGTTTCCCCACACGATATTTGATATAGTATATTTGATACTAATTCATTAGACACACTTGGAGGTTGGGTTTTAACTATGTTGCCTCGTATTTTTTAGATTTTCTATGTAAAAAATGTCATGAATTTATTGCTACCAAGGTGCGGCTGAATAGCCAGGTCAGGTGAAGTCTGTTTGTTTGTTAGTTTAGCAATTGTACTAAATAAAGATCCTGGATTATTTTTGTTCGTTTCTATGAGGTTACGGAGGTGCTTGGCTTTTACTGCTTTTTATAAGAGTTTGCACTCTCTTTCCAATCAATTTTTATTTGGTGTTGAAACCCGTAGAGATGTCGCAGGTAAGAAGTCTTGCTTATTTATGGGCTGGCTTGCTTAGCCGGTAGGGTGGAAGCCATGATTACTGATTGCGAACCAGCCGGGCTTTATTATATGCTCCGGCTCCTCCCGAACTTAGTTTATAAAACATAACTTCACGAGTTCATCTATGCAGATAATAAAGGTTGGCAGAAGTGTAAAAGGTATGCGTGTTTGGCATGCTGTCCGGGGAGCGGGCTCCAAGCTCGCCGCTTCCTTCTGAACCCGGAACACTCCCCCCGCTAGGGTGAGTGTCCCGGGCTTGGAAACGGCCCAAACCCAGAGCAAACCCCCCATGGGCGAAGAAACTAGACAGCAGCCGGACAGCGCATACCCCCCAAAGGCGAGGCTAGAGGCTGCGTGTTGTGCGAGTGGGTAGTTGATGTGAGCTCTGTCGAAAGCGGATGAAACTTCGGTGGAAGGGATGACTTTCTTGATGAGGCGAAGTTCCTACTGAAATTACTTGCTGTGTCGTGGATAGTAGCCAGCCTGATGTGTTGATATAGCTGGGTTGGAAATGGGAACTTGATTCTTTTGTGTGAGAGGGTGTGCAGGCAGGACGAGCCCCCTGTGGGGCTGAAACTGGGGTGGGAAGGGCTGAGGCAGGTTGTGACTGCTGCGGCAGAGCACGAGTTGGAAGCACGGGCCCCTGCGGGGGCTGTTGCAGCAGCAATACTGACTTCTGTAGAATTGGTGTCTGCTGTGGCAGAGCATGGGTTGGAAGCATGGGCCCCTGCGGGGGCGGTCACTGCGGCGATACTGGCTTCTGGGGAAAATTGGTGTCTGCTACAGCAGAGCATGAGTTGGAAGCACGGGTCCCTGCGGCGGCAGTCCCTGGGGCGATACTGGCTTCTGTAGAATTGGTGTCTGCTGCTGCAGAGCACGAGCTGGAAGCACGGGCCCCTGCGGGGGCGGTTGCTGTGGCGATACCGGCTTCTGTAGAATTGGTGTCTGCTGTGGCAGAGCCTTAGAAAGCATTGGCCCCTGCGGCTTCTGATGAAATTGCACTTGCTGCGTTGGATCGTTGGGAGGTAACACTACTCTGGCCGAAACTGAGGGTGGCTGGGGATTTTTAGCTGGTATTTAAATGAATCGGGTGATGAGTGTCCGTTGGGCTTCTCTGATGAGGGTAAGTCTTAAATGCTTCGGATGACCAGCGTCCAAGCGCTTGAATCTGAGGTTGTGAAACGCCCTTTTGTGCGGCTGTAATTGCGGCGCCAATGTGGAAGGATTGACTGGTACTGGGATGCCGGAGTGGAGCAAAACTGACTTCAGATGTTTTTGGACCCAGAAGCGTGTGACGGGTAGGTTTGAATCGTCTACGAAGAGGGGTTCGGATGGTGATTTGACTTGGTATCTTCTGAAACGGAGGTAGGCTAAGAGGGTTTGGTATGGCTAAAGTGGAGTTTGAAGATTAAAGATGTAGATAAAATATCCTCTTCTGGCTTGATCTGTCTTGCTTTGCTTCATGAAAAGGTAGATGGTTTCTGAGTCGAGAACTGATAAATCTGAAATGTTGGGATGAATTGAGGGATCAAATATTGCCGTGGTGGAGATTTCAGAACATCTGAGAAATCCAAAGAAAGCCAGAATGAACATGGCTTCTAGCCATGTTCATTCATGGAAGCTTGAGAGCTGGCTATGACTGGGGAAGGGGCATTGAAAATTAACTTATTGAAAAATTGGATTCCGCTCAAGTATCCTTTGATTGAGCTTGCTTGGAGATTTTTTATGGTACTTAGGAAGGAGATGAATGACGTGATGGAGAGGAGAGAGAAATCTGGGAAGGGGAGGTTATAAATGCGGTGAAATTACATTACATTACATTTACATTTAGACATTTAGCAGACGCTTTTATCCAAAGCGACTTACAAAGAGTTAAGGAGCAATAAGCGATAGTTCATACAGGAGTCATAATACATTAGGTGCCAATACAAAGTTACTGGTTTCAACAAAAGCTAGACCACTACCTGTTGAGAGAAAGGGTTAGTGTATTTTTTTTTCATTTTTTTCATTTTTTTTATTTTTATTTGTCTGTCAAGTATTCACAGAAGAGATGGGTTTTAAGTAGTTTTTAAATGTTGTGAGAGATGTGGTTGAACGGACAGAGTTATAAAGAATGTTCCACCAGGAAGGAGTTGTGAATGAGAAAGAGCGGGAGAGCGATTTACTGCCCTTATGGGAACAATACAAGACGCCGCTGGTTTGCTGAGCACAGGGATCTTGATGGGGTGTAGGAGTGCAGGAGAGTGTGGAAGTAAGCCGGTGCCGGTGCAGATCCAGTGATAGTCCTGTTTGCAAGCATTAGTGACTTGAATCTGATACGGGCTGCAATAGGTAGCCAGTGAAGAGAGATGAAAAGGGGAGTCACGTGAGCCCTTTTGGGCTGTTGGAAGACGAGGCGTGCTGCTGCGTTCTGAACCAGCTGAAGTGGTTTGATAGCCTTTGCAGGAAGACCAGCCAGGAGAGCATTGCAGTAGTCCAACCTTGAGATTACCAGGGCCTGAACAAGGAGTTGTGCCACATGCTCCGTAAGATAGGGTCTGATCTTTCTAATGTTGAATAAGGCATATCGGCATGACCGTGTTGTCTTTGCAATGTGATCATTGAAGGACAGCTGTTCATCAAATATGACTCCGAGGTTCCTGGCTGTTTTGCAATGGGTGATTGTGGTATTTCCAAGATGGATGTTGAAATCGTGTTGGACCGTAGGGTGTGCCAGAAACATGAGTAGTTCGGTCTTGGCAGGGTTCAACTGGAGGTGATGGTCTTTCATCCAAGCTGAGATGTCCTCGAGGCAGGCTGTAATGCGAGCTGCTACAGTGGTATCGTCTGGGTGAAATGAGATGTAGATCTGGGTGTCGTCGGCATAACAGTGATATGAGAAGCCATGTGCCTGTATGATGGGTCCCAGTGATGTCGTGTAGATGAAAAAAAGCAGCGGTCCAAGCACCGACGCCTGAGGGACCCCAGTGATCATGTGGTGAGCCGTGGACAGCAAGCCCCTCCATGACACCCTGAAGGATCTGTTAGAGAGGTAGGATTTGAACCAGGGGAGGGTAGAGCCTGTTATTCCTAGTGATGACAGGGTTGCTAGCAGTATCTGGTGATTGACAGTGTCAAACGCTGCAGATAGGTCTAGCAGAATCAGGACCGAGGATTTAGATTCCGCCTTGGCTAGCCGCAGTGCTTCTGTGACTGATAGCCGTGCCGTCTCAGTAGAGTGTTTTGTTTTGAAGCCAGACTGCTTGTCATCCAGTAGTTTATTCTGGAATAGGTAGGAAGACACCTGGTTGAAAGCTGCCCTTTCAAGTGCTGAAGGGTCCAATGTTGGTTTCTTCAGTAGGGGCGTGACCTGGGCCTGTTTGAATGTGGATGAAAAAGTGCCCGTGAGCAGGGAGGTGTTGATGATGTGTGTGAGTGCAGGTGTGAGCGAGCTGGATATGTCCTGAAGGAGATCGGTTGGGATAGGGTCAAGGGGACAGGTGGTGGGGTGGCTGGAGAGAAGCCTGGTGACTTCAGTGTCCTTAAGTGGGGTGAAAGAGGAGAGTTCGATGGTTGAAGTGTGGGAGGTGTTTCCCAAGGTCTGAGGTACCGAGAATTGTTTGCTGATGGATGATGTTTTGTCAGTGAAAAATACAGCAAAGTCTTCCGCAGTCAATGATGAAGTGGGCGGGGGAGGATTAGGGCTAAGAAGAGAGTTAAATGTCTTGGAAAGCTGTCGAGTGTTAGATGCATTGCTTACCTAGGTGGTATAGAAAGACATTATTGCTGTGGTAACATAAGCAGAGAAAGAGGAGAGTAGTGACTGGTAGTCCCATAGGTCAGCAGGGTTCTTGGTCTTGCGCCATTTCCTTTCAGCAGCCCTGAGTGTACTACGTTGTTCACGGATGATGTCAGACAGCCAGGGGCAGCGGGGAGTGGCACGAGCTGGTCTGGAGGACAGAGGACAAAGGGTATCTAGACAGGATGTAAGTGTTGAGCATAAGGTATCGGTGGCAGTGTCAGCATCTAGAGAAGCAAAGTTGGAGGGAAGAGAGGATGTCACTCTAGCAGAGAGTGTGCTAGGGGAGAGAGAGCGAAGGTTCCGTCTAAAGTGAACGGGTAGTGGTGTTGGTGTAGTGCATGTAGAAAGGAGCATGTTGAAAGTGATGAAGAAGTGGTCCGAGATGTGAAGAGGTGTGACTTGAATGTTATCTGTGGTGCCTTGAAGTTCCTCCAAGCTGTGAGATAAGACAGTATGGTCCTGGGGGAGACAGCTTGAATGATGGAGTCAAGTGAAACGTCCAGCAGGGCTCTTAAAGGGTGATTTAATTCAAGATCAATTCCGAATATGGAGGAACAGGTGTTGGATGAAGGTCTGGATCCGGCGCCGGCTGCCTGTATTGAAATGAAAAACGGGACAGCGCGTCAGCAATCTGATTCTTGGACCCGGGATGTGGTTAGCTGTTAGAAAGAACTGAACGCATGCCAAAATCCATATCAGGCATCTGAGAAAGGGCATTAAGGCGGTTGAGTGGGAACGTCCTTTATTTATGCACTGCACCGTTGCTTCATTATCGCAATGGACCTTTATGCTGGAGGCGGACCATTCTTTCTGCCATAACTGTGCTGCTACTGCTAACGGATATAACTCGAAAAGCCGATAACGCAAGATGTTGCAGTATTGTTGTGAGTTGGGGCGGCCAGGTGGATGCGAACCACCGGCCTTGGTAAAATCCCCGAAACCGACGGATGGAGCTGCATCGGTAAAGAGACGGATGTCGACAGGGAGAGACAACATGTCGTTGTAGAAAAAGGATATGACTTTCCCTTGGTTGAGGAATTTAATCCACAAACTAAGCTCGTCGCTGCATGAACTGGTAATATGGATTAAATGCATGGGTGGAGGAAGTGAGGGAGAGTAGATGCGCTACGAAGGGGCGATCTTGTGGACAGATGCGCATCGAGAAGTTCAAGTGACCGAGTATTGAAAGAAGCTTGCATTTTGAGCATTGCGGGGTATCTATTAATGAGTGGGCGATCAGAATAGTCCTGTGGATTTTTTCCTTGGGTAAGGAGGCTTGGAATTTGAGCGAGTCTAACTTGATGACTAGGAATTCCATTGAAGTGCTGGGTCCCGCTGTTTTTTCTGGTGCTAGAGGGACACCAAGTTTTGCGAAGACATCTTGAACTTTAGAGAGATGCACGGCTAGGACGGAGTCGGGCGGCGAGATGATTAGAAAATCATCTAATAGGTGGATGAGAAAAGGGATGTCGTAATTGTTGGATAGGATCCAGCAAATCGCTTCTGACAACATGTCAAAAATATTTGGGCTACTTCTGCATCCGAAAGTGAGGCGGACGGAAACATTTTTTTTTGCGCCAACGAATGCAGAATAGATGCCAAAAATCTGGGTGAATCAGCATTAGTTTGAACGTGAATGTGATGTCGACTTGAGCCAGCCAAGCAGCGCGACCTGCTTTTTTAATCAGGGTGATGGCTTGCTCATTGTCATGGTAGTGTAGCGAAAATACTTCGAGTGGGAAAAGACTATTGATGCTTGGGAAGAGAACGCTGTGAGGGGATGATAGATCGAATATAAGACCCTTTTTACCCAAGAATTTCCGCGTGGCTATACCGATGGGGCTGACGCGGAAAACGGTGAACGGTGGTGCAGAAAAGGGGCCGATCAAAAATCTTTTGTCAATCTATTTTTTGATGAGGAGATTGACGGTCTCGGGCTCAGCTAGCACGGACTGTAGGTTGGGGCAGACGAGACTGTTGGAAATGGAAGTCGCAATACCGGGATTGAAACCTGATGAGAAACCGGACACCAGGTATTCTGTAAAGGAAGGGTCAGGGTGGTACAATAGTTCAGCAGACAAATGTAGAACATTGACAGGAGTCGAGAAATAATTTTCAGATTTTTTATTTGCAGCTATGAACACGGGGCAAACGAGGTGGGCATGGGCACTGCTGTAATGGTTACACACGTGCAAGGACCGACACCTCTGCCTGGTGCATCTTCCTGTATTGAAGCTGATGCATACGTCGTGCGCACGGGTGCTGGAAGCTGCGTAGAATTTTAGATCTAGCAGGCGTGGAACGTGAGTTGTTGAAACAGGATGAGGCGAGACTGGGCATGGGGGAATGGAGGGAGTGACCAATGGGCAGGCGGTGGTGCTGTGTGCTACTGAGCGGCACACCGCACATGAAATATTTTGGCAACCCAAAAACACCCTATTGTGAAGCTCAGTGTCCAGAGCTCCCCAATAAGAGCACTGGTTCCACTGAGCCACCCTAATTGCACATTTCACCCGAAAATAATTTATGGTATGTGTAGAAATGGGCCCCCCCATAATAGAGCGCGAGCTCCGCGACTATGGAAAGATAATCGCCGAGCTCGCACCTCCTGTGAGGGAACACCGTGCAAATGACATCAGAAAAACGAGTAAGAGCCACTGTAAATTCTGGGAAGGATAATGTGCGGAAGTGACTATGGGAAGTGTTTTTGAACGTGAATGCTAGGTCGGCGTATGTGATCTGGCGATCCGTTGGCGGAGGTGAAAGTGGAGATAAAAGGTGAAATAAATCAACATCCACACCTGCTAGAATCTGCATCCTGATGTTACTGGACACTGGGGGGGTTCCAGAACCGGGGCATTGATGGGCACCGGCATTGGAGCTGCTGAGGCCAATGAAAATTGGGGGGGGCCTGAGGCAGATCGTGGAAGGAGGGAATTGCGGCCGCTGGAGCAGCTGACGGCGTCCAGGGCAGAGGCTTAAGGTAGGGAGGGAAGGCCGAAGCCCTGGGGGAGGTAAGGCAAACTTTGGGCCTGGGCCTGTGTCGCTAACGGAGGCAGCATCACGATAGTAGTCGCATTGGTCCCGTTGGCCAAGAGCTTGCTGATGTGAGGGGGAATGATTGGAAGTGATCTGGAACCGCCTGTGGAGGCAGGCTCGTCGAATATTGGTGGTTGAAGATGGTGGGGGCGGGCCAAGTTTCCTGGGAAGCAACAGGGAGAGAAGTATTTAGCGGCTCGTCCGGGGCACGGCCCAGACTAGCCGAAATCCTTCTGCGACGGGCTAGGGGTGTACTGTCTTGCCCTGCTGATGTGGCGGAAGGCCCTGCCCAGGCTGAAGGAGGTCTGAAAACCTGAACCATCTCATTTGCGACTTCCTGCTGCGGGGAAGATCTGGCTGGGGGGTCTTCTGACTGCAGCACGACGTAGATGTCGTACAGCTCGGCTTTGCTCAACCGGCGGCTGAGGTTCACATCCCGATTGGACAGAGCTAGTCGAAGTCCTGCGACTGCCCACTTCCCGATGGCTGGGATTATCGAGTGAGCCGAAGCGTATGATGACGCCGGTGAGGTCCTCCCGAACTTTGTTTATAAAACATCATATATTAAAATCTCTGACAATCAATCCTTTATCAATGTTAATCAATTGGTCCGAAAAGAAGTCCGCAAACTCTTTCAGAAAATAAGTTTGGGGCCCAGGGGGTCTATACATAGAAAAAGCAATGGCTTTTAACTTTTGATAGGAACAATTATGTTCGTTTGTTGCGACGCCATCACCTCGACCAACCGGACTCTAGCTTGGTGGAGTAGACTCATTTATACCGAAATAATCATTAGGTTTAAGCCATGTTTCAGTAAGGCAGAGTATATCAAAACTATTGTCTGTGATCATTTCATTTACAATAACTGCCTTTGAATTTAGTGATCTAATATTAAGTAGCCCGATCTTTAGTAGTTGGTTTTGCTCATTAATTATATTGTCTTTAGGTTTAATCACGATAAGGTTTTTTACGTAAATTATTATTTAATTGTATTATTCGGGGGGCAGACACAGTCTCTATGCACTTATGGAAGTGAAACTATTGAAACTGCCTTAAAAACATAAATGTAGCTTAGCTAGGAAGGCCATATTGAGCGTTGCGTTTCACCACATCCATTTCAATGGCAGTGACGCATCTTGTCAATAATAATATCTTTGGTTGTCTTTTACATTATTTGTGTCTTTTAGGTCTCTGAACTATTCACAGCCATCCTTATTGCATGTCTCCCTTTTCTTACCCAGTTTAGGTGTAAGCCACTACATGAACTGTTGAATTGAATCAGCTTTGTTAGATTAGGGAAATAAGGCTCACCGACTGATATAACACCTCTGGAACTATATGACAATTTTTCCTGTACCAGATATATAAAGATATGTATTTTACACATATTCTATGTATTTTATTTATTTATTATCTAACCGTTCAGTGTGTTTATTTAGATTCTTACCTTTTTTTTGCTACTGCTGCCTCTAAGATCTCTGCTCAAAAAACCTTTATATGTGACCCTGGACAACAAAGCCAGTCTTAAGTAGCACAGGAACATTTTTAGTAATGCCAAAAATACAAGGTTTGGGTAAAAATTACAGATGTTTCTTTTATTCAAAAAATGATTAGTATATTAAGTAAAGATCATGTTCCATGAAGATATTTTATAAATGTCCTACTCTAAATGTGTAAAAACTTTATCTCTGTGAATGGATTGCCTGCTGAAGTGCCACAGAGTAACAACTTCAAAGGCGATTTTCTCAATATTTTGCTTTTCATGTACCCTCAGATTCCAGCCTTGTAAACTGTTGTTGTCCTGCCAGAAAATATCAGAGTGATGCAATATTCTTCATCAAAACCGTCAATGATCCGCCTCAGTGGACCCAGTTATTTGAACTCTAGTCCAAAGAGCCTTAATTAAAGTGTTGTTATGTCTAAATATACATCAAGGTCCATTTATCTTGCGCCACATGTTGGGCAATGCACTCCTGGAATAGCCAAGGGACCACATTAGGCATGAAAACAAGTGCTATTATGTCTAATTAAACATGAAGGTCAACTTATCTTGGCCCACTGGGGGACATTTATTTCTCAGATGGCCAAGGGACCACATAAAGAGTAAAAACCAATTAATGAGCTGTTAATAACATGTTTAAGTTACATTATTGGATGGTCGCTTGGTCAACACTTGGTCCCATACTGAATGCTCTCTAAAATGAAATTTGGAGCCGCCAAACTTGAGTTTGGCCAAAACTAAGATGATCAAATTTGAGTTTATAATACAGTTGTTTTTACAATTGTCAAAACTTATTCTTTACTATCAAAGCTCAAAAATACTTCCCTAACATCTACAATTAATGAACATATGAACATATTTATTATACTATATTTACATTATACTTAACATAGTTCTACAATTAGCAATAATGATACCCCATACTACCATACAAAGGCTAAGTCACTAACTAAGCCACCGACACAACGGCTTACTTTTTTAGGTGGATTTTGTAGAGGACATTTTCACACTTTTCCTTTTTCCTTCAAACTTTCCTTACCATCTGTGTTAAGAATCACAAATACATAATAAATATGGATATGCAGTGTTTGTATTTTCACCTTGAAAATTACAAAAAAAATGGCACCTTCTTCAGTTGTACAGGCCATCTGAGTCTTGAGTCTTATCCTGATCCCCGTGTTCTGCTGTTTCTTTCTCGTCATGCCTTCTGCTGTTCTATCCATTGATGGTAAAAAATCCATAAAATGTTGACTTTCATGAAATTGTCCATATTTAAATGCCATGAATATATGACAGTGACCATGAACATAAATACAGTGTATGGCAAAGACGGTTTTATAATATTTTTATACCTCATCATTGACATGTAAAAAAATGGTGTTGTGTGTTGAAATGGTTGTGTGATACGGATCCAGGGGCACTGAACACGTATAAACAGTTTGGGTATTCGTGGCCTAATGGTTGGGAGTCGGACTCATGACCAGAAGCAGTGAAACCTCAGATCTCCTTTCCTATATTCATATTCTTGACTGCTTCCCCCTGTATCAGAGGTGGGACATGTTCTATTGGGCAATTCAACTGTGCTGAAATTGTGGGATTATAAAAAAATAGTTTTATTAAGCGAGGTGTCGTACATAATTGAGTGTTAGAAATGGGATGTTTAGCAAACTGTATATTAAAAACAAACACATAATCTACTGACAAGAGCGGGTCATTCAGAGTAAATGTGTCCAGTTCAAAAAATTACATTTCAGTGGCAGAAATATTGGAGAGTAAATTTGTAATCTTAAAAAAAAAGACTGCACCACCTAGTGACAAATAAATTTCTCTCTTTAGAGAGTCACTTATTGTTGCTTATTTTGACTGCCCAAGAAAATAGTAAAGACAAAAATGGAGTCGACAGATGCTATATAAGCTGCTTACAGAGACTTCAGCAGTTTATATGCCTCTGACAGGGGACAACAACCATCTGAAACCATTTGTTAAACCCAAACTGCAGACCAACTCACTTAATGGAACAAATTCAAAATATCTGAAAAGGAAATTAATCACTGTTCGGATATTTGTTACTAAAAATAACAGAAAAAGAGTGAATCTTAATCATTTTCAGAGTGGCACTTTGTTGTTTCAAGATCACCAGATGGAGAATGGAACCTTGCCTTCATATTTTTACTTCACTTTGTTCAAGGAATTTGTTCACCTCAGATATTTCCTTGTGATAGTGACACTTTCAGTTTATTTTTCCATTGTTTTATTTAATCTCATTATTTTATATGTTGTGTTAAAAGAAAGAAGTCTTCATGAACCAATGTACATATTAATAACTTGTCTGTCTGTCAATGACCTCTTTGGCTCAACTGGTTTCTTTCCTAGATTAATAATTGATATCCTTTCTGTTACAAATGTTATTTCCAGGTCAGCGTGCTTTGTTCAGATATATATCATTTATACATACGCAATATCTGAATACACAATATTAACTCTGATGGCATATGATAGATATGTTGCCATTTGTCATCCTTTAAAATATCACAAAACTATGACCTCAAATGTAACAACACTGTACATAGTAGTAGCATCCCTTTATGCAATGTTTTCTATGGCTCTTGTCATTTTCTTTTCAGCTAGATTGCCTTTGTGTGGGACTGACATAGCCAGACTTTACTGTTCCAACTGGTCTGTGGTTCGACTCTCTTGTGGGGCTTCAACTTCAACTAACAACATTATTGGATTTTTTGTCACAACAACAACAGTTTTTCTGCCTGCCCTTTTCATTTTATACACGTATGTCAAAATTTTAATTATTTGTCAGAAAAGCTCCAAAGAATTTAGGGGCAAAGCTTTGCAAACTTGTCTTCCTCACATTGTAAGCTTTGTTAACTACTCTATTGCATCCTTTTGTGATATTGCTTTAAGTCGGTATGATTCTGACAAGTATAAAATTGCTGCTATAGTTTTTTCAGTGGAATTTCTGGTTTTACCACCTGTTTGCAATCCTCTCATTTATGGCTTAAACTTGCCAGAAATACGCAAACATATTTTGTGTTTGTTTCGACGTTCAAAAATTGCCCAGTTTCCCTGTAAATAAAGAAGAATGAAGCTGAATTTAGAATTTGTTTGGATGTATGCTAAGTAATGATCATCAGCTTCATGAAATATAGCTATAGTGTTTTTTCTGTATCATCACTGTAATGTATAGTGCTTGTGTTACATTTCTTGTTTCATATTATTAATGAATAGTGTACATTAACCAAGTTTTTAATTTATGTTTTAACCTATGAAAATTGTAATTAATAGTCAGTACAGTGCATCTTCTACATATACAATCTATTTTGAATAAATGCTATAGTAACATTAGAGCCGGAAATATTAATAAAAACAAAATAGTTTTTTCTGTATTGTCAACAGTTTGAAAAAAATAAACATCTGAATACTTTTATACCCCAATGGTTCTGTTATAAAGAATCTAATCACTAGAGTATTCTAAATACTGAAAACTGAAAAAATGTCAATTTTAGGTGACCAACGCAATTAAACAAACTTTTTGAAAAATGAAATAGTCTGGCCTCCAGTATGTCAGAGTACATACTACATTAAGGTGTTATCTACAATCAGGGTCTTCAATGTCATTATAAAAGGTAAAGCTATACATTTCTAAAATGGTTAGAACGGTTAGATTGGTCATATTTGACTAAAAAATACACTCCTCTTTAAATATCTCCTATTTTTCTCAAAACCGTATATTTTTCATGTGCCTTGACTTTTTTTTATCTACTGTACATTTTGAAACTTCTTTTAAATGTAGAAAAATACACCTTCGGCCAGCTTTCTGCTTATTTTCGTTTTCCATTATATTTAAATATGTGCAATTGGTAGACTATAACCCCAAACAGTGGAAGAGCTATATGGGATATATATATGGGATGGCCAACGCTTCTTCATGGGGCCCACAGATAACAGGAAATTTGTGTTTAACACTTGTGTTTAATATGGCATCGTAAATTCAGGAATACTTTAAATCCTAAAACTGCTGTTTACAGCTTCAAGTAATTATTTAATTCCCAGAGTTCAGTATATCCAAAACAATTGCACAACGTTATGAGATAATGTTAAGAGATTCATGTAATTATAAATGCATGTTTACAATATAAATTACAAAATATAAATAAATGATAGACACAAAGTTAAATTCTAATAGCTCGTTTAATTTACACACAAACAAACAACAAAATCAAAATGGTTATTCAATTTGGGATTATTCAAAAGTCGATCAAAGAATGTTCAACATGCCTGAAAGACTTCACTTAATATGAAAAAGTCTGACTACACCTTTCTGACATTGTATCTTTACACTGTTGTTTATGTTTAACATTGTGAGCAACTCCTCATCATAGTTTTTTCACCGCTGAATCATTAAAACACTTATAATTGGCCAGTATATAACATTAGCAGATAAAAATGTTATTCACATTCGTTCATTTTGACATCTCATTTAGGTCGTTTTTTTGCAGGATCCTTTTTGACCTTTAATTATAAATTTGGAGTGCATTTTTGTTCATCTTGGTGTCCTTTTTCCTAAAGCTCTGTTAATTTTGATCACTCTCATTTAATTAATTATTTGTTTTTTAATAGAGCCTAACATTAATTTACACAGTAAAAAGTTGATTAGTAATCCCAAACCTAGGGCTAAATTGTGGAACTTACTTCAAATATGGTTCTTCCTTTTTATGTACTTCCAAATTAGCGTATTCTGTCGTGATTCAAAATCTGCATACATCAAAAATAGCTTCTTTCAATGATAGGTGATGTCTATTAACATCAAACTTCCAGTAGCAAATAAAATGTTAGGGTGCAGTAGATGTCAGGGCTTCCGATGCCTCCTTGGGCCTGAGAATTTGAGGAGGCCTCATTCATATCTCCGCCCTGGAAGGTGGTAAGGAGCCATCGTGAAAAGACTGTCCCTTTGGGGGGGTTTGGAAGAGCTGGGGGTCCCTCCAGGCAGTTGGTTTTGAAGGGTTAAGAAGGACTGGTACAAGTGCTTCTCTCCTGGCCTACCTTCACAATGACTCGACAAAAGGATGACTTTCAATGGATCGCATTGAAGAGCTGCTCTGCCACTCATAACACCCCAGTCCAGAATCAGGTTGTCTACGAGTCACTCGAATCACAGACTTATCTAATGTGTCGCGGGTCATGTGGACGAACCACCCATGGACCACCGCTTTGATCATCATGTCCATTGTTCTTACTCTATTTCTATGTTCCCCTCCAAGGACCAGTCTGTGGGTAATTCTGGGCACCAAGAAGATCCTCTGGATATGGAGTCTTATTTACGGTTTACACTTTTTTTAAAGTTCTCGGAGCATCCCTGTACTTCTAGGGCATAAGTTCCAGTATTTAGCATTTTCTGTCTCTACAGAGTTACACTATCCGATTTCCTTACATTTGAGTTTCATGCCTGTTCCTTCCATGCCTTTGCAGTGACCATTGAGTTACCTCTGCAGCTCACCTGGATGTGTAGAGAGGAGTATTAGATCATCAGCATATGCAATTTACCAGATCTTGAGATCCTGCATCTCCAATCCGATCTCTGTTTCCGCAGGTTCATCTTCCATCTCTAGGATGAAGTAGGATTAAATGTCTATATCATCACCTTGGCTGATCTGTAGATATTGGATATGTACCTCAAAAATGGGGGAGGGGTATTCCTGCCCTGGCAGCTGCATCCAGAATCACTTTGTGCAAAATGGTATCAAAGGCCTTGGCAAGGTCTAGAAAGAGCATGGGTAGTGGGTGTGATTGATCATGGGCATGACATAGTTGGGCATACAGCAGGGAGCTTCTTACCAGGCATGCTTCTCTTAAAGGGAATGTACGCTGTAAGGGTGACAAGTTTTCCTGAGTCTTCTTGCCAGGATCTTGTGGGGGCTCAGGTCCACGTATGTGTTGAGTTAATTGGTCGAATGTTCCCTGATTCCTTTGGAATTTCCACTTTAAGTATCATAGCCACTCGTGGATAGTAGCATGGGGAGGGCATCAGCCACCAGGATGAGGTTCATCTGACTCACCACTGATGGCTGATCCCAGTTCAGGATTTTACTCCCAGTGTTCTTATCCAGCCCGACTGTAGATTTGCCTAAACCAGAGCTCTCCAACCCTGTTCCTGGTGAGTTACCTTCCTGCAGATTTTAGCTCAAACCCCAAATCAAACACAGCTGAATAGCTTATCAAGGTGTTCATGGTTGCTTGATAAATTACAAACAGGTGTGTTGAAACTGGGTTGGAGCTGCAGCCTGCAGGATGGTAGCTCTCCAGGAGCAGGTTTGGAGATCCCTGCCTTAGACTTTACAGTGCTCTAGATGCCTCCTTTCATAATATCGGAGATATTGCCATACAGTTTCGCTCGACAAAGGTGTCTTGCATTTCCTCCTCTATCATGAAGGTGTATGCTCAGAAGTCCAAACTCTTTAAATCTCCAATGGTCTCCCCAGTATGTATCCCTCCAATACCCATCAGATACTGTGGTTGTGCCGTCTTTCAGTCTTAGCTTACACATCTTCACGTGGCTTTTATGCCACGTGGCTAATCAGCTTCAGGTGTAGGCGATGCCGGGCCATTTCCTAGGCGACGCTGATCCTGGATCTGTCAGATGCCAGTAAGTCAACCCCAATGCTGCAAGGGACATCTCATCATCACGTGCCGTTTCCGATATGTGGTTTAGGAACGAGATGGTGGGACCATCTCTTGGGGAACGGTCAAATGAATCGAGGTGCGAACTGTCCGCGAGCCAGTGGCTGACGGATTTAATGCTCACAGTAATCCTCACATAACCCTCGCTACTCGCCAAGTGTACAGCAGGGCCAAAGCCACTGCTGTCATGGAACGGGAAGCATACGACGTGGTGGCTGAGTCCCGTGGGAACACAGCCGCCCGTGACGCAATGCCTGAATCGTGAACCGCCCGCAGTGGGGGCAGAACTTGATCCCCACTCCTTGACGAGTGTATTGCACCCATGAGAACAGCGGAGAAATTTGCTCTTTTCGAGATATAACTTGAACCTCCAGGAGTCGCCGCAGGAAGGGACAGTCCGCTGCATCACGTCGTGAGAATCCAGCAGTAATTCAGCGTAGAGTTGAAGTCTCGAAGTCGATAATGTGTGAAGGCTCCGAAGAACAATCGGTGAATGAATGCAGCACACCGTTTCCCCTTTATACCCGGATATCCGAGGGGGAAGTCCGGCAGTGAACCAGTCGAAGTGATAGGTTCTCAAGAGCGAACCCCATCTGTTGGTTCGACACAATGCCGAGAGACCGACAGAAAGGGAAGAGTATTAACACAAATAAAGTAACTCGATTTACTAAGGTTTGCACTCATCAGTGCACAGGTAATTTATTTAACGCCCAAAAAAACATGTCTGTTTTGTAAATCTGCTACTTGGTCTTTGCTACTTGGCAGATATATTTGGATTATTTTCATTCCTCCATTTACAACTTTGTTAGAGCTGTTACACAAGAAAATGAACCATAACCTGTTGAAAGGCTATCCACTTTCTACATTTACATAAAGTATTTCTAAACTGATTAAGAAGAATACTTTTGAGTTCTACTGTAGCACTCCAGATGATTTTGTTGTAATGAAGATGAAACAGTGTAGGTCGTCATGTATGCATATGGCAAACTCTTTTATCCAAGTCATTTAAGGATGCGTTCATATTTATTGTTTGGTTCTCTGATTTTATTCTTTAATAATGTAAATGATGTACACTGCATCCGGAGACTATTTTTGTCATCGTATTTTTGCACTTATTTTGCAATATTTATTCATAAATTTCCTCCAAGGTCACTCACCCCAGGGACTCCCCAGGGTCCTAGAGCAGATCAGTTTTCATTAACATTTATGCATTTGGCAGAAGCTTTTATCCAAAGTGACTTACATTGCTTTATCCAATACATTTATACATAGGTATGTGCAATCCCCTTTGATCGAACCCACAATCTTGCATTGTTAACGCAATGCTCTACCCACTGAGCTACAGGAAAGCTGTTTATGTAAATTATGTACAATTTAATTTGTTTATATTTAGAATGATGTATATAAAATGCACTCTATGTTGTTTGCTTACTTTGCTCAAAAGCATGATGCATGCAAGTTTACATGTCATCATAACAAGGAACTATCTTCTAACCGCAACCGTAGATTTGTAGTTCCAACCAAGCAAATTTACAATTCTGCTTCCAATTGATCAATGGAATGATGGTTTCGAGAAAAACTTGATTTGATGAACACTTCTGGAATGAAGGAAGTTGCAACCATAGTTGCCTAATGATGCTTTGGGAATCGCAACCCTGACTGGCATTTTAAGATATCGAACCAAACAGCTTAAGGATAAAGTCGCAACGTGATAGGACAGCTTTATTATATATATTTTGATACGGAACTTACCAGACATCCAAAACAATGCTGTGTGCTGCGTTATACATGCTCAGTTAATGCCTGCGCATATGAGGGTATTAATAGCAAGCCAGTAACTCACAAAGACCTCATGAAGTGTTTAAAGCAGTCAAAACAGCACCGAGAATTCCTCCATTACACACGCAGGCACAGATCTAATAAACACTCCTTTAAGATTACCAACTCACTTGATTTTCGGGTCGTATCTTGTTATCACTTCATGTTTTTGATTCGGTTAGATGCCTTTCGTCTGTGTTGCATTCATATTTTAATAGAACTCACCAGAGTTCCTTTGAAAGTCATCGATACCCATCTGTTCAGCGGTCTCTGTCCGGTGATTTGGTGGGCAACAGGGTTCGGTAGGCAGCATTCACACTTGCACAAATAAACTGCACTAACAGAGCAATCACACCAGAATTCGTTTTAACCGAACTAAACAGGCCATATGTGGACGGAGCCTAATATGCATTCGGTGTAGACATTTTATCAGTATGTGTTCCCTGAGAATCACCCCTCATAATCTCCCTCTAAATTAAACTGAAAATAAAGCAGTTAAATATATATAGTATCTTATCTAATACAGAAATACTAAACTGTAATTGAAATTCCCTTTATTGTCAAAAATCTCTGATTACACAGCACATTTGAAATTTATTAGGCCTATTTCATTCATTGTATTTTATTGAAATTTTTTCATCTGATTAAAAACTGAAAAAAATCTCAAGAGAGATTGTTAAAAGTCTTCTGAGTTGTCAAAAAAAATGCAATTAGCAAGGGACAATTTTCATATATATAGGCTACATTATATATATATATATCAGACACATCTGACATGACAGTCAGCGTACAGTCAGGGACTGTGGTAAGATTTCAACAATTTAATGTGTTTGTACTGAGAACAGCTGAACAGAACAAATGTACCATAGCATTATTAACTGAATGAAATTATTCTTAAAAACTATTATGAAAAACTGTATAATAATTGCATTAAATTACAGATGCAGCCACCACTGGACAACACTTCCAGTGTCTTAGTTTTTACTCTCTCTGGACTGAATGAAACAATGGAAAACAGATACGTATTTTTTTCCTTGACAGCATTGTATTATCCATTGATTGTGTTGTGTAATGTTATTGTAATTTATGTTATAATCACATATAAGAAGCTTCATGAGCCAATGTATGTGTTCATTTGTAATTTGTGTTTGAATGCACTTTTTGGCACTGCTGGATTCTACCCTAAATTCATGTATGATTTATTATCTGAATACCATGTCATTTCATATGCAGGATGTCTGATTCAGATATTTGTCATTTATTCATCTGCTTTGTGTGACTTTTCAACATTAACAGTGATGGCATATGACAGGTATGTGGCAATATGTAGACCGCTGGAGTATCATGCAAAAATGACAAAGCAAAGGGTTCTTCAGTGTATCTTGTTTTGCTGGCTGGCTCCATTTAGTTGTATGTCTGTTCTTATTGGATTAACATCAAGACTCACCTTATGCGGCTCAAGTATTGAAAAGCTATATTGTGAAAATTGGGCTGTTGCGAAACTTTCTTGTTTTTCTAACACTGTAAATAATGTGTTTGGGTACATTATAATTCTTGTATACTTTGGTCATGCAGTGTTGATATTTTGCTCATATATCCACTTGATTGGAAAATGCAGAAAGTCAATGGAGGGGAGACACAAATTTATACAGACGTGTGTACCACATCTGCTCTCGTTGATCAATGTGACTGTTGCTTTACTGTTTGATGTACTTTACAGCCGTTATGGCTCAAAGAGTTTGCCGCAAGGAGTCCGTAACTTCATGTCATTGGAATTCCTCCTCATACCCCCTATTTTAAATCCTGTTATTTACGGATTAAATCTAACGGCACTACGGCAGCATGTCATGAGAGTGTTTTTAAAAAAAACAAGGGGGAATATCTAAGTTAAGTGTCACCTGAAGTCCAATGATGATCATTTGTGATAACATAGTCTACTGTGTAATTAAGAAAAACTTATTGACGATGATGTGACTAATAACATTAAATAAAGCACAATTATACCTAATATTTACAAGGTATACATGTCATTCAGTTTATTTTATTTTTATGTTGAATCCTATGCGGTACAGTCTGTTTTCGATAACACAATAAGGTTGTAAACATTAAATGCATGTATAAGCACAAAACGCAATATAATAATCTTTGTCAAAACAGTTGACATCAATACAATCTTAACACCTAACCCATCAGTAAATTTAACAGTCGATTAGTAAATGATAAAATTAACATTAACAAATATAAATAAATGTTGTAGAGGTATTCCTCATTGATTTTTCATGTTAGCCAATGGATTAGCAAATACAACCTAATTTCAAAGCGTTACTGTATTATTTTGATTTTGGAGCACACTTGTAAAATTGTTATATAAGAAACAGGCAAAGGCTCTTTTGACCAGGCTCAGTTTTAGGTCACTTCTATGCCACTGTATGTATACAAATGAATTGGCATAACTGACTAATATAGTTGATAAACTAATTAAATAAATTCATTGACAGTTTCTTTGAATTTAATGCATTTATTTAACAGAATTATTTACCCATTTTGATTACAAACACAAGAATATTAGAGATACATACATGTAGTCTGCCGTATTATAGATTATGAAGAAATGAAACAGTTTCTTGAAGTGGCCTTCTGATTTATAACACTATAAATCAGACACTAAGAATCATGGGGGAGTGCAGTGCCCTTCAGTTGTATCCTTTGAAATCCTTCAAGGGCCCTTTGAAATAGCCAGTTATCAGCACTTCAGTTTTGAACGACCCTGAAGTATGGCGACCACGATTGTTCTCACTCCGAAGTTCCCTTCGGAGGGCAAAATATTACTGGAGTGTCTGATTTATGCCTCTCTTTTCATCTCCTTTCCAATTTTGCAGGGATGGCGAACTACGGTCCTGGAGAGTTTTGCTTGTTGTGTGTGTTTCTCTTTGTGTGTCAGACCCCAGAGTTTTTTTTTTAGAGTAATTTTGCTTATTCACATTGTAGTCCCATATAATACTATATAGAAAGTATTGTGTGTACATTTACTCTACATGAATGATGAAAACCAATACAATGGATGAGTGTCATACATGTTTGAAAAGGAAAAAAGGATTACTGAATGTTTATTTTTGGTTGAACTATCCCTTTATGTAATACAGATAAAAAGCTTCAGGTGTAACAATGATCAATGGTGGGAGATGTAGTTCATGATGACAGTTTAGGAGATGTGAGGAGTGCCCTCTTGTGGAGCACAAGGGCACTCCAGCTGGTTATTCTACCAGCAAAGCCACTGGTACGAAAGAAAAGGGGCCGGATTCACAAAAATTCTAATCAAAACAAAAACATTCTACAAAAAAAAATTCTTATTGTTATCTTTATTGTCAATTTGATAGAAGATATACAAATTACAGTTACATGCATATTAAAATGTATATCTAATTGTATTACCAACCATGTTTACCAACGCTTTTCGCTGTCTTGAGTTGCTTTGATGAACCAAATTTGCAAAAACAAAAAAGGTTAACTTGAAACTGGATATGTGCAATTCCAGTGCAAGGATGTGACCTTTTTAGTCATAACTTGAAATATAACTTCTCAGATAATATATTTATTACCAATATATTGAAATCTGTAAAATTTGTATTAAACCCCTGATTTGTCCACACATCAATACTATCAGTCTATGCAGTTATATAAGCATATATGTTTTCTGTTTTAAAAGAGGGAAAAAATAATGCATTATGGATGTGACAACAAAAGGTGCATATTTTCGAGAGACAACATACTTCTGTGAATTAAAAAACCGAGATGGGATGACTCTTTACGGAGCATGAAGAGAACACTCTTTTAATTTTCATGAGCCCATTTTTTTTTCCACCGTTATGGATGGAAAATTCACTTACCAGACTATGTAAGACTGTGCTTTAAACACAGACATGAAAACGCACACACTTTAAAGACGTTTAGAGAGAATGTTTTTTTTTTGGCAACTAACATTGCATTGTATTATATATTTTGTTTCTGACTAAGTGCAATCCGCTTGGATCGTACCCATGACCTTCACATTGTTAGTGCCATCTAACCACCGAACCACAGGAAAGACTTCACATGGGTGTTTAAACCCAAATAATGACATCTGACCTATCATGCTGAAAACATTTGGTTAAAATTTAAAGTTGGCATGGAATTGCAGATTAAGTTTTGTTCATCTTTTTTATTTATTTTAGAAACATTTTCAAAATCATTCATATCCTTTTGCCATAATAGGATGTAGTTTCATCTATCTACCAGCAGGGGCTAAAATTCAGTTCTGATGACCACCTGATGATCATCTATACTTGATATATAAATATCTTACAGAGGACTCAGCAATTATATTTTTCTCTGACTGGCAACAACAATCATCTGTCTGAAACTACTTAGCAAACTTCCCTCTTTGCAGACAAACTACAAACATATCTGGACTCAAAAAAGACCATCAGAATTAATTCATGATTAGTTCCTATAAAAACAGACTACTGACAAGAGACACTTACATTCTCTTTTTAAAGTGACCAGATGGAGAATGGAACCATGCCTTCATATTTTTACTTCACTTTGTTCAAGGAATTTGTTCACCTGAGATATTTCATCCTAATAGTGACACTTTTAGTTTATCTAGCCATTGTATTATTTAATGTCATCATTTTATATGTTGTGTTAAAGGAAAGAAGTCTTCATGAACCAATGTACATATTAATATCTTGTTTGTCTGTCAATGACCTCGTTGGCTCAACTGGTTTCTTTCCTAGATTAATAATTGATATCCTTTCTAATACAAATGTTATTTCCAGATCAGCGTGCTTTGTTCAGATATATATCATTTATATATACGCAATATCTGAATACACAATATTAACTCTGATGGCATATGATAGATATGTTGCCATTTGTCATCCTTTAAAATATCACAGACTTATGAATTCAAAAGTAACAACACTGTACATAATAATAGCATCCCTTTATGGGATGATTTCTATGGGCCTTGCTAATTTTTTAACAGCTAGATTGCCTTTGTGTGGGACTGACATAGCCAGACTTTACTGTTCCACCTGGTCTGTGGTTCGACTCTCTTGTGGGGTTCTAACTTCGACTAACAATGTTATTGGGTTGTTTGTGACAACAACAACAGTTTTTCTGCCTGCCTTTTTCATTGTATACACCTATGTCAGAATTTTGATCATTTGTCAGAAAAGCTCCAAAGAATTTAGGGGCAAAGCTTTGCAAACTTGTCTTCCTCACATTATAAGCTTTGTTAACTACTCTATTGCATCCTTTTGTGATATTGCTTTAAGTCGACTGGATTCAGACAAGTTCAGGATTGCTGCTATAGTTTTTTCAGTGGAATTTCTGGTTCTTCCACCAATTTGCAATCCTCTCATTTATAGCTTAAACTTGCCAGAAATACGCAAACATATTTTGTGTCCGTTTCGACGGTCAAAAATTGCCCATGTTCCTAAGTAAGTAAAACAGATTAATGTAGACTATTTAATTTACTTACACTATGAACATAATGACCAAAGACAGAGGCTACATGGTTTTATCCAATTTCTGAATATATCACAAGTGTCTTTTCCAAACGTACCGAACCTATGTGTACCATTGTTCTTGGATTCAGCTGAAAAATGTTAATGTGTGATGTTATGGGTTTGACCAGGAAAGTAGAAGAATGGATGAAGACCAAACCTTTTCCTTATTGCTTATGAACTTTTAACAGTCTTGGTTGGGGGAAATGTGTCTGTTTTCTGTATAAATAATCTGTAATAATCAGTCTAATTTATATTGTTGTACTCACAGCTCCCTATTATTCTTTTTTATACTTATTTGATTATATTTTGGATTGAGAACGTGGAATATACTTGAATATATTTTTAAAAGCGAAAAATATACATAATAAAAAAATCTTATTCAGAATATGAATAAAATAAATAAATACTTTGAATCAAGATTTAAAAAACATATTTGCACATAGGGCATATGACCAGTACATCAAAAAAACTGTTAAAGATTTTTCAAGATAAAGTGTTATTAGCTTCAGTTTGTGAGCGTTTCACATCCTATAAATTATTTTGTAAAAAATAGCACAGCATGACTACAGAACTGAGCCAAGAAAACTTCTGGGCGAATAATTTAATCTCTTAAATCTAAACTATGACCTTCAAAATTACATATTTATAAGTTTTTTCCTTTTGAAAATTATTTTCTTGTCTTAAATTGGCTTCAATGTAACTACACCTCAGCTACATTAAGTATGCAGACACATGAATATGCAAATTAGCCCCGCCTCCATTCAATCGCACGCGGCAGTTCAGAAGTGAAACTGAGAGCTGATACAGCAGTGCAGTGATAGTTTCAGCCTGAATCATCTTTGCATATTTATGCTTCAAACTGCTCATCCACATGGCTCAAATGAGTTGATGTGATTGGTTACATTATGGTGTCATTAACTGGGGCAGTTTCAAATCGTATTTTAAACTGTCTTTGGTAAACTCCAGTTTTATGATAAAATACTCAGCAATGGTTTAAAATTATAAACTTACACCTGGTTTATCTTTAAGCACATTAAAAACACCACATAAAGCCATTATATGTGCATTAACGAATAAGCTAATCGGCTTCAGGCACATCACTAATTGATGTAGCCTACTAAGTAAGTTTTTAATTTGAATGTCTTTGAAGGGGACATTCCATGAAAAACAGACGTTTTTCATGTTTAAATGCTAAAATCGGGTCTCTAGTACACCTGCCAACTCAGAAAACGTGAAAAAAAGAAAAATCATTAACATTTTTTATGTGAGCCTATCTGTGCAAGCCTTTGAGAAAACGAGCGCTTCAGAAAACGCGCTCTTACTGACGTAAGTAGCCGTTCTTATTATAATATTTCCGCCCCTTGTTCTGAACGCGTCCATCCATCGCGCCTCCGCCATTGTTGTGTTCACATGTGTGAAGTTCTAACACCATGGCAAAAGTAGCAAAGCTTACGAACTGTTGTGTTGTTGGCTGCACAGAACAATGTTCCCAGCCTTACGGGAGACAGAGTTTAATGGATTTATTTAGTTTTCAATTGAAATCATCCACACTGAGCGAGGCGAAGCTGCAAATAAAGACATTGTAAGTACAGATATTTTTTAAGTAAAACCCCAGGGACCTGCGGTAACCTAAAAGTAGATAAAATGTCACTGTGACACGTTTGTCCGTTCACTATTAGAAAGCAATGTGTGTGGCTTGTAAACATGCGAGAGGATTGTTCTGTGTAACATTAATTTGATTTAGAGAAATAGTGATGCGTCTGTCTTGAGTATCTTCACTTCAGAAAACTGTGTGATTGGTCTGTAAACACGCGACGTGGTTCTCTCTCCCAACAGGGACCTGAGGGGCTTCGAGAATGGCCCTGGGGTAAACAGGTGTGCTTATCGAAAACAATGTGTTTGGTGTTCAAAGACGAGAACTTGTTTCTCGTTCGCTTTATGTGACCATACTTTATTGTTTTGTCGCTGGAAGAACAGGCTTACACAGCACGTTTTCTGCTGAAAAGGGGGCGGAGACTAGCAGCTCTCTTGCAATTAAAGAGACACACACACCAAAACAGCGCGTTTCACCTCACATGCAAAAGTGGGCATGTAGCGCATATGGTATATTAAAAGATCTTTGGTGTTTTTTTAGCTAAAACTTCACAGACAAACTCTGGTGACACCAGAGACTTATATAACATCTAGTGAAACCATTCGAAAAACCTCTCCTTTAAAGTCACCATGCAATCAAAAAGGAAAATTCAAAATGTTTTACACAGTGTTGGACTGATTATTATAAATGATTTATCCGTGCACACCCTTATTTTTCATAGTCATTTGCACTTATAAGCTTTAATCTAAAACGTAAAGCTCCTCTCCCCCTCTCACCAACTCTTTACCACATGATATCAGCAACAAAGAAGAGGTTGGACTTTACTGACTGTCCAATGGCCAGGCATTTTTAGCCCTCCCCTGCAGGCCCAACATACAACAAACAAATTGTGAGAATGTGGATTTCGGCCTTGTCCCGTACATAACCTGAAATGTTTGTATGCTTTGTCCTAAACCATCTGTTCTGTCTTATGATGAGTAATACCCAAGAGACATGTCTGAACCAGACTGGATGACATCAATCCGGCCACCATGTCCCTGAATGTTCTAGATGATGGAGAACAGGGAACTAATATATGCTGTCTTGACAAAATAATATGATCCGAGGTCTGGTGATCTTGATCCGAGGTCTGGTGATTTTCCATGACCGAATGTTACTTCCTGTTTTATGCATATAAATGTTACCCCTTATACAATAAACTTTAGACTCTGATTGAACTGCACATCTCTGTGTCTGTGTCATTCTTGGTCTCCTGGATCCAGATACTCTGAAGGTTCAATCGACTCGACTCTTCAACTTAGAATAACTGAATTTAGACTTAGGGGACAAGTAAGAAATAATCTTACACCAATCAAAAAGGGAAGGCCAAAATAAAGCCCAACCCTACATTATTTTCCAATTTCAGAAGCCGTTTTGCTCTGATATATACAACGACACGGAGAAGTCAATCCCAACTTCCGTTTTATGGTAACTTTATAAATTACTCCTCAAGCCCCAGCTGGCATGCTTTGGCCCAACAAATATTTAAATAAACACGACTGATCATGTAATAATGTAATACATAGTTACGCTGAAAAGGTCACGCTGGACGAAGGCGGAAGTAACAAGTCCTTAATTTCTTTTCACCAAAAAAACCCCAATACATAAACATCTTGGATGAAATGGGGGTGAGTAGACTTTCATTCAATTTTTTTGAAAATGGACATATCCTTTAAATGTTAGAGGTGTCTTGATTGAAAACAACTTGCTTTGACATATCATAAAATATGATTGTTTTGTCTCAAGATGCACACAGTAGTGTTCTTTGTAAAGTATGTTTTTAAAAAACGACTTGAATATCCTAGTTTAACAAAGGCCTAGTCCAGGCTTAAACTAATCCCCATCCGAGAAACTACCTCATAGTCCACTGGACTAATCTTTAAATAAAATAAATTTTTCTGTAATTTTAAAGTCTGTGTAAAGTGACATTAAAATATGTGTTCTGAGTTGGTCACATAACAGAAAAGTGTGTTATTAACCAGCCGGCCAAATATGAATGGAGAAAAAAACATTTAAGTAAATAAAATAAATTATCCAAAAGTTGGAAAAAGAAGCAGTACTCTCTGCTCTCAAACGCTGGGGTCGTGTCCGCTGTTGCCGCTTAAGCCATGCCTAATGGTATCGCCCAACCTGAGTCCTCGGCCCAGTAGGCTATATGTGAATTATGTGAATACGCTTTATGGGAGGATTTGAATTCAAACACGTACGATATTCATCAATAGATAATTCACGAGCATATTAAAAGGTATGACAATTTGCCAGAGGAGAGGGCTCATAGCCCTGTAGTTTATTCGGGCTCCGATCCCGATATTAGCCCGAACCCAGAGTGAGTTGTTGTTACAAATAGCAGCTGGCAATGGTCAAAGATAGCAATTGTGCATGGAGCAAGCTTAAGGAGACAGGCTTCATAGGCAGCGTAATAGAATTCTATTTTAATTTTAAACAGAGAGCGTCTTTGATATAACCAATCACACATTTAAAAAGTGCAATATAATTTCTTGCTCTAAGAATGTACATTTATACAAAACTATGCCCCAAAGGGCGTTTCGGCATCCATTAAAATTTTTCGAGCCAGAGCCTTTCCTCGACCAATCACGTTCCCCTCATGTTGTTATGGAAATGACAGGACTTTGTCATTGGTTAGCTAAGAAAAAGGTGCTCGACAGGACGTTTGAATTTTGTTCAACCTCAAAAGAGGCTCTGAGCTGCAGAAAAAGACGCTGGCGCTGGCGTTTGAAAAGGCACTCAGGACTTTTTTGGAAAACATGGTTTAATTCAGGATTACAATTTGAAACAGACGCTAGCAGCTTAAAAAAAGAAGTCAAGTGTGACCCTGGCCTTTTTGTCTGATGGCGAACCAGCCCGGGTGGATTGTCTGTTTGCGCTCGTCTCGAAATGGGTTCATTGAAAATCATTCACTGAATCACAACGCGTTCACATGCAGTGATTCTCCTGCCTTTCAGGTTATTCTCCTCCGTCTGCGTTACCATTTGCTTTTTATTTGTTTTGAGATTTGTTAAGTTGTGTAGACTAAGGCGTTGTAACAAAATTCTATTTGAATGAGAGAGAGAGCCTGAAAGCGTGTTCGCGAGAGCTTACAACCCGGAGCTGGTGATTGAGCAGACACCTGATGCTAGGCGCTCTTATGATAGGGGGAGCATGCTCGGACAATCAATTGCGTCATCATTCCCCCGTTTCAAACCCGGCCCAAAAAAACCTGAACAGAGAATTGGTGAAAAACTGTTTAACGGTTTAACCCCACAATTCAGAACTACATACTTCGGAGTTCTTGGTGTTTCAGAAATATTTTTCTAACATCTATAATGTGTTTAGAAACAATTCTCTCTACCCGGATGTAACGGGGTTCTTTGTCACGGAAGGAAGTAGACAGGGTCTGCGTGGCTGGTAAGGTCCTTTATTTGGCAAAATACAAAACATAAAGTAAAGGTAAATAATTTTTAAGTGTGTCCTCCTGGCACATCCGTAATCCTCTCGTTTCAGTCCTTCTCTCTCAGACACCATCTCGTAAGCAGCCAAACTCTCTGTCCCGATCCTCCCCTCGTGCTGGCTTTTATCCTCTTCCCGCCAATCACTGTAATTACAGACAGGTGTTTACAATCGGTCTTTGACCTACTTATTTCCCACGGATTTCCTGTCTCTCTCTCTCCAGACTCCGCTAGACCACGCCCCCTTGCCACACCGCACTTTAAGCAACTTTTCTCCAGACTGATTTTAAGTGGTGGGGTGTTATGAGTGTAAAGAATCAGCCAGGCTCCCTTAACTCACAAACCTCACGCTCACTCTCACCGGCATTCTCATCACCTACACCTATCCATCATCACCACCGCAATCAAGATCACTATTTAAAAGTTATACATGTGTGGTAACACGTTACAATTAACTTACCATCTGCTGTCTGAGTTGTTCTGTTACAGTGTGGGCCATAAAAATACATTTCGCCCAGGGCCTCCAAATGTTTAAAACCTTCCCTGATTCTGGGGAGAAATTTGGTCTCAAGAATTCCAATATAAAGGTCGTAAATAGAAGTCCAAAAAAAGCTAATTTCTCAAAATAATCTTTGAAATTAAACACAAGTTAAAGTTAAATATTCCTTTTAAGCAAAAAATATTAAAAATAAATAAAATAACACTTAAGTCCACATGCTTAATGTATGTCAAAATTAATTAACAATAAATTTGACTGACTTTAAAAAACACACTGAAATTTTTTTTTCGACCTGTATGACCTTCGATCACAGTGTTGCAATATTCTTCATATAAAACAGAAGCCATCAATCTCATCAGGGACTCATTAAGGACTCTCATCTTTGGCCTTTTGACCACAGGGACTTAATTAAATTGTTGAAAATTATACCCGAAAGTCCTTTTGTCTTGGCCCACTGAGGAATGTGGTGGACAGAATGTTTTCTGGATGGCCAAGGGACCATATTAAGAGTCAAAACAAGTTAATGATCTAATAATGACATGTTTATTTTTTTTAAGTTACATCATTGTTACATTAAAATGAACATTTTGTTTTATTTCTTTGTAGTTTCCTTTGACCTTACGTATTGTATGGTGTCTTTTTTTAAGTAACAAACTGTAAAGTACAACACTGCAGTAAAATTTGACAAATCTTCCACAGTTTCAAAATATTTCTAAGTTTTATTTCCGTTTCGCATTGCATCTAGGACAACTCATAAGTGCCACACACCGGACGCACACATGCTGGTTAAAAATCTACTCCTAATGCAAGATGTGCCAGTTATCATTTGTTATTAATCAAAATGTGGTTTTTGAATGTTGATCAATGAATATGATCTATAGCAAGGCATGTGAATGTACTTCCTCAAAGAAACAATAGATTTTTTCCTAATTCTACCACAGTACATATGTCTTATTACCTTAATTTCGTCCAATCAGCATAAACTATTATATCCCACTAAATACCTACATTTTCTGGTTGGTCTGGCTTGTTGTTGTGTTTTCAGACTTATTTAGATTTCAAACTTTTTTATGTTTTCTGACTTCTTGTTTTTTGGGGGAATTGTTATTGTGTTTTATGGTTTGTTTTGGGTTTGGTATCCTCAAATTTGTATTGAGGTCCCAATCACAGAGGTGCAGAAAATGAGTAATTGTTCTTATCTATTTTTATTATTTATATCTATTTGTTATTTTCCTAAAAGTTTTGGGCCTTCAGAACTTGTCAGAAATTAGGCCTACGAAAAAGTTGGTATGTGGGTGTGGTGGGGGGCTTTGTAGCACCCCCTATACAGTGTGTAGCTCATGCTTACAGGTTTGCAAGTGTACAAAACATATCACCCATTAACCATCCATTAACTATACCCAAACATGAGCTGTATGTTTAGTCATTGGGTCTAATCACATTGATGTGACGTCTGTAAGCATAGTGCAAGCAAAGGGCAACAGGAAGCGTGTCACTGAAAAAGGACTTTAAAACAGGCCGATTACATTATTTATATATATTTATCTTGTTCAGAATAATATAAAGACACAACTGATTTAAAACTGTGAAGAAATATCATAAATGGTGTTGCTGTGGTAATGCGTCAAACTTTAATACTATATTTAGTTATTTTATGCTCTTGGTATTCTTAAAATGTCATGATATTTGGTGCACACAACAGTGGATAACAGTAAAGCAGCCATATGAGGAGGCTTGATGAACCACATTTGAAAAAACTTTCAATGTTCAAGGTCAAAGAAATCTAACGAAGAGTGGTGGAGGTTGTCTTTTTGGCATCATAGGAGGTAGTTGCAATTATCTACCAGCAGGAGCTGAATGTCAGTTCGTGATCACCTGATGATCATCTATACTTGATATATAAATATCTTACAGAGGACTCAGCAAGTATATCTTTCTCAGACTGGCGACAACAATCTTCTGTCTGAAACTACTTAGCAAACTTCCCTTTTTGCAGACAAACTACAAACATAACTGGACTCAAAAAAGACCATCAGAATTAATTCATGATTAGTTCCTATAAAAACAGACTACTGACAAGAGACACTTACATTCTCTTTTTAAAGTGACCAGATGGAGAATGGAACCATGCCTTCATATTTTTACTTCACTTTGTTCAAGGAATTTGTTCACCTGAGATATTTCATCCTAATAGTGACACTTTTAGTTTATCTAGCCATTGTATTATTTAATGTCATTATTTTATATGTTGTGTTAAAAGAAAGAAGTCTTCATGAACCAATGTACATATTAATAACTTGTTTGTCTGTCAATGAACTCTCTGGCTCAAGTGGTTTCTTTCCTAGATTAATAATTGATATCCTTTCTAATACAAATGTTATTTCCAGATCAGCGTGCTTTGTTCAGATATATATCATTTATACATACGCAATATCTGAATACACAATATTAACTCTGATGGCGTATGATAGATATGTTGCCATTTGTCATCCTTTAAAATATCACAGACTTATGAATTCAAAAATAACAACACTGTACATAGTAATAGCATTACTTTATTCAATGTTTTCCATGGGCCTTATTGTTTTTTTAGCAGCTAGATTGCCTTTGTGTGGGACTGACATAGCCAGACTTTACTGTTCCACCTGGTCTGTGGTTCGACTCTCTTGTGGGGTTTCAACTTCGACTAACAACGTTATTGGATTGTTTGTGACAACAACAACAGTTTTTCTGCCTGCCTTTTTCATTGTATACACCTATGTCAGAATTTTGATCATTTGTCAGAAAAGCTCCAAAGAATTTAGGGGCAAAGCATTGCAAACATGTCTTCCTCACATTGTAAGCTTTGTTAACTACTCTATAGCAATCTTTTGTGATATTGCTTTAAGTCGACTGGAATCAGACAAGTTCAGGATTGCTGCTTTAGTTTTTTCATTGGAATTTCTGGTTTTTCCACCATTTTGCAATCCTCTCATGTATGGCTTAAACTTGCCAGAAATACGCAAACATATTTTGTATTTGTTTCAACGGTCAAAATTTGCCCGTCTTCCTGAATAAGTAAAAAAGATGAATGTTACACTCTAAAAAATGCTGGGTTATTTGTTTAACCCAACAGCTGGGTTGAGCCTGTTGGGTTATTTTGTTGGGTTATTTTCTCAGTGTTGGGTCATTTTATGAGTAACCCAAACGCTGGGTTACCAGTCGGGTCCAATTGAGTGACAGTTGAGAGAGTAAACCCCTCCCACTCCTCGACCCTTCAGACAAACTCTACCTTCGCGGGCATTTTGATCCACCTCATCTCGAAAAGCTTTTATTCTGAGAATAAAAGGTATGTTTTACGAGTTTTTAATGTATAAAACTATTACTGTACATCAAAAAAATGCAAAAGTATGCTAAATTCCGCTGTTCGCATTAGGTTTGAAAGTAACGTTACAATCTAGCTTCGTTAGCTTTGGATAGCTAGTCTGTAACGTTATGCCCACGTTGTTCTAATTTACAGCTTTTTAATAATTTAAACTTCATTTTTGGTCAACATTTCCCTTTGAAATTTCTGACCCGTGTGAGTCATTTAGTTCAGTAACTTACGCATCTTTATATTAGTAAAAGGTCAACACGAGAGAGCGTCGTGTCAAAAGCAAACATCCAGCATTTGTTTTTTATAAATACCACTAATGTTCGTGACGGAACGTAGTTTTAAGAGTCTTTTAGAACAGAATCTAGTTGTTAAGAAGTCAAATACGTGATTTATATATAAACATAACGCCTCATTGAGACTTTGTTAAGTTGCTGTCGGAGGTTTGAGCTTCAGGCTGTCAGCAGTTGTGGCACCGCTGAGAGCAGCTCTATCTCGGCCAGTGCTTAGGGAATAACCGCTGGCTCTTATAACGTCAGTGGTTAACCGTGCGATATAATTAATTTTGGGTATATGAAACTAACAATTGTTGGTCTTTTTAGTCTTCTACTTATTCCCGAGTTTGTCGAATTAGTTTAAGTGTTGTGTTAAAGTGTATAATTTAATTTTTTTGAGACTGTATTTCACTTTCTGTACTATATCCCACTCTTCTTCTTTTCCCTCACTGACAGGTTGCAGAATAACAGCAAATATTAATGGATCATTCTATTCAAGAGAAAGTCGACTGGAACTTGGATGTTCTCATAACAGGCTTAAAGGTAAACTTGATTTATTCTTTTATATGTTTATTATAATCCATTGTGCTCTGGGTAGGCCAGTTTTCTTAAATTCTTCTCTTGTCTCTTTTTCTCTTTAAAGATTAACAAATTGATAAAGAAACCCTCCTGCTGGACATCCACTTCCAAAAGTGCACGCCACACTGTTGTCTACAAACTCCCAGGAAAAGAATCCTCTTCAGTAAGACTGCTCCGTGGATGTGTCAGGTTAAGCAGTACTGGAACCGAAAGAACTAACGCTCTTTAAAATGTTTTGTGAGTTTATATGAAGGGGAAAGTTACGGTGTCCCTTTTTCACATCCATAACACTTGTTTATTTCTTTTTGTTTATAGAAAACTTGTGCATAGACTGATATTTTATCATATAAGTGCGGTTCTATCAACAAGGATTTAGTAAAATACTTTTTATAGTGTTTTTATGTCGCACCCATAACGCTGGAAATGCCCTAAAGCATTTTACACGTGCCACTTTGTTAACTGTAGGCCTATATGAGTTTTTGAATTGTTAAGTTGTTGAACTATTTATATTTACTTGTGCCACTTTAATATTCTATAAATTCTTTAAATATGTATAAACATACATTTCATCAAAGTGTTTTATATGCCGTTTTATTGTTCATTGAGCATAACATATTGCATGTTTTTATGAATTCCTTTTGTCTTGCATTTTGATCCTTAATAAAACTTTTGATTCTTACTGATGCCTCAAGTAATTCTCTGTGAAATTATTAATATATTTTTAAACATTTCGGGTTTGTTTTAAACCAGCAATGTAATTTTTAAGCAAAAGTTGATTTAAATAAAACAAACCCAGCATGTTGGGTCAAAGATTTAACCCAACTGGCTGGGTTAAAATAACCCAACGCTGGGTTTGTCCATATTTGACCCAACGTTGGGTTACCAAAATAACCCAAATTGGGTTGTTTTAACCCAGCCTTTTTTTAGAGTGTAACTACTTATTTTTTTAAACTGCCAATATAAAAAAGACAGATATTACATGGTTAAAAAATGTTTAAGTCCTTTTAAAACCAAATATTTGTGTACCAACAATGTTTTGGGTTCAACTTGTAGCTTGTAAAATGTAAAAGTGTGATATTATGTGTCTGACCAGGAATGTAGAAGAATTGTTAAAGATCAAAGCTTTTCCTTTCTGCTCATGCAGTTTAACTGATAACAGACTAGATAAGCGACATAAAAATATTTGTTTAGTGCTACTGTATATGCTGAGGGAGATGCTCCCATGTAAAACATCAAATGCTTTGGACAACAAAAATAAAACGAATTATACTCTCTTTTCTCTATAAATAACAATCTTTCCAAATAATCACTTTAACATATGCTGTAGTACTTATAGCACAATTTTTATATTTTTCCTATCATTTTTTAAACTGAATATATTTTAGCTGGAGTCTATTACTGAGTATTTCTTTAAACACGGAAAAATGCATTAATAAAAGGCTGTAATGTTTTATCCTGTACTGTGTTTGCATTGCCAGCTTTTGAATTGCTCATATGTCTGGAATTGAAGTATCAAAATAAAATAAATAAAATAATGAAGTTTCTACATAATAAGTCTCTATAGAACTTTTCCATTACTTGGCTTTGCTGCAAGGCAGTTTTACTGAAAAAGCATTTTAGCAATAATTTTGAAAATTTAGGAAACAGATTTTTAAGATGGGCTCGGAACATAGACCCTGGACAGATTTAGTACATTTTATTTTACTTTATTAAAAGTTTGACATGCAGGACACTGTTGACAAAACATCCTGAAATAAGTCAAACAATAACATAGCACATACTCAAAACAATCTTGTGTACTTTGCATAAAACAAGTTAAAATATGGGTGCAATGAGATAAACAACAATGGTAATGTTCTGTATAGTATATTAAAAAAAAAAAAAAAAAATCCATAAATTATTTATTAAACAATTTAAGAGAACAAGGGACAAAGGACAGTTCATGCTTTTTTGTTTGACTTCTGGGTACAACACATTCCCTATGCCGTCGTTGTAAATAAGCAGGAGTTTGAGCCACAGTCCAGAAACTTTTTTTCCTTTTATTCTTTTGAAGTTAAATTTTCTTGCATAAGGCACACTTTTCTATAAACACTTCAGCACGTTCGAAGTCGTCATGTGATTGGTTGAATTTCACAAGATTTTTGGGAGACGTGCATGTCGTGTCTTTTACAGTCCGCCTGGAAACAAAACGAAGCAGTATGATCTAAGAAGTAAGCTGTTGTGTTTACATTAGTTGTTATGATAATTCATCACGATAAACTAAATGCTTAATTCTTCAAAGTATGCGAGGTTCATGGCATAAAGTTATAATCATTGTTGTTTCTGTTAACTGTTGACACGTTCGTGAATTTACACCGGTCGGTTACTGCGGTTACAATTACACCGGTCTGTTACATTCGGCACAAAATTAAACTTGATTGGTTGCTTTACCTGTCAGTCGTAAGGGCTCTTGCGCGGGCCTTGGCCAAAGAAAGCGGCAATGTTCCTGGCTACACGAGACTACCCCACTGGTAGATATTCTAAATCTTGCTTCAAGTATAAAATTGAGAGGATTTCTGAAAATAACTGAATATATAATGGAACTATATGTTAAAATAAAATAAATATTTTATGACATTTAAATGTTTTAAATAATTTTCTCAAAAATCATCATGACATGTTCTTAAGTCAGGTTCGTAAAATCATTCCCTTTTAGTGTGTAATAAACTTTGTTTAATAAACATCAAACTTATTAAACAAGAACAGCTTGTACACGCAAAAGTAAATAAAATTAACATACAGAAACAATAAAAAGAATATAAGGAAGAAAAATAAAAATTCTTAACAGAGGCTCTCTCAAAATAACTTAAATTCTTCTAACTGTGAAACTGCAGAAAGGGCTTTCGTATTTTTAATACATTTGAATGTTTTATATATCTGTTTGACTTCAATTAACCATTGCATGAAGTTGGGTTTTGATTTGTAATTGCTACACTTGTGAATAAAATTTTCGTCCAGACAAATAATTTTTTTTTTAATCAAAACCAAATGTTTGTTCGCAGCGTAAAACCCAAATTTAACCATCATCACAGCAATGGGTGGGACCAAAATCTCCCTGGATTGCAACCATTCTTGAACATCTCTCCAAAAAGGCTGTACAAACTCACACAGAAAGAAAACATGGTCTAAAGTTTCAATGTTTGTTTCACAAAATACAGTACTGCATACCTCAAAATTAAATTTCTTAAAAACTAATTTGTGGGATAAATCTCATTATAATTTTAAAATATTCTCTTTTATTAGGGTTTGGGTAACAATTTTAAAAGGAGATTCCTTATAACTCTATTTGTACACTATTTATCGACAAATTCAATACCTTCTAAGAAGAGCTGCCTAAGTACTGGAAACATATTGGAGAATACAATGTCTTCTTTAACCTTCGATCTTACAACAATAGGAATTTTTCTTTCTATTCTGTTATATTTATTGTAAATTCATTGAAGTTGAAATTTTTCACAAAACTCCTCATGTAACAACAGATACCTTTATCATCCAAAAAATGGGCAACAGCACAAATCCTCTTTGATTCGCATTTCTCCCAATAAACAGATATTATACCCAACCTTATGTATCTATTATTCCAAATTGGAGTGTTATGAGTAAAATTATGTTTAAACAATTGATTCCAATATAAAAGCACTTGGAGGAAATGGTGGAAATTGGAGAGTTTAACTGATAAAGACGAGCACTCAAAATCACAACTCAACAGAAAACTTATAACCCCTAAATTTTGGAAAACTGCATTGAGGACAACATACCAAAAGGAGTGACTATTCTGAATGTAAGACTTTATCCATTTCAATTTTAAAATGCCATTAACACTATCAAAATCTATAGACTTGAAGAGTCATGACAAAGCCTTAGGTTTTGTCTGCAGAGAAACATATTATTGTCGATCATTACACAATATGCATTCTCTCCGGTCTCGTCTTTGATTCCGCCCCTCTTGTTCCTCGTTTAGCTCTCCATCATCCCCGACACCTGTCCCTTATTGACTATCTCTTGTTAGTCCCCATATAAAATATCCTCGTGTTTATTGTCCTGTGCTTGTTCATTTTGCTTGTTTGCTTGTACCGTGTATTGTATTACCTTACACTGCAAACCCTTGCCTTTCCTTGATTAGTCTTGTCTGGCCTAACCTTGCTTGACATACCCCAGCTGTTTGAAATACGTAGTGTCGCTGTCTTGTTTAGTTGATTTTTTTGCCCTCTCAAGGGAAGTGTTTTGTTTGTTATCTTGTATTGCCCCCGTGACCCGAGGTAGTTCGGATAAGCGGTAGAAAATGGATGGATGGATGGATCTTGTATTGCTTATCCCATCGTGGGTTTTGTTTTGTTTTGTTTTAAAACCTTGTAATGTTTCCCCTTACTGTTGCCTGCACTTAAGTTCTTCTCCACAATTCCTGACACCCTTTAATTCCTGCATTCCTTATATAACGGTCCTACCATCAAATCTATGAAACAATGATCCGTTAATGTTGCCCTAGCAATTTTAGATTGTAAAGCCCCTTCCAAAATACTATCACTAACCATCCAATAGTTAATCCTGGATTTTCTTTCACCATTAGGCTTAAACCCAGAGAAGCATTGTAGCCCAGGGTTAAGGCATGTCCATATATCTGTCAAACCATTTTCCAATCTAAAACCTTCAAAAATAGCATTGCGCCACCCCATATTAAGCCTAGAAGGCCATCTATCTTCCCATTCATCTGGAACCATGTTCCAGACTCCCCCTATCAATACATTATCAGATGGGTATAACAGTTTGACTGTTGAAATCACATTCGTTATATCTTCAAGTAACTTTTGATTCAGCACTGGATTATTAAAACCATAGATATTAACTAAAAAAAGAAAATGTCTTTCAACTTTCATTCCAACCAGTACCCAGTTTCCTTCTCCATCAGCTCCGTAAGCAACTTTCCCTGGACATTTTTTAAAACATATCGCTACTTCGCCAGAGCGATTACTTCCATTACTGAAAATCATGTTATCACCCCATTGATTGGTCCAAAAACATGTATCTGCCTCTGAAGATTGAGTCTCTTATCAAAACACACTATTACATCTTTGCCCTTTACAAAACAAAAAGATTGATTTTCTCTTAACCATGTCTTTCAAGCCCCTAACATTCAAAGAACCAAAGAAAATTTTAACATTGAACAGTATCACTAGAACAGAGAAAGAGTTTAAAAAAGTAACCTACCCAAACAATATTTGTAATAACAAGCTCTCTGTATCTAAAGAAAAAAAACAGTAGCCTTCTAGTAGAGCTCCGTTGTCCCTTTAAAGTGTCCCACTCTTGCCACTCTTTTATGCATGAAATTGCAACTTTTCATCCGGCAGCACTGATCGGACCCCCTAAAAATAAACCCAACGGGTTTAAACATAAACCCAACTTTACCCGCCCTGCTTGCTTGGTCAATCTGTGGCCACAACTTCTTCCTGTCTACCAGATCCTCTCTAGGAAGAATTTCAGCGAAATTACTTCCTACAGCTTTGCAGACAGCAGAACCTTTACTTCGTCGCCAGATTTCTTCATTCACTCGCCTTTGTGTAAATAACACAATGACATTTCTGTATTTCTTTTCCATTTTTATTCCTAGTCTGTGTAGAACATCCACAGCCTCCCCCATCTTCAAATCCATATTCGGGGCAATTTTATAGAGAATTTGGATGACCTTTGATCTGACCTCTTCATGTTTCCTTTCCTCCATGCCTTTAATATGGAGACACCATCTCATCCTGTTTCTTTGCTGCATTCTGATCCTTTCTTTGAAATCGCAATTCTCTTTAAGCAAGTTTTCATTTCATATCTCCAAATCTTTAAATCTCTTTTTGCATTCATCTACCTCCTCCATGGCAAACTGAATCGCCTTGGACAGACTTCGTTCCTGGCGCTGATCTGTTTGGTTTGTTGTTGTAAATCCTCCAATTTCTCATCCACCCTCTTATCCAACTTTAAGATTGCCTCCAGGATGGTTTTGTAAGTAATTTCCGTCTCCTCGCTAACAACTTCTGCTTTCACTCTTCTTTCCATCGTGTTTTTAACTGGTGTCGAAGGAAGCGAGTCCACTCCGTGTTCTCTTTTGTTTTGCATGGACAGTTCTATTTCATAGTCATGGTCCGTCTCTGTAGCCTTTTTTCCTTAATCAGGCAAAGTATCCTTCTCTTTATGTTCCAGAATTAATGTAGCCGGTTTGATCAACGTTTGCGAAGACATCTTGAAAATCCAATAGGGGAATTTATTACTTTAAATCAACTTTTGGGCACAACTTCCTCAAGCTCACAATAACACAACTGCCCAACCCTCCATTTTTCTCTGCCCCTCTTAGCCTCAACTCATAAAACACTTCAATTAAGGCAAACTACATGAACGTTTCTGAGTAGTCCCACATGCAGGGGGTGCAACTATTCTCCTGGAACAGAGTTCACCTGAACCAGATATTCAGGAATACTTATGCTTGAAGTTATTTCTCACTTGAAACTGAACTGTGAGCATAAAATACCATATATAAACTTTTTTTTACCTGGGTCAATAGTTTCTTCATGTCACTTTCTACCCCTACTTTTTACACGTGGATTCATAAGAACGCAAATTTTCCCTGCCCACAATCAATCACACCAGCTCGGACAAGGGAGCACCATATTATATCGTTTGAGATAAACCGGTAGAAATTCTCCCCACGCTGGGATTTATATATCCCGCCATATTTTTGTGTGAGGGCCATTCGCAGCTCATGCATGGCAAAAACATGTATAGCAAAGTGAAGCTAGATGGTAAGGATGGTACTGTATATGCGTCCAAGTTAATGTTCAAACATCCGTTAGATGCCTGCTGATAGGATGCGTTTAACAGAGCATACCGTGTGCAGCCTTGTGCTTTCATGGGGACAGCATGCACAGCGCTGCAGCCTGTTTACATTCAGTAGAAAAAGTTCGTATTACTTTGTACTATACATCTGTGAGCGTATGACAGCGTAGATATAATATCATTTGGTTTCTGTTATCCACATTGTATCTGTACTCTTTCTGTTTTGCGAGTTATAGACAGAAAATGTAACTCTTTATATATTTATTTGACAAGAGATGAAGGTTCACACAGATCAGGAGAGAGTGATTGACAGTGTGATGCAATAGTTTTGAACAAAACAAAAATTGCATGCAAATTTACAACAAAGGCAACCAGTTGAGGCCACTAAGAGATTTAATATTTATAATTTAGAGAGGGTAGATGACAGTTTCAAAAAATGATCAGTCTTCAAAGAAATCGTTCCACACACTCACACACAAAATCCACTTTTATTTATATTTTGTTCATAAACATCAATTTTATGATCAGTATTACTTCCCCTTTACTTTCTCACAATGCACGTCTACGGGAGTGTCGCAACTCTTGGCTCTGGGTTAATTTATTAGGTCATGAATGTCTTCATAGTCAGTGTGAAAAATAATATAATTAAAACTTTCCAGTGAAGTTAAACCTGGTGTTTAATCTACACACAGAAATAAAATAACCTGGAAATATGTAACATTTTTATCAATTTTTTTATTTAATGTTTGTATCGCTTTAACATTGTCAAAAGAAACGGGTTGTGTTCTTCATGCAAATGTGTCTCCTGACACATTACAAGATATTACATTTACATTACATTAAGTCATTTAGCAGACGCTTTTATCCAAAGCGACTTACAAGTGGGGTAGATAATGGAAGCAATTAGGACAGCATAAGTACAACAAAAGCATAAGTGCAATCAAAAAGAAGACTAGTCTTATATAGCCTAACACAGTATACGGAAACATTCATTCATTCAATTTTTTTTTTTTTTTTATAGAGTAGAGTAGAGAAGAAAAGAGTAGAGAAGAAAAGCGTCATAACAGATCAGTCAGATGTTGGCGGAAGAGATGTGTTTTCAGGCGTTTCTTAAAGATGGATACAGAATCTGCAGATCTTGTAGCAGTGGGCAGATCATTCCACATATGTGGAACAGATCCGGAGAAGGTGCGCGAGAGAGATTTTTTACCTTTATGTGATGGCATCACAAGACGTCGTTCGTTTGCAGAGCGTAGGGATCTGGCGGGTACATATGTCTGCATTAGCGATTTAAGATAAGGTGGTGCCGAACCAGTAGTGGTCTTGTAGGCCAGGAGCAGAGTCTTGAATTTGATGCGAGCGACTACGGGAAGCCAATGTAGCTTAATGAGTAGAGGAGTGACGTGTGCTCTCTTTGGTTCATTAAAGATAACTCTTGCCGCAGCATTCTGTAGAGGTTTGGTTGTGCAAGCTGGAAGTCCTCCCAGTAGTGCATTGCAGTAGTCCAGTCTGGCCAGGACAAGAGCCTGGACAAGGATTTGTGTAGCATGCTCTGATAGGAAGGGTCTAATTTTCCTGATATTGTAGAGGATGAATCTACAGGACCGGGCAGTGCTGGCAACTTGATCCGTGAAGTTGAGCTGATCATCGATCACCACTCCCAGGTTTCTTGCTGTTCTGGAAGGTGTGATGGTTGATGAGCCCAGTTGAATTGAAAGGTTTTGAAGAGTCTTCGTGTCAGCCGGGATTACAAGCAGTTCTGTTTTTGGAAGGTTTAGCTGCAGGTGATGGGCGTTCATCCAGAGCGAGATGTCGGCCAGGCAAGCTGAGATGCGTGCAGAGACAGTCGGATCATCAGGGCGAAAAGATATGTAGAGTTGTGTATCATCCGCATAGCAGTGATGGGAAAAGCCATGTTTCCTAATGACAGAGCCAAGGGATGTCATGTATACAGAGAATAGCAACGGACCAAGATATAAAAGGACAAGCACATATACTGGTGAGCCGTGGTTCCTCTAAGACAACAGATGCAGTGATTCAGAAGAAAGTAACACACATATTCCGGAGAAATGCTGAGATGATCATTAGAAGGAATAACACACAAGGTATTTCAGAGAAGCAGTGTTTGTAATATGTGTTTACATGGTTAAACATTTGTCTGAAATTGATACAAAATGGATATATTTTAATAATATTGTTAAAATACTTACAATATAAACAGAACACAATACATTATATTATAACATTTTCAGAGAGTTGATTTGTTTTATTACATGTACTTGATGCATTTTATAACTAAACAGTTCTACAATTTTGGTTCTATAATGTTATCTCAGTATAAATATTACAAATTGTTTCATAGCAGCTTTGTAAAAAACTGTTGCAGTTAATGCAGTTTAATGCATTTGAGTGAAATTTCCTTAATGCCTCGAACTTCTATATTCTACAGCCAACCGTGAAGAAAGGTCAACTGTGTCAAGAAATAAACTGAGAAAAGCTGAACGAGAACTCTTTATTGTTTTTGGAGTATTTGAAGTGCGCAGTGGCGCAACGTTTTTGTTTAATTAAGAATAAAAGTGAATCTGTCTCCCAGTCCACGCCGTCCCCGCCTCCTTCCTTCCTTACACTCACGAACTTCTCTACACTGGTGCCGAAACCCAGGAAGGAAGGACCAGTGCCGCCGCCATGTCCCAGCCAGGTTCGCCATTTGCCGATGTGATCCAGTCCCTCGCCGGTCTTCATCGCGAGCACCATCAAGCGCTGCTGGGCCTTCGTGAAGACCAGGAACGGCGCTTCCAAGCACTCGTCCAGGCCCAGCAGGAAGACCGCGAGACGTTCCGGGGCTGGCTGGACCAGGAAGTCACCAACAGGGGACTATCGGCCAGCTCACCAGCGGTAAGTCTGCCGCTGCATAAAATGGGGCCTCAGGATGACCCGGAGGCTTTTTTGGAACTTTTTGAGAGGTCTGCGGAGATTTCGGGCTGGCCACTGGATGTTTGGTCGGCCCGGCTGATCCCCCTGCTGACTGGGGAGGCACAGCTAGCCGCCCAACAGTTGCCAGTCCCGAATTTGTTGATCTACGCAGACCTCAAGAAAGCCATCCTCCAGCGGGTCGGCCTGAGCCCCGAGCAACAGCGGCAGCGATTCCGGTCCTTGGACCTGGGGGAAGCTGGCCAACCCTTCGCCCTGGCTCAGCAGCTCCGGGACGCCTGTTGCAAGTGGCTGATGGCCAACGGAGGCGACGTCGAGAAGATCCTCGACCGAGTGACACTGGAGCAGTTCGTACCGCCCAGTGGGTCCAGTGCCACCGGCCAGCGTCGCTGACGGAGGCCATCCAGCTGGCTGAGGCCATCCAGCTGGCGGCGTGCCCTGGGGTCGGCGTACCCCGAACATCTCTTTCTCTCTCACCTATTGTTTCTTCCCATCTCTCTCCCCGACCTATACCCCTTCCCAGGTCTCCGGCGTCCTTCGGCCCCAGGCCCGCTCCAAGGACCAGAGACGCAGTGGGAAATGAGCGTCAGTTCTTCCGGGGACCCGGCCGTTACCACCAGCCTGCGGCCTCTCCTCCTCCACAAGCCTCTCCTCGCCAATCCGTCGACCTATTTCCTGCCGCTAGGGCGGCGGAAAGGCCTGGGCCGACCTGTTAGCGGTGCGGGGAGCTGGGTCACACGATCGACCGCTGTCAAGTGATGGAGGTCGGGACGCTGATCCGGGTCCCCGACGACCCACAGGTTGCCCTCGATCCTGCCGGCCTGTATCAAATACCTGTGAGTATTAAGGGGAATACATATCAGGCCTTGGTGGATTCGGGTTGTAACCAAACCTCCATCCACCAACGCCTGATTCGGTCCGTGGCAAAGGATAAGAGCCGCATGGTTAAGGTACGGTGTGTACACGGGGACGTGGTGAACTATCCTCTAGTGGCGATGCCGATACAATTTAGGGGTCAAAAACATAGAGTAGAGGTGGCGGTTAATCCTCATCTCAAACATCCGCTAATTTTGGGGACGAATTGGCCGATGTTTTCTGTATTATTGGGGAAATTGTGTGCGGATGTTTCCTCGGGAAGTAGAGGGCGACGGAAGAGTGCGGTTCTGCAGGCGGGGGAAGCTGAGCCGGAACCTCGGGCGACTGACCCAGGGGAAAGGAGTGCTGTGGAGAGGCAACATCTCTCTCGGTGCGATGATTTTTCCCTGGAGCAGTCTCACGATGACTTGCTCAAAAATGCGTTTGACAAGGTTCGTACCATCGACGGACAGCATCTCCACCCTGCACAGCCGCTGGTCTATCCGTATTTTGCCATTTTAAAGGACAGGTTGTATCGAGTGACCCGAGACACTCAATCAAATGATACAACACAGTTAGTTGTCCCAAAGAGCCGCCGGGAAATGCTTTTTCAGACGGCTCACCGTAATCCAATGGCTGGTCACTTAGGACAAACAGCAACATTAAACCGCCTAATGGCCCGCTTCTTTTGGCCGGGCATTCATGAGAACGTGCGCAGATGGTGCGCGTCTTGTCAGGAATGTCAGCTGGTAAACCCACCGGTCACTCCTAAAGCACCATTGTGTCCTCTTCCGTTGGTTCAGGTCCCCTTCGAGAGAATTGGTATGGACCTGATCGGGCCATTAGAGCGGTCGGCATGAGGACATCGTTTCGCATTGGTCATAGTAGACTATGCGACACGATATCCCGAGGCGGTGGCTCTCCGCAGCATTTCGGCTAAAAGTGTTGCGGACGCCCTGTTTCGTATTATCTCCCATGTGGGAATCCCTAAAGAGGTTCTCACAGATCAAGGCATGGCGTTTATGTCACGGACCCTCCGCGAACTATACGGGTTATTGGGCATTAAAGCGGTTCGTACCAGTGTCTACCACCCACAGACGGACGGGTTGGTCGAACGCTTTAATCGCACCTTGAAGACAATGATCCGGAAGTTCGTACACGAAGACGCAAAAAATTGGGATCGGTGGCTAGAACCTCTGTTATTCGCGGTACGAGAGGTCCCCCAAGCCTCCACGGGGTTTTCCCCCTTCGAGTTACTCTATGGACGTCAGCCCCGTGGGGTGTTGGACGTCCTAAGGGAAGCTTGGGAGGACGGACCCTCGGATAGCAAAAACCAAATTCAGTATGTCCTGGACCTGAGAGCAAAACTCGATGCACTGGGGCGGCTCTCCATTGAGAATTTGCTACAGGCCCAGGATAGGCAGAGCCGACAGTATAACAGGGGTACTAACTTGCGTAAATTTGCATCGGGAGATAAAGTACTTGTATTGCTCCCCACCTCGAGTTCCAAGTTACTCGCAAAGTGGCAAGGGCCCTTTGAGGTCACACGGCGAATAAGCGATCTCAATTATGAGGTAGTACGGTCGGATAGGAGCGGAGCACATCAGATATATCACCTCAACCTCCTAAAAAAATGGAATGAGGTGAGCCCGGTGATGCTGCCGTCGGTAGTGAGTAGAGAGGATGATCTCGGACCAGAAGCGAGCTACCCAGTTCAATCCCTTGCTCTGGCCCCGGGGGGATCACCTCTCACCCTCCCAGCTCACCGAGGTGGCCAAGTTGCAGACAGATTTTGCGGATGTGTTCTCGCCCCTACCCGGCCGCACCAATCTCATCGAGCACCATATTGAGACCAAACCGGACGTGGTGATTCGCAGCCGGCCCTATAGGTTACCTGAACACAAGAAAAATGTAGTTCAGGAAGAATTAAAGGCAATGCTCGAGATGGGGGTAATAGAAGAGTCCCATAGTGATTGGGCGAGCCCAATAGTTTTGGTCCCTAAAACAGACGGCTCGGTCCGTTTCTGTGTAGATTATAGAAGGGTGAATGCTGTGTCGAAGTTCGATGCATATCCGATGCCACGGATTGACGAGTTGCTGGATCGACTTGGCTGGGCTCGTTTTTTTTCGACACTGGATTTAACTAAAGGATACTGGCAGATCCCCTTATCTTCCCTATCCAAAGAGAAAACCACCTTCACCACGCCATTTGGATTACACCAATTTGTAACACTTCCATTCAGCTTATTTGGAGCTCCGGCCACCTTCCGGCGCCTCATGGACCGCCTGCTGCGACCACATGCGGGGTATGCGGCGGCATATCTAGACGATATCGTGATCTATAGCAACGACTGGGAGCGGCATATGCAACATCTGAGGGCGGTCCTGAGATCGCTGAGAGGGGCCGGGCTGACGGCTAACCCGAAGAAGTGTGCAATTGGGCGGGTGGAGGTAAGGTATCTGGGCTTCCACTTGGGTCATGGTCAGGTGCGTCCCCAAATTAATAAGACGGCAGCAGTTGCAACCGCACCGAGACCCAAGTCCAAAAAGGAGGTGAGGCAGTTCCTGGGGCTGGCGGGATACTATAGAAGGTTTGTACCTAATTATTCGGAGCTCACCAGCCCGCTGACTGACCTTACTAGAAAGGAGGCACCGGATACCGTCCAGTGGACGGAGCCATGCCAGCAGGCTTTTACCAAAGTGAAGGCTGCTCTCTGTGGCGGACCGTTATTGCACTCCCCTGATTTTTCTCTTCCTTTTTCGTTGCAGACGGACGCGTCGGATCTGGGCGTGGGGGCGGTTTTGTCCCAGGAGACGGGGGGTGAAGAACGGCCGGTGCTGTACCTTAGTTGGAAGCTCCCGAGGAGAGAGACAAAGTACAGCACCATCGAAAAAGAGTGCCTGGCGATCAGGTGGGCCATACTCACCCTCCGCTATTATCTCCTGGGGCGCGAATTCACGCTCCATTCGGACCACGCTCCCCTCCAGTGGCTCCACCGCATGAAAGATACCAACGCGCGGATCACTCGGTGGTATCTGGCGCTACAGCCCTTTAAGTTTCAGGTGATCCACAGACCGGGGTCTCAGATGGTCGTGGCCGACTTCCTCTCGAGGAGGAGGGGGGAGGCTGCAGGCCGGATGGGGCCTCGGCCTGAGTCGGGCGGTGGGGGTATGTGGCAAGCGGGGCGTGGTTTAGTGACGTCTGCATCGGACCTGGGAGAGACACAGGAAAAACGGTAAGCAAATAGGTCGATTGCAGATTAAGATCACCCGCGTCTTGTTTCAGTGATTGGCGAGGAGACTGCTTAAAGGCTTGCAGTTTCAGAGGAGAGGGAGAGAGATCTGGATTGGGAGACGTGAGAGTGATCGGGAGAGTCAGAACCACAACCCGGAAGTAAACTTGAGAAAAGCTGAACGAGAACTCTTTATTGTTTTTGGAGTATTTGAAGTGCGCAGTGGCGCAACGTTTTTGTGAAATTAAGAATAAAAGTGAATCTGTCTCCCAGTCCACGTCAACCCCGCCTCCTTCCTTCCTTACACTCACGAACTTCTCTACAAAATCCATCTTGTGTAAATGGAAAATCAAACATATTTTTACTTCATGTTGTTTGAAAGGCTTGGACATATGCTTTGTTCAGTTTGGGGTTTGTTTTATACTGTGTGATCCTATTCCTCAATACACTTATTATTCTTGCAGTATGTTTGGAAAGGACAATGCATCAGCCCATGTACATTCTGATTTCATGATTGTCCATTAACTCTGTGTATGGTACAGCTGCCTTTTTTCCCAGGGTACTGACAGACTTGCTGTCAAATACAAACATAATCTCCTTAAACGTGTGTCTCTTGCAGAGTTTTGTTGTTTTTTCATATACAACAAATGAGTTTGCAATATTAATGCTAATGGCTTTTGACAGATTTGTGGCAATCAGTAAACCTTTAGAATATCATAATATAATAACTTTGAGGGTTCTTACAGCTTTAATCTTCACTTTTCCAATGTTTTGTCTGAGTATCTCTGTTCTTTTAACTTCTAGACTGAAAATGTTTGATAATAAATTGTTAGAATTCTTATAATTTGTCACAGAAGCTCATCACAGTTCAAAAGCAAAGCTTATCAAACATGTATTCCACACATAGTTATCCTTTTAAATTTCTCAGTTGCCATTGTTTCTGAGATCACCTTAAGCCGGATTGAGAATTTAGAAATGCCATTAGGGCTGTCTGTTCTTATTTCATTAGAGTTTATTATTGTACCCCCCATCCTCAACCCACTTGTTTATGCGTTAAATTTCACTGATATTCGCAAAAAGATTATTTCCCTTATGAGAACATCCAGGGAGATGTGTTGTTGTGTTGTGTAAATCTGGTAAAGAGTTTCAGTGAACCTATTTTAATTGTAAAATCAAATAAATTGTAAAAAGTAAAGGATAAATAGGATCCCACTTTTGCTTTTTGATGCAGTCATTTTTTTTTCAAGTGCTGATGTATGTTTGCTAACACTTTAGTAAAGGGAACCATTATCAGTTTAAAAAAATTGCCTATTATCTTGCATATTACTATCATAGTGACTGTTATTTGTACTTATAAAGAACATATTAATACCTTATCCTGCATGACAACATTCTTCATCCCTTATAACCCGCGCCTAAACCCGAACACAACAGCTACCTTTTATACATATTGGCATGATCACAGTTACATTTGTAATATACAATTTTCTAAAGCAACAGTGTTATAAGCTAGGGTCTCAAAAGACTGAAATACCAAAAAACACAAAGAAATTATTCAAATTTACTATGCAAATAAGGAAAGAAATTTTCCCTATATTTCCATACAACTCACTTTTCCCTACATAAGTCCACATGAAAGATTCAAAGTAAATTTGGACATTTGATAATATCCACTATATATTCAGACTACCTGACATTTTACACTGTTTTAAAATATTCATTTAAAAAGCCAATGCCAGTCTTAATCTTTTGAGCCATACAAGTTTTCATTACTGGGAGACTGTGCTTACTCCCTCCCCCTCCCCAAGGGGGGCGCCCAGTCTCGGCGTACCTTTCCCCTGGGGGTATGCACCGATGAGACGAGAGAACAGAGACGGGAGCCCTCGGAGCGACTGGAAAGAGAGAGGGGAGAGAGGAAACAATTAAAAAAATTATAGTCCCAGACATGCGCAGTCCTCAACCAGCCGGGGTACTCTCCTTCGTGGTGCCTTGCGGTGGCACTGGGCGCGGTTGACAGCTCGACCGTCCGCCACCTGGCGGCGGGCGGTAGGTCCTCCTTTAGCGGGAAATCGGCGGCGAGTTCCCTGTCCCCTGCTCCTCCCACTTGGGCGGAAGGACGCAAGCTCCGGCCTCTGGCAGGCGGTGGCCGCCCTCGGCACTTCCGCCCCCTGCTCCTCCCCCTTGGGCGCATGGCCGCAGGCTCCGGCCTCTGGTGGACGGTGGTGACTCCCACCTCGATCCAGGAGTGCGGAAGGAAAGGTCGCCGTCCCACCGAAGCCTTTGGTGTTGCGAGAGGCGGACAGTTTACCTGTGCATGCCCGAACAGCATCAAAATGAGCTGGGCTGCGCAGGGGTGGAGTCGCCACTCTCCGCGAGGCGTATACTGACGAGAAAGCGCGTTGGCTGTCTAGTTCAGTTTGCCCGGGATGTGTGTGGCCCGCAGGGAGTGGATCACCTGTTGACTCCACCGGAGGAGGTGTCGGGCAAGTCTTGTTAGCTGCCATGAGTGTAAACCACCCTGATGATACATGTACGCCACGGCTGTAGTGCTGCGGACAGCACGTGCTTGTCCTGCACGAAAGGCTGTAGCCTCCTCAGTGCAAGTAGCACAGCCAATTACTCTAGGCAATTGGTATGCCAGCGCAGGCGGGGGCCTGTCCAGCACCCCGCTACTGCGTGCCCGTTGCACACTGCACCCCTACCACTGCAGGAAGGAGTCCATCGTCACCACGACGTGCCTCGACCTGCCCAAGTGGGACCTCAGTCCTAATCCCTTGGTCAGGGAAGACCAGGAGTTTAGGGTGTGTCGGCAGAGGGGCGTCATCACCATGCGCCTGCTGCCAGTGTGCCACGCTTTCCTCGGGAACTCGACTCTGTAGCCGGTGTTGGAGCGGTCTCATGTGCATGCGCCAACCTGGTGACAGAGTTGAGTTCCATGCCAAGAAAGTGGATGCTCTTCACTGGGGAGAGCTTGCTCCTTTCTCGGTTGACCTGTAGTCCCAATCGATCTCGGTGCCGGAGCACCAGGTCCCTTTGTGTACACAACAGTTCTCGCGAGTCAGCCAGTCGTCGAGATAGTTCAGTAGAATGGGGCGCGACTCGCCGTCTCTTGGGAACGATAAAGTACAGGCTGTTAAACCCGCTGGACATCTTGGTTTGAGGGACGAACTCGATGCCTGTTTCGCCAGAAGGGTGGTGATCCCTACCCGAAGTACGGTGGCGTCCCTGCCTCTGAAAGAGGGAGAGATGATGCCCCGAAACTTGGGAGGGTTTGTGGCGAACTGGATCGAGTAGCCAAGACAAACCGTCCTAATTAGCCACCGAGACAGTGTGGGCAGCTTTCAAGCTCCAAGGGACTGCAGGGGGACCAAGGGGACGGTCTGCTTCACCATTCCCACGGCGGGTGGTTCGTCGGCTGGGCGGACCCAACAGCATCTCGTAGGGGGGCCCCGGAGGGCAGGTTGGCTCCGCCTACTTACCTGCCAGGTGTAACAGCTGCACGCACTGTCCGTTTGAGAGTGGTGGCTGCTGTCGTGTGTGTTCAACTTCACGCCTCACTAAGACGTGAGATCGGATTGCCGAGCACAGTCCAGTGGAGTGTGGGATCGGCTGCAAAGTACACCAGCGGAGAACGGAAAAACTCTGTGAGTAAGTGGGCGCCAGGCCCTGAAAAGGCAGGAGCCGTCCCGTACCGAACGATCAGAGCCGTGGCTGTGAAGGTCGGGCCCAATGTTGATCTCCCTGGGGTGTTCCCGTCAGTGTCACTTCTTGCGAGAAGGTTGCTGATGGGGTGGAGGTTTCCCCCTCTACCTCCGCTTCCGGAAGCCACCTGTGCTGGGGGCACAGGAACCGGAGCCGAGGTCGAAGGGGTCCTGGGCTGCCAGGAAGCAGACATCGGGCGGGATCTCGGAGGCCTCTGGGCGGCCGAGTCGCGGCGCAGTAAAATGTGGCTAATTACCACTGTCTGCTTCTTCAACGTTGAAAACTGCTGAGCGCAATCCTCGACGGTGTCACCAACAGTCCACCCTGTGAGACAGGTGCATCAAGAAAGCGGACTTTCTCTGTGTCACTCATCCGCGCAAGGTTCAGCCATAGGTGTCTCTCCTGGACCACTACCGTGGACATCGTCCGACCCAGGGCCCCTGCCGGCACCCTGGTCGTGGTCAGTGGCGGCACGGAGGTCCTGCATTATACCCGGGTCGGCCTTACCCTCGTGGAGCTCTATCAACGCCTTGGCCTGGGGGACCTGCAGGATGGCCATGGCGTGGAGAGAGGAGGCAGCCTGGCCCGCGGCAGCGCAAGCCTTCAACAACAGTGATGCCGAAGTCCTACACGCCTTGGGCAGTAGGCGTGGCCTATTCCCCCAGATGGATGCCGTCTGCGGGCACAGGTGCACCACAACCGCACGTTACACCTGGGGGATCTCGACATAACCTTTGGCTGCCCCACCATCGAGGGAAGTGAGGGAGCCGGAGCTGGTTTGACTGGAGCGGGCCGTGAGTGGAGCGCTCCAAGTCTTACACAGCTCCTCATGCACCTCCGGGAAAAATGGCACCGGGGTTGGGCGCGGTTTGCACAGCGCCCGACCCCGGGAACCACGTATCCAGCCGCGATTGTTGGGGAGGAGGCAGTGCAACCCAATACTGGCTGCCCGGGTTACCATGGCTGACATCACCTCTGCTTCCTCCTAAGCTCGGCTGACATCACCTCTGCTTCTTCCTGAGCTCGGCCCCCCTGGTGGGGAGCTTGGAATCGTCAGTGTCGGATGCCAGCAGGTCTCCCTCCGATGCTGCGAGCGGCATCTCATCTAGGTCACGCATCGTTTCCGAGTGCCTGCCTGAGGATACGGTCGGTATGCCATCGCCAGTTGGAGAAAAAACGCCAGATTTTTCAGTCTGAAAAATAAAATAAAAACTTTCTAGACAAGTTCAACATCTACACAGAAATCATTACCAGAAATTATTTTACATTTTTTTTGGATGGTTGTATTGCTTTAACAATGTCAAAAGAGGGGGGGGGGGGTGTTCTTCATGCAAAGTAAGCCATGTGTCTCCTGACACATAACAGGATATAAAAGGACAAGCACATATACTGGTATGCCATAGTTCCTCTAAGACAATAGATGCAGTGATTCAGAAGTAAGTAACACACATATTCCGGAGAAATGCTGAGATGATCATTTGAAGGAATAACATTTTTCAGTGAAGCAATGTTTGCAATTTATTTGTTTTACTACATGTACTTAATGCATTTTATAACTTAACAGTCTCTCTATTTTGTTTCTATTATGTAATCATGATATAAATTATCTACATTGTTTCAGCTTTGTATAAAAACATATCGTACTGTTTTTAATGCCTTATCAACCAGTTTAGGGAAATTTCTTCGAGCCTCGAATTTCTTGTCTCCAGCCACCTGTGAAGAAAGAACCCGTGGCAAGAAATAAACTGAAGGCAATAAATCCATCTTGTGTTAATGGAAAATCAAACATATTTTTACTTCATGTTGTTTGAAAGGCTGGGACATATGCGATATGCTTTGTTCAGTTTGGGGTTTGTTTTATACTGTGTGATCCTATTCCTCAATACACTTATTATTCTTGCAGTATGTTTGGAAAGGACAATGCATCAGCCCATGTACATTCTGATTTCATGTTTGTCCATTAACTCTGTGTATGGTACAGCTGCCTTTTTTCCCAGGGTACTGACAGACTTGCTGTCTAATTCAAACATAATCTCATATGATGCGTGTCTCTTGCAGAGTTTTGTTATTTTTTCATATACAGCAAATGAGTTTGCAATATTAATGCTAATGGCTTTTGACAGATTTGTGGCAATCAGTAAACCTTTAGAATATCATAATATAATAACTTTGAGGGTTCTTACAGCTTTAATCTTCATACACTGCACTTTTCCAATGTTTTGTCTGAGTATCTCTGTTCTTTTAACTTCTAGACTGAAAATGTGTGATAATAAATTGTGGAAGGTGTACTGCCTCAATTATGAAATTGTTAAGCTCTCTTGTGCAAATGGTTTAATTAATAACATTTGGGGTATTTTTCTATTGATTGTTATTTGTGTTGTTCCATTCATTTTAATATTATATTCATATGTTAGAATTCTTATAATTTGTCACAGAAGCTCATCACAGTTCAAAAGCAAAGCTTATCAAACATGTATTCCACACATAGTTATCCTTTTAAATTTCTCAGTTGCCATTGTTTCTAAGATCACCTTAAGCCGGATTGAGAATTTAGAAATGCCATTAGGGCTGTCTGTTCTTATTTCATTAGAGTTTATTATTGTACCCCCCATCCTCAACCCACTTGTTTATGCGTTAAATTTCACTGATATTCGCAAAAAGATTATTTCCCTTATGAGAACATCCAGGTAGATGTGTTGTTGTGTTGTGTAAATCTGGCAGAGAGTTTCAGAGAACCTATTTTAATTCTAAAATCAAATAAATTGTAAAAAGTAAAGGATAAATAGGATCCCACTTTTGCTTTTTGATGCAATCATTTTTTTTTCAAGTGCTGATGTATGTTTGCTAACACTTTAGTAAAGGGAACCATTATCAGTTTAAAAAAATTGCCTATTATCTTGCATGTTACTATCATAGTGACTGTTATTTGTACTTATAAAGAACATATTAATACCTTATCCTGCATGACAACATTCTACATCCCTTATAACCCGCGCCTAAACCCGAACACAACAGCTACCTTTTATACATATTGGCATGATCACAGTTACATTTGTAATATACAATTTTCTAAAGCAACAGTGTTATAAGCTAGGGTCTCAAAAGACTGAAATACCAAAAAACACAAAGAAATTATTCAAATTTACTATGCAAATAAGGAAAGCAATTTTCCCTATATTTCCATACAACTCACTTTTCCCTACATAAGTCCACATGAAAGAATCAAAGTAAATTTGGACATTTGATACTATCCACTATATATTCAGACTGCCTGACATTTTACACTGTTTTACATTATACATTTAAAAAGCCAATGTCAGTCTTAATCTTAGAGCCATACAAGTTTTCATTACTGGGGTAAAAAATATTTCTAGTCAAGTTTAACTTTGTGTTTGATGCTAAAAATGCAAAAGGTCATTTAAGAGTAAAGTAATTAAAATTTAGTTAAAAATTTAAAACATTAAGCCGGTTTGTGAATTTTGAAATGCCAGTCGGTCTGCCAATCATTATTTCATTAGAGTTTTCTGTTTGTACCACTCGTCCTCAACCCTCTTGTTTATGCTTTAAACTTCACTGATATGCGTAATAAAATCTTCATGAATGCACCCAGGTAGTCGTGTTGCTGTACAGTTGTGTACACCTTGTTGATCAAAAGAGTTACAAGCAACCTCTTTTACAAAATCCCTGACCGTTGAAAACATTTTACGGTGGACATTCACGGTGGACGTCTGGTGCCCGGCGGTGGCTCCTCCTTTAGCGGGAAGTCGGCGGTGAGTTCCCCGTCCCCTGCTCTTACCCACCCCCCTCTGTCCCCTGAAGCTTTGGCGGCTCACGATGGCTCCTCCTCTTCTCCAGAACCACCGCGAGGCCATTCGGCAGCAAGGACTCTTTGACAGCATGTCTCTCCTTCCTCCAGGGTTTCGGCACCGATGTAATACAATTCAAAGTAGGGAAGGAAGGAGACGGGAACCGGCAAACATTTAATTAAACAACAACAACAAAGTAAAAAGACAGCCGGCAGCCCCTCACGGATGACTGCCGGCGAATAACACACAGTACAAAAACAGCCGGCGAATAACACAAACCACAACTAAGAGCCAGGCCTGGTCCTCTCTCATTAACGGTCCGGTCGCTCGTCCTCTTATGCTCCCGATCTCCTCCATGATACGAGAATGGTGCCCGTACAGCTGACACTCTAAGAAATCAGTTGCTTCTCGAAACCATGCTCAAAAAGAACATTGACAAACATCATCAATACTTGTGTGATGGAAAGTATACTGCTCTCTGTGATTGACTGAAGCATTGTTTCAAATTTAATTACCTTCAGAATAACAAGCAACGTAATATGCATTTCATGCCTACGCCAGCTCTCTCACCACACAACGCACCATTTCACCCAATAATGAATCACCTGCACCTGAAACTCATCACTACGCTCACCACATGAGCCCTCTGTCAGGTCTCCATTATAGTAAAGTACTGTCAAAAAGAACCTACCTGTGATCCCCTGTTCCACTGCTTCCGGTCTCCATTCCCTCCAGCGTCTCCCTAAAGAATCTACAAGCTCGGCCAGTTTAATCAACCTCTACTAGCAACCTGCATCCAGTTCCTGGAATGGCTCATGTGTCCCAGAGTGTGCTCTCCACCTGGTAAACCCAAATAAGAAACTTGTAATTACTTGAAATCAATCAGTATCAAGAACACTCTATATTATCTACTTATCATTATATTCTATTTATCATTGTCTCTAATAAACACAGTTGCTCTGGTTGGTACCTCTGTGTCTGAGTCTGGTTTCCGCATGAGAAGACTGGACCATAACAACATGAAGATTGCAGGCAACGACCTGTTCCAGGAGCTGGTGGATTCCCTTTTTTTATGAGTTTCAATTGTCTGGACTGAATGAAACAATGTTAAACAGATATGTCCTTTTGATTGGTAATTATGGTTGAATATCATTTCACAATGACACTTGCAAGAAATCTATTTAGCATTTGTAACTCTATTCTAATAAGCTGCTTTCGAAATTGCCTCGTCACCTTGACAAATGGGTTTGGTTTTTAGGAGGTAAAAAATGTATCCAACTTGATTACACTGTCTTAATAAACAACTCTGAACTCTTTTTACACTATGAATATGTGTGCAACAAATGCATTAATTTAAGTATGGAATCTATGACAAAACAATTTGATATATCATGCAGGTACTTAACTATTCTCTGTCGTGTGTCTTTGAAGTATTCGAAGCTTGAGTTTTTGTCATTATTGTCCTACTAAGAGCATCAATTTAAATAATAATTTTGTTTCAAGAAGGTTCCATAGTTGTGTGGTGTCAAATATTTTTATCAGAGTTTGATCTTAAACCGTATATGGACCAATAACACAAGCAGTTGTCTGTATCACAGCATCAACAAGCAGAAAAGTTGCCTTTAGAGAGCTTGTTAAAGCTGTTTGTCAATGTTTGTGGTCATGGGAATAAGCCAGACCAGAGTCCTTATATAACAAACCACATATAACCCTCAAGTCGTATGACAAACATACAAACACAGAACATGGTAAGATCTCATGGTAACTGTTTAATCACAGATTGGTCTTTAAATGCTACTGCTGATTTCACAAGTAATCATCAATTAGCAAGAACAAGATTAGATAAGCATACGCAATAAGTTATTTTTTTGTCCAATTGAGGAGCTGAATAAGGAGTCTAAAGACATGACTTTACCAAGACAAAACTATTTTAAACATATATAAGTCGGCCATTATCTTCATAATAACAACTGTTTATGCATTTCATTACAGATACAGTTATCATTGGAGAACATTTCTAGTCTTTATGAGTTTCAATTGTCTGGACTGAATGAAACAATGTTAAACAGATATGTGTTTTTGTCTCTGACTGCGCTGTATTATCCTCTAATGGTTCTGTGTAATGTAGTTGTAATTTTCACTATTATTTCACATCAGAAGCTTCATGAGCCAATGTACATATTTCTGTGTAATTTATGTATGAATGCCCTTTTTGGCACTGCTGGATTCTACCCTAAATTCATGTATGATTTATTATCTGAATATCATGTCATTTCATATGCTGGTTGTCTGATTCAGATATTTGTCATTTATTCATCTGCTTTGTGTGACTTTTCAACATTAACAGTGATGGCATATGACAGGTATGTGGCAATATGTAGACCGCTGGAGTATCATGCAAAAATGACCAAGCAAAGGATTCTTCAGTGTATCTTGTTTTGCTGGATGGCTCCGTTTTTTTGTATGTCTGTTCTTATTGCATTATTATCCAGACTTACCTTATGTGGCTCGAGTATTGAAAAGTTATATTGTGAAATTTGGGCCGTTGCAAAACTTTCTTGTTTTTCTAACACTGTAAATAATGTGTTTGGGTATATTGTAATTCTCGTATACTTTGGTCATGCGGTATTAATTTTTTGCTCATATATCCTCTTGATTAGAAAGTGCAGGAAGTCTATAGAAGTCAGACACAAATTTGTACAGACGTGTGTACCACATCTGCTCTCATTGATCAATGTGACTTTTGCTTTGCTGTTTGATGTATTTTTCAGCCGCTATGGTTCAAAAAGTTTGCCGCAAGGCGCACGTAATTTCATGGCACTGGAATTCCTTGTCATAGCCCCCATTTTAAATCCCCTCATTTACGGACTAAATCTGACAACAATACGCAAACAAGTTATTCGACTATTTTCCAAGAAACAAATTGGAATATCTGAGTAAATGTTTATTTAATCAGAAGACCCCACGATAACCTTGTTTTGGATTTTTCTTAAACCTGAATATTTCTAAAAGTTTTTCTCCAAAACAACTTTAAACATTTTGTTATTTTAGTATTGATAATATATTAATGCCATGAGGGACATGATGATATTGTTTTGATATTTTATATTGTTGTATTATTTTGTCACAATTATGGGGATGTTAGGGATGAAATAAAACTGGTACAAAACTTGGTAAACAATGGTACTGTACAATTCTAATGCACACACTTGGGTATGTACAGTTCTGTTATTGTTTTTATCAACTTGGCAAATGTGTTCATATGGTCAAAACAAGACAAATTAATGTGCTGAAGAGGTAGGAAGGAGATATTGTATGTAACCACTGGTGCTCACTGAATATATGACAGGTATTTAAACATATACATAGTTGAAAATGTTTGCTTAACAAAGCTTTCCTCAGAATCCACATCCATTCTTTTCACTAATATGAGTGGCTGCATGCCCTAATATGTTAATTATGCAAATATTGTCATTAGAAACACATTATTTATTTCTATTACAAAAAATAATACAGTATATAATAATAATAATCATTTTAACCTAAGGAGGCTTCTTTTTGATTATGTAAAAGTTCAACCAAGTTGAAATATGATTTTCATACAGAAACCCAGCTTAGTTATCCTGCAGGTATAGTGTAAAGAAGTATATCATAAATAGTATGTTAACATGTATCTACTGACGGATAACATGTTTTCCTTGCTGTAGCGTAAAGGGAACGGGTTAAGGTTAGTATTTCAATGCAAAACAAAATGACGTGCTCATTGTGAAAATGTTTTTATATAAAACGTTTATAAAAACTGTGACAGTAGACTTTTTATTTCACATTTATTAAGCCAATAGCACCATTTCCACTTAACGGCCATGATTGTGCATGCCAGGGCCAGTCACATTTCCACAGTCACTTCCGGGGCTTGGCAGTGCCCCCCCGGGGCTTACTCAGGGCCAACGGCAAGGGTTATTTGGCCTAACGAATACCTTGGGCCAAAGCGAGCCAGCTGGGGCTTGCGGAGTGGTTAATGTCAAAGATTCAGAGATTAACTGCAGCAGCGGCAAGATACACATTTCACTTTTTACAAACGAGCAAATAACTGCATTTTGAACTCAGAATAGAAAATTGCTAGCATTGATGGAACAAAGAAATACTTTGCTATAAGTCTACTGGGATATTCAAATGTTGTGAAAATTATTACAAATGGTGGGTTACTTAAAAGGGTCATATGACACGGCTGAAACAAATATTATAGTTTGTTTTAGATTTAATGCTATGTGTCTACACGATTTAAGGTTCAGAAACGCTGTATTTTCCACATGCCGTGCATGTTTGTATCTCCTCTTTCATTTTTGCAATTTTACGTATCTAATACAGTACATGCATGGTCAACTTATAACACACCAAAGACACAGAAATACACGTATTCGGGCCATATGACCCCTTTAATGTCCCACTGAAATAAAATTACAATTCTTATTTTTTCATGAAATATTGCAAAGTTAAAGCGGCAGTCCGTAGGATTGGCCTCTTTGTCGCCATCTCAGTTTGTAATTGCTACTGCAGGTGATGTGCGGTGTTATTTCTTTACGTGAGTTGTGAGGCAGATGATATAACACGAAACAAATAAGAACATAAAGAGACACAAATAGCACAAATGGAGGCTGTGTTGTGCTGGGTCAATTTGATATTTCTCATGGAAACTCCCGTGAAGTGACAGAAGATCCCCGCGGGTCTTAAATGCTGACAGGCACGGTCATAAATCATTATACACCATACAACTATACAGTTGAAAGAAAAAGTATGTGAACCCTTTAGGCTTACTTGGATTTCTTCATAAATTGGTCATAAAATGTGTTCTGATCTTCATCTAAGTCACAACAATAGAAAAAACACAGTCTACTTAAACTAATACCGTACAAACATTATATGTTTTCATGTTTTTATTGAACACAACATGTAAACATTCATAGTGCAGGGTGGAAAAAGTATGTGAACCTTTGGGTTTAATAATTGGTTGACCCTCCTTTGGCAGCAATAACCTCAACCAAACGTTTCCAATAGTTGCAGATCAGACCTGCACAACAGAGCGGATTACCTGCTGACTCCAAATGAGGAGGTGTCGGGCAAGCCGTGTTAGCTGTCGTGAGCGTACGCCACCCTGGCGATTGATGTACGCTACGGGTTTTGTGCTGTCCAGACAGATCAGTGTATGCTGCCCTGCACTAGAGGCCAAAGCCATCTCAGCGCAAGCAGCACAGCCCACAACTCTAGGCAATTGATATGCCAGCGCAGACGGGGGCCCGTCCAGCACCCCGCTACTGCATGCCCGTTGCACACTGCGCCCCACCCCTGCAGCGAGGCGTTTGTCATCACCGCGACGTGCCTCGTAACCTACCCGAAGGGAAACCCCGCTCGGAGAAAGGTCATGGAAGACCAAGGGGTTAGAGTAAGTCAGCAGAAGGGCGTCATCACCATGCGCCTAATACCGGTTTGCTACACTGTCCTCGGAACTCGACTCTGTAGCCAGTGTTGAAGCGATCTAATGTGCATCAATCCGAGTTGTATTACCCCCGCGGAGGACTCCATGTGTCCCAGGAGCCTCTGAAATTGTTTCAGGGGGACCACTGACTGCCTGAAGTGTTCCAGACAGTTCAACACTGACTGGGCGCGTGCTGAGGACAGCTGCGCCGTCATGGTGACAGAGTTTAGTTCCATACCGAGAAAGAGAATGCTCTGCACTGGGGAGAGTTTGCGCTTTTCTCGGTTTGATCTGAAATCCCAATCGATCTAGATGCCGGAGCACCAGGTCCCTCTGTGTACACAACAGATCTCGCGAGTGTGCCAAGATAAGCCAGTCGTCGAGATAGTTTTTAGTACCCACACACCTTTTTCCCCAAGTGGAGAAGGGGCGGCTTCCACGCTCTTCGTGAAGACCCGTGGAGACAGGGACAGACCGAAGGGAACGGTCTGCTTCACCATTGCAACGGAGGGTGGTTTGTTGGCCGGCGGAGCTAACCGTATGTCGCGGGGGTTTCCCCGGAGGGTAGGTTGGCTCTGCCTTATTGCCTGCCTGGTGGGACAACGGCACGCACTGTCGGTTTGAGGGTGGTGACAGCTGTCGTGTGTTACGACCTCTCGCCTCGCCAGGGTGTGAGGTCGGTTTGCCGAGCACAGTCCAGTGGAGTTTGCAATCGGCTGCAAGTACACCTGTGGAGAACAGAAAAACCCTGAGAAGGGTCCGGCATCGGTGACGAGGCAGGAGCCGTCCCGTACCGACTGATCAGAGCCGTGACTGTGAAGGTCGGGCCCGATGTTGTTCTCCCTGGGGTCTCCCCGTCAGTGTCTCTTCTCACGAGAAGGTTGCTGACGGGGTGGAGCTTTCCATCCCTTGACCTCCGCTTCCGGGGCGCCACCTGTGGGGGCACAGAAACCTGAGCCAATGTCGAAGGGGTCATGGGCTGCCGGGAAGCAGACGTCACGTGGGATCTCAGAGGCCGCTAGGCGGGCGAGTCGCAGTGGTTCTTCACCGTCAAAAACTGCTGAGCGCAGTCCTCGACGGTGTTACCAACAACCCACCCTGCGAGATGGGTGCATCAAGAAAGCAGACTTTCTCGGTGTCACTCTTCTGCGCAAGGTACAGCCGGGGGTGTCTCTCCTGGACCACTACCGTGGACACCGTCCGCCCCTGCCGCCACCTTGGTCGGCCGTAGAGCACTGCATTATACCTGGGTGCATTTGGGAAGCCTTACCCTCGTGGAACTCTCTCAACGCCCTGGCCTGGCGGACATGCACGATGGCCATGGCATAGAGAGAGGAGGCAGCCTGGCCTGCAGCAGCGCAAGCTTTCGACACCAGTGATGCCGATGTCCTACACGCTTTGGACGGTAGGCGTGGTCAAATCCCCCAGGTGGTAGCTGTCTTTGGCACAGGTGCACCGCAGCCGCACGTTCCCCCCGGGGGATCTCGACGTAGCCTTTGGCTGCCCCACCATCGCGGGGAAGTAAGGGAGCTGGAGCTGGTTTGGCTGGAGCGGTCCGTGAGTGGAGCGCTCCAAGTTTTACACAGCTCCTCACATTTACATTTACATTTACATTTAGGCATTTGGCAGACGCTTTTATCCAAAGCGACTTACATTGCTTTATCCTATACATTTTACATAGGTATTTGCAGTCACCTGGGATCGAACCCACAACCTTGCGTTCTTAACGCAATGCTCTTACCACTGAGCTACAGGAAAGCTCATCATGCACCTCCGGGAAAAATATGGCTTAGCACGGTTGACATCACTTCTGCTTCCTCCTGAGCTCGACCACTGGGGGTGGAGCTCGGATTCATCAGAGTCGGATGCCAGTCTCCCTCCGATGCTGCGAGCGACATCTCATCTATGTCACACATCGTTTCCGAGTGCGTGCCTGAGGATCCGGCGGTATGCCACCGCCGGTTGGGGAACGTTCAGAAGAGCAAGTCGGGGTGCACTTGGCTGGCGGGTTTAGGTTCACAGAGGTCCCCACATCACTAACGCTGCTAATACAGGCGGACTTCGGGGCCGTAGCCACCGATGTCATGGCCCGGGTAGCAGACGAAATGGTGGCTGGTTCCCGTAGGAAGAAAGTCACCCGTGACCGCAACTTCTGAATGACAATCTGCCCACAGTGCGTGCAAGATGTGTCAACGAACGCTGCTTCAGCATGCTGGACGCCCAGACTCCTAATGCAGCGATCGTGTCCATCCCCCTCCTCGATGAGGGTGCTGCACCCAAGAGAACAGCGGGACATGCCGCGCTGGAGAATGCTCATTCCTGAAAAGGACCTTTTTAGAAAAAATCTCTAACACCTCCAGAATCGCCAAGACGCCGAGGGGAAGGTCGCTGCAGGTAGGGACGATCCGCTGCTCTATGTCATAGATCCGGCAATGTAGAAGAAGAAGAATTCATTGAATTCGTTTTGTTTGTAGTCATGAGCGAAGGCTATGAAGAACAAAAGGTAAATGAATGCTGCACGCCGGCTTCTTTTATACCGGACATCCGGGGGCGGAGACCGGGATGCAAATTTCATTCGCCAAATTTTATTGGCCATTTCTATAGTAGTCAGAGTTGATTGGTTCTCAAGGGCGAACCCCATCTGTCATTCTGGACACAACGTCGAGAGACCGACAGAAAGGGAACAATATTTAAAATGACGTGACCTGTGCCATAACGTTTGTTTCCTATGATCAAATTGTGCTCAAAAACATTATTTATCATGTTGATTTAGATTGATTTAGTTACTATACGGAGGCGCAAGGCTTCGCTAGGGCGGCCATATTGAGTGTTGCGTTCCTCCCCATTCATTTCAATAGCAGTGACGCATCTTAATATAATTTTTTTTGTTCAGGCTTATTATGCTCGGGTTGTGGCTTCATTTAAAGCTGCATCCCTTTGCCATACCTTCTTGTCCCTGTGAGGGACTTCTTACTAGTTTCGCATAGCTTATCGCTACTTTCATTGGCCAAGGCCTGCTCAAGAGGCCATATGACTGACAGGTAAAGCAACCAATTACATTCCGTTTAGTGCCGTTTCATGTTTAGAGGCATGGAAATCTCCCCGCAATAACACATTCACATATATACATTCAACGTGTCAAAAGTTAACAGCAACAAAATGATCATTAATTTATGCCGTGAACCTCGCATACCTTTAAGAATTAAGCGTTTAGTCGATTGTGATGCATTCTTATGGCAACCATACTTCTTAGATTAGTCCGCTTCATTTTGTTTCTAGGTAGACCATTAAAGGTGGGAAATTCAACCAATCAGATGACGACTTTGAACCTGCTAAAGTGTTTCCAGTGAAGTGCGCATGTGCATCAGACGTTTAACCGACAGTCCGTGGGCGTGACATCTAATGCTGAGACTAAATTGTTAAAGTCTATCAGAAGCTTGCTACCGCGTCCCGCCTCCATCTTTTTAGCTTTCAACATTTACATTTTTAGAGGATTCATAGTTGTGTGGTATTCAATTTTTGTTTGAATTTTGATCTTAAACCATACATGGACCAACAATGAAAAACATTGTCTGGATAAGCATGAACCAGAAGAAAAGTCACGTTTAGAGAACTGGTTAAAGCTGTTTGTCAATGCTTGGGATCATGGGAATTAGCCAGACCATTGTCCATATATAACAAACCAAATGTAACCCTCAAGTCATTATGAGAAACGTGCAAACACAGACCATGGTAAGATTTTGTATTATCACAGACATATCATTGAATGCTATGATATCACAAATGTACTGAAACAAAATGATTATTAAATAGCAATAGCAAAACTAAACAGCAGTATACAATAAGTGGTTTTATTTATATCAACAAACTGAAAAATAAGTGACTAAAGACATGACAGTTAAGACTAAACCAGCGAGTTGAATGAATGAATGAGGCATTTATACTGTATATAGCGCTTTATTGTGTATTGCTGTACACCCAAAGCGCTTAACAATCATATGAGGGGGGTGTCTCCTCACCCACCACCAGTTGTCCAATACATTCATAATAACAACTGTATTTTAATTGCATATTATTACAGATAGAATCAACGCAGGAGAACATGTCCAGTGTTTTTGAGTTTCAATTGTCTGGACTGAATGAAACAATGTTAAACAGATATGTGTTTTTGTCTCTGACTGCGCTGTATTATCCTCTAATGGTTATGTGTAATGTAGTTGTAATTTTCACTATTATTTCACATCAGAAGCTTCATGAGCCAATGTACATATTTCTGTGTAATTTATGTATGAATGCCCTTTTTGGCACTGCTGGATTCTACCCTAAATTCATGTATGATTTATTATCTGAATATCATGTCATTTCATATGCTGGTTGTCTGATTCAGATATTTGTCATTTATTCATCTGCTTTGTGTGACTTATCAACATTAACAGTGATGGCATATGACAGGTATGTGGCAATATGTAGACCGCTGGAGTATCATGCAAAAATGACAAAGCAAAGGATTCTTCAGTGTATCTTGTTTTGCTGGCTGCCTCCATTTTGTTGTATGTCTGTTCTTATTGCATTATTATCCAGACTTACCTTATGTGGCTCGAGTATTGAAAAGTTATATTGTGAAATTTGGGCCGTTGCAAAACTTTCTTGTTTTTCTAACACTGTAAATAATATGTTTGGGTTAATTGTTATTTTTGTATACTTTGGTCATGCAGTGTTGATAGTTTGCTCATATATTCAGTTGATTAGAAAGTGCAGGAAGTCTATAGAAGTCCGACACAAATTTGTACAGACGTGTGTACCACATCTGCTCTCATTGATCATTTTGTCTATTGCTTTGCTGTTTGATGTATTTTTCAGCCGTTATGGATCAAAAAGTTTGCCGCAAGGCGCACGTAATTTCATGGCACTGGAATTCCTTGTCATACCCCCCATTTTAAATCCCCTCATTTACGGACTAAATCTGACAGCAATACGCAAACAAGTTATGCATCTAGTTTTCAAGAAACAAGTTGGAATATCTGAGTAAATGGTTAAAGACCCCACGCTTTCCTTGTTTTAGAATTGTTTGTATTATTTTAAAGCAAGATTTTTCTCAAATTTAAATATTTTACAATTGTTACAATTGATATAATATTTTTTTCACAGATAAGGGGTGCTTTTAGGTTAGTAAGTGCCCAAAACCTAAAATAATGGGACAATTTTAATACCACACCCCCTTGCTGGCTTATGCTTTTTAAGAAACCATGGTAACTGCAGTGTGTTAAAATACCATATTCTGAATAACAAACAGCTATGTCAGATATAGTTTTTCACAATTAATTGTTTTAGCAACTATGCATATATGTTTAAAACCAGAAGTGTGCTATAGGGGGAATAAGCATATAAGTACAGTAACCCCTGGTGCTCACTGACTATATAAGAGTGATAATATCAATGGTAAATGTCAAATGTAACAACAAAATATTTCAATACACTCACAGGGGGGTGAAAAAAATACAAAAGCATAAAACAAACAAAACCAATAAACGGCAACACATTGTTTTGCTTAATAGAGCTTTCCTCAGGATACACATCCATTGTTCACGCTATAGTGTCCTTTTACAAATGTTAAATGTGAGTGGCTGTATGCATGGGCGCCGTAAAGGGGTGGAAGGTTAGGACAATTCTAAGGGCCCAGGCTGATTTAGGGCCCAGAAGAGCTTTATATTTTCCTATTTGTAGGGGGCCCAGACATTTTGGTTTCCATAGGGCCCAGAATTTCTGGCGGCACCCCTGGCTGTATGACATACTTCCCTACAGTACATATGTTATGGTTGGCTTTTATCTAGAAAAAAACAGTAATTAGAAACACATTCAAAATGTCCAGTAGTTAATAATTATTTTAATGGAAGAAGGCTGTCATTTTCTTTTTGGTGATGTATAAAGGGTTGCACCCACAGGTTAACCGAACTGAGATAGAATTTTGATTTTTGTCTTGCTTGTGTCTTAGGGTCCAGTGTTGTCCATGCTTTTGTTGCACTCTCTTTGTTTGGATTCCTTGTTGGATTTATTAAGGACTGCCTTATATCTGTCCCTTTGTGTGTAAAACTGCATTAGAAGTATCACATGAAAATTCTGAAATGCATTTTATCTACATCAAATTAATGCGAGAAGAATGTGGTTCTTGTCACTCAAACCATTTGTAAATTGGGAAAAGGATTAGGAAAGCTTTTTGCTCCTTGTATTAATGTTGAATCCCTTTGAGATTTTTAGATTAAAACTGACAGCCGCCTTGGTATTTTTGTTATAACTTTTCGTTCCCTTGTTTTTTTCTAGTTTATAGTATTTTTTACATTTTTACATTTCGAAATAAATTTAAAATGATCGTATCCATCTTGATTGCTTCCTGGCCGTGTCTGTTTGCCCCAGTGTCAATTGTTTTCACCAAAATGTTCGGAAGACATCCCCAATAACGTCAGGCAGGGAACACACCACTGTAACAGATTTTTGTAATTTGAATATTTTGTAATATATACAGTAAAATACTGTAAACAGTATGATGTAACTAGCAATGGATTCAGGGTATAAATATGCTCACTAATTCTAAGATTTGCCGTGGAGAAACTGCTATTAAAAAAAGCTAAATACTGGCAAGGGAACTTCCTGACATGGGAAACACTCAACAAAAAAAATAAAAAAGTTGTCCGTCGTTTCATGAATGTAGAGACAAGCCCCAACTTGTTCAACATAATTCACATTTAATGGATTATTGATGAATATGGAGTTCACACATTGTCAAATAAGCATCTTGACAAGTTTTTAAAGGATAAATGCTGCATTTTAGTTACAACACACATCGTGTACTAGGAATATCACATTTATAGGTATCACTGGTTCAAAAAACTTTTTTTACAGTACAAGCACACAATATTTGAATATCATACATGTACATCATGAACCTACGATGTAAAGCCTTTTTGTGAAAAATGTTTAATGTTTCAACCAAACAAAACAGATTCTATTTGTCTTGTGCACTCAAAATAACAGTACAGCTGCAGTCTTGCTATTCAATGGTACATAATCAAATCTAAGAATAGCCCCATTTAATGAAAAAAAGTCAACATACAGCTGTGAAAACAAAACGGTGGCAGAAATACATTTTAAGTCAAACAGCAACAAAATTAATATATTGCGCAGATTATTTATTGCATTGTCAAAGGTTATACATTATAATTTATATACAAAAGTGAGACTATATCCTTGTCATACCTTCTGCTAACTATTGGACTAACCAAATGGGTAAAGACTGCACATTTTTTTCCTGGCCTTTAATCTGTGGGTTCCGTACAATGAGGTCACATTGTCTCCGACATTCTGTTCACAGCGATAGTTCACCCAAAAATGGAAATTCTGTCATCATTTACTCACCCTCTTGTCATTTCAAACCTGTTTTAATTTCTTTCTTCTGCAAAGCACAGACAAATTTATTATAAGAATGATGTTAACCGGTACCCATTCTCTTGCATTGGTTTATTGTCCATACAATAGAAGTGAATGGGAGCCTGTGCAGTTCGGTTACCAACTTTCTTCAAAATATATTCTTTTGTGTTCCGCAGAAGAGACTCATAAAGGTTTGAAATGACAAGAGGGGAGTAAATGGGAGAATTTTCATTATCGGGTGAACTATTGCTTTAATCAAGATGACAGGAGCTACTGCTTGTCAAGAATCCTAAACAGGGTAGTTCAATGTCAGGCCTCTGGTGCATTGCGTATGCAACCCACATCTGTTAAACAAACTAAAATGGGCACAGCCGAAACAAAACAGGTTTCATAAACAAGATGTCGGCTCGGTTCTTTAAGATATTTGGCTTGTCATTGACAGCAGCAGCTTCCATGCTAAACTTTGTGCGCTTCCAGCATGGCAATGCCAGCAGATTACAGCAAAGCATCAAGATGCTGTCCTGCTCCTCTCCTGATTATCAATGCATACAACCACTGCATAAAGTGTGCCAGCATAAAAACACATAAACATGTACATATATACACAAGCTCATGGGTATGCAAAAATTCATGACTCATAAAGCTTGAAAAGGTAGCAGCAGCTCTATGAATAAAGTCATTGTGGACTGGTTAGACTGAGACAGAGTATCAAATGAGAAAACTAGAAATCAACATATGGTAAAATCATGATGCATTGTCAAGGTAGTTTGTCTAATGTGAACTTACTACAACAGTAATGATGTGAAAGCACAGTGATGAATTAACATTCACAGGACGGTTCACTTAGAGACTTTTGGGACTGGTTTTAAACAAGACTCTACTCTAACTTAAATAAAGCTATACTGATCTGCGGATCAGGTTGTTTTTATCAGGCTCCAGAAACTCTTCGACTAGAGCTGTGGTCACATTTGTTAATTCCTCTTCCAGGCTGGAGATATCTCTGCAAAAAATAAAAAAGAATAAAGCAAGCAAATCAAATGTACCATAATCAGTTTCTGCTTTTAACAACACAAAAGATGTAGCATGTAAAAAAAAAGGAGAAACGTTTCTAGTTTACCCTCAAGCAAATATGTTATCAGCTGTCCAATAACCAGAACCACAATAATCATCATTATGCTTTTTTATTACTTTAAAATAAGACACAAACCGTTCTCCTGGTGATGCACAGAATTCTGTATAATACTTGATCTTTGGCTCAGTCCCGCTGGTCCTAAGAGTAGCGACAATGCCATTCTGAAATGTGAACGTGACCATTTGGCTGTTTTTTGACAATGGAAGGACCTAAATGTAAACATTTGAACATTTACATAATAAACATTTATTTGAGTCAAACTTGGAATACAAACAAATGGGTAGTTGACGAATAAATCCAACATGTGTCCTATGGTGTGACAGCAAATGTAGAAAAAAACGGTTAATATTACATTGTTTTATATTTCATAAAGGCGTACCTCTTTTGCTGTTTTTGAGGCTTTGATTATGTTTTTTGGGTGTTTAACAATGGATGGTTGTTCACCGCTGTCCCTCTTTTAACAAAAGGACTGGATTTCTTTGGGTATATATAAAATCCCTCCATCCGAAACGCTCTGATTGGTTAAGCTGACCAGGTCTGTCGTGATTGGTTCACCGCGTGTGTTTGAAGATCTCCCAACCATACCAAATCAGAGAGCTTACACTTCTCTGGCTGTTGTGATTGGCCAGCCCCCTCTCAGTGCACGTGTATTCCTAAACTTTGCGATTGCAAAAATATGCGAATCGATCGAAGTGTAAGGGAGGTCTGAAAGTGCATGTGCAAACGTCAGTCTTTGTTAGAGATTGCAATTCTTTTCCTACTATGGCGAGGGAAATGACTCAGGATCGAATGGCGTCAGACCGGTTATATTATTTAACACTAATAATAGAAGCGTTAGTTTTGCCTTTTTATATTGGACCCAAGTTGGATAATAAAACAAGCAGATTGACCAGGAGATATTTGCAAGCAGGACTTCAAAGGACATTTCATAGAAGTGTTTTAGAGGTATGCGCACACACGCACACAATATCAGTGTATTACACAGAACAGCTTTCACAGTGTTAAAGTCATGGAAGCTGTTATTTGACCGTTGGATATCTTAGAATGTGTGTAGCTGAATTCTTATGACCTGTACGACTGTGATGAAAGTAGTTTAGCATGTAGCTCAGTCAAATGTTTACAATCTCTGATAACCAAACACTACTCCAGCGGCTCTTCCTCTTGTCTAAGGAATGGCTAGCATATTTTTTGGCGTATTCTTTTTGCCAGAGTTATTAAAAGCACTCTGAATAGTGAAATCATGTACCCGGGAAGCAGAGGACTGTAGTCCGATTCCAGCCGTTCTCTGTAGTCCTTGAAAAGCAAATTCTGTGAAAGACAATATCTTGCTTGGCATTGAACTTTGAGCTTTATCATTTTGGAGATATTGTTTATGCTCTAAAAGCAACATTACACAATAACTAAAGTTTGAAAATTGACATCAAGGGGAATGGCCACTTTAATATTTATATTTACCATATACAATAGCATAGGAGAGATTTACCTTCATTGCAAATTTTTTTATACATTTTTGCCATCACACCATAAGAAAAATCTATTAACTACCCAAAATACAGAAGAATTAAATGGACCTACACATTGTTTATCAGGCCGGCTGCTGTCATAACCAGTAGTCACATCTCTAATGTGTGTGATGCAGTAACCACCGCAAAATCCAGGATATACACCCTGACCTTCGAAGTTGCGCAGACGGCTAAAGACTTTTTTAATAGTGGGTGGGTCACTGCACATGACATAGGAGGTTCTGGAAATGTGATAGCCATATCTGATAGACAAAAAGTGGGGAAAATAGCTAAATAAAAACAGTTTTATTATTCGTTAACTATATTAAGAAATATGTGTACAAAGCTAAGTGATCAATTCTCACTATGCCATGGGAACCATGCTGAAGTTTATCAATCTGTATTATCTAAAGTGTGTAAGTGTACACTAAGGAAATTTACATATTATAAAATGATGTATCCATCTTATGCAATTGAAGCAAAACGTAACATTAACATCAAATGAGCAGATACTCACATTTCATAGATGTTGAGGAGCTGTTGGCTCAGGGAAAGATTTTTGGTATGTAGATAAGCAGCCATCTCAGCCACAATCACAGCTGTGCTGACTCCATCCTTATCAAGAACCATGTGACCACATAGAAATCCTGGCACCAAAATAAAAGATCAAGCAAAACTTCACTGGATTCTGACAGGAACTTTACAAAATAAACATAACCTGACTGTTGCATAATAGAGATGTATGAATATCAAAATATCTCTGTAAGGTAATATTTCGGTATGGCATCCGCGGTATGATATTTGTTGCAATGTTTAAAATGTCAAATGCTGACTTGCCATTTGCATCCTATTTTCTTGATCCTTTAATCATAACTTTTGCTTAGAAGTATGAGTTATAGTATTATGAAATGGGTCAAAATGACCTCAAATTAAATGAAATAAATTCTTATTAAATAATGGCACCAGATGGACCTTGCCATTTTTTCTAACATTCTCTATGTTAGGCCCAGAAGACCTATTGTTTCATACAGTCATGTGACCACGATGATACTGAGACAATTTTGCTATTGTGATAACATGTTACATCCCTATCGCATAAACACTGTGTCTGGTGGGGGATGTGCAAAATCTACTGAAAAGATAGGGATTGGAACAAGATAGTATTTTACTGTGCTAAAAAGACACGCTCTAATTGCATGCTGGGTAACCTAGTCAATGACTGGATGACAAGTTAACAATATCTAGTATAAAAAAAACACACCTATGGATTCTTCAAATGAAAAAATGACCTCCTTTCCCATTTTTGATAACTCATAGATTCTGTTTCCAATCCACTTGAAGCCAGGCAAGGTTTCCTAAGGGTGAGAAATAAGAAGCAAAAATATTGATATTCAGTCACCAAACCATCTGATCAGATTGATGTTTCTCCTAGGTTTCACTTTTAAAATTAAAAAATCATTTCGAATGTTTTTGGTTCACTTTTCACAAACCTCAAAATGAAAGCCTTCTATGCGTGCAAAGGCCTTCAATATCTTGGAAGAAACAGTTGTGGCCAACATGTATACTCTCTCTGTGTCCGATGGGACTGGGTGGGCTTCCTTCCAGTTAAATAACATCCACCATCCCAGCAATCCAGCTAATTCATTTCCCGTGAACACTTTCCAACCGTTACTGCGCAGAAAAGACACAGATATTAGACACAGAGCAATGAGCACACCAATGAAGCATACTTTTTTTTTTTTAATACTGCTTCAAATTGATGTGTGTTAATGATAGTGCTGCACAATTAATCGAAAAACTAATTGGGATTACAATTACAAGTGAAACAATTACATAATCACCAAAAGCCTCAATTACAGTTGTCCATCTGTGCTAATTTCTGTGCGTTTCGACAGTGTGTTTGGGCACCGGATAAAGTGGTTTGTTATAATTATTTCCATAATTATTTGTTATTTACATTATATTATCTAGTTTTGAATGTTTAAAGAAAGAATATGGCATACAGCTGCGTCACAGAAAGTTATAAAACATTTCGAATCTTCAAAAATATCGAGGTGAATAGTCGACAGTTATGATTTTTGTCATAATTGTGCAGCCCTAGTAAAAGACCACGTGATAACATACTTGTCATTCTGCTCTGCAACAGCCAAGCGATCAGCATCAGGATCTGTGGCCACAACAATGGAGGCCCCCTCTCTTTCAGCCAAACGTAATGACAGCTCCTACAAACAAACAAATCACAAAAATAGTGCTGTCAAATCAAACAATCATGATTAATTGATTTCAAAATAAATGCTTGCGTTTATATACACTCGCCTAAAGGATTATTAGGAACATCATACTAATACTGTGTTTGACCCCCTTTCGCCTTCAGAACTGCCTTAATTCTACGTGGCATTGATTCAACAAGGTGCTGAAAGCATTCTTTAGAAATATTGGCCCATATTGATAGGATAGCATCTTGCAGTTGATGGAGATTTGTAGGATACACGAAGCTCTCGTTCCACCACATCCCAAAGATGCTCTATTGGGTTGAGATCTGGTGACTGTGGGGGCCATTTTAGTACAGTGAACTCATTGTCATGTTCAAGAAACCAATTTGAAATGATTCGAGCTTTGTGACATGGTGCATTATCCTGCTGGAAGTAGCCATCAGAGGATGGGTACATACATGGTGGTCATAAAGGGATGGACATGGTCAGAAACAATGCTCAGGTAGGCCGTGGCATTTAAACGATGCCCAATTGGCACTAAGGGGCCTAAAGTGTGCCAAGAAAACACCCCCCACACCATAACACCACCACCATAATTGCATTAATGAGAAATTGAACAGGTGTTCCTAATAATCCTTTAGGTAAGTGTATGTGTGTGTGCGTGGCCTTTATATTATATGTAAATATATATGTATATATAAATACACAAAAAGACATGTTTTATATTTAAGAAATATGAGTAATATATGAAGTGTTCCAAAATGAGTTGAGTTAGATTTTTTTTATTATGTTTTCACGTTCTTATCATGTCTTATACTGTTAGTTAGCTTTTTTTGTTTATTATTATGGCTCAAATCAAATAAACCAACTGCAGTTTGATTGATATTAATTGGAATGCACAATAAAAAAAATGAAAGTTTATCACATTTTGGAACCAAACTGTTCATACAGTATATATATATATATATATATATACATACATACATACATATATACATAATATAAATTATATTTAAATATTCGTTATATATACACACATGCATATATGTGCATGTCTATGACCAAATAAATATACACGCCATACACATACTGTATATTATAAAGTCACAGACATTTGTTTTGGAATCGCTTAGTCACGATCAATCTATTTGAAAGCACTAGAAAAATGTAAAATGATAAATGATGCCAAGATCCTAAACATCTGAAGCGTGTGCAGTGCTTAGGGGCTGTGTCCACAGAGGACTTTTTTCCAATCGTTTCCAATAGAAACACGTCAGTGTTTCCCACGCTCTGTGTCGGCGTTCGAACAGGTGACCAGGGTTGAAAAATTGCTCAACTTGGGGCAGAAAGCTGCGCCTGCAGCGGGTGTTTTCAGCCAAGCTCCTGCTGATTTTAGCCGCGCAAAAGCACCTCGGTGGACACAGCCCCTTACTTTTAATAACAGCAGATCTTTTACCAAAACTGATTCTCCTTCCTCTGGGTTAGGACAGCTGACGGTGGAAAAATCTGGATCAGGATCTTTCTGTTCTGGAACAGGAATGGGAGGTGGGAAGCCAAACTGCTGAAAGGCTTTCTGGACGTAACTGTGACCGACACCATGAAAGGATGAATGCACAAACTTCAGCGGGGACCTAGCGTTAAGTTCTCTGTAATGAGAAAGACTTGAAGAATAAACTTTCTGATCAATCTGATAAACAAGATATTGAAACTGTATGTAAAGCCTAATACTCTTAAAAATGTAGCTGTTAGGCAGTTGGCGGACCTAAGGCAAATGACCCACTGCTGATATCTTACAGTCTGGCTAATCTACAAAAATATTATAAAAAATATATACAAATGGCAGAGTTCTGTTCTAAGTCATATAACCCAGCTGCAAAAAAACAAATTCTGTCATCATTTACTACATACATTTCTTAGTTCTGCTCAAGGCAAAGAAAGATATTTGGAAGAATGTCAGTAACCAAGCAGATCTCATTACCCGTTTACTGCCATAGTAGGAAAATAAATACTATGGGAGTCAATAGAGGGTGAGATCGATTTGGTTACTGACATTCTTTCAAATATCGTCCTTTGTGTTTATCAGAACAGAGACATTTTTCAAGTGATGAACAATCTGAAGGTGAGTAAATGATTTCAGAATTTTCATTTCTGGGTAAACTATCCCTTTAATACCAATGCTGTCTGGTTGGTTATATGTAACGTAAATATATTTAAAAAAAAATTGCCCTAGGTCTCCCCTATTTCTCTTAGTACAGGTGGGAGACTGCACCTGTGAAAGCAGACAGTGCTTAGCTCTTCCATGTACCAGCGGCAAATGTCTTCCAGTGGGTCTGTCCTCAGCGGACTGCTTTCAACTAGGTCCTCATTCCAAGATTCAGGCCAGGGTTCAGTACTCTCTTCAATGCAACGCAAGATCTCCTTGTCATGCGGCGAGGAGATCTGTGCACTGTTGTGCCAGTAAACCTGAAGAAAAACAAGAGACAAATTCTCTTTCCAGAAGCTAATCTGCTCCAAACTAACCTCACAGGTTGACAGTAACCCTTTACTTTATATATTTTTTTACGGAGTGTGGATTGTATTATATTTTGTAAAGCTCACCTTGTATCCGTTGTCTTCTTTTCTGTTATGAGAAGCAGTGATCATGATTCCAGCAGCAGCGCCAAACTTCATCACAGCGTATGGCTAGACAACCACACGTGAAAGGACAGTTCACACTTTATTTCACTTTCTCTACTGTATATATTTTATACATTTCCATACAGTTTAAAGTGTACCTAACATATGTTTTTTTAGGCCCTACTTTGGTTTATGGAGTGTCCAACACCAAGTTTATGTACATACAATGTGTTTAAACACTATAATGTCGTAATAATAGCCAGTTATTCGTGCCTTACTTCTTGACTGACTCTCAAATGATTCGTTCCACGATTCATCCGTCTAGGCCCCGCCTACCCGCTAACATTGTGTCATGTGATCGGTCAGATGGTGTAGTCTGTTGTTATTGGTCAAACGCGTTCATCATTTGTCGCAACTTGAATCCCACTACCATCATTACAGGATTACGGTTTACATGTGGTTGGGTGTCATGTATATTATATGTGTATCTAGAGATGGCGGCGATTTTACCGTACCAATATGAGCCCGAGTCTGACGAGGAAGCATCATAAGACGCTAATAGTGTCAGTGGCAAATGACAACTCTTGTCATAAAAACTCCCAGTGTGACAACATGCATATCTATATAGGTGCACGTGCGGCAAATGTGTCAAAATGTGTTATTTCCCCAGAAATAACGGTACATGCTAATGTTAGCGTTATATGCATTAGCTAAACACAGACATAAGGTACAAAAATATTTCTTGAAGTTCAGACAAAAATCTAAATTCACACATACAGGTTGTGATTCGGTGGAGCTAACAGGTCCAAATAGAGTTGGTATTTCCCCTCTTTCAAGGATAATCGTTTCACATACCCTGCAATGAACGCGCAAAGATTATTTAATGAAATGACGCGCGCACAGTTAAACTCTGGGGTTATACTCCTTTGGTATCGTTTGAAAAATGAATTTTTCCCTCAGACGTTCTTCCTTTGGTAGTTGAAATAAGACGCACGTATTGTCACACCGTAGAACACAGACTCTAGACATGATACACACGCATCACAAACGAGCGACAGTGTTTTGGGAGGAGAAATAAGTTTTCGCGTCAGTCTCAGCCAAACGTAGACGGGGACTACGTATAGTGACGTAGATATGCGTCCACGACTCGTTTGTGTGATTCAGAGTCGACTCCCATTTTTACAAGCAAATAACTTTATTTATTCACCTTCAGACTTACAACTTGGCAGACAGCCTACTTTCAAATACAGCAACATAACAGACTGCATGAAATGTCATTTTCATGATGTCATGTTAGCTACTCTTTAACAATGAGACATTATTGAGTTGTAACATCATCTGGTACTTCAAGGAGCAGTTCACCTTCAAAATTAAAATTCAGTCATTATTTACACGCCCTCTTGTCATTGCAAACCTGTATGACTTTCTGTCTTCTACAGAACCCCCCCAAAATTTTTTTTTTAAATGTTGGTAACAGAACAGCACATTCCCCTATTCACTTCTATTGTAACCAATGCATGTGAATGGGGGGCTGTTAACAACCTTCTTCGAGAAATATCTTCTTTTGTGTTCTGCGGAAGAAAGAAATTCATACAGGTTTGAAATGACTAGAGGGTGAGTAAATGATGACAGAATTTTCATTTTAAAGGAGACTACTCCTTTCAGTTCTGAAAGTCTGGCATCCTCCAGCCAATTTCCATAAACTCTGTATGTTTACGTAGCTGCAAAAGAATATGAGAGACTGCACGTGACCACATTTGCATGCAACTCAGAAGATAGAAGTTAAAGTAAAAATCTCATATATATAAATATCATATAATTACTGTCATGTTGGATCGATTCAGTGGAGTGGCAGTATTACGCAAGAAAATTGTGGTCAAGAACTCAACTTTAGTATTGTTTTTGTCGTGACAATAGCCAATACGTCTTAGTACCGATGTAATATAGATGATGATAGCGCTTGGTGTGTGACAAGTAATTTGTAATTAAAGAGTAGCTAACATGAAATCATGAAAATTACATATAATGCAGTCTGTTATGTTGCCGTGTATGAAAGTAAGCTGTCTGCCAAGTTGTAAGTCCGAAGGTGAATAAATAAAAAAGTTATTTGCTTGTAAAAATGGGAGTCGACTCTGAATCACACAAACGAGTGGTGGATGCATATCTACGTCACTATACGTAGTCCCCGTCTACGTTTGGCTGAGACTGACGCGAAAACGTATGTCTCCTCCCCCAAACACTGTCGCTCGTTCGTGATGACTGTGTATCATGTCTAGAGTCTGTGTTCTACGGTGTGACAATACGTGCGTCTTATTTTAACTACCAAACGAAGAACGTCTGAGGGAACAATTCATTTTTCAAACGATACCAAAGCAGTATAACCCCAGAGTTTAACTGTGCGCGCGTCATTTCATTTAATAATCTTGGGGCGTTCACTGCAGGGTATGTGAAACGATTATCCTTGAAAGAGGGGGAATACCAACTCTATTTGGACCTGTTATCTCCACCGAATCCCAATCTGTAAGTGTGACAATTCATTTTGTCTGAACTTCAAGAAATATTTTTGTACCTTATGTCTGTGTTTAGCTAATGCATATAACGCTAACATTAGCATATAACGCTAACATTAGCATGTGCCTTTATTTCTGGGGTGTTACAGATTGTTTATCTGACTATTAACTTTGAATTTTGACACATTTGCCGCACGTGCACCTATATAGATATGCCACTGACACTGGATTAGCGTTTTATGATGCTTCCTCGTCAGACTCGGGCTCATATTGGTTCGGTAAAATCGCCGCCATCTCTAGATACACATATAATATACATGACACCCAACCACATGTAAACCGTAATCCTGTAATGATGGTAGTGGGATTCAAGTTGCGACAAATGATGAACGCGTTTGACCAATAACAACAGACTACACCATCTGACCGATCACATGACACAATGTTAGCGGGTAGGCGGGGCCTAGACGGATGAATCGTGGAACGAATCATTTGAGAGTCAGTCAAGAAGTAAGGCACGAATAACTGGCTATTATTACGACATTATAGTGTTTAAACACATTGTATGTACATAAACTTGGTGTTGGACACTCCATAAACCAAAGTAGGGCCTAAAAAAACATATGTTAGGTACACTTTAAACATATCCATAAATAACCGTCTTACCACAAATGGGGTAGGCACATAATTAGAGAACAAATAGACGGGGACGTCTTTACAAAGCATAACTGCTGCGGACAACCTTGCAAGTCTGCAGATAAAGCAAAGGGAAAGTTCAATGAAGAATGCATTATTATTTTAGATTTCTGAGTACTTCATTTACAGCCTTATACCACTGCAACAACACAAACACATTAGAAAACATTATATTATTTTATAAGCATTAGAAGTATTCTTTGGACATGCTCATTGTCACAGCAGCAATGTTATACCAAAACACAGCATGTTATAAAAAGCTAGGTGGTGAAACATTTCTACAATGTCCATTCAACTCCATTGTTCCTCCAAATCTAGAAATGTTCTCAGTTCGTAAAGAATGTAAACCGTGAACGGCCTCAGCGTGTGCACTATTGTCCCATGCAGGAAGCCAGAATGTTTCTCTTATTTTTGTTAGAATTTTACAAGAAAATTGGGATTTTCAATACTGGACTAAATCCTGCCAACAGTACAGCAGATGTACTATCTGAATTATGTTCTTTCAAACAATGCAAAGGCACTGAGAAAATACACAACACGAATATGTGAGCTGCTTTAGTATTTTATCAGGCCTACAGCATGTACAGTATATTTTAAAACACAATATATTCTTGCAACACTTGAGATTGCAGCACTTGTATGTGCAAAGCAATAGATATTATATTCAGATGTTTTCTTATGAGATATAATATTAGTCTCAATGATAATGTTCAGGTTAAAACATATTGGTTGACATTTCTAATAGGAGCTATGATGGTAATGTTCAGAAAATCCTACCGTTCACTAGTGCATCCACTGCTTGCTTGGGCACGAGTGTCATATCCGACCACCAGACCTCTTGCATTCAGGTCAGGAAAATATTTGAGTAAGTATTTGTACACCCCCTACAAGGATAATGAGGGACAGGTAGTATAAGCAACATAAAAAGAAAAACAGGACTGACCACCAAAGAGAAAACAGCTTATAATGTTTATTTTAAAACAGAATGGTTAAAGTCCCAGTGAAATAAAAAATACAATGCCTATTTTTTCTTGAAATATTGCAGCGTTTACTGTAAAAAGTTGATCAATGTGGGTCATTCTCCTTCTATGTGCCCTCATAATCTTTAATTTAAATCTGAAAATGCATTTCTGTCCAGCAGTGACTATCCATGATCTTAGATGACGTATGTTAGACGACTTGGGGGAGTAACTGTTAACTCCTCCCCTTTACCTGTAAGTCTGCTGCCACTTTCATTTAAAATGCAACGGCTGTTTCTATACATCAAATCGCAGAAGGACAAAAGCCACGCCCACTATTTTTCCACATTCAAATTTCCATTTCACTTGGAAATGCTTCAAAACACAGAAGTAAAATCAATCGCAACTATCGGTTCTCGGGGACTTTAAATAACTAAAATGGAAGAGCGAGAAAATATGACCCGATTTGAATAATGGAAACTCAAGCATATTTATATCCTCAGCTTGCACAATGTATTGTTATTTGTGGGTTGGTGTGAAGGTTTATTCTCACTGAGAATTTGATACAATTTGTCTAGAAACAAGCAAAGGTTATTTTTACCAACATAAAGGAAGAATGCTTACCAAACAATACTATAAAAACTTTTGGGTCATTTCACTTGCATTTCAGATAAAAGTGAAGCTCACAGTTGTTCATATTTTTTCTCTCCGAGTAAAGGAACGTACAACTGAACAAAACAGTGTTAATAAGTAGTGATAAGAAAACCAAATGATGAAAAACTATGTTTTACTCAAACAGTTCAGCTGTAAGACCACCAGAGAAAACAAAAGAACACAAATCCATTTCATTATAGAGAGGTTCATATTTAAGGTATTGTTTTGTTTACTTCTGTATCATTCAGAACTAACCTGTGTAGACTGGATGACAGTGAGGTCATTGATGCGAGCAAACCCCGCCCCCATGCCGGCTCTCAGGCCGGCTGTCCCAAATGTCATCCTGGAGCACAACCTCCTCCTCAGTTCTGCCACGCTCCCCTCTCGAACCAGAGTCAAAATCTGCTCCCGCGTCTGACGATTCTAAACAAAATCAAAGACGTTCTGTAGTGGTGGCTCTGTACTAGTGTACATCATCTAGTGCAGGGGTTTTCAAACTGTGGTTTGGGACCCACTTGTGGGTCACACAGTGGCATGAGGTGGGTCGTAGAAAGTCACAGTTTAGTCCAGTTAATGACTGGCAATAACAATAGCTTTGATATTTTACCATTAGATAGTTTGGTATTGCAGCATAAATTTCATTTATTCTATTTAGGGAAAATAACAACTCTTCTACCTATAGAGAATTAATGTGTATTTTCTCCCCATATTTCCAGTTAAAAATATTTGATTGGTCTCAAGATAGATTACACTGTCTAGGTGGGTCCCGGAATGAAAATGTTTGGAAATTGCGGAACTAGTGCACTCATTTAATCCCATAATGCAACAGTCATCACATAGCCACTTCCCATCCACTGTGTGGTATGCGCCAAATGAACATCTGTCTAGGTGGATGTTGCCGTACTTTTGGCACACTCTGTGTCCGAATTCACTGATTTGTATTTGCTTCTTCAAGTGGACCGTATGAGTGAAGCAATCCAGAGAATAGTAAAGGAGGGTATAGGGGGAAATTTCAGACAAGGCCTTATTTGGATGGATTTCAAAGGACATGCAGGATTCTGGGACATTGTATTCTATTGATCATATCAAAAGCCGATAGGTTGTGCATGTCCTGACAGATAGGGCGTCGCCAGACCCTCTTCCCAATATCTGCATTAGCACGCCTGGATCTGTGACGAGTCAGTGTTTGAGCAATGCATTAAATCATCGATGTTCCTCAGTAGTCAGAATGGAAAATGAATAATTCCCTTTTTCCATTGTTGAAAGCTCCTCTCTGTGGCCTTTGCAGAACAGGCTTTAAATTATTTCTAGCATTTAAGATAGATGAGCCTCCCAGATATGTGAAGAATTTCAACTTAACTAAGAAAGCACACATTCAGCACTGCACCAAAGGTAAAGCACAACTTTCCATCTATTTTTGTTGCATGATTTAACAGCTAGTCGCTCTGTACTGTACTACTATATAAAACAGTCCTGCAGAGCAGGCTGGGCTTGACATTTGCAGTGGGAGGTCAGCCAGATATTCAGTATGCAAAGCTGTAAACAGTAGGCAAAATCTTCAATAGATTTTACCGAACATAGTCCCATTACTGGAATCAAACCGCACATGTACAGGTGACATGGTCGAACACATCTCAGAGGGCTTATTTACACTGTAATGGATATGATGTCTGGATTGTTTCAAATGCTTCAAAGCACGATGACAGAAAGGGACATATACTAAATTTGAATGACTCAAGATGGCACAACAATGCAATTTAATATTGCATTTTTAAGAATTTTTCTTTTTATACTTTCCCCTTATGCTCACGCCCATTAAAGCATGAGCAGCTAAGCTGATGCCTTATTAAAAAAGTGATGAGCACTAGCCAGGTGATGACAAACATCGATGAGCAACACAATACAACACAATGGAATTGTACTGACAGCTTATGTAAATCAGCAGACAGCCGCAGTGTCTGGCAACCTTAACCGCCCCAGTTACATTCTCACCTTATCCCAGGTAATCCACTGACGGACGGCTTTGTCGAGGATCACATCCCCTGTGCTGCTCACACACTCCGAGTTTGCGTTGAGGTCTCCGTTAGACCCCATGACAGCAGTGACTCCAGACCAGCGTCCTAACACTGGAACTTTTTAATGATCCAGATGCTTCTAACCGGCGCCAGCGAACGTCGTTGCGCGCGGATTGATCGGAAATGAACGATTAACTGAGTGACGTAACGGATCGTGTCACTCAACTCGGTCAGACAAACGCGGATCAGCGCGAGAGCGTCAACCCATCGCACCGTCGCATGCGTGTCGAAGAGCAACTGCTGCGCGTGTCGTCAATAAACCCAATCGCTGTTCGCCATTGGTTCGTTTGAAAGGCTCGATTTTCCGCCGATCGCAGAATCAGTGAAGTTGTGCTGGTCTGATATCGTCTCCGTTTAAATGTAACCACACACTTACTCACCAAGAGCGTTTGGCGCAGTTAGCACGGGGGTGTATTTGGCCTAGTTAGGTTGGCGGTTATCGACTATAAATGCGCGTTATGATATAAAACAATAATGCAAAAATAATTTCTGACTATAAATCAAATAATTTCGCAGCAGCTTCACTTAGAAACGGTTGTAACTCCGAATTGTTATGAAGCGAATACTGCTGGGAACTCAGGGAGGGGTGGAGTTTAAAGATGATGCATGTTGGGAAATGTCGTTCTGGTCTTGTTTTGTAGGGTTCTGAGGGACAAAGTTAGCGTTTACAAATAAGTATACTATAAGATAACACGATTAATTATACTTTCATGTAGCTCAGTGGTAAGAGCATCGCGCTGATGTGGGTTCGATCCCAGGCGATTGCACATACTCATATAAAATGTATAGGATAATGTAAGTCACTGTGGATAAAAGCGTCTGCCAAATGCATAAATGTAGTACTATGTAGTATTAACTGTAGCATATTGTTTTTAGCTCATGACAAAAACTCTCTCATTTTAAGTCGCTTTGCACTAAACAATAAATGTCAATGTAACTGTATGTATATTTAGAATGCTTCAAAAACACTAGTGGGCTGTCTAGTGATATTATAGCATTGGCAAGAAAATGCCAACACATTTAAGCTGGGTTAAGTAGCCTATGCATACAGTATGTGTGTGTGCTCTGGATTTAAAGTACTTACATGTAATTTATAATTGTCACATATTTATTCACAGCAAATGCCATATGGATAAGCAACAAAACTTTTTATTCTGTCACAATTAAATTCATAAATAAAGAATCACCGTTTTTTGTTATCTGCTGGTAATATGGTCGAGATTGGTCATATTTTTCATTTTCATTACAAATTTAAAACTAAGCTGTTAGTCTTTTGCATTAATTTGCTATGAACTTTGAAGGCACGAGTATACATCACAAATGCATTATTTCATATATTAACCAAGACATCATATTTTGCAGTTACATTTGCTATATTTATTAATTAAAAGGATTTAAAATATTATTTATTTCTCCCTGATGCTAAATTGATTCTGATTCGTGTTGTATCAGACAGCAGTATTAGAGTCTGCTACTGATCAGATCTTGAGCTTGCGTCAGGCGTTCCAGACGTTGCTTCAGATCAGCCCTCTTGCATCCTCTCTCTGATTCTTCACTGAGCAATTTGACCAAATCTGCCTCGATTCTCAGTTCCATCGTTTGATGGCGCAAAATCTTTGCTGCGGCCTTCAGCATGAAGAGAGTTACCAGCATGGGCACATAGTCTGTGAGGCGTTGATAGACTATCTGTAAGAAGACACAGCGTGAATCACTGTAACCATCATTGTTCAAATATACTTGAGTCAACTTTTGGGATTTTGCAGATTGCTGCATTGGTATGACCCTATAAAGAACATCTACACTCTCTCTCAGAAACCTATGTTTAAACTTGAGGATGATACTTATTCTTTGGAAATATTTGATGTTTTACAGGTGTACTGAATGAATGATTAATTCATTGATAATCATTATAATCAAGTTCTTAAATGTGTTTCAACTCACCGTGTAATAGAGAACCAGTTTGTCTGGAGTTAGATTTCTGGCATCCAGTAAGGCGCAGCCTTTGGAATTAAAAATTCTCTCTTCACTGCATTCATAGAGGTTCCCATCACTGGTGTCTAACCCAACCTCTGAAGGGACATCAGAGTCATTGAGTTTCTGTTGTAAAACTTTGTCCTGGGTAAAGACCAGTTGCTCCATATGAATAAACTCTTTGATTCTTTTCTCCACTTTGGTCTCTTGTTTTGACTGAATGTCATTAATCATGTTCTAAGAAACAAATAGAGAGATTAAATATACAAATAGTAGTACAATCTTTATAAAAATAAAAAAGCAGTAGTAGTAGTAATAATGGTAATAGCTTTACTTACAGAAACAATGTATTTCAGTTGAGGGTATTGTTCAAAAGATAAATCACAAATCACCTTGAACTCATTCTGAATGATCTCTGAAAAATAAACATTTAATTTGACTTTGTAAGATCGTGAAAATGACCCACTGATGAACTCATCCTTGTCTGTTTAAACACTTTGCCATTTAAAATGTTTTTTATTTGGTGCCAGGTTCAGACCACATCACATCATTCACATCACCGGCAAAAAGACTACAGTAATGTACGTGTTGTGTTTTGTTTTTTGTCTAAAAGGCCTACATGCTGTAATTTCATCAGATGAACACTGTACCTCTTACTTCCTTCAGTATTCCCATAGCTGGTTCTTGAAGATCTGCCACATGCTCTTTGACAACACGTTCATATTCACTGAAATCTGAGAAAGTTAACAACTCTCTCCCACGATGCATCTCATTGTACTTCTCTATCATTTCCTTCACTTTCTCTGTGACTAAAGTAAAAAAAAATAAGTCTGTTTAAGAAATCATGCTAAGGTGTGTTGATTTTTTGTAAGAAAAATGACACAAATGTTAGACGTGATCATTACTCACATGTTTCTTGCGTTTTTCTCAGATGGATGTCCCAATTCATGAATACAGGACGTAGAGAAGCGTAAATGTTTCCCTGTTTTGAATGTCCTGTTCTACTCAGTTCATGTACTAGATCACAGAACTCCATTGTTATCTATGTAAGAAAAAAACAATTTAGTTATATTGTACTACAGTATTATTTAAGATTCAGATTTATTGTTGATCTCTTACAGAACTGAGAAAGGGTCCCATCATCTCCTCTTCCATAGGAGGACCTTGCTCATAGTTTTTAAGCTCTCTTTGCACATTGAGCAGTCTGGTCTGAATCTGCTCAGTCAAGTATGGCAGCGATTTCTGTGTGCAGGAGAAATATAGATTAGATATAATATATAGACCAATTTCCAAAACGATTCTATGAAAACACTGGAAGAAAGTGCTAGACCCGCCTTCTCCTAAGATTCACAAACTCTTTAAAGTGAGAAAGTTGTAAAAGTGCCAAAAGTGTTAAAAGTGCAAGAGTAAATAGGAGAAAGATGGATACCAGATCATTTTCAAGAGACACCAAGAATGAGCATTTATTCAGTTGATTCAAACTGATGTGCAGTTTTATTAAAACAAAACTTGTAGATGTTTACTGTAATTTCCTTTTTTTCCCAAATCTTTTTACCTATTAAAGTTTTTTTTACTTTTGTTGACTCTTTCACCATGCTCTCTTTACAGTTTTCCTTTTTTATCTTGTTCTCCTGATTTATGTGTATAAGCCCCTATATTTCGTCATTGCCGGTGATCTCATCGTTCCCCCCAGTTGCCACATGGGGGCTCTCTTGCCTAAATTATGAACATGTTCTCTGGCAGAACATCAAGTCATCACGATGTTTTCACTTTAACATATAGACCTGGTTTTCATACTGTAATGTTCTTTGAAACTTGTGTATCTCTATGATTCCTATTTTCATGGCTTTATGCTTGTTTTGGGTCTGGTTGTTGGCTCTTTATGTTTTGCCATACATGTCCGTTTGCTAAAAGTATTAAGCTATAAGCTTTTCCTGTAGCTCAGTGGTAAAAGCATTGCGTTAACAATGGAAGGTTGTGGGTTCGATCCCAGGAGATTGCAAATACCTATGTAAAATGTCTAGGATAAAGCAATGTAAGTCGCTTTGGATAAAAGGGTCTGCCAAATGCCTAAATGTAAATGTAAATAAGTGTTATACTACCCTTTTGAAACTTATTTTGTGTAATTGTTTAGTGCTTACCTTGATATGATCCACCAGTTCTTTTGTCAGCTTGTCTGCAAGGCATTGAGTAGATGCCTTACCCTCATTCAGCAGGAAGCTGTGATGAAAAATAAAATAAACATACAGATTAATTTTTTTTATGTACTTTCGAATATTTTCTATTATGCAGATATATAAGCTTACTATGGTACTGTAAACCATTTTTACGCACAAGTGAAAAGTACATATATACTGCGGAAAAAAAACATACCTGAAATAACGGTGATTCCTAAAGAATGTTATTTCATTTTGCATGGCTTTATCGAGGGAGATTTTCTCATTTATGTCACTCTGACCACGACATCTCACAATGATGTAACCCTTGCTGAGAGGAATGACTTTGCCCTGCACAACGTTTAAGACATCAGCCTCAGCTCCTCTGTCAATGAGATCTGGCTTTGTGAGAATTGCTAACCCATGGAAGAAAATTGATAAAAGGTTAGGATTAGCAGGAATCATAAAGTTACATTTAAATGTTAAAATACCATCATTACAAACCAAAACAACAACTTTATTATAATATAACTCTTGCAGGTATTTACCTTCAGAATTAAACAAAACCATAGTCTCTCTCACTCAGTATGTGCTAATGTTTAGGAATCATCTTTATTTCGGGTGTGTATTATTTCCGCAGCTGTATACATATGAAGAGTAAAGTTCCAAAATGAGATAACTTAGTTTTTTTAATTGTTCAAAAATCATGTTTTTTATTATGTTATCATGTTTTTATTGTGTTTTATTGTGTAAGTTAGCTGTATTTTTTTGTCATTGTGGCTTAAAACTAAACAAACAAACTGCAGTTTGATTGATATGAATTAGAATGTAAATAAATAATAAACATGATTTTTGGAAAATAAAAAAACGGAGTAATCTCATTTTTGAACCAAACTCTTCACAGCCTATATACTTGTCTTTTGTATGTAAAAATGGTATGGTGTACAGTACGGTACAGTAGTTAGCTTACATAACTGCTAATAAATTCCTCATTCGTTCATTCGTTTTTTTGTTACGTGCTATTACTTATTAAAGTAGCTTAAAATGCTATGTTAAAGTTGACATACCGAGGGTTCTGTGTCCTTCTGGGTCTACTTCTTGTGCCATCCTTAGTGCTTCTGTTGTTGCAATGTCAATATTACAGGGTACAACAACTAAATTGATGGTTGCACTCTTCGAGATGAATGACAATATTAAGGATTTAATCTAAAAGAAAATAAGATAAAATGTTCAAATGGTCAGCAATGGGAGAATTTAAAATGAGCAGACAAGCACTGATGACATGAAATACTTTTCATGTGAATTTTACAGAAATTAATGTCAGATTTGTCCCTGCGCAGAAGACAATAAATTTATGCTGAAAAAAACTATGAAATAGAAAAAAAGAGAACAATTTTACACCAGATAATCTCCCTTATATACATTGATAACTAATAAATGTTTAAGATAGTACATCACACAGTCTTAAAAAATTTACACAATTTAATACACTCACCTGTTCCCCAATATCAGCAGGTTGACCATGCACAGGTACACGGGTTATACCAGGTAGATCAATCAGCGTGAGGTCACACACTTCAGGAGAGAAAATCTCCAAAGTGATGAGCTCATGGCAGATCCCTACCGAATTCCCAGCGAGCTTGTTTTGAGCTGTTTAATATATACAAACCATTACTATTTATAACAAAAATAAATTATTAAATAATTTTGTATACTTTTTTATATTTTCTGTCATACCTTCTCTAACAAGGTGGTCCACCTTTAACGGGTCATGAAAAGTCTCACTGTGGTCGCCATAAGAAATAGTCGCTGACCATGGCCCTTTTTTGAGTTTCCGTAATTTCAGCTCAAGAGGACAGCGAGTGACGATGCCTGAAAATAAATACATTACCACATCATCCAATATAAGCATAATTTTCAACACGTTTCCTCTCACTGGTATCAAAGCAAGAATTAGCTATAGAGTCTTACCGCTTCCTCGAGGCAGAGCTATTCCAGAGAGCGCTTCTAAAACCGAACTCTTGCCTGAACTCTGATCTCCCACCACAGCAATGGATGGAAGGCCAATGTCTTCATCAATGCCAATCAACCTCAGAGAGTCAATCAACTCAATAAGAGGTCGAACAGACTCGATGAAAGGATTGTGGAATGTTCCGTGACTTTCTGGGTCTGAAAAATAGCTTTTTATAAAAAGGACAAAAAGAATGAAAAAGCTTTACAACATTATTTCATTTCAATAAATCCCTTGAATTATGAATAATGGATGAACAGACAACTTAAATGTTCAATATATTAAACATTACGTTTAGGTTTAGGTTTAGGCTTAGGCTTAGCCTTGGCACAGCTACCACGTCTCTAGACGTTACCACTGACTTCACCTTGTGTTTTCCTGCCACCCTGTCTCATCTGTCTCATTTATTTAAATATTGATATTGAGCAACTTACTAAGGTTTTTTTGTTGATTTTAAACAACTTGAAATGAGCTCGTGGTAAAGAAGGTTGATCAAATGCATTTATTTGTGTATATCTAAAAAAGATATGATATGAAACTGATTTTTTAAATTTCCCTTTTTAAAATGCTTTCTTTTCATTGTTACAATGATACCGAACATGCAGCTATTTATGTTCAAAGATAAAGTACACTTTACAAACACTGTACAATTTTATTTTGCAAAATTTGGAAAAATAACTATTTTACTATTTGAAAGTATGGTAAAGGTTAATTGTATTGATTTTGAAATACAAAAAAGCAATTAAGCAGTTAAGTAGTCTTAAGTACACCTAGTAGGTGTCCTAAACAAATCTTTTTTTACTGTACCTTTCTTCATCTTGGGATGCGTGGTCTGAAAGTTTGTCGTGACCGTCCATAGTTTTCTGAAATTAAGTCAATAAATTCTGAGCTGAATTTGCACTGAATTCTCCTTTAAAAAGTAATTGGTTAATGTTGTAAAACCCTACAAAAAATACAAAGACAATAATAAAGAGTACAACATCTCCAGTACAGCAGTAATCAAAAAGTTGTGTTCTATCCTTAAGCTTAACCTAGGAAACGACTTTCAGGATCACAGGTATTTATATTGTTGTACTTCCATGTTTTCTTTTTACTTCCATGCCATCCCTTTATTCCTTTAAAAAAAAAATTAACCAATGAAAGTATTAAAATGAGCTTGCTACTTAACCTCGTAAATCTATTGGATGCTGGTGACACCTCATAGCTCTAACCCGCCTCTATTGTGACAAAGCTTCACACATATTGGAAATTCTGCCATAGTCTGTGCTTGAATGAAAGTGTAAATGAAGAAGTGTGTAACTTTTTTTCTCAACGAACTCGAAAAGCTTATATTTATTTGAGGAACAGAAAATTGCATCTTGGTCTAGCAGTTTTCATCATAGCCAAAATACCATGCAGATAGAATAAAATAAAAAAACATGTGACATGTAGTAGAAGCAGAATTGAGTTTTTATAATAAAGAGGATATACTGACCATAGAGTTCCAAGAACCACAATTTTACGTGGTAGCAAAGACAAAGAAGAAGTGGTCCGTTGATAAAACCACTTTATAGAGTACATTTAATAATATGTCTTGTTCTGCTGGTCAAAAAACATTTTCACCTCCGAGTCGTTCCAAATCCGAATAAATGTATTTTTTCTGATAAACACAGAGAAAGATATTTGGAAGAATGCATGCAACGAAATGGTTCTAAAACCGCATTAACTCCCACAGTCAGGGTCAGAGTAAAAACACATTTTGGACTGGGGAGCAAACCCAAAAGGCCCCCTTCATTTCATTCCCACGCTCCAGTGTCTATTATATTGAATTTTCTAATTATTTTATATAATTTTCCAGTTTTTTCATTTTATTTTATATTTATTCATTATATTTTATGCTCTAATCATTTAATATATTTTTTTATTTTTGTAATTAAATGTTACATTTAATACTTATATTTAATTTCAATTTATATAAGCACAAGTTTCCATACTTAGTTTCCAAGCTATTTAACAAAAATATTAACATTAACTCCAGATATCTGGAATTGTAAACACTTTCCAGGCTTACACACCTTATGTCCCTTTTTTTCTTGTAATGTAATTTAAAGTATTTATTTCACTGCTTGTGGAGTCAGCTATTGAATCTCATTGTACATGTACAGTGACAATAAAGGCATTCTATTCTATTCTATTCTATTCTATTCTATCTATATGAACTTCAAACAAACAAGTTTCCAAAATGAACAAAAACATTTGCAATCATACTTAATGAGTATTTTGCAATAAAATATGGTCGTGAGGTTAAACAGTCATCTTTTGAACATTAGCTGAGAAAAACACCCAAATGATATAGTTGGAATCCATTCTTCTCACCATGGCATTCCAGGGACATCCTTGTTAAATGGCTCAGTCTTTCTGATGACCGGAAACGAGACTAAATAAAATATAACTTTGAGTAGGCGATCTCCTCTCATGCATTTGTTACCGATCAGATGTGATGTCTGATGTTAGAGCTGGCGCCGGGGGAAATATTTTATTGCGCATCGTACCATTACTCGTTTTCATCTAAAGGGGCAAAGTAAACATGTATAAAGCCCTTACTTTCTAACTGGTAGGTTACAAGAAAAATAAATAATGGCTGTTGCTAACTGACCTTCAACAAGTAAAGCACATTGATCTTCGTAGCACGGTGTGTGATGCAAAATATTGCCGCTGCTACCGGGAATTTCCTCGGGCACAGATGTTTTATCCGAAAGTTATCAAAGTTAGTTAGTTAGTTTTTGAATTTTACCTGTAAGATTTGAGCTTTATATATACTTTTTGCTCACCACTATCAGTTTTCCGAACACCAGCGAGCCAAGCAGAATATTCATATTCTCAACATGTGAAAGCAAAGCATAATGCAAAGATGCGCTTCCCGAAGTGATGGCGCAAACTGTAAAGCGATTTTGATTGGACAGGGAATTATATCAGCCAGGAACATCTTCCAATAGTTTCTTGTTATTTTATAATCAACCACATTCAATATGAATTGTCAATCAATGATGTAAGGACAGCTCCTAATTCCTCCGTATCTCCTTCAATCAAGAGCCACCTTCTTCCGCGGGCCCTGGGGCTACAGGCCAACAACTGGCCATATATTAATCCGGCCCTGCCCATACTATACAATTTTTTTTTTTTCAGTTGAACACAAAAGATATTTCGAAGAATGTAGGACAGCAAGCAGTTCTGGGGCACTTTTTGAGTACCATTGGTATTTTTCGTACGATTGTAGTCAATGGGGTCCAAGAACTGTTTGATTACAAGCATTCTTCCAAATATATTTTTCTGTGTTCATCAGAACAAAGAAATGTATACAGGTTTGGAACAACAGAATTGTTCCAAACCGACAGAATTCATGACAGAATTGTCATTTTTGGTTTAACCATCCCTTTAAAGTCGAGTGTCTGGCCATATGAAAAACTCCAATATCAACTTTAACAACATCGCATTTGATATTTAAAAACATTTTCATTTGGTGAAAACCGGGTAGTTTCAGACATAAAGGTTTCCAACTGACAGTGAAATAAACGCTATTCAAATGACCTCGGTTTTAAATATATTTTATTACACCAATTAAAATATTGTTTTAGGAACTGAATCTCTTATTTCTGCTTTTTATGAAACAGGCCTATAACTATCCAAAATAATTTTGGCTAAGCCATGCAATTGACTTACATTTCCAAGAGTTTTGTTAGCAATTTCTGTTTGCAAGTTTCCCTATTACAAGCATAGTTTAGTGATTTGATGTATTACCTACATTAACCTTTAAACCTCTTCCAAACCAAAAGTTAATTTTTAACTAGTTTATCAAGGGAAATGCATGATTCAATCAATAAATCTTTTTTTATGCCATTGCCCTTTACACATTTAAGGGGTCATATTTGCATTTTATGCATTTGGCAGACGCATTTGTCCAAAGCGATTTACGTTGCATTACACTTTACATTGTATCTAAGTATGTGCAATACCCTGGGATCAATGTAAGCCATGACCTTAGCATTTGTAGAGCCATGCTCTAACCACTGAGCCACAGGAAAGTTTGTGGTATCATATGATGCAAATATGTGTTTTTCTTTGTCTTTGGTGTGTTATAAGTTGCTCATGCATGTATTAGACACGTACGATTGCAAAAATAAAAGTTTCAAAAGAAGTTTCAAAGAGGCGGGGCAAAGAGGAGATACAAACATGCACGGTATGTGGAAAATAAAGCATTTTTGAACCTTAAATCGTGTAAAGAGTCTTGCCTTAAATCTAAAACAAACGATAATATTTGTTTTAGCCGTGTCATATGACCCCTTTAACATTGTCTTGCCATGGGTTCAATCAGGTTGAATTGGAGATAATTGCTAATAGGTATGCAAAAAATAAAATCTTAAGTAAATATACAATGTGTGCAAAGGTAGAGGTTAATCTGATTTGTATTGGCATACTGTGAATATACTTCTTCCAAATATACTTCTCAGTGTTCAACAGAACAAAGATATGTATACAGGTTTGGAACACCTTTGGGGGGGGGGTTAATTCATGACAGTGTTTTAATTTTTTTACGGAGTATCCTTTTAAGATTCTCTGATAGATGAATAGTACAACATTCCAGTGTTCATATTATTTTGTACCCTGTATCTGTTAAAGTTTCCAGTCACCATCATGATATTTAAGTATTTGAGCATGTTTTCATATATTTTGGGAAAAAACATTTTAGCAATATGTTGGAGTTTTCATGAAAGTGCCATATTTACTTTGGGCATATTTTCAGTTTGCGCAATGTGAAGGGTTATGGAAGTGCAGGTATTGTCATACCTCAAGAAAACTTCCGCCCTGGTTTATCAGGAAAGTACAATGACTGTCAACAAACCAATAAAGTAAACACGTAGGCTGCTTTTACTTTCTTTTTGCATGTTTTATGAAAGGTCTCTTTGTGATTTCACTTCACTTCGACCCAATCTGACACAACTCGCAAAACTCCAACATCTAACCACTAAAGTTTCCCCTTCTCACAACTTGTTTACAGTCACTTCCATTCTCTACCAACCTTTCAACTATTTGCAGATATTAAAAATTACAGCTATGAACATAACACTAGTTTTAACTGCTTGGATACAAAACACATAAATCTACTGTGAGATCTAAGTCTTTATGAGCACTTTTCCACCATCATCAGCGATCAGCATTGTAACGAATATGTTAATTATCACATGACATCACCCAGAGCCTAGTCTCACAAAATCCTGTTGAAAAACACTGCAAGATTCACCTCATCTTATCTCCACACAATACACATTATAGGATAATTTCCCGATCAGTGTTCGGTTTATTCTAAAAAAAACGCGGGTATGAATTATGAATAAAACTGATCAAGAATATAGTTAATTTTATCATCTATACTTTGTTCTATAGAAAAATACAAATAGCCAAAAGTTGTCTTTACCACATCTACATGCCTAAATGCATTAAGTTGCTGCCATGTGATTGACTGATTAGCAATTTGTGATGGCAAGTAATTGATCAGGTGTACTGTCAGCTCCTGCATTTGATCCTCCTTCACCCTGTCTCACTTTTCCGTTATCGCTATTTTTCTATGTTTCACAGCTGACGCGGCTTGGCAATCACCCAGGCGGTTCGGCAGTGCACAACTGTGTCTTATCTCATCATTATTTTCTCCCATTTATATTAATATTCTATTTCTTTTTTTCTTTGCTTTTGCGTTATTTGGTTAGCCTCGCTCTTGCCATCTTCGTTTTTTTGTAACTAACAAAGTTTTCTATTTACCTTTCGTGTTTGCTTTTGTTTTGAGTTTTTTCCTGGACTGATCTGCCACTCTGGTTTGGACCCTTCTTACAGTCTTCTTCACCGGTTGGGATTACCAGTTTGCTTTTTCCCTCTGGACATTGTTCACACCTCGATCAACCCGTGCTCCTTTTGTTAACGCTTTGGATTTCCCCTTTGGACTCATCACGCACCTCGATTGATCTCTCACCTGCCTGACCTCACCTCTGCCTCTGCCTCTGGAGTCTTTTTTCTGACTTCTTAAATCAGTTCGGTGATTTGAATCTGCCTTTGAGTCCGATTCTTCTGACCGTGACATGTACCTAATAAAGTTGCATGTGAGTGTATAAGTATTGGCAAGACTATAGAAAGGCCATAATATTAATGAACTCTCCTTCATTCTGTGGCTGTCCAGTTTGCCACCAATTATCTGTTAAATATGTTAGTGAATGTACTGTACTAAACTGTGCTGTATTATAAAACTGACAAAACAATGAAATTAAGTGTCATTTTAATTTAGATATTTGCAGTATTTGTTATGAATGATTTATCTGTGCATGTCATTATTTATATTTTTCATTTGCACTGGTAATCTTTAAATGAGTAAGACTTTATCAACTGTCCAATGGTTATTGGTGGTGAATCAGGATGATAGTAATCCTCCAGAACAGATTGTAAACTAGCATTAAAATCTGCCTCCATTTTGTTAGCAACGGCCAATTTACAACTCGCTTTGGGAAATGTTGTGACAATTGAGATTAATCATGTTTATCGTGTCATGTTTGTTTTCATCAGTTATTATATTCAACAAAGTAAATCATCAGACTGAACAATTTCAGAATATCTGAGGATTTTTTTTCTATAGTGAATCATCTGAATCATCAAAAGTGTAGAAAACGTAATTAACACCTTCAGTCAAGCTTGGTTGAGGCAGCTTGATGATCTGGGGGTGCTTTGAGGGTGGTAAAATAAGGACATTTGTACAGAGTGGAAGGGACCTTGAGCAAGGAAAGCAACAGTATCACAAGATTTTGCCATGCCATACCAAGTACTGTGGACCGCACTTGATTGGGGCATATTTCATCCTACAATAGGATAATTACCCAAAACACACCTCCAAAATGTGTCTGCAATATTTGAACAAGAATATTATTTTAATACTATTCATAACTCATACTGATTCTCGCCTGCTATATCGTATGGGAGTAGGCGATTTGAAATGCAGGGTATTTGATCTGGGGTTGAGCCTGTGAAACTTGTGGACCATGTGTCAGGGTTTCTGTCAAGTGTGTCTTTGTTTTCACTCATGTCAATGTTTTGTCTCTTGTTGAGCACATGATATGGGTTACAGTCTGCCATGTGCTTTCCTGTAAGTGTGGTGAGACCCCGCCCCCTCGTTGCCCTGTTGTCTTCTCGTTCTTGTTTCAGTCTTCTCACCTGTGCTAAACAGTGTCTAATCTCTCCTGTCTTGTTTACTTCATGATTCTCACCTGGTTTACTCGTTGTCTTCTTTCTCTCCCCTCCTGTTCTAGTTTGGGTTTTGATTTCCTTCTCTTATTCCCTGCTGTTCTACAGGCCTGTGTCAGGTCGTTGTATGTTACCCTGTGTTTGTTACAGTCGTTTCTTTAGGGGTCGGGATTTTATCTTATTTACAGCTCTCTAATATTATTTCCCCACTTCGCAGTTCCTAGTTTTTCTGTCTCTAGTTCTGTTCCCTGATCTCTCCATCAATGGCCATCTCTCTTGCCAGGGTCGAGGCTTCTCCCTGTTGCGTGTTCTCCCTAAAAGGGTAAGAATCTCCCAGACTGGGTCTACTTCCGTTTCTTTCTTGAGTGCCGACTCACGTGGTTTCTGTGGCCGTTCTGGATTCAATAAGCCCTCTTTTATTCCTGCAATTGGCGGAAGCGGCATCTGTTTTGGACAGATGCGGGGAGAAAAATATATAGCTGAATGCTGACACATTCAGACTCTGCCTAAATGAAGTGGGACATATTGGACATCTGCTACCTTCTGAAGGAATGAAAGGGGATCTAGAAAAATTCCAGGCCATAAATGTGACACCAAGACTGACGGATGTGAAAGGAGAACAAAGAGTTTTAGGCCTGGTGAATTATAGGAGGGCATTTCTAGTCCATCCCGTGTCTTCTTTTATGCATAAGATGTTGAGAACAGATCAGAGCAAATAATGAGAAAACCATCCAATCACCAATGATTCAAATGAAAGACGAAAACGTACGACTTTCTAAAAAATTTTCAAATGCAACCAAACTTACCAAATGGCAGAGCCAATATTAATTCTAATTAAGATACGTCTGGAGGAGGCTTCTGTCTGTTAATTAGGCAAAAGAACAGTATTATGTCTTCCCTGGGCTTGAGTCATGTTGTTTGAGCCTAAAATACAGCAATCATTTGAGCACTTATTCGTCCAAACAATTTGTTTAACTCACTGAGGTGGATCGGATCTTTAAAAAGGGGGTCCTGTTTTCTAAAGTTCTAAAGCTAATGAGCTCTGAGGGCGGAGAAGTGTTACAAGATTACACAGGTCAGGAACAGACACCGGGTCCAAATGCAGTTTAAATCCATTTAATTACAATCCACAGTGCTATATATCCAAAAGACATGATGATACCAAGGATCAAGGAAAATAACACAAGTAATAACTCACGGTAGACAATGACAAATTTATATACATTGAAACTAACAAGATGACAAGACCTACCTTTAGGAACTTATTAACACTAAAAACTACAATGGACTACACAACATGGCACAGAACAGGAAATAATGTAAAAGTTCACAAACACAGGGGAAACAAGGACTGTGATCGTGACAAGACGGATGTCTAAAATACAAGAAAAAGTACTTTAAGTGTTGTGACTGCAATAAATTCAAACAGTTATAAATCAGAGAATTTGTTCAACTTACTGCGATACATCAGCTGGTGTTGGTCCCACGAGGGGCTTTGTGGCCCTTTCTTGTCCACCCAATGTCTTATTTTGTGCAAAACATATTAAAAACAAATCAGCGCAAATAAATGCCAAATTTTCTCCAATGGTTGATATGAAAGATTAGACCAACATTTTACATTTTTAAAACAGTTTTGAAAAATAAAAGAGCACTGAAACCGTAGGTCAGAAAACAAAATGTTTCCAAACTAACCAAATGTTGGAGGAAATTTGAACACAAATGTTGACACATCAGGTGGAGGCTCTCAGGCAGGAGGATGGGGGATAACAATACAAAAACAAAAACAAGTACTTTTTGGACCATTTCTGCATAGATTCAAACACTTACATATCTGAGGGAATTTGTTCAACTTACTGAGGTACAGGTGTTGGTGTGGCGGGTGGCTTGGTGGTCATCTCTTCTCACCACTTCTCACATGTCCATCCAATATTTTATAGGAGTGATGATAAAAAAATTCAAAACACTTTTGAAAAATGAAAGAGCGCTGACAGGGTTGTCAGGGAGAAGAAAATGCAACTCAACTTACCAAATGTTAGAGACAATTTGAACACAAATTTCGACACGTCAGGTGGAGCCATTGAGATTTGTGTAAAATACAAGACAAAGAACTCATTTTGTTATTAACGCACAACAGTGTCGTTTCTGCAAACATTTAAACACATAAAAAATTAAGACAAGCAGCTGCTGTGACAGAGGACTCCTGCTTTTTAAAGGAGTTTAAGTTTGAGATAGGAGTATGACGCTACAGGAGCTAAAAGGGGATCCTGTTTTTTAACAGAGCTTGAGACCGGTGGATGACGCCTAAAGTACACAATAAATTACTGTAAGTACAGTTTCTGAAAACATTAAAAAAATGGTAAATTTAGAGAATTTGTTCAACTTACTGAGTTAAAGGAGCTGGTATTGGTGTGGAGGGGGATCGGTGGATGTCTCTTCCCCACCCCTGTATTGTTTTGCTCACACCCTGCAAATAACAAATCAGAGCAGATAAATGAGAAATCTGCTCATTCAATGATTGATATGAAAGACTAAACTTAGGATTTTCAAAACAATTTACCTAAAGGAATAATGATTTGGATAATGTAGTTTCAACGCAACAATAAAAAAAAGCAAAGGATAGTAATCAGACATCACTTAATTTGTGTTTTTCCTTTTTTATATGGTGTGTGACAATTTAGGACCATTTAGTGTTTTCAGAAAATCATCAGATTTTTATCACAGACAAAGTGCTACATAAGTCAATTGAGTTTGAAAAAAATGTGACACTGTTTGTGAAATCTTAACAGTAAGAGCCTTAAAAATAGGGAATGTGTGTGCATGGCTGTAAATTTCTAGAAAGACATAGAAAAGACATATTTAAATTTTCTTTTAGTGAAATGAATGCCTTAATACACTTACATGAATGACACACAAAAAACAACAAAACGTGGCATTCTAAACACTGATTTCAATCTCTGGTAATGACCATACTCTGTCAAAATTAAGGAAATCATGATCAACATTCTGTGAAAATGACACGTATGATTATGTATAAATAGTGACTTACTGTAAAACTACTTGAGATGGCTTTTTACTGGCAGGATCATAAATACAATAGCATTGATTTTGTTTGAGTCTCTGTTCCTGTCGTTGGGCCTGCTGATGTGGGCTCTGGATCTTTGGCCTCGATGGTAAGATCCAGGACAGCCCAAGATGGTATTTCCATGTGGTCAATGGACGCCTCAGCTTCGGTTTCTTCGACTAGATCGGGCGTTGTTGTTATAGGCTTATAACAGTTGAAGGCATCAAAAGCTTCAGAAGACTGGAGGACAACTCATAATTCATCCCGAGATGGTAAATGGTCAAGTCCAATCTAAAGGTCCATTCAGATTGCGGGAGAAGCGCAAAAAAGCGAAACGAATATCCGACGAACCAAGTTTTCCCATCAACGATAAAACGAATGTTTGCATTTTTCTATTTGACGCCCACACAGTAGATGGCACTGTTGGAGAATACATTTCACGCCTTAACATGAGGTGAACATGTAAATAAAGTTTTAATAAAATAAACAAACGGATACAGGAAGTAAAATCCTCTAAATATGAATTGGTATAAAAGCCTGTCGCTTATGGGTCTTGGCGTAATTCATTGTCTGGGACCTGCTTCTTGGTGGATATGGATACGGAGGTATGTGCTTGGAGTGTGGTTTTCCTATTGTCATGATTCCGCTATCATGTCATGTTTATTCTTGTTCCTGGACTGGAGTCATGGCATAGCTTTAGGGTTTTGTGTGAGAAAGTCATGGCTTGGTTTATATATTGACGTGTCATTCTCTTTCTCGTGTCTCGTCAGAGTTTCCCGCCATCTCGTTTCCTTGTTAACCTTCCCATTAGTGCTTAATCCCAAGCACCTGTTCCTTGTTATTTATCCTTTGTCTGTCTCCCCTGTAAAACACCCTCGTGTTCATTGTCCTGTGCTCGTTCATTGTGCTTGTACTGTATGCTGTAGCTTTACCCTGTATCTTGTCTTTGTTCTCTTGAAGCGTGATACCTTTATTAAGTAGTTCCTGTTACCCTTGTTCCTGTTCTTCGTTGCATCTGTGTAGTCTTAGTAAGTGCGCAATATCAACGGGACTTAAGATAATGACAAGAAACTGTGGCAGCTGTTCCAATCGCTGAAGTGATCAGAGATGGTCTTTGACGATCCGGGAGGAGTCACTCCGGAACAACTAACCAGCAGAAAAACATCCGTACTCTGAATAATTTGCTCTTCAAGACGCACAAAACTCACCTTGCTCGCCGAACAACAAACTCCTACCGACTACTTTGACGCATCGCCTTATATAGGCCAGCGAGAACGTGCTTTACCGCTATAACGGTACGTGCTGGATAATCAAAAGGCACAACAAGGAGAAATCCAAACAGGTGTTTAATAACACAAAAAAAACACAGGAACACAATTGCAACAAATACATTTTAATAAACTATACCGGACAAAGAACAAAGGAACAGATTGAATACAGGTAGACATTGGGTGATTAGGATCATGCCAGCAGCCATATCATCCTGTAGCCCAAGACTGGTAGCCCACTGACGCTAAGCAGGGCTGAGCATAGTCAGTATCTGGATGGGAGACCTCCTGGGAAAGCTAGGTTGCTGCTGGAAGAGGTGTTAGTGAGGCCAGCAGGAGGTCCTAATGCCCCAGTGTAGTGTTGAGTACACTATACTGTAAAAAAGCGCCGTTCTTCGAAAATAAGTTAAACTGAGGTCCTGACTCCCTGTGGTCATTAAAAATCCCATTGCACTTCTTGTAAAGAATAGGGGTGTAACCCTGGTGTCCTGACCAGATTCCCTCCATTGGCCCTTGTCAATCATGGCCTCCTAACAATCCCCACACTCTGAAACTGCACTATCTCTCCTCTCTGCGTATAGATGGTGTGTGGTGAGCGCACTGACGCTGTTGTACTGTGGCTCCCGTCGCAACATCCAAGTGGGTCACTGGTGGTGGGTGAGAAGAGTCCCCCCTCTTATGATTGTAAAAGTGCTTTCGGTGTACAGCTATGCAAAAAAATGTGCTATATAAATGCCTCATTCATTTATGAGGACCGTGCGAAATTAGGTACTTGGGTAAAACACGGAGAGAAACAGAAGGCTATCGTGACAGAACTCCCCTCTCCCGGAAGGTATAACGACGCAGAATTTGGAGCCAACTGCTTGGAGGACTCGATTTACAAAGTCCTCAAGCGGATACTCATCCGTGTCAGGAAGCATGATGAGGACAAGCAGATCGTGTTCCAGACCGGTCAAAAATACGTGGTTCTAGCTTCATCAAGATAACTTCAGAGCATTTCAAACAGCTAGACGTTCCTTCTGGTGGAAATCTCAATTGCCAAACCTGTCCACATAGAAAGTAGCCATATTTAAGCTAGAATGTGCTTTTGGCAAATTTCTCAATCTGGGTCTGACCTCATAGGGGAGGGAGAGAACCGTGGATGAAATAGTTTTCTTAGGTCTTGTTTTTATTGTTTTTGAGCACATCAGTGTTGTAGAGCCGAACTATAATGAAGGTATTATTATTTTTTTGTCTTGTAACCTGTTTGTAACTTATAGGTTTCCCCCTAAATGGTATGCTTCAAATGTAGGAGGAGCCAAAGGCAGGCATTAGAGTGCAGCGGGGAGAGATTGAATTGCACTTAAACTTTGGGCCTGTACATTAGCATGGCCAGACTCACATTTGTTTTTATATTGTAAATAACTTAAAAATAAATGTTATATATATTTATTATATTACATATATACTTCCGGTCCAAAGATTTAGAACACTTATTCACTTAGTCAAAATCTTCCCACATTATACACAGATTTAAATATGGAAACCCAACACTTGAGGCAGACATCGCTGCTGGAAGGGGCTGCACCACCTCGTAAGATTCCAGCAGTAATTCAGCATAGAGTTTGAAGTCTCGAAATCGTTTATGTGTAAAGGCTCCGAAGAACAAAAGGTGAATCTGTCATGGTTTCACCTCTCCTAGTCAGGTATTTCTTGGTTTAGAGGTGGAATCATACAGAATCCTTTGTTTCATGTGAGAGAGAGATGATTTCTTCTCTCTCTGGTCTTGTCATCATTCCTACCCTCCTGTTTCCTAGTTTGTGTTAATTAGCTTTCCTTGATTGTTTATCCCTTGCACCTGCTCCATCTTGTTATCTCTCCCTATAAGAGTCCTCATGTTTCATTGTCCTGTGCCGGTTCATTGTACGTTGTACCTGTATGAAGTCCCTTGTACGTCTTACTGTTCCTGTACCAGTCTTAGCTCTTGTTAATGTTCGCTGTCAAGTAAGTCTAGTTTAGTAATGTGTTTATTTTCAAGTGTTTGTTTGTAGTTTAGTCAGTCAGTGTCTTTGTTTATTATTATAATTGGTCCTGTCCTGTTTTCCCCCTCGTGGGTTTTTGTTTTCCCTTTTGTATAGTCTTGTTCTTTGTTTAATAAATCCTTGTTTATCCCTGCCATCCCTGAGTCTGCCTGCAATTGGGTTCTCCCTTGTCAAATCCTGACATGAATCAATGCAGCACGCCATCTCCTTTTTATACCCGGATATCCGGGGGCGTCCGGGGAGTCCTGCATGCAAATTTCATTCGCCAATTTCATTGGCCATTTTTAAACTACACCGAAATTGATATTCTCAAGACGAACCCCATCTTTCGGTTCGACAAAATGTCGAGACCAACAGAAAGGGAACTTTGTACATGTCTTGCACTATTTTGCTGTGCCTGTGTTGTAAGTAGATCACCCATGCATACTGAATAAGAACAAGATCTGCTTATGTTTGAGCCCATGCTAATTTGTGCTGCTCTTGGTAAATTTTGCTCGACCTGATTTTGCCAAGTGGTTGATGTTCTCAGGACAACATATTTTGTTGACTTAAGTCCAACATTTTTATAAATGAAACCTAAACCCAGACCCAACCCCAACCCTAACCATAACTTACCCCTAAAGTGAAAAACAATGGTCTAGAAGCACCTAATCCTTGTTGGAAGATTAAACTTAAAATAAAATGTAAACTTATTTCTGAAATCTGATTGGTTGATTTAAATGTTGTCCCAGGGTCAACATGACGTGTCCTAAGGATCTACCACTTGGCAAAAACAGAAATGCCATAAAGCTCTGTCATTGTGGAAATTAGATATTGCTACTGTGTTCTTTAAAGTGTGCGTTGTCAGTAAATTTTTTCTCCCATCTGCACTTTTTTTTTAAATTGTACTTTCGTTTCTTTGCCCCGTTTAGCAAATCTGGCTGATTGACCTTTGGTTTTATTGGTATAAATTTTGTAATAAAATACATTTGAAATGGGTCAACAGTTCATGTGAATAGTATATATACTCTACATATTTGTGGAATCTTAATGTCACTTGAGGACAGTAGGCACAAGGTAAGGAGGCAACAGTTTGTTTTTTCATTATTATTAGCTTCTGAAAAGCCTAACATGAAGAGATGATGCTTTTATCATTGTCTTTTGCCTGTTCCAGGATATTACAACAATATTTATTAACATATATCTCATTATTTCATAAAAAAGTTGGACTGGTTTAGTTTTCATTTTATTTTAGACAAACTATGGAAGAAGAGAACCACCTTTCATACCATGACTGTAAAGATGAGGAGAGGTACTGTTTGCGATTTAGATAGTTAAGATAAAATACACACAATATAGGACAATTTCATTATCCTATAAATAACTTGAACGTAGTTTTTATGTTTAAATAATTAGCTTTGAGAGCATTGTTAATTCTTATTAATATAATCATGTTTTATAATGATGTATGTTAATTATTTATGTTTTTAAATTTAAAGGTTTTTTTCAGAAGCAGAAAGTCACGGAACATTCCACAATCCTTTCATCGAGTCTGTTCGACCTCTTATTGAGTTGATTGACTCTCTGAGGTTGATTGGCATTGATGAAGACATTGGCCTTCCATCCATTGCTGTGGTGGGAGATCAGAGTTCAGGGAAGAGTTCGGTTTTAGAAGCGCTCTCTGGAATAGCTCTGCCTCGAGGAAGCGGTGAGACAATTTCAGCACCTTGGGAGAAGAAAAAATTGACATATATTTGATGTTAACAGAGTGTGACAAGTTTTGATTTATTTTTCAGGTATAGTCACTCGCTGTCCTCTTGAGCTGAAATTACACAAGATCAAAAAAGGGCCATGGTCAGGGACTATTTCTTACCGTGATAACAAAGAGACCTTTCAGGATCCACTGAAGGTGGATCACCTTGTTAGAGAAGGTATGTGAAAATGAAACCCCTGGTGTAAAATTATATTTAGAAAATATAAAGTGTAATAGTTATTCTGCAAATATATTGTACCCTAATCTTGCCTACCATGATTGTAATAGTCAGAACTGAGTCAGTCACATCCCTGACAGCACAAATGACCGTAGCTAAGGTGACCAAGGTCCAGACCTCAGTAATTTTTCATATTCAAAAATAAAATGTGAAGCTCTGAATGAAAAATCAGCAGTTAAATGCTCTTCTGTCTTCCGTATGGGAACATTTTTATTTTGTGCATGTTTTTCAATGTGTGACCTCACAGAATGCCAGTGTCAACTTAAGCCAAATAATTACCCAAAAAATGAATTGTTGAATGTGAAAATGCTGGGTGACAAGCGTAATGGAGTAAAACCTCACACCCCGATCTCAAGAGGTCCTCAACGATAACCACTAAAGTCTTAGTCTTTAGACTTTTAATTGGTCATAGACTTGGTCTTAAGCCTAACCATCAAAGCTCCTTTCTCCCATTCTGGAGTCTGTATCAACTGTATCAACCAGTTATATTTTTGCGTCGGCGCTTTGCCAAACACACGTGGGAGACCAAAAAATGGGTATGGGAATATAGGAATGCTTCAAAATTAGTCCCAAAAGTAAAGGTGTCGTTATTTGCGCTTTTGGCCAAATAGAGTTGGCATACGACACTAGCAAAACAGCAATGTTGGATCATCTGAAACGGAGGCACCCCATTGTCACTCGTGAAGGAGATAATAACAAGTAAGTACTAACGATAGCTAAATTCATTTCATGTGTAACTTGAGCTCTGCACACTTCGGTGGTGCTAGCTAACTATCTTAGCTCTCCGTGCAGTTTGTTCATGCTAGGCAGCTACTGGGGCCAAGACAGCTGTGTATAGCTAACGTTAGTTATCATCTAATGTTTGCTTGAATGAAAGCTAGTTTACGGCTGCAGAACACAGCTATATATAGTAGCTGAACGTAAGCTAACGTGAACGTTAGCTACTAACCTAGTACGAACTAACTGCACAGAGAGCTAAGATACGTTGGTTACATGGTTAGCCTAGCACCACCAAAGTGTACAGCTGCTAGTTACCCACGTTAGCATTCAAATAAACTAATCATAGCATAGCACTACAATGAGGTGAAGAGTAGATTTAAAATACCCCACTGTCATAGCTGTTGTTCTAATATGCATTGCTTTCGTGTTTTCTAGGACAAAGCAAAGAACCTTGGCATCCTATCTTGGGAAAGAGATGCAATGCGCGCAAAATATATGCAAAAACAGGAATGTCTATACTGTGCCCTGCTTAGTGTTTTTTTTGCACTAAAACTTTTGATTTTTTTTAAACAAGAGAGTTATGTTGGTACTTTAAAGACAGGCTGGCCTTTCATTTTGTATAACAGTAAAATTATTTAATTAAATTTAATTTTGTGTAAAGTTTTTGCTGTGCAAAACTGTTGTTTAATAAAGTATATTTTAAAGTTTTTTTTGGTATTTGTTAGATACATTATGTTTTTTATTAATCAAGCAACAGAAAAATAATCGATAGATAAAGCGGCCAATTAGTCGTTAGATTAGTTGACTAATCGATAAAATAATCGTCAGATTAATCGTTTAATAAAAAAATGCGTACCCCCAGCCCTAGTATCAACGCTGGTTTGAGGCCCGCTCGGAGCGGGGTTAGTAGGAACAGTATGACTCGTTGTTTTGGAAAACCACTAGCCACAGTATTAGGCCCAGTTTATAGATGGTTTAGAACTTTATTATTCATTATATTTATTCAAGTTGAATGATTTATAGCTATTATTGACACCCCAATCGGGACCTCACTAATTTTCACTCCCTGATTACGGCCATGACAGCACCTTTAAACTTTGCCTACATTATGCAAGCATGTATGTGCTAGTGTCCAATATTTGTATGTGTCCATTATGGTTGAATATTAAGTAAAACAAAATCACAAAAAATTTAGTTTGCATTGGATGGTGAATGTTACATAAACGGTGGATATGTTGCTGGATTTGGAGATTGATTGAAACTGATATATGGTGTCGTCACAGCGCAAAAAGATGCTGGACATGAACCACATGCGGTGAGTGAAACTGATTTCTCTGTTTTGTTGTTAATAGGTGCATTCTGATGCTTTAGTTCAGCCTACCCCTGCCCCCCACACACACTGTATGCTTTCGGCAACAATCGTGCAGCTGTATCTATCTTTTATAAATGTGATCAAACTGAATACTCTTTGAAGATACAAAGTATGGAATACTACTATTGTTGTAAATTCCCAATTACTGATACTGTTTTACTGTGAAGGACTTTTATTGTGAAGGACTGTTTAGTGCTGTATTTAGTGTTTAACCCGGGCACCTCGTTGGGTAGCTAAGGGGTCCATTTTAAAATCTAATGTTGAGCTGTTCTGACTTCTAGTTCATTTACATTGATGTCTGTCTGAGTTTGTGATAAAGGTGGGTTATAACAATCCGCTAACGATCGCTTATTAATTCTTCGATGTGTAAAGGAAGCGGTTTGCGGCGCTAATATATGCTAACGTAACTTGTATATCCGTGTTTATTTGATGTTTAATATGATAACTGATTTGCAACGGTTGACTAAGTTGTAGCTAAATTCAGGTTAAGATGTGCCCATTAAGCTAGCACACCTTCTTATATATATATATTTGTTCATTGCAGATACCAGTACAGTACAGAAGTCAATGTACAGTTGTGGCCAAAAGTTTTGAGAATTACATAAATATTAGTTTTCAAAAAGTTTGCTGCTAATTACATGATTAGTAATGAGTAATTACAATTACATGACATTTATGCAAAGAGTCAGTATTTGCAGTGTTGGCCCATCTTTTTCAGGACCTCTGCAATTCGACTGGGCATGCTCTCAATCAACTTCTGGGCCAAATCCTGACTGATAGCAACCCATTCTTTCATAATAACTTCTTGGAGTTTGTCAGAATTAGTGGGTTTTTGTTTGTCCACCTGCCTCTTGGGGATTGACCACAAGTTCTCAATGGGATTAAGATCTGGGGAGTTTCCAGGCCATGGACCCAAAATTTCAACATTCTGGTCCCCAAACCACTTAGCTATCACTTTTGCCTTATGGCACGGTGCTCCATCGTGCTGGAAAATGCATTGTTCTTCACCAAACTGTTGTTGGAAGAAGTTGCTTTTTGAGGGTGTTTGGTACCATTCTATATTCATGGCTGTGTTTTTGGGCAGAATTGGGAGTGATCCCACCCCCTTGGATGAGAAGCAACCCCACACATGAATGGTGTTAGGATGCTTTACTGTTGGCATGACACAGGACTGATGGTAGCGCTCACCTTTTCATCTCCGGACAAGCCTTTTTCCAGATGCCCCAAACAATCGGAAAGGGGCTTCATCAGAGAATATGACTTTGCCCCAGTCCTCAGCAGTCCATTCACTATACTTTCTGCAGAAGATCAATCAGTCCCTGATGTTTTTTTTGGAGAGAAGTGGCTTCTTTGCTGCCCTTCTTGACACCAGGCCATCTTCCAAAAGTCTTCGCCTCACTGTGCGTGCAGATGCGCTCACACCTGCCTGCTGCCATTCCTGAGCAAGCTCTGCACTGGTGGCACTCCGATCCCGCAGCTGAATCCTCTATAGGAGATGATCCTGGCGCTTACTGGACTTTCTTGGACGCCCTGAAGCCTTCTTTACAAGAATTGAACCTCTTTCCTTGATGTTCACAAGCAAGCACTACGAAAGCGGATGAAGTACGCATTTCACACTGGGCATGTTTCTGAAGTTGAGGCTTTCTTTCATCCTCAAATATAAGGGTGTACTGTCACCAGTCAATCTGAGCACGTTTGACCCCCAAAGCCCGGTTTATTTGACTAGTGTGATCTCTCCGTATCGCGCCCGGGTATGGTTCGTTTGGAAGTCCCTGGCTCGCTTGGAAGAGGTGTGCCAGAGCACTGTGCGGTTGGGCTCAGGCGTGGTACACATGCAGTGTGAGCGCAAATCGTGCCAGAGCGCAGAACTAAAAACATGACATAAATTATGCGACTGTTTAAATTCCTCCCTGAGATTCAACTGTCACCTAAATAAAACCTCCCGGCCTAAGGGGGAAGGCTGCTCTGCCCAGCCGACCCCCAGGGGGTGCTTGCTTAGTGATGGTATATTTTTTTACACCGTTAAATAAACAGCACACTCACACGTGCAGGCATGTCATCTGATCTGTTTTCACATGCATACTTCGAAACACTAGAAGGCCTCCGTTACGGTTCTGAGTCTACTGTTTACTGCTATTTATTAAACAAAAACCCAAGAGGGAGAATACAAGACAGGATGAACTATAAACGACAACATGGACACGGACTAACTAGACTAGGAAAACAAACACTTAGTACAACCACTAAACTACACTTACTTGACACGAGGGTAACAGGATCTTGGCACAAAACGTGATGCAAACTCTGAAACATGTAGGGTATCAGGTTTGCAAGGTATACAAGACGAACAAGCACAGGACAATGAAACATGAGTAGTATTTAAGGGGAGACACAAAAAGAATAATTATCAAGGAACAGGTGATGGTTAATAAACACTAAGGGAAGGCTAACAAGACAAAAGAGCGGGAAACACCGACGAGACACGAGAAAACACATGGCAAGCCAATATATAAACAAAGCCATGTCTTTCGCACAAAAAACCCAAGGCTATGCCATGACTCCACATGAGTCATGATGAGACATGATGGTGGAATCATGACACCCGAGACCAGACCTATGGAACCTCCACATCTGCCTGGACGGGAGGAGGAGATCCTGAGTGACCTGCCTCCCACAGTTGTGATTATGATCACTCAGGAAAGAGCAGCCACTTGGCGGCTGTACACCTATAAGTGGTGCCTCTTCTACGTGTTCTTCCCTAGGGAAGACCCACAGAATTGTACCATCAGTGTCATGCTGTCCTTCCTTCAAGAAAGGTTAGAGAGCAGCCTCTCTTCCTCCAAGCTCAAGGTATATGTCGCCACCATTGCTGCACATCACACTCTTGTGGCAGGTAAGTCTCTTGGGCAGCATGACCTGGTCATCAGAATCCTGAGGGGCGCTAAGAGGGTGAATCCTAGCTGACCAGGCTCCATACCCTCTAGGGACCTTAATGTGGTCCTTGTGGGCCCCGTTGGAGCCCCTAGGCTCAATCAATGCATTATTTCAGGAAAATCCAATTTGTAAGAAGCAGGTAAGTGCCATCTGGTTATAAAAACAGTAAAACCATGTAACGGCATGCAGTAACTAGCTTTGTTACAAATTGCTGTGTGAAGGTTTGTGTGCATGTTTATTTTGCATTCAAGATTGACTGCTGTACCCTTTTTCTGCACAGCGGTTTTGTGTTCACATAGCAAATGTGACTAAAGTCACCAAGTGTGTCTGATTCCGATGAAGCTACAATTAAAAACAATCAAATCTGTCAAAAATCAAATCTGTCAAAAATGACATAAGAGGCCCAGAGTGTGAAAAAAAAGTAGAAATGTGCATACATTTTACTCACCCTTAAGCCGCACCAGGTGTATATGACCTTCTTTTAGCAGATTACAATCTTGAGTTAAATTGAATAATATCTTGGCTCTTCCCAGCTTGGTAATGGCAATGGATAGAGACCCAGTTTTGAAGCTTCAAAAAGCGCATGTATCCATCATAAAAGTAAAACATATTACTCCAGGGTTACATGTCCAGGGTTCCCTTTCTGTTAGTCTCTCGATGTTTTGTCGAGCCAACAGATGGGGTTCGCCCTTGAGAACCTATCAACTCTGACTACTATACATTTTACATTTAGATTTACATTTAGGCATTTGACAGATGCTTTTATCCTATACATTTTACATAGGTATTTGCAATCCCCTGGGATCGAACCCACAACCTTGCAATGCGCTTACCACTGAGCTACAGGAAAGCACTATAGAAGAGGCCAATGATATATGGCTAATGAAATTTTTATGCCGGTCTCCGCCCCCGGATATTCGGTATAAAAGGAAGATGGCGTCCAGCATTCATTTACCTTTTTTCTTCAGATCCATCGCTCATGACTAAAGAACTTAAATTAAAAGCTTTAAGACAAATTGACAGATCTACGACGTGGAGAAGCGGATCGTTCCTTTACCGCAGAGACCTTCCCCTGGGCGTCTCGGCGGTTCAAGAGGTGTTCAGAGATTTTTTCAAAAAAGTCCTTTCAAGGACACAGCATGTCTCCAGCGCGGCATGTCCCACTGTTCTCTAGGGTGCGGCACCCTCATCGAGGGGGGGGACGGACACCATAGCTGCATCAAGTGTATTTCGTAGACACATATTGCCCGCATTGTGGGCAGATGGTCATTAAGAAGTTGCAGTCATGGGTGGCAGTCTTACTCCGGGAAAGAGCCACCACTTCGTTTGCTACCCGGGCTGTGACGTCAGTGGCTAAGGCCCCGATGTCCGCTAGTGCTAGCAGCGTTAGTCATATGGGGACCTCTGTGAGCGTAAACCCGCCAGCCAAGCGCTGACAGGCCGCTCGCACCCCGCTCGCACCCCGCCTTGCCCTTCTGATCGTTCCCCAAACCGGAGATCGTTCCGTGGCAAACCGTCCTGATCCTTAGCCATGTATTCGGAAACGATGCATAACGATGATGAGATGTCGCTTGCAACATCAGAGGGAGACTTGTTGGCATCTGACGCTGAAGACTCCGAGCTCCCCCTCAAAGGGGATCGAGCTCAGGAGAAAGCAGATGTTGAAGTGTCAACCATGCTTACCCGGCCAGCTGCAAGCATTGGGTTACAGTGCATACCACTGCCTCCTCCCCAACGCTCGCGGCTGGCTACTTGGTTCCTGGGGTCGGTGCGCGGTGCCAAACCACGCCCACCCCCAGTGCCATTCTTCCCGGAGGTGCATGAAGAGCTGTGCAAACTTGGAGCGCTCCCCTGACGGCTCACTCCAGTCAAACCAGTTCTAGCTCCCTTACTTCCCTCGATGGTGGGGCAGCCAAAGGTTACATTGATATCCCCCAGGTGGAACGTACGGTTGCGGTGCACCTTTGCTCGCAGACGGCTGCCACCTGGAGGAATCAGCCACGCCTACCGTCTAAAGCATGTAAGACTTCGGCATCACTGGTTTCGAAGACTTATGCTGCTGCATGCCAGGCTGCCTCCTCTCTTCACGCCATGGCCATCCTGCAGGTCCACCAGTCCAAGGCGTTAAGAGAGCTACCTGAGGGTAAGGCCTACCCGGGTATTATGCAGGATCTCTGTGCCGCCACTGACCTTGCCCTACGGGTGACCAAGCGCCCCTGACGGGAAGACCCCATGGAGAACAACATTGGGTCCGACCATCACAGCCATGCCTCTAATCGACCGGTATGGGAAGGTTCCTGCCTCGTCTCAAAGCCGGGCCCTTCTCATGGCCTTGAACCCACTTACTCAAAGAGAGTTTCCGTTCTCCCTTAGTGTCCCTTGCAGCCGCTATTAAACTCCACTGGACTGTGTTCGGCAACCTGACCTCACGTCTTGAGACGTAAGGTCGAACACACATTACACCAGCACCACTCTCCGCCAGGCAGGTAAGTCGGTGGAGCAAACCTTCCCTCCGGGGTCCCCCCGCGAGATAAGGTTAGCTCTGCCAGCCGACGAACCACCCCCTGCAGGAATGGTGAAGCAGACCATCCCCTTGGTTCCCCTGTCCCGCACACAGAGCTTCAGGAGCTCTGACCAGCTCTTTGTATGTTTCGGAGGACAGCAAAAGGGGAGGGCTGTCTCCAAACCGAGACTGGCGCACTGGATCGTGGATGCTGTCACGGCGGCATACCCATCACAAGATCTCCCGTGCCCATTGGCAGTGCGGGGTCACTCCAGACGGGGTATAGCCACCTCCTGGGCACTGGACAGAGGCGCCTCTCTGACAGATATTTGTAGAACTGCGGGTTGGGCTACCCCCAACACCTTCGTGTAAACCCAATATCAGCCCAGCAGGTTGGGTCAGTGTGCTATCTACCTCCCTTCTTTTCCAACCACATGGTTAAGAACAGGCATCCCATCCACCTCCCTTCTTGCCCAACCACATGGTTAAGAACAGGCATCCCATCCATCACTAAGCAAGCACCCTCTGGGGGTCGGCTGGGCAGAGCAGCCTTCCCCCTTAGGCCGGGAGAACATATAGGATGCTTCTCAATATCCCTCCTTGTCTCCTCGCTCCTCTGTCCTCCATCCTATGACCTAGAAACCGATCGAGCTCAGCCATATTGAAGGACATCTCAATTCTCTAATTGCAACGGGAGGAGTCGAGGATCGAGGAGGGAGGAGGCTTCCAGAGGAGTCATGAGCGAGGATACACAGTTGTATCCTATGGGGAAGTTTTTTGTTGCCTAAACGTGACGCACGTATAAATTCTCCTCCCACTTCACATCTGCTCCAAGTGCTTACCATGGTAGAACATTCAAACACACATTAATGTGAGTATTAAGCATAAAGTTATTGTAAATGTGTGTTCTTTTTTTGACAGTGCCTTTAATTACGATGTATAAAGTTTTATTTTAAGCACAGTTTTAATTATTTTTATTATAATCATTAGCATTATTGTTTACATGTACAAAACACAATATATGTGAAATCACAACAACAATAATTCATTAATAATAACTGGTAAAAAAATAAGAACAAATGTGGTATTTTGTGGAGGTTGAAACGGTTACAATATAAATAATTATATCTTATGTTCAAGAATCCCGATGTTCAAGCTAAATCCAGCGGTGTAGAGTCATCATTAGTGGACGATGCTTTGAAGTGACGTAAAAGAGCGAGGATATATCATTTCACTTGCTTCGATTCCTCAGTCCTTGCGTCTTTTCCTTGCTTCCTTCTCTCGCATCCTGAAGAGGTGGAGCTCAGACACAAGGAAAGGAATCGAGGAAAGGAAACGAGGACGCACAAATAAGAAATGAGAAGCACCCATAAACTATCACAGATAGCTCTAACCGAACCTAGTGCTACCAGACGTGTGTAACACCCCTTCCTTGGGCTGTTCCCATCTGATGTATCCTCATGAGATGGTTCCCACTCCTGGTAACCCATGAACTCCCCCAGGTGGACCTCGACCTCGCGGTTAACTACGCAGTCAGCATGTCCCATGCAATCTCCCCCGAATGGCGAGACCATATCTACAGTATATCCACTATATTCTTCCCCCCGGGTAGGAAGTGGCCTCTGCAGCACATCCCTAATTAAGGAAGTTCCTCTTACCCAGTGTAAACCCGATCCGGACAGCCTCTCGCCAGTAGAGAGCTAAGGCGTGTCCGTGAAAGGTTACCGGTTAGGGTGTACCTATCTTTCTACAAGAAAGCACTGGGACCCCCCGACCATCACACTGGAAGGTTACAGTTTCGCGAAAGCCTTGTGCTGACACGCCCAGGCCTGTTACCGTCGCTTCACTAGAGATTGTGACAAGATACAACGTTGTGCCGTTTTAGTCGAGAGACAGACAGAAAGGGAACGTCTCTGTTACTCTGACACAGCTATAGAAAGCGCCATGCACTGCACTTTCTCAGATTTCAAATTAAAGAGTGTTTATGATGGTTAGAAACTCAAACAAATATACAAAGAACAAATACAATACCCACATCAAGTATTAATGTTAATCGTATTTAAACCAGAACATAATGCAATAATTATTTCATCACATTTGGTGTCTTTTATTGTGAGAGCCTTCTTAATAATTCAAGGCAACACCGCCCTCTATGGGTTAAGGTGGTTAATAATGGTCATTTACAGTGACCACGAGAACCAACGAGATTCGAAAGATGAGAATAGTCCAGAGTGCATATTAAGTGAGAACAGTGATAATCTTGTTTACATTCAAATGTGACTATTAGCTCAAAATAGTCATTGTTTTAGTTTACAGATGTATCATTTCACATCATGATATGTTTTAACCTGGGATTTTTGTCAAAATGTGTTCTTAAGCAACCTTGCATCTTGAGTTTTCCCATCATCCCACAAAAAGCAAACAAAGAACCTTGACAACATCAGCTCAAGCTGTAGCATGCTCCTGTTTGTGTTTGTATTTGTTTTAATCCTTGACTTTTTAATATATGTAACAGCTCAAAACAAGCTGGCTGGGAATACTGTTGAGATCTGCGAAGACCTCATCACATTGGAAATTTCTTCTCCTGATGTCTGTGACCTCACCCTGATTGATCTACCTGGTATAACCCGTGTACCTGTGCACGGTCAACCTGAGGATATTGGTGGTCAGGTTAGTGTATAATGTGAAAAAAGGGTGGGGGGAGGCTGTTGCTGGGGGTGGGTAAAATAAGCCAAATTTTACATACATAGTCTTCATGTAAGACAAATCAGGTAAATGTAAACAATGATGGTCCAACAATGGTTCAAAAGAACTTCCCATTTGAGTTTTGAACCATGCATAAGCATTTGAACAAAATACACACAACAAACATGTATAACCAATTTAAATGTTAGTTAAATCTTATTTTATTTTAATTACTACGTTGCCATAGGATTAAAAAATAATAAAAAATTAAACCAGAAATGCTTCCGGACCAGTGTTTACATCTTCCGAAGTGTAAATAGTAAACAGTAAACAGTATACTGTTTATATACTATAGTAAACAGAGCAACACTTATTTTGAGTTGCCAGCTTTCACTTAATGTTGTAAGAAAAAATATTTGACAAAGTACAAATGTAAGGCCTTTACTGCTTTAATTTGCAGCAATATATTGCTGATCGATAAAATCAAATCCTCCACTACATTGCATTTACATGGAACATAACATACATTCAATGTTTTATTGTTAACTTCAAATTCTACCCTTGCTGACCATCTTATCTTTTTTAGATTAAAGCTTTAATAGAGAAATTTATTTCCAAGAGAGAAACCATCATCTTAGTTGTTGTACCATGTAATATTGACATAGCAACAACAGAAGCACTAAGGATGGCACAAGAAGTAGACCCAGAAGGACACAGAACTCTCGGTATGTCAACTTTAACATATTTCCGTATGTCTATACACCATGTTTATTTGCAAAGCAAAAGTAATAGCACATACTTTGTGTGAGGGCGACATCCGTTTCATTGGTCGGTGTGTGTAATTTAGAAGAATAAAGTGGTGTGGGGTCATGATCTGTCACAAAACAACACACTGTATTCAATTCTTACTCGTTACTCGTTACTTGTAATCGGAGTTTATCATTTTTTGTCTTATACAGTATGTCAGAAATCCATCCCTGACAGCCTGATCTCACAGCAATTCATAACTATTTTTACCCAAACCATAAACTTAAACATCACTTGCACAAAATGTTTGAATTCATATGAATTAGCCTGCCCGTGAAAAATTTGTGGACTGTGTTGGACTCAACTCAACTTTATTTATATAGCGCTTTTTACAATTTTCATTTTTTTAAAAAGCAGCTGTACATGAGACACATTGATTACAAGTAAAACAACTAAAGGCATATACCTGTAAAAACAAGAAAAAGGTGAAAACAACAAAAGACAGACATACAAATGCTCCACACACACAATATGCATACATACTTACACACATTGCCATAGACGCACACACACACAAACACACTCGCACACACAAAGCACACATTTGAGATAAAGAAGAGAGAAGCAGGGGTCAAATATTAAACGGACTATAAATTCTTATATGCAATATTAATTATGTCTAAAGTCTTGGTTACGTCTGTAACCTCAGTTCCCTGATGGAGGGAACGAGACGTTGTGTCGAGAACGACAGATGGGGTTCGTCCTTGAGAACCAATCAACTCTGACTACTACAGAAAAGGCCAATAAAATTTGGCGAATTAAATTTTTATGCCGGCTTCGTTTTATACCGGACATCCGGGGGCAGAGACCATGCAAATTTCATTCGCCAGCATTCGTTTACCTTTTGTTCTGAAGAGCCTGAGAGTCTCTCACGACTGCAGGGATGCGCTGCAGAGGCCACCTCCTACCCGTGGGGAGGAATATGGTGGATATGGGTATGGTCTCGTCCTTAGAAGCGAACGCATGGAACGTGCGGACTGAGTAGTTAACCGCGAGGTGGAGGTCCACCTGTGGAAGCTCATGGATTACCAAGAGTGGGAACCATTCTCATGAGGATACATCAGATGGAACAGTCCACGGAGGGGGTGTTACAGCGTCCAGTAGCACTAGGTCCGGTTAGAGCTATCTGTGATAGGTCATTTGGTGTCCCGGCCTAAGGGGGAAGGCAGCTCTGCCCAGCCAACCTCCAGGGGGTGCTTGCTTAGTGATGGATGGAATGCCTGTTTTTAACCAGTTTTTGGGTAAGAAGGAAGGTTGGTGAGGTACCAGTTTCTTAGACATGTGTTTTGGTAAGAAAAAAGGTAGATAGCACACTGACCCAACCTCTTGGAGGGTGGGAAGCTGCTTTCACAGGCATACGCCCCCCCGGATGCCAGTCCTACATGTCGCCACGCAGTACGTGGGCTGACACCGGGTTTATGCGAAGGTTGTTAACCCTTGCAAAGGTGTTTGGGCGTAGCCCAACCCTTAGCTCTACAGATATCTGCTAGAGAGGCGCTTCTGGCCAGTGCCCAGGAGGTGGCTATACCCCGTGTAGAGTAAGCCCTCACTGCCAATGGGCATGGGAGATTCTGAGATCGGTATGCCGTCGTAATGGCATCCACGACCCAGTATTCCAGCCTCTGCTTGGAGACAGCCTTTCCCTTCTGCTGACCTCCAACACAGACAAGGAGCTGGTCAGAGCTACTGAAGCTCAGCGTGCGGTCCAGGACACAATAGAGATGGGGTTGGGTCTTGCTCCCCGATTGGGAGCGAGAAGTGGGAACTTTGGGCACATATCTAGGCCTGGGTCTCAAGATAACGTGAGAGTTGCCAGGGCCGAATTTAAGGCAATCCGCGGACACAGAGAATGCTTGGAGGTCCCCTACCCTCTTGAAGGAAGCGAGCGCCATCAGAAGGGCCGTCTTGATCGTCAGGTGAGGAAGATCAGAACCTCCGAGGGGCTCTTGGGAGGCCCAGAGAGGCCCCCCAGGACCCACGTTAGGGTCCCAAGAGGGTATGGAGCAAAGAGGAGGCGGATTCCACCCTCTCGCGCCCCTTAGGAACCTGGTGACCAGGTCGTGCTGCCCTAGAAACTTTCCATCAACTGAGTCGTGATGAGTGGCGATAGCGACAACATACACATTCAGTGTCGAGGGGACTATTAATGACTATTAGTGAATAAACAAATTGATACAATTTATTTGATTTGTTTTTTATAAACAGTGTAACAAATTAAATAAATAAAAATGTTTTAAGTTTTCCCTCTACGCTTTGGCCCCCCAGCACCCCTATTTCCTGCGGCTATGCTAGTGAGTATTACACTTGTCATTATGGTTGTTTCTCACATCTAACAAGGCAAATAATGAAACCAGTGAGTAGAAAATAAATTACACCCAAATTAACAAAAATCACACTAGCTTTCAAAAAATAACAAGCATATCATCACAAACAATTTAAAACATCTACATCTATTTCTTTACTGTATTTTATATTGTCTTATAGATGATCTTTTATGAAGTCAAATTGGGTTTTGCTTGTGTTTACATTGTGTTACATATCCTGTTATATAAATAAGAGAGAGTCATTTCTTCAAAATGGTATGTGCATTGAGTTGATACATCAATGCAGGGCAGGGTAACATCATGGGTAGGTAGCCAGTCTACACTGCAACACCTATTCTTAAAGGTGGATAATGTATTTTAATCAAATGACTGGAGCTTTATGGTTGCTGCTTATTCTAATCTTTTATCTCTTTTTCTTTGCTTGGGTTAGCAATTCTCACAAAGCCAGATCTTATTGACAGAGGAGCTGAGGCTGATGTCTTAAACATTGTGCAGGGCAAAGTCATTCCCCTCAGCAAGGGTTACATTATTGTGCGATGCCGTGGTCAGAGTGACATCAATAACAAAATCCCCCTTGAAAAAGCCATGCAGACTGAAAGAATTTTTTTTAGGAACCACCGTTATTTCAGGTATGTACTCTACAAAACATGTAGCTCACCAGTGCCCCAGTACATATTTCAACTGTGTAATTAAAATATTTAAGATTGCAGCGTATATTATTATTCCCTTTTAAAAAAGGAAGACCAAGAGGCAGGGTTAATGAACTGCAGTTTTCGCAGTTCTTGAATGTGTGAAATGTTTTGAAGGGTCAGGTGCCGTGGAAACTATTGAAATACGACCGCATGTCGTAATGTGCCAGATTTACAAAACAGGGCAAAATGCAATTTAAAAAAAGCGCTGATATTGAAAATTTCTGTGGGTGATTTACTTACAAGGCACACTTGTAAAAAAAACACAAGCTCAATATCTTATTTCTATAATGTCCAATGCAATCTACCAAGAGCATCGCACCTTTTTTTGGGTGTTAAATTAAGATGCAGATACCAGTATAACGATGAGCGGAAACCTTAGTCATATTGACTGGTTAATTTAAAAACTTTTCCCTAATCAAGTTTGTGTCTGATTCCTAAAAATTCATATGCAATAAGGTCAGTCGCACAAAAAGCACAAACGTTTAAGCGCTCATTTTCACTGAGGGTCTTTACTAAATACAGAAAGTAGTTTTTTTGAGCCAAAAGGCACATTTGCTCTGCCACAAGCTGTTAGTAAAGATTTGCTGGTAAAGTGGCAACAAGATGCAGTGTCTTGTTCCCTTCTTGGATAAAATATAACCAAAATATTCCTTTGTGAGTAAGCTTAATGCTGCATCATGGATTTGATGTTGTGGGAACTTAATACCCACTGCTACATACTGAAGAAAAAAGAATGACTCAATCCAGGATGATGTGGGGTTGTCGTGACCACAGTGCCCCTGCTGTGTAAACCAAGATTTGGGCAGATTTATCCCAACGGCCCGAGTTGTCAATTTAATTTCAGAGAGCCTGGACTGGAAACAAAAATGGCATGAAATACAGTCGTGGCCAAAGGTTTTGAGAATTACATAAATATTTGTTTTCAAAAAGTTTGCTGCTAAACTGCTTTTAGATCTTTGTTTCTGTTGTTTCTGTGATGTACTGAAATATAATTGTAAGCACTTCATATGTTTCAAAGGCTTTTATCGACAATTACATGACATTTATGCAAAGAGTCAGTATTTGCAGTGTTGGCCCTTCTTTTTCAGGACCTCTGCAATTCGACTGGGCATGCTCTCAATCAACTTCTGGGCCAAATCCTGACTGATAGCAACCCATTCTTTCATAATAACTTCTTGGAGTTTGTCAGAATTAGTGGGTTTTTGTTTGTTCACCCGCCTCTTGAGGATTGACCACAAATTCTCATTGGGATTAAGATCTGGGAAGTTTCCAGGCCATGGACCCAAAATTTCAACATTCTGGTCCCCGAGCCACTTAGTTATCACTTTTACCTTATAGCACGGTGCTCCATTGTGCTGGAAAATGCATTGTTCTTCACCAAACTGTTGTTGGATTGTTGGAAGAAGTTGCTGTTGGAGGGTGTTTGGTACCATTCTTTATTCATGGCTGTGTTTTTGGGCAGAATTGTGTGTGAGCCCACTCCCTTGGATGAGTGAATGGTGTTAGGATGCTTTACTGTTGGCATGACACAGGACTGATGGTAGCGCTCACCTTTTCTTCTCCGGACAAGCCTTTTTCCAGATGCCCCAAACAATTGGAAAGGGGCTTCATCGGAGAATATGACTTTGCCCCAGTCCTCAGCAGTCCATTCACTATACTTTCTGCAGAAGATCAATCTGTCCCTGATGTTTTTTTGGAGAGAAGTGGCTTCTTTGCTGCCCTTCTTGACACCAGGCCATCTTCCAAAAGTCTTCGCCTCACTGTGCATGCAGATGCGCTCACACCTGCCTTCTGCCATTCCTGAGCAAGCTCTGCACTGGTGGCACTCCGATCCTGCAGCTGAATCCTCTTTAGGAGACGATCCTGGCGCTTGCTGGACTTTCTTGGACGCCCTGAAGCCGTCTTTACAAGAATTGAACCTCTTTCCTTGAAGTTCTTGATGAACCTATAAATTGTTGATTTAGGTGCAGTCTTAGTAGCCACAATATCTTTGCTTGTGAAGCCATTTTTATGCAACGCAATGATGGCTGCACGCGTTTCTTTGCAGGTCACCATGGTTAACAATGGAAGAACAATGATTTCAAGCATCACCCTCCTTTTAAAATGTCAAGTCTGCCATTCTAACCCAATCAGCCTGACATAATGATCTCCAGCCTTGTGCTTGTCAACATTCTCACCTGAGTTAACAAGATGATTACTGAAATGATCTCAGCAGGTCCTTTAATGACAGCAATGAAATGCAGTGGAAAGGTTTTTTTGGGATTAAGTTCATTTTAATGGCAAAGAAGGACTATGCAATTCATCTGATCACTCTTCATAACATTCTGGAGTATATGCAAATTGCTATTATAAAAACTTAAGCAGCAACTTTTCCAATTTCCAATATTTATGTAATTCTCAAAACTTTTGGCCACGACTGTATGACTGACTGAGTGGTCACAGACATTTTGACGAGGAGGTGTAAATGAAAATTGATCATTAGCTGTAGCAATATATATATATACAAAGACTTAATAAGTGATAACACCTTTCAGTTCACAAACACTTTTTAAAAAAATTATAAAAAAATCTCCCAATCTATGGTCTACAGACTTCCAGTACAATACAAGATAAACCTGATAAATGAAGATCTTAATTTCTATTCATGGCACTGTGGGAAATGGATGTGTTATTGTCTGGCATTACACATTTAAGAAAAATGAAGTATAAAATAAAAATACTCTCTATATTACAGTCTTCAAGGTTTGGACAACTTGAAAAAATAAAATAAAAAACAATCTTAAATTATTGCTATCACTATTTCATCTATGAGTGATTTCTAAGGTAGCTTGGCTCTGAGACTCTCCCTCTGACGAGCCAACACAACTTGAAAGGAAACCGCATAATAGAATTTTAAGTTCACCTGTAATTTACATTTTTAAAATAAAAATAGTCTACTTCATGTTTTTTCTTCAAAGCTTCCTGCTGAATGATGGTAGAGCATCTACTCAATGCCTGGCAGACAAGCTGACAAAGGAACTGGTGGATCATATTAAGGCAAGGCCTAATTTTTTGCAAAATAACACTCAAAGATGGTCAAAGGAGCAATTTACAAAATAAATGTATCTACTGTAAAACAAAAAGATATGCTTTAAGGTTCTGTTTGATGTGTAGATTAAGTAAACAAGTATAAAGTAAACACTTGCAAATTAGATTAAGATTTACATTTAAATGTATGTATTTGGCAGACGCTTTTATACAGAGCGACTTACATTGAATGATAATATACATTTGTATTTGAGTATATGCAATCCATGGGATCGAAGCCATGACCTTGGCATTGTTAGTGCCACGCTTTAACCACTGAGCTACAGTGAAGCTCTTTTGATTTACATACACTGTACATATGATCATTTGTGTGTGTCATGGAAATATTCTGGACAAATAATCTTTATTAACTTTGACACCACTTTCTGACTCAAAAGACGTGAGGTCTAGTTTCTTGTAACCAATCAATTGAGTTTTTTCTTAGATTATTTTGCAATTTATTGATTGACAATTGAACTCATTGTTTTGAGATCTGATGACTAAAGCCTCTAGTGTTTTCATAGTACCTCTGGCTAGTAACTGTCTGCCCTATATGGTACATCTGATCTATATTTCTCCTGCACACAGAAATCGCTGCCATACTTGACTGAGCAGATTCAGACCAGACTGCTCAATGTGCAAAGAGAGCTTAAAAACTACGAGCAAGGTCCTCCTATGGAAGAGGAGAAGTTGGGACCCTTTCTAAGTACGGTAAGAGATCAACAGTAAATATCATTCAAAAAAATGTAGACTAGAGTAAAACCTTTATTGTTTTTTCTTCCATAGATAACAATGAAGTTTGGTGATTCAATAAATGAACTGAGTAGAACAGGGCATTCAAAACATAAAAACATCTACACTCTTCTACGTCCTGTGTTCAAGACTTGGGACATGCATCTGAGAGAAATGCAAGAAACATGTGAGACATGTTAAAAACATTTTTTACCTGTGGGATCTTTTGATCTTAATGCAATGAAACATGACTCCTTAACCTGACTTATCACTCTTATTATACATTTAGTCACAGAGAAAGTGAAGGAAATGATAGAGATGTACAACGAGATGCATCGTTGCAGAGAGTTATTAACTTTCACTGATTTCTGTGAATTTGAGCGTGTCATTAAAGAGCATGTGGCAGATCTTCAAGACCCAGCTATGAAATTAATGAAGCAAGTACGAGGTACAGTGTTCATCTGATGAAATTACAGTATGTCGGCTGTATGAAAAAATAGAGAATTTGCAAGACAACACATTAACTTGCACGTGTTCAATGTTCAATTAAGGAGAACCATTTTCATTCTTTTCTTTATTTGTTTTTCCCAGAGATCGTTCAGAATGAGTTCAAGGTTGTTTGTGATTCATCTTTTGAACAATACCCTCAACTGAAATACATTGTTTCTGTAAATATAACCATTATTTTAATATAAGTAGAATTTTTTTATTATTTATAAATTATTTTCTCTTTATTTCATTTTTTTCGTTTTCTTCTTAGAACATGATTATTGGCATTCAGTCAAAACAAGAGACCAAAGTGGAAAAAAGAATCAAAGAGTTTATTCATATGGAGCAACTGGTCTTTACCCAGGACAAAGTTTTACAACAGAAACTAAATGACTCTGATGTCCCTAAGAAAGCTGGGTTGGACACCAGTGATGTCACCCACTATGAAGATGATGATAACATTTTTAATTCCAAAGCCTGTGCCCTGTTGGATACCAGAAATCTAACTCCAGACAAACTGGTTCTCTATTATGAGGTGGGTTTAAACTTATAGCAAGCCTACTTAAGCATTTACTAATGAGAACTAAGGGTGTTTGAATGACTAGGATAAACTAGTATGACATAGGAAACATGCCAGATATGGTTCATGGTAGTAATTTTTATTATAATGTAATCAACAAATAATCAAATAAAAATTATTACATGTCCAAAGTATAATTTTGCCTGACCATTTTGCTGCAGTGTAATAAAAAATACCCATCACAAGAAATGGAGTTTTAGAGATGTTTTCTAGCCATCACTATTTGGCTTGTTTCTCAGATATTTTTTTTGCACACATTCCTGCTTCCAGGACACAAAATAAATAAAAAACTGACTGTTTACTTGCTGCCCTTTAACAGATGCAAATAAATTCCCAAAATGTCCTTAAGTTTATTTTAACGGTGATGGATACAGTGATTCACGCTGTGTCTTCTTACAGATAGTCTATCAACGTCTCACAGACTATGTGCCCATGCTGGTAACTCTCTTCATGCTGAAGGACCCAGCAAAGATTTTGCGCCATCAAACGATGGAACTGAGAATCGAGGCAGATTTGGTCAAATTGCTCAGTGAAGACTCAGAGAGAGAATGCAAGAGGGCTGATCTGAAGCAACGTCTGGAACGCCTGACGCAAGCTCAAGATCTGATCAGTAGCAGACTCTAATACTGCTATCTGATACAACACGAATCAGAATCAATTTAGCATCAGGCAAATGTAAATCATAGATTTTTATCAATTTATGAATAAACACCATAATATTGAACAGAATATTATGTTAAGTATGTTAAAATACGAAAGAGTGCTTTTGCTTTATACTTTGTTGACCTAATGAACACTTACATTAAATTCCTGCAAATGACTACCTAAACAGCTATTACATTTTTAATGAAAAGCGAAACATATCACCAATCTTCAGGATAATACCAGGGGTTCAACATAAAACAACAAGTGGAATTTGATTATGATTAAGGCTGTCATATTATACTGTATAATTATTACTGTCAAAAGATTTGCTATTACTATATACAATTCAATATCAACAGAAAGCAATATATATAAATAAATGTTTTAGACTTGTTAAAATAAAACTTGTTTATTTTGTTTGGTTTGTTTTCTCTTTTTGAATCACACTTAAGTGCACAGAGGCAGAGAGAGTTTGTAACCATGTTTCAACTATGTGTAAAACTGCTATCAACTACTGGGGTGTCAACCAGACAAGCTACATTATTTGCGATATCAACATTTCTGTAGTATGAATGTACATTATTCTGCTTATTACATGGCTACAATAAAAAGTGAAATAAAATATTGATTTGAGTCACTTATTGTTGTTTAAACAACCCATATAGAACTCAGCTAACCAGTTATAATCCTCTAAGAAGTTTTGTGAAGTTGGTCGAACAAGCCTTCACTTTTGGGAAGTGGAGTAGGCTGACCCCTAAACAGTTTCTGTGGGGGAGGGGTGGGCTGTAGACAGCCCTGCCGGCTCTGTCCTGGCTTCCAGCTCGGTCATCTTTGACTCCTTCTCCGCCCTAGTGCTACTTAGTCGCTGCGATGCCCTGGTCTACAGGCTGAAATGTGATATAAATGCAGCTAGCCTGTCTGTCTTGATTTAAGGACTCCTAAATGTTTGTGTTAAAAGTATTTCATAAAGCGTTTTAGCACTAAAACTAGCTCTTAAGTCTGTGAGAAGTCTCTTCTTCCTGAGACGGCTGAGGAAGTTTGGCATGAACCACCACAACCTCACAAGGTTCACACGATGGACAGTGGAAGGGGCCCTAAAGTGTGGCTGCATTTTGCAAAATCAGAAAAAGACAAGGCTAAGTGTAATTATTGTGGCAAACTATTATGTTGCAAAACGGTGTCACCAGCAATATGGCTAAGCATCGGTTGGTTCATCATATCGAATGACAAGATGCACCCTGTTTGATGCGTTGCCGATGACACTAGTGCAGGGACAATGCCGGACATCAATGTTACGTCTTTTTTTGCGCAGTAAAATTCTCCTTCCTGTTTATTTTATACTGCTACAGAAATCCGATAGTGTATTTTCGTTGTTAAATCATTCTACATATTTATTTAATACTGCTTGTACAATTTGTTAGGGTATTGCGCTGCTAAATCTGATAAGGTTGGACAATTCAACAGAACACATGCTATACCTGAGCTCCATCTCCCTCGTTTCCAAAGAAAGGCTCAACCAGGACACTTTTTTGTGTTCAGCTGTGAGTAATGGGACAAAATAAATATTTTTGATCTTTCTTGACTTTCATTGATTTTTCACAGCGTTGGAATCGAAATAAGAATCGTTTAGAATCAAATTTGGAATTGGAATCGATAAATTTAAAATGAAGCCCATCCAACCCTATTTAAATATCACAATCTTTTATCAGCACAAGGCCAATTATATAATTATATTTATTTAACTAGACACATTATTAAATAAGAACTCACTACCTCTGAAAGTCGAATGTATACACTGACGAAAATTATAAAGCAACACTTTTGTATTGACCCATTTCATGAGCTGAACTCAAAGGTGTAAGACTTTTTCTATGTAAACAAAAGGCCTATTTCTCTCAAATATTGTTCACAAATCTGTCTAAATCTGTGTTAGTGATCACATCTGCTTTGCTGAGATATTCCATCCACCTCACAGGTGTGGCATATCAAGATGCTGATTAGACAGCATGATTATTGCACTGGTGTGCCTTAGGCTGGCCACAACAAAGGGTCACTCTAAAATGTGAAGTTTTATCACACAGCACAATGCCACAGATGCCCCAAGTTTTGAGGGAGCGTGCAATTGGCATGCTGACTCCAGGAATGTCCACCAGAGCTGTTGCCTGTGAATTTCTCTACCAGACTTCTTCTCCAAAGGCGTTTCATAGAATTTGCCCGTCCATTCAACCGACCTTGCAACCGTAGACCAAGTGTGTTACCACACCAGCCAAGGACCTCCACATCCGGCATCTTCAGCTCCAAGATCTTCTGAGACCAGCCACTCGGACAGCTGCTGCAACAATCGGTTTGCACAACCAAAGAATTTCTGCACAAACTGTCAGAAACAGTCTCAGGGAAGCTCATCTCCATGCTCGCCATCCTCATTGGGGTCTCGACCCGACTCCAGTTCGTTGTCTTAACGGACTTGAGTGGGCAAATGCTCACATTCGATTGCCGATTGGGACTTTGGAGAGGTGTTCTCTTCACGTATGAATCCCGGTTTTCACTGTACAGGGCAGATGGCAGACAGACTGTATGGCGTCGTGTGGGTGAGCGTTTTGCTAATAATCTGGATCAGCATATACAACAGCGTGTTCGAGTTCCTGCAGATATCCAGCAACTTCGCACAGCCATTAAAGAGGAGTGGACCGACATTCCACAGGCCACAGAACCTGAACAACTCTATGCGAAGGAGATGTGTTGCACTGCATGAGGCAAATGGTGGTCATGTACGTACACACACACTATAAAAGAGAACATGTTGCGTTTCCCTCAATCAGTATATTGTATGTGATAGCAAAGGAAAAAAAAAAGTTCACCGGTCACAACATGAGAAAATACATAAAATAAAATGCATAACCTGCACATTATACAATAATATTACATGAGATGACATCTAGCATTGCTTCCAACTGAGCAGATTACAGGCATGAACTGGTAAAGGCAAATTATTGTTTGGATGAGACAAAAATAAATGACTATCATCCGAACATGTACATCAAATCAATAACGAGATACTATTAATCACTGTCTTACATATTTTTTGAAATGCTGTAATTGAACCGCGGTAATTGAACCGTGGCAACCATTGCACAGGAAGTCTAAAATACATTCAGGAGTGATGTAAACACAAAAGTGAGAATGAATGATAAAGAAAACCAGTAACAGTGTTATCACCAACAGCCGGGTTACAGCATAAACAGCTTAGTTACTTTGCACAAATCACACAAATATTTGCAGCATAGCAACAGAGTTACTCATGTGCACCGAGTGTCGCTCAATCTTACTCTTATTTTTTTTACCACTCAAGTACATTATAACAACAATAAAAATTTCCAAACAATTATTTAATTCATATTCTTATAAGTAGTGTTGGGAATAGATTCCAAAAAGAATCCATTTAAAGAATCGACTTCTCTTTAAAAGCTTTCATAAGCATAAGCCCCGCCCCTTAGCTGATGTTATCAGTCATCTAAATCACAATTCTTTCTTGTCTAAAACAGTACAGAATTTAGAAAAAAACTGATGGATGAAGTCTAGAGCTGTGGAATGACACAAAATATTCTGAAAGATTAAAAGCCAAAGCTTTGTTTGCACAGACATTGCAGATATAATTACATTTATTCAGACATTCAACAAATCACATTACGTACTCGGTTACTAAGTAGCATAAGCATACTTGCTCCACCACATCTTTAAACCTGGAATTGCTGTAAAGAAGTTATAAGAATTCAGATCTTGAATTTCTGTTCATGAAAAGTATTTGACATTTAAAAAGTACTTATAGTATATTATACAATATATAAATGATTGTCCATAGTACATTTCAAAATGTAATGCAGCATGCTTTGTTCATAATACAGTTTTTTTCTTCAAGAGTATATATATATTTTGAATTTGAATTATATAATTTGAATTATTAATTTAATTTTTAAATAAATGCTTCTATAACATCTGATTCCTCGTTTCAATATTTCAGTAATTGGGGTGCGAATAAATGATAATTATAAATGTATTATTAAATGAATGTCACGCAAATACCTAACAAAGACTTTTAATTTGAAACATATTCCAAACATATTTGAAACTTATTTACAAGTAGGAATTTAATTAGAAAGTAAAATAATTTTTACTAGTAAAAACGCAATTACGATGAGTAACTTTGGGGACAATTAAAGCTAATTCGGCTTCCCATTAAAGTGCCTATTAAACACTAACGTTACTCCGTATGTAGAAGAATCGCCTGTTTTGTTACCTGTTTCAAAATAGCGGGAAAGAGCCGCTAAAGGTTGCTTTCACTTTTCAATATTTTTTCTTTTCTTTTGTTTAATGGCAGTTGGCAAACCAGCTTTTGGTGCATATCCGCCACCTACTGGGATGGAGTGTGAAGACCAAGGAGGAGCAAGTGGAAAATACTACCAGACCTAATAGTCCTAAAAAAAAAGATTTACAGCCTTAAATTCTGTGTATCAAGCGTGACTCTCTCAAAACCCTTAATAAAATAGGGTATATTTTAGATTCTTTCTGTGCATTCTGAAATAATTATTTAATTGTTACCTTAACTTTCAATTCTTTGAGTTCTTCGATAATTTGAGCTCTCTCCCTGCTATATGCCTCACAATGTATTAACACGTGCTCCACTTTTTCTGTCACCCCACAGTGCTCACACCCGCTCCTTTCACTCCCTACCTTGACTTGGATACTTAAAAGGTGTCTTTCATTTGACTCCTTATTCCATTTCTTTTGCCATATTCTTAAAGAGTAGGTAGCATGAGATCATGAAAATGACATTTCATGCAGTCTGTTATGTTGCCGTGTATGAAAGTAAGCTGTCTGCCAAGTTGTAAGTCCGTAGGTGAATAAATAACAAAGTTATTTGCATGTAAAAATGGGAGTCGACACTGAATCACACAAACGAGATGTGAACTAGTACACCCGCATATCTACGTCACTATACATAATCCCCGCCTATGTTTTGTTGAGACTGATCTCTCCTCCCCCAAACACTGTCGCTCGTTCGTGATGCTTGTGTATCATGTCTAGAACCTGTGTTCTACGGTGTGAAACTAAGTCCGTCTTAGTTCAACAACCAAAGGAAGAACGTCTGAGGGAAAAATGGTTACAATTAATTTTTCGAAAGATACCAATGGAGTATAACCCAAGGGTTTAACTGTGCGCGCGTCATCTCACCGAAGATTGCTTAATAATATTGGTGCGTTCACTGCAAGGTATGTGAAACGACTATCCTTGAAAGAGGGGCAATACCAACTCTATTTGGTGTTTAGCTTATGCATATAACGCTAACATTAGCATGTACCGTTATTTCTGGGGTGTTACAGTTTGTTTATCTGGCTATTAATAATGACTACATACTACAATCATTTTTCATAACGTTGACTTTCTGAAATGCTCTATGTACCATGGCAACGCACAGTTAAGACGAAATAATAGTATTTCTAACGTATTAACAGTATTTTAAGAAAAAATAATATTTTATTTCATTGATGAGCAAAAGCACAACATGCATGTTGTCACACTAAGAGTTTTTATGACAAGAGTTGTCACTTGCCACTGACAAACATCCTGCTCCAGTAGTGGTGGAGTTTGTTGTGGATTAGCGTCTTCTGATGCTTCCTCGTCAGACTCGGGCTCAAATTGGTACAGTAAAATCGCCGCCATCTCTAGCTACACATATAATATAAATGACATCCAACCACATGTAAATTGTATAACTGTTATGATGGTAGTGGGGTTCCATTTGCACCAAATGATGGACACGTTTGACCAATAACAACAGACTACACCATCTGACCAATCACATGACATAAGGTTAGCGGGTAGGCGGGACCTAGACGGATGAATCGCGGAACAAATCATTTGAGAGTCAGTCAAGAAGTAAGGTACGAATAACTGCCTATTATTACGAGATTATAGTGTTTTTACACATTGTATGTACATAAACTTGTTATTGGACACTCCATAAACCAAAGTAGGGCCTAGAAAACCATATGCTAGGTACTCTTTAAAACAGCTTTCTTTATTATACACTTCCCTTTCAGCTTTGCTTAACTGTATCTTAACTGTATCAACTTCATTCTTCTTCAATCCCTCCCTTGACATTTTATCCACCGACTCATTCCCTTCCGCTCCTACGTGAGCTGGTACCCATAGAAATGTAATATATGTATCTAGCGGATTAATTTTGGATCTGTAATATGTCCACTTATCAATTGAAAGCACGCATGCGAGGTTAACTGAAACTACGGATCCTCGTGAGGGTCAAGGGGGACATCAAATATTCTTCTTTTTATGGCGGGTGGCAAACTTTGGGTACATTTACGTCACCTACTGGACTGGTCTTTCAATTCCCATTTATTTAACCTCTTCCAGTAAGGACTCTCTATCATTTTCATAGGCTGAGCAATTTAATAGAACATGTTCAACTGTTTCTAACAATCCACAATGACTACAATTCCCAGATTAATGTTTACCCATTCTAAATAAAGAGATTTAAGAGCAGTTTGACCAATCAAGTCTTGTGATAATCATGTCCTCTCTTCTGTTACCAAAATTCCCTCTTCCACCTCCCACTTGATTCTGAAAGGGATACAAGTGCCTTCCTCTACCCTCCGCATTCCACATATCTTGCCATTTTCCTTTAATTGCTAATCTGATTTTGACTTTAGCTTAATCTTTGTTTAGCGGTACACTCATTTCTATATTAGATGTTTTCAGAGCATTCTTAGCTAACTGATCCGCTTTCTCATTTCCTTTTACCCCCACATGAGCTGGAACCCACAGAAAACATATCTTGCATCCTATCCGATTTATTCTTAACAAGCTTATTAGGATTTCATGTCTTGTCTCCATGATCTACCACTGATTGGGACATCAAATCAGCAGAACCCATAGGCTAATATTTGTCACGTGATTTGTGATCATTAAAGAAACTGTTCACTTGAAGAAAAAATATGTAGAGAATCAAATAAATATAAAAAATAAATTATATTAAATAAAGGAAATTAAAGAAAGGCAAATTTTATAAAATAGCCAAAGGGTAAATAAAATATAGATAATCAGTACCCTTGCATAATGGCTTTTTCTGGGGTAAAAATTTGTAAAGTAAATATAAGAAACACTTTTCAATGTTTGAATAGGATGGCACCGGTGAGCTTTTGGGATGCCAGAGTCAGCAGACTTATTTTTGTTCACCATTTTACATAAAAAGAAGAAAGTAATATATCAGCGATATGACAGATCCCCTTTCATTGCTGAGCACATTGTTAAGCCAAAACAACTCGATAATGTTATATGACCACACCTACGTTTTCTTTCTATGGTGTCAGAAAATCTCGGCAGCGCATTGCATACATTTCAAATTGATGTCAAAATGATTTTGCATTCTCCTCCAGCTAAATTTAGGGCAGAACCAACTAGTAAATGTCAATGTCATAATTTTAGGCTTTTAATTACATTTAATCTCAATCCTCATAGCCCTTCTCTAAACTGCAATCCTGTATTAAAGCATATAGAGCTAGGTTTAAGGAAGTCACTATGATACTCAATGAGCAATGTCAAGTGTGTAGGCCTATTAGCGAAATGAAAGACAATAGACAAATATGATACAATGCATGTTTTAGTATCAATGTTGAAAGAGTTTAGTATGCTTAGATTATCTCGATTTAAAATAAATGACCACAAAGGGGCAATATAAGTGCACTTACTGTATATGTTTGCCCTTTTGTTAAAGATATTGTAACTAGACCATCCTATAGAAAATTACTTTTAAAATAGAACCAAAGATATTGAATGTCTTTGACAATCTTAATCATTTAGATTTTATGGTGTAAGAGTTAAATAGTAGATTTAAATATGAAGAATAATATACAGTTTATATTCCGGGGAAAAAACATAACATGATGTGAATTCTAAGCAGAAAAACGTGTCCAAAAGAAGTAAAATGTCTGATTCCATCCATTTAACATCAATATACATTGCTATATACATCCATATTGTAGACTTGTATACTCATAACACTTAATCTTTGCATTCACATTATGCCTGCAAAATGTATCGAAAAATGCTTCCTGGATCGGGTCCACATTTGTGGAATGAGCTGCCTGCTGCTAAAATCAGCAGATTCTGTCGCCATCTTGAAGAATCGGCTGAAAACACATCTCTTCCGTAAACCCCTGACTGATTATTTCTGATTTCTACATCTTTTCTACAATATTTTCTACATCTTTTCTACAAACATTTGTTTAATTTAAGGAAATTCTGGCATTTACACAAAAAAAATGCAGTTCATCACTTTCCTGTTTTATTTCATATTTTATCTCATCTCAAATTTTATTTAATTTTTTCCAGCTTTCCTTTGCCCGACATTGTGGTGCCATAATCAGACAAGTACCAAAAAACAAAAAAGACAAAATGGTTAAAACCTAACCCTTTTGTATCTTTAAAGGTGATAAATGCATTTTGACACAGTATAAAATATGTATCTCTCAGCATATTGTGAAAAGACAGCCATAAATAATCAATTTGTAATTTAAATTCCTCAACATATGTATACATTTGTTGATGTATGCATTTGATATTTTCTGGAGACCAGCTCGTACTTAAACTTTAAGGCCATTACCAGCAGCATAAGGAATGGTATAGACAACAATAAATTGTTGTCTTATGATAAAATATTGTTCAGAGAAGAAAAAAAAAACATAATGTGTCTATGTGCTCACAAAGAGAAAAGATTCCAGCTCTCACAAACTAGCACAGGGTTCAGTGTTATTTAAAACTGCCCATGTCAACCATCACACGCTTTGAGTATATCTTGACTGTCCGTAAAGATGTTCGGTTGAGTCCCCAAACTGTTGCATCTAAATTCTTTGTTCGCCTATTATAGCATGCAAATATCGGGTATCTGCGCACTGGTACTTCAAGTTCAACTTCAAACATCTGTTGTTCTTCATAACGGAATACACCTCTTCTGCTTTGGCTCTCTCTGCCTTTAGTCCTCTATGTGCATGAAAGTTTTGACAGACCATCATATTCCTTCACTGTTCTACCTCTCAGCATGGATCTTGTATCGAAGGACAAAGTAGGCAATGAGACGAAGTGACACAAAGAAGATGCCCAGCACGATAAAATCCAGGTAGAGCTTTGCATCTTCAACGTCCAGCTCCTTCAGAATAGCATCTGATTTCTGAAAGTGGCATGTCTCATCTTTGTCACAGTGCAAGTCTTCACGGTCAAGCCCGTAAATGGATAAAATGACTCCTTCAAAACCATATCTGAAAGTCAAAAAACATCTACTTTAGAAGAAGACCACTGAAAACATTATATATTGTTTTCTTTTTTTAATGCTGCTTGCTATTTGACAAACAAGTTAATACCCAAATAGATCACAGAATCTACTATATCAAACTGCTAAAGCTTTATGATATTGGTGCCGTTTACTAAGTTTACTAAAACTAAAACTTTGAAAACGTTTCGGTTCATTGAAATCAAATTAAATATTGACCTCACACGATTGGAAAAACCTAAAATAAATGAAAAATGTAAATGTTACCTTAAAAATAAACTGAAATACGTTTAAAGCACTAAAATTATAATAATAAACAAAAACTAAAATAACGTAAGAACTAATCTAATATAGCAACATAAAAAATAAACAAATAATTATAGAATGACAAAAGCACATAACAAAATGGCTAAATCTTGATCTAAAATTAACATAAAAACTAAAGATCTAAAATATTAATAAAATAAAATAACAAAATATTTAACTAAAACTTAAATAAATAATAAAAAATGCTGTGCAGTGTGGGATATATCTCCTAAAAATACATTTACTAAATGTAGCTAAAAACAAACTTTTTCTTTAAAAGAACATACACAAGATAAATAAAATATATGTCAAATGTTCTTTTCACTTTGTCATTAAGTATTAAGAATAGCGGTAATGTTCATGTTTCTAAGGACTCCTCTTTCAATCAAATACAATCAAATATGGTACTTTTAACAGTTATTAAAATGAGACATCATATGAAACCCCCACTTTTCTGTGTTTAAGTGCTATGATTGGGGCCCGGGTGCATCTAGCAACCCAGAAAACGTGAAAATAAGAACCCAGTAAATTTCTTTTGATGTGCCTTTCCCTGATTTCGCTCCAGTTGTGATGTCCAAAGACAGCAGTGGATTTATTCATTTTTTTGTAAGTAAAAACCTGCACGAATCACTTCAAACCGGAGGACTTTTTCAACCTGGGACAGCACAAGCAGGATTAGCTTCCAAAGTTGTTGGGGGCGGGGTCCGCTGTTACTCATTATCATTTAAAAAGACATGCACTAAAACAGGTAGCTGTTCTTGAAGAGGCAAGAAGGGTTTTCAAAACATGTTCCAGTCAATTTATGAAGACCCTAATAAATCATACCAACTTGTTGAAAGTGGTCATATGAGGAGACCTTTAAGTTTTTTTCCTGACAGTGGATGCTGTACCTGACATAAGAAATGTATGATATCCACTGGAGGTATTTTGGAATGGTGTCAAAACTGACAAAGAAGCCTGAAAAGAGTAGCACGGGAATGGCAGTGACCGGACCAACAAAGGTGGCTACCTGTCAATGAAATAATAATAATGGACATTTGCAACAATTTTCCCAAAATGAACATTAAACAACATATATTTTGCAGGAAGACAAATGCACATGTATTTACTTGTAATGATGTAGATGCTGCCCCTATCAGCAGTCCGAGTGACTGTGCCACAAGTGAAGTGAGCGTCCCTAAAGCCAGGAAAAGAATGAAGCGAACAGCATCTGACGGCTGAGACGTCATCCAGTACACAATGCTGCAGTAAGCCACAGGGAACACAATCTGTAAGATATCAAAGACGATTCAGTTTAGCCGTTTAACCCATAACAACATGAATTATTTGCTCCATCAAGTTTTTCAAATATCAATTCATTCAGTGACAGGGTTAAAATAAAATAGTTAGCTAGTTAAAATGTATTTAGATTTCTATTTTTTCTAGGTTGAAAAAAATCACAGGCTTTGCAACCCACTGTATCTAAGTTTTTGTTTATATTTCTACCATATTATTATAGTATTATATAAAATAGAATATAACTTTATTGTTATTATATATTTCGATTATTATTATAATAATTCAAGTAGAAATAGTGTTGTTGTTAGAAACGCAAATTCCTGTAATGTTACTACAGGCTTTGGCTAAACCGGTCAAAGGGTCGAAGCAAATCCCCTTTGAGCTCCAACAACAAACCGAATGTAGTGATTCCCCTGCTCTCTCTGTCCTCTTTTTATCCTGTTAGGTGTTAGTATTACGAGAAAACCCTAACCTAAATCTCATTTTACGTTCAATACTATTAATAGATCTGGGATATTATTTTAGACATTGTTTATTAGATGGCAGTGTCTGCATGTGCTATACTATGATCCTCATGTTGTGTAAACTGACAAAAGTGCTTAACAATTGTGCTTCAAATTGTTCATGAGTTGTAACAAGCAAACATAACAGCACAGTGGGAAACCTCTTGTTTATTTGTTTCGCATGAAGAGTCCTGTTACCTGAAATGGGACATCCGCCATTGTTTTGGCTAAGTAATACGCCTTCAGGCTGTACCAGTAATTCAGGTGTTCTCTTAAAAAGACGCCCATCTCAAGGGGAACTACAGCAACAAAAAAAAGAGAGAAGAAACGCATGCATTGTAGCAAGTTGTTTTCCTGAGTCATCATGGTACTGAAATAGTTTACCAAACAATGTGCTACAAAGTCTTTTTTTGCATTAAGAATAAAATGGAACAGAATACAAATGGAAAATTATAAATGAAAACACGTCACACTTACAGGTGAGAACTGTGGGCATCAAAGCTGCAAACATGAGGAACAACATGGAGAAGAACAGAAAGCCAGAGTTGCTGAGAACTTTCTTGGCCTCGTTTCCAATTCCCATGTACAAAAGACCAATCAGTATTCCAATCCCAAGATGAGAGATTATGCGTAAGTGGGTCAAAACCTAAAACAGACCATTTCCAAATCAGCACAGTATACTGTATATACATCTTTTTAATGTGAATAGTATGAAAGATACGTAATGTTGTTTGTTTATTTATTTTGGAGCTATACTTAAATTCCAGACCTTGCTAGTATTATTAAAAAGGAAAATGCTAATAACAATGTGGGGCATAATGCACTGCTGTGTGTTGTCCTCTAGGTGGCAGCGCTGCTTACTGAATCCCTCATGATGCTTAGAAAGGTTCTCTTGAAGAGGATGCGGAACTGCGTCAGGCAGCTGGCCGAGAAACTATGGCAACCCTCAGATGAGGTGCAGTCCTAAAGATAACAAAAACAATATTACAGAGCAATGACAGTGTTAGTGCAATGTTACGATTTAATAACAGAATACACATGTAAGATAAAGGCATTGGGCTATATCATTTACTTCATCAGGCGGTCTGTGCCACAGGAAGGGGTTATGGACCCCGTTAACGTTCATTTCACTCTTGTAGTCTTTCTCATACTTTTGTTCCTGCACAGCCTTCACTAGCCGAGCCGTCTGGTCACCGTACTCACCAGAGGCCACCTCCATGACTAGAAAAAATCATTCAAAAGTACGAAAATAACATGTTTTGCTTATTTGACAGGATCTAAGAGTAATGTCTTGCTAATGCCGAGTTGACAGATTTTTCTTTGCATTGTGACATTATTTAAGATGAAGTCATTTGTAGTCCACTAGAGGCACTGAACTGAATTGCAGGACAAAGAAATAGAATAGATTTCCAAAACAAATTGTCTTTCATTGGTTGGACAATCCTAAAAACAAATGAATGTCATTGGTTAAGCAAAGTTTTATTTAAAAAGTGCCACCGTGTTTACTTTTTAAGGGAAATCAGAAATTATTATATTGTATAGCATGTTTATACTATACATTATACAAAGTTCCTGATCAACTGTCCAGTTTTATTTACTCACCAGACACATTTTCATTTACATATCGCACTTTTTCAGTGTTATTTTTGGACTCTGTGTACAGAGAGTGATGTTTTCTTACTGAAGTCTGCAGGGTTGTGATAGGTGGGGCAGTTGAGTCCCAGTTCTCTTAGATAAGGAATGAGGCTTGATACTCTTCCCCGGTATATACACTGACCCTGACTGAGGACATATAGCTAGAAAACACCAAGAGTGAGCTGTTAGACAAGAGACGTCATTTTAAACTGTAAAAACTGTAAATACGTCTTTACAGAATGAGAAGGTTGGACACAATTGGACTAATATATAATGTTCACCTTATCAAAGAGTTCAAACACTTTGGCGCTAGGCTGGTGAATTGTGCATACGACCGTCCGACCCCCTTGAGCGAGAGCTTTCATAAGAGAGACCACCTGATAGCACGATGAGCTATCCAATCCACTTCAGGGGCCCATTGCAAAATAAAAAGGAAAATTACAGAGTTAGCAGACATCGACATGCTAAATATTATTTTAAAAGCTCTTTGTCTTAGCCGTGGGGCAGCAGTAACGCAGGTGTTCCTGATACATCACAGCTGCTCCCATGAGAGTACAGGTTTATATCTGGCCTGCGTCAAGTTCCCATCCAGTTCACCTTTAATACCCTCAATAAATGTTTTAATAATTAATTATTAAATTAATGTTATATAATTTGTATTTTTATCTAGGAGGATAGCTGAATTTTGGCTATTCTACATACACTAAAACAATATAAAAACATAGAACTGTCCTGTGTAACTGCACATAGCTCTGACATCATAAGGCTTTATGATTGTTCATGATTATTGAATGCACTGCTGTTACGTAAATTACAATTCTGTTTTGCCCTCAATGAAGGATATTCTGTTTATCCTTGGCTAAACATAGCAATTATGTAAATGAGATTTCTGCAATACCATTTTACGTCAAAACATATTTAGTTTGTCCCTCTCCAAAGACTTAGAGAATCGTTTTTGTTCTTGGAGGAAAATCCCAGTGGAAGACATAGTCAGAATTCCTCAGATGATAAGCTTAATAGAGTCCACAGAGACCAGATCACAACTGTCTTACCAAACCACAAACGGGAAGCTCGTAAGTGAATATGCAATTAAATATCACTCACAGATTGGAAAAACATAATTTCCACATAATGGAGAAACATAATGATCGTCGGCTTTCTCTTTTTTGCTCTTTTCACACGATTAGAGTTATATTTTTTGGGTCACATCATCGTGTGCCACTCAGAGGAGTCGAATTGATATGGTCCTTCTATGCATATCATTACACGTGTGCGCATGTAGGAGGCTTACCTTGTGGGCTCATCAAAAAACATGACGGGTGGGTTGTTGACAAGCTCCAGAGCGATGGCGAGTCGTTTTCTTTGCCCCCCGGATAGGTTAGATGTGCGGGTCTTGGCACATTCTAACAAGCCGAGTGCCGTCAGGATTTCTCTCACCTGAACAGCAGAATAACAAACAAGCAGAGGGCTTTTCAACGATCAATCGTGAACCAATCGCATCCAGGATAAAAGTTTGTGTTTACATAATATACTGTATGTCTGCGCATTGTGCATATTAGTTTTGTATTTATAAACACATACATGTATATATTTAAGACAATACATTTTCAAAAAATGTTTATATATAATTTAAACTATAGATAAATATATACATGCAACTTTTTCTTAAATATAATATATATAAAATATATGTGTGTGTGTGTGTACATTATGTGTTTAGAAATACAAAAAAAAACAGTGCCCTTGGCACCCTTGGAAAATATGAGCAGAAAAGGCTGTAAAAATAAATCGGCATTGTTTCTCCTCTGATCTTTTATTTGAAAAATCAACAATATTCCAACATGTCATTAAAGTAAAACAATTTGAAATGGGGGGAATATAACATTATAAAAAAATATGTTTATCTTATACACCCTGGTAACAATTCCTGGCACCCTTACAAATTCTTATGAGTAAACATCTCATATTCCCATTGAGTCCACCAAGGTGACTAGAAACGTGATGTTGTCCAGTAATGACTTCTTGTTGCACAGTAGAATAAATATTAGTTACACAAACCCCACCCCTTAAACATTATTACAATAGATAAAACCAAAGAATGTAGTTGTTGTGCAATGATGTGGAATATAGTTCTGTAGAGATACACAAAATACAAAATGGCTTTAAAGGGGACATTTCATGAAAAACAGACTTTTCCATGTTTAAATGCTAAAATCTGGTCTCTTGTGCATCTGTCAACTCAGAAAACGTGAAAAAAGACAAATCCTTAACTTTTTTTATGTGAGCCTATCTCTGCAAGCCTTTGAGAAAACGAGCGCTTCAGAAAACGCGCTCTTTCTGACGTAAGTAGCCGTTCTTATTATAATATTTCCGCCCCTTGTTCTGAACGCGTCCATCCATTGCGCCGCCGCCATTGTTGTTTTCACATGTGTGAAGTTCTAACACCATGGCAAAAGTAGCAAAGCTTACGAACTGTTGTGTTGTTGGCTTCACAGAACAATGTTCCCAGCCTTACGGGAGACAGAGTTTAATGGATTTATTGAGTTTTCAATGGAAATCATCCACACAGAGCAAGGCAAAGCTGCAAATAAAGACATTGTAAGTACAGGTATTTTTTAAGTAAAACCCCAGGAACTTGCGGCAACGTAAAGTAGATAAAATGTCACTGTGACACGTTTGTCTGTTCACTATTAGAATCCGATGTCTGTGGCTTGTAAAAACACAGATGGAAAATTGCAGTAATCAGTTGAATTTTGGGGTCAGAAAGCATATAATAAAAATAAAGGAAAACAGCACCTCACACCACAAGTTATTTGGGACACTGTTCAAGAAACAAATCTTCTGCTCTCATGCAAAAATAAAACTCCACCAAATTAATCTGTCATACTGGAACTTCAACCAGGACTGGGTTCTATGGCCATATGAAATGAGAAATAGTTATTTTTAGGCAGCAATAACACAAGATAGGTTTGGTGCACACAGGGATAAAAAGTGACTTATATCCATTGTTAAATATGTCGCCAGATCTTTATTGTTGTGAACGAACTTTTATGCTATAGGTCCTGGACATCTTGTTCAGATACATGGCATCATGTTTTATATCAAATTCAAAAAAAAAAAAATCTAAACCTGACTTGTTCTGCTTTATATACTATAATGGATCTTGGTTAGATCTTCCATCAGCACACTGGTTCAGAATAAACATTGAAATCAACAAAAAATATATCGCTGAACGCAAAATCAAGATCCAGCCTTACCCATCCCAGTTCCCTGATCTGAACACTATAGAAAATGAGTGGGATGGACTGAAGATAAGACAGCACCAACATTTGAAAGATCGTAAAAGATACGGTATGAATGAATGGACTCGGATGACTTGCCATATATTCTCAATCCTCGAAAGACATTAAAGAAAAGACTCATTTTCATGCAAATGGAGGTTGCAGAAAGTTTTGGATACAAGGGTGACAATAATTTTGACCAGGGTGTAGTAGAGAAAACAAATGTTTTCATTATGTGTTATTCCCCCCACTTCAAATTGTTTTGCTTTAATGAAATGTTTGAATAGTTTAGATTTTTGACAAAAAAATCAAAAAGAGAAACAAAGCACATATATTTTTACAGCCTTCTTTGCTCATAATTACCAAGGGTGACAATAAAAGTGGAGGGCACTTTAAATATGCACCGTACACAGACATATATTATGATGTTAACACAAACTTTTCAGGATGTGATTAATCGCAGTTAATCGCTGAAGGATGTAAACAAAACATTTTCAGCCTAGCATCAGAAATTGAAACATGTAAACATATATTGTAAAAATAAAGTTCAAAACTTGCTTTGAATGCCCTAATGCAGTAAAAAACAACAAGAAAAAAGATGTGTGATTGTGAAAGCACAGTTTAAGTCAAATGCATAATGCATAATGTAAATCCACAAGTTTTTCAAAGCATGTTACGTAGTTTCATAGAAAGAATCCTTGTGAAATAATGTTTGAGAAATACTGTGTGTAAGCACAAAGGTGCTAAAGATCAGGCTGCACACATGTAACTGGGTGGGAAGCTTCACACGCCTCTCACTTACCATTTCACGTCTGCCTTCATCCTTTTCCTGGAGTTTGAGATTAGCTGATACCTGAGGAGGGAGATTTAGAGCATGATGAGCATTAGCGGGCACAACTGAAGCAAACAGATTTACCTGAACCCAACAACACAACAACAGCGGCAATTACATGATACTTGTTCTACTGAACTCTGAGAGCTGATTATATCTCTCGGTTTTATTTCTGTCTTTTGAAGCCACATTTTACATGATGTAACATGTGCCTGTTATTGGCTATGTTTTGCTATATAGAGTACTATATAGAGTTTACACCCTTTGTAAAGTATTACTTAAAACCTTATACTTAAGTACAATTAAGTAAATTTGACAAATAATATTATGTAAAAAACAGGACTATTCCCAGCTGGTGCAACAGGATAAACGTAAAATGACATTTATGTAATATAAATTATGTTATCGTTATTTTACACCTGAAACCTAAATCTGTAATCCATTTCTGCAATTTGACTTTTTTTACCTCATTTCCTTAAAGAAAATTAAATATTAAAGTAATAAGTAAGATTTCATAAATGCATGTTTTTCACAGTGTACTATTTTTAATGAAGTACATAATTAATGTACAATATTTAATAATAATAATGAAAATGTTGGTAACCGAACAATGGCGGTAACCATTCGCTTTTATTGTGCAGTCACAAAACCAAGTCAATGAGTACCGCCATAGATGGGTTACCAACATTCTTCAAAATATCTCAACTTGTATTGTACAGAAAAAATAAAGTCATACAGGTTTGAAATGACAAGAGGGTCAATGATGACAGAATTTTCACCATGAACTATTAGTATGATTGATTCATTTAAAATTCTGTCATTATTTAATCATCTTCTTGTCATTTCAAATCTGTATGACTTTCTTTCATCCGCAGAACACAAAAGAAGATACTTTGAAGAAAGTTGGTAACCGAACAGCACCGGGACACATTCACTTCTATTGTATGGACACAAAACCAATGCAAGTTAATAGGGGCCAGTTAATGACATTCTTCAAAATATCTTCTTTTGTGTTCTGCAGAAGAAAGAAAGCCATAGAGGTTAGAATTGTCACTTTTAGTTTTGTGCAATTTGACACAGTACTACATATTATGAACTTTTCAATTGGTCACACCTCAAGTGCCGCAGCCGCCAAACATCTTTCAGTAATAGTATAAAATAAGCATTAATGAGCATTACATGCATTAACACCAGCTGGTCATGTACTTAATCAATGACATAATTTCAGCAGTCACGTACCATCATTGCTTCCTGTAAGGTGAGGTGTGGCAACAACATGTCATCCTGCATTATATAACAGGACACTTTCCGGAAAGACCGCAGATCTCTGGGCTGTCCATTTATGAGGATCTCTCCCTTCATGCCTCTTTCCCTTTGGGATGAAACACAAGATAAACTTCCCTTTTTTAAGCTGTAATTGTCTCCATTTCAGAAATAGTAGGTCACTTTGCATGAAATTCATTGATCAAAAAAATCACAAATCTATGAAATCTGAAGTACCTCCTAGAGACCCATCCAACTACTGGTAAACAATAAAGGGATTCTTCCCCCAAAAATGAAAATTCTGTCATCATTTATTCACCTTCTAGTTGTTCCAAATCTGTATAAATGTATTTGTTTTGATGAACACAGAGAAGGATATTTGGAAGAATGCTTAAAACCAGACAGATCTTGCCCCCTTTTACTCCCATAGTAGGAAAAAATACAGGAGTGGTCAAAAGTGCCCCAGAACTGTTTGCTGTCCTACATTCTTCAAAATGTCTTATTTTCCACTTTTCCACAAGATAAAGTATTTGTTTCTGTAGAGTGACAGAATTCCTTTGATAACTATGAAATACTTTGCAAAATACAAACCTGTTCATTTATACAGTATAGGGGACATACGCATGACCATGTGTGGATCATGTACTTTAATATGGTCATACTAACCTATATCCTGCCAGGATGTTCATTAGTGTAGACTTTCCGGCCCCTGAGGGTCCCATAATGGCCACCAAAGCACCGCTGGTGAAATTCCCAGAGATCCCTTTCAGAAGGGTCTTGTAACCTGATACAGAGGCAAAGAGAGAGAAATAAAGACTCTGTGAGAAACCTCCCACATTTCTGACAATGAGTACAATGAACGTCCTGAACTATCCCTCTCAACATAATAAATCGTGCTTGCCAAACTTCTGTTCAAATTCCTCTGTTCGCATAATGACCACCTTGTAATTGCAGGTGGAAAGGAGCATTTGTTTTGTTCATAGTTTGGACATTTTCCAGGTGAATGCACCTGTTTGTAGGTGCACACACCTTTGTTCTCAGTCCTACCTGACTCTTTGTTTCTGGTATAGCCATCAATTTGCCGCACACACATACAGAAGCTATTTTGTGTAATAAAAAATTGTAAACAACTAAGTAATCTGTTGGTCTCTAGACTAATATACAGCGGCTTCATAAATTATTTTGACACTTTTAGGGAAAATTCACCCCAAAATGAAAATGTTTTCATTATTTATTTCCCTGTCATTCCAATCTTGTATTTTCTAATCTTTCTTTCTTCTACAGCACACAAAAGAATATATTTAAAAGAATGTTGCTAAAGAAACAACATTGCCCCCAATTTACTTTTATTGCAAGCGAACACAACCACTACATTTTTCAAAATATCTTCTTTTGTGTTACACAGAAGAAAGTGAAGAAATGTATACATTTTTCATTTATGAATAGATGAAGAGATTTAAGCTATTTACTCAGGTTTCAGACAAAAGTACAAAATGGCTAACAGCCGATACAGCACACAAAGTCTGTTTACGGAAGTCGTGCCACTCGGCGGCCATGTTTAAGAAGCCTCTTGGCAGTTATATATGTAGTAGCAAGTCAACAGTCCTATCTCTACAAATAGTGCAGATATAAAAAAAAACGCTGGCAAAAATCCCAATTAAATTGCATGTTTCCGATCAATGATTAAACCTGATATTGACTGTAACATAACTTCGGTTTGCTAAGGTTTAATTGTGTTACAAATCACCTTTTTTGAGGATGACAGATTGTAACCTGTTATTTATCTTGTGGCTGAGATGTTAATCCAGTTGATTGCAGTGGCTGCAATCTTAATTGGATTTGGAATCCACGGGAGTAATGCACAAGTTCCTCCAACCTTCACTATACTGTTTTAGTACAGCGCTTCTCCTTCTTCATGTGTGAACTATAGTAACCCCACAAACTGATTCTCTACACAATTTCTAAAGAGGATTGATAGAGTGTAAAATGATAATAAGTAAAGTTCCTGTTAAGTCCACCTGATGTGCTGTACGTCAACAGAGAAGAAAGTAGCTCCTGGTACCTTCTGGATATTTCATCCATTACAATACAATGTATGCAAATCAAAATAACATTGCTCAGTGCCAAAACAAACGGAAACGTTTGTGACCTGCTAACATCTCACAACACAATCTCAGCAATTTGCATCTATATGAGGTGGTGATCTGCATGAATTGCATGATCACATTCCTTTGAAGTAACGGTTAGGTTTAGGGTGCAGGGCTTCAGTATTGCGTGTTTAATTGTATGTTTGGGTATGATTCACATTGTACACATTCATACAAATTAGCCACTTCATAGTAGTTATGAATTCCTCTGAGATCAGACTAGCCGTTTTTAGAAACCTCAGTTAAGGGAGGGCTTAAAACATATGACATCATGAGAATATTATTCAAACATAAAAGATCAACTGAGCTCAAAATAAGGAGGACAAACCAATTTTGTCTTTTGCATGCTTCTGTAGTCTGGACAAAGACATTCTTTTCTGTTTCATTTTAACCCACACTTAAGGTTACATGAGGCCGTGCCAGATTCTGTAATAGCTTTCATATGCTATTTAAAGCTTCACTTGCAAAAAAAAGTAAAAAGTTGTTTTAGACATTTCATGGCTGAAAGTGTTTTTTTCCAATGAATGAAGCGTCATCAAACACATGAACAGTGCAATTTAAAAGTGCTCAAAATAAACAAAGAAAGCATCCAAACACTTGAAGGATTTTTTTTATACATATTCTGCAGTCAATACCAGAAGAAAACCACTCAGCACAATGGTTTTGCAATATATGTGCTTTCATAAGGCAACATAGTTAAGCAACTTACTGCCTCGCTGTTTTGTATTGTGCATAATTTCTTTTGGACAGGTTGTGACATAAATACATAACCTTCAGAAATGCTTGTCACAATGCTTGCCTGGTCCATGTGATGGTTTGCACACACTTTATGACAATTGCACCTAAATGAACAGGTCTCTCAGGTGGCCGTCCTTGCAGGCAAGTTATTCCGTTTTAGTAGGCCTATGTCCTTAGAAAGCATACATAAAGACTGAAAATACAGGTTAGTTCAGCTACAGTTTGTAGTTTGAGATTCAAGGATCTGTGAGTGTAAAAGCTCAATGACGCTGTTGCAAGTGCATATGCGTGAAGTGTAAAAGATGCCTTGTGCCGAATTTACAGTAAATAACTGTGGTGTTCTGGTCGTGACAAATGGGAACAGTTTAATTTCAACATCTTAAACAGATGTCACCTGAAACCACATCAATCGGTTGTTCAGATATCTTAAATAACAAATATGAACTATTACTACTAATATTATTAATATTTCAAATACATAATGCTATAGACCCAAATAAAAAACAATGGATTTTAAGAATATTTATGTTGTGCAATGTTTGTTAACTTTTAAACTATAAAAATTATGAATTATAATATTTATATTATGCATAACAAAAATATTAAATAAATAAAAATATGCAAGGAAAGAAAGTGAAAGATGTATGCATAACCTACATGTTATTATAAATGTAGGCATGTATATTAATCTTAAAGATTAAGCATCTTAAAGTATAATGTATCTTAAAATAAAAAAAAAGGTCCTCAGCATGATTAGGAAAAATGACAGGCTCTTGTGCATAAAGACTAGACCTCAATTCTGGACAGTGACCCTTCAGGATTGTAGTTTAACACCCTGCATTAGTTTTCAAATCAAAAAAGATACTATATGTTATTTGTGATTCCTAAAAGAGTATAATTTAATTAACAAATAGACAGTCTGGTATTACTCTCTTAACTTATGGAAAATTATACCATTCCTAAAGCGAACAACGTACGTTTGAGATATACTGACATGTAACCTAGCGACAGCACCATATGCGTTCTCCACAACATCCCTCATCAGCAGCCTTATCTTAGCACCACTGACAGTCTCATCTTGTTCCAGCTACACAGAGAGGTTACTGGAGTTTACTGACCGATAGTAACCAGAATGAGAGGCTGCTGCTTTTGCTGCCGTCTCGCTCTCTTTCCTCTAAGTATGGATTACAAACATTTGTTGGACAGCCCAAAGACCCGGTTCCATTGCTATCAATGAGAGATGCACACGCCAAAGTTGACCATCAATTTTCATTGCTTTTCACCATTTTTGGTGTAGTTTAGTTACACCAAAGTATAGTTTACACGGTTTGCGAACTTTCAATATAGAATAACCAGCATGAATTGAAAATAACAAGTTAGCATTGCTTTTATATTAATATTAATTTATTTAAATTAGCATATTTAATTAAACTAATTTAATTATTAAATGTAATTAATGACACATCAATTGTAGAGGCCAGAGGCTCCAATTATATCCTGTTCATCCTGATGCTCTATAAGATTTGATCCCTACGATGTCTGCAACTGTACAGCACATCAGGATCAAACCAGACGAATTCACATCTGATCCTTACTTTCAGTCTGGGAAAACATAGGTCAGAAAAAAGCGATGGCCTTCTAAGAGGAGTGAAACAAAGTAAATAAGTGACGTGACCTGTACCGTGAGCCAGCTGGCTATGGGACTAGGACTACTGTATATTTCATGACAAGAACGTTGGAACGACCGTCACCTTTTGTCACTGACTTTTCACTGTAGTTTCTACATTTTAAACTGCATTTTATTCACAGATTGAACATTTTAACATACTTTCTTTCCTAGATTCATATGCAGAGACAACAATAAATAAGCTATTTCTAGGTTGAGTCCCCCAAGTGTAAACTTGATATAAAACATTACATTTCGGACTAAACAAGCTGACACAGCAACACATCAACCCATGCTGTAAGCTTAACACAGAGGTACCATCAAATTCTGCCACCATCACCAAACAAGCCAACTGAACTTGGTTTCACAAGTAATGCAGAAAAGACAAGCTTCAGTTTAAATGTGTTAAACGGACCAACATTTCACAGCACCAACATCTGCAAACTCGATGTAAAAATGTCAGAGCCTTCAGGGACTAAGCTATTTATTCTTCTTTGAGGAAGACTAGGTCACAGCAAATGAGCTTGGCCAACTTTGGAGCCACAGGGAGAGCGTAACAGAAACATGACCTGATATGTCATGCCTGAAATAATGAAGATGTGAAAAAAGGGCCAATAACGACAAAACGCAACTTTGCCCTCTGCTCAGGCTTGGTAGCTGAGGACTGAGCATAATGCTGTTTCTAGATGAGTGTTGTGTCCAACTAACTTAAGCAAATTAAAATCCAGATGGTGAGCCAAAAAAAGACATGACTACTCATCCGAAAAGAAAACTCTTAAGAGCAAAGCACATGCAAAGCTCAGGTGATGTTGACAGCTGGCCTGTAATACTGACATCTAATGAGGCATTTCATGTTAACCTCTAGTAAAAGGATGTTTTTAAACCAAAAAACTGAACTCAAAGCACTATGCATGACTAGTCACTTTCCTTGTCTCATACTGTCTGTATTAAGTAATGTCGAATTGTTGAAATTCACTCTTACAGTAGCAAAAAAGTGTAGCTATGAGGTTGTTAGAAAGCATTCCCAGCAAAGATATTAATATTAACAAGATGCACCACTGCTGTTACAATGAAAGGCGAGTAATGCAACGCTAAATATGGCGACTTTAGCAGAGTAATTCCCGCCTGAAATACAGAGTTACAACACTCGATCTCGCCGCCTTGTGGTCAGGTGGTTAATGGAGTGCTCAAGACTTCCAAACAAATCCGTGCTGTCAACCTATTTGAATGGATTTTAGCGGGACACACAACAGCTACTATATTTGCATACGTTTTGCTAAATATATAAGCACATTTTGTACACTGATTACTAGATTTATAGCAGCATTTTGTCAGTGGAGTAATAAAGATAATATCTATGCTAGGGTGACAACATGAGCCATTTCTCCCAGACGTCATCGAGGTTCTCACATTTCAATAAAAAAAGCATTATAAAATTAACATTGCTTAAGACGTATAATCATTATAGTTCATTGTAGTCATTCTTACATTGAAATATAACGGCTACCTTTATAAAATAAAACCTGAAATAATAAACCTTGGTGACGTATGAGGTAGACAAAGGGACTCCCGAAAGAAATGGCTCATATGGTCACCCTAATCTATGCACGTAAGATCTATGAATATAAGATTTGTCTGCCAACTTGTTAAAATGTATAAACATGCAGTTATTTCACCAACCATACAGTAAATGAGTGTGGGAGACACTGAAATTAATGAGAACGGCTTCAGGGCAGTGTTTGGAACTACTGGACACTTCATAACGCGTGTTACTTCCCCATTCCATTCTTACAATGGAGGTGTACGGAATTCTAAATTGATCTTAAGGCCTCACTTTATACCAATTTCACATCCTGGACCTGACAGTTCTTCAAAATAAATAAAATGAAATACTTAAAAATGTAATTATTGTTGCATGCAAAAAATATTTTTAAACTGATGTAAAATAAAAAAAAGCCTTGCTTCATCTTTCCTTAAAGGGACAGTTCACCCCAAAATAAAAATACTGTAATCATTTACTCACCCTAGAGTTGTTCCAAATCTGTATAACTGTCTTTGTTTTGATGAACACAGAGAAAGATATTTGGAGTAATGTTTGTAAAAAATCAGTCCTTGGCCAATATTGACTACAATGGTAGTAAAAAGTGCCCAACAACTGTTTGCTTTCCAACATTCTTCCAAATATTTACATTTTACAAAAATATTTTTCCTACTGTGGTAGTCAATGTTTGCCAAGAACTGAATGGTTACAAGCATTCTTGGAAATATCTTTCTGTGTTCATCAGAGATTTGGAACTCGAAGGTGAGTATATGGGACAGTATCTGCTCCTGGCTTACAAGACCACCGCTGGTTCGGCACCACCTTATCTTCACTCGCTACTGCAGACATATGTACCCGCCAGATCCCTACGCTCTGCAAACGAACAGCGTCTTGTGGTGCCATCCCAAAAGGTAAAAAATCTCTCTCGCGCACCTTCTCCAGATCTGTTCCACCTATGTGGAATGATCTGCCTGCTGCTACAAGATCTGCAGATTCTGTAGCCATCTTTAAGAAACGTCTGAAAACACATCTCTTCCGTCAACATCTGACTGATCTGTTCTAACTCTATTTTCTTCTCTACTCTTTAAAAAAAATGAATGAATGAATGGTTCTGTATACTGTGTTAGGTTATATGAGACCAGCCCTCTTTTTCTTGATTGCACTTATGCTTTTGTTGTACTTATGCTGTCCCAATTGCTTCTATTGCCTACCCCACCTGTAAGTCGCTTTGGATAAAAGCGTCGGCTAAATGACTAAATGTAAATGTAAATATGATGACAGAATTTCAATTTTTGGGTGTATTGTTCCTTTTATAGTGCAACTTTTTTGTTGTTCACTTTCAATAATGTCATGTTACCTTTCTTTCTCCACCATTGGCCCTCGGGAACCGAATATGAGAGATCTTTGAAATCTATATTAACTGCTGGTCTGCGGGGAAGATACGAGAATCTCTGGGATTCTGTGAGGTTGTTTTCCACTTTTTTCAGGTGTCCGTGTAATAATGGCATCTGCTGACTGCCAGCGTGACTTGAGATCACTTCATCAATAGACACGCAGACACTTCTAGGGTCTAGCATAAGATCAGGAGGTCCATTTGTATTCTGAAGAAAGAAAAACAGAGGCGTGTGTTACGCTCTTAAGCAATGGGGAAACTCAAGACAGTTTTGTTTTGAAATAAATAGGATACATCCTAAGAAACTTTAAAGGTTCAGAAATAAAAGCTGTGCAAAACAAAAATATATTTAACTTCATATTGTAAATTGTGATATCTTTTATCATTCAAATATAGGAAAACATAAAAAGTATATGTGTAGGCTACTGTACCACTGTTGTCCACAGTTCTTTTCTGTATAAAATCCAGTAATTTCAAACAAAATAAATGCATTTACTTTTATTGAAAAAAACATGAGTTTTTAAACCCAAAACTTTGTACTTGATTTGGGGATGTATAAGCAGATTAGTCAAACTTAGTAAACCATAGCTATGGGTAAGATAACCATAGTAAAACTTTTATTGGATAATTGTACGCTAAATATAAAACAAGATGTAGGCTAATCCCTCTCGCAGTATAGCCACAGAGGACAGATGGGGTTACTATTGGACAAAGCTTATTCTAAGCTCAGGCAAAACAGTGATGACCAAATGTCAATGCGTTTGTAATATTGAAAATGTTGCGAGGGAATTCTGTTAAGTCACGTATTTATCACTTATGAAATAGCGCACATGCCAAAGTAAACGTCATAAAGGCGTTATTGGAATTTCAAAAGAAAATATTTGTGTAAATGGTTAACATATTAGCCTACAAAAAAATGCAATAGGAAGGTCAGTCGCTGACTCAAATATGTGGTATTTCGATGAAAAAGTGATGTCGGTAAGGTTACTCTAGTTCAGCTGCAGACTGCTCATTTAATGATGAAATGGTGGGATTATAACACTATTCCTATTAAGCGAATTGAACATCCAGCTGTGGATTTTATTAATGAATTGTTTATGCCGTTTTTATAACCATATTTAAATAGGCCTCAATAATATACAAAATGTAATAATCGTTTTAAAAAAAACATTTAAATACCCTTATTAAAATGTCAAATGATGTATATATTATTTATAATATTTAAATTATAATATAAATGAAAGTAGAAGTCAATGAAAAAAATCAGTCTTACCATTATGATAGAGTTGGTCACTGTATTGTTGACTGAAAATGCTGCCATAAGACATGACATTCCTGGGAAATGTGTTGCGACTCAATCCGACTTCAGCCGCTGCAGTGGGATCTGGTGCATTTGTTTGGTCCTGAGCTGTCTCCTCGCGCACGTTCTTCTTGTTTACAAGCGCGCTACCTGCGTACCTGACGGTGACGTCACTGGGTGTGCAGCTGATGAGTTCTTGTCGGCGTATGATGATAATTCAAAGCCTGAAAAATCTTCAAGACTGGACTGGATCGTTTTGATCACTCCCTTTAACTGTCCGATGACAAACGTTCATCCGGTCACCAGTAATGACAGTTGTTGAGTTTGCTAAATGTTGCGGCTTCTTGCACTAGGCGAATACAAATGAATGTAGACTATACTTATCTACATTTAGCCTACTAACCATATGGTTTAAGGTTATAGCCTTTTCTACACTTTAGTATCCACAGTTTTTTTAGTAACTTGGGTCTCATAGATGTTATTTGTAGGTAAACTACATAAACGTGAGTTTACCATAATAGAATCGTGTTTAATTTTCATTTATAAGGGAAACTCAACAAATAGGTTTCTTAGGTTTAATCAGGCTATACACAATAAACAAACAATAGGACACGTTCTGGTCCCCAGTTGTTAACGTAAAGACCTCTGAGCACCTGATGAAATTGATGGGATGACGTCATCCACTAGTCATCAAAATAGCCTAACCTTTGAGGCCACCATATGTAAAAATTGACATGGAGTAGACCTCTATCAATTCACTTCATAAACTCTATAAACTTAAACGTCTGATATAAATATGCGTTTCATTTAGCCCGTTTTACTAAACCAACATTGCAACATGCGCCAGGTTTAATACACACGCTCCCTCTGGTGGCTTCTTATTCAATGTAACATTTCAGTGCATGAGAGAGTGAACAACCCCCATTTTCATTTTGTCTAAATCTGTTTATAACCGAAAGGTAACAAATGAGCAGTATATGCTCAGTTAGGTAAGATTGTTTACCAAACATCTCTGACCGTTTTGAAACCAGTGGGTGTGTTGAAATGGATGCAGGGGGCTGGGTGGGTGTAGAAAGAAGGCCTGGTCACAAGGTTTTGCATGTGAGCTGCTATTGCCACTGCAGTGGGTTCTGAATTGAGCATTTTTGCTGACTAAGTACTGGTAGAGTTGCACAACTAAATGTTTATCAATGAGGTTTAGTTGCAGAAACACACATAGTGTTATTTGAGGTCTTTTTGAACATATGGTGTAGCAGAAAATATGTATTTATGTGAATTATTGTGGTGTGGCTATCTTATAAATCAGAATGTCAGAATCAGAGTTACACACTTTTTAAAATGAGTTTTTTTAAAGGTGTACTCAGTGAGTTGAATACACAAACAAATATAAAGAAAATGTCCTATGTTTAACACGATAAAAGCATTTTTATGGGGGGACAACATGTTGAGATCAAATGACCAGCCTAATACAATGCTTTCCCCTTTTTTATCTGCAACTTTAGATAGATTACTCTTTTGTCAAGCCTAAATAACACAATTTCTACAATGGTTACTGAATTTGCTTTTGTGTGATGATGTATCTCTTTTAGTCAATGTAGTATGACATTTAAAGGGCCATTTTCTTTAAAAATGAAGTCTTTCAGCATTTACTCACCCTCATGTCATTCGGAACCGGTTTTACTTTTTTCACACACAAAAAGAAGAAAGATATTTTGAAGAATGTTAGTTACTAAACAACACTGACCCCCATTGACTTCTTTGTATGGACATAAAACCACTGAAACATTTCTCAAAATTTATTTTGTTGTGTTCCACAGAAGATAGAGTCACATACAGGTTTTGAATGACATGAGTATGAATAAATGATGACAGTGAACTTTAGTCCAACTTGTCAATTCCACAATCACTCCTTCCAAAACAGCCGGGAACCTTGGAGTCATATTTGATGAACAGCTTTCCTTCAATGATCACATTGCAAAGACGACGCCGTCATGCCGATATTCCTTATTCACCATTAGAAAGGTTAGACCGTATCTCACTCAGCATGCGGCACAACTCCTTGTCTAGGCCCTGGTAATCTCAAGGTTGGACTACTGCAATGCTCTCTTTGCTGGTCTTCCTGCAAAAGATATCAAACCACTCCAGCTGGTAAAGAACGAAGCAGCTCCCTTTGTCTTCCCATAGCTCAAAAGGGCTCGTGACACCCCTTTTCATCTCTCTCCACTGGCTACGGGTTGAAGCCCGTATGAATTTAAGTCACTATGCTTGCTATTGGACTATCACTGCATCTGCATTGGCATTCTTTCACACCCTCCTAAACCCCATCAAGATCATTCCCACATTCACAACTCCTTCCTGGTGGAACATTCTTCCTAACTCGGTCCAGTCAACCACATCTCTCACAACATTCAAAAAACTTCTTAAAACCCATTTTTTTCTGAGAATAGGCCTACTTGACAGAAAAATGAAAAAAAACTCTTTCTCTCAAAATGTATTGTTCTGGCTTTTGTTGAAACTAGTAATTTTGTATTAGCACCTATTGTAATTTTGCTTCAGTGTAACATGTTGTTATCACTCCCTAAACTCTTTGTAAGTCGCTTTGGATAAATGTGTCTGCTAAATGACTAAATGTTATGTAAATGTAGTTAAAAACAAGATACTGCAAGTTCCCTTTTCATACGAATGGATAGATAGATGTGGACGAACACAGAATCACAGTATAGACCAGGGTTTTTCAACTCCGCTCAACAGACTTTGCATGACAAAAAGTTTTAGATGTCTCCCTGTTTAACACTCTAACAAGTTGAATCAGATGATTTAAAACATCCAAAACATTCTGCTGTGGACTGAAGTTAAAAGACACGAGTAAACGTTATCTAACAATTTATACAATATGACATGCCTGGGGATAGATGAAGGTATGACAGCAATGCTGTTTACAGTTGCATCAACTAAGCTCACACCCACCCACCCCTCCTCTCTGACAGCCTGTAGTACAATATAAATGTGACCGGTCAGCCACAGAGCCAGAAGTGTTTGGAAGCACAATATGGCAACTAACATGAGAGTCCTGGGACTGCTTGTTATCACTCTACTGCTGCTGACAGCTGGACAAGGTACAAGAGCAAATACATCAAACTATCTTGACACCTTGTCATTGCTGGCACATACACTATAAATATGTTTGTTGCACAGTTATGGCTTCTTGTATTGATTATGTCTTAATTCAGTGATTATTGTTTTCAGCTGATGACACTGAAGTACAAAGATGGACTTGTGGATATCGAGGGCTTTGCAGGAAGCACTGCTACGCACAAGAGTATATGATCGGTTACCATGGCTGCCCGAGAAGACACAGGTTCTTTTTTAGTTCTTGTAGTGGCGCATAATTTAAATGATGTCACTAAAATTCAATCATTTAAGAATAAAGTATATTAATAAAATGTAATTTTGTTAATGTTGCATAAGAACAATAAAGTATTATCGAAATTACAAAAAAATCACTATACAATAAATTAAAAATACATATATACACGTACAACACTTAAGTTATTGTAGGGTTATGAATTATTTTGTAAAGTAAATTATGCAAGACTTCATAGATTACAATCGATATAAATATATAATCGCAGTACAATGGATTATCAATGTGTTAAACGAAAATACAGCTTAACAAAATGTTTCTTTTCATTTATAGGTGCTGTGCTTTGCGATTTTAACCATTATGAAGAAGCATGCTCATCAAGGCCGTGTGCTGATAACCTCATATATAAAATATGCGAAGAATGGTAGCACATCTGATAGCGTATTTATATATCTGTCCTTTTTATAGTTAATCAGATACAAAACAAACAAATTTTCAATGACATGTATTCACATTTTATGGTCAAAATGTATTCAGGGGGACTGTGATTACCCTTTTTTTTCAGATTGTTATTTATTACCTATGATTTTACAAAACTGGTCACTGTACACATGCAATATATATATTTGTATATCAATATATATTCCAATTGGATTATCGGAGACCAAGTAGCTCAGCTTTGGTAGCTACAGTATGATATGCACAGGGTAAGGGTTCACTGACCCACATTCATATATAATAACAAGGAAACAAACACTCAGTAAATAACAGGGCAAAGTAAAGTTTAATGTTTTATGAAGGTTTGGTCATTGTTTTGTAATGAATGGTTTATCAATCTAATTAAATTCACACAGAATTCTAGTTTGCTGCTATTGATTTACATGCAAAATAAATTTCAATTAAAAAAATTATCACTATATATGAATGATTGTGTCATATAGGACAAAATATGATTTGACGGAAATTTGGGGTCATGTGAAAAGATACTTTATAGAGCACTTCCTGTGATAGACTACTTGTTTTGCAAATGCCCAAATGAAAGAAATTCTGGGTGACAAAAGAATCAAGAAAATAAACCAAATAGGCTTTTGTTACAGTATACACTCCAAGGTATGTTTACGTGACATTTTACATTTTGTTGTAACCGGGTTAACCATTACTTACTTGAAATATTTGATCAAATATGCTATGGACCATTTGGAAAATGAGCCATTTCTAATTGTTATAAACGTATTTTGTTCATGTATAAAGTCACTCTATTTTAAAGTAAGTCTTATTTCAAATGCAGGACTTAAATAGAAACGTATGTGGGCAAATAGAATTATGGATGTGACATATAAACTCTCAGAAAATATATTTGTTAAGGGTATACTGAACCACCTGCTTATATTGACTAAACGCTTGTTGATTAGTATAATATCAGTGTATGCAAGTTTTCTATTCTAAAAACTGGAAGTAAACATGCGTTATGGATACGACAAAAAAGGCTACAGACTTTGTAAGTTTTCTTTGAATTAAAATGCACTAATTAGAAACAATAAACCCAACATATGGATAAGGGATGCTCCTTCACAGAACATAAAATATTTATTTTCTTTTTCATGTTCATTCCAAATTCATGAAAAATTTGTATCCTTATGGATGACACACTCCTGAAAATGGCCCTTACCATACTATGGAAAATCATGCACTAAAAATAAAACAAATGCTTTTAAAACTTGGAGACCATTTGAACCACCAAATGTTGACATCTGTGCACATTATTTGTATAATTATTAATACCATTTCATGGCAATGTTGACATTTTCAAAGAATTGCCTATGTGCATGGGCACTGACACGCAAGCAAAAATAAACACTTTTTAGTCAAGCTTCTATAAAAGACAGACAATTAAACACACCTTTTAAAAATGCCTTGTCACTTTATTTGTAACTTGAGAAGAACAGGCACAACCAATATAGAAAGCTGAAGCTGAATATTTTTTGACAAAAAAACGTGACTACTCTGTGGAACTCATTTTTGGAACCATTTTCTTCACAATTTGGAGAAAGCATCTGCATCCACATGTATATGTCTTACCTTTCCAAAATAAATTACACCTACTTGAAAATGGCATGTGGATGACAAAGAAAAAAACATAAGGAATCCAGGTTTATTCTCTCAAGTGTGAAAACAGGCCAAAACCAATCCACTTCCAACCCTCAAGAGACAGAAGAAGATTATCCCTGGTTCAAGCATAAACGTCAAAACACAGAAGTATCAAAGCGGCGAAGGGGACAGCACAAAAGATGGATACGGCCCCTTCTTGCTTGTTGTTGTCCTTTAAAGGCTTCAACAAAATCTAAATAGAAAAATCGCAGCATGGTTGGACAAAAAAGATGTTTAAATAAGGTCTTTTGGAATATATTTTACACTGGTTCTAAGATGTACCACAAAAGTCCTTGTTTTAGACACTCTTGATTGAGAATTGTGTCTATGAAGCATGACATGTTAGGCAGGGAGAGCATCCAACACTCCTTAGTGTAAGGAGTGACTAATCTTGTTATGAAAATATTATTTATCCTCCGAATGTCTAAAAGCAAGTTGGAAATGCACTAAAATATACAGAATTCATGAACACTGTTGTTATGCTTATTAGGCGACTTAACAGCCTATTTCAAAATAAGAGCATCACAATGAATTTGACAAAATCTAAGGAAAAAATTGGACCAGTTCAAAAACATAAGCAACAAAAAACACTGTGCTGACCTTATGTAATATTACAATTGAGAGCTAAACTCAGAACACAAAGGCCTCAATAACATCTATGTTTTGTCCCACTAAAGCCACTGTTACTGTGTGCACAGGGCCGCTGAAGGCTGGTGCCACCTGATTCCACTAAAAGCTACTTTGTTTTCTTTTCTACGGCCAACGTGTCATGGAGTTTTGAGACAAATTTTTCCAATTGGTCCATCACCAGCGTTCCGTTTTCATCGAAGAAAATCCCGACAGACTTCGTGAACTCCATCTCTCTCAACTGCTTTGTTTTCCCATCTGTAAAGGACACTCTTAACGTGTACTGGTCATCAAACCTAACCAAGACAAAGGTGATTTAGTAAGAACCACCACAAAATAAGTGTTACATTTTTTGTTGTTAAAAAGTATGAAGAACATTCACCTTTTTAGACTAGAAGAGAGCTGCCACATGTGATCTGGGTCCATACCAGCTGGGTCTCTTTGCATGGCCACTAGGAAGATGTTCTTCTCTTTGTAAGAGGTGTACAGGGTCAAAATGCCCATCATTACGAAATATGTAATAAGCTGTTAAGGCTAAGAACTATGGAAAAATAATTCTTCCTGTACCTATAATGCAATGGAAATGATGAGACTATAATATCATGTCAAACTAGACTAATCAGGGCTACTACAGGGCTATTTTTATTTACATTATTAAACATCTGACCAAATTTATTGAGGCATTCTGAAGCCAGTTTGCTGAATGAAGGATATGAAACAACACAGCATGCCAGTACTGGTTTGGACTCAGGGAATGGGTGAAGATAATCCCAAATTAAAGCTACAATGGCAAAAAGGCACGAGATTGTGCAAATGACAAGACGTCCATCAACTAAATTGAAGCTCTCAAGATGGCCGTATTTTTCCATCAGAACCTAGAATGAAAAAAATTGAACAAACAAATTAACAAAAGCATACAATCATGTTTAATTCTCAAGGTTTTGGGTAAGTAGATTAAAACATTTAGATGCATAACAGATGAAGTTCTAGAGACAGTCCAGTACTAGAGGGTAATACGTGCAAAACCGAGCATCCTGAGAAAAATATATTATGTAAAGTATGCATAAGGACGACATACCTTCTTGGCTGCATCATCTAGAGAGTTCTTCACAGCTGCACCGTCCCATTTGTCAATCTTCACAGGCTTTTCATCAATTCTCCACTGAAATCATAATATCAAACTTACATACAGAACAACTTAAAGACACATTAGTCACGTTACATCTGTATCAATCCATTTAAAAAAGTTTTTCTAAGGGACGTTTATATCGTTGTTTAGGCAGTACTGTTCATTAAAATTGATGCTTAGAAATTGAAATTGCATCACAAGACCATTGTTGACATCAAATAAAAAGATAGTTAGCTATGAATGGACATAAAGGACTAACGTGAATAGATAGGAGCATGCTAACTGACCAAGTTCACTTCTTATGCACCATATGCTTACATTCATGCATATCAGAATCAATCTTTTCTACTATACAATGTTGTATAATCATTAGCATGTACGTTCATTTTGAAAGGACTTCACTTTTGAGAAAAGAGAAACGGCTAAATGAGTAACACACATCCATTTTTGACGTTTCCGTTTTGGTTCCAAGTAACGTTACGTTACACCAACGGAAACCACAGGGACACCAACATTCACGCCTGGGCAGATAAATACGCTGGAAAACGATAAAATAATCACTCGTGTCGTGCCCTGAATACCGCTGCACAATTATCAACATTTCATCCAAAAATCCGATACAATAAATATTTCTTACTTTCTCCAGCAGACCATTCTTCCCGTTCCTCGCCGCCATCTTTTCTTCCTGTTCATTTGCTGTGACCTGGGTCACAACGATTGGCTAGAATCACATTAAAGGCGCCCAATCGTAATTGGTCAGAAGCGGAAAACGTCAAAGTGGGCGGATATTATGTCTGTAATTGGTTAAAAGAGATGACGTTGCCCGACTGAACTGATAGTTCCGGGTTTTAAGTCTTCAGGGATTCTTATGTGTATTTGTGATAAGTATTTATAGGTATGATGACATCATAGCCACTCGCGGCAAAAATTCTGACTCAAAAATGTGTTAAAAGCCGCGCGGTACTTAAATGTGTATGTCATTCAATATCTTCTCCTGGCCGCCTGGTGGTAGTATGTTTTCCTGAATACGGCTGTAACTACATCGAGTTCAAGCCCCTGAAGCGTTGGACACTTCGGGATTTCAGCTCTAACGTGATTTCAGGTCACCGCGGCTTTCAGAAAAGTTGCGTTGCGTTCAACCGGTCGGTGGGCTTCATCTAAGCTTTGGACACTAATGAAATGTAGGTGGACCTAAATACACAGGTTTTATCTTGTTACTGACGAAATTCCATCGAAATCCATCGAGGAGAAAGTATTTAACTTAATCGCGGAAATTGTGAAGTCACATCTGTGGCGGGTAGATTAGCGAATGCACTGCAGGCGCCGTTCTAAAAAAAAACATCGTCTGTATTCAACTCATTCTGACGGTGTTTTTCGTGAAAGTATTACTGATGCTATCTAGTTTAATATGTATATCATGTTTTTTCTGACATGCTTGTCAAAATTGTAAAATAGTTTAAATCACTTCGAGTTAGATTACTGAGTACTATTCTGTAACTCTGTCTAAATGAATAGGTTAAAAACTCTTGATATGACAGTAGGCCTTGGCAATTGAAATGAGGATATGACAAATGTGAACAAGCATAATATTATTTAGTTTTTTTTTTGCACTTTTTCATGTACCCTCTAGCTGAATCTGTGCACATCATTTAAAAGTGGCATTTGATCTATGATTGTGATCAAAAAGTTATGCTTGCTTTTGTCTGTTAATTTTGTTTTTCTCTTTCACCCAAAGTATCCTGCAACACATAATCCATGTTGATTAGAACATTTTATGCCAATTTTTCTTTAATCATGTAGATTATATAGATTTACAAACATTTAAAATGATTCTCCATGTTTATTGGGCTTCTGGTGGTAATGCTTATGTTAAAAAAAATCTATGTATGTACAGTTGAGGGGCTTTGGTAGCCTTATAATTGATGTAATGTCTTTACAGCTAATTATGAAAAGGAGAAAGATGCCCAACACACAGCCAGGTCTAGCCAGACAGCACCTCCTGGAAAAGTACTGTGATGTACCATCTCCTCATTTTATACAAATTGGACATATTCTCTATCTTTACATCACAGCTGGAAAATCCAGCAGAACTGCAACTGCAAGAGAAATTATTAGATACATACCAGAAATTACTGAAGATCAGGCAAAAACTAAAGTGAAGTTGCTTGTTGAAAAAACTTTGACAAAATACAGAAAGCTAACTAATGAGCGAGAATTTCGTCAGTTTGAAGAAGTATGTAGCCGAAAATTTTGTGGAATCTCCACTACCACCACAGTTCCCCGTGCAATGTCTCCTTCTGCTGAACAAGTTCCGAAATGTAGTCCTTTGAAGACAAGGCAGGTTGCTAGGACCAATTGTCCTTCTTGTACCAGATATAAGGAGTCTCTAAAAAACATGAGGCAGAAACATCTGCAGATGCAGAGAAGCAAGTACCTGACAATTAAGACACTCATAGCACGGCAGAAAAATAAGGGAACAATTAGGATACTTAATCAGAAAGTGAAAAGAAAAGAAAAGCAAATATTTGACTTGAAAAATCTGTTGAAGTCACATGAAGCTGAAACCCTCGCTAAGTTAAAAAAGCAATACAAAGTGAAAGCAAGAAGTCATATGCGCCTGAAGAAATCCCTTACACACATGAGGCGAGAGGACAAATCAAAAGCTGTTGATGATGTGGAAGAAAAATGCTGCGAATTAGAAGAAAGAATTAATTCAATGGACAGTGAGATTCCTGATCTTCAGGTCGAAAACCTTCTTTTGGGAGAACAAATCGTGGATTTGGAAAGTGAAAAAAAGCTTACCAAACAAATGCAAAGTCATACTCAAATGAAATTCGATTGATGGTGTTTGATGCGATATCCAATCAGGTGCCCACTGCCAACATCCACAATTTGATTAAAAAGTTCGGGCTGCGCTTCAAAATTAGTTTAATTGATGTGCCAAAAAGGGCTACTGTGGAAGCCATGACCAGAGAAGTAGGGGCAATAAGTGACCTACAGACTGCCGAAGCACTTTTAGTGAACTCACACTGTACCCTGGGTTTTGATGCAACCACACAGGAGGGAATCCACTTAAACAGCATACATTTCACCACCAAAGAGAACTGTTATGTTGTTGCTGTAGATGAACTTCCAGGAGGCACTGCTGAGGATTACCAGATCCATATTTGTGACTCCATCAGTAACCTTGCAAATGTTTACTGCCATTTTTTTGAGGCAGACTACGAAATCATTCTTCAAAAAATGATAGAGAATATATCAAACACGCTCACTGACCGCTGTGCTGCCAATCATGCGGCCATTCGTTTAGTCTGTGCATCTTGGAACAAGGCCTTGAATGAGCTGAATTGCAACCTTCATCCTCTAGAAACAATCGCTTCAAAGACAAAGAGTGCTCTGAAGGAGATCGAGAAATCCATGGGGATTACTGGGAAAATCAAAGGAAAAGAGTGCATTGGGGCCAACATTGTTGTTCAGATGAATAAAATGACGTACATGGATGGCAAGGGTGACCCTCGTGGCTTTAAGATCTTTTTGATTGACAAAAATCTCCCTCTCGGGCTCATACCACGCTACAGAGGCAATCGACTGCACATTCTTTTCCATATATGTGGGATATTCTCAAGTCATCATACTGCACTAAAGTCATATCTCAGTGGAGGAACATCCTGTGGAAGCCTGCGTGCTAGCATACTGGAAGACTTCAACTCTACAGCTGGACAGGTTGAAATGCAAGTTCTGGGTTTGCTTGGGAAGTTACTGACTGGGCCCTGGATGACCAAATTCTATACTGGTGCAGATGACCAAACTGATTACATTGAGAGTATTGAAATTATAAAAGAGACCGTGCAGAAACTGAAAGATCAACTACACTCGCCTGCTGAATTCCTCACTCGCACAACAGACCTCTTTGGAAATCAGCTGAATGCTTCAGACAAAATCCTTGAGAAGTTGCAACAACCACCAAAAGACACAGTCATGTTCACTCAAATGATGGAAAGCTGTCTGAGAGCGGTCATTTTAGTCCTTGAAAGGCAGTATCAACAATACTTTGCTGATACATGGATAGTGACAGAGAAACTAAAAGAAGAGACAACCTCAGCTAGATCACACAACATGGATGCTGAAGAGCTGATGGGGATGTTAAGTGCGTTGAAGAAGAAAGCTCCGAAGGCCACCATCTGCTACTTGTCCTGTAAAATGCGAGCACGGAAAAACAACACTGTGGACTACTTGGACAGTTTAGACAAGGAAAAACAAGAGCTGGTCATCAGGAAGGCAGTGAGGCTGGGTGTAATACAAAGAAGAAAGAGGCGGAAGAAGCAAGGAGAGCTGCAGGAGGAATTGCACAAACGCCAAGCCACAAAAGAAAGAAAGAGAAGCGAACAAGAACGGAAAGTGATGGAGAAAAAGATTGAAGAATTAGGTGCAGACAAGATCAAGGAAGCATTTCCAGAACTTTCAGGAGAAAAAATGAGCTTGATCAAGGAGTTGTTGGGTGGCAGAGGGGTGGGGGCATTTGTATGTCATGCATGGGACTTGGGTGGCAACAGGGTCATTTTCAATGGGAAAATTGAAAGTTTCCATGCTAAAAAAAAGAAATACACTGTTGGCTATTGGGCCATGAGTGGGGAGGGGTATGAATTTGATGCCCATGACAATGATGTGTCCATCTATGCGATGGCAGCAGATGTCATCTTGGATGACTTGGTTGTACAGTAGCCGCATTGTACAAGAACCTTTTGTGAATGACAATGAATATGTGTTGTATGAATATGAATTAACAATTAATTTTGATGTATATTGTTATTTTCTCTTGTATTCTCAAAATAAATGTTTATGAATGTGAATGAACGCTTATTATTATTTTTTGTTTTGAGTGAGGTACCATGGGTCTGATGCCCATTCCAGCTAAAACAGTATATTTTCATGATTTCATTTGAAAGAACTAACAAAAGTCTGCATTCTATTCAAATTTCATGCAAATATCTGATAAAATAAGGAAATTACAAGCAAAAATGTGTGAATCATAAGCATTTTCGGTCACACGACTTCTATTGGAGTTAATGTTAACTATTTTACTATATTCCTCGGTATTATAAATATCATTACTTTTGCAATCCTCAACTGATTTTCACAATTCAGGTGTCATCGGAAAGGGAATTTTCAGCTCTGTCTCGTCAAGCGATCAGTTTTGAGCTTAGGGGTGTTTGAAAAATTTGTCATCATACCTAGTATTTAAGCACCGTTATTTTAGGCCTATATTTAATTTCTTAAATATAGGGTTCTAGATGCTTAAATTGAATTTGTAAAAAATCTTTTCAAATAATAAAAACGATTTGGATGTCTCAGAATCATTAACATAATCTGAGCCAATTAATAATGTTAAGAAGACAATAGTTAAAATAGCAATTTTAGATTTTAAGATTGATCTTTCACAAACCTTTGGACATAGATGTCAATTTATATTTTACCACATTATGTTAAATAAATGACTTCTAAGTGATCTTTAACATTTGTTTTGTTAATTGTAATAAAAAAGTCAAATTGTCATAATTGCCTTCAAATGTATTGTCTTTTCCATTCCTTCGATTTACAAAACAAAATGTGCAAATAACATGACAGTAATACAGAATTGATCAAGAAAGGTTTCGAAAACCGAATGCCAAAAGAAATCAATGCAGTCTATACAACAGAAACATTTCACCCCCTTGAGCATCCCATAAAACACATTGAAGACATACTTTTTAAAAAAGGCAAATCAAAGTTAAAATTCTGAATGAAAGCTACTCTTCTCATTCCTGTTATACAATATACTGTATTAGTGTTGTGGCAAATAAAAAAAAGACAATTCAAATTTTAAAAGGCCGTATTTCTCAAGTGTACTTCATCACAAAGTACTGTTTAAATAAATATTCATGTTTTACACCTCCAAAAAAAATCAACATTCTCTCAAACCCAGCAAAGAAAAACAATGGAAGACTCTCCAAGTGCTTTGAAAGCCAGTCACACAATCCATTACAATGTCTTTGAATCAGTATAAATATAGGCAAGTATTTCACTATAGTACAGCAATGAATAATAATCTACTAATTTTCCACTACATTTTGTAGCCTATACAGGAATTATTAAACGCAAAATAATCTGTAAAAGGAAAAAATAAAGGGAAAGTGGCCAAATTTCCAGATATCAGCCATATTAGCAAATTACACAGAAATAAACAGGGATGACTATCTATTCAAAGAAAATATGATAAAAAATGAAGATCAAGATGAAAATAAGCAAGAACAAATGTATGACCATACTCAAGACCCAAGTGAATGTTCCATTTTCAGCAGAAGAAACATGTTTAAACGGTCTTGGTTGACAAAACCCACAAAATAGATTTCTCTAATAAATGCTTATAAGATAAAGTTTAGAAATGAAAAAGCACAGCCCTTCAAAGTGTTTTGCAGTTGAAGTGACAGAAAAAAAACTGTTAAGGTTAATTTAAATATTTGTTTGTCTGTTATTGGATCAAGGTCTTTTTTTATTCTGGCGTTTCATGCAGACCATTTGTAGAAGTGTTCAAATATGTTAACTTGTCCAAACTGTTATCTAAATAAATGTAGGCGTTAAAAAAGTTGTATTTTAAAATGAAAAATAAAACCGTCTGATTGCATACCCAAACTTAACTCAACATTCTCGCATAGTGCCTTTAAAAGAGCAATATATTTGAAAGTAGTTTTAATAAGTAAGAAGCATCTGCTCACTGCTAGGTCACAAACATACTCAACACAACTACGCAAACATAGTGATTCTCGCTATGCAAATTTGAATTCATGTGCCATCGCATTGCAAAATGTGTCAAAACAATGAAAGAAGTGAGAGAAATCAATCTGATATGTGCCCTGGACAGCAGTCAAAGTAGGCAATTTTCTGAAATTGAGATGTATACATAATCTGAAATGATTAAGCTTTACATTGTTGTATGCTTTGTTAGGACAGTATTTGGCTGAGATATATTTGAAGTTGCCGTTGCTAAAAGAAATGGGTTCATTTTAACGCTCTCTATTGGCTTACTGCTGTAATGACGTTGTGTAAAATAGATGAACCCAAAAGCCGAAGTTCTAAGCTTTACATAGATACCACACTTGAGTGGGTAATTTCAAGAGTGGGTAGAGGTAGCAAAGTTTCCTGGCATTTTTGTTCGTGATTTTGCTGCTTCCACTCACAAAAATAAAGTTTTTGGATATATATACGGTAGACAATTTACAAAATATCTTAATTGAACATGATCGATATGTGATGATGATAATTGTTTAGTAATTTAATATTAATTTACTTAATAATGATCTTGGCATAAAAGATAAATCGATAATTTTGACCCATATAATATTTTGTTGGCTATTGCTACAAATACACCCATGCTACTTATGACTGGTTTTGTGATCCAGGGTCACATATATTTTTATATTTGAGGTCTTAATAATAGAATGTAACCTTAGAAAAACACTATAACATATACACAATCTGCTTTTGTTGCCGCTAGTTCTTTGATGTTGGTTTGGTTCCTCACAGCCCACATACATTTGTAAGATGTCTGCTTAAGATCTGGAAAACATCTGCTGTGTAAAAACACCAGATAAACATCTTAGAAAGAGCTGTTGTATATCCATTCTAACTCATACACATCTTACAGACATCATCTAGAGGTATATATATATGACATCTGACAGCAAACGTCTCAGAGATGTAGGGCAGATAAGCAAACAGCATCTGCCAGATGTTTGCAGATAAAAATGCAGACATCAAATAGAAATCTGCCAGTTGTACTATGCTACCAGGGAGTAATTATACTGTTGTAACACAAAGTGGGGGGTCTCTAATTACCAAGATGACCAATAACAGCTCTGAGTAGACATACAACACAAAGCGCAAATGAGGATGTTTTTAACAAACAATCTAAAATCATGACAAGTAACTGTGCAAAACAAACTGTACGTGACTATAGTAAAACTATAATTCCATCACATGACTACTACATTTCATTACAACCGCGGCCATTACAGTATTTGATTGGCTGAAGTGCCTCTCCAATAGTAAAGCAGAAGAGTTTGCTGTGAGGCAAGTTTGTTGTAAAAGTAAATATTAGTTTTATGTTTGCGTACTTGCAAGGAATGTTTTCTCTGCTATACTCTTGCCCTAAGTTTTACTCTTCCCACCCAAACAATGACTTATAGATGAATGATTTAAAAGAAAATTTTCCCATACACTAGAAAGTCAGAATACTTAAAAAAAATACTGTAGAGTAGGGATGGAGCGATTCACGATGCGATGCACGATTCTGATCTCACCATGCGATTTATTCACAATTTATTTTTACAAAATGAGCTGAAAAAAATTAGAAATGAACAACTTCCCTTGCATTATTTCTTAAATGCTTCATGTTGCTTTATATAATAAATTATGTTTTATTTCACAGAACAAAACTAAATTGCAATTTTAAAACAAATTAATAATAGAAAAAGTCTCTTTAATATAAACAAACTAATACTGTCTGTGCTTTTCTTTGATTTTTTTGCATTTCAGAAATATCTGCATGTCCACGTTTAGGTTTGCAGTAAACATGGCGGCCCCAAAAAATGTATTGCGATTCAGTTCACACCTCACATTGTAATCGATTTTCAACCGGCTCACGGTGAATCCTTACATCCCTACTGTAGAGTTATGCTACATTTTGGTACAAAACTACATCTGTTTTAATACATGTCCTGTGATGTTTCAAAGGTCCAAACAAACCTCTCGAGGAACAATCGTGATAAGCACAGAGTGATTGTAAGGGATACTGTTATCTCTGGCTTTATATATCTCTGTCCGTCAAAGATTCATAACTTGATTTCTCTAATAAACAATAACTGAAAACACTGCAGGTTTAAATCCAGATCCACATCAAGAGGAAAGTTGCTCAAAGCCCAATTATTGGGTTCTCAACCCAGCAATGGGTCACTAAGAGATGAACCCAGCCTTTGGGTTAAAACAACCCAACATAGGTTCATTTTAGGGCTGTCAAATGATCAATCCCATCTAGAACAAAAGTTTTGTTTACATAATATATGTTGTGTACTGTGCAGATTCGTTTTGAACTTATAAAAACATACACATACATGCAAATATTTATACAAAAATAGAAAATGAATTAACACTTTATATCATTTAAATTATTGGTAAATATACATAAATACAGGTAAATATTTTCTAAATATATAAACATCTGTGTGTATGTGTTTATAAATGCAAGATTAATATGCACAAAACATTTTTGCATTTAATCGTCTGATAGCCCTAGTTTATTTACAACCCAACGGTTGGGTTCATCCCTTTTTGACCCAACACTGGGTTGAAAATAACCCAGTCTTTTTTACAGTGTATCCTAAAGATTTTGTGCCTCAGAGTGTCAAGGCACTTGAGCCCATGTTACTCTGATGTATTTCCAGTCCCTTTGGACAAAAGTGTCTGCTAAATGAAAAGCGAAATGGGTAAATACTTTTCTTGCATTACTTGACATACTTGTCCAAATGTTAGGAAACCTCTTTAGTGCCTTAACATAGTAAACTCTGAGTGACTAATAACTACAACAAACACAACTATAAGTGTAGTCCCTTTAACAACTATCGTTAAAGTGCTCGTTTCTTTTAGAGATTCGTCCTGATCTTCGTGTATTACGTCCCACTACACCATCCTTTGTGGCCCAGGACCGTAGTTCATATTTGTTACAGCTTGTCTTGTGTCTGTCCACTTTTTGACATTCTCTGTCAAATTGTCTTTGCAGCTTCAGCGCCAGATTTCTGTCGATCTTTTCCTGATTCATTCGTCGGATGATCAGATCGTCAAACCTGTCGCAGGCATTGCAACTGTCCGTCCTAGATCTCTTTGCTTGTACAGTGTCTTCTAAATGTTTGGTTTTGTGGCTTTTCTTTTTGCCCCTTCTTGAGGTAGGTCTGTTAAGTACACAACTCCTTGTAGCGGAGTCATTTATAAGGTTGTCGGGGTCTACAGTACTTTGATTACAATGTTTAACACACTTGTCGAACATCGTTTCGTTCACTTCCGGTCTGTATTTACAAAGTGTTTCACATCTGCTGTGCCCTTCTAGAGTATCTGCGACAGCTTGCGTCGTCAACCTAATGAGAGCACTAGCTGGTGGTGTACCTTCCTCTTTGGTACACTGATCAAAAACAAGCCGGCGCTTGTTAGAAACGGCATGTTTTTCCTTCCGATTTTTACATGATTTTGCACTTGCGCTGCAAACGTATTGGGGATCCTGAAAACCATCCTTGGCTACAACAAAACTGCAAGGTTGGCCGTCCTGCTCTTCAACGGGACTCAATTTAAGGCTAAGATCCTCCTCAATCGGACTAGTGACGGTACCTTTGGATATCACCTTGATGCACTGACGGTCCACCTCGATCTGCTTCCACTTCTGCAGGATGCTGGGGCTGGCCTCGTAGCTCGTGGACTTGTGCAGAGTGCGTGTCAAGTTCCTGGGGGTTGACTTCACAATCGTCGGTTCCAAAAGTCGCCCGTCAGGCAGTCGTTTGGGGGGAGTGCATGGCGAGCAGACGATAGGCTTGAAGTGATTGAGTTCTTCTGATATGCTATCGTTGCTCTCAGGGCTAATGGACCTCTCACATTTTGTTTGAAGCACAAGTGAGGCGGCAGACGCGTGGACACCCCGCCAGTGGTGCTTCTTATCTAGACTGAGTAGCGGGGCAGAGAATGACCGACTGTTCTCAGAAGACAGAAGAATTCCAGCATTGTAACTATGAGTGATGTTGGCCTAGAATAGAAATAGAGTAGAAGAGTCAAAGATAGCATATTGTCAAGACGTTCCTCTGCCATTACAATAAATTGGGAGGGATGTCGATTAACACTGACGATTTTCTGGGGTGGAGTTTATGTGAGGCACTTACCAGCCTGTGCGCATGCTGAAGCGACCTCTTAAAAATTTGATTTTTAGCATCAATTTTTGAAATATCTGCCTTCCACTATTCAAGTAGATAGGATTGTTGACTTGCTATGACATAAATAATAACCCAGAAGCTTTGCAAACATTGTCGCCGAGTGGCATGACTTCGGCAAACAGACTTTGGTAGAGTTGACTGACATTACAGACTGATAAACTGGAAAACATTATCCTGTCTATAATAAAGCCTGCCAGTGAGGCTAAACAAATTTGCTATATTATCACATTGGTAAATCTGTTATTGTTTTCTTCTAAATGTTATTTATATTGTAGAATCAAATGAAAGCATGAACGCTTCATCTGTATTAATGTATGTTTTTTTGTTACTCCAAAACAGATACATTGCAGCTGTGGCTAAAGTCAGTCTGTACAATGACAACGATTTGGGACAAATATTATGTAAAAGGTGGTGTGATGTGGCGCTTCTTATCTGGTGTTCGGCCCCTTTTTATTAATTCAGCACTTTGGTTGATTATTATCGAGCAAAGATAGTTATTTACAATAAAAATCAATGATAATTATTTCAAATAATCTATGCAAGAACAAACTGAATTCTTATACCTTTTCAGGGACAGCATGGTTTGTGTGACTTTTGTTTTTCCCTCTGCCATCCTCAGAGTCTGTACAGCTCCTGCTCCGCTGAACGGCACTGGTATGAAGGCAACTGCAACGTAGTAAAAATGTGGAATGGATGTTCCCTTTTACATTTAAACATATTTTTTTCCACATTGTTGACATTCTAATACAGTAAATAGTGACAGACGGATATATCGGCAAATATTACACGGTTGATTCTGCTACACTGACATTATTGACATCCATTGATAACTGTGTCTGCTTAGTTGACTAATAGTAAAGTGACAAGGTCCAAATCTGATACTGGTTGTGTGTAAGTTATGGCGGTTACTGCCAATTCCCAAAAAGTACACAAAAGCAACATAAATGTCTGTTAAATATTCCACATGTTTTGTCTCCAGCAACTGAACTGGAAATGGTTATGCCGTGCTGCAGTCATGATATAGTTTCGTAGACCAAAATCCAGAAATAAGTTAGCAAGTCCTGAAAGTTTGTGGCTAAGACAACAATGTATTTTCAGATCATTTTTTGCTCGACGACATAAAAGTAATACCTAAATTTGGGATTTTTTAAAAGCTTTAACTTACATTCTGTAAAATCGGACTGGAGATGTTGTTGGGGAATATTATTGATCATCATTATGCATAAAAGGCAATGCAACATGGGCACAATTCCCCCCAAAATGTGGATGGCAGTTCCTCCACATAGCAGTTTCTTATAAGGAAACATTCTAATATCTTTTGTTTAGTTTAACAGTTGTTTGAAGCTTTGTGACTTTGGTAGAGTTTATTTATAGCTTTAGGTTAGCTTTTGGTTTCTGGCAATTGTATTTCAACTTCAAAATCCATAAGAGTGTTGATCATTTGTTAAGATTATATTCATGGACAAAATTTGTAGTAACATGTAGAATTTTTTTATCACATTCATATTTTTTGCAATAATTCAAAACCCAATGGAAAAATCTGGCTTTTTGTGAAGGGAACCAGTATGATGCTAAATTCCATGTTGGTCTAAATAAATATGTAATCACTGTACAGGTGGTGCTATAGTGACAGCTCTCACTGATTGAAAGGTATCAGAATCTGCCAATACCTGACTGGTCAACAAATAATAATGTATGCTGGTTAACAAGTTAAATATTAAAAAACTTTAAGTAGAAGAATAAAATTACACAAAATAAGAAGTGTAATACCTTCTATTGAAAGCAGGGGAGCACCTTGTCTTTCTCACAAACGCAGACACATGTCGGGTCCTCTTTCCTATGGGCTCTTCATTCTCAGAGTCTGAAACTCCGCAGAACTGAAACACACAGAAAGTGAAAGATTTTCTTCGACAAACCCCTTTAACTAAATACAATACGATTAATATGTAATATATCAGAATTATTAATCATATGATTCCTCGGATCTAAGTAAGTGATGCAAAAGATTATCGATTTCTGTAAGAAAACATACAGGATGTTGACAAAGCTTGAGCATCCCACACTCTTCCTTTCTCCGCAAAGGGACTTTTTTCTTTCTCTCCTCAGTTTCATCACCGCCTCCACCCTGAGGAGACAACATTGTTTTTATTTCATTTGATAAAGAATTTGTGACCGAAGTATACATCAGAAAACAAGCTTGTTAGAAACCACAATTGCTTTGCATTTTACTAAAAGATTCTCTCAATAAAATCATAAGTGTGTCTGGCGATAAATCCAAAGAACTAACATACCACAGCAATATAACATTCATTTATTGAAATTAATGAAAACAATGTACTCTAAATAATACATCCTCTAAAGAACACAAATTAGACGTCCAAAAAACCCATAATATTACCTGATAATAATATTACACCATGCTGTATCTCAGTAACATGGTAAGGCCATGGAAAAAAGTCATACCTTTGTAACTCACCTTGATTTTTTGTTTTTCATACTCTTGCCGCATTTCCCTTGGTTTATGAATGGGTACAGGTGCTCGGAAGATATCTATGAGGAAACGCGCACACACACACACACACACACAAAAAGATCAAGTTTTATCAAGTAAACATTGTTGTTGGAGACTTAAATGTGACCAAATGATCCCTTTCTCTCGAGTAAATGAAGCTGTCCAACAATGTAAACATTCAACAAAAAATCCTAGTCAGCTGAGTGTCTCCTCCCACTGGACACACACATGCCCGGGCAAGTATACATTCTGTCCAAGCAACTGAAACTATAACATTTAACTTTGACGATGCTTTGTTAAAGCACATAAAGAAAGACTTGTGCAAGTAACATATGGTGTGCAATGCTAGAGGTTTAACGAGCATTTTTATTTAATAATAAGTTAAAACTACTCCTTTTGTATTCATGTAATTGTAACATTTAAAAATGCACTGCATACTGTTAACATTACATTATTGCGTTTTGAACGAAGAGTAGAAGAACTTAAAAGAACGCAAAGCGTCAATACGGGAGAAACGTGACGGCCTGGCGTATATGAGCGTCAGCTGACAGACAGACGCGACGTCACGCTATGACCACAGACCTTTCCGTCAGTACTGTACACGACAGATCAAGTATTAAGTTGTTGATAAAAGCGTTATTGTGTTAAAATCAGAATTAATGTAGAGCTCTTGACACATTTTTCACAATAACCGTAACACGTCATCTTGAAAAACATTAGGTCCAAAGTGTGAGACGCAGCTGCACGTACACAAAACAACGTTAGACCGAATGCATGTGGTTGCCCCCCATCAAAACAAACCTGTTTTTTTTTACATTATAAAATCACATTTACTTGCACTACTGTGATCCACAACCACAAAAAATAATGAAAGTTTTCGCTAAATATATTTTTATTATCAGTATAATTAGAAAACTGTGTGTCTCCCTAAGAGTGATTTTAAAGTGATGATTATGTAATAAATCATCGAGCACTGACCTCCGTCCGGCGTCTCCACATCTCTCTGCTCCATCCTCCGTTTACACCTTTCCGGGTGACTGAGGCGAACCAGGTCCCAGAGTTCGGTATTGACCAGGCTCTTCTCCCGGGACTGTTTACGGGCCCAGCTGGACACCCGCAGCCGGCACAGCGGACAACACAGACTGATCAACTTCACCGTCCGTTGGAAGCAATGCAGACAGACCGAGTGTCCGCATGGCATCGTTACGGGCTCCAGCAGTATTTCTGAGCATACCGGGCACCTGGCTTCCTCCAGAGTCAGAGGTGCAGAGAGAGCGCCAGGCCTTGTTTTGCCTCTCTGCCCCGGTCCAGCGGATTTGGCGGATCCCACCGCCGCCATCTTCATTGGTATGTGCCTGCGTCTGGAGTTTGAAAACAAGCCCCGCCCTGTCGTGTGGAGCTCGTGTAAACTGTCAAGTTCCCGACAATTAAACTACCAGATTTTTGTTTATGTAAGTTTATTTAAGATCACATACATAGTCTGGACGACTAATTAAGGTCTTTATCAGTAAGAAAAAAGTCAAATGTTTTTGCTTATTTCTTCACTATGACCTATAACGTTTGCTGTCAATGTCCACCTAACGTTATATATCATATCTACAGGACACAACATTGTAGCGGCATATACATTAACATTTTATCCAAAGCGACTTGCAGGTAGAAGATCATATATGTGTTCTTAAACCATTAAACAATCTATTAAAGATTACAACGTGGAAGTGCACCAGGCCAGCAGATGGCAGTAACGTGCAACGTGTTCTATCTGTTCCCGCAGAAGAGTTACATCAGAAATGCATGGCAGCCGCACAGAGAGTAATACAACAACACTGCAAATCATGGATCAGATACCTTTCCGAAAGGTTAGCGGCAGTTTTTGTCTTTTTTTTGTTCAGGAGGTTTTGTGTTAATGCTTGAATTAAAAACACCGTATCAGCTGAAAGGTGTCGTTTGGTTCGTCATGACATGCAGTTGAATGTCAAAGCTTGTATCATCCCCGGTCGTCGTACCTTACTTCCCTGCAAAAAAAAAACAACGTAATGCGCAGCTTTATTTATTTTTTTAATAACGAAAGTAATAAAATAAATAAAGTGTCAATTTATTTTAAAAATCTTCAAGATTTACCAAATTTACCAGCAGGTGGACGTGCAATACCAGGGAAATAAAATGAAATGGTCGCATCCCTAAAACAGCCTAAGTAGTCCCAGACTAAAAGGAATGTTTGAGCTTTCTAAACTGAAGTAACTTGCCCTGACATAACATAAAACATTTCTGTGTCTCAAGATGCACTAATCATGCAGAAAAGTGTATTTCAAGGGATTTTTATAAAAGTTTAACATTAGTTTTATCTCATCGCACGCTATTTGAATCGAGCTTTAGATGGTGGCCCTCTAGGAACAGGGTTTCACATAATGTCCTCATGTTTTTATTTCATTTTTATGGAAAAAAATGTACGTTTATTGCATTAACCTTGTTTTTCATCCCTATAGGTCAGAAATAACAGGCCTGTTGCTGCTTCAATAACCATCTAAAATCACAATGTCATTTGGTAAGGCTGCTGTCAGGGTGGTCTATTTAGGCAGGATTTCCTACCCGAATGCCTTGAAGATACAGCAGCACCACATCAAGCAACACCTTGATTTGTCTAATAGCAGCCCAAACACTTTATTGCTGTGTGAACATGAACCTGTGTACACCATTGGCATCAGACAGGCCCCCTACCCCCCTGAAGAGGAACAAAGACTGAAAAACCTGGGCGCAGACTTCGTCCGTACAAACCGAGGAGGTCTGATAACTTTTCATGGGCCTGGTCAGTTAGTGTGTTATCCTGTCCTGAATCTAGGCTGCTTTAAAAAAAGTGTAAGATGGTATGTGTGTGAACTGGAGAGGACTGTCATCAATACATGCAGCAAATTTGGAATCGAAGCCTCTACCTCTCCAGATACTGGTGTCTGGGTTGGCAATAATAAAATATGTGCAATTGGTAAGTTACAATTTGTTTTTATTATTTTTGGGGTTTGCAAACATTTACTCTTTATTATTTTATTTTCCATATTTCTTAATAATAATAATGAAGTCAATACTATAAACCAATCATGAAATTATGGAAATTATATTGTGACTGATAAAGTATTTGCCTAGAATACAGTGCTGCACACATTGGGCATTCTTTGGGTGAATCAAATGTGAATAAAAGATGACAAAGTCTGTATTCCTTGTCTGTAAAACCGGCCCTAAGAGTTATATGTTCCTTTGGTCGGACTTTAAAAATGTATAAATGCATATTTTGATATTTAAATGCAACATTTTCTTTAAAAAATAGATTTTCGGTTAAAGGGATAGTTTATCCCAAAAAAATTAAATTCTGTCATGAATTACTCAATCTCTAGTTGTTCCAAAATCAAAGAAAGATAATTGGAAGAATGTTAGCAACTGAGATTTATGGGTCACCATTGACTACAATTAAAATAGTTGTCAAATGTGTCTCAGAACAGTTTGTTTTCCCAAATAATTCAAAATATTTTTATTTCTACTATGGTAGTCAATGGTGCCCCAGAAATCTTGGTTGCTAACATTCTTTCAAATATCTTTCTTTGTGTTCAACAGACCAAGAAATATGTACAGGTTTGGAACAACTTGAGGATGAGTAAATGATGACAGAATTTTTGGGCGAACTGTCCCTTTAAAAAGCTACATGTTCAAAATCACAAGTTGCTTATATTTTAGATTTATAGTTGCATTTGTTTTAGGCTTTTTTAAGTATTCTAGTTTTGTTCTATTTTTAAGAATTTCTATATGGATTTTTGGACCCCAGGGTAAATTTTGTTACTAAAGTTCAAGGAAAAAACCTAGAGAAATTATTACATTGCTAAGTGTCATGTTTTGCAGGTATCCATTGCGGAAGATACATAACCTCCCATGGTTTGGCTCTCAACTGCAAAACAGACATGAGTTGGTTTGACAACATCGTGCCATGTGGGCTTGTGGGTAAAGGCGTCACATCACTGAGTCGAGAGCTGGAGCGGGATGTTTCAGCCGAAGAAGCCATTCCAAAACTACTGGAAGCCTTTAGTGAACAGTTCAATTGCTCTTTAATTTCTAACGATAGCTTCATGTAAATATATTTTATTATTAAAAATCATTTTAAATCTGGTTCCTTACGCTTAAATGTGTAGACAATAAACAGTTTTATTGTATGTTCTTAGACCTCCAACTGAATACAGTAGGTGTGCTGAGCTGAAATCCATTCAATTGGTTGTTGGAGTTGTGGAAACGGTTTTAATGACAAAATACTCAATCCCCATACATCAAAATGTGTTATTTCAAAGATAAATTATATGTAGATTTTCTGTACGTGTGTTGGTTCTCTGGGATTTATGACTCTCATGAACCCCTGATAACATCACCGAGAGCCATTCTCATAAAGATGAGCTGGCTCCAGTAAGATGAGATGTCTCCCCTGTATCAAATCCTTGTTACCATTTTTCTCTCCTTTCCTTTGTCTAAAAACAGTGCCAAAATGTAGACGCTGTAATTAATTTTTTGGAACAGCTCCTAGTAAAGGCATTTTTGTAAACATGATTCATTTTCTGTCAGGCTTGTGGAAATGACAGCCCTGTGGTGGTGGAACAGCGGTGATTTATAGACGTGTTTTTTTCTCTTCTGATCATCACTGTATGGCACTGAGTGAACAGGCAGCAAAAGGACAGCCACTGGATTCAATTACACGTCCTGTCCTCTACGGAGGATACGTGTCCTTGGGACCAAAACCTTGTGAACACGTTTATCATTGATAAAACATCACCTTTGAAGCTGATACATTTATATATATCAGACATTAAATAAGCAAACAGCCCAGGCTGCAGGAGGCATTAAAAGAATACTTAAAGTCATTTCTCATTGTTGTGCTTTTTCATATCATTCATCCATCATCTGATCTCACTTGTCTTCTAATGCGTTGTGGGGGCTGGATCCTATCCCAGCATCATGGGTCACATGCAGCTCTTTACATGCTAGCATGGTTTTTCTGTGGAACATAAAATGTATTTTTTATGATCTTTACATAAGCTTTTTTGCATGCAGAGGACAGTTCAAAGTGACCATAGGCCCGTTTCAGAAAGGAGGTTTAGTGAAAACTGAGTGTATTTACCCTGAAATGAGGGAAACTCTGGGTTTTCTGTTTCAGAATGTGAGGTATGCCAAACCAGAGAAAACTAACTCAAGTCCGTTTTTAAACGAGAGGTAACTTATACTCCACAGTAACTAGCTCTGTGGACCTGATCGGGAGCATGTTTTCTTTGGTAAACCCAGAGTTACTTTCGATCTCCTCCCCCTTTTTAAAGCACAAGTGGTAATAATAATAACAACAATAATACATTTTATTTATAGAGCATATTTACAGAAATCTCAAAGTGCTACAAAATTTCAAGGATTCAATCAATTAAAAGCCTTTCTTAAAAGATAAGTTTAAGACCACATTTGAATGCACTCAATGAATGCGGTGCCCTCAGGTCAGGAAGAGCATTCCACAGTTTCGGAACAGCCGAGCAAAATGCCCGATCACCCATAGTACGAAGCTTAGTCCTAGTGGGTTTGAGAAGATATGCTGAGGCAGAGCGGAGGCTACGTCTTGAGCTTTGTGGAGTGAGAAGTTCCTTGAGGTAGACAGGGGCATCGCCATAGATCCACTGGTGGGTGAGGAGAGAGACCTTATACTGAATCCTGTATGAGACTGGAAGCCAAAGTAGGGATGTAAGGATGGGAGTAATATGATTGTACTTGCGCACCCTCATTAGTATCCTTGTGCCACAGTTCTGAACATACTGCAGCTTCTGAAGGCATTTTCCTGAGATCCCGATGAGGAGTGCATTGCAATAATCTAGTCTGGAGGAAGCAAAGGCGTGGATAAGCTTTTCTGCATCTCCAAATGTGGAACGAAGTTTGGAGATATTCCTGAGATGAAAAAAAGATGTCTTACATTGCTGATTGATATGGGCTTCAAAAGTCAGATTACGGTCCATTTTAACACCCAGGTTGGAAACTGTAGTAGTGAATGGAAAGTCTTGATCAAAGAAGGCAATAGTGGTTAATTTCGATGTCCGGACCTGGTTTGGAGTGCCAACTAGAATGACTTCCGTCTTGGAGCCATTTAGCTGCAAAAAGTTTTGATTCAACCACGCCTTTGTTTCCTCCAAGCAGGTAGTTAGAGTAGACAATGGCTGGACAGCAGACGAAGTTGAGTTTGTTCTTATATAGAGTTGTGTGTAGTCAGCATAAGTGCTGTACCCCATTCATTAATACAGTCATTCATGCAACACATTTTGATCACACAGAGACAATCTCAGTGAATAAAATGTCATATGTGATTTTATAGAGGATCCTGTATGTGAAGAGGCTGCATTAATTCATAGGGATGTACTTGGATTTCAGGAGAGAAATTTAGGACCAGATTGGAATTTTGTCATTTCCCTGTGCATTAAAATTGTACCATGTTTCTCTAGAGTGGATTAGATGTATCAAAACATATCTCATTTACTCAATTGCGAGGAAAATGGGTATATTCATTTACTGTCCACAACATAGAAAGATTAAAAAGTCCACTAGGCACCACGGACACAGTCCACAGGAACCACGGATGTCCACAGGGAGAGCTCTCGACCCGAAGGCACCCACGGAAGAAGCGGCAGCAGACCCAGCCCGGCAGACTCCGACCCACAAAGGGAACACATACAGCGGGGAGAGGGCTCGACCTGCCGGCAGATACCATACCATGTGCTCAATGAGACAAAACATTGACACGAGTGAAAACAAAGACACACCAGACAGGAACCCTGACAGCATGAACAAAGAAATGAATAAATACAGACATACAGTAGATGCAGAAATGAAGAGATAAAGGTAATAAACAATTGATTAAGATGTGCAACAATTCCTACCAAATCTGTTCCGAGCAGGGTTCGAACCACTGATAAGTCTAACTTTGACATGAAAGTCTGACACCATAACAAGTGTCATATACAGCATGACATCTAAAGGACTGGTTATACTCGACGCAGTCGCTAGTTCGCCTGGGTGCGCGTGCCAAATATGACGTCATCGCGGTGTTCGATTTGGGTGAGCACGAGCTCATTTCGCGTGGCGGCGTGCACAACATTTTTTTTTACTCCAGCGAACAGTTCGCGCGGCGCCGCAGTCAACATGAAAGCTTTGAAGAGATTTTGGCTGAACATGTACGCCTGTACAGACTTCTTTAATCATCAGTGTGTCTGTTTTATATTGTATTCAGAATAAAACAATATTTATAAACATTGCTCTTTTGTACTGTTCTTATATCTTCTCATTTTATACATAAAGACATCCAATGGGTTAATCTATGGCAATGTAAATTTAGCAGTCCCTAACCAACAATATATAGAAATGTGTCTGCATTATGCACAGAAATGAAAGAGTGAACAAAAAGTTTGAAAATGTATTAAATCAACAAACAATAGTTCAAACTGCATTTCCCCGTCCAGCACATACATCTGCTTAACAAGAGCGATGCATTCTACATCTCCACGTTTTGTGGCATGCAGTGGGTGAACATTTCATCTCCATTTTAGCCCTTTTTTTGATAGTAGCAACAACACAAAATCTCCTACGTTTCCTTGTCGAGCAGCTGCTCGCAAGACGCCATTCTGAATGATCTGACGTAATTCTGGTAAAATTCCTACTTTTCTTCTACTTCCTGCGGATTTACAGAACAATTTCGTTTGTGTGCCCCCTGTCGTTTCAAAGAATATCTCAATGGCGAACGGGTCAAGTAAAAACGTCTCGTCCGTGTGGGGAGTTGCGCGCGTGGACAGCGGAGGCTCGCGAAGCGGAGCCAGGCTCGTGTATAAACAGGCCTTAACACTCATCACAGAATTTTTTTATTATTTCTGTTTTATTTCTGTTTCATTCATTTATTCATTCATTTACTGATTGACTTGTTTGTTTATTGGAACATTTATCTTTTTATAAGTCATTATCAGCACATTAGCAAATCCTCCATATGCTTTCTTTGGTCCTGTTGCCATGGTTAATCATCATATTGGAGCTCCATTGATCATGATGGATAGTCGTTGAGGTGCAAGCCTTTAACTCAAGGTAAGTCTACCCAGAGTTGATAGAACTAACTCATATCAGCTGTTTTGAAACCAGAAACTTCGCATATCGTTTCTAAATCAACTCAAAGTTCACATTTTAACTTGTTGTGGTTGAGCCTCCTTATTGGTCTTTAAGCTCAAACAATTAAAACAAATATTTTGAAACAAAAATAACAGCTCTACCACATGTGTCATGAAGGAATTGGTTGTTTCGTGATCACATTGACATCAAATGTGATGTGTTATAGATTTAAGTTGAAAGCTGTGACGGAAGGAAATTATTTTAGTAAAGAATAAATACGAACAAAAATCCATATGGACTATATGATGCTGGTTTGGTTGTCTTTTGTGCTCTACTTGAACCAGCACCTTATCGCGGTGGAGAGGTTTGCGTATCCCGGTGAACCCGAGAGCTATGTTGTCTGGAGCTTTATACTCCTGGTAGGGTCTCCCTTGGCAAATTGGTCTCGGGAGAGGGAACAGACTAAGAATGGTTCAAACACTACCTTGTGGCCCAGGAGGGAGAAGGCTAAGGGAGCATACCCTGATAGAAAAACAACCTTTATGCAGGCCAATCCCCGCCTAAAGGTCAAACTTTTATTAAAGAAACACTGAATGATATATCAAACACCTTAGAATTGTGAAGAAGAGGACCTTCAACTTGAAGGAGGATGAAGCCCTGAGGTCAAAGCTGACAGGAAGCCGCATGGCGGAAACTTCTAAATCCTAAATCTATCATAAAGAACGGAACATGGAATGTGCGCTCAATGCATATTATACACTCTCGGAAAAAAAGGTACACAATGGTACAAAAAATGTTTCTTGAAGAACAGTTTTGTACCTTTTCAATAAATGTACCCTTAATGGTACAAGAAAGACCTCAGATGATACCGTTCGGTACCTGTTAAGGTGCAATTTAAATTAAGGTACATATTTGTTCTCAAATCAAGGGTACAGTAACCTTTATTGATAAATAACTAATTTTATTTACACAAGCAAATAACATACGATATGGACATTTTTTAAATTAAGTTTTCAGTCATTCCCTTATAAAATATGATGAAACATTTGTATTTACTCATTTGACTTAAATGTTAGTTATAATATCAGTTGTTATACAAAATACTGATAAGATTATTTATTCAGTATTTATTGTCATATATAAAAAAATACCTATGACTGTTTTAAATAAATGCTTTTATAAAATAGGAGAATATAAATCGCAAAAATCCGACAACAAACAGTTTTGCACGAATTATTGGTTGCTATGTTAATTATTAGTCATAGCAACAACACGCTGATAGGCCAAAGTTAACCGCAGAATATTCAGAATTTCAGTCAGAGCAGAGAGCAGGATGTTGGATGCGAGTGTTTCTTGTTGTGTCTTTTTTAGTTCAAAATAACAGTTTGGATTTGAATTATCAAACTATAATTGTACAAAATTTGAAGGTGAGTTTTTAGTTTTATTGTTATATTTACTCAAATGTTAGTCACCCGGTTAAATTCGAGAGTTCACGTAACGTTAGGCCTATGTATATACCCAATGCTGTCAGATATATTGTGTTTAAATGTTTATGACATTTAATAACTTTAAAATTAGGTTCTCGTGGGTGCATAGACAGTAGGGTGTTGACTTTAACCATGAACTTTGCTGACTATTAGGCATTGCAAGCGATACGAGATTGGCCGAATTCACTGGCGCCATTACGGAAAATTTCAGTCAACGGAGAGCGGGACACCAACTACAAGCATCAACACAGCCATGGCTTTGTTGTCTTTATCATCGGTGGAACTTCTGTCAAAATTAACTGACAGGCTGTGCTTGAATTATCAGAGGAAGAGAAGAGAGAATTCAAAGGTGAGTTTTATATTTTATCTTAGCACGTTTTAAGTATGGCGGCACATACTGTTGATTGAATAGTTTTACATGAATGTCTAATGAGGTGCAGTCCTGGTTTAAAGTATGCTGCCTTCACATGCTATCGGAATTCAGTTAGAAAGTACATTTTATGAAAGATTGCTAGAATGACTTAATGGGTAATTGCAATAATGTGCTGTTCACACATGAAACAGCGTTCCATCTCTTCACTGGTAAGACAGCATTCACACGTCCTTATTAAAATACCAGTAAACTCAGTGATATTAATTATTATTAGTATTATTATGAGTTTCTAGCTTTTTAAATTTACTTCTGACTTTTCTAAAACTGATCTTCGTCTTTTTGTTCAGGATGAACCAGCTAGACCATATCCCACTTGACAGATTTTGGGAACTTATGACTGGAAACAGGTCTTCAGTGAGAAGAGAATCTTCAGCACTGTGAAAATGGAGGGATCTGAAATTTGCCAAGCAGTTGGGGTCGAGGATGGAGTTCTTCTTGCTTTTTGTTTGTATTTTGTGCACAACAGGAATACCTTGCTCTTTCTCCAGAGGCATGTGTTGAAGGTAACGACACTTGGTGACAAGTCATTGCCAACTGCTGTTGTCAGGATTATTCATCTTTTGTCCTAGACTCGGAGCTTGCCGCGGCCCTATGGTTGTCCAAAGTCTTCAAATCGACATTTTACCGCAGTAAAACTAATTAAACATATAGGCTTGTTTCAAGCTCATTAGCCTAATTTTTCTATCTATGCCCGACTTGATGAATGTCAGCGTTTCTTTTGCAAAAACTAGTCTGTTGTGCATACAGAGGAAGTTCCAATATTCTTTCAGGTTAACTATGTTTTTAACATAGACACATTGTTGAAACTGTGTGGAAAACTGTTGCTTCCACATTTGTTTGATTCTCATTTTCAGGAATTTCAAGTGTTTCATTTGACAAGAACTGGTTTTGTATGGTGCTATGAGATGAACTGGACTACACGGCACTTGACCTCTATATAGTTGATGATGTTTTGTATGTAGGAGCAAGATATTTGGAGTCACTTAACAGGTTTTTGTAGAATTGTTAAAATGTTTTTTGTATGTTTTTGCGTTATACATCGGATTCGTTTGTATTAGGAATAATTTATGCTTTAAAATGTTAATGTTAAAATTGTAATGTTGATAGTATAGTTCAGGCAATAATGACAATTGTGTCATCATTCACTCACCCTTAAGTTGATCCAAACCTGTATACGTTCTGCTGTACTCAAAGGAAGGTATTTGAAAGAATTTCAGTAACCAAACAGATCTCGCCCCGCATTCACAGTGATAGTATTTTTTCTACTATATAGTCCATGGTGGTCGAGACCTGTTTGGTTACCAACATTCTTCCAAATATCTTACTTTGAGTACAGCAAAACAAAAAAATGTAGCTTTCATGTAGCTCAGTGGTAAGAGCATGGTCATGGGTTCGATCCCAGGGGATTGCACATACTACGAAAAAAAAAAGAATAGGAAAACGCAATGTAAGTTGCTTTGGATAAAAGCGTCGGCCAAATGCATAAATGTAAACGTATACAGCAGAACAAATAAATGTAAACTGGTTTGTATCATCTTGAGGGTGAGAGAATGACGACACAATTTCAATTTTTGTCTGAACCATAACTTTAATGACTGGTGTTGCATGAAAAGCAATATAACTTTGTTAAATTGTATTGTGAGCAGTTTTTGACAAGTATTATATTGTTGATGGGAAATTGTATTTTAAATTATATATATACATGTTTTAGTAAAATGGTTTGCCTCCAAAAGAGAAATGTTTTGAAAAGTGTTTTATTTTTCTACATTTTATTGTAAAGTAGATTCTTCTGTATGCTAAAGAACAGTGTTGGTTCAAACACTTATGTATATACATTTATTTATTTTAAAATTAGGCCTTCTCAGTTTAGTTGTTTAATGTGTGTTATTAAAATGATAAATGACCTGTACTAGTGCTTAAAGGAACACATTTGCCATAGTTAAGGTACAAAAGTGCTTGTCGCTGGGGAGGTACCTTCAAGGCCAATATTTGTACCTTTGTTGCAGGTACAATATTATACCAGCAAGTTTCAAAATACAAAAGGAACACTTTGGTTACTCATGGTACAAATCATGTCCTTAAAGGTACAAAATGGAATGGTTACAAATTTTTTCCCCATATAATAAGGTACAAATGTGTACCATTAAAAGGTACTGCCCCAGTGACAAAATCTTTAGTACAAAATAGTACATTTTTTTCCGAGAGAGTAGGAAAAGCGCAGACCATCGCAAATGAAATGAAGGCATATGGCATCCATATATTTGGAATTTCCGAACCAGGTGGAAGGAAGCAGGACAAATAAAGCTTCCATCAGGAGAATCAATTATATACTCCAGACACATGGGAGAGAATGCGGCTCACTCAGATGGGGCAGCAATCATGGTATCAAATGAAGCTCAGAAAACACTCTTAGGATGGGAACCAGTGAGCCCAAGGATCATTATGGGCAAATTTAAGACCTCACATAAGCGCATTTCGGTTAACATCATCCGATGCTTACTCCCACCAATGAAGCCGAGGAGGAGACAAAAGAAGATTTCTATTAAAAGCTAGAGGAAACCAGGATAAAATGTAAAGAAAAGGATCTCACCATTTTAATTGGCCTTCAGGATGTTCGGATGAAAAGAGGTGCGGATGCAGGCACTGACCACCATCTAGTGGTACCTAACTTAAGACTTAAGTTGAAAAAGCACCACAACAGTACCTCAATAGGTAAGCGCTACAATATGTCATTATTCTCAATCAAAGACAAACAACAGACTTTCAAACAGAACTTAGAAACCGTTTTACAGCACTACAAGAAAGGGAAGAGGAACTCAGAGCAATAGAAAACCACTGGCAGCAGGTAAAGGAAGCATTTAAAGTGGTCTGCTAAGCAGCAGTTGGGACCAAGAAATGAAAACATCCCCGGCAGTAAGAGCAAACATACAACCTGCGGAAATCCCCCTTTCAGTTGACCGCAGACAGCCAACAACAGCAGATATCAAAAAAGCCATTAGGCTCACCAAGAACAACAAGGCACCAGGTCCAGATAGTATCGCAGCAGAAGCTCTTAAAGCAGATGTAGAATCATCCGCAAAAATACTATATGACCTGTTTGGTAGGATCTGGAAGGAAGAAGACCTGCCTTGGGAATGGAAAGAAAGCCATCTGGTAAAAATACCCTAGAAAGGCATCTTAGGGCCTCTGCGACAACTACAGGGGTATAATGCTTCTATCCGTACCAGGAAAATTCTTAACCAGATAAACTTGCAATGCCCCAAGGTAGCAGTGGATGTAGAGCTTGACGATCTAGACTTTGCAGATGATATCGCATTACTATCCCATAATTACCAACAAATGCAAGAGAGTGAGGTAGAACAGAAGGCAGCTGAAACAGGTCTTCGAATAAGCATACAGAAGACCAAAGCGCTCAAGGCAAATAAATAGATGTTGACCAACTTGATGGTAAACTATCAACCACTATAGCACGCCAACTCCTTCATCTACCTGGGAAGTAAAGTAGCGAGTGATGGTAGATAAGAAGGAGATGTAAAGATGAGAATAGGCAAGGCAAGAGAAGCATTTGGCATGATGGGGGCCATAAGGAGAACAAGTAACATCACACTCTAGACAAAAATACGGCCAAAAAAACGTATGCATAAAAACCATACTCCTCTATGGAGCTGAAACGTAGAAAACAACAAAAAACCTCTTGAACAAGCTACAAGTCTTTACCAATCACTGCCTGAGATGCATTTTCAACATCAGATGGCCTGAGAAAATAAGGAACAAAGAGCCGAGCAGCCTCCAATGGAAGTGGAAATAAAGAAACGAAAATGGGGATGGATTGGGCACACATTGTGGAAACCGAAGAATGGCATCACACACCAAGCACTACGGTGGAACCCACAAGGTAAACGTGGTAGAGGGAGACCAAGAAACACCTGGAGGAGGAGTGTCACAGCCAAGATGGAAAGAGTTGGCTACAGATGGCAAGATCTGAAGAAGCTGGCACAGAACAGCACGAGGTTGAGAAATATTGTCAGTGGCCTATGCTCCTCCTTGGAGTAACAGGCATAAGTAAGTAAGTTGTTTGTCTTTTGTGGAGCTGGACAGACATCACCATGAACTGTTGTTGTATGGAAAAGGACTGCATGTCATAAAAAAATATTTGTAGCATTTGTGTTTGGGATAACTCAACACTCTTAAAAACAAAGGCTCTTAAAGTAGTCAATGGTGGCCAAGCACTGTCACCAAATATTTTTCTCAGAGTTCATCAGAACAAAGATATGTACAGTTGTGTTCAAAATGATTCAACCCCCACTGAAATTGATTGTTTTGGTCGGTTTGACATTGATTATGATCATTCAGTCATCCTGCTTACAATTAAATCAAAGAGGCACGTGTAGGTCAGACAAATATAACATAACATTTATAATGAAATAACCACAAATGTCTTTTCTGAGCTCACATCATTATCAGTTTTATTCAACCCCCAAGTGACATTCAATCTTAGTACTTAGTACAACATCCTTTTACAGTTATAACAGCTTTTAAACGTGAAGCATAGCTTGACAAAAGTGTCTTGCAGCGATCTACGGGTATCTTCGCCCATTCATCATGGGCAAAAGCCTCCAGTTCAGTCACATTCTTAGGCTTGCGCACTGCAACTGCTTTCTTTAAGTCCCACCAGAGGTTCTCAATCGGATTTAAGTCTGGTGACTGCGATGGCCACTTCAAAATGTTCCAGCCTTTAATCTGCAACCATGCTCTAAGTGGACTTGGAGGTATGCTTGGGATCATTGTCCTGTTGAAAGGTCCAACGTCTTCCTAGCCTCAGGTTTGTGACGGACTGCATCACATTGTCATCCAATATCTCCTGGTACTGAAGAGAATTCATGGTACCTTGCACACGCTGAAGCTTCCCAGTACCTGCAGAAGCAAAACAGCCCCAAAGCATGATTGACCCCCCGCCATGCTTCACAGTAGGCAAGGTGTTCTTTTCTTCATAGGCCTTGTTCTTCCTTCTCCAAACATAGCGTTGATCCATAGGCCCAAACAGTTCTAATTTTGTTTCATCAGTCCACAGAACACTATCCCAAAACTTCTGTGGTTGGTCCACATGACTTTTGCATACTGCAGTCGACTCTTCTTATTCTTTGGGGACATGAGTTTGAGTTCTGGCATGGAGGCCTTCATTACGCAGGGTGCGCCATATTGTCTGAGCAGAAACTTCAGTACCCACATCTGACAAATCTTTTCTCAGTTCCTCAGCAGTCACACGGGGACTTTTCTCCACTCTACGCTTCAGGTAGCGCACAGCAGTCGAAGTCAGCATCTTCTTTCTGCCACGACCAGGTAAAGTTTCAACAGTGCCCTTTGCCTTGAATTTGCGAATGATGCTTCCTATGGTGTCTCTTGGTATGTTTAACATCTTTGCAATCTTCTTATAGCCATTGCCCTTCCTGTGAAGAGTAATCACCTGTTCTCTTGTCTTCCTGGACCATTCTCTTGACTTCACCATGTTTGTAACCACACCAGTAAATGTCTAGAAGGAGCTGAGTATCACAGTCATTTTAAAGCTGCCTAATTGGTGCTTATTAGGCTTTATTGCTGCTCCCTGATATCCACAGGTGTTTTCAATACCTGATTGAAAACACTTCATTGAACCTCTGTTCTTCATAGTGGTAGTCTTTAAGGGGTTGAATAATTATGTCAATGAAGAATTCACAAAAGAAACATTTACTACTGTATTACAAAACTAATTGATGTCATTTTAGTTGCATATGGTTCTTTAAGAAGTCCTTGTAGGATTTCATTCTGAATACAATTACAAATGTACACTAAATTCCCTAAAACCATTTACAGCATTGGGGGTTGAATAATTTTGAACACAACTGTATACCGATTTAGAACAACTTCAGGGTGAGTAAATGAAGACAGATTTTTGAAGGGGGGAAATGTCCCTTTGAAAGAACAATTTCTGTCTGTGAATTTGTGAAATAAAGAGGTTCTGTGGATGTTAAAGGTTTATGGAACTATATAGACAAAAATGGTTCTTAATTGTGGGACACTATGCGATAGGTTGAAGGGTGAGAAGATCATAGAATTTTCTACTTTGGTTGAGATGATCCTTTAAATTAAATGTATTTACAGTGTTTAACCAGCAGATAGCAGTGCTTTAGTGTGTATCTACGGCAAAGGCTATCAAACCGCTCCAGCTGGCTCAGAACGAAGGAGCATGCCTCATCTTCCAACAGCCTAAAAGCGCTCATGTGACACCCCTTACCAGACCCGTATCAGATTCAAGTCACTAATGCTTGCCTACATGACTATCACGGGATCTGCACCGGCATACTTTCACACCCTCCTACAGTCCATCAAGATCCCTGCGTTCAGCAAACCAGCGGCGTTTTGTATTGCCTTCCCATAAGGGCAGTAAATCGCTTTCCCATTCATTCTAATTCACAACTCCTTCCTGGTTGAACATTTTTCCTAATTCGGTCCGGTCAACAACATCTCTCACAACATTAAAAAAACTACTTAAAAGCCAACTCTTCTGTGAATACTTAGTAAACAAATCAATAAATAATAATAATAACTCAAACACTAACCCTCTCTCTTTCTCTCAACAGGTAGTGGTCTAACTTTTGTTAAAACCAGTAACTTTGTATTGGAACCTACTGTATTGTTGATCCTGTGTGACATATCACTTATAGCTCCTTAAACTCTTTGTAAGTCGCTTTGGATAAAAGCTTCTGTTAAATGACTAAATGCAAATGTATCTTTACCAAAAACATGATTTTTAAAGACAAAACAGAAAAGTTCCCAACACACCCATGGGATTTAAAATGGCATAATATGGAAACACAATATTTTTTAGGGATTGTTTTGTGAATAGGTTCATGTTTATGTAACTGTCTTTTAACCGGCCACAAACAAAATTGTGTAAAATGCTCTCTTATTCTGAGCTAAAAGATGGCTGTAACTTCACCTGAATTATTACGTTTATGCATTTGGCAGAAGCATTTTCCCAAAGTGACTTAAATTGCATTATACTATACATATGTTTTTAGGAATGTGCAATCCCTGCAATCGAACCCATGAACTTGGCGTTGCTAACACAATGCTCTAACCACTGAGCTACAGGAAAGGGATAATTCTCATAAAAAGCATAATTTAGCCTCATGTCATTCTTAACCTGTATGACTATCTTCTTCAAAACAAAAATGAAGATATTTTGAAGAATGTTAATACCCAAACATCATCGGCGCCCATTGACTTCCATTGTATGCACAGAATCATTTCTCATAGACACTTCTTAAAATATATTTTGTGTTCAAGAAAGAGTTATAAACATGTTTTGAAACCCAGGAAGGTGAATAAATGATGAGATATTTTTTTGGTGAACTATCACTTAAACAATAGTCATGATGAATGTTTTTTTACATGCGTGGTGAGCAGAAAGGTGCATGGTGAAAAGAAATGTATTTTTCAGTCCCCTAATGCCTTCTTTGTTCCATTTATAGATTGCGTGTATTGAACATTAATTTCTTATTCATATGCTGTTATGTAACTGAAGTAAGTGTTATTCGATCGAATCAGCACACTAATCATTCCCCCAAGATCATGTCTATAAAAACAGAGAACAAGCAGATGTAACCACCACCTACCATCCATTGATTTGCTCCATCACAACAGGATTGAGAGAAGTAGCTGTAAAAAATAAAGTCATCATCATGAAACAACATACATTCTCAATATGCATCCCAATCATAATATACAGAGATCATCGTTGTCATCTACAACATCAGTCATACATTTTTTTTTTCAAGAAGCAAGTACTTAATACAACCCTATCACAACCTGTCCTCTGAATTTTTTAACCACCCCCTTGAGGGTTATACCACTGTAGTCAGCTATATAGCAGTAATAAACAAGCAAACTGCTGTCATTTACATTGTGCTATATGGTCACATTGTCCCTTCTGCTCAAAAGCTCTCTCTGACAACCAATTTTACAGCAGCGGTATAATGAATAAATGAAAGTAGCAGCTCTGGAAGGACATCATTATCTCCCTGAGAGAGCGTTAAAAGAAGAATACATTTGCTGCTACTGCTACCATTCTCTCAAGCAGACGTGAACCATCTGGACAACATTTATTAATGACGTGATGTTATTAAGAAACTTCTTGAGATTTTTTATTATGTATTCTTAATGAAGATTGGTTTGTCAAGATGCCCTGATGAAAATCAGCCTATGCTTGTGATAGCTGGTTTGAGCTGGTCCTGAGCTGATCCAAGGTAAGTGTAGCACCTGCTCAGGACCAGATCAAATCATCTTAAAACCAGCTCAGGATCAGTTTAAAGTAGCATATGCTGGTTTTATTTCAACAGGGTGGTGTGTTTGTAAAGCTTTTTATGGCCCTTAAATTGCGTTTTTAGTCAGAAGTGGGGTATTCTTACCCAATAAATGCTCTACATTACCAGATGCATGTAAAATGGAGTTTAACAGAAGTAGAAACACGTTTAGCTTCTGGCAACCAAGAGCAAGAAAAATGCTTATATGTGTTCCGCAGGTGCATTATTGTCGATATGCATTATTTAGCATGATTTACACATTTCAACATTTCCCAAAGAGGCTTTTTATTACGATACTGCACTTTATTTGCTCTTTCTCTCTGGGTTTAGGGTGACGTCATTCACCTGCAGCTGACCTGAATCAGTTGTAAATTCCACATAAAGCTTTAAGTTGGTATTACTTCTTTACCGAGTTGAGAAAAGCGAGATTCTAAGTGAAATGCAATGCAGCATACGCTGTCATGTAAGGTTCTTCTCACTGTTATAATGACGGAAGCTGTGAGCCATATCAGTGATGCATGTGTGAAAACGGTCCTTAAGTCAGCCGTGATGATAGACAGGTGGATGTGATAAAGATGAAGCTGCCGGCGCTTCAGGCATAAGCCGCAGTGTGGAAACACTCTGTTATCCTCGTGCCACTCTGAGATCTAGAGCAGCAGGGGTTCAGATGATGGCCAGAGGGAGGAACAGAATGAAGAAACTGAAAAGTGCCACATGTAATCGATCTTTAGAGAACAATGGAAATATCAAAATAAACCCCACATAAGCCATGGTCAGAGTCTGCACATTGAGATATATAGTAAAGCAGAGCGGTCTGGGAACCGCATTCTTATAGTTTACCCTTAATATAAACTGACCCTAAAATAGACGGGAACTGATTGGTTAGTGAAATGACCTCCCAGCCATAAAGACATATTTAGCCCAAAATGAACGTTTTGTAATCGTATATTTATCCTAGTTTCATTCTTTCCTGGAACGCAATAACGATTTAACGTTTTTATTTATTGTATAACAATAGAAAATAGAAAGAAGGGGCTGTCAATCTTAAAAGTGAGTTCTGTTAAACTGAGGAAGTTTTTGACAGTCATCATAACAATGTCAAAAACTGTCCCAGTTCCAAAATCTACAGCTAGTTTGTATGTTGTGAATCATACACTCACCTAAAGGATTATTAGGAACATCATACTAATACTGTGCTTGACCCCCTTTCGCCTTCAGAACTGCCTTAATTTTACGTGGCATTGATTCAACAAGGTGCTGAAAGCATTCTTTAGAAATGTTGGCCCATATTGATAGGATAGCATCTTGCAGTTGATGGAGATTTGTAGGATACACGAAGCTCTCGTTCCGCCACATCCCAAAGATGCTCTATTGGGTTGAGATCTGGTGACTGTGGGGGCCATTTTAGTACAGTGAACTCATTGTCATGTTCAAGAAACCAATTTGAAATGATTGGAGCTTTTTGACATGGTGCATTATCCTGCTGGAAGTAGCCATCAGAGGATGGGTACATGGTGGTCATAAAGGGATGGACATGGTCAGAAACAATGCTCAGGTAGGCTGTGGCATTTAAACAATGCCCAATTGGCACTAAGGTGCCTAAAGTGTGCCAAGAAAACATCCCCCACACCATTACACCACCACCATAATTGCATTAATGAGAAATTGCACAGGTGTTCCTAATAATCCTTTACATTTAGGCATTACACATTTAGGTGAGTTTATAAAAAACGCCCCTAATGTCACTGGCACAAAAGCCAATTCATGTATAAAATAAGATTGTACGAATTCATACAAATTAGCAAAAATTTGCCATTTTGTAAAATAGTTAAGTTTTTGCCATCGGCAAAAGGTTGTGTTGGAATTCTATATGACTATATTGTATTACATGTCTTTAGAGGGTATACAAGAGTTTTGTGTTACAAACAACCCAACATTTCAAGGCACAATATTTCATTTTTGACTCTAAAGGTAGCATGTAACAAAAGCGTAGCTTGATGACACTTGTGAAGGGCCTGGAATGAAGGGAATTGTTGTGTTTACCTCCACTGCCAATGGAAATCAATCCGAAGAGGCTTTAAAATTATGTTCATGGATGATGTCATTAAATTAAGTTTATAAATGTTATGTTAAAACGTAGACCAACACAGTGGCTTGATAGAAACAGAAAAAGTGATGTTCCAGAAGTGAACAAAATATAAGACTTTGCTAGTGATATTTGGATATGCAAAAACTTTACATTTTGCTCCTTTAAGTTGTACTTTTCCTGTTCGGTCCCAAATGTCATTCATGCATCTATATATATTTCACCTCGCCAGGATTGATATTTTTGATGCCAGACAATATTTTGAGGACATTTAAGGCTAATCCAGGATCTCACGCTACCTGAGGTAAGCAAACATTAAAGCGGCTTAAGTGTAACCGTAACCTCCTTTCTCCAAATAAATTACTTTGATTGTAATGTGGTTAGTCATAAATTAATGATTTATAAGAGAAAAACAAATCTGAAAAAAATAAACAGAAATATACCGTAAAATAATGTATTTTTAATGTAAAATTCTACGATATAAGGATATTTTTCTTGTAAATGTGTTGTCCTTTTCTGTAATTTTGTAGTTTTTGAATGTAATTCACAAATTAACTGTAAAAAAAGGAATCTTTTCTTTGTCGTTTTCTGACATTTACATTAATTAAAAAAAATAGCAGAAAATTCTTCACTTTTTTGTACAGTGTACAAAACACAGACACAGGGGAGTAAAAACCAGCTCTGAACATGCAGCGATGCATGTGGCATGCTGTTAGAACACCCCACCCATTACTATTTTGAGCTGATCTGTTGGTGGCTAGTTTGATAAGAGAGCTAAAGGGAGGGGATTAACAGGAATTGAGGGCAAATGTGAAAGTAAACAGTGGTTTGAAAATGGGCTTTACGATGTGTGCATTGACTGAATATATATTGGATTGGAGAGCAGGATCATGCTCCTTGATATAGTCTACACATATGCAAGTGTTTGTGCTGGCACACACTCCATTAGCTACAGTGCTTTGATCGATTCCTGCTCCTCAAGACTAAGACTCCTTGGTGTCTGAGTATGATGTTATTGTAGTGAATTATCGACATTGTAAGCCATTCATTCCGTTGTTTCATGATGAATGAAACATGCTGCCCTTATTGCCAATTACAACCTCATTTGCAATATGCTTTGCTTAGGAAATTAAATGTAAAAAAATAAACATAATATGCCCAAAGCAATTTAGGAACGTGTTTGCAGAGAGACAGTACACTTGAGGGAGAAACAAGCCTTTGATGAATGTCTGGAACACAATCTTAATTAAAGGTGCATGTATGAAAGGCAAGTCAAAGGTAAATTTGTTGTTAGTCTTTAGTAGAATAAGAGAACACTTAATGTTTTTTAATAGTGAGCTGCCCAACATTTACTGTGCTACTATGTACAATAGAGGAAGGAAGGAGTTATTTCTCCTGAAAGAACTGAAGCACCCTGAACACTACATAAAGAACATCATGTCCAAACCATCAATGTTCTCCTAGGAAATAATGTTTGAGAAATCTGTGGGGGAACAATCATTATGCACTAGCTGAATTATTTTCCAATAGCAGGATTTAACTGCTATCAAATGCTGAAAATTCAAAAGATGTCCCTGGTTTTTGTGATTTAGTATAGCAGCAGATCATAGTGTTCATAGTAATAATGAATTTTGTGGTTTTGCAAGTCCATTTGTAGAAGAATTGTGGTTAAATACTATGTGGTTTGTTCATTGCTGGCTTTAACGCAATGCTTGAAGCGAGTATATTTTGTTACGGTCCTTCTTTTCTTGATGTTAATTCCATTACCTGAAACCTAATTTGCATTTACCAGGGAATCATTCTTAATTGTATTTGGCACATCAAATGATTGCATTATGCATACCCTTAAAACTATTATGATCATAACAGTGGAAGCAATAATAGTAATGTTACACACAATGTATTATTTCAGAATGTAATGTATTTCAATACCAGATTATTACTTTTTTATCATTCATTCATTCTTTCAAAATGTTGGTGCTTTTATCACATTTTGTCGCAAGGAATATTTCTATAAATACCTATTAATAAAGACATTTATTAAAATAGGATTTTTGTCAGAGTAAATCATTCACAGAAACTATTTCAGTATAGAAATTCGACGATTTTCTTTTATTGAGAGTTACTGTACATGAAGAGAGAAAACTATCATGGCTGTACTGTCAAGTGTATGACTTATGTGGCATACAAAATAATATATTTTAAATATCAATGGAAGTCAATGTTTTTTAGTTATTAACATTTTTCAAAATATCTTCTGTGTTTTGCAGAAGAAAGAAAGTCATACAGTTTTGGAATAACATGCGGGTGAGTAAATCAATGAGTTTTCCTCTCTTGACAAACTATCCCTTTACGATAACATGTGAGTCAACAATTATTGTGTATTCAAATACATAAATTATGGAACCAGATTATATTGCCAACTTGTTGGTTTGACATGCTCTTGACAGTGCTTTATAGCATTTTGCGCTTTCAGGTGGACTGAGATTTTTTTTAAATGGAGGAGGAAAACAGCCTAAAACCGAGTCAAAGTTCCACCATTGGAGATTTTCTATTTTTCAATGTCTTTCGAGAACAGTGAGCAGTACGATTTTCTTTCTACATTTTTCTGGGGCAGGATGTTTTCTTGGCTTTAATCCATTTCTTCAGGTGAACCGAGCACCAGAACCCTTTCCGGCCACGCAGCGATGTTATTTTGAATGTCAGTACAAAGGCAGCCAACCATGGGATTGAGGGTTCTGGTCGGTCTGGATCCTGTAATTGGACTGGGGCATGCAGACCCATCACTGATGGTCAGGGTCGAACAGCCTGTCAATCAAAGCGGTTGGCTGGGTGCGTTAGTATTCATGCACAGTGCTCATGGGTGGAAAGGAGAAAAGGGGGGCGGGACTTTGAATGGAATGGACACCTCGGCATGCACTATGAAATGAAGGTCTTAATAAGGCTGAATGGAGGATGACAGATCCTGATGAGAAACAACTCTCCAAAATTGTACATGACTTTTTTGTGGCTTTTCCTGGTGGCAGGATGTGTCAGTTTACTTCATTGGTTGAATCTTCAGAATGAATGCCTCGCCCGTTTACAGAACAAATCAGGAGTTTAAGTCTGAATATGGCTTTTTTATTATGAAGAGGATCTGCTAGATGACTAAACAGTTATATCTGAATGAATGTGAAATCTCAGCCATTATTACCACAACAATGCTAAAGTAGGTCATATTGATAAGAAGAACCCATTCTCAGAAATGTCTTGTATAAAACCTGTTTGTTGGTCAAACTGAAGATATGACTCTTCAGTAAGCATTCAAAAGTCCAGAGAGCATCTTTAACTTCCTTAGTATCTAACTTTACACAGATATTTTTTTAAACATTAATAGTCAATAAAAAATCATTTAATATAGTATATTGAAAATATATAGAATAATACATTCTTAATATACAGTATTACACTATATTGAATAATATTTACTATATTCACTTTTTATATTGTTGTTGTCCTTCCGAAACCTCTGTTGTACAAATTCGCTGTATTTCTGGAAATCTAAAAGGCATTGTGCTATTTAAATGATTAAATACTGTGTTGTCAAAGTTCACAAGTATTTTTTAACACTTTTTATTGCTTAGAGATTTGCAGATCCCAGTGACAAACATAAAAGGCGACTAATTATAATGACTTATGGCAAAAAATGAAAACCAGGATACTGGAGATACACGGTTTCCAGTATATGGAAATGTTTTAACATTGTAAAACATCATATTAAGAGCAATCTCCCTATCTCTATTTGTCAATAAATTACCAATATTGCCTCATACAAACATTAAGAAGTTAGGAAAAAGCCTTTCGCCCTTATTGCAGGGTGCACAGAAGCTCTTAAAGAAAAAATTCTCCCATTACGAGATTCCTGTGCTTATGTCTCTCACGGCCTCATGTGGCTCTAAATGTTTCTTAGACTTCTTAGACTGACGTTTCTTGATTTTAGTCTACACTGGAGTTAAAGTAAATACATTCAGTCTGACTGGATATGAAATGGGTTGCTGTCAGTGCTTAAAAAGCGTGACACTTGGTGACGCACAATACAGTACCCCATTTCAGCCGACGGTTTTTCATTTTACATCTCTTAAACACTAAATGGAAGGCCGAACAGACTCAACAGTGCTTTAGTGTCAGGCATCTTTCTCAGCATCCCTTTTATATTATCCAGGCAGATGGGATTTTCTTTGTTCTCTAAGACACCAGTAAAGACCCTGATAATGCCCATTTTAAAGCCTTCTTCCACCCACCACACTCAACCTGTGAGCATGTTTAATCATTTCGTGCAAACAGGTTTTTTTATAACTTTCAGGCGGACCTGAAACAGAATTTACAACCTATTTCTCTTCGGAACCCTCCAGAAACGCAGACTTTAAAATCGAACAACTCGCAGATGTCTCCAAAATATTCTCCAATAAAAATTGACGAAAACACTTTCCTTGAAGCATGTATTTATAATGCATTATAAAAGTAGTTTTAAATCAATGTAATGCCCCTTTAAATGCATTGTAATGTCTTATAAATAATTGTTATGAAAGTTAATGCATTATAACAATTAGAAATTCATTGTTACACTACACATTTTAAATTGTTTATATTTCTATAAAACTACATATAATGCATTACAACACGCATTATGAATAATTAAAATGCATTTTACCCTTTAATAACTCTTTACAATGCATAATAGATACATGCTTCAAGGAAAGTCTGACCAAATTGACAAGTAATCTGATATTGTCTCTTATCCCCGGCTTCTGACTATAGCAATAGCAAGAAGATAATCTTGATTCATAGCTGTGATTCATAATTAAGAAATATGTAAATTGTGTGTGATAACCAATTTTGAGGGCTTTAAAAGGTATTTTTCTAAATAAGATTGTGTTATCTGTGATGCATCTTCCATATTTCATATTGCATACAATATTTCAACATATTGTTATACGGTTTGTATTGACTTAAGTGCATATAAATATGAATGTTTCTGTATTTATGCAGTGTGCTTCTTCAGATAGACGTGGTGTATGTATCCAAAGAGTCTGGTGTTTTCTTCAATCATTCATTAGTTGTTATGGACACCAGCAGAATAAAATCGAGGCGTGCACAGAAACGAATCTCATGCCCGTGTCGTGTCAGCAGCAGAAGTGATGCATTTCCCTCATCGGTCTAATTAAACTAAGTGCCTGTGCTTTGAATATGGCTGTCTAGTGACATTGTTATGAAGGTCTTTGCTTCTGGTGGGTTTTGATAGAGTGGATTCCGGTAAAGAGGTACGTAAGCCTGACAAGGAGTATAACAGAGGACCTGCATTTCAATGGCATCATGACTTGAAAAGAAATCAAGACTGCAACTACTCTGTTGAGTCGTAATTGGGACAAACAGTAGGCTACAATGGACTTATACTATAAAAATAGTACTAGAATGATACACTGTAGAGATGTAAATGTAACAAGTTAAGGAGGTATTTTTTAACAACTTTTTATTCAAATTAATGTTGCTTAAATTAGGCATGTCGCAATATACAGGTATAGACAATCATCTAAACATTAGTAGCATTAGATCATGAAAATTACATTTCATCCTGTGTGTTATGTGGCCGTGTTTGAAAGTAAGAAGTCTGCCAAGTTGTAAGTCAGAAGGTGAATAAATAACAAAGTTATTGGCTTAAAAAGTGAATCGACTCTGAATCACACAAACGATATGTGAACGGGTACCGCCACATATCTACGTCACTAGATATAGTCCCCATTTACGTTTTGCTGGGACTGCCTTGAAAACTTCACTCTCTTCCCCAAAACACTGTCGCTCGTTCGTGATGCGTGTGCAGTCTAAAACCTGTGTTCTACAATGTGAAACTAAGTGCGTCTTATTTAAACTACCAAAGGAAGAACTTCTGAGGAAACAATGGTTTCAATTCATTTTCAAATGACACCAAAGGAGTATAACCCCAGGGTTTAACTGTGCGCGATTCATATCACCGAAGATTGCTTCAATACTCTTGGCACGTTCACTGCAGGATATGTTAAAAGACTATCCTTGAAAGGGGGAAATACCAACTTTATTTGGACCTGTTAGCTCCACCGAATCACAACCTGTAAGTGTGACTATTTATTTTTGTCTGAACTTCAAGAAATATTTGTGTACCTTATGTCTGTTTTTAGCTAATGCATTTAACATTAACGTTAACATGTACAGTTATTTCTGGGTATTAAAGTTTGTTTATCTAGCTATGAACTAGGCTAATTGAAGTGTTCAATCTATTATCGTCTATCTATTATCTACTATCGTCTTTGGATGTTTCTTCGTCAGACTCGGGCTCAAACTGGTAAGGTAAAATCCCTGCCATCTCTATCTATACATTGTTTTAATAATAACCTGTAATGATGGTGAGCGTTCCATTTGCGACACATGATGAACGCTGTAACAAGTTCAAGGAATGGGAAGGAGGCGATCACCGGCGAACGTACAACAACTTTTAATAAAAAAAAAAAAAACACAAATGAAAGTAAAATACCAGCAGCTCCCGCACAGTCGACTGCCGGCCACAGAAACATAATAAAACAGAACATAAAATCTAGGCCTGGTCCTCTCTCGTCGTACACTCCGTTCGCTCGACCGTTTAGGCTTCCGATCTCCTCCAAAGAGATGCGATACCCATGCAACACAGCTGACAATCATTATCCTCACTCGCGTCATTCCCTCAGGGCTCTCGTCCCGCCTTACTCGATACAAACACGTTAGAACAATCACAGCAGACTACACCAACTGACCAATCACATGACACTAGACACTAATTTTACTCTTGGACCTACGACGAGCGTGTACGTGTACGGAAGCAGGTCACACAACTAATGCGCCTGGTACATCTCTGGCTGCTGGCGGACGAACCCACAGCACTACAAGAAGCCGGAACGCCTGATGATTGACTGGTTGCTTAGCGCCCTGCCAAGATACCTCCGATGGCCGGTGAGCATGAGAAACCCGCTAATGATGTTGGAGCTGGTAGGAGCCGTCGAGTTGGACGATACCGATGCATATCATTGAAGTACCCTTCAGCCGGTCTTCATGGAGCACCCGGGCCTGACCAATGTTATCCAGCATGAAATCTGAACGGCCCCCGGGTTGTCGTTCGGCAACGGCCCTATCGTGTATCGGAAGCCCACCGCAGGCTATTGAAGAGGAAGTACAACGGATGCTCCACCGGGGGGTCATTGAAGCATTGGGTAGCCCGTGGTCCAGCCCTGTTGTGATGGTCCCCAAAGAATGACTGTTATGATGGTCCTCCGGTTCTGCAATGACTTCAGGAAACTAATTGAGTTAGTTCACCCCTCCTTCGACGGGTACCTGCTTCCTCGGGTTGACAAACTACTCGATTGCCTAGGTAGGGCCCGGTACATTTCTACCCTTCACCTCACCAAAGGCTGCTGGCAAGTCCCCTTATCGGCCGAGGCCAAAGAGTAGACAGCCTTCAGCACCCCCAGTGGCCACTGGCAGTTCCGTGTCCTGCCGTTTGGGCAACACGGAGCCCCAGCCACTTTCCAGCGAATGATAAACATCATGCTGCGGCCCCATCAAAACAACGCGGTGGTCTCAATAGATTAGTCGTTGTCCACTCCGATAGATGGGAGGACTACCTTGACTGACTGCAGAGGGTGCTCTACGAGCTGCGACAGGGCTAGTTTCTCTTACCGTGCCAAAAGACCTTACACAGTGAAGGCGGCTGGGCAGCGCTCTCTGGCGGTTGGGAAGCGCTCTCTGATGGCTGGGCAGTGCTGGTTGCCGGCTGCTGGACCGCGCTGGGTTCCGGTTGCTGGACCGGGCTGAGTGCCGGTTGGTCAGGAGACCCGACGCCGGACTGGCCAATCGGGCCGTCCTGCCCTTATGGCGCCCCCCAAAAAAATATTTGGGACTCGGAACCACCGGACTGGGAACCACCGGACTCGGTGTCTACTGCTGCACCGGACTGGGTGCTGGCAGCACTTGCCTGGACGCTCCTCTTCCCTGCCACCTCCTCCGGAAAATCGGACCCATGGCCGGCTTAGCCGGGCCTGAGAAAGACAGATGGGTTTCTGGGAAAGAGGAGTCTATAGGCGCCGTCCCCAAGTCTCTCCTCCCCCACTCGTCTCGGACTCCACCAGAGGGACCGGCGACCATGGAGCTCAAGCCAGCGGGTACTGAGTCCCCTAGGTTAGCAGCAGCCAGGAGGAGATACTCCGGAATACTCGACCGCGAGGTGGAAGTCCCAAGTGGAACTTCACCTCCGGGATCGCTCCGGTTGCTCACGAACCACACCATGTCCGCAAACCCAAGGGGAGCCAGCAGCCTCTTCTCCGAAAATCGTTGTCAACACTGCCTCTGCGAACTCGGTCATCTCCGCCGCCGTCGATGCTGCCTACTGGGTTCGGATGTGGCTGTTCATTCTGTTAAGAAACATGGTTGGGGAGAACCCAAATGCAGGCAGACTCGGGGATGAAAGGGTTGATATTTATTATACAAATAGACACTACTAAAAGACAAAACAAAACCCACGATGGGGAAATCAAGACTGGGATAAACTATGAACAAAAATCTAACACTAACTAAACTAGACTTACTTGACACGGACAAGATCACGGACAAGGTCACGGACAAGGTCACGGACAAGGTCACGGACAAGATCACGGACAAGATCACGGACAAGATCACGGACAAGATCACAGGCAAGGACAGTACTCTGGTACAAAACACGTACAGCATACGAGGACAATGTACAATGAACGAGCACAGGAAAATGAACACGAGGATGTTTTAAAGGGTAAAAACACAGGATACTTAACAAGGGGCAGGTGTGGGTGATGAAACACTGATGGGGAAGCTAACGAGACAAAAGGGCAGGAGACAGAGACGAGACAGGGAGAGAGAGTGAGAGGATGTCCAATCTCTCTCTCCACGAGTAACCTTAAACTATGTCATGGCTCCACCCCAGGACCAAGAATAAACAAGACAAGATTGCGGAATCATGACACATAAGGCTTTTATATGGGATTACTTTTGTGTCATTAAAAATGACTTCATAAAAACGAACCAAAATAAACAATGAGAAAGAAAAAAAAAACTTTGCATATGAAATAAATAAACTCAAATGCTAGACTGTGAAAAGATTTTCAAATAAACTGCTATTTTTCTTAACAATTTTCCAAGTTTCTTTTTTGCAAATGATAGCTTTGAGTTCGCGGCTAGATTTTTCATTTGCGTTTTGCTAATTTTCGTTTACGCTTCTCAAGTTTTCGTTCGCCTTTCTGGCACAAATCTCACTTGTTGGCATAGCCGAGAGAAGTTGCGTCGAGCTGAAGAACCGGTGTTAAAAATATATGAATACAAATTTTAACAAAAAAAGAAAAACATTTTTTTTGTTAATGTGTCTTTTAAATAACATTCATTTAAAATATTAATGACAAAACTGTAAAAGGTAAGCAATGGCAACTGTATTCGTCAGTTAAGGTCAAGTGTCCTGAGCGGCCTTTAGGTCAAAATGGCGCAAAAACAGATTTTTTACTTTTTTGGAAGCCCAAACAAAGGCAGAAGAGACATAACCTAGAGTTTGCAGGTCAAGCAGATGCAGCGGAGTTTATCCCGAAACCGCCGAGCAGGCCTATCACCAGCAGCAGCACCTCCGAAGCGAGTGAAGCAACTGTCCCGCCTGACCTGCCTTCGAGCACTGGAGCCGTATTATTTCAAACAGTCACTCCACACCAACCATTTAACTTCAGTTTTCGTGGAAGGCAGCATGCAAAAGACACATTTTCTCGTTTATTTAATGCGGGCTGGTTCCACAAATGGAGGTGGCTACATTACATTGAGGAAGGTGTGCGTGTTGTTTGTTTTAAATGTGTAAATGCAGTGAATAATCCGTAAAGACAGTGTGAGGTTTGACAACAGCTTGGTCAAAAAGAGGCTTCTCGAACTGACTGAAGGCCACAGAAAAATATAAAGGGCAAGAGTGTAAACTTCATACCGATGCCATACAAAAAATCTCTTCTCTATAGAATACTCCCAATTACTGCTTGTTTATCTGATGCTTCCCGCCAAATCCAAGACATAGCAAGGCAAGTGTTGGAGCTAATGTTCAGGTCAGTGTTGTTCCTTGGAAAGAAAGGATTGGCTTTTAGGGGTGATAGCACCTGTGATGGCATTTTGTATGAACTTATGATTGAAGGGACATATAACCTTCCAAGAGAAAGACAGTGGATTGAGAGGAGAGATAACTTGACACAATCTCAGAATGAAGTCATTCAGCTGAATGTATGTGGTATTCAATGTGAGATTGTGTCTCGTGCCACATCTAGTCCGTACCACGGATTGACAGCTGAGGGAACCACAAACTTCAGTACAACAGAGATGTTCTCGCCGACGCTGCAGTACGTGGATGAAAATTTGGACATTAATTCAGATTTTCTTGTATTTTATATTGCCCCCAACAGCAGCGGAGAGACCCTATGCAGGTGCATTAAAGATGTATTTCTCCTACTAAACATCCCGATTCACCTTCTCCATGGATATTGTTTTGATGGAGCCTTTAACATGTCAGGACGTTTTTTCAGTCCTAGGTCCTTTTTCGTCCACTGTGTCAACCATTCACCCGCGAGGTGGGTCTCATTGCAGATTCAGTTAACTTTGTTCACTGGTAATCAGTGAATCTGCAAAACGCAAGGAGCTCTATCAGTCCATGTTTGGCTGTGACGTGATTACGTTACTCGCCATATGTCCAACAAGATGGTGTATACGAACAGTAGCTGTCAAACGTGTGTGTACTGCATACAGAGAAATAATCAAAACACTGGAGAAGCTTAAGGAAGACAAAATTGTGAGAGGAGACACCAGAGCTAAGATCGGGGGCCTGCTCTGGCAGGCAATGAAAGCTAAAACCTACTATGGACTCCTCTGTTGTGAAGCAATATTCGAGCTGTGTGAGTCGGTGGCCAGGAGTTTGCAGCATACCAAAGCCAGCACACTGGGTGCCCTTAACTGTGCTGAACTGCTTATAATAAGCACGGATGCCCTTCGGAATGATCCTGTATCAGAAACAATGTTACAAACTGTATCCACAGCAGGTCTTGAAATGCCAGGAGAGCGCAGGGTGGCAAAAACACCAGGCCATTTTCGACATGCAGCCGGGCCAGAGGAAACTGCAGAAGTTGCGCAGCACACATGAAGACGAGAATTCTACGAAGCTGTGGACTGAACAGATATAAAAAGAAGATTCGACCAAGACGGCATGACACAGCAGCTCTCAGAGAAAGTGTGCTTATAAAGGCAGCAAACAAGGAACAAAATGTGGATATTGATTCCCTTCACCTTCCTTTGCACTTTGATAAAGCCTGACTGGAAATTGCGCTGAAATGATGGGAGACTCCCAAGACAGTTAAAGACATAGCTACAAACATATCCATATCCTCCATCCACAAAAAAGGGCTCTTTCTAGCGAAGTCGAAAACCTTATTAAGCTCTGCTTAAGTCTCCCCATTTCAGTTGCTTCATCAGAGAGAAAATTTTCCACCCTCCGCCCCCTGAAAACGTGTTTGTGCACAACCATGATGCAAAAAAGACTGACCCACCTTGCTCTGTTGCATGTTCATGGAGATATACTGGATAGTTTGGAAATGAATGCACTAATGCGGGACTTCATCAGCGTCAACCCAGAAAGAAAGGTCACATTCGGGGTTTTGCATGCAGGCCGGTAAAGTATGCAGTAAGGTTATTTATTTATATGAGATTGTGATTGTGATAGGTCTACAGTCAGTATGTGTACGAGTTGATTGTGCAGTTATGTTTAATCATGTGAATTGTTTGCCTATGGATGTTTATCACAGGTTGATGTTAAGCTGCTGCCGTGTAGCTTGTAGTTTCGTTCAACAGATTGTGCTTTGGCTATATGCATAGATAACATTTATTTATTTATGTGTGTGTTTGTTTTACATATCTCTTATAATCACAATGGCATCCTTCTTTATTATGCAGCATCTAATTTCGCATTCGCACATAGCTTCCGTTATTTATTAACAAACTTTAAGCGGCTCTGTCCATGACACAGTCATAACCCCTGATTAAAATACGTTCCCGCGTCTATGCTTGTTGGCGGGACTTGTGGCCACTTTATGCTGATTGGCCAGTGATTTTGTGATTGATAGCTCCCTGACAAGGAAGTCGATACTGAAGACATTTTACATTTCTTCAACAATTTACATTTTAGAGAACGATCTGCATGCTGTTTTCTTTATTGTTTGTACTTTCTCATCATCGTCCTCCTCACCCTCAGGAAAATTCAGATATTAATGTAATTCAGATAGTAAAGAAAATTCTGTCTTTACTTAGCTCGTTCATTGTGTGCTTTATATTTTTTATCAGGTATTATTGTATGGACTATTACGATTATTTTCTGAAAAAGGAACAAACAACTTGCATTATATAATTCCAATAAACACACGTTACAGATTATTGGGTTGTGCTAAATAAAAACATTGCTGCGCAGTTACTGTACAGAGATAAAAACTTTTTTATAATGCGATTTTATAATGTTGGTTACAGAAATGTACCTGAGGGTGACTTGTGTCCAGCAGAGGAGGAGGATGACAGTGTCGCTCTTGCAAGTCCACTTAAAAGCCAAGTACTGCATCTTTCTTTTTAAACTCATGGTGAATGTACAGTATTATACCACTTTTTTTACATTCACAGAAAGTACACCTCATAAAGCAGTACCAATACATTCAAATTGCATTTATTGTTTCAGTCTTGTTCTCTCTCTAGAGTGAATAAATAACTTAGACAAATGCCATCTGACTCTGTCACATCACTTTACTGAACAGTAACAACTCACATGATTCACATACAAAAAGGTCTGTGCTACAACACGGTTAACATTACAATCACATTGTTACATTTATGTTTTTTAAACGCTACAACAAAAAAATCATAATGTGACACAATTAGAGGCCTTTAAAATATTTTATTGAATTAGTCTGCCACTTGCAAACAACTATTTCATTATGTATTTACCAACCTACATAAAACAGGTTAAAGAAAAGCAGAATGGAGACTTCTTAAAATATAAACAAGATAGAAATAGTACATAAAATGCCAACACGATTTTAACCTATAAATTATAAATATGATCTTGAAGCATAAAACTTTATTGTATATTTCCTTAAAACTCACCAGGCATCTCATTTTCCTGATATCATTGTAATTATAAATTATAGACTGCTGTCTTGACGGCCTCTAAACCCACGTAAAGTGCATGTGAATATGGCAAGCTATCCTGTTTTACTCAATGTCGGCTTGTTACGGCAACAATAGAGCCTGGAAGCATGTCCCACTTTTAAAGTTATGCAGTGAGTGTATTCTTCCACAACCAGGGATGGCACAATATTTAGCTTTCTTTTATGGCATGTTTGTTTATTGCTTGCTTGCCCTATCTGGTTCCGCACTACTGGTTTTGTCATGCGCAAACCAGTGGGCGGGGCTACAGAAGTAGTCGTTGATATTTTTCTATGGAGGCTGTGTTCAACCTATCAATGTTGTCATAGATAAGTGCATTCCAGAACCTGCTATTCGCTAGGCAGGGTGTCAAAAACAGATGTAACATACATAATGTTCGCATGAATACGATTCCCTCATATATAACAAAAGCTTGGGTGAAAATTGGGATTTTAATTCATGCCCCCTTTAAAGTAAAAACAGCACTAAACTTCCTAAACAAGTTTTTTCATATTGACGCATTATTTTTCCTTAAAGCCCTGTTTGTTGGGCTTGGATGGCTTTTCTTTGTTCTATTGACTCTTGTGCCTGCATCTAATCCATTTCATTTTCATGCCTGCTTAAGATTGTATGAGCTTTCCTCAGATAATGGCCAACAACCCACCCCCACACCCTCAGCCTAACCTCTGCTTGTCATTAAAGGATAAAACATATGGCAGCAATTGAAGTGGAAATGTCGAGTGAACGTGCAGGAGCAATGATGTAACTCCTCCACCTCATATAACACATCTCCTTCAATTTCAAAGCAATGTTCTTTTGATTGAGGCCTGAGTCTCATGCAGACGGACGAGAGACAAATGAAATAGCATTACCGACATGGCAAGAAGTGGGGAGAGCTAATGCAATTTCTCCTCTTATTGTTCCGCGGAGAGCTGCAACATGGGAAATCATAACACCTGCCGTCTGCCTGTGGCGAGCTCCATCATTTAAATGATTTCGTTGTTCCATAGTTTACAACCATGAAAAATATGGGGTTTCACTCCTGTACCAGAATGCAAAAGTTCTCGGATTCTTTTTCTTTCTGAAACTAAGAACCTCTTTTCAAGATAATAAATGACACTGGACATCAGAAATAAGCCGACAATCCTATTGATGAATAAATAACGCCTGCGGTCTTATTTTGGAAAAGGACTTGCCAAGTTAGGAAAAGAATACAAATTAAATGAACAGACCAGCTGCACTTAGCTCCAGAGAGAAATTTGCAATTTTCACAGAGATTAAAATTCTGACATTCTGTCAAGTACAATAGAGGACCGTGGTTTTTAATTCCGAATAGTATGAACACACGTGTTTAAGTTAACAACGCTTAATTTTGCACTGATGGAGACTGAAGATGTTAACAAGCTCTCATTACCTAGGCTAACCCATGTGGCCAGCAGGGAAACCGAAGCAGGCTGTCAAACCTGTCACAGCTTGTCAAGGATTTGACAAGGGAGAACCCAAATGCAGGCAGACTCAGGGATGGCAAGGATAAACAAGGATTTATTATGCAAATAACACTACAAAACAGGCAAAACAAAACCCACAATGGGGAAAACAGGACAGGACCAATTATAATAATTAACAAAGACACTGACTGACCAAACTACAAACAAACACTTGAAAATAAACAATACTAAACTAGACTTACTTGACAGGAACAAGGAACAAGATTAAACCTACAGCGAACATTAACAAGAGCCAAGACTGGTACAGGAACAACTTACAGGCAAGGTAAGACTTACAAGTACAAGGAACTTCATACAATGAACGCGCACAAAACATGAGGACTCTTATAGGGAGAGATAACAAGATGGAGCAGGTGCAAGGGATAAACAATCAAGGAAAGCTAATTAACACAAACTAGGAAACAGGAGGGTAGGAACGATGACAAGACCAGAGGGAGAAGAAATCATCTCTCTCCCACATGAAACAAAGGATTCTGTATGATTCCACCTCTAAACCAAAAAATACCTGACAAAGAGAGGTGAAACCATGACACAGCTTCTCTATGAGGCTGCTGTCATCTGTGGATATCATCCAAGTTCGACCTGTATACTGTAAAATCAGAATGCACCTTAACAAATTCTAGTTACTGTAGAGTATGCGTGTTCAACTGTGAGGTTACCTCAGGGATCGGTTTTAGGACCCTTGCTTTTCTCCATATACATGCTGCCCCTCGGCAACATTATTAGAAAACATGGAATTAGCTTCCACTGTTATGCAGATGATACTCAGCTATATATCTCATCAAGACCAAATGATTCATTTAAGCTATCCAAACTGGCAGAGTGCATCGAGGACATAAAACATTGGATGACTAGTAATTTCCTCCTTTTAAACTCTTGCAAAACAGAAATATTACTTATAGCACCAAAATCAAGTAAACAGAATATATCCGATTACAGCCTGCAAATTGAAGGCTGCACTGTTACTCCAACAAATATTGTTAAAGACCTAGGCGTTATATTAGACGGCAACCTGTCATTTAAAAATCACATCTCAAATATCACAAAAACAGCCATCTTCCACCTTAGAAATGTTGCCAAATTACGAAATAGTTTATGTGTTGCAGACGCAGAAAAGCTTATTCATGCATTTGTGACCTCACGGCTTGACTATTGTAATGCTCTACTTAGTGGTTGTCCTGTATCATCAATAAACAAACTACAGTTAGTTCAGAATGCAGCTGCCAGAGTTTTTACTAGGTCAAGAAAATACGATCACATAACCCCAGTTTTATCATCGCTTCACTGGCTACCCATTAAGTGTCGTATTGATTTTAAAATTATTTTAATTACTTACAAAGTCCTGAACGGTTTAGCACCTACTTACTTAACCGAGCTTTTATCACATTACAACCCATCACGCTCCCTAAGATCTCAAAACTTAGGACTTTTGACAACACCTAGAATTACAAAATCCACCAAAGGGGGGCGAGCTTTCTCATACGTAGCACCTAAACTCTGGAATAGCCTTCCTGATACTATTCGAGGGTCAAACACACTCTCCCAATTTAAATCTAGATTAAAGACACATCTTTTCAGCCAAGCTTTCACTTAATGCATAGTTAATGAACAGCAGCTACACTAATTATTCTCTTTATTCTCTTTCCGCCTCTGCCTCGGGATGCCCATCCCGAGGTAGGAAGAAGTTCCACCATGTCCAGACGACCGACAGATGCCCATCCCCAATTTGAGATCACGCCAGCTACAGATGCAGACTAACTGACCATCCCAGCTCCATCTAAGGCAATTCCACCACCAGCCAAGAGAAATATGACCATCGGACCATCCCAGCTCAGACCACTACATCCCCAACCAATAGCAAAGACGGACTATTTGTCTTATTAATGCTGAAGTTACAATATTTGGTATTAAATGCTAAACTTAAATCACATGTCACAAGTTTGAGTGCAGCTATGACACGTCAGAGGGGATCTGGCCCTCCCAGCTGAGCCTGGTTTCTCCCGAGGTTTTTTTTCTCCATTAATCAATCATTGGAGTTTGGGTTCCTCGCCACAGCAGGGCAGTGTTGGCCTGCTCAGCGGGAGACTGCATTCATTCATTTATTTATTTATTTAGAAATTAGATATTATTTATTAGAATGATCTTACTCGTTGTATAAATACCATGCACTGTGCTGTGTTTTAACTTTTCTGTTTTTCCTGTTTGCCCCTGTAAAGCTGCTTTGAAACAATACACATTGTGAAAAGCGCTATATAAATAAACTTTAATTGAATTGAATTGAGGTTACATAAACTACCTTTCACACAAACCAGTGGTTCTCAAATTGGTGGCCGTGGCCACCTGGGGTGCCCCAAAACGGATCCGGGGGGGCACGGATTTTGTGTCATTTCAGGAAATGTATCAAACATTTTATCCAGTCAAACATAAAAAATATACCCACCAAACAAAATAATTTATGTTCCTGCATTGTATAACTGAAAATGTTTTTGGTTTAATTAAAAATCTAAATTTAAGATTATAAATCTTTATTTGGGGGGCCATAAAGCGATGCATCCTACACAAAGGGGGCCTTACAACGAAAACGTTTGAGAACCACTGTCTTGTTGCTGACTGCTGAAGCTTTTACACATAGGCATAAATAATTTGATCAACACAGCAGCTGTGTAACTGCTGCATGTATTTATAGATCTGTGTTTAGACTAGGCAATATATTGATTGGTTCAAGTCAAATAGAATAAAGATCTGTGAGTCCTCCACAAGCCTCAGTTTTTCCAGATGATGAAACCCATTTGTTAACAAAGCCTGTTAGCCTGGAGCAAGAAACTGTTATGTGAACAAAAAGAAGCAAGAACGTTAAACTGTATCCCCAGACCCGTGTCAGCATATACGGGCTGCAGTTTCTCACTTACAGAGAAACTGTCTTTGTCAGTTTGGTCTTAACTGCAGATGTTGCTGGATAATTAGAGAACTACCCCATCCTCACCTGCTGCAGATACAGCTACTGTTTGACATCTCTCTAGGAGCTCTCTCTCTCTCTCTCTCTCTCTCTCTCTCTCTCCGTGTCTTCATTATCTATTTTGCGAGTAATTATGGGGAACAACATCACTCAAGAGCGTAGAGGTCAGAGTGTATATCAACCTTTATCTCCAACAAAAACCTGTTTATGACTTTATTTTTCAAAAAATGTCTCAGTGGTTCCGTGTCCATATATTACAATATATATGTGGTCCAATGTTGTTTATTTACCAATGTTCTTCAAAAGATATTTATTCATATAGATTTTGAATGACATGAGTGTGAATAGATGATTAAATAATTGTACATTGGTTATTGATGTTACAATGCATCATGGGATTGAATCAGAGCGCTCAATAATGTTCACTATGAATTTGGACACCATTAAAGATAGTTTACCCCTTAAAGGTGCCCTGTTCTAAAACTGGGTTTACATTGTAATTGTTTATAAAATAATCATAGTTTTAGCTGTATAGCATTTAAATTATAAATCACAGCTTATCAGAAGATAATAGTCAATAATTTTAGTATCCATTTTAGACAATCCATAAGTAGGTCTGTAGAGAACAGCGATCACATCATCCAGCTCAGTTTAGATGATTAATTTAGTCAGTCAAAGCTTAATGCTCACTAAATAATCTATAGAGTCAAACTGATATTATTATTAAATATTAAGTGTCTTTTAAACCTAGACATGGATGATATCTCAAATCATGCTCAAATCACTGTTATTTTAAATAAATGGACTCATAAATACAGGGTAAAACATCAGTCTTTCTGCCAAAAGTGCAATGTCATTTGATGTCTATGTTGACCACCCTAGCATTATGAAATAATAAAGCACATGAAATAGTACAAATGTAGCTGGACAATAATGTATTCAGACTACAGCATGGGATTTTGGGATAATTAAAAAAATGATCCGCATTGATCCACCATTAGCAATTTTTCCTTGTGTTTGAAAGAGATTATTCCAAATGAGAAAAGATTATTATGATTTACACATTCCGTTCATCTTTTCAGTACGATTTGCAACCCCCTGGGCCCACAAGCAGTTATCATTATAGGAATATTAGCTCACAAGCACAAGGAATAAAGGATTATATGACAGTGAATAAGAACGGTGCATTTGCTTGTGGGACAGGCCGATGGAAAGAACTTGGCTCTTTGGACCTGGCTGCCTGTCAGAAATCCTGATGAATTATGTAAAGGCCTGAGCTGTCCGAGGTCTGCCTGAGAGATAGCTGCCCTCAGTGGACCTGACAGCCAAGATCTAACACAAAACATTGCTCTACCTTTACTCGGATGTTCCACCAAGAGGCAGGGAGGCTTTGCAATTGTTTGAGACAGGCAAGGGCAGGAGTAAAAAGGGAGGGAAATAGACATTAGGGGTGAAAACAGAGACAACTAATGACAAAAAAAGAATGTCTAGAGATCACATAGACAGACTCGAGAGAAAATACAAGAACCATTTACATAACAGACCAAAGATACAGTTCTCAAATGATGCTACATTGGCTCTAAAAAAATAATGGACAGTTCTCCCAAAAATGAAAATTCTGTCATTTCTGAGCTCTTTGCTGAAGGTGTGCATTTAAAGTCTACAGTCGTGGCCAAAAGTTTTGAGAATTACATAAATATTGGAAATTGGAAAAGTTGCTGTTTAAGTTTTTATAATAGCAATTTGCATATACTCCATAATGTTATGAAGATATGCATAGTCCTTCTTTGCCATGAAAATTAACTTAATCCCCCAAAAACCTTTCCACTGCATTTCATTGCTGTCATTAAAGGACCTGCTGAGATCATTTCAGTAATCATCTTGTTAACTCAGTTGAGAATGTTGACAAGCACAAGGCTGGAGATCATTATGTCAGGCTGATTGGGTTAGAATGGCAGACTTGACATGTTAAAAGGAGGGCGATGCTTGAAATCATTGTTCTTCCATTGTTAACCATGGTGACCTGCAAAGAAACGCATGCAGCCATCATTGCGGTGCATAAAAATGGCTTCACAGGCAAGGATATTGTGGCTACTAAGATTGCACCTAAATCAACAATTTATAAGTTCATCAAGAACTTCAAGGAAAGAGGTTCAATTCTTGTAAAGAAGGCTTCAGGGCGTCCAAGAAAGTCCAGCAAGCGCCAGGATCGTCTCCTAAAGAGGATTCAGCTGCGGGATCGGAGTGCCACCAGTGCAGAGCTTGCTCAGGAATGGCAGCAGGTAGGTGTGAGCGCATCTGCACGCACTGTGAGGCGAAGACTTTTGGAAGATGGCCTGGTGGGGCAGCAAAGAAGCCACTTCTCTCCAAAAAAAACATCAGGGACAGATTGATCTTCTGCAGAAAGTATAGTGAATGGACTGCTGAGGACTGGGGCAAAGTCATATTCTCCGATGAAGCCCCTTTCCGATTGTTTGGGGCATCTGGAAAAAGGCTTGTCCGGAGAAGAATAGGTGAGCGCCACCATCAGTCCTGTGTCATGCCAACAGTAAAGCATCCTAACACCATTCATGTGTGGGGTTGCTTCTCATCCAAGGGAGTGGGATCACTCACAATTCTGCCCAAAAACACAGCCATGAATAAAGAATGGTACCAAAACACCCTCCAACAGCAACTTCTTCCAACAATCCAACAACAGTTTGATGAAGAAAAAGGCATTTTCCAGCACGATGGAGCACCGTGCCATAAGGCAAAAGTGATAACTAAGTGGCTCGGGGACCGGAATGTTGAAATTTTGTGTCCATGGCCTGGAAACTCCCCAGATCTTAATCCCATTGAGAACTTGTGGTCAATCCTCAAGAGGCGGGTGAACAAACAAAAACCCACTAATTCTGACAAACTCCAAGAAGTTATTATGAAAGAATGGGTTGCTATCAGTCAGGATTTGGCCCAGAAGTTGATTGAGAGCATGCCCAGTCGAATTGCAGAGGTCCTGAAAAAGAAGGGCCAACACTGCAAATACTGACTCTTTGCATAAATGTCATGTAATTGTCGATAAAAGCCTTTGAAACGTATGAAGTGCTTGTAATTATATTTGAGAACATCACAGAAACAACTGAAACAAAGATCTAAAAGCAGTTTAGCAGCAAACTTTTTGAAAACGAATATTTATGTAATTCTCAAAACTTATGGCCACGACTGTACATCTACAATTGTTCTGGTCTCATCATTAAAAAAATCTTAAAGGCATATAAGATTATTGCATTAAAATATCCAAAAACCTTTCTTATTGCGTCAACTGACGATAGCGTCATGTCAGCTATTTCCATTTTCACGGTCATAGAATTCGTATGTATGTTTGACTTCTTTTGGAGATGCACAGACTGTTCGGCATATGACAACAAAGACAATATATGACATCACAAGAGCAATTTGAAAGCAGTGTTGCACAACTTTCATGTACTTATAGATATAAATACATTTTATGATTCTTAATAACACCAAACTAGGTGTTCATGATTCGGAATAGGTAGTGTGGTTTGTATAATGTTTTTTAGTTGGTTTTGGTCTCCTAGTTGGGTTACACAAGCGGTATTCTAGAAATGCTGATATTTAATAAAACAGAATTATATATTATTTATTAATGGATAGACCTTACAATCTTACATGATTATAGTCACGTTAGCGCAGACTCTCATAATGTGTTTTGCTTAGTGTTTAGGCTATGAGTGATTTTTCGGAGTCGCTCAGCAAGCAGCACAAGAACACGGCTCAGGACCTCATCCGTCAACTAGAAACCGCTGCTCCATTACAATGTTTAATTAAGGTCATTAATCCTGCTTATTTTTCATGAATTTCTCATTCATTCCGTCACAAACCCAGCATAACCTCACTGTGGGGCAGACACCCCAGTTAATTACAGTGAGCAATGTTTCATTATGTAAAAATGAAGTTTTGGCCTTCAGATGGGCTACTTTAAATACCTTTGCGGTTAACCGTTGATGCTAATTGCTATCACTTTAGCAAAAGAGAGCTGCATTAGGTCAGGAAAACTCCCGAGGCGGCTTTGTGGAGGCTTTGTATATCCAGGGAGTTGCACACTTCACCACAGGGTTGCTCAGCCTGGCGACTCTGAATAAAAATGTGAAAGCTTTTCTAATTATTGACAAAAGTCTGCCTGCTAGCCTGCGGCCTCGTGATAAGTCGTTCAGGCATTTACGGGGTTTAGTTGAGTATCCTGTGGATAAACCTTGGAGACCAAGAATGAATAAATGATGGATATTTCCATTGTTTGGAGTGTCAGATTGTTCTTATATAAAGTCTTTGGCATGAATATGACTTCATTTGGCCATTCTTTGGTTCTGAAATTTCATATTCACATTAATATGTCTGTCAGTCTCTAATTGTTCATGGTCTGTGGAATAAAGCTACTAAAGATAACAGAGTATCTGTTTTCTGTGACGAATTTTATACACATAAGAAATGTATTCTCGTATTTAACTTTTCGTAATTGACACCTCATTAGGTCTCATCTTAAAACAATAATGTGGCACTATGAACCGTGGCATTTCAAAAGCATGGTTTCTTTAATCTAAGCATCAGGAATGTTTTGTTAATCCTCCCCACTTCATTTTTTTCTACCATCTCTACTGTGATGTCACACCCTTTGCGAGATTTGAAGGATCTTTCATGTTCTTGTCTCATAAATTGCTGGATAAAGTGAATCCACTTACCGTGAGTGAAATCCAATTTAAAATTACTGCAATTTTTTTCTTAAGCCTCTTCAAACTTCTATAACAATTTTCTTTTAAAACAATTTACCTCGGCGAGTAGTAATCCATGGATTATCCTCTGACTGCGCGAGTGATCTCACTAGCTGAACAATGTGACCTTGAATATCTCAGCCTTGAATTTTCATGTGCTCCGTCCATTCCTTACAATGCACTTTATATTTACTGCCTGCCTTCACTGTACTGAAAGGATATTCCATGGCAAATACAGGTCATTCTGTAGCTGGCATCTGTGCCTGGATAAGAGCAGAGCAGGGATTTAACAAACATGTTCTCTATTGGAGAGTTCCTGCCCCAAGTGGAGGAGTTCAAGTATCTGGGGGTCTTGTTCACGAGTGAGGGAAGGATGGAACGGGAGATTGACAGACGGATCAGGGCAGCTTCTGTAGTAATGCAGTCGCTGTACCGGTCTGTCGTGGTGAAGAAGGAGCTGAGCCGCAAGGCGAAGCTCTCGATTTACCGGTCAATCTACGTTCCTACTCTCACCTATGGTCATGAGCTGTGGGTCATGACCGAAAGGACAAGATCGCGGATACAGGCGGCCGAAATGAGCTTTCTCCGCAGGGTGGCCGGGCGATCCCTTAGAGATAGGGTGAGAAGCTCGGTCACTCGGGAGGAGCTCAGAGTAGATCCGCTGCTCCTCCACATCGAGAGGGGCCAGCTGAGGTGGCTCGGGCATCTTTTCCGGATGCCCCCTGGACGCCTTCCCGGGAAGGTGTTCCGGGGATGTCCCACCGGGAGAAGACCCCGGGGAAGACCTAGGACACGCTGGAGGGACTATGTCTCCCGGCTGGCCTGGGAACGCCTCGGTGTCCCCCCGGAAGAGCTGGAGGAAGTGTCTAGGGAGAGGGAAGTCTGGGCAGCCCTGCTTAGATTGCTGCCCCCGCGACCCGGCCCCGGATAAGCGGAAGAAGATGGATGGATGGATGGATGGATGGGTGTTCTCTATTATATCATTATTCTGAGAAATAATTTCAGAAAAATCTTCAAAAATCCCATAACTACCAAAATACCTGAGCTGTATTCAGCTACAAAAAGGTTAGCATTGCGAAATCTAGTTCATATACTGTCCTGTCAGTCCTGTTTCACATTGAACACATAGACAGAAGCATAAATAGTGTTACCTTACACTAAATGTGACCCTCAACAAACCAAACGTGACCCCCAACAATATGGGTCAAATTTTTGAAATTGAGATTTGCTTTGGCGCTGCCTATTGTTTTACCGCTGTAATGACGTCGTGGAGAGTAGATAAACCAAAAGCAAAATTCTAAGCTTTTCATAGATATCACACTTGTGTGTGTAATTCCCAAAGAGCGGGCAGCGGCAAGTGAAGTTTGTGTTTCCGACCATTTTGTTTGCGATTTTGCTCCATCTTGGCGATTTTGCTCCCCTGCCAGCTTCTTTAGTAAAAGTTTGTTTACCAGCCCTGTCGCCATTGATCAATGAAACTGTCCACTCTTCACTTGTGTCTGATTCTGTACCCTCATCTCTTAAATCTGCTATTTTTCCAGGGGCTGATCCTTCTAACCTTGACTATTCTATCCTATCTCAAATCGTGGAAAGATCGTGGAAAAGTGTTTGCATTTCAAATTCATGAGAGCCTTTCCAATAATAATTTAGTTATTATTATTGGGAAGTTCTTGAATATCATTGTCAATATGGATGTTTCTCTTAAACAAACATATCGATTTGCTTCAGAAGACCTTTGGAATACGTGGTTTAATAACTCCGACTACATTATTCTTCAAGAAGAAAGTCACATTCACTTTGAATGCTCTGTAGGTGAGTTAAACATGGCGAAATATTTATTCAGCCCTGAAGTATTCACTAGTTGAAAGCACGAGGACAGTCGGTACTCCTTCAGTTAGGGTATGCGCTGAGGCAAGAGTTTTTTTTGAGATGTACAAAGTATAGCTGAGATTTTCCCATTCAGGAGCATGTTATTATAGTTTCTGCAAAGCTTCATTCCCATGTAAATGTACCTTTTTCGAGATCGCTTGATCTACTGTGCATGCGCACAGGCTGGCAAGTGCCAGAATCGTCAGACAATATTGATTGACGTTGATGTTGTTTCACTGGAAGGAGACTTCCGTCAACAAAGCGGCCATATTGGCCATTGCATTTATCCTGATTCATTGTAATGGCAGTGGAACATCTTGTTAACATTAATATCTTTGGTCTGGTACTGTGTGCTTCTGCCACGCAACATGCTTGTTACAATTTTTTCAGTAAAAGTAGATTTACTGCACCACTAAGAACAGCAGAGAAACATTATTTACATTTGCCAGATTATTTACATGAGCACACACCGATGTTAAAGTATTTGTCTCCCAACATATTTTTTAACTGGATGAGGGATGCTTGGTATAAGACAGATTTACTGTTTTCTACATTTAGGTCACACTTCCAAAATACTTTAGAGTGGACTGGTCAGAGCCTGGTTTGCAGGACTGGTTTGCATTCTGATCTAGTTGTTTGGTAATGGAATCTCATCAGTCACTGTGGTTTTCAGACCCTTGAGTGCTTGTAACTCTCTCAAAATAGTCACTTTTCCCATTCTCTTGGCACTTTTCATTGCTCATTAATCATAATTTCCTTTGGCACACTAATATCAAGAGGTGTTTGTACACCAGCATAAAAGATGTAAGACATGTTGACAATGTCTTTGTGTTGTGTTTTGATATATTATGGAACATGTGTTTGATCAAGACAAATAGCAGAAGTCAATTTTTCTTTTGTCAATCCCTCACTTTTTACTTTAATCATGTGGCTTTACAGATTAGTTCAAACCAAGTTATTTAAGGAATACTTGTGAATATGCATGTGATGCAGCTCTAGGTTCTTGAGCGGAGGTTGCATACATCCATTAATTGGGCCCTCTATGTCCTCGCAGTTTACACAAAATTTGAATTCCAGCAAGTTCTCGCATATGCCTTCAGAGGTGACAAAAGCAGTGTGAATTCTGGAAAGATTTTCATTAGCTAATACTTATTTGAGCGAGCGTTTGCCATTGCTAGGCGACAGCATGTAATGCAGGCCTGTAGTCTGACACCAAGAAACACACTATCGAATGTTCACATCTGAGGAAAAAAAGAATTGATAAATCAGTTTTGAATTAACTGTGCATAACTGAGCATTGATCCGTGGAAACATGACACATGGATACTTAATTCGAAACAAATTGCCTTATTCCTAAACAGTCGTGACCTCCAAGTGTTGAATATGTCAAATTAATTAATTTAAATATTAAGTCAATTGTCTTTTTTTTCTAGAAATAAAAGCACTTTGAAGCAAAACATTTGGTCTTGGCATATATGTGGTCTCTGAACTCTGGAGCGGATCACTTGTGGTTGGAAAGCAATCAGACCCAACCGAGCAACACACCAGTTTGTATTATAGTGATGATATACATTGGGTGAAATGTTCTGCAAATATGGTCTGACATAGTTTAGCTCAGTGGAACAGTATAAATGTCTCAATCCCCAGTCAATTTTCCAAGACTTTTCACCGTCTGTCACCTGTAGACTCCATTTCCCACAATCCTCCACATCCCATCGCCTGCACTCTGTCAACCATCTTGCACACCTACCAGCAATAACATCACCATTTAACTTTAGCATTTAATCTCTCCACACAATCAATCGATGTCCACATGAATGTGTACGTGTGGTTTAAACCTCACTGGTTGCATGGTCTGGTTTTTGTAAGGCCTTTGTTCTTGTCTTGTCTAGTCTTGGCTTCCCAAGTGAATTTAAACAAAGTCTGTTTAAGGAAGTCATGCTACTAAGTGGCCATGTTTGCAATGCCTCTGGGCAGTTATTTACGTCAAAGCCACAGTCTTGAATGGGGGAAGGCAGAAATATTTTTAAATATCTAGCAAAAATCTAAATTAATCCATAACTTTGATTTGCTAAACTTACATTCTGCTTAAATTCACCATTTTTGAATAGTTTCATCTTCTGTGCACACAGCCTGGCAAACGCCTCGAGAGAGCCCCGGAGAATCGTCAGACAATATTGATTGACGATTGACTTGTTCCACTGGAAGGCGAGACTTCCTTTGTTAGAGCGGCCATGCATATGGAGCATTGCATTCCTCTGCATTCATTGTAATGGCGCAGTAGTGCTTCTTGTTGATATTTATATGTTTGCTATAAATCTGCATTCACAACTCCAGCAACTGTGTGGCTGTGTTTTACAAGTCTCTCACCATGAGGTCATTAGAAGTCATTCCGAACTTTGGCTGTCCTAGAAACATGTATAAACAAACCCTGGAGTAACGGAAAAGTGATGGATGATGTGAGCTCCGCTGATTTAGACCAATTGGTACTCTCTCCAGAAAGTCGCTTATCATTTATTATCAATGACTTGTGGTCATTTACTCACTATCCTCTGTAGTCTGTGTTCTGTATAAAAAGTTATGAAGCATTTAACAATATGCTAGCGTAGCTGCACAGCTCTATGCATATTGACTTCTGTAGCTGTATGCATCCTGACAGGGGATCGCTGTGAACAGCATCTCAAAAGAAGATGTGTGCATTCTGTTGAATGGTGAAAGTCTGTTTGTGAAATTTGGTCGGTTTTGAATGTCAGCATTCGTAAGTGACCATACTGTCAAAATAAAATTTTAATCCTGGTTTCGGATCAACAGGTCTAAAAATCCCCTTAGTTCTAAGAGGGTCTAATTTACAACTTTGTATCTAATGCAATGACATGCCGACACTTGAAAATGGGGTTTGAGTGTTTAAATATGTTTAAAGGTCATTGTCTATTGTACCATCAAATGCATACATACTGCACCTTTTATCTTCTTATATTGAATTGGGTAATGTTTTCTACCCAGCCAGTTGGGTAAAAATTACCTAGTGTTGCCCAGTGTGGCGATGTGAAGAACCCCAAATTGTTCCTCAAAGAACCTTAAATTTTTCCACGGTAGTGTGTTTTGATGCTACAGAGGAATGGAACAGCTGCTCATTTTACAGTACAACAAGTATAATACACAGGATGAGGAAGGAAGATGCATTTATGTAACTACAACCTTTCACACCTTATTTACATCTGTTAAATATTTTTTAAGTAACGGTTAGTTACTTAGTGGATTTTGTTTGTAGGTAAGGATTGATGAATAAACATCGACTTGTGCAGAAAAGGGATTCTAGTCTTTCAGACAGCAAGATCTTAATATTCACAACAGCAAAATCTCTACAAACATGATATCAGAGAACAACGTGACATTTGGAATCAGCTCAAACTATGTAAAAAATCTAAATGAACAAATCTGCAAAACAAAAACATTCCAAAACATTATTGCGTTTACAATTAGTACAGAATGCTGCAGCCTGACTACTTTCACAAACTAAGTAAATTCATCATATTACACCTGTTTTAGCGTCTTATATATTATTTTAAAGAATTGCTAGTATTTAGTACTAGATATAAACTAATGGGATAGAGCATTTGCAGTGAGGGCTCCTAAAGTAGTGAATAGCTTGCCTGAGGATATCAGAGCATCTGATTGTGTGTCTGTTTTTAAATGTCGACTGAAAACATACATGTATAGATGTGCTTTTAAGATTGTGTGATGTCTTTGACACAGCTCTTCTGGAATGTATGTATCTGTATGTTATGTAAGACCTTGTAGCTTGAAAATGCTATATAAATGTCTCCATATTTTGCTCTGCAAAGGTCATTTCTAGATTATACTGTGAACTATTTACTGTAGTGTCATGCAGAGTAGGCTAAAATGCCTATTTTTAACAGGTAATAATAACACAAAGACACTGCGTTCTAACCAGGCGTGAAGCGAAAGAGATTAATACTACCCTTCCATGTAAATAGGACTTTTTGCCCTTTTCAGCAGCAGCTTTGATCCACAGGATATATTGAGAATGTTTGGTTTCTATTTCTGCACCAGATAGCCCCGCCCATAATGACATCTTATAAATTCAGAATCCTGCTGGACAGATCACCAAGTGTACCCTAAACATCAAAAGTCACGTCATGCACCATTAAAAAATAGCTTGTTCGATTACACCACTTATGACATAATATAGGTGTGAGATGGTATTCCTCTGAAAATGTACTAAACATCAACTGTTCGCATGCTGTAATGTATTTGAATGGTAAAAAAAAGATGAAATATGTTTTAGACATGCATTGTTATGGAAACTGACTTTAATTGGTGGATTGTTGGTGTTTATTGGACCAGAGCAGTTCATACAGGTCATGGCACACATGGTACAGTACAGCAGTGAGGTGTGGGGTCTCACTCTTGTCAGACTAGATATGGCTGTTGTCCATAACCACCATTTATTAGATTTGCTGGCATTGTAACGGACTGTGTTGTTTCCCCACAAAAGCAGCCAGATTTTAACATCAGTGGTGCTGGGTTGCGCTGGAATATTGTGTGCAAAAGTTGAATCACTTCAAGGTTTCTAAAAGCAAAACCCTCATTAAAGCTAAGTCAACCCTTACTTTCAACTCTATTATCCATGTTATTGTAACCCTGCTCTTGCAGTCTGATAGACAAAAAATTCCATAAATATTATCGACATTACTGGCTTCTAATCAATGCCATTATAATGCATTGGGACCGCAAGTATATTTGCAAAACAGTGTTAGCGGCACCTCGCTGGCAACAGATCTGTTCATTTTGTTTGAAGTAGGTAAATAGCTTTGAGTTAGAAAAGAAAATACAGCCACGTTGAATGCATTGTCACTGTGTATGACAGTTTGCCTCATAGCATTTGGATCATGCCATTGCACATACCATATGTTAATGATTCATTATTATAAATATTGTTTAAGCTCAGAGCCATAATAAAACCACTCGGGTAAAACATTTATTCAGAATTTTATGTCTAATAAACATAATCATGGTTTTTATAGCTGAAAGAATGATAACATCGGTTTTTCACCCCACCAGGACCTGCCAAACAGATTAAAGACCAAAAGCATAACATAGATGAGGTAATTCCATTGTAAACAAATTATAAAAGTAATTTTTGTTTTGTTTATTATATATGTTTAAGAACAAATAACAAATATAGTTTTCATTCCAAATCATCCTTAATATAAATAAAATGAAATCTGGAATTTTAGTTACGTAATGTATCTGAATTAAACAGACAGTGTTTTTCTGTTTTATTTCAGTCTTCCAAAGAGGATGAATAATCTCTTCCTAAGCAACAAGCTCAACCATGTAGTTTGCACAATTCGACGTAGAATTATAAGAGTTTTGCTCTGTGAGATCGCTCTATCACACTGTCTGTCACCATGGTAACTGTGAGTTTTTCACCAATTCGCTTGTAAAGCATGACGTCACTGTTTCTGGTTTAAATGCTCTATCAGATGCCATAGGCAAAAAAACTGCTGATAAACACTGATAGTTTGCTGTAATACTATTAAAAAACACAATAGTAACCTTTATCTTCATAAAGAAATCCCAAGTGTCCAAATTTACAATTTATTAAAATACTGATTTTCTGAGATTCTGTAAGATTGTAGTGTACATTGTGGGCTTATAAAAGTTTGCCGTAAATGTGTGTTATGCATAAAAAGTGCTTGTGAATGGCTGTATAAATAGTCGCCTCACTTGAAATGAGTGGAGACTTGGACATGGAAACTGGATCTCTTATGTCATGACTTAAAGGTACAGTTTGCAACAATTTTGCAGTAAAATATCCAAAAACTACTAGGCCAGTGTTATGAAATATATATATTTTTGGTTGAGTACTTACAATATCTCAAATGTTTCCAACTTTTTGTAAACACTGATGTCCTTCAGCGGTGAGGTTGAAGACAACAGATCTCATCATTCCCCGATAAAATACTTAAGTAAACTTAAGTATTTTATACTTAAAAGTAAATACTTTGGAGTAAATTGTACATAGTCATCAGTTAGTGTAAATATTTGGGAGAGACAAACCCATTTGAAGTGATTTTTAGTTAAGTTACTATTGTGTGCTTGTACCACATAAAGGAGTTTCTTTTACCTCCCAGAACTGGCATGTGTTGGCATGGTGACCATTAAAGGATAATTTTGGCATCTCAGGACTGTGAACAAGAAAAACCAATGCAAACAATGCATGGGTTTTTACTATTACTGAACAAACAAAAGATAATGGCTAAACATTCATTACTGTCCAACAACTGTTATTAAAGCTTTGTTGCCATGCATTTGTCTATGCCTGTCAAGCTGCTGATGTTCTCTGATCTTGAGTCACCTGACTCAGCTCCATAGGCACCATTTTGTGTACACCATTTGAATAATGATGACAATTTAAAAAAATATTTTGAACTTTACTTTTTTTATATATACAATGGCATAATAGCCTCAGAAAGGACAATAAGGTCAATTTTGCATATAGGTTTAGTGAACATTCTACATCAAACCTGAATGGATAAATTGTATTGGGCCTGGAATATTCGCTCACTAAACAACATTTGTGTGCTGTGAATTTGCCTTGGATGAGGAGTGAAATGTGTATTTAGCCTCATCCGCCATTTCAATTTAGCTGGACTCTGCTTTGGTTTACAATTTTTTGCATCACATTGTCCTTATCTCCCTCCACCATGCTAAATCCTTTCGTGTTGTTTGGATTGTGTGTTGTTACCTTCATTGTCCAACTGTTTCACTGTCCAAAAGAGTCGTATGTAATCCTGGTCCTTGGGACCAGCAGAAGTGCACATTTTTAATGTCTCCTTTTACAATATGACACACCAAGTTAAGTTTATGGATCTCTCTGCAAAATTGTAATATAAATCATTTTGTTAAATTAGGGAGACATCATACATGCAAAATGATTATTAATGTAGTTCCTTTTCTTTTCTTAATAAAAATGGCCATCCATGTAAACATACAACACATAGGTCCAAAATGCTTTTATTTCAAACATTTCTTATTTTTAAAGACTAATATGATAGTTAAATTCCTTATGAATCTCAAACATACTCACATTTATTTTGAGTAAATTTATGGACAGTCCTGATTTAGATCTCTTCCATCCATCTGCTCATCCATCTGTTTACCCCAACATGCTTTCAGACAACTGGACGGTCCATCAGCTGAGAATTATTAGGATATAAATTTCTTGGCTGTTGACAGTAAATCTAGTTACATACCCAGGGAGCAGCCGTCACTTTTATCTTGTGCTGTGATTTCTCTGTTGTGAGGCTCACACTTAGACCCTGTAGTCCTCTTGCCTGCTGACATACATCAGTCACGCATCTGTTCATAGTGCCGCTGTGTGGTGGCAGTCATGCCTAATTAAGAAATCAATTAATTCATTGGATTTTCTGCCTTATTGAACATCGGAGCAATGACAAAACAAATGACACATTTAAAGGTGAATATGCTTTAACGATTCGATGAGATATATTTTAGTACTACACAGGGATGAACTGAGAATAAAAATAAATAGGTGGGTTTTGTACCAACCCAAAATAGCATCACACATAAGATGCAAAATATATTCTGTTTGTCAGGTGGTTTCAACTTGACTGTTGGCAAAATGCATCATGATTTGAGAGTGAAACTTTCATGGTCCTCTAGTTGCATTATTGTCATTTTAGATAATATAAGACACAACAATATCGTTAAGATAATACAAACTCTTCACGCTTGATCTGAAAATGTAATCATTGCAGGTTGAAAGAAAGTATTGAGTTCTTCTTTAATACATGGCCAGTGGCCTCTGATTTTGTATCGAATGCATTGAATTCTATAGGCTTGAAGAAATCAATTGGGGTCCTGGTCAAGCACATAAAGGGCAATAATGACACCAACATAGTAATCTTTATATTCAGTCATTGCACATTATCATTACTAACATAAATAAATAAAAATGTATGTAGTGCTCAGTACCAGACTAAAGACGGTTCAACCTTAACAACATAAACAAACATTAATCTCCAATATTTTGAATTTAGACTCCGATACCAAGCTGAACCGCTAGTTCTATCAGGACCACTGTCGTCAAATATTTAACAATAACATATTTAAGCTTTGCGGGATGTAATTGTTCTGGGCAAACTCTGGGAGCGCAGAAATACTTGTCACCAATGCAGTACAAGACACCGCTGGTTTGCTTAACGCAGAGATCTTGATAGGGTGTAGGAGTGTAGGAGGGTGTGAAAGCATGCCGGTGCAGATCCAGTGATAGTCCTTTATGTAAGAATTAGTGACTTTAATCTGATACACGCTTCAACTGGTAGCCAGTGGAGAGAGATGAAAAGGAGTGTCACATGAGTCCTTTTGGGCTGTTGGAAGATGAGGCGTGCTGCTGCGTTCTGAACCAGCCGGAGTGGTTTGATAGCCTTTGCAGGAAGACCAGCAAGGAGTGCATTGGAGTACTCCTACCTTGAGATTACCAGGGCCTGGACAAGGAGTTGTGCCGCATTATCAGAGATATAGGGTCTTACCTTTCAAATGTTGGATAAGGCCTATCGGCATGGACAGCTGTTCATCAAATATGACTCCACGGTTCCTGGCTGTTGTGGAAGGAGTGGTTTTGGTATTGCAAAGTTAGATTGTGTTGCACCGTTGGGTGTGGCGGAAACACAAGTTGTTCTGTCTTGGCCGGGTTCCGCTAGAGGTGATGCTCTTTCTTCCAAGCTGAAATGTCATCCAGGCAGGCTGTAATGCAAGCTTTTACAGTGGTATACAAAATACACATAAATAAGTTCAATTTGTATGACTGTACTCTGTGTAATACTGTTTGGCTTGAAGATCAAGCTCATAGTTGGAGATTTCCACCACCGATCTTGGATGTGTTAGGCTAAACCTATTATTATACAATGACTACATTTTAATTTACCAATAAGCCCACATAAAAAGCAAATCCGGGTCCTTTAAGTAAACATAAAAGGTGTAAAAAGGGTTTTCTGAACAAGCCACCAAACTTGATTGCAGTTATGATTCCTTTCAAACATTTTGGTTTGAGCCAAACAGCTGTGTTTGTTTGAGCACCTTGTGCACTCTCACACATAAACACCGGTCCATGAAATGGTGTGAGTTTGGGGGCAGAACTTAATCTGTTTATCTGCTCAGCACTCTTTTTTTCTTTACATAAACATAATGAATACATTTTGGAGAGAAAAATCATACTACAAAACATTTGATTGTAGTTTAATATATAAACAAAATGATTCTAGTCCAGCATTCCAGATGGATTGGAAAAATAAAACCTCAAAAACAGAAAAAAGATATCTGTCAGCTATAGGCAAACCCTGTTTTATGGCAGTCTAGTCTAGTCTTGTCAGGTAAAATACATTGCACACATGGGATGTTTTGACAGTTTACCACTTGCACTTGTAAACGACCCCCCCCTCCTCCCTCTCTCTGTGCATGCTGGGAGTGTTGGGGTGCTCACAGGGAGAGGACGATTGATTGCTTGTTTCTGCCTATATATCTTTTTTTTTAAATCATATTAATGATTGTTTCTTTTCTAAAAAACATTTGTTTTTTGTGTGAGTGTTTCAAAACTTTTGAGGCGGCATCGGGATAACATCACCTGTGTCGCTTCGCCATGGAATTAGGTGCGTACTGGTGCAGGGTGTCATTATTGAGGATGTGCTGCTAGCTATCTGGTTACTCCAACGACTAGAGTTACAATATCTACTGTGACTTCTTTCAATTAGAATGATGAAATTTAGAAATGTCTAAGGCGTAACAGTAAATTGGCCTTTGAGATTAAGATAATTTCCTTGGGATGTAAAAACGCTGCACTGACGATAGGTTTTTATGTTCTTAAATGAACCAGAGTTGGATTTATTTCAGAGTTTTGCATGAAAGAAAAGTGTATGTTATTTACGTGAGCACTGGCAGCATGACATTTTTTTAATGTGGGGACATTGGGCATTAAAGGCAAGCATGTCCACAAAAGGTCCAAGTTCGTTAAGTGTATGTTGTTAGGCCTAGTACTTCCTTTTATCTGACTGCTATCCTGGAGGCCACAATTCCAAGGACCTGCACTTCTGGGACCGCACTTCTAGGGCCCTACAGAATCGTAGTTCGGAGAACCGGAATCCCAAGGACCCTAGTTTTTGAGGACCGAAAAGGTGCACAAGACAGTATTTCCACCCAATTCTAACAAATAAAGAGTTTTTTAAAGGTTTATTACACCCAAATACTACATTATTTCTTCCATTTAAACCCTAATGCTCACAGCTTAATGCTAAGTAATTATTGTGACTAGCATAATATAACAACACATAAATAAAAAACATATATATATTATATATTATAAAATATAAAATACATTAAATCACGATATACCCTTTTCAGTCATCTGATTATCCACATTTCAAGTACAGAGTGAAGACTCAGGATAGATTTAAGATAATAAAAATAACAAATTAACAGCTGAGCACACAAAAAAATGTTTACATGAACCACATTCATGCACCACTTCATTAATGACCAAACTACAGTTAGTTCAGATACAGCTGCCAGAGTTCTTGCCAGGTCAAGAAAATACGATCACATAACCCCAGTTTTATCATCGCTTCACTGGCTACCCATTAAGTATCGTATTGATTTTAAAATTATTTTAATTACTTACAAAGCTTTAAATGGTTTAGCCCCTACTTACTTAACTGAGCTTTTATCAAGTTACAACCCATCACGCTCTCTAAAATCTCAAAACTCAGGACTTTTGATAACACCTAGAATAACTAAATCCACTAAAGGGGGTCGAGCTTTCTCATACGTAGCACCTAAACTCTGGAATAGCCTTCCCGATACTATTCGAGGGTCAGACACACTCTCCCAATTTAAATCTAGATTAAAGACACATCTTTTCAACCAAGCCTTCACTTAATGCATAGTTAATGAACAGCAGCTACGCTAATTATTCTCCTTCTGCCTTCGCCTGTAGGAAGAAATTCCGCCAGGTCCAGATGATCGACATATGCCCATCCCCACCTAGAGATTACGCCAGCAACAGCTACAGACTGACTGACCATCCCAGCTCAGACCACTACATCCCCAACCAAGAGCAAAGACGGACTACTTGTCACATTAATGCTGAAGTAACACTTGGTATTTAATGCTAAACTTACATCACATGTCAGCAGTTTGAAGTTATAGCTGAATTCAGTGGCCCTGATTGGAGGTTGTTGGGTGGGTGTTTGTGGGGAGTGGGGTGGCTCGTTGGTTGTGGGGATTCATCTGCTGGGGCTGTGTGGGTCTGGTTTGGCCTTGTTTTGTGGTCGTTGTCGGACATCAGAGGAATAAAGCTACAACATGCCATTACTATTTTCCCTGGTTGTTCCTCTGTTTTCTGGTGTCGATCGTGGAGTGGGACCGAGTTGAACCTGCACGGTTTTCGGCAAGTGGGACTTTCTGGGTTGCGGATGGTGGGCTCTCCCTCTATCTCGTGGATATTTGCTCTGTGGCTTTTGGTCGGGGTCACTGAGTGCAGCTATGACACGTCAGAGGGGATCTGGCCCTCCCGGCTGAGCCTGGTTTCTCCCGAGTTTTTTTTTCTCCATTAATCAATCATTGGAGTTTGGGTTCCTCGCCACAGCAGGGCAGTGTTGGCTTGCTCACCGGGAGACTACATTTATTTATTTATTAATTAGATATTATTTATTAGAATGATCTTGCTTGTTCTATAAACACCATGCACTGTGCTGTGTTTTACCTTTTCTGTTTTTCCTGATTGCCCATGTAAAGCTGCTTTGGAACAATGCACATTGTGAAAAGCGCTATATAAATAAACTTGAATTGCATTGAACCTAATTAAGATCACCAACTTCATATATGACGTTGTCATTGACTCTAAAGAGAGAGAAAACCGTAGAAAGAAAGAGAGAGAAGTGAATGCAATTATGAACATTCAGTTGAACATGTTCTATATTCTAATTTAAAATTCATACTTAAAAGATCTTAGTCACCACTAAGGCAGGAGCCTAGTAACGTTACTTGACAGATTTATTTATTAATCTTTGGTCATACTATTGCCTGCACTGAGCTCTGTCCTTGAAATCACTTCATATAGACTACACAGTTACTTACATGACAAATGCTAGCACGTGATGTTTTAACAGTCAATTATTATGATGTAAAAAAATAACAATCAATATTATAAAATAATGTCAAAATGAAGAGACATATTTCTAACATACAATCTTGGGGTAACCAGGTTGACTGTGAGCACTTGACATTTAAACCATTAAGATAAATTTAAATTACTTAAAATTGGAAAAACAATGAGTAAAATCAACAAGGTTTCACAGCAAAGTGCTACAAATTGTGCTGGCTAGGCCTAGAATTAATAATCATCCCATCGTCAGTAAATCAACATAAGTTTGCCAAACTTTCCAATATAAAAAAATCAGACTCTTATTGTCGACCATACTGCAGAAAGACACGCAGATGCACTCGATGCACTCTTCACTTCCATTGTAGCTAAAAACCTATGGGATCAGAATTGTTGCATTATTCTGAATAAATAAACTATGATCCATAAATAAATATAGAGAGTTTCTCAAACATTTTTTAAATCCAAATATGCACATAAAGCGAACGTGATACCTCGAGTCTGAGCGCGGCTCAAAACGACTTCCGTCGCCCTCACTTCCCTCAATGCATGAGCAGCTAGAGGATAGGTCAATGTCCCCCAGGTGGAGTATGCCGTCCCAGACGGCTACTTGGAGGGCTCGACCTAGACTCCCGTCTAAAGCGTGTAGGTTTGTGGCATCTCTTGTGTAGAGGGCTTTTGCTGCTGCGTTCCAAGCTGCCTCATCTCTCCACGCCATGGCCATCCAGCAGGTACATCTGGCCAAGGCGCAGAGAGAGCTCCAAGAGGGTAAGACTGACCTTATGCAGGAACTCTGCACCGCCAACGACCTTGCCCTATGGGCAACGAAGGTGACAGCATGGGCCCTGGGTCCTGCCTCCTTATGCCGGGTATCAGCTGAATTATCTAGCGCATGGCTCTAACCGGACCTAGTGCTCCAGACGTAGTAGCCCCAAGCAGGGTGCTTCTGTCTGATGTATCCTCATGATTGGTTCCCACCTTCGTAACCCATGACCTTCCCTTGGTGGACCTCCACCTTGCGGCACTTCCTTCCACACATTCCTCCCATGAGTTCTCCCCTTACTGCGAGACCATGTTTGTGTCTCAACTAAACTCTTCCCTAAACGCTTCCCCTATGGCCCTTACGGTGCCGGGCGACTTCTCGCTGTTAGAAAAACAAGGCCTCCTCGTGTGACGGCCGTTGGTAGAGGCTTTCCAAAGCTTTGGGACTCCCTATCCATCCACTGGATGGTTACAATTTGGCGCCAGAACTCATGTCTGACTGTTAGGTAGAATCACAACAGTGACATCCTCTCTTCCCTCCAGCTTTGCATCTCTAGATGCTGACACTGCCCTCGACACCTTATGATCAACACTTACATGCTGTCTAGATAAACTTTGTCCTCTGACCTCCAGACCAGCTCGTGCCACCCCCTCCCGCACTTGGCTGTCTTACATCATCTGTGAACAATGGAGTACACTCAGTGCTGCTGAAAGGAAATGGCGCAAGACCAAGAATCCTGCTGACCTAAGGGACTACCAATCACTACTCTCCTCTTTCTCTGCTAGTGTTACCACAGCTAAAATGTCTTTCTATATCACCAAGGTGAGCAATACACCTAACACTCGGCATTTAACTCTCTAATTTGCCCCCTCCCCCGCCCACTTCATCTTTGACTGCGGAGTACTTCACTGTATTTTTCACTGAGAAAACACCATCCATCAACAAACAATGTTCAGTACCTCAGACCTCGGTACACACAACCCTCACTTCAAACATTGAACTCTCCTCTTATGCTCCACTGACTGACAATGATGTCACCAGACTTCTCTCCAGCCACCCCATCACCTATTCCCTTGACCAAATCCCCTCCCATCTCCTTCAGGCCAAATCCAGCACACCCTCACCTGCACTCACACACATCATCAACAACTCCCTGCTCACCGGCACTTTTCCATCAACATTCAAACTGGCTCAGATCACGCCCCTACTTAAGAAACCCACATTGGACCCCTCTATTACCGACATTTACAGACCTGTCTCTCTCCTCCCATTTACTGCAATAACACTTGAAAGGGCAGTCTTCAACCAGGTGTTTTCCTACATATCCCAGAACAAACTGCTGGATGACAATCAGTCTGGATTCAAAACAAACCACTCCACCGAGACTGCTATCGCACTGCGGCTAGCCAAGGCAGAATTTTAAATCCTCGGTTCTGATTCTGCTTGACCTATCTGCAGCATTTGACACTGTCAATCACCAGATACTGCTAGCAACCCGGTCACCTCTAGGAATCTCAGGCTCTCCTCTCCGCTGGTTCAAATCCTACCTCTTTGGCAGAGCCTTCAGGGTGTCATGGAGGGGTTCGCTGTCCACTTCTCACCACATGATCACTGTGGTCCCTCAGGGATCGATGCTTGGACCGCTGCTTTTTCCATCTACACAACATCCTTGTAACCCATCATATGGGCAAACGGCTTCTTGTTTCACTGTTACACTGACGACACCCATATCCAAATCTCGTTTCACCCAGAAGATACCACTGTAGCAGATGGAAAGAGCATCACCCCCAGCTGAATCCTGCCAAGACAGAACTAATCATGTTTCCGGCACACCCCTCAGTACAACACAATCTCACCATCCAACTTGTCAATACCACAATCTTTCCTCCCAAAACAGCCAGGAACCTTGGAGTCATATTTGATGAACAGCTGCCCTTCAATAATCACATGGCAAAGACAACGCGGTAATGCCGATATGCCTTATGCAACATTAGAAAGGTTAGACCCTATCTCAATGAGCATTCGGCACAACTCCAGGCCCTGGTCATCTCAAGGTTGGATGACTCCAATGCTCTCCTTGCTGGTCTCCCTGCAAAGGCTATCAATTCACTCCGGCTGGTTCAGATAGTAGCATGCCTAGTCTTCCAACAGTCCAAAAGCGCTCATGTGACACCCCTTTTCATTGCTCTCCACTCGATGCTGGTTGAAACACGTATCAGATTCAAGTCACTAAAGCATGCCTACAGGGCTATCACTGAATCTGCACCAGCATACTTTTACACCCTCTTACACCCCATCAAGAACCCTGCGTTCAGTGCCGTCTTGTAGTGGCTTCTTATACAGCAGCAAATCCCTTTCCCGCTCATTCTCCTTTACAACTGCTTCCTGGTGGAGCATACTTCCTATCTCTGTCCGTTCAACCACATCTATCACTACTTAAAAAAACCTCTCAAACCCCATCTCTTCTGTGAATACTTGACAGACAGATGAAAAAAGACTAACCCTCTGTCTTTCTCTCAACAGGTAGCGGTCTAGTTTTTGTTGAAACTAATAACTTTGTATTAACACCTATTGTATTATTGCTCCTGTATATCCCTTTTTGCTCCCTAAACTCTTTGTAAGTCGCTTTGAATATAAGCATCTGCAAAATGACTAAATGTGTATGTAAAACAGTTCTGCTGTGGTAGTCAATGGTGGGCAGTAACTGTTTGGTTACAAGAATTTTTCTAAATATATTTCGCTCTCACGAACCTTCTCTGGATCGGTTCCTCATTTGTGGAATGATCTGCCTGCTGCTACAAGATCAGCAGATTCTGTGGCCATCGGCTGAAAACACATCTCTTCCGTCAGCACCTGACCGATCATTTCTGATTTCTGCATCTTTCCTACAATATCTAAAAAAAATTGCACTTTTATTGCACTTTTTGTTGTCCTAATGTTTGACACAGTTGCTTCCATTGTTTACCCAACTTATAAGTCACTTTGGATAAAAGCGTCTGCTAAATTACTAAATGTAAATATTTCTCTGTGTTCAAATTTACACAGATTTGGAACAAATCAAAGATGATTATTTTCGTTATTGGTTGCACTGTCCCTTTAAGTCCTTAATTTGAGAAATTAATTGTGGTAGGTGATGCCTATTAACCAAATGTTCTCAATCTCATCTCATCTTTTTGCATTTCTTGCAAAAATATTGCTAAAGAAAATACAGATTTGTATTACTATTAACACAAATATTTGATTGACACAGGAATATCAAGTATCCTATCCATTTGGCATGTAAGTAGTTTCTAGTAGGTGACAAATCAATTGACATCAATAAAGCTTAGTTTGAACGATCAGGACTTGAAAAAAACAGCTCTGTTTTCATTGCAACCAATGATCAATACTTAAAAACTGGACTACTGATGACATCATAACAGTGATTCTAATGTGCTGCCATATGTTCACACATACAGTTGTACTGACTATTGCATCACTACAGCAGCTTCAAATGTGAAATGGTATTGGCTCTGGTGATTGACTGATCATATTTCTCTCTTGATAAAAATCAAAAGTGCTAAATATCAAACACCTTGTTAGATCATGAATGGTGTCATGATCTGTTCTTTGTTCCCCTGTAACTTTGGACTTTTATGTTATTTCCTGTTGCGTGCCATGTTTGTAGTCCTTTTTAGTTTTTTCTTGTTAATTAGTATTTTTTTTGTTTCCTTTGTTACCCCGTTGTATTAAAACCTTTTGTCTCTTGTCGGTCTTTGTTCTTACGTTTTGTTCTGTCATTTGATTACCTTGGTATGATTCATCTTCTATTATTTCATTAATTGTCATACTACATGTGGATCTACATGCTCCTAGTTACTCCGAGAAAGACCGACCAAAATAGATCCAGCAATGGCCCTTGTTCACCTGCACCAGGGAACTACCACACTCAAGGACCACATCAAAAAAAATATGATATCGCTTATACAACCATCTCCCGTACTTCATGTTAATAGTTTTAATTTGTTATGGATTTAATCAGTCACTCACCTGTGATGGTCCTCGAGAGTCGTTTGAACTATTTGGGGATTTTCCTTTGGCATATGTTGGGCCTTCTACAGTTGGAGAGGTGGAAGACTTTTTTGGGGGAGGGCAGTAAGTCTCAGGCCCCTCTGGCCAAGGAGCTGGGGCAGTCATGGAAACCTGCATGCTCCACGCTGAGGGTGGTGAGACCTGTGTTTGTGGCGACAGCTAACCCTGAGCCCATTCACAAGCTTGCCGCCAGCCCTTAGCCCGTTCACAAGATGGCCACCAGCCCTGAGCCTGTTCACAAGAGGCCGCCAGCCCTGAGCCCGTTCGCAAGATGGCCACCAGCACTGAGCCTGTTCGCAAAATGGCCGGCAGTTCAGAGCCCGCTCGCAAGATTGTCGAGTCGAGACTCTTCAGGCGTCTGGTTTCTAACCTGGAGGATACTCCTCGTCTGTGCGGGTGGCTGGTGTTTTTAAGGTCTCAAGCCTGGTGGTCCTAAAGGCGTTTGTTCCTGAGGTCCTGTCCCTAGAGTCAGCTCTGCTGGTTGTGGTTGGAGCCTTGTGGTGTGTCTAGGCTGTATATTTTTCTTCCTTTCCAAGTGCCTCAGTCAAGATGGCCGCTCTGACTTCTCCTGCTACATCCATGTCGTCCAGCTCTGCCTGCGCCTCCATGTCATCCAGCCCTGCCTGCGCCTCCATGTCATCCAGCCCTGCCTGCGCCTCCATGTCATCCAGCCCTGCCTGCGCCTCCATGTCATCCAGCCCTGCCTGCGCCTCCATGTCGTCCAGCCCTGCCTGCGCATCCATGTTGTCCAGCCCTGCCTGCATCTCCATGTCGTCCAGGCCTGCATGCGCCTTCTTGTCGTCCAGCCCTGCCTGCCACACCCAGGCTTCCAGCCCTGCCTGCCATGCCCAGTCTTCCTGCTCTGCCGGTTTGTATTTTTTTTCTTGTTAATTAGTTACCCCAGTGTATTTAAAACCTATTGTTTTCTTTGTCTGTTGTCGGCTTTGTTTTTATGTTTTGTTCTGTCAATGGATTGCCTTTGTTTGGTTTGTTTTGTCTTCTATTATATCATCAATTATGAGATATACTGTAACATGATGCTTCCTAAACAAAAAGACGATGATCAGCCAAGAGAGCTATCATTTTGTGTTTAAACCGAGTAAAATGATTTCATTTAACACTAATGCATTCTTTGTTTATCTCTCGTTCTTTTAGACACGCAAACCTCACGTTGCCAGATTAGAATTTCATCAGCTATACAGTCACACGTAGAGATCATTGGCTGCGACCCACAAGCTGCGAATCTCTGTTTTACACTACTTTTTCAAAAAGCTTCAAGAAATGACATTTGGTTTTTAAAAGACTAATCGGGAAGCAACAGGGGGTTAAGTGTGGAACTTTATGGTTCAGTTAAGCTCACAACCTCCCTAAAGATGCTTAATTAGTCCAATGATATCTGTTGATATATGACTTCAGAAAAAGTTGAATTGTTCAGAGTTGGTTTTGAAAACTGTGAATGTTACCAAGTGCAACTTCAAATTATCACTTTCTTACTGTGCTTTATAAATGTTGTTTACCAGCACAATTTCAGACAGCTCACTTATATACACACACACACATCATTAACACATATGGTAGCCAATTTTTCAAGGAACATTTCAGCATTAAAAAATAACTCCACCTCAGTTAAAAGATACTGACTGGTGTCTCTCCAACTTTCCAAAACTCTTGAAAGAGTTGCTTTCAATCAACTCTCTACTTTACTACTTGCAGCTGATAAGAGCTTACTCAAAATCATCAATCCTTATCTTACTGGACCTGTCTGCAGCCTTTATTAATGTAGTGTAAACCACCTTAAACCGCTCTTTTAGAAATATCTGCAGCTCGCTGCCGAGACGCCCAGGGGAAGTCTGCTATCCGAAATGGAAGTCCGCCGCCGGCTGGGAAGAATCCGCTCACCGAAGGGGAATCCGCTGTCGGAAGAGAGAGCCAGCAGAAGAAGGTTTCTCGAAGAGATCAGGCGGCACCATATGCCGCACAGGTTCCGAAGAACAATGAATGAGTGAATGACCTCCGCCATCTTCCTTTTATACCCATATGTACGTGGCGGAGACTGGCGTGCGCGTGCCATTTGCCAAGCCCATTGGCGTTTTAAATTTATCTCGGAGATGATAGGTTCTCAAGATCAAAACCCAGTCTGTCTCTCAACACAACGTCGAGAGACCTGACTGAAGGGGAACTGAAATTATGTGGAAGCTGGGGTGCCAGAAATAAACTGCACAATAACATTCTTCCCCTGTAAAATTAAGTTTCCCTGGTTATGTAAATTTGTGTTCTTTTTGTAATTTTATGTTTTTTTTTACCGTATTTCAAAAACACATAAAATATTTTTTTACACGTTATGTGGAAATCTGCATAACATTTCATAAAAAATCTGTAAAATTCATTTTTTTACAGTGTAGCGTAAAATTTTGTATTTATTACACGTCATTTGAGGGAAAAAAGTTAAGATTTATTGTATGGCACATTATACATATATACATTATACAGTATTTTTCGCAATAACTGTATTATACGTTTCAGAATATTTTTGCCAGAAAAAATACATAGATTTTGATAATAAGGAAAACTACACACCTCCCTTTAACTGGTAAATTCTTTCACATCTAGATTTTCCACATCTTTTTGTAACCTGATACATCTCAAAGCAATGGTTGCTCATACCCATCGACAAACACATTGATCTTCAGGGGTGACATTTTACATTTTGATGACACATTCGCCTCGCAGTGGTTCACTGAATATGTAATATATACTGAGTGGTACCCACATACTTTTTGGATGGTCCACCCACTCTCACCCGCTTGTTCTCGAATGCCTTACATCTTCAGAGAGACCATGGTCCTATCTTGAGATCTACGTGCAAGGTAAATATTCAAAGGAATGAAGAAAGGGTTAGCTATAGGCTAACGCGCTAACTCCTACATCTCAACATTTAGCGTATAACCATGAATGCTAAGGTCACAGTACACACACTCACAGATGAGCAGCAGGAGGTCAAGGGCATGTTTCTCTTCCCACACACATACAATACATTTATAAAATATAAAAAGATGAATACATTATTTATGCATTTAACAGATGCTTTTCCCCGAGACGACTCATAGTGCATTAAAGGTGTACATTTTTTCAGCATGTATGGTCCCAGGGAATCAAACCCATGACCTTGCAATGTGATGTTTAACCAACTGACTTATAAGAACAAATATATCTGAAAAATATATATGTGATGACATAAGTATTAAGATTAAGCAGGCAGTAACACATCTAAGGTCTATTTTCCAAGAAATTTGATTGATGAATCTGTTAAACTTCTTTCTTGCTGCTATGCCTTATGACATGAATGAGAAAACACGACATGTTTGCAAACTGATATTAAGTTGCTCCTTAGACAACTAAAGAAACATGATTGACAGCATATTAAAATGTAAATAACGAGTGTTTAACTTACACTCACAAAAGCAAAACACACAAATGTAGTTATTTACAGATTGTGTGTGTGTGTTCAAAAACAATACTCATTACACTGATTTCAAGATACTAGGTTAAAGGAATAGTTCACACCAAAAACAATCTGAAATCATTTACTCAACATCAAGTTGTTCCAAATCTGTATATATTTTGTCGTTCTGCTTGAACACAAAGACACTTAGAAGAATATTTGTAACCAGACAGTTCAGGGTCACCATTGATTTCCATAGTATAGAAAAAATCTACTACACTTTCAATCCACATTGATCAAAATATTATATTTTGTGTTCAAATGAACAAAATAATTATACACAGTTGTAAAACAATTTAAGAGTGAGTAAATAATTACATCATTTTTATTTTGGGGTTAAAAATACCTTTAATGCTTGAAACTACCATTTTTCCAAGTGCAGACAGTATTAAAGGAGTACATTTTTATTTATTAATTCATTTTACTCATGATTGTTATACTGTATCTCTCCTAAGGTTATGAATGTAATGGTTCTGTGTTCCGTTCAGTGTCATGACCTTTATTTTGAAATATCTTTGTAGTCCACCTCAAATTAATCCGTCCCCTACTTGTTAAAACACAAGTCAAGTCATATCAAGTGTTTTCGGTGCATTCCAATTTGGAAACTATGCGTCCTAACTATTCAAAATAGAATTAGTAAGTTCCGAATCATAGGATGCTGATATGAGAGGGTGGAGTTTAGTGCCGCTTCACTGCATTTATAAATGTAGGCATACAGTAAATATTACATTCAAAATAATTGATATATAAACACTTGAATCCAAAGAAGAGATTTCTTTTGATGATCGTGACATTTATCATTTGTAGGCAATAATGGCCTCTTCCGTTTTGCGTAAGTATTTCCCAGTGTGTGCTATTTTCCTATGTGCTAAAATGTGTATACCTTTCACTTTTAGTCCATAGTAGGACAATTGGGACGCAGCATTTATTGTTTTTGTAAAAAAGCTGTAGATTGGTTCATTCAAACTTGCCTTGTGAGAGAAAACAATTTGAATAATCAATCCATAGGACATTAAATGTGAAATGGCATGTATTGTATGGCAGGCAACATCTTTGTTTTGTGGGTTTTTGAAAGCAGTTATGTTTATTGGGGTAACGGTGCAAGGTCAAATATCATTTTGGTGTTATTTTAAGACAGAAGGCTGTTAAAACACTTTCCCCCAGTGAAACTGTGATAATTAGATTTTCAAATAAACACATTTCACCTAATGGGGGATTGTCATGAGTAAATTATACGGCTAGGCTACAAATACTACTATAAAAGAAAACCACTCTAATGAGTGTAGCAATAATACATATTCTGTCTTTGTTTATGATTCCACCCAGAAAGGTTCATAAGTTCCAGTTCCTTTGGATAACTTAACATACTATTTTTCTTTTAAGATGAATATTGTTTACATTTATCTCTGAATGGCCTGTTTATAATATACCCACGCCTTATCATAGAGAAACATGCGATTGACTGTGATTGACCACTCACTCTGAGCCTTCGGTAGATCTTGTTAATGTGTCTGGATGGGTAGACAACATAAAAATGTTCAACTGAACAAATGTACCCACAGAAAAACATGTAACAAAACATTTAGCTTGTTTCAGTTCTAGTTGAATACTGTAGCTTTTAAAAGCAAGACTCATGGGGTAAGGATAGGAAAAGCTTCTTCACTTTTTATAGGAGTCGCCATGGATACCAGATATAGAAGGAGTGGTGACAAGCGCTGGGGTGCTGTGCCATGCAAGTGTTGAAGACAGGTGTGACAGTTTCAACTCATTTGATAGAGTCTACCCAATCATTAATCAGGGACTGACACCTTCTTTATACAGTAACTATACTTAAAGTCCCAGTGAAATAAAAACAATGTCTATTTTTCAAGTAAAATTGCAGCGTTTATTGTAAATAGTTTATCAATGTGGGTCATTTTCTGTTTTTTTTATTTATGCAATATTTAGTTAAAATCTGAAAATGTACTTCCTTCCTGTCATGACCATCCATCTTAAATTACGTATGTTAGACTGCTTGTGCTGTCATGATTTGCAAATCAGGATCCAGGTGCAGACAGCGGTGGACGGAAAACAAAAGACTTTATAACAAACACAAAGTAAAACACCCACGATGGGGGAACAAACGAGAACTAAGACCATTATAAAACATAAACAAAAAACTCCCACGAGGGGTGTCATGATCCCGTTCTTGTCTTTGTGTTGTCCGGCCTGGGAGGTGTTATGTTTGTTTTGTCGAGCACGTGCGATCCGTGTTTAGCGGCTAGCACGCGCTCGGTGTCTACGTCATTTACCACGCCCTCGTGTTTTCTTCGTCAGGACTTGTTTGTTATTATCACATTCACCTGCCTTCTATTACCTCCCCTTAGAATTACCCTTATAACCCCTCTGTTTTCCCTCGTTCCTTGTCTGACCGTTGCGTGTTTTTGCCAGCTCAGACTGTCTACGTTCTAGCGTGTACTAGATGTCCTTAACTTTTGCCTTAGCCTTAGCCTTTGCCTTAGCCTTAGCCTTGTCACGTCCTAGCCTTAGCTCTTTGAGACAACAACCCTAGTTCTCTGTTTTTCTTGCTGCCCTGCCTTGTAACCTTTCCCGCTGCACCTACAACAGATCCCGTTGGCGTTCCGGACTGCGATCTCCTGCTTCACCAGGCTCCACCATTGCTCCTGGATTCCACCCGTTACCAGGCACTACAGATTCTCTCGCCTAGCGAGCTCCGGGTCGAGCTTCCTCCCCAGACCCAGTTCTCAACAGATTCTCTCGCCGAGCGAGCTCTGGGTCGATCAGCCTCCCCGGACCCAGTTCTCTATAGATTCTTCCCCGTGGCCCGCAGGGGGTCGTCTGTGGTGTGTTATTTACCGGACTGTGGTGGAGTTATTTACCTGTCAATAAAGCCTTGTTTTTGTCCCGCACTTGAGTCTCCCCTTGTCTGCCATGACAAGGGGGACCAAACAGGCGAACAAGGTAAATGTAAGCTTCCGCGCAAGTTCTATCAGGAAGGCTCCTCACATAATTAATTACTGGTTAGCCTATCATCCCTCAGCACGTAGTATAAAAGGATGGTACTTACCCTCTCTTTTGTTCGCAGAAACTAACGCATGAGTGTTATCGCTGTCCAGCGGAAGTTATGCAAACTGATCATGTCGGAAAAACCTCTAGTCGATTGCGACTTCACAGATTCGGACGACGATTCACCACCTACTTCCCCGCCAAAGTGCGGCGCAGTTCCCGCATCCAGAACCGGGATTCCTTGAGCCCACGGAAAAAATCATGACCACTTTAGAGCTGCAACGCATTCCAGTAGATAAAGACTTGGAGACAGAGGATCTCATGCTGTTGGCTTCTAACGCTCTGGGTAATCCTGCTGTCCTAGCCATGGACGTTCCGGTAATCTCCACGACTATACCTCTTCAAACGAAACAAGGCGGCAGGAAACGCGCAGCTAAATCTTCCTCTCCGAAGTCAGCCAAATGGCCCAAGCCTTCCACACGACTTCATCGCCAACTAAAAATCTCGCGGAAGTTCATAACCAGTTCCTGCAAATAGTCCAAGGACTGTCCGAGAACGTTAAAAGCCTAGGGAATAGGCTAGGGGTCTTAGAGAGAGCTATCGGGAACCCCGCTTCCAGTTCTGCCACAGGTACAACATTCGCCAACCTACTCGGGTCGATAAATCCCTCGACATCCTCGTCTACATCCTCAAACGTCCAAGCAACGGCTCCACCGATGGTGCAGACTCCAACTCTCATCGAGCCAGCTCTGAGCGCTACTCCGTTTAATTTGTCTACGGCAGCGGCTGCCCAAAACCTCGGCAGACGATTCGTCCCACCGGCTGCGGCTTCAGTTTCACACCAAATACCTTCCAACATCATTGAAGACTTTCAGACGCCTCTGCCCAATGGCCAACCCGGACCCAACACCTTGCCCGAAACCTTCCAGAGTCCTCCTACATTAGATTTGTATCGTAAACTGCTAAATTCAGCTAGCTATTTTTTTCTAAGGGCGTCACATCTTCCACCTTTAAAGCCTACAATTCTGCTTGGTCCTTGTTCACAGCGTTCTGTTTAGCCTTTCACGTCAACCGTTTTCCAATCTTAGTCTCGACTGTCTGTGCCTTTTCGGTTCATCAATACCAATTTCGCAATCTTAAAATATCCACTATACGCAGATACTCGCAGTATCCAATTCCATGCCAGATTACATGATCCCGGTTATCCGAGTCTATTTTCCACGCCCTCCATACGGCTGCTACTGAAAGGTATTTACCTTCTCTTTTGGGGTAGGCTCCGCCCCTGCCTTATCTTCAGGCAGGAACATCAGAATCATTTTTCCATGATTCCTTTATCGGACAGGGCCTATGCCCAAAGATCTTTAACATTATGTTTAATAAATATTATTTATCGTTCTATGTTTCCTGAGTCTTTCTGGTAGAAATGTAACCTTCCGCGCAAGTTCTATCAGGAAGACTCCTCACATAATTAATTACTGGTTGCCTATCATCCCTCAGCACGTAGTATAAAAGGATGGTACTTACCCTCTCTTTTGTTCGCAGAAACTAACGCATGTCTGTCTTGAATCACAAGATGGGTCAGTCTGCTGCCAGTCCCATTTCAAAATACAACGGCTGTTTTTATACATCCAATCAAATCGCAGATAAAGACAATTTTTCTCATTAGAAATTACATTTCAGCTGGAAAGTCAATTAAATACGGAAATAAATACGATCGCAACTTCCGGTTCACGGGGACTTTAAACAGCACAGGATGGATAAACCCAAACATTGGGTTAAATTAACCTAAAAAATTCCATATTTAACCCAATCATGCTTTACGTCAAGGGACAAACTCAACCATTGAGTTATTATTTTACCTATGCTGGGTTATTTCAACCCATGGTTGGATTAAATTAGAAAATAGTCTGGTTTAATTTAACCCAGTGGTTGGCATTGTCCCTTTTTGACCCAACCATGGGTCGAAAATACCCCAGACTTTTTTAACCCGTATAAACCTGTGATCACACTATATTTTACATTCATTTGTTGCTTGGTAATAATAAAGTTACACCAATGCTTAATTTGTTTCATACCGTAGTCTGTTTAAACACTCAGGTTAGCATTAAGACTGTTTAATGCATGGCTAGCCGTGGATTATCCCTTACATATATCCCTTAATCCTATTTTGTTCGAGTCATATGTAGGATGCCATGCTTTACAGTCATTTCACCATGGTTAAAGGAACATAAGGTACTCCATTTAATAATGTAATGAAAAGGGGTGTTCCATACGGTTTATTGTCCAGTAGCGAACCCTCAGAGACCTCAAGGCCTTTTGTGATGACCTAAACTACTGTAAAAAAATGTAAAACTTAAAAAAAAAAAAAAAAAGTTGGCTGATTTTCCCTATTATACATGTATATTTGATTTCCTGGATTGATTAGGACTCTATCCACGTGAGATTTCCAAGTCTCACGAGAGGTATTCATGATCGCGGAGCAATCGCAGTTCTGTGATGTCTGGTGCTGTCTGCGCAGCCTGCCATGCTGCAAGAAGTCAAAGTGTGTTTTGGTCTTAAATTTAGCTTATTGTGAATGCATAAGTGTTGTTATACTGCATAACATTGACATTTTATCAGATAAATTTTCAATTTACAACGGTCATTTCCATACATTTAGTTCACTGTAACGTTACCAGTTTAATATTAAGATTTAATATAATCATAGTTTATTCGCTGGTAAATCTCTGTTTACTGTCTGCTAGAGTAGGGTTGGGTTGCGCAGAGGACCAAGGCTCAAACGTCACTGTTCGCTACTGGTATTGTCAATTACTTTAGATAATCTTTATCAATAGTTACTGTTATCTTGTGAACATAAATTAAACAATAAAGTGCAAGATTCTATATGGCGTATTGTGTATAAAGTTAGGGCAAAAGGGCATTGTTTTGTATTTTGTGTTTTCAATACAACTGTAATGCTGTATTAAATATTTAGTATTCAGGATTGAAACTTTCTTTTTTATAACGCTGATTTTGATGTTTTGCTAAATGACATGTTATTGTTATTAATAAATTATTAATTATAGTTACAAAGGGGGGCACGGTGGCTTAGTGGTTAGCACGTTCGCCTCACACCTCCAGGGTTGGGGGTTCGATTCCCGCTTCCGACTTGTGTGTGTGGAGTTTGCATGTTCTCCCCGTGCCTCAGGGGTTTCCTCCCCCTTGTCCAAAGACATGCATGGTAGGTTGATTGGCATCTTTGGAAAAATTGTCTGTAGGGTGTGAGTGAATGAGTGAGTGAGTGTGTGTGCCCTGCGATGGGTTGGCACTCCATCCAGGGTGTATCCTGCCTTGATGCCCGATGACTCCTGAGATAGGCGCAGGCTCCCCGTGACCCGAGGTAGTTCGGATAAGCAGTAGAAAATGGATGGATAGTTACAAAGTTCATTATGAAGTTCAAGCATGAATGTAACAAGATAATGGAGACCACCAGTCCGCAGCTATCAATAAAAACTGAACTGAATCAAACAATATACATACAATGTCTCATTAAATTGATTTTTTTATGTTTATTCTCCTAGAATGTCTTCCCACAGTTTTGCTCTCTAATGGGGAAATGCCCCTGGAAAGCCATGGGCTGATATCGCAGCGTTTGTTTTCCTCTTTGTACTCAACAGGGCTGACATTCCCTTAATATGTGCACTCTATTTTAGGCTGATCTTTACAGGTGGAATGACTCACAGACGTAGCTCAGTAATGAGGCTCTTCTGTAAACCACAGACTATGCTGACAACCCAACATTGAAGTTTTTACATGCACAATAAATTGCTGATAATTATCATACGATCAAATTGTTTCTTTATGATGAGATTTAGATTTACACATGTAAATCTTTTAGTTTCTGACAGAATTTGCAGAAAATAGTGCTTTGCCACCCAATATTATCATGTTGCATCAATTTAGAATGATACCCTAGACCAAACTAAAATATACCGTCCCATATCTAAAATACTAAAGTCACTTCTATACATTAAACATAATAAAATTCTTAAATCACTGTTTGGTAGTCAAAATTAACTCACACCTTATTATTGACCACTAATAAACAAACCCTTCCAGTGTTAGCCGACACTTTTAAAGCAGCAAAAATGACAGTCTTGCCAACATTGCATATCACTGACTTGGCTTCCAGCATTTCAAATTAAAATGTATCTTGGTTGAGGAAAAAGCTATGCCTTACATTACAAAAGTACCCACCCAATTGGTGATTTTCTTGATTTGTTGTATTGCATTTTGAATAGAATATAATATAATAGCATTTTGGAGGTTTGTACCACTTGGTTTACACAACATGCGTGAAAAACAGCGATGGTAACACTAAATGAATATTTGTTTTTGCGCATTCTTTTGCTGATGCATGAATTACGCCAACATGTTTTGTCTTACGTAGTACGTATCCACCAGACCAATCTGTAAAGGTCACGTAAAAGTCACACATTTTTCAGTCATTCAATTCAATTCAAGTTTATTTATATAGCACTTTTCACAATGTGCATTGTTCCAAAGCAGCTTTACAGGGCCAAACAGGAAAAACAGAAAAGGTGAAACACAGCACAGTGCATGGTGTTTATAGAACAAGCAAGATCATTCTAATAAATAATATCTAATTAATAAATAAATAAATGCAGTCTCCCGGTGAGCAAGCCAACACTGCCCTGCTGTGGCGAGGAACCCAAACTCCAATGATTGATTAATGGAGAAAAAAAAACTCGGGAGAAACCAGGCTCAGCCGGGAGGGCCAGATCCCCTCTGACGTGTCATAGCTGCACTCAGTGACCCCGACCAAAAGCCACCGAGCAATTATCCACGAGATAGAGGGAGAGCCCACCATCCGCAACCCAGAAAGTCCCACTTGCCGAAAACCGTAAGGGTTCAACCCGGTCCCACTCCACGATCGACACCAGAAAACAGAGGAACAACCAGGGAAGATAGTAATGGCGTGTTGTAACTTTATTCCTCTGTTGTCTGACATCGACCAGAAAACAAGGCCAAACCGGACCCACACAGCCCCAGCAGATGAATCCCCACAACCAACGAGCCCCCCCACTCCCCACAAACACCCTCCCAACAACCTCCAATCAGGGCCACTGAATTCAGCCATAACTTCAAACTGCTGACATGTGATGTAAGTTTAGCATTAAATACCAAGTGTAACTTCAGCATTAATGTGACAAGTAGTCCGTCTTTGCTCTTGGTTGGGGATGTAGTGGTCTGAGCTGGGATGGTCCGATGGTTGTATTTTTCTTGGGTGGTAGTGGAGTCATATCAAGTCAATTGCGAAATATCAAATCAGAGTCATTGTTGCTACCAGTAATGAGAAGACCACGAGAAGCTGTTGCACGCCAGCAGAAAAGCATTGCTGTTCCATGTATAAAATGAAATCTATTAAGGGTAGGAATGATTAAAATCTTTGATAATTCTTTGTTACAGATTCAACAAAGCCAATGCTCAGTGAAACCCATGAAATCTTGTTAAGGAGCCCTGGTCTGGAATGGTTGCATTTGTCAATGTTTCCAAAGTTCAAACAATTGGCTAAGAAAATGGATTCGACTGCGTTTACCAAAGCAGAAAAAAACATTCCCATGACATTATGCACCCCCAGCATAAGTGCTGAACATTCAGGTATTCAAAGATAATGATCAAAGTGTAAACCCACACCTTATTTTACTGCATCATAGACAAAGACAGACCGTTTCATGTTGAGCATATTGCACACCTATTACACAAACATGCAACAAATACAAGAGTTGGACATAATCTTGCATACTTGCGACATAATGATATAAAGACCACATTGATATGTTACATTTCGGGAAAGTACATTCTTATTCAAGAGAGCTTTTTACTCTTATTTATTTTAATTTGGATACATCTGAGTGTCAAAATGTTAAATGCTCTCATTTTTTAGTCGCTTTGGATATTTTTTATTTAGTTCTGGAGTTTTACAGGGAGAAAATGAAAAGTATATTTCAACATTAATTTACCAATTTCTAGATGTAAACTAGCAGATACATGACCTTAAAGCCAACATAAATGAACTTCCCACTGTGATTCCATGGCATCTTAAAAGTGTTTTATCATAATACTTGTTTTACGAAATCCAGATTATGGGCTGTTAGCAGGTCTAAAGGATTTATTTCCTTTTATGCTGATCCAAATCCCAGAATTTGCATCTCAAATGCAAAAATTATCTTAAAAACAGGCTTCTGTACAGAGCCTGTATGCTTGATGAATGAAGTCTAAAGTAAAGCTTTGAATAGGATCATAAATTACCGAGTAAACCCATAACACATATCCCATATCTGACTGAATTTCTGTTTTATTGCAGTAATCTGGAAAAATAGAATTTAAATGGCAAATGCCAAACTGCAGAGGATGACTACAAATTCCACTTTTGGCTAATTGAGATGCATTAAATGCAGAAGAGCACAAGACTTAATTGTCATTAATCTCAATTTGCTACCAGTGCATTTTCCTTGTTTTCCTTGAGAAGATTTCAAGAAATTGGGCCTAAGATGTCTAGCACCTTGCAAAACTGCACATTCACAACTCGCCGAAGGCTCTGTATCCAACGTCTGGGAAAGAACAGAAACCTCTTCCACCCTCTGCTTTCTAGAGCAATGATCAAAAGTGTTCCAGTTGTGTACTAGAACACCCTGTCTTAGAATTTGTACACTGAAGTATTTTAGCTGGAACGTGGTGTCACTAAAAAGGGTTTGCAATAGTCGTTATCTTCTATCTTTATTATAAGCTTAGCCAGACATGCTCCTTGAATCTAAAAGCATAATGTCCTGACTATCGGATGCTTCTATTTAGAGTGCATCCAACTCTGCCCAAAGTGACCTATCCAAGTTACTTCAAGGTCGAGATGACATCAACGGCAAAGTAAACAGGAGATAAAATAAGAGACACATGGGTTAGATTATCCCACTTGATTTTCTTGATCGCCTATTAGAAAATGCAGAGCTGGGGTATCACAAATGATGGGGACTAATTTTAAGCTTTTTAAAGGAACAGTTCAAACAAAAAATAAAATGTCTATATTTTGATCACCCTCAAGCCGCTGTGTATATGACTATCTTCTTTTAGCAGATCACAATAAGAGTTGTAGTGAATAATATCCTGGTTCTTCTTAGTTTGGTAATGCCAATGTATGGAGAAGCTCCAAAAAGCTCCCCATCCATCATAAAAGTAATACATACAACTCCAGGGTTAATACATGTCTAATGACCCAAAACTATACATTGGTGAGAAAAACGCTTATTATTTTGAATAAATGTAATCACGTTTTTATGTAAACAAGATTATCACGGTGAAAAATATTATCTCTGTTCTCATTCAAAATGGCCGCACACAGGCTCAACGAATCTCAAGTTTTAAATCTCATTGGTTTTCGCATGTCTTGTGACCTAGTGATCCGCTAAAAGATGACAGTCATCCACCTTGGATATGAAGGTGATCAAAATATAGGCAAATGTTTATTTTTTGGGTAATCTATTCTTTAAGCCCCTATTGGTTTTAAACAGTCCCAGAAAAATCATAAAATGCTCTGTCATTAATCTGAATGGGCTTTACAGTTAGCATTAGCTATTAGCAAGCAAAGTAAACTGATAACCGACAGTTCACTTATGAAATAAATAAGGTCACTCATCTTGTGGTAAGCAACGCTTTACTTTTACACATGAAACCAAACTACAGTGAGTTTCCTCCTGTGACAATTTCTCTTATACCATCTGATGTGGAGAATACATCATCAACATTTTCATCTCATTAGCTTCCCTGATTAGCTAAAACAATTAAAATGAATAATCATATGCATATCCATCTTATTATCTGATACCTTGACACAATGGCACTACTTTTGTGTACAGTAATTCACCTCCACAAAAACTCACACTTGAGTTGCTAAATTCAGTGAAATTGAGCTTTTCAAATAGACTTCTGCCTTCTATGTAAATTGACATAGAGATTGACTAACAAGAGATTGCATGTTATTCCCAAAACTTACTGCTGGTGGAAAGTTCAAGTTCGTTTATTTATTTAGCACAATTAAAAACGGCCCCTGCACGACCAAAGTGCTGTACATGTGCAATTATAATGAGAAATAAAAACACAGATAATATTTAAAACACAATAGAAAATAAAACAAACACACCAGACGCCAAGAATAATAATCAAGGATTATAGGCTAAAAGCTAGAGAGAATAAATACATTTTAAAATGGGGTTTGGATTCAATCTAAGGTTTATATTATTTAAAACGGGAGCCTATTCCAGTGTAGGACCAGCCACTTCATTAGCACGGTTACTAGGGATGAGCGATGTACCGTTCACGGTATATCGGTAGAAATTCTCCACACGATAGGAATTAGTCTTCCCCGTTTGTTAAGTTTTCGTGGATAGTCATAATACGTTGCACCACAACATTTAGTTCGGCTTAAAATATTTATTTAAACATTCGTTAGATTTTTTCGCGGGTGCGAAAATTGTTCAATACGTTTTTTTGTCTGTATATACAGGATGAACGGAACATGTGCTTTCAAAGCGGCTGCCTTGTTTACATACAGTACAATTTCGAGTTTCTATTACGTTATTTTAAATATGTTTATGAACATATGAAAGCGTAGATTATTTAATCAGTTTTCTTTTACCAGCATTTTCTGTTCTCTTTTTGTAGCACGAGTCATAGACAGATTCAGTACATGTTGTGAGTAGAGAAGGTCCATAGAGAGTGATTGACAGCGTGATGCGATCGTTTACACCCAACAATAGGCTATATACAGTTTAGGTATGACATGTGTTTATTGAATTTTAGTTAATACAATTTTCCTTTACTGCAACCTTTTGAAGTCGAATCTCACTGTTATATTTATATTTACAAAAAACTGTAGGCATAAATTAGGAGCCTGTTTGATTTGCAGTAAGTTTTACTTTTTGATAAATGTTTGTGTTTCTGAGGCTCTAGACTACATGCAGCAACTATCAATTGGATTGCGTTATAGTTATAGCGTCCTTTTTAACGTTATTGCAACAAATACCATAAATTATCGTGATAGAGTTTTAGGGCCATATCACTCATCCCAAACGGTTACCTCTAGATCTCAGCCAAGTTCTGGTAATCAAAAGGAGGAGTTGAGATTCAGATCTGAGCCTTCTAGCGGGGGAGTTTAAATGTAAAAGGTCAGACAGATAAGCATTGGCTAGATCATTAAAGGTACAGTGTGTAGCATTTTGAAGGATTTATTAACCAAAATGTAATATATAATACAAAACTATGTTGTGAGTGGTGAAGAAATACCTTACAAAATGAACCGAAATGTTTATATTACCTTACAATGAGAGATTTTATGTATATACACTGCGGGCACACCCTAACATGTAATTTATCAAATTGCACGGCCATGTTTCTATAGTAGCACTACACGGACAAACTGAGCGCGTTTCGTAAAAGGAAGGATGCACGGGACTATGTGCTTCTTCTACGGGCTGTGTTTTGGAGGCAGCTTGCAAAGCCATTACATAGAAGGATTAGCAAAAGAACAATATCAAAATTTACTTGTCGTGTTTTTTATTAGAAATAGAAACGGTTATTTGTTGCAGTAAGAAGTGAAATTTGCGCTAATGGCGGACCACACATACTCTGAACACGAGCCGACAGAGCGTCAATCTGTGTCGTCAAAAAAGAGAAAATACGATGCAGCAAGGCCAAGTCGAGACAAAAAACGGCAGAAAACCCCAAAAAACATCGGCGTGGTTCTTTTAAAAAGCAGGAAACGGGTTTGCTAAGCGACGCCGAAGTTGCAATCTTTCTGCTGGACCGGTAAGTTTGTCTAATTTCCGCAATATAAGTGAACTGTTTGTTTGATAGCTTTAGTTAGTAGATGAGCTGATCATCAAGTGAAGTAGTGTTTTTCCTTGTAAATTTTTAGCATTTTGTAATTGTATCATAAGTCCTTGTTGCATGGCCGTGTGCAAATCAAGTTAGAAATCATGCTTATGATTATAATTTGCATAAATCTGGTGTAAATTATATTATAATACTGCTTAGCTTCCACATCCTCTCTTGTGCGGTCCTCGCGGGTAACGTTAGCTCCTCTGCCTCTCCTCGCCCTGCCTGCATCTCCAACACCCCTACCTCTCCGCACTCTTCCTCGTCCTCTCCCTCTTACTACCTGTGTTTAGTCCTCTGATTGACTCTGTGATGATGAGAAAAACGTCTGCTTAGACTTTCGCGGTTGGATTATGAAGGACTCTAAAGTCCTGCGTGTTCAAAAATTGGAGAAAGGCGGCTCAAATAGATGTTGAAGTTTATTAAACAGAATCAGCGCTGGGCTGTCTCACACACAACTCACTCAACAGAGAGTCCCGGAGAATCAGCCCCGCCTAAACAGTGTTTTACATTTTTATATGTGTATGTGTGGGTGTATCTTCAAGCTTGCTTCAGTAGTTAGTGTCCAATCTCACGGCTCTTGAGACATCCCGCCGTTTAGTCTTTAGCCAATGGAGATATGGACAACCGCACCCTTCTTCTTTGTTCTCTTAGCATCTGTAAAACACCAAACTTCCCCCAACTAGTTCACCCAACACTTATCTAAACACAAGATCTGTGGTATGTGTTTGCATGCTCTGCTTGGTTCAGGCATAACAGTTAATCACTCTTGCACATACCTGAGCTGGTTCTTACTTCTCTTTCTTTGCACTCTAATATTCTCCCTTATTCTTCACACCACAGTAATTATGACACTACAGCATGATTATATTGATAACAAATAACTTGTTTAAACATATGCAATTAAAACATGGTAATGAAAATAACACAACACTGTTAAAGACTTATAAAACCCTTCAATTACGCGCCTTTAGCATTAGCAAGCCGTTTCAATAGGCTGTAAATTACGAACCAAGTTACCGTGCCAAAAAATGCTATGCAAATAAACAAATTAATCACTGATGTTAAAAAAGTAACAATAATATTCACTATAACGATTAGAGTAAATTTAATTTATTTATTTTTCTTTTTAAATAAACCTCGTCACTTGACTTCCAAAGGTTACTCTCTGCTGTCTCAGACGACGACATCTCTGTCCTGTGTCTGTAACTTCAGTCTGTTGTTCGCCTGTGAGACGTAGATTGCAATTATCAACACCCCCGATAATGGCCGCTATCATTTACGGAACCCTTTTGTCCTGTGATGTCAACCGTAGCTTCTCTGTAGGTTGCAATTTCCTACATTGCCAATAGTGGCCTCTGAACTTACACACAGAACCTTTAAGTGATTTATAAACTAATAGTAAATTTTTTTACTCAATTCTAAAATTTATAGGTAGCCAGCGAAGGGATCTCAGTATAGGGGTGACATGATCGAACTTCCTCTGTCCCGTTAGAAATTTAACTGCCGCATTTTGAACAATCTATAAGAGTGATATAGAAAAATTAATTGAATTGCAATAAACCAGCCGCGATGTAATTAAAACATGGATAGGTGTTTCCAAGAATTGCTTTGGGAGACAGGGTTTGATTTTCGATAAAGATCGAAGATAGAAAAAGCTCGAAACAACGACCACTAAATTTGCTTATCAAAGGAAGAGTTCAATTGTTTTAAGTGACCAAGGTCGATATAATGTTTTGGTCTAGTTTCTGAGGGGTCGAAAACAATAACCGAGTTTTGTCTGAGTTAAAAAATAGGACATTCTTGGGAAGCCAAGCTTTTACCTCCTCAAGCAATGAGATTGACAAGAACACCCCCTTTTTTCCTAGACAGAGGCATATAAATCTACATGTCGTCGGCATAACAGTGAAATGAGATATGTTTCCTGAAAATGAGGGAGAAGATAAAGAGAGAAAAGAACTGGAGCTAGAACTAGTGTTGATTTTGTCAACGAAAATTATGACCAAATATTGTCGTCAACGAACCATAATCACGTGACGAATACGAGACGCAACGTAAATGCTGGTCATGTGACGATGACTATAACTAAATGCAATATTTTTGACAAATAAAAACGAGACTAAATGTGGTCTACAAAATAACAACTATGCTAAAATGTCTCTTAATTTTCGTTGACCAAAATGTGACGAGACAAAATGTGAATTATGTGCAGAGTTTAACATACAACATGAGTGATGGTTGAGGATTTATCTGTGTCTGCACTGTATGAGGATATGAACACACAAAATTCATCTCCAGAGTTGCTCTGAGAGTTTATTTTACGAGCATTTACTGTATAAGTGAAGCTATCAGCAAACACAAAAACTCAAGCGTCTTCGCAAAGACTTGTCAAAACAAAAGACGGGTTAAATTGAACACTCAGACAAAAAACACTTTAGTGAACTATTTGCTATTGAAAATTGTAGTGCCCTCGTAGTAAATTGATACACACTTTAATGTATACTATAGTAAAGTTCAATCACACGATAGTACCTAATAATTTTATGTGTGTGGACAAATATACCACAATTGTAAAGGAAAAAAGGAAAAACAAATTAGAAAAAAACACAAATTAGAAAAATTTATAGAAATTTAGGTAATGTAGAAATGAAATGGCCCTAATTTATCCATCTGTATGTAACATGAATGTCTTTTGTCAGTTACCTGCCTTTTCATGGTGAACTGCACTTGCATAATTTTTTTTAATGATGAGAACCGACAATTTATACTTGTGCTCCAACTGTTCCTACTGGCCTGTGCTACCAAACTTAAAAACTCTCTTGCTCCGGTGCTATGTGCAAAAATTGTTTGCATTAATTTACTGCATTAAGTATGCTAGTACAGGGCAGTCACTCTTTTCCAGTTGGTTCTTTGCAATGCTGCTAAATGTAACCTTCCAGTTGACTTGCACAATCACTTCCATTTGTTTTATTAATAAAGGATATGGGAGGTAAAATTGGTGTGGGTAATTACAAATACTTTGATTTTAATAGTCACACAGCAAGAAAAAAGATGAATCGAGAATCGTTTTATAATCGCATCGTAGCCCTCTGAATCGTAATCAAATCGCATCGTGACATGCCCAGAGATTCCCACCCCTATCGATGGCTTTAAATTCAAATCAAAGCATCTTCCGTGTCTGGAATGGATGTATTCTTGAGTCTATAAGGTAACAATAATATAATAAGATAATCTTGTTTGATATCGGTTGGGCTAAAATAGTATTTTGGTTTTGTCTATACTACTAAGTATGTATACTATATTGACTGGGTTAAACAGAATTGCATTACTAAAAAGAGACAAAAATTGAATTTCATTGACTACAACTCTTTTTTGTAGACTAAAACTAGACGAAAATAGTCAAGGATAATTTTGACAAAAATACTCACACTTCTAGTTGACTGAAACTTGACTAGTTTAAAAAAGGTATAAACGTGACTGTAGAACGATTCAAAGTAGGGAAGGAAGGAGAAGGTAACCGGTAAACATTTAAACATTTAATCAAACATAATCAAAAGTAAAAAGACAGCCGGCCGCCCCTCACGGTTGATGGCCGGCGAATACAACATAAATACAAACATAAACATGTTCGGGCCCGGAGGAGTCCCCAGACTCTCTCACAGGATGCCCTTCTCCCCCGCTTGCCACGGAGGGTCGTGGACCAGTGGAGCTTGAGGCGGAAGGTGCTGGGTTCCCTGAGGTGAGGGTGCCTAAAACGCAATTCAGACTGGAATGAGAGGAGTTCTGACGACACTAGACTAGTCTAGACTTCGATTGATATTCATGAGCTGGAACAAGACGTAACAAAGACATGGATCAAACAAGCAAAACAAACGAGCACAGGACAGCAAACACAAGGGCACTAAATAGGTAGACTAACAAAGGATAATTAACAAGAGACACTAATGGAAGGCTAAACAGGGAAACGGGAGGGGCGGGGCCAAAGACGAGAACGGAGAGAGCGCATTTTATGTCAGAACCAACAATTACATGCCTCTCTCCACACAAACATGAGGCTCTAAAATGAACCTGCCACAAGACAAAGAAAGACATTACATGATGAGGCAGAATCATGACAAAGCAGGAGTTCAACAAAACATTCTTTAAAAGGGAGGTTTTTCATTTATTATTCAATTGCTTTTAAAATGATCAGAATTTGGCATTTATTCCAATATGTATAGTGGTCAATAGGGGTATCACAATATACAACTATTGTCAATAATCATTCAATTAATAATTTATGATAAAACGACATGATAATAATGCAAATAATTCAGCACCAGTTTCTTTGTAACACTCCCATAACTCTCCATCTATGCCTCCCTACACTCCAATTTTGAGTGTTATTTGTTGGGCAAAAAAAAATGAAAACAGGACCAAATAGATGATGTTCTAAACAGGTAAGGCTTCATTATTATTACACATTTTAGTAACATGATCTTGCCATGTTATTCAGTTACCAATTAACTGAATCCTGACCTAGGGTTTAAACCCAATTGTTAGAGTTTAACCACCATTGTTGTGAGATGATGTGTTTGATCTTTGTTAATAACAAATGTTAGAGACCACAATATCGATTCTAACTATAATACCTGATACGTGATGTGCTGCTTATAGATATTACATAGCATGCTATGTTTCAGGAAACAGTGGGAATGAAAAGAACGGAAATACTTTTCTCTCAGACACCACCATCCCATTATACACTAATTCAAAATCTCCACAGTAAATGCTCAGAGATTATTCCTGTCTATATTTAAAACCTCTTTTGTACTGATGCTATTAGGTCAGGCTTTCACTGTTATTTTATTTTTCGCTGGTAATTTGAAAGCCTGGCCAATTCTGGTGACCATGGCAACTGGCTTGTTGTGTGCCTTCAGCTCAATGCAGATGATATAATTGAACGAATGCAACTGCTACCTTTACGGTGATTAAATCCAAGTCATGTCATTGCGGAATAGGAAAGCATAATTAGTAAATGTGTGGGATCGAAAAAAGAAAAGTAATGGAAAACTACAGTTTTGCAATCTGAGAGAATTTATGCATGATTATACACATTTCCTAATATTTAAGATACGTTCACGAAGCATTTTTTGGGGATTGACAACTAAATTTAGTAGCACAGTACTGTATATCTAAAAGAACAAAACAAATCCAAAGTGTTTATTGTCTCTAACACAGTAATGCCTTAGCAATTAAGTATGGACACCTTGTGAAGAGAATGTGCTGTCAATATGATGCAGTTATCATTTTCTTAATTGGGATTATCTCTTGTGTAAATCATCACTCAAGTATGGAAAAGTCTCTTTAGGCTAATTCACATTGTTTCAAGTAAGTGTAAAACCCTTGTGGCATTTATTGGCGATGGTTGGATCAATGTAATTTGGCCTCTAACTTTTGAGTTAAAAATGAAAAAACAGGATTATAATCAAAATACTTGAATGTGTAAATAATCTGAGTAAGGCCATAATTGTAGTAAAGGTAATGTTATATATGTGATCCTGGACAACAAAACCTGGTATAAGTACCAGGGGTATACTGTATGTATATTAGCAACAGCAAACAAAACATTGAATTGGCCAACATGATCAATTTGTCTTTTATGCCAAAAATCATTTGGATATTAAATAAAGATGAATTTCCGTGAAGATATGTTGTACATTTCCTAGCGTAAATAAATCCAACCTTTATTTTTTAAAGTGGATACAAAAAGGCGGGAAACATTCTAATAACTTCATTTGCTGCCTGCATGCTCTTTAGGAATTACCTGCTCAAATGTGGTATCCATGAAAAGCCTAGAATTTCCGCCTTCGGGTTAATCTACTCTCCACAACATAATTACAGTGGTAAACCAATAGAGAGCGTTAAAACAAACCTGTTTCTTTTTAGCAATGGCCTGCTACAGCGCCTCTGATGGACAACTATAAATGCAATTTTGGCAACCTGAGATTCCAGATTTTCAAATAGTTGTATCTCTTCCAAATATTTTCTTATCCTAACAAACCATACATCAATGGAAAGCTTTTTTTCTGCTTCCATTTCTAAATGATGTATGACGACCCGGGTATAATGCAGGACCTGCGTGCCGGCACTGACAGCGCTCTACCGGCGACTAAGGTGGCGGCGCGGACCCTGGGTCGGACGATGTCCACGGTTGTGGTCCGAGAGAGACACCCCCGGCTGAACCTTGCGCAGATGAATGACACCGAGAAAGTCTGCTTTCTTGATGCATCCGTCTCGCAGGGTGGGTTGTTGGTAACACCGTCGAGGACTGCGCTCAGCAGTTTTTGACGGTGAAAAAGCAGACAGTGGCGACTAGTCACATTTTACCGCCCAGAGGCCTCCGAGATCTCGCGTGATGTATGCTTCCCAGCAGCCCAGGACCCCTTCGACTTCGGTTCCTGTGCCCCCACAGGCGGCACCCCGGAAGCGGAAGTCGAGGGGGAAACCTCCACCCCGTCAGCAACCTTCTCGCGAGAAGGGACACTGATGGGAAGACCCCAGGGAGAACAACATCGGGCCCGAACCTTCACAGCTACGGCTCTGATCGGTCGGTACGGGACGGCTCCTGCCTCGTCACCAAAGCCGTACCCTTTTCAGGGCCTGGCGCCCACTTACTCACAGAGTTTTTCGGTTCTCCCCGGGTGTACTTGCAGCCTAACGCACACTCCACTGGACTGTGCACGGCGAACCGACCTCACACCCTGGCGAGGCGTGAGGTCGTACACATACCACAACTGTCACCACTCTCAAACCGACAGTGCGTGCCATTGTCCCGCCAGGCAGGTAAAAAGGCGGAGCCAACCATCCCTCCGGGGACTCCCGCGACATGGTTAGCTCCGCCAGCCGACGAACCACCCCGTGGGAATGATGAAGCAGACCGTCCCCTTGGTCACCCTGTCACAGTTCCTGGGAGCTCGAGAGCTGCCCACACTGTCTTGCTGAAATGAACATTTTAGGCAGACAACGGTCCCCCTGAAATAATTCAGAGGCTCCTGGGACACATGGCGTCCTCGCGGGTTGATACCCCTCGGGTTGATGCACATGAGACCGCTCCAACACTGGTTTCAGAGTCGAGTTCCGAGGAGAGCGTGGCACATCGGCAGCAGGCGCATGGTGATGACGCCCTGCTTCCGACGCACCATAACCCCTAGTCTTCCATGACTTTTTCGACGGACTCAGGTCCCTCTGGGCAGGTTATGAGACAGGTGACGGTTGTGGTGAGACAGTCGTGGTGACGACTGACGTCTCCCTGCAGGGGTGCGGTGCAGTGTGTAACGGGCACGCAGGCGGGGCGTTGGACGAAACCCCGCCTACGCTGGCATATCAATTGCCACGAGTTGTGGGCTGTGCTACTTGCACTGAGCAGGCTACGTGCTCTCGTGCGAGGCAAGCACGTGCTGGTCCGAGGACAGCACTACAGCTGTAGCGTACACAGATCGGGGGTGGCGTTCGCTCACAGCAGCTAACACAACTTGCTCGACGCCTCCACCGGTGGAGTCAACAGGTGACCCGTTCCCTGCAGGCCACACACAACCCGGGCAAACTGAACTAGACAGCCGACGTGCTTTCTCGCCAGTTTATGCCTCGTGGAGAGTGACGACTCCACCCCCGCGCAGTCCACCTCATGTGGAGGCTGTTCGGGTAGGCCCAGGTAAACCTGTTCGCCTCGCGTAACACCACCATTTGCCTGCTTGGTATTCCCTGCCCTCGGCACGGATATCCTGATGCACAGCTGACCCCGGGACGGGCGGAAGCACACCTTCCCCCCCAGGAGCCTACTTGCACAGACGCTGTGCAAGGTCAGGGAGCAGGAGCACCAAGTGTTATTGGTTACACCACACCGGTCTAACCGCACTTGGCTTCAGAGCTGATGCCCTGGACAGCGACTCCCCCTGAACCATTCCCCTGACAGAGGACCTGCTCTATCAGGGGAGGGACACGTTCTGGCATCCAAGATCAGACCTCTGGAACACCCATGTCTGGTCTCTAGACGGGACGAGAAGAACCTGAGATGGCTACTCCCCCTCTATGGCAGAGACCATCACCCAGGCAAGGGCCCCATCTACTAGGCGGTTAAACTTGCAGGCGCTCCCCATAGGGGAGGAAGACCCAAACCGATCAGTGTTGTGTCCAGTACGTGCTGGACCGCACGCAGAACTCTGAAGCTCTGACCAGCTCCGTGTCTGTTGGAGGACAGCAGAAGGGGAAGGCTGTCTCCAAACAGAGGCTGGCGCACTGGGTCGTGGACGCCGTTACGACGGCATTCCAATCTCAGAATCTCCCATGCCCATTGGCAGTGAGGGCTCACTCCACATGGAGATTAGCCACCTCCTGGGCACTGGCAGAAGCGCCTCTCTAGCAGACATCTGTAGAGCTGCGGGTTGGGCTACGCCCAAACACCTTCGTAAGGGTTAACAACCTTTGCGTAAACCCGGTGTCAGCCCACGTCCTGCGTGGCGACATGTAGGACTGGCATCCGGGGGGGGCGTATATGCCTTCGAAAGCACCTTTCCACCCTCTAACAGGTTGGGTCAGTGTGCTATCTACCTTTTCTTCTTACCCAAACACATGGCTAAGAAACTGGAACTCACCAACCTCCCTTCTTACCCAGACACTGGTTAAGAATAGGCATTCCATCCATCACTAAGCAAGCACCCCCTGGGGGGCTGGCTGGGCAGAGCAGCCTTCCCCCTTAGGACGGGATACCATGTGAGCTATCACAGATAGCTCTAACCGGACCTAGTGCTACCGGACGTCTGTAACACCCCCTCCGTGGGCTGTTCCATCTGATGTATTCTCATGAGAATAGTTCCCACTCCTGGTAACCCATGAGCTTCCCCAGGTGGACCTCCACCTCGTGGTTAACTACCCAGCCCGCACGTTCCATGCGTTCTCCTCCAAGGACGAGACCATACCTATATCCACCATATTCCTCCCCACGGGAAGGAGGTGGCCTCTGCAGCGCTTCTCTGATTAAGAGTTGCGCTCACCCGGTGTAAACCCGAGCCGGACGGCCTCTCACCAGTAGAGAGCTAAGGCCCCGTCCGTGAAAGGTTACCGCTCAGGGTTGTACCCATCTTTCTCCAAGAAAGCTCTGGAACCCCCCGACCACCACACTGGAAGGTTACAGTTTCGCGAAAGCATCGAGCTGACACGCCCAGGCTTGTTACCGTCGCTTCGCTAGAGATTGTGACGCGATACAGCGTTGTGGCGTTCTCCATAGGCAACCCCATCTGTCGTTCTCGACACAACGTTGAGAGACCGACAGAAAGGGAACGTCTTGGTTACGTATGTAACCTCAGTTCCCTGATGGAGGGAACGAGACGTTGTGTCCCTTATGCCACAAACACGTATCGTATTCTGCTGCAGTCGTGAGAGGCTCTCAGACTCTTCAGAACAAGAGGTAACTGAATGCTGCACGCCGGCTTCCTTTTATAACGGATATCCGGGGCGGGCCCGGCATGCAAATTTCATTCGCCAAATTTCATTAGCCTTTTCTATAGTAGTCAGAGTTGATTGGTTCTCAAGGGCGAGCCCCATCTGTCGTTCTCGACACAACGTGACCAAGACGTTTTGATGGATTGGCTTATTTATTTCACGGAATAATGTTGTATGAAAATAACAATGTACAAAATTCACACCAATATAAATTCAATAAAGTAAAAATGACAACAAATAGGATTTAAACAAGAAATAATTAAAGAAAACAAATGAAATAAAGAACCTGACCTAATTAGGCTACTTTTTTAAAACATCCCTTTGTAGTATACGACTTAACTAGGTGTTTTCATTATCATATATAAAATAAATCTATAAATGTGAACTTAAAAACCAGCGGGCAACCAAACTTAACGCATATCTCATGAACTTCATTCGTGAAATATGTATGTGCGCTGTGTCATACAGCATATGCATTACGGACATACAATCATTGGTGTTCATTTGATTGGTTTACATTTCATTTGCTATTCATTTGTGCACATTGCTTGTGTTGAGTTATGTGTGGATTTGGTGTTCTCATTTAAGTTTGTTAAAACCTGCACTAGAAAAACTTAAACCTTTAATACCATTAAAATTTAAATATAATGGAAATAGTTATAATATTACACACTAGCCAAACACAAACCAAAAGTTTACTGGGGGTCAGGAGACAGCGCGTCTGATGAAACAGCCTACATACATAGTGTTTCTTTTGTGGGTTGTCCGACTTTGATTATATTTGTGTTGTGTTAGATTGGTTTATTGCACCCTATTTCTTAAACTGGCGGGATTTTAATATCCTTTTCCTAAGTAGTAGGACATTATTTTGGAACAATATAAGGTTAGTTGTAGGGTTGGCCTAAGGTTATTTTCCCCTTCATCTCAGGTGCAAATAACAATTGCTGGTAAGGCTTCAGATAGATTGGGTCGATTTAAGGTTGCGGCTGTGTGTTTGTTCGATAGTAATGTTGTTCTTGGACGAAGTAGGGGTATTGATCTTAATTAATCTAAGGTGTTCCATTTGCATGTGACATTTTGGAGCTGAGGTGTATTTTTGAACAGTTTTTATTTCTAAATGCAGTACATAATTTTAGAGGAAGGTACATTCCTCTGAAATACTTTGCACCATAAAGAGGTCATTCAGGCTGCCCACCTTAATGGCCGAATCATTTAGCAGTGACAGCAAGACCATCCTTTGGCAGCCTTATGTGGGTGCAGCCTTGTCAATACCAGGCCCATTATAGCTCATCTGGACGGTCTGGATGAGGCTGAGGGTGGCATTAATGCGCTCAGTATTGTTGGCCATTCTATCAATCAGTTTGGGGATATCTGAAAATTTGGGTAATTTTCCTGTGTCCAATCCAGGGTAATTGGATTAAACTCCAGGCCAAATTGTAGATCAATAGATGGGAGATATAATGCATTGTGTTCAACAGAATCCCAGCAAGTGAGATCGCATTTATCTTCAGCTACCGTGACACTATAGTTATTTAGCTCCGCCCTTTAATAATTGTTGCTGACGCCCCCATCACAACAACCGCCATTCACCTGGAACGCCGTGCCGTGATGGAGAGCTGATGGAAGTGTGGGAAGGCTGCACCTGCTGCATACCCCCTTCCATCACATTAGCCATTACTTCCTATCTCAGCGCTGTGGTAAACAGTGACTGCTTTGATCTGTAGCACATGTGCAGTATCTTTTCACAACATTGCCTGTGATCAGGCTCACCGATAGGACAATAACCTTGCAGTCAATCATGACGAGTATCACATTTATCTATTTATTTTATTACATCTTATAAGAATCCTGCCCTCCATTAGACACTTTGTAATGAACACTACATCCTACTTCCTATTTAAATTGATTTGTTGGTAAAAAAATTAAGACCCTCTGAGACATCTTTGAATAATAATAAATTATGTTGACATTATTTTTAGCCTAATGTCTATGTATCACATCTGTGGCATACTGATAATTACTAGAAACAATCAACTTATGCCTCAGTTTTTGATAAAAAACAGGACTTACAAGTACAGTAAATACACAAAAAAAAAAAAAAAATACGAGTCTACCAACTGTCCACAGTCACTTAAACAAATCTTGTACATCCCTATCAACCATTTCCTTCCTTCAGTTAAAGTGGAACACAGCTCTTTGTGCAAGGCCAGTAAAAAATAGAATTATATATATATGAATCATTTACAAAACAAACTGACACTGAATCTTAAATGTTGTGGCCAAGTAGAGTTTGGTAGTACTGCTATTGACCTTCAAGACAGGAAGGAGATATAAGTCGAGTGGTTGCTTCTGGAATATAATTTACAGGTAGACAGAGATATCAATTCCACCAGGCACAGATATTGAAGTCGAGTGCTAAATAATCGACTCTTTTTCTTCTTCAAAAATGACCTGAGGATTACTCAGATACTTGCCTTGTTGAAAGCAAAAAGTTTTTAGTTCAGGCTAAAACCGGACTAGTCTCAGTCTGAGACAAGCTTCCCACGGACCGCCCACAGTCTTTGTCTGATTCATATTCATTGTCTGATTCATATTCTACACAAAACTGAAAACCACTGGATCTGGAAAGCAATAGTCTGATTGACCGACCTTTGTGCACTTTCTGAACATATGTTTTTATAGCAGTCTGTCTGGAAATCAAGTCATGTTTACATTGTAACAGCTAATTTGTGATATAAAGAATATTGAGAAGTCGCCATGAAACGGAGGTGGGGTTTTCCAAATTCTCCAAATTGTGTTTTTACCAAATATCTGAGTGTAACATCTCCTGGGTTAAGAATAAAATGTAAGGCGGACTTGATTTCATCCTTATTGAATGGGCTCCATGCATGCATGACTTCCACATTTCAGAGGAAGGACCCTAGGCAGTTTCCAGTTAGGGAGACTTAAAGCAGAGAGAAATGGACAGATTAGAAAATAGTTGACTTTAGCAGATGCTGTATATTGCGGCACACAGCAGTGGATATAGAAGTGTTCATTTTTCCATTTCTCTCTGCTTTAAATCTCCCCTATCAGAAACATAGGCTTCTTCCTGTGCATGCATATGACCCATTGATTGGATAGTTAGAAGCCAGGCCATTGGACCGTCAGTGTAGTCCCGTCCTCTGTCCGAGACACAGAAACAGATGTCATACAGAGAAGAGATGGCGAAGTTTCTGACTTTGATGAAAGATTATAAGAGCACATACATTTTAACAAGACAATGCACAGAGTGATCACTTCTTTTAATAAAGAACATATTAGTGGTCATTCAAAGCGAATGTAACGCACACAGTTTCTGCAAATCTCATATTAATCTTGAGTAGGCTTAACTCTAGAGTAGTATTGCATACTTTGTATATTAAACAGTATTTAATTTGATCACATTTATATAAGACATATACAGCTGTAAGCACGCAGAAATACTACATTATACGGCCAACTCGTTTTTTGACATGTTGACCATGTCAAGCATGAGAAGCCAGCATGTTTAATTTTGTAAAGAAGTCCGAATGCATGAAACACTGTTGAACCACCTCTTTAAATTCCCGATAACCCTAACATTTAGTAAAATAATACATCACCTGGAAAACTCTGTTGTAATATCACAATTACAGTTTTGATGAAGTAACTGTTGTATATAATATGCTTTCAACATAGCGTGAAGCCGGTCAGACTTCACATTGAGAAAAGTGTTAATTAGCTGTCGACTTTAGTTTTGCATAGACAGTAACCTCTGAATCACATTCAGTGAAAGACAATTCGTTTCAGCATGTCTCCATTTTGTTTCCATCAGTCTCATTGAGTTTCCATTTTGTGTCAAAACAAAAGCAGATTTTGACCAGAAAATAGGCCATTTAGGTTAGGTCACAGTTAGGTTGGTAATCAAATTGTGTTTAAGAAATACAATGCAGATGGGAAACAAATAGGCAGTCCTGACTATAAAGCACTGATGCCAGACTATAATCTCACAGCCTTTGGAGTTTGTCCATGCAAATCAAAAAAAGAAAATCAATCATTTTAGGTTAGTATTTATACACCTGTACAATAAAATTATTAAAGTATAAATAAAAGTATTAGTGATCTCCTCCATACAATGAAGGTTGTCATGCTAAAAAAAAAACATAAAACAATAAAAGCAGAATAAAAATGAGGATTATGTAAAAAAGCAGTGGTCAATCCGGGCAGTATTCACTTTCTCGATATGAAAAAGAGCAGCTTTGACAGTCAGATATTAACAACTCACATTTTAAAGCAAGTGAGGATGAATTCTCATTTCATAGCGAATCATTTTTATTCTTTCAAGAATTAGATTTTCTTCACAGAAAGAGGCTATCATCTTATTTCAGAGATGGAGAGAGAATAAACTGAAACAGACAAAATCGACACAAGTGGGAGTTTTACAGAGCCAGTGTAATACAAGATCAATATCCCCGTCATGAGGCCTTACCTTTATCCGTTCAAGCTACAAAAAAAAATATGGAGGCCATTTGGTATTTAATGTAACTCAGTCACTGCTTTTTTGCTTGGCTGCCTCCATTAAATAAAGCACGAAAAAGGGAGGAAAGATGCTGTGGGCCTGGGTGACTTTAGCAGTCTGCACTGGCATCTTTATGGGTTGGCACGTATTGTATATGAGACAGTGTGCTGATTCAGCTAATCCCTATGCTTCTACCAGTGTTGGGGTGTTTTATTGACACTCACAGGGTGAACACCTTCAAATAGGAAGCAGGGCCACATCCAGCCTTGCTCAGCTAGTTTTTTATGCTAAAATGCTTTGTAGGGGAGACCAAAGCTAGTTGAAACAGATACAGTTACGTTTCATATTTACATCACATTCCACTTCACTGTGACGTATGACATCAAAGTATTAAGAGTGATTTGTGGTTAATCCAATACTTCCAGTTAGGGTTAGAGGTACTGGAACTGGTACACAGGAATTTACTCACAACATGGTTTCTTAGGACATTTCAGGGTTATCTTAAATCATACAGCACAGACGGAATTAAAACATTTCAATGTCTGAAAAACCTTCTCTAGTGATAAAGAGGCTGATATTAGCATTTCAGCATGTCTCCTTGAATTAATTTAATTGGTGTAATATAGCAGGCTGAAGAATTAATGTCATTTGTCAAAACCACCACATTGTAAACACATCCACCATTCTCTTGTCTAATGCAATGGTCTGCCAGGGACTCATTTGAGTGTAAACCACACTTACGTATTCATATCGAGTCTTAATTGGTTTGGGGGGAAGTGATGAATGTAGTGTGATAAATTACACTGAAAGAGAAAATGAATTGTCGTCATGCCTTGACTAAAGCATTTTGCCACTGAATTGCATAAGACACGGATATCATGAAAGCTGTCATTCACATACATATTTTCTTTAAAATCTTGGATCAATTCCAATTAAATCATGTCCCACCAGTGAGAACCTGTTAAAGTACAAAGTAAATAACGTTACTACAATAACGTAAACAACAGCTTTAAAACAGGATTAGATGCAGCACAGTCCCCGCAAGACGCTGGGTATTGATGTAATACATAAAGATCCACAAACTACATAAGCAACACAATCAAAACCCATCAAAATCCAACCATAACATGTACCAACCTGTCCAGAAGTTACCATGGCATCATCTATGAAACCATTGACTCCTGTAGTTTCTCCCAGCGTGGAAAAGCAACACCCGACTACGATCATACCCGTCAACACTCCCGTTTAGACCAGGATATTCACATTTTTCACACCCATGTCCTGTTGAAACCTCCGGAACAAAATCTGCAACAGGCCGAGTGGAAAACACCTGCGAACCGAATCAGAGACCGGAATGCATTCGCAAATGGTATTTTGCTTTCATCTCTTTTCTGATTAGATGTTTTTAGTCATGGCGGTTTTTAAGATGGCCTTTATTTTTGCTCGTCCTTTGCAAGTGCCACTTGCAGACCTGAACACATTTAACAAGGAGAAAGTTAGGTTCCAGCTGTTTACCTGCCATTCTCCTGCTGTGTCTGCAGCGCAAAGTATGTGAGCGTGCCAATGACATATGGTGACTGTGTCAACAGGGTGGATGCAAAGTACGTGGACTGAAAAAGAACAAATGATTGGACAAACCTTTTTTTGGTCCTACGCCTATCACAGACGATATATAATTATAAAAATACCAATGTATCACTTTACTTATTGATTGCTATCAGGGTGTTTATAGACTTTCAACCAGCAATGACATGAAGAACTAATGTCCTTTGTTGTTCTGTTCTGTTTACCCTAAGGGGGTTATCCCTGCGCTCCCTGCTCTTATTCATGCTGGGTGCATGGACGGGCGGGGAGTTTTGCCCAGAACAGAACCGTACCCATCGATCTAATCTGTGTGCTAATTGGCAATCATTTTTTAATGTAGTGAACCTGACAGAACTAAATGTATAGATTAAATGCAACATAAGTTGCTTTGGATAAAAGCATTGCATGTAAATTCACAAATGTATTGCTGTGCTAAGATGACTTGTGTCTACTTCACACAATCTGAACAAACATTTATCTCTTTAACAATGAAGAAATGCCATTTGTATCAATGGACACAAAATATTTTCATTTTCAAACAATGAAAGGGCACCCCTCAGTGTTGTTACCCAGCAGTCAAATGTTTGCAGGAGTTGTGTAGCATTTATCACCGCCGTCTCAGGAACCTTCAATCCAATGTAGTTGTCTGAGACTGTCTGCTCCACTTCTACCTCAAAGTGTCGTCCATTCTAACATGCTGGTTTTTCTTGAGCTAATGTCTGCCAGCAGGAGCGTTCGTCTCAATTTCAGTCTCTGACTTCTTCCCGACGGCTAGGCAAAGAATATTATCTCCCCATGTCTCCGGGGAGATATCACAATGTCTATGATGGTGGTGGTTATTAGAGGAGGATGATGGAAGGGTGGGACAGAGTGAATTAAGTTTTAAAGTGGCCCATGAGCTGCGGGCTCTGTGTGACCAAAGAAAACACTGTCAGGGAGAAGGATAGAGCTTCGTCAGTGCACAACTCTAAAACAAAACTGAATTTGCAATGTGGATTTAATCCTACTGATTCAAAGGTTCTCCACATGCGAGCTTTGTGCAAGCCTTACACGAGTTGGGTATCTTTGTCTACGTTTTCAATCTCCTCATCTCCTTTTTGTTTTCATGTCTTTGCCTGTGGTTAAGTGGAAGCTTTCCTTAAGAATTTGAATTAAGATCTTTACATTGAATGTAAAATTGTATCACATGACAAACGTTTTTTTTTATCCTTTGATTTGAAGGCTGTATGTGTGAATGTTAAAAGGGCTGCAATCCCAGAAAATGCACTTTTAAATGTTTATCTACCAGAAATTGAGTCGCCAGCATGTGTGCAGAAATACCCTGTATTTATACAAATCCATCTACCCAAAGGTGTGTGTTGGAGATCTATCTATTACCCTATCCGTGTTCCAGGAGCCAGGGATTGTGTATTTTTTTAGGTTTGTGATGTCATTAACCCAGGTATAAACTTGTTGGAGTCTCAACGAGCCATTTGTTGACTTTGCTCAAACTGCTACATTACACACTAACTTAAATGATCCTATGAAACCACCCCTGTACAGGGTGTATTGGAGGCATTCAGCCGACAAATTGTTCTTCTATTTCATTGGGCAGCACATTGCTGTATTGCAGTATTGCAATTCAAATGGGTATAGTTCAAATTATTTTTCTCCGTCTTTCACTTTTGGATTTTAGATTGATACGGACATGTTCTTTGGACACTTTTTTATATTGTGATGTTAATCCAGCTTTAGTCCCCTGTAAAGGGAATAAGATTGTATGGTGTGCTTCAGTGAAGCAACAGACTGGGAATCGTCTTTCTCTTGAGGATAGCTGAAGGTCTAATAGTCCTAATCCTCCTTTAATACAACGCTTGACATGTTCTTCAATGTCTTGACCCACATACAGTCCAAAGGCATTTGTACTTACGTGGTATTTGTTTGTGGGTCGAGACACAGAAGAACATTTCAAGCGTTAAACACTGTTCATCCAGAGGTTTATTTAAGGTTAAAAGAATAGTAAACCCAAAAAACAAAAATTCTTTCATCATTTACTCAACATAGGGTTGTTCACAACGTACCCCAGAAGAACAGTTTGCTTTCATATAAATATCTTCTTCTGTTTCAACAGAACAAATAAATTGAAAAAGCAATTTTTCAACTATGGTAGTCGATGGTGACCAAGAACTACCTGGTTACAAGCATTCTTCCAAATATCTTTCTTTGTGTTCATCACAACAAAGTAAATTGAGTGGGTGAGTATATGAAGACAGACTTTTGGGTGAACTTTCCCTTTAAGTGTGTAATGTGTAAAAACTCTTGTACTGACTCAATGTACATACACAAGTTTGCAGAAATTTACATTTGATCACCTGTTCATTTACGGGGTATACACACTGAAACACACATGTGTCATTGTGAAAGCAAGGTAACTACCATACATATTCTTATATGCAAACAGTATTATCATATGAGCATCTGTTGCATAAAAAATAAAAACAAGAGACTGTTAATAATGCTTTACAATTCAGACACAGAAAACAACAAATGTTGTGTGTCGCATTTTCCTGGTTCTCTGCATTCAATTTAAAAGATTTAAACAGAAGACATGTTGGAATCAACAATAGTGGATGAATTTAGTTTTATGGTGTGATGCTTCATGCTTGTATGGCAGGGTTGTTTTCAGTTATTTGATAAATGTACTGATTTGATCTGGTAACTTTTATTTACTGTATCAAGTCAGTATTTGGTGTGGTCATTTTTTGCTTTTTTTATTCATACTGTACACATGCACACAGTGTTTTTGGGGAAGCTATACAGGTGTTATTCCAGAACATCTTGGACATTTTGCCACAGTTCTTATCGATTTCAGCTGTCTTGAGTTTTTCTCTGTCTTCATGTTGTATGCCAAACTGATTCAAACTGAAGACAGATCTCGATGTGTCGGCTGTAGAACTCTTTTTTCATACAGTAGTCTGGATGGTTTAATTGTCCGGATGGTTCCGAAATCTCTATTGACATTTCATACTGATATGCTTATGCAAAAAGATAACTTAATCTAAGATAACTTTATACTATACATCTTAATTAAATATATAGGCCTACAGTATCTCGCGAATATCATTAAATCATAAAAGTAGAAATGAGAACAAAAATCTAACTTTACATCAAGATAATTTATTCTGATCCATCACTAAGGTTTTAAAAGTGCACAAATGGGCCATTGGCAAAAAGTCAAAAGTAGACAAGAGTCTTTAGACATCTGTGCTGCCAAGAAAGTAGTGTCATTACATCGAATGCCCTTCATGGACTGTTGGCAGTGTTCCTGTAGCTTAACTGGTAGAGCATGGTGCTAACAATTCCGAGGTCATGGGTCTGGACCGTGAAACGTGCGCTGCAAGTTGCTTTAGATAAACCACTTTCCAAAATGTGCAGAAAGAAGGTGCAAAAATAGGCAGGATTTTGTTCTTGAATTAGAGTTGAATAAATAAAATTCATTACTGAATCGAATTCATCAACTAGTTTTTGTTGTTATTGTTTATTAATATGCAGTGCTGAATTATTTCAAGCCTTGTTTATGCTTGGCACATTCACTAGCAAGATAATTTGCTAGATAAGAAGCAGAGCAGTAAAAAGATGATGATGACAATACATTATGCAAGTTATCTACCTTTAGATTGATGTTGGGGTTAACTCCCAGTAAGACGTTGACATATTTAAAGGCAGTGTTGTTGTGGTGTCTGAAGAAGTGGGTATACTCTCAATTTATGCCCCCATTTTTAAAGGTCTCATAAACTGTGCTTGTTTATTGTTTTGTACTGTAATATGAGGTCTACTTATGACGTTCGTGTGGTTTCTACATTAAAAAACATCAAAATCAATAACTAATAGGCTATTTTCTACACGGGTTTTGAGGCCAACTCTCAAACGCTCGGTTTTGATGGGCGTGCCGCATTGAAGACTTTATAAGTAAACGCCCAATTCTGTGAATGTGGTTAGAGACGTAACGTTATGTTACACATTAGCACCATTCACAATTTTCGCACAGCATCAGTATTATCTGGTGACCTGCTGTGGTTTATAAATGAGCTCCCCACATCAGTATTCATTTGAAGCAATCGCACGGCATGATTTTACTCAAATTTACCGACTTATTTCCCGGATGTGATGGCAAGGCTTTGTGTATAGATTGTATAGCCTATAGTTGTATTGTGTTTAATGATATAGATCACCATGATCGCGGGTCTCAAATGTTACGAGAATTTCCATGATAGATAAACAAACAGGAGACTCCCGGTAAATTATGGATATCACCCAGCACCCGAAATAATACCAAAACACTTCAAAACAGCCTCCATTATTCACAAACGGTGTATAAAACCTTGAGAAATTATATATGAGCACACCAAATCACAGAGATGGCGATTCCCACGGGCTTAAGATCACAGACAACCTCTCCGAGTATCACACATGACTAGTTTTAGTTGAAGAAAACTGATGACATTTTAGTCTAGTTTTAGTCTATAAAATTATATTTTAGTCTCTTTTTAGTAATGCAATTCTATTTAACCTAGTAAGTATAGTATAAATACCTAGTAGTATAGACAAAACCACAATTTTCTTTAAGCCAAAACCATTTCAAACAAGGTTATCTTATAATATTATTGTTACCTTATAGACTATTTTTTTTAATTTACGGCCATTGGTAGGGGTGGGAATCTCTAGGATTAAAAAACAAGAATTCCATTCAAAGTGACACATTTAAAATATTTACAATAGCTGTTTTAACACAATTTAGCATGAACTATTGAAGGTCTGGTCGTGATAAACTCTAATATCTTTTTAAAGCTAAAGCTAGATTTGACTAAAGAGATTTGTAAAATTATTATCCATACTATTTGTGTTTAGTGCTGTATTTCACATTTCAGATGTAACCTAACGTAGCTGATAACTGCTTTGACAGACAAAAGACCAAATCATTGATGATACGTTGCTAAATCTATTCCCTCAAAGTCGGCGGTCAAACCAATGAATAAATCGTTCTTTCCACATTTCATTTTCGTTTCAAAAGCCGTGTTCTGTGGCGAGGTGGAAAAAGTACTCAAAATACTCAAATACAAGTACTACTACTTTGATGAAATTGTTCTTGAGTACAAGTAAAGTTACCAGTCACAAAATCTACTCATGGAAAGTAAAAAGTAGCTTGTCTAAAATTTACTCAAGGTAAAAGTTACTTTTTAAAAGCGGTATGAGACCTCTCCTGTTTTGTGCAACACCAACATTAGTCATAGTGCTAAATAGAGATAAATCTAAAAAAAATTGGAATATCGTGAAATAGGTCAATATTTGTTGTCACTCATTTCAGAAGAGAAACCCATATATTATATAGATTCATTACACATGGAAATATTTCAAGTCTTTATTTCTTGAAATTTGGATGATTACGGCTTACAGATAATGAAAGCCCAAAATCCAGATCAATAAAAAAAGGATATTTTAAACAGAAATGTCAGGCTTCTGTAAAGTATGTTCATTTCTTTGCACTCAATATTTGGTTGGGTCTCCTTTTGCATGAATTGCATCAATGTGGCGTGACATGAAGGCAATCAGCCTTTGGCACTGCTCAGGTGTAATGGAAGCCCAGGCTGCTTTGATAGCAGCCTTCAGGTCATCTGCATTGTTGGGTCTGGTATCTATCATCTTCCTCTTGACAATACCCCAGAGATTCTCTATGGGGTTAAGGTTAGGCGGATTTGCTGGCCAATTAAGCACAATACAACCATGGTCATTGAACCAGCTTTTGGTGCCTTTGGAAGTGTTGGCAGGTGCCAAGTTCGGCTTGAAAATTAAATCAGCATCTCCATAAAGCTTGTTAGCAGAAGGAAGCATGAAGTGCTCTAAAATTTCCTGGCAAATGGCTGCGTTGACTGTGGACTTCAGAAAACACCAGCAGATGACATGGCAGCCCAAATCTTCACTGACTGTGGAAACTTCACTCTGGACTTTTAGCAACATGGATTCTGTGCCTCTCCACTCTTCATCCAGACTCTGGGACCTTGATTTCCAAATGAAATCCAAAATTTACTTAAATCTGAAAAGAGGACTTTGGTCCACTGTGTTTTCTGAGGTCCACAGTCAACACAGCCATCTACCAGGACATTTTAGAGCACTTCATGTTTCCTTCTGCTGACCAGCTTTATTGAGATGCTGTTTTCATTTTCCAGCAGGACTTGGCATATAATCAATTAAGGCTTGAAATATTTCACTCTATGTTGTATGAATCTATATAATATGTGGGTTTCACTTTCTGAAATGAGTGATAAAAATATTGACCTTTTTCATGATATCCAATTTTTTAGATGTACCTGGATTAAAACGGGTTACATGTGCACTGCAACAAATAAATATTTTTTTGCCTTGTTTTGCAGTAATATCACAGAATCCTATTGCAGAAATAACAAAGAAACAATTCTTAAATCAATAAATATTTTCTTTAGAAGCTAAATTAAGCCTTAGAAAAGATTGTAAGGCATTTTTTCTTAATAAATAATCAATGGTACACTGCTAATTTTTCCACATATATATGGTTCCACATTTGCACGGAATGAGAGTAAATGTGATGATTTACCATTGTAACCTGATCTTTACCATAGTAACTTGTTTGCCCTTGATCCCAGTTAACAAGACACATGAATCCCAAGAGTTTAATCCGTTGATACGTACCTACTGTTTTTGGCCAAAGACTGGTTAAGTAAAGCAATTTTTACTAAAACACAGACAGAGACGCTGTGTTTTGTTTATGTTCAGAGCTTCACAGCATGCTATCGTGATGTTTAGATTTCAAGAGCTTCGCATTTGTTGTTTAGTCTTTTCTTATGAAGCTGCAGATACATTATATTGTTAATAAAATAAACAGTTACGTGAAATGTTTTTTTGCCTTTTTAAATGTGTTGATTTGTAGGTTTATTTTGGGCTTGTCATTGTTTACTGTGCTTTTCAACAATATTTGAATATATATTTGGGAACACGGTCATTTCCCGTCAGGGCTGCAAGGCTTTTCAAAATGCCTGTGACTTACTTGCCCCACGTTTACAGAAGAGAGGGACATATGATACACGTTTAAATATGTAATTAAAGCAGAAGTTGTTCAGTTCAGGCCCATACACACTGCGTAAATGTGGTGCAGACACATTAGTGAACCATGCGTCTACAAAACGAGATTAAACACTCACAATATTAAGCATAATGCACCAATATCGTTTTGACTCTTACTATACAGTTCAAACTTCTTATTAGTTACCAATGCAACAAGGGTACGAGCTTAATATATTATTTATCTTACCTCTACATTCTTGAACATTAGGACTTTTATAAGATGCTAGTTTGCACAGCGTCCATAATCCTGTCTCGAAGCTGAAATAGTAACTTACATATGGCCAGAGGTTTACTTCATTGTCTTCAGCAGTTAGGAATTCGATAGGGTTTCATCTTAGGACAGGTGCACTATACCAAAGGTTAACTTCACCGTCTACATTGCTCTTCTGGCACCGGCACAAACTCAAACTCGTAATTTCCGGTCGCTTCTTTCCTTGATATGTTTTCACAATTTTTTTTTTACTCAGTAACGGATGTGATTTTAAATATAACGAAGTACAATACATCACACAAATCATACTTAAGTACAAGTAAAATTACAGATTTTAAAAGCTATTAAAAAAGTGCCAGTAGACAAATAATCTACTCCATACAGTAATGCAAGTAAATGCAATTTGTTAATTTCCACATCTGGTTCAATGTCAATAGTGTTGTGGTTCTGGAAACTGTCTTTATGATGTCAGCAGCGGAGGATTGTGGATATCACAGCACCATGACGACGGCACAAAATATGGATTGCTGTTCGGATGCAGTCCTCATTATATTAAGCGCCTCGCACAGATTTGCACACAACAGAGTTCTGAACATAACGCTTGAAAATCAGTGGTTAAATTTTTTAAAAGCCCCTATACATTTCTCTCTAAATTGTTGATCACAGTTGCTTTTTTTAATTGGCTGACAAATGCACGAACTAAACTGTCAGGAGTATTTCCACAGAAAAGTGAAAGTCTGATTTAATAGTATTTCAGGGTTTACATAATTGATGGAGAAGAAGTGAAAGAGCATTTATCTCGGCGAGCTATCTCTCCATACGTGCTGTGAAAATATTCGAGACATGAAAGACATTCTCTGTAGCCTACTGTAATAATGACTTTGCCTATAAGCCAGACAAAATAAATAACAAGTGCTCACATAGATTCCAGACAAAACATGTTTCTCTATTTTCGCATTTGAAAATGCTTGTTATTTTTCACTGTCATCAAAGCATGTTGCAATTTTGCGAAGTTTCAAGCCTCATCTTGTTCTTTCATCTTTATTCAATCAGAAATCACCAATATAAGATGAATTATTATAATTATGAATGTCAATATAGTTCTCATTTGATTTTGCAGGGAGGCCTTGTCATGTGGGACCATGAAAACTGGCTTAAACGTGTTTCTTTCTTTTTTCTTTCTCTTGATGATAGAGCACATTGGTCAACCTCTGGTTGAAATGAATAGTGCTATATAAATATAATGCCATAAAAAGTCATGGAGGTTTGAAATGAAAAGAGGGTGAGAAAATGTTGACAGGATTTTTTTTTAATGTGAATTATCAATTTTAGACCATATGATAACATTGAACAAGCTCTGGTGTCATGAATACTTTTAGAGTCAATTGTTAGTGCATAACCACCTCTATTTAGGTCTGTTCCTCATGCAAACCAGTTAAACTGCGACTTTGTTAATATAGCACAAAATAACATTATAATAATGGTTTATTAGTGTCAATTGGGAATAATAAAGATTGCTTTCTTTGAAACACTGAATAGCTATTTTAGGCTTCCAATGAGTTATACATGTGGTGTTTTTGAAATAGGGAACAAAACATTACTGAAAATAATGAAGTAGTTTGTGTTTGTACATTGCAATGCAGGGAGAGCGGTTGATTAGAACGACAGGATGAGAGGTTTGTGAGGAGGTGCTCGAAGCTCGCCAGCCGCCGGTGCCCTCTGTTAGTCATCACGCTGATGGGGCTCTTGTATGTGCGGACTAACATGAGAAAAAATTCTGGCTCCCACTTCCTATTAGTCACCAGCAGCCTCCTCTTCAACTTATACAGGCTCTCCAGCACCTACTCACATACACTTTAGTAAACATAAAACACAAACAAACCTGTTTGTTTTGTCTCTAAACAAAAACAAACCTCTCATAAAATCACATTTCACTCCTTCACAATTTTTTTACCTGGGGATTCGATCACAAGAAGATGTTGGTAAATATAGACATAAATGGGGTCCAAAATATTTGGTGAACCTCTTCACTTGTCAAGTCTTGGACATCCACCGTTTTATAATTAGTCAATCCTAAAACAAACCTAATATGCTTAGACAGAAAAAGACTTCACAGAGCCTCACAAAGCATGTGAAGCATGCATGTCATCTAAAAAAAGTCACAAGTGTTCATAGGAAAGGTTAACTGCTCAAAAGTTGGAGGCAAGACATTTCTTAAAGTGGAGGGGACAATGTACCTCCAATAAACACTGCATCATACTGTGTTTGTATCATATACTGTACATATATATATATATATATATATATATATATATATACTGTATATGAGCAGAAACTCTGAAAATATTAATTATAATCTTATTTATCCCCCTTTTGCTTACGGTGCTAAACTCCTGCCAAAACTGGATTCAATCGAAACTCATTTGAACATGCAGCGGTGAATAACATAATGGTTGAATCACATTTTCGCTTATAAAACCATTAATATTAGCTGTCTAGAAGGTATTACACAAGAGCATATACTGTATGAGTGTGTTCATTGGAAATGAGGCCCAGAACAAATGAGAGTTCATAAATTAATTATTTTGTGATTCTAGCAAGCACATTTGACTTGCATGTGAATATTCAATGTCTTGCATTGAAGCTTTGGTATTGTGACTTGGGTTATGGCTTAATTCCCCTGCAGGTAATGACTCACCATCGGCTAGCTGTATTGTGGATGTGTGGGAAAAAAGAACAGACTTGATATAAGATGTGGAAGGAAACAAGTCATTGGAGGAAACTAGCAGAGGCGGTACTGAACAAGAAAACTGTAGTCTTCGATCTCTCTGGGAACAAAAGTTATCTGACATGCAGCATAACATAACTATTCCTCAATGCTCGAAAGTCAAACCGCTGCTTTAGAGCACAAGTATACAATTCATGTAGATTTGATTAGTCAGACCATCAATACTTTAGTGTATTCTCTCTCTCTCTCTCTCTCTCTCTTTCTCTCTCTCTCACTCTCTCTCTCTCTCTTCTCTTTCTCTATGTATACAGTATATGTGTGTTAAGGATAATCCACGGCTAGCCGTGCGTTAAAGAATTTGAATGCATGACGTTGATGCCAAGAAGACCCAGGTGATCTAAAGGAGCGGTATGTTATAACTTTAGTGTATTAAATCAAACCAATACATTTTAATATATTCGTAGACATTAAGAATACATGCTAAGTTCATGTATTAATTTGTCTAAAAAAACAACTCTACAGCCAGTTATTCCACTTTGAAATGTGCGTTCCATGCCAGAATGTCTGTTTTTGTTTTGGTCTGTGTGACCCCGCCCACTTATTTACCCACTAGTCAGAGCCATTGAGAGCGAGAGTTCTGCCAACGGAAGTCCAAAACGCTGGAGCATCACACGATAAATGGATCCTTCAGATCCAGGAAGTTATGCTTTATTTCTTTAAATTTTTTTATTAATTAAATGGCTTTCATCTAAAAATGGGTTAAAAGTTTACCTCAGTTGGTCTATTTAGTCGCAGCTCCATACGTAACTAGTAACTTCCAGGAACTATTGAGAGCATCCATGAACCGCCATTGCTGTAAAAAAACGGTTCCATTGGAGTCCTAGTAAAATACAGTAAATGGCAGCATAAAAAGCACAACATCACACACGCACCTGAAGCGCTTCTGCGAACATAGAAACAGTTCACAGACGGCAGAAATCATACATATTATTCATATTATTCGAAGCTTTGAAGGGTTTTACATTTTTTTCTGTAGATCCACGATAACCAAAAAACATTGTGTTTTTGTGAAATAAAGAAATCCAAAAGGATCCATTTATCGTGTGATGCTCCAGCGTTTTGGACTTCCGTTGGCAGAACTCTCGCTCTCAATGGCTCTGACTAGTGGGTAAATAAGTGGGCGGGGTCACACAGACCAAAACAAAAACAGACATTCTGGCATGGAACGCACATTTCAAAGTGGAATAACTGGCTGTAGAGTTGTTTTTTGGACAAATTAATACATGAACTTAGCATGTATTCTTAATGTCTACGAATATATTAAAATTTGCAGAGTTAAATAAGTTTCGGCTGTTAATGTGTAGATACATAAACAACATATCCCTGATAGCACATATGTATCTGGTTAACATCTATGTGACATCTCCATTTACATCAGAGATGTGTGAACGTCTGTAATACGTCTGCTAAAGATCTGGAGATCTGGAAAACATCAGTTGTGTAAAAACATCATAGAAATAGAAGCTTTACATCCATTCTTAATCATAAACATCTTACAGACATCTTCTAGATGTCTATATGACGTGTGACAGCAGACATCTCCAAGATGTATTGTATATGACCAAACTATGCATTGTAGATGTCTTGCAGATGTAAATGCAGACGTCAAATAGATGTAAACCAGATGGATTGTGCTATCTGGGATACAACACAAGTTCACATAAATTCTAGCTAACTTGACCGATAGATCAGGATTGCTGCTTCACTAGACAGAAAGATAAGAACAGAAAGAATACAAGAAAAAAACAAGAAAACATTTGATATTTTATTCCATTTTAATTATTAAATACGTGCGAATTGTCATGTGACTGAGCACGAGAGAAGTGCATTTTCCAGGTTTCCAGGATTACAAACTCATGCCTACACTGTGAATTTATATTTTCAATGCATGATTTTTATCACCAAGGAGCCATGCGGATTTATTTTTACATACGTCCTTATAAAAGAAACAATTATCACCCAAATAGGGAGTTGATGCTTCCATAACACTCCTGTTAGTGTCTGGCAACCCCTGTGATTATCGAGCCTGAGGAGGAGGAGGAGGGGCAGGCAATAACCCTGGCAAATATTTTTAATTTGGACTGCGATACCAAGCTCAACCGCTAGGTGTCAATGTTTCATACGGCTCCTTTAATGCTCAGTTAGTGTGTGTGTTTGAATATTTTGAGCTAGCGATGCTGAGACCAAATAAAACCCATATCACTGTAAAAAAATCACGAATCAAATAGAAATATTTCTTTAAATAACTGTTTTCTTCTATAAAATTCCACATTTTTCATCTGTTTTTCTAGTAAATTCGCAGTTTTTCAAAAGCAGGAGCGCAGAAAATATACTGTAAATATACATCTTTTTTTCTCATAAAATTACATGGTTTTCTCTGTTTTTGTAGTAAATTTACAGTCGTTTTCTGTAGCTTTACAATTTTTGATTGTGTTTCAAAAATACGTTAAGAAGGTGTCAAAAATAATGGTAAAACCAAATTCAACTTTGGTGACATTGCGATAATGTTAAATCTCTTAAGTCATTGTGTCTCATGTGTTGAAATATGACCTTACAACTAGTTACTAGACATGCAAGAACCATTGTGTCTTTAAAGAGTAAGTAACATATGATTTTTAAGGCCCTACTTTGGTTTATTGAGTGTCCAACAACAAGTGTATGTACATAGAAGGTGTAAACACACTATTATGTCTTAATAACAGGTAATTATTCTTACCTTACTTCTTGTCTGACTCTCAAATGATTCGTTCCGCGATTCATCCGTCTAATCTCCTCCTATCCGCTAGCCTTGTGTCATGTGATTGGTCAGGTGGTGTAGACTGCTGTGATTGGTCAAACGCGTTTGTAACGAGCAAGGCGGGACGAGAGCGAGTGATGATAATGAGCGTCAGCTGCGCATTGCACGGGTATCGCATCTCTCTGGAGGAGATCGGAAGCATAACGAGCGACCGGAGTGTACGACCAGAGAGGACCAGGGGCCCGTTCTTTGTACGTTGCTTAAAACATCCGAGATCAAATGAGACATCCAAGATAATATAATCGTGCTAATCATGATCTGGCTAATAGGGTTCTTTGAACACAAATAAAATGCGTAAGTGTTCAATGTTATGGTTATATCCCTTATTATTACAGTATATGTTCTTATTTTAATAATTTCATAATTGCTTAATGTCAGAGTCAGCTCAGGACCCACTAGAACATGGGAACAAGTAAAAGTGAAGTACAAGAATATTCTTCAAACTGGTAATCCTTTCTACTTCTACTCTTTAGTATCTGTTACCAAAAACTTTTTAAATGATGTGTTTGTCTGTTTATAATCAGCAATCAAGAAAAGGCTGAGCAGAAATAAAACAGATGGTGGTCCTGCACCCCCACATTATACCCTGGCAGAAGAGCTGGCCCTTGGGCTAAATGAGAACCGACATATTGTAAAGGGCATCCCTGGGGGCAGCTCTTCCTTAGACCTAAAGACAGGGACCAGTAACAGCAACACCTTAATTACAGATAAATGAGTTTTAAATCATCTTGCTACACTGTAAATAATTTGTTGCTGCATTAAATTATGTCTATAATCCAAATGGCTTGTAGAGTCATTTCAACAGATAAATATTTAGTCAATTGCTTTGACTTGTGAAGGTGAAAACTGCATAACAAATGTAAAAATATTTTGCAATATGTTATTGATCATATTTTTTTCTAGTGTATTGTAATGCCATTGAGTTCTCCTCTTTTGTGTAGTTTGACATAATACACCAACACTTTTACCTGTTCCCAAGAAAGTGGTGTCTGAAATATGTGCAGTAAGTGGACATTTCTAACTTTACATCAAAAGGAAAGAAAGTGCAACACTTTGTAATACCCATTTTTCTTTTGCACAGGACAGTGAAGAAACCCTCTCAGATGACTGTCCTTTGGAGGAAGTACTTGTAAGTGCAAAAATAACTTTATTTAATTTATAGGTGTGTACATATTATTTCTGCCTGCAATATGAGTTGCAGGAGAAAACGCCTACAGACAGGCCTACAGCACAAAGTGATACAGAGGTGGGCAGTCTACTTTTCCTTTTTTTTCAACAGAAAATTGAGTATTTTGCTCTTAAAAAACAAAAATTAAGGGGAGAAATTGAACTTAACACCTTAAAGAAGAAAGAACTTGCACTAGAGATTGAGTTGCTTCAAAATGAACTTCAGAGTAAGTGCTAAAACTCTTTTTTTCACAAAGAGCACTATTGCTGCCCTAAGATAACAATATATCTAAGATGACCATCACTGGCTTTTCTTGAGAAACAATAATTGAAATAAAACTCCATGAACTAAGCATGTTGTCTTGTCTTCTAATATTAATTTAATGAAGGTTTATGTGTAAAAAAAATAATAATTCAAAAATGGTGTTCCACAATTCTGTCCCGTGCAGCTCTGCCACTAGGTTGGTCCAAGTGCACTGGCTGGAGGTCATCATCAGGCTGCACCATCACCACAGGGGTCTTTTCCTTTCTGATGGTAGCAATATTGTGGAGGATGGCACATGCAACAATAATGTCACAGGCCTTGTCAGGTGCAACCCTCGGACCCTTAAGACACTGAAATCTTCCCTTTAGTTGTCCAAAGGTCATTTCAATGCATGCCCTTGTCCTGGCTAGAGCTGCATTGTAATGGGTTTGTGGTCCAGGGTTTGGGTCAGGGAATGGCGTCATGAAGTACTGCCTGCAGGCATAGCCCCTGTCACCAAGCAAGATCCCATCGTAAGCACCTGGAAAAATGATGTTTTGTTAGGCTCAGACTAAAATTATGTAATACAGTGAGTTTTAAATAATTTCCTTACCACGTTCAAATAATTTGCATAAATGTGAAAATCCTGGAGTCATGCACAGAACCAGGACATGTGGCTTCCACATTTGTGATGTGGAACATGGAGTCACACACCATCTAAAATATTTGTAATCAGTCAACGGCATACTTTTTGATTACATTACTTTTATTATTATTTTTTATTTATTGCTAATCTTGAATATTAATAATCGTAATAGATATTTACTTGCATAAATGAATGTTCACATGTTGTGTTCAATAAAAACAAGAAAACATATAATGTTTGTGCGGTATTAGTTTAAGCAGACTGTGTTTCTCTATTGTTGTGACTTAGATGAAGATCAGAACACATTTTATGACCAATTTATGAAGAAATCCAAGTAAGCCCAAAGGGTTCACATACTTTTTCTTTCAACTGTATATATATTCACTTTTACCCTAATAATAGAACAGCAATCACGACAATTCTAAACATTGTCCATTTAAGAAACATGAACATAAATGAGCTTTGTGTTATACATACATGCATTATAGGCTATAAAATGTACATAAGAACATAATATTATAAAATGAGTTACCGTGTAGTCCTACAGAAGCTCACCATACACAGAATAGACTTAATGTTCTCCATATACACTCTTTGGACATCTAATGCCTTCTATGTCTTATACTGAAGTGCATTTAGCTGTGATGAGAACAGTGACTGTCCTACAGAAGGTCACCATATCTCACGATGCACGGTAACAGGCTAAACAAATCTGTTACCTTCCCCTGTTTTACATATAATAGCCTTATGGTTCTACATATTCACTCTTTTGACATCTAATTCCTTCTATGTCTTATCCTGAAGAGCACGATTTAGACTGAGAGACCATTTAAAGGCTCAGGAATCCTTTGCAGGTGTTTTGAGGTAATTTGCTGATTTCTGAGACACTGGTTTTTATTATCTGTTAGCCATTATCATCACATTTATCTAAATAAAGCCTTTAAATATTTCACTCTATGTGTAATGAATCTATATAATATATGGGTTTCACTTTCGGAAATGATTGACAAAAAATATTGTCCTATTTCATGATATTCTATTTTTTTAGCTTTACCTGTATCCAATTTCTGTATGGAACGTTTTAGAACGTTTTTTTTTGGTTCCTCAAAAATAACCAAATGGGAACCAACATTAGTGGAACGTTCTGTGTTTGCTTTTGTTAACTTCATTGTAATTGATAATAATTTATTGTTAAAGATGTTGTCGATTTAGTGTATGACAGTATGTTGTATATGCATTTGAAAACAGTTTAATGTATGTTTTGTATTTCTTTATGAGCATTAGAAAACTATCTGGACCTCTCTGACCTCATTGCTGATGATGATATATTACTAAAAATACAATACTGAAATAATACTGAAATAATACTTTTTTTTTTAAATATTCTTCCCATCTCCCCATATCGCACATGCCTATCACGTGGGGGCTCCGTTAGCTAGTTTGCACCCACTGGAAAGCAGATCAACGTGATCGGCACCTGATATTATATCTGTAACACGCAGCTGGAGCTGAAGTACTATCTTTTAAAAGGGGAATATCCCAAAGATGCTAATAAACAGCAGCGTTACATTTTGAAAAGAAGAGCTAACAACTTTCGTATCATTGGTAGGTAACCTTAATTAGCACTTGAGAGAAAAGTGCACTAGTGGGTATGGCTATAGGCTTTTCAAGAATTCATTATCCCCACTATAAATATAGTCGTACTACAGTAACTGTTAACCATGGTATTTGTGTTTAAGTTGTTATAAATCTGCCAAAGCATCGATTGCTAATAAACTTTTACTACAATAGAGCATAGTTAACTTTCTTAAAATACCAGGGGAAGGTTACAGATTTGTTTAGCCTGTTACCGTGCATCGTGAGATATGGTGACCTGCTGTAGGACTGTCACTGTTCTCATCACAGCTAAATGCTCTTGAGGATAAGACATAGAAGGCATTAGATGTCAAAAGAGTGAATATGTAGAACCATAAGGCTATTCTGTGTAAAACAGGGGAAGGTAACAGATTTTTTTAGAATGTTACCGTGCATCGTGAGATATGGTGACCTGCTGTAGGACTACACGGTTACTCTGTACATTATAAACATATCATTTTATAATATTATGTTCTTATGTACATTTTATAGCCTATAATGCATGTATGTATAACACAAAGCTCATTTATGTTCATGTTTCTTAAATGGACAATGTTTAGAATTGTCGTGATTGCTGTTCTATTATTAGGGTAAAAGTGAATATATATATATATGTGTATGTATATATATACATATATATCTACACATACACACACAAACCTACCTATATATTGGCTATAAAACAATTTCCATGGCAATCACAATAATTCCAAACGCAATCATTATACGAATTAAATGAACCTGCTTTTTACAGTTCATTCATATTGCTTTCGAATATGTATTTACATTAACTCATTCATTCATTCATTCATTCAATACACTGTCAGTATTGTCCTTAATCTGGACATACAATTGCACTTAAGAAGATAATTTACTGGTGACGCAATAAAGTCCTCTGACATCATTAGAAAATGTGGATCCAATGTATCTGGACCAGCCTGTTTCCTACTATCTAAAGTTTCAAGTGCCTTATTGACCTCCTAAACTGTTACTTAGTTAAAATCAAATAATTGATGTAATTTAGAATGATTTACTCTAGAGTTAACAGTTGATGGATTGTAATGGGTCAAAATTTGGGGCTCATAAGTCGTCCAATGGCCACAAAATATTTGTTAAAACAATCTAATAACTTAACATGTTTACAATTTTATATGAAACCTTAATAATGCATGATGGAAAATCTGATTTTGATCGATTCCCAATGAGACTTTTAATGTTTTTCCAAAAAGTTTTAGAAATGTTTAAATTATTAGTAATTTCTGAAAGGAAGTAATCAACCTTAGCCTTTCGAATTGCAGCAGAGGACTTATTACGCAACTGTCTGAGAATTAACCAATCTTCCTTTAGATTAGTACTCCTGGCTTTAGACCATGCCAAATTATTTTCTTGAATTAAATTTGACAATTCGAGGGGAAAACTATACATTATTTCCATCTTTAACTCTAAACTTTTTAAGAGGAGCATGCCTATTTATTAAATAGGTAAAGTTTTCATGAAAATAATTGAATGCACTTTCAAGCTCTGGAATAATATTTTTTCCCCCAGTCGAAGTGATATAAATCATGTAAATAGGCTTGTTCCTCGTAGTGTTTCATATCGTGTTTAATAATAATACATGGTTTAATTTTTGTATTTCTAACTGTGGCAACTACACAGTGGTCACTTATATCATTCACAAATAAAGATGCCGTGGAATGTTTTTATAAGGGACATTAGTTAAAATGAAATAAATTAAGGACAAATTTTCTGGACGTTTTATATTTGGTTTTGTTGGGCTATTTACTATCTGGAAAAGATTAGTCGAAATACAGTATGCTTTTAAATCATGTGATACTGGGTGCAACCAGTTCCAGTTTAAGTCACCGATCAAAACTAGTTCTGTAGGATCTAGATCTGATATTATCTGTGCCAAAATAGATTTACTGCTGAGTGTGGCCTGTAGCACCCAACTAATGTAATATTCCAGGTTTTAGAATCCTCAATATTTAGATTAAATGTAGGGTTCACATATTAGTGAACAGTTGCATAGTTCAGGGAAGTAAAATAGTTCAGGGATGGATAATAGTGTCTGACACTTAAACTCTTTAGGATTTGGTCATTCCAAAAGTGTGTTTATAAGCATATAAAATGTTTGTGTTGTGTTGCTTACTGACCTATATTCATCTCTGTTTATCATTAATAAACCTGTATATTTCTCTAAATCGTCTCAAGTGCTTTGTTCAGAAATCTGGTAGTGCCAGCACCAATTGAAAATGAAAAATAAATTGTGGCCCCCAATGTTGCCCCTGCTTAAAAAAAATCCTAGATCTACCACTGCTTAAACTGCAAGCAAGGGCTTATAATACACAAGTAAAATGTTAGCATATTCATTTCAAGTAATCAGTTTGACATATTTTTGTTATATTTTTAACTAAAACAAGTCATTACTTGCAGAATTTAGGCGTATCTGAAGCGACGACTTGACCGAATCCAGCTAAGAGATAGCTCATTAGATATGCACACAGGCCAGCTGTCATTGGCTTTAACTTGCTGCTCGTCAGTTCCTGTTGCCGCCCCGTTTCCAAACTTTTCTCCGCTCCAGTGTGTGCGTGCAACGCACACCCATTAATACACATCAAGCTGGGATTAATAAATACATTGAACAATTAAAAATTTCATAAATTAGTATTAAATTGCAAATTAATAGCCTAATTAATATTAAAACAAAAATGTTATACATATACTAAAATTTGCCTGTTAAATAATTTAGCCAGTATTCCATCGATGCCTTTGACTGTATTTATAAAAATGTCTTGTAAGAGCTTAGAAGAAATATCATATAGCCACTGCTTTACCACAGAGGCCCACCACCGTTGGCAAGCCGCTGGTGTCATGCCACCCAAAAAAAGCTGGCAGATCACCGCATTTTTACATTGGTCGGCTTGCCGACAGTGTGATGACGGTGGTCCGTCTGTGTCAAGCCGGTGAATCTGTGAATCTGAAAATATTCCAAATTATTATGGAATATTAAATTGCCATTTGCCTCTTCCCTGACATCTTTTTGGCGTAGGCTAGTTCATTTATTTTATCCAGACAATGCATAGTCTTAGTTATTGGAACTATCTATTTCAAATATGTCAGGAAAGATGCAACTTTACATTCTTTCATGCTTCGCTCTAAAGGACCAGCTCCTTAAAAAGGTGGCCAGTTTAGAGGAGGACATGTGGAGAAGACAGTAGTGGAGGCAGTAGATAAGGCAGTGGAGGACACTGTGGAGAAGACAGCTAGGGTGTCAGTAGAGGATGATTCCGTGGAAGAGACTGTGGAGGACACCATAGAGAAGACAGTTGATAACCCACAAAGAAAAAGAGAAGATTAAGTAAAGCAGCCACCCATAGGTGTTTCTTTAAGAAGGAGTGGTCAACCCGGTGGCCATTCATCACAATGGGAACTACCAGCTCCTTCTACTGTTGCTCAGTCTGCAGACAAGAGAACTACTGTGCCCATCAAGGCGTGAGGGACATAAGCAGGTATGTGGAAGGCAAGGGACATCGAGCCAAAGAACAGGCTCTAAAATCAGCCAGCAGTGTTGCACAGTTCTACACGCCAGCAACTTCTGTTGGAGGCATGAGTGTACAAGAGGCCAAGGTACATAGCACAGGAAAACCAAAAGGCTGGTGGCAATGTTTGATGAATTGCAAATTGTTGGTTATATTACCATGAAAACTTATCTAATGTTATTTAATCAATTGTTTCTGTTGCAGACCAAGAGGGCTAAGGTAAAGTGGGAAAATGCGAGTATTGACTGAGAAACGGAGGAAATCATGGCTTGTTAACCTGGGGCCCATTCTTCGTACCTCACTAACTCAATTGGAACTAGCTGAATTCGATTGTTGACGATTTCACGTGATCTTGGATTGTTCGGTTCTTCAACGCTCATCCTGGACTTGTTGTCGTAGCAACAGGTCTGTTAGCTTTAACCTGCTTGGGAGCAGGCTTACTTCATGTAAACAGCTTTAGATCGTGGTCATGACGCAGTCAAGTCGGCTTCATTCATAGAAAAGCATCTTGTTGCGCAAGGTACAGGATTAATAGAAAGAGCTTTGCGAATTTAATATGTAATTAACGTGATGTTTTGCTTTTAGAACATTAATTATTTTAATGTAATATAATATATTTAGAAAAAAAATCTAATTTACCGTGAAAAGTCTTTGGTGAGGACCGAAATGAATGAATGAATAAATGAAATATAGTTTTTCTTGTAAAGGAGATATTCGCATATAAGAGATAAAGCACAGACAAAGCTCCAAGAGCTTTGACACAATTCGAATACTGCTCCAAAACCTTATTTATCAATTTCACGAAAGAATTCGAACAATATATCTATCCAAAAACAAAAAAAGCTCTAAAACACTATCTATTGTCACTTCCTCTACTTATTTCAATGGTATAATTCTTATAATAAAAATAAACTGAATGTTACAGTAAACCCCTATACCACTTTTTTATGTTATTCCTTTCTTTTTGTAATTAACTCCAATATAATTGATATTCATTTATTGTTAAAGCTATTCTCAATTAAGTAATAGACAGTATTTTGTATACACCTTAGGCAACGGTTTATTGTAAACATGTTGTTTTTGTATTGTTCTACGAGCATTAATAAAAAATAAAAAAGACGTCATGACGTCAACGAATGTGGGTCCTTAAAGGGAAATTTGACAGTACATGAAAGCTGAAAGTGAGAAATTTGAGTATTCGAGAATTTATGTGCGGTTAAGTTGAAAAGGTGTAAAATTCTGAGTTACATTTCGGAAAGCAAAATATTAGACTCAAATAGTATTAGCTTTCCAACAAACACCCATGTTCACTTTTTACAGTGTAATTAGTCTCAGGGCAAAGTCTGTGCTTTCTGGAATGCTGGCATGTGCACTCTTAAATGCAGGTATACATATACTGTTATGTTGAATCATTCTTTAGAAAACCCTTCGAATTCTTTGAAGAGTATGACAGTATATCCAACAATATGAAAAACTGTTTAGCATGCTCTGGCCTAGAAATGTGCAATACATTTGGAAAACAGCACCAAAGGGGTTAAAAAGATTATTGCTTGTGCCGGCCCATCTTTTCAGATTATCGCTTTCCAGTCTATATAACCTTTATAACTGTTTGTGCACACAAATGTGAAGAGTTGTGGATAAATACACCCACAGTTTAATGAAGTAAATCCTTCACTCTGCTGTGAAATGACTGCATGTGTGGGATGCAAACACATTTGAACATATACAGTGTTATTAAACAGAAGGCTCAGGTCCCTGTTAGGGGTGTTTCTTCTATTGACACTTTTTTGTCCCATGGGTTTATTTTTATTTCTACCAACACATTTTTCTCTTTGTTATATAAGGTTCACATTATAAAACCTGTGGTCAAAACTTTTCACCATGCCATAATTTTGTTTTGCTACTTTTCAAAGGCATTTTCTGTCAAGTCAATGGGATATACAGTATTTTGTGGTATCTATGAAATCTGTTTATGGTCTTCTACCTAAACATATTTTCTGTTAAACACTGTATTATTATTTGACAAGTTACATAAACAAGGGGGATTTCATATAGCGTGCTTACCCAAAAGGTCAAGCAAAGGTAAAGGTTCTAAATCCACATCTTTAATCCTAAAATTAAATCTAATCTTTGTGAAAACTGTGCCTATACAACAAGAGCATAAGCAAGATATAAACAGCACAAAGATATGAAACATGAAAATATCTAACAGGGAAACAATGACAAAGAACTTGTTTTTGACACCACATAATGTGTGAGAGATAGACTAAATCATTGTTGCCAACAATTTATATTGAAAAGTAGCTAACAAACGCTGCTCTGTAAGACACTAGATGATGTCGTGCTAATTAGCATGTTCACCATCACGTCATCAATTAGCAACAAACTACAAGAACTAAACCAAAAACCTTGACAACATGTGAATATTTTATCATCTCGTCCGGTGAAAAGCTATCCAGCTCAATACACCAACAATCCATTATCTGAACTCTTTAAGTAATTCTGCTGCCTTCTCAGCTCTGGGAGACTGCATTAAGAGATTTAGCAGGTACATCTGAATTTGTTTATGAAAATCTGTCAAGAGCCAGGTGGATGTGACTCAGAATTAAGGGCTTAGAAACTCAATGCATGACAGAGTGTAAGAATACTAAGAGTGCATATTGATTTTGGATGCCCGTCACTACTCGATACAACATATTAGAGTTCAAGTTCAAGCTCAAAGTTTATTCGTCACATAAACAACCATACATAGTATGACATGCAGTGAAATGCTTTTTCGACTGTCCGAATAAGAATAAGAAAGAGATAAGAAAGGAATGAAGGTTAAACTATATATAAACTATGGAGATCAGGCCCACCACAACCGTGTCATCAGCAAACTTGACAATGATGGTTGAGTTGGAAGTGGCTACACAGTCATATGTGTACAGTGAGCACAGCAGGGGGCCAGAACGCAACCTTGGGGGCTCCAGTGTTGAGGGTGAGGGTAGGTGAGATGTGTTTTCCCACCCTACTACTTGCGGTCTGTCAGGAAGTTGGAGATCCAGCAACAAAGCGATCGGGTGAGTCCCAGTACATCCAGCTTGGAGGTGTGTATGTAGGGAAGTATGGTGTTAAAAGCTGAACTGTAGTTGATGAACAACATTTTAACGTCAATTCCTTTTCTGTTGTCCAGATAGATGGTTCAGGGCTGTGTGAGAAAGGTTTGCGATTGCATCCTCTGTGGAGCGGCTAGGACGATATGCAAACTGTAAAGGGTCCAGGGTGCCAGCAATGAAGTTGATGTAATGAAGTCAACTGTGTCAACAAACATCTGTAGATCTTGTGGGCTGAAAATACAGGCAGATATATGCTCACATAATGTAAAAGACCACAAACATCTCCAGACCTTCTGTCTTAGGAATCATGACAGCACCATCGATTAGAATCCCTAACCAGAAGTATCTTCAAACTATTGCCTTTTAACCATGATTTTTCTGTTTTGGCCAAGTTAGAAGTTATATGTTCTTCTCAATTTCTAGCAGTTTGGATCACATTCCAGGTTTAAAATAAAAAATCATGATCTAATTAGAGCTGTAATTGTAAAACATGTACAAGTTATTCAGTGTTATGACCTCTATCACCAATTTTAATGGACGCAGGCGTATTCCTCTGTTGCCAACTGACAGAAGCAATACAGCACTCCTTTTGCAAATTAGTGGTATTCAGGCAGGATAATTGTTTCTTTAGGACTCCAAGCACATGTTTGTCAGTGGATTGATGCAGCATAAATGTTCTGTAAGGCATTAGTCTGAAACTGTGTATCAATGTGAAACCTGTCTTTACAACCCAGAAACACATTTTATTAGAGTGCAATATGAGAGAGAAATATATCGGTCACATTTGATCTGTGTTTTGCTAGAAACACCGATGCATTTAAATTTGCAGTTTAAGGGCTTAAATGAAATATTTGAACTTCATGTCTGTCTTTGTTTGACTCGTAGCATAATACTGTATATCTATTCTATTTTAATAATTTACCAATTTAATAAAACGCAATATCCTCAGCTTCCTCCCTCTATTAAGAGAAATATGAGCAGTGGAGGAGTTATTACTAAAGTGAATCTAGAAATAGGGTGTTGCGGTTGAGTTTGATTTAATTTATTCGTTTTTATGCAATGGAAGCTTTTATGATGGCAGTAAAGTGCTGCAATAAATAAAATGTTTCTTAGATTCTGTCAGATAGTATGACTTCGAAGGTGTATACAGTATGTAAGGGAGAATGGAGACGACTAGGAACAAACTTAGATGTAAGTTAAGTAAAGATATTTATTTGCAGCCTTTTTTCAAATGGTATAATTTAAACAAATAATAAAAATAACAAAACATATGTTCAACAAACATGCATATTTAAACAATAAAAACTGATGTGAGCAGCAAAACCTAACTGATACTAAACATTTCACTCGTAGCAGACGAAGGGCTGTGTTCGGCCCCGACAAAACGTTGCAAAACATTTTTAAACGGAAAGGTGGTGCGGTTGAACACCATGTTGTGCTGACGCATGAGTTGAACTACTGCAGCTGAGAAGGCCATTCTTTGTGTTCTTTTTGAAGAATTTTCGGAGCCTGGTGAAATCGGAATAAAAACTTGTTGAATACACCAAAATACAACTCTTCTAATATCTTCATTTTTGTGTATACCGAGCTGCAGCGGATACATTTTAACTATCTTACTTGGACCCATTGTGCGAGCTGTCTGTTTAATACCTCCTGGAAAATACACATGTTGCTGCTGATTGGGTGGACATTCTTGACATGTCCACCAAAAAAGAGAAAACGCATCTTAAACCCTGTTGCACATCGTTGCAAAACCATTTCCAAGAAAACAAAACGTTGCGCACCGGTTTGAGCTTGAACATGCCCCTGGACTCCCACATTACATTCATGCATTTATACATTTATGCATTTGGCAGATGCTTTTATCCAAAGTGACTTACATTGCATTATCCTATACATTTATACATAGGTATATGCAATCCCCTGGGATCGAACCCACAACCTTGCGTTGTTAACGCACATCTATCTCCTTTGCACAATGCAATGCACGCTTAAAACCCGAAGCCTTCGCGCCACACATGATATGGATTATACCATTATGGAGGGTGAGTACCTCACATAATTTACATTCTCTTTAAAGTAAGTAAACGTAATCAAAACACATATACATAGTTTTGTTAACACACATGATTACCTCAAATCACATATGACACGACATTAACAATGTATGCAATATCACAAGCACCCCTCGTGTTGTAACCGATGGTACTGTCCAACATAAAGCAGGTTCTGGTTACGCACAGTCCTAGAACCCCACCAATTATCCAAAATAAACATGTAAGATTATGCACATCATATATCAATCCTAAATACAACGCGAAATCTAACGATTTTCGGAAAGCAGTCTCGGAAGTCTCTTCAAATCATATATAGGCCTACACATCACACAAAACCATATCCTACTGTAACATGAATATGACTTACACAGCCTAAATGTAATATATGCAGATGTAATAATTTATCCACTAGAAGTTATTAATTGTTCCCCATGACACCGTAAGGTATTAAAATACAGCCGCGTTGAGATCGTGCTCCATTGATGATTTCATTATACATCACACATTCTAGGATTAACAATAATACAGTTGTATTGATTTGAAGATAATAATATTAGAATATTATTAATAAATAATCTTAGTATTATAAATCGGAGTCGGTTGTGCTTTCTGCGACCCAAGTCCTTTCCCGATCTCGCCCCATTTTTCTTTCCTTAACTTACTTTACTCTCTCCCACAGTAATAAATAAAGACAAAAACACCAAAAATAAATACAAAAATAATAATATTAATATTAGTCAAATTTGGACAGCAACAAAAAAATGACTGCCACACAAAAAAACTTTATTAGCTGTTTTAGCGTGTGTGCGTGCAGTTTTTGTCCTTGCACATATTAAATAATGGCTAAACAATTCTATGTCCATTCTTAAAAAAGTTAACTATCTACGTTTTCTGCGTTTTAGCAAAATGAGTTGTGATGCTCTCATGATTGCTTCCACTGTTCCTCATTAAATTGCTTTGGATACAAGCGACAAAATGATTAAGTGTAAATTATTAATTTAAAAATGTAAAATGCAAAAAAGATTTCAATGAGGTTAAGGAGTGTGGTTGGGGGTAGGGGAAAGAAAATATCATTATGTCAATATAAAAACAATGTCTATGACAAGTCCCCACAAATATACAAGACCAATGTGTGTGCATGTGAATGTGCGCGTGCATGTTTGTTGTAGTACTGATTGTGTCTGTTCTTGGGCACGCAAGAAGTATAAAGCGGAAACAAAAGGAAACACAAGGTGAAAACCTATCAGCACAAAACAGTGACCGCTTCATCTGGCACCAGAATCCCCAATTTTGTTTCATTCAACGGTAGCCTCAGAATCGTACATTGCAACAAACAAGAATGTTAACAAGCTTTTCTGTTAGTCACCTCCCCAACCCTCAAAGCAAGCTCATTATTTTACTTCTTATAACCACAGCAGCTCACAGCAGACTCGGGTTTCTTCCATCTGCTCTTTTATTGTTTACTTGCTGTTTTTATTTTAAGCCTGTATAACTGCACCAAAGCTTCATAATGCGATTAGAGTTCCAAGGATTAAACTGCTTTGAAGTTGGATAATTTGATGGAGGTGTCTGAGTTCGGGGATATAAATTAATTTTTTAAGCAGGATCCTGTATATTGGTTGCCCCATTTGGGGATATAAAAGGTGGTTTGTAACTTAATCGTACCCAAAATGTTTTGCACAGGTCTATAGCTAAAAGTATTCAGTTTACTTTACCTGCTATTTTATCTTCTTTAAAAACTTGGATAAAAGCCTTTTTGTGTTGGTATGAGCTGTTGTTGGCTCATAAGTCATCCTGTGCTTGCTAATACTTGCATTAGAATAAGGCAACTTTTTAGATGAGCTCTTTAAAACTTTAATAAATAACATAATTTAAATATAATCCAGGCAAATGTGATGTTTGGTTGGGAGTTCTCAGTACCCAAAATTGCTTAATAACCGTGTGCAAGCTACTCTCCATACATTCAAGTAATAGCAATGAATATTCCGTCTAGACAACAAACATTTTCCCACAGAAAAGACTCTCAAATGTAACTATCACAAAGCGTTAAAGATTTGGGATATAGTCCATAAATCATAAAGATTATTGCATATACATGCAATTGCAAATTGCATTCATGTTCTTTTAGAGCTTGACAATGTAAATAAATACACTTAGCAATTCAGGTTGGGCCATTCTGTTGTCTGAACACAGATCATTCTCTGTCTTCAAAATAAATCTTGTAAATTCAAATGGCTTGATGATGAGTAAATCATGACAACATAGGCTATTTGGTTTTGGATTAATTGTTTCCAAGGGACCAAGTTTATCTTGTGAGACAAGCGAGACAAGTTTTCACAGTCCGTTTTTCACATTAAATTGCTCCAGAAGCCATCAGTACACTCTTGTGTGTTGACATTTGCTCAGAGCTCAGCGGAGAGATAATAAAAAGTGTGGTGGGAGCCAGGCGGACTCCTCCGGCCTCTGGCAGACAAGAGTCTTTTGACTTTACAGCAGTCAAGACTGTGGAGTGTTTGGTACTTCAGCTGTGAACATTATGAAACATGATTTTCTCTACTTGAGATTAACCTTTCTAACACTTAAGCATAATTCTACACCGTCTCTGAGACCCATTAAATAAAATAGTTTCAGATTGTTAAGACTTTCTCCAGGGTTGGAAATAAAGAGCTCAGGGCAAAAATTTGAATATATAGGGACAGGGAAATTATTTAAAATATGTGTCAGAGTCTTTACAAAGGTACGTTTTTTATAATTGTGACGAGTCACCCCTACAGCAATCAGCGTTGCCATTGGGATCAACGAGGAACAGCTGCCGATCGTCAGAAGCTCGTCTCAATCATATTTGTCATGATTCTATCTTATGTTTCCCTTGTCTTGGAGCATATCGCTCCAATCCTCAGATCCTTACACTGGTTACCAGTTACTTTTAGAATCAAGTTCAAAGTATTATTAATTGTCTATAAATCACTCAAAAGTATAAGAGCTAAATACATCTGATATGCTCATTGAATATAAACCAAACAGACTTCTCAGATCATCAGGATCAAGTCAGTTAGAGATAACAAGGGTTCACTCAAAACAGGGCGAGTCAGCGTTAAGGCATTACGCCACCCGTAGCTGGAATCTGCTTCTAGAAGACTTCAGACGTTCACCAACAGTAGCTACTTTTAAATCCAGATTAAAAACACACTTGTTTAGCTGTGCATTCACAACCTGAGCACTGTGCTGGTTAACATCAACTGCACTTCTATTTCTAATTTATTTTTATTTTGCTCTTATACTTTTTATATATACACTCACACTTTTAATCAATTTTATTGCTGTTTTATTGTTTCTTAAGATCTTAAAAAGTAGTTGTGATCTTAAATGATTTGCATTTTAAAGCTTATTACTTTCTGTCAATCATTTAATGTAAAGCACTTTGAATTGCCCTTGTGTATGAAATGTGCTATATAAATAAACTTGCCTTGCCTTGTCTCGTGTGAACTTTGGTTATTTCCTCACTCAAAAAATCTGTAAAAACCGGGCACAATATACTGTATTAATATTAAGTAATTTTCCGTATTTATTTTTTAGTTGTTTTACTTGTATTTTACATTTTGCACTGCATTAAATTGCATTTTAGCATTAATGGAAATGTACGTTAAATAAAGAAAAATGTAGGCTACTGGTAATTTTCCGTTTTGTGCCCTGTTTTTTAGTTCATTGTACTTTTTAATGTGGATTAGTCTACCCAGGTGTGACTTTTTAGCTTATCTCCTTACCTTGTTGGCATGTGTGTTAATTGTGTTTCCCTTGAGGTTTCTCAGTTGTTGTTTTGTTGTAGTGTGCACCTGTCTAGTTTGATCACATTTATGAAAGATAGATACAGCTTTACGACTGTTTCTGAAAACATACAGTGCGTGCGGGGGGAGGGGTAAACTGAACCAAAGCACGTGCGCACCTATTGTCAACAAAACACAGACATCCGTTTCACTCACCACATGCGGTTCATGTCCGGCACCTTTAATCACTGGGACGGCTCCATATATCTGTTTCAAACGATCTCCAAATCCAGCGTTATAACAAACAGAAAAAACTGAAACTTCGCGAACATATGCTCTCTCCTGAGCACAGGTTTTCACAAGTGAAAGCTACCTCTGCGCATGCTCCTTCTCCTGCTCTCCTGTGGCGGTGCCGCATGCTTTTCAGTGAGAATTGTCCAATAAGGGACTAAGAAAAATTGTTTTGAAACAGTTTTATATGTTCTAAAAAAACTTTCCGAAACCAGTGCGATTGCTTGGGGAGTGTATCCAGCACAGAAATACTAGATAATATGCCCAACTGCACCGGCTTACTTTCACACCCACCTACACCCCATCAAGATCCCTGCATTCAGCAAACCAGCGGCGTCTTGTACTGCCTTCCTATAAGGGCAGCAAATTGCTTTCCGGCTCATTCACAACTCCTTCCTGGTGGAACATTCTTCCTAACTCGGTCCGGTCAACCACATCTCTCACAACATTCAAAAAACTACTTAAAACCCATTTCTTCTGTGAATACTTGACAGACAAAAAAAATACTAACCCTCTGTCTTTCTCTCAACAGGTAGTGGTCTAGCTGTTGTTGAAACCAGTAACTTTGTATTGGTACCTACTGTATTATTGCTCCTGCATGACATATCGCTTATTGCTCCCTAAACTCTTTGAAAGCCGCTTTGGATAAAAGCATCTGCTAAATGACTAAATGTAAATGTAAACTAGTTTTTTGCAAAGTTGACCAGGTTAAGCATAAGAAGATAGCACATTTAACATTGTAAAGAAGTCAGAATTCATGACACATCGTTGCAGGGCCGCTTTAATAAATTGTGCTTGCATGTGGATTCTCTATTTTCGCTTAGTTTCTGCCTCAGCGTTACAATATTACTTTCAATTGTTACTTCTATATTATATTAATATTTGAATAGATTTCATTCAGCTATTAAAGTTTTGCTCATGTTTCAAGTTTATTTATGTAATGCTTTTTACAATGTTGCATTGTTTCAGAGCAGGTTTACAGAAGAAAAAATAATAAAAGGATAAATGAAAACTGTCATCATTTACTCAACCTCAAAATGTTTAAGCCTGTATAAATTTTGTTGTTTTGCTGGACACAAAAATATATATATACTTGTAAGAATGTTTGTAACCAAATAGTTCTGGGGCACCATTGTAGGAAAAAGTAGGAAAATCTACTATGGCAGACAATTGTCATGATTCTGCCTCTCCATCTCATGTTTTTCTTGATCTTGGCAGAGTCATCACAAAGCCTTAGGTTTTGTGTGGAGAGAATCATATTATTTTTGATCATGGTTTAATATGTGTTCTCTCCGGTCTCGTCTTTGGCCCCGCCCCTCTCGTTCCTTGTATAGCTTTCCATCTGTTTCCCATTACCCACACCTGCCCATTGTTATCTTCCTTTGTTAGTCTACCTAGATATTGCTTTCGTATTTGCTGTCTTGTGCTGGTTCGTTTTGTGCTACTTTGTACTGTTTTGGACGAACTTGTACTGTTTGGATTACCTTGTACTCCGTGTTCCTTGTCATTGTAAGTGTGACGTTTTGCTCTGCCAAGTCTTATGTTTGTGTAGTTAGTTTAGTCCTGTCTAGGTTTCAAGTAGTTTAGTTATCTATCCTGCCTTCTCTGTTTTATCCCCCATCGAGGGTGTTTTGCTATGTGTCAATAAATCTGTGTTTTCATTTCACCACTGTCTGCACCTGGGTCCTCACTCGAAATTCATGACGGTCTATGATGCCCCAGAATTGTTTTGTTTCCCATCATTTAAAAAAAAAATTGTGTTATACATAACTAACAGAGACAGGGGTGCCACATAGAGGCCCCAACTGTAGCAAAATCCACTGCTCTGAACGTACCGGCAGATGGAGGCGAAAAAATTAAGTGACGTGCTGATGAGGTCAAAAGTTCAGTGTTTAATCTAATAGTTACAACTGGTATTTACAGTGAAAATCCAAAAATAAAAAATAAAATAAACAAACAAAATAAATAAAATAAACTGTTCAAAGTTATCTGCAAACATAATTTGGCTATACCAATAAATTGGCCCATAAACAGAGCAATAACCCCCAACCACTCACTCTACAAGCCTTTAACCACACAGAGGCCCCTTCTTAAAAAGTTTAAGCCCCTCCTACTTGGATCAAACCATTTGGTAATTAAAGATAATAAAGAAATCTAAAGACAAAATCAAAATAGATTTAACAGTGACAAAGAGATAAACAATTAGAATAATATAAAAATTGAAAACAAAACAACTCAATTAATTATTAATGTTGAACAACGTTTAACAAAGAATCAAACAGAACTCCAATCTCCCCCTCACCCCTGACAACAATTAACTGTCCCTTCTATTGCGGGAAAGAAGCATTCAAAATGGTGGCTGTGACCGGGTTTTGTCTATTTGATGAAGTAAAATGTTCCTGTACGCAAGTATGACAATTTATTATTATGTAAGTGGTTAATTGAAATCAATTAACATATAACATGGTTACCGGTCTTGTTTGAGTTAACAATACATAAATCAACAAAGAGAAATTAATAACTAAGTAAATGAAAAGGCATGGTGAAGACAGGTACAACACGAAACAATACACCATCAGTGACACACCTATATCTGCGTTAACTGATGTTAAACTATGCGCAAAACAGATAGTGTGTCAGGATTCATGTAAAGTTATAAGTACCCCAAAATGTTTTAAGAGTACCACAAGTACCTGGATGTTCTGGTATTTACGTTAAAGGTTTGAAGTGGGCTAATTAATAACTATTTACTAGGTAGCCAATTCATATGAACTCATACGTTGTAAATCTTACACAAACATACAATAACTAAAAAAACAAAACTGAAGCCCCACCCCTAACCCCGCCCCTAAATCTAATGTCATTGGCGCAAAACGTACTGAAATGAATGAATGAGATTGTATGAATTCATATGAATTAGCAACCTCATTAAACAGTTATGTTTTTGCTATGGATTGTAATTGTTGGATACATGCAAACACTAACGGGTGCTCTAAAATGTCAAACGGTACATATTTGTAGGCTAATTGGGGAATATTCAAAAAAATTATATAATTGCCCTGTTGAAAAAAACAGCTTATGCTGGTTTGGAGTGTTTTGATGCTGGTTTGTGCTGTTTAAAACTGGTTATGTGCTGGTAAAAGCTGGTCATGTGATGGTTTAAGATGGTCATCATTTCCTGGTCCTAAGCTGGTTAAACCAGCATCAAAACATACCTTACCCAGCATATGCAGTTTTTTTTCAACAGGGAAGTCACAGCAAGAGAATGTAAAAAGGTATTTCTCAACAGCATCATACCTACCTTTGCAAGATAAGTGCCCCCTGTTGTTAACACCCTTAAACAACAAAGCTTCTAATATCTTTTAACAGTTTGCACACGTTAATTAGCTGGCAAACACATTTGTTTTTTATTTTCTATGTTCTGAGAACATTAAACTGCTTATAATTAGAGTCAGGAAGCAGGTGTGCTTGGTCAATTGGCCAGGATGCTGTTTTTGTTGGCACGGTTTCTGCTGACATTTGGTTCTTCACAAACAGCTCGTAAATGCTAATATTAGACCACCGCCAGTAACGTAGTGTCTTCTAAACACATATTATAGATTCAAAAGAATACTGGGACTTACCGTATAAAGTGATTTTTTCATATGTATGATGAAATGCATGCTTTGAGCTGATTCTATAAATTCTCATTGTCATTAGCTTTTGTTGCCAGCGCTAGTCGCTAGCAGGCATTCATAGATCTGGATTATCATCACTACTGCTAAAATGTTTTTTCATTTCCATCTTGACATTGAATTAGTTTTGTGCTGCTGGGAATGAACATCATGGAGGGGAAATTTACATAAACTACATCATGCATTTTACATCATAAAGATTGGTGAGAATCCGACAACAGGCTTACAGCAGGTGATCACTCGGCCACATTTAAGTGTCATGTAACATTCGATCTCACACAAGGTTGTGGGTTCGATCCCAGGGGATTGCACATACCTAAGTATAAATGTATAGGATACTGCAATGTAAGTCGCTTTGGATAAAAGTAAATGTACTTCCAAGATGCCATCTGCTACTCCTGACTTCCCCCTCAAATTCACGGAAGAGTTAAAAAACACACTTTAGTGTTCATTTAACCTCTTTTTATAGCACTAAAGGAATAACACAGTGTTTTGTTAATGCTTCTAATCAGTATTACACATTATTGGCAGACTCAGTACATGTTCTCTACTTATAGCAATACTTAAAAAAGCTAAAAGCTTTTTTTGAGGTCAGGTTATCAGTTTCATCATTTTGAACTCACCAGAGGTCCATCTGCGCCAGCCGGTGCCGTAGATATTTTTAACACACCGCACTGAGCAGTGATCTTAGGAAAAGTTTGAAAAAGACTCATTAGTGTTTAGCTGTGAGCAACGTCTGTTGTACCGCATAGCTCTGCTTTAATCTTTTTTACCTCAAGAAATTTTCTACGCCTGTGACATACACCATACGGAGAGGCACAAAAATAAATAAGACTTTGTTTCATGAAGTCATATGGTGTGGTTATAAGGTTAACTTGGAGGGTGAGTGTGTGCGCTGCAAGTGGGAAGATCTCGTCTTGCTTTACTGCCTCCAGTAAGTTATTTTGACTCCACTAAAGTAAGATGGAGGATAATAATGTCTTCAGGCTCAGGAGTGAATCCATTTTTAGAAAGCATCCCTGATGTGTCTATTTGTTTGTAACCTTATCAGAATGTCTGTTTAAATAAGCCAAGTTTGTCCAGTTTAGTTCCCTCACATAAAAATGTTTATTCTTGTTTTATAGCATATTTCTGGTGAACTAAAAATAAGAACGTTTAATCTACTTTTTATGTGCTTTTGAAGAAATCTTAAAATAACAATTACCGAACAGAATTTCTGACAAGAAGTATATTTGGCTAGAAGGCTACTTGTACTCAATAATTCCATTATGAATTAATTATATTAAACATTTGTCATTAGTAGTTAACTGAGTATATACTTCTAGTTGCGAGGTTGCCGTTCAAATTGAAAAATGAAGTTTAGAAGCCAAATCCTAATAGTTATTCACAAAATATAAATATATAAGTTAAGTTAACTTAATTAGAAAAAAAATTTGGTAACTCAATAGCTGAATATTAAGCAAAGCATTATCTGAATAAGTTTTTTATGTAACTCTATTGATTTAAGCTGCAACAATTCATTTTTTTTATGTAGCTTAAACTAAAAAAGGAATCATTCAGTTTACTTAATTTGAATCAGAAAAATGATACAAATAACATGTCGGTAATACGTATCTTAATGAGTGGATATGTTGAAGGTCCTGGAAAATTCTTCAGTGGATCTCACCAAGAGAGTCTACACATGACAACAATCAGTACTGTCAGTACCCTTCCAGATTCTGAATCACTTTTAGGCTGTATTATCATAAAAATCTTAATCGATCAGGCATACACCTGTGGTCTTATGAAGTTAGAACCATGCACAGGACAGAAGAGGGCTCAGCATGTAGCCCTGTGGTGTGCCGCTGTACATTGTGATGGTAGAGGAGATGTGATTATGCAGCAAATAAAGACAGAAAGAAAAAAAGTTAAATTGCACAGTGAAATGCCCAAACAAAGATGAGGGAATTTGGGGTTCAGCTTAAATGAGATGACAGTGACCACGTTTACATGGACGTCAGTAATTGAATTGTAATTGAACCTGATGTCCACTGCCGTGCGTATGTGTAACCTGTTGCAAAGTTTCACGAAAGTTCCTACATGCCGGTTATAGTGCGATTAAGCTGTGTACATGTCTATACCGCACTTCGATGATGTGTCTTAAAAAGGAATACTCCACCCGTCTTGGATTCGATTTGTGTTTACTACGAGCATCAGTTTAGACGGATTAAGGTAATCAAAAAGCTCTGTTCACATGGTCCATTCTTAATCAAATTATTGTCTTAATCGTGTTAAAATCGGATTATTGTTGTCCATGTAAATGTGATCAGTGTAGAAGGGGTTGCTGTTGTCTCAGTGGGTAGGGCAGTGGGGAAAGGTGGGCCGATATGTAAAATAAGAAGCCCATCCTCTTCAAATAGTTGGCAATTAGGAGCAACGTATTACCATTGTAGTAGAATTGTTTGGCGCTGATACAATGATACAGTAGCTCTCCAGTAGACAAGGTTAAAAATTGCCATAATCACCCTCTCAAACTGCTCTGCAAATGGTTTGAAATAGCTTCAGGACCTAAAACTTTGTGTATATTTGGTTAGCTCATAGTAAAGCCATTAGATCGTAGAAAATGTGAGTGTAGACTGAAGCTTGGCTTTACATGTTTAGGGATGTTGTTGGGTGGTTTGTGCAGCCTATGTATGTTTTTGACTTTTTTAATGCTTTCATCATGTTGACATATGGGTTATGAAATTTTGCTAAGTCATGTTAGCGCCTGACTAAGTTATTGTCATAAGTAACATTAAAAAAACACAAAATCGTCTGATTGTATCAATAACTCACTTTTTTGCCCACTACTATCTTTAATATTGAGTGAGTAAGGCCATGTTAAAAATGTAAATTAATGCTGAAGAAGTCAGCTTACCTTATTTTTTTAAATATCAAAATGTAGTGTCAATAAAATGAATTTTTTTTTTTTCATTTCAGTATTATAAATAAAAATGTGCTTACTTTATACTGAAACATTCACTGAACCCATGCTACATGTTGTGAAGTAGTTATTAGAGAAAGCAACATTAGTCATAGCTGTGAATAAATAGTGTGTTTCTCAAAGCTGTATGACTTTAGAAGACTTATTGCACGCCTTATGCACTACTCTCATAAAACTGTCTTGGTGATACGTTTAATTATTTTTATTATATATTTTTTGTCCTGTTTTGGGATTTATTGCAGCAATTCCTTTACATTTTATGTTTTGTTTTCGATGTGAATAAAAACTGAATTCTTTTTTTCTGAATTCATATATCCAGAGGATTATAGAGGGCTGAGTGATGTATGGAAAAAGCTCAGTTTAAGGATCATAAAACTGCAGTTTTCAGTGTGCAAAACTTTGTCATTATGAGCAGCTGTGAATATATATTCCCTATGCATTTCATTTGTTCTTATGCCAGTGCACAGAGTGTTGTTTTCCATTTCATCTTGGTAAGACATTATGTATTTTTGATTACAGCTGAGAAACAACTTTTTCTAAATAACCCTTGTGTTTAAGACCTGAACAAGGCTTCATGAAATACTCTCATGAATGCATGGTTGTTGATATGACATGTGATGCATTTCATGGAACAACAATTTATTAATTTGATTGTTAGTTCATTACCAAATGAGTGGTTTAGTTATATTATACTGTTTTTGTAAAGTTAAATTACTGTGCATTGTCTATTCTCCAAGTGTATTGCAAAACTAGCCTAAATAAGTAGAATTAAATGATACCTTTCGATAAACCCTTTTGTTTGTGGTTGGCTGAGGGTTTTATAAAGGTTTTATGTATGCACTTCCACCCATAATCTATTAAATCCAACGCATTTCTAAAACAAAAATGCAAAGAATATGATTATTTTGTATGCTGTTTTGTATTACCTCTTTTTCAAGAAGTCCTACAAGTGTAATCGTGTGTATCATCTATTAAGGGTGTATGTGTGTGGCCCAAGATGCTGGGATAGTTCCCACTGTAACCCTACAGAGGATAAAGGATTTCTGCCCCGATTTGCAGTCTGGCTGAGTTGGCATTTGTTACAGGAAGTCTGCGTCGGCCTGCAGCGTTTGGGCATTCTGAGTTTTCAGATTTCAGAGAAAATCGGATTGTATTTGATGGATACAGGCTGGAATCTTATAGCTTCAAGTTTGGGAAACCAAGAATATCACATTTTTTAAATGTTATGCTGTGGTTCGATCTTGTTCTTCAAGCTACTCCATCATCTCAGAAATGAATATACTCACACAAAATTAAGTAAAAGACTAAAACAACCTCAGTTCTTCTGATATAGTAAATTGTGCAACTTCGTTTAGATCTCGATGGAGATAATACTACAGTATTCTCAGGGAGAAGGTTTTTTTTTAAACCGTTTTGAAAGGCCAAGACTGTGTCATGTTTACAAAACATTATACGAGTTTAAATTTTGCCTGCATGGATAAATATATTCATAGCCTTCTTAACCATTTCAGACTGAAAGATGCAATAAAAAGATACTCATTCACTGTACTGGAGAAGAACTCGACCAGAATTCGATCACGAAGCATAATAACTCATAATAAACTGATATGGAAGTAATCATGCAGACCAATACAACATCATAACACTGATCAACACAGTGCAGGTCAGATGATGATAACACAAAGCAGATACATCCCTGTGTGCTCAGCTGGAAAGAGTTAGGTACCGAAAATATTATAATAAAAAAAACTCATACAAGCCTAATGTTTCCCCATCCTACCCAACATAACCAATATGTTGTAATTCCAACACTTATTTAAATGCAGCACAAAATACATTTATTTGCATTTTTCTTGGTCCTTGGCAGCCAAATTGACTCACTATGACAATTTATTAAACAGTAAGAATGCGTATTAGACATCACTGTATGTGTTCCGTTTCTGTTGCAGGGATATAAAACAGGTTGAGTGTATATGTAAGCCGCAAACTATAATCTGCTTTGAAAGACTGAAGTATGTACTTGACTCCAGAAGGTCAAATACTGAAACTAAGGACCTTCAATAGCTGTAGAAATAGCATTAAAGGGATAGTTCACCCAAAAAGGAAAATTATTTTATCATTTAATCCCCTTCATGTCATTCCAAACCTGGTATACTTACTTTCTTATGAAGAACACAAAAGAAGATATTTTGAAGAATGTTGGAAACCATCCCATACTGCCCCCCATTGACTTCAATTGTATGGACACAAAACCACACAGACGTTTCTCAAAATATCACATACAGGTTTTTGACCCATGAGAATGAATAAATGACAGAATTTGTATTTTTCTGTGAACTATCCCAAAAACTATGGCTGTTAATCATAGAAATCAACAAACACAATCATATCTGTTGGTAAAGCACGCTATATAAAAAACAATACACAATTTTATTAATACTTGTTTTATAGTGCTTCTTTTCTGTCCCCTCGTGTCAGATGCAAAGGTTAAAAGCAGTATTTGGTGGTTTTTATTTTTGACATAACCCATGTTAGTTTCTGACCCTATTGTACTTTACGTAATACCTCACCTCCAGTATAGTACATTTTCTTGCTCAAACCTCTATAAATATTCCAGAAGCTACAAAGTTGCTCTTGAGAAAACTATGCAGCAGCTCTGACAGTAAATGTTTCAACCCACAATTGTGGGTTCTCACAAGTAGATTAGGTTATTTCTCTCACCACAGCCCCCATGCCTTCAAGTCAGCAAGGTCTTTTTTATTGTCATGTGAAAGAGCAGACTCACACAATAACGCTAATTTCAGGTGTTATTTATAGAAACCATCATCTCCATCCCTTGCCTTTTCCTCGTGGCGGCCCACTGCAGCGAAGATTATATTTTAATTAGGCTGGAAGCGAAACAGCGAGGAGAGCTATTGACTCGAGCTGAAAAGTGCAGAGCCAGGAACATGAAATCCTCGTTAAAGACGTCCTCCGTGTATTGAGGAACGTCTTAGCAATTCGACAAGGCTTTTTTGAAAGGGAAGAAAAAACTAGTGCTTGCGCCCAAGTTTAATCATTTGAACATATCCATACGTACTCCATACAAACAGACACACACTTAATCTAGAGCCTGTCCTGCTTTAAATAAGTAACAAATGTTTACACAAAAACATAACCCACATTTTTTTGTTTATAAGACTAAATTTAACATTAAGCATTTTACGATGTAAAAATGTGACAATATATCGAATTGTTTAGGTCATTGTGAAATGATGTATGACTGTCACTATCAAAATGTGTGTTTATTTATATAACGTGTGAAATTTGAATACGGTCCCCTATCCACCATTGTTGCAATATTTAATGTTCAATATTTGCTTTTACATCTATGCATTTGGCAGATGCTTTGCATAAGCGTCTGACGGAGAATTTAAGGTATACATTTCATGAGTTATAATCTTTGTGCTGCCAATATGTGGCTTTACCAGTTGGGCTACATGAGTTTTCGATTAGCACACAGATTTAACCTCAAAAAGACAAAGGTGTTTGACCCATTGTCTGCTGCCAACAGCCGATGGTCATATGGGCTATAAACGATATGTTGGTCTGCATTCGGTTCCTGTTTAAAGGTCCTGTCTGTGAAATTTAGGGGCATCAAGTGGTGAGGTTGTGAATAGCAACCAACAGCTCACTCCACCCCCACTTAAAGAAGCACAATATTGGCTGTGCAGGACTAAGATATCGTCACATTTTCTCTTCTTTGCTGAAGGAGAAAAATATTTTGTCCATTTAGGGCTACTGTAAAATTCCATGTAAAGAGACCCGCGATAGAAATAGCTCATTCTAAGATAATGAAAACATAATGCTTCTTTATGTAAGGTCTTTATATACCTCTATACACAAAGATATGTACATTATATTGCATTTCTGTCAATAGATATTCAACTCAACTTTATTTATGTAGCGCTTTTTTAATTTTACATTCTTACAAAGCAGCTGTATATGAGACGTATTGACTATAAGCAATTAAAGTTATATACCTGTAAAAACAAGAAAAAGTTGAAAACACAGACTACAGACATTGTGTGTAAAGTGGAGCGTTTGTATGTGGGTATGTCTATCTTTTGTGTTTTAACCTTTTTCTTGTTTTTACAGGTATATAACTTTATTTGTGTTGCTTATAGTCAATACGTCTCATGTAAAGCTGCTTTGTAACATGAAAATTGTAAAGAGCGCTACATAAATAAAGTTGAGTTAATAATTCAATCTAAAGTGTGATTAGGAAGGTGAGTGGGTCCTGACACATGTTGACAAACCCCCATAGAGTTAAGAGTGTCTTTGAAAGCCATTCCTAAGGTATCTGTATTGTTATCCACATGGATGTTAAAGTCACCAACAAAAAGGACTCTATCTGCGGCCAGCACTTGTTCTGATAAGAACCCACCAAATTCTTTAATAAAATCTGTGTGGTGCCCTGGAGGCCTATATACAATAGGTAGAATAAATAAATACAAATGATCCTTAGTATTAGGTGTTGATATATGAAGTACCATGACTTCAAAAGAACTGTATTTAGAGTTGGACTTCTGGTAGATGCTAAAAGAGATATAGTAAAGTGCTGTGACACCTCCCCCTCTGCCTTTTAGACAAGGCTTGTGTTTATAATAATAATCTTGGGGGACAGATTCATTTAAAGTATTATAATCATCTGGTTTTAGCCATGTTTCTGTCAAACAGAGCATGTCTATTTTAAGATCTGTTATCACATCATTGACAAAAAGTCCTTTATTAGAGAGAGATCTAATATTTAGCAATCCAAGTCGTAACAGTTGATTGAATTAATGTATGAATGAATGAATGAGGCATTTATATAGCACTATATTGTGTATTGCTGTACAACCAAAGCACTTTACAATCATATGAGGGGGGTCTCTCCTCCCCCACCACCAGTTTATCTGTATTTTGTTCATGTTTAATTTATCTAATGTTTATTAAATAACTTTTAAGAGGTTTACGCATTATTTTATGTTTGCTAATCTGGGCGACAGACACAGTCTCTATTTTATGATGTTTGGGAGAAGGGATTATTACATAACCTAACTATTTTCCTGCATTTATCTTATATAAAACCCTCAGAGCTGACAGAGAAGGCTAAGCTTATCATATGACATGAGATGCAAGTAGCAATAATAGGAATAGAAGCCGTTTCTCACCGGGTAGAGTAATTCTGACTTGCGAAGGTTGCTCGATGAATTGTAGTATATACACTTAAAAAGAGAAACAGTTAGGACGCAAGACAAGCTAGAAGCAAGGATGATATTCCACAGCGTAAACAGAAAGCAAGCTAACACGCCAATGCTAGTGCTATGCTAATGACATTAAGTTAAATATAAATTTTGGTTTAGAATCTGAAGTTATAAATAAGTTAGCAACGACAGTGATACGTAACGATAATAAAAAACACTAATATCTTGACCAAGTGCAAGGATACAAACTAGCCGCCGGCAGCGATGAAAACAGGAACCAGAAGCCAACTAGAAACTACTCCTTCATCGTCCACAACTTGAAATGTTATTTAAAAATCTTTATCAAGTGTCTTTATAAAAGTCTTTGTAATGGCACTTGACCTGTGCTCAAAACGTCTTAACATCTGTTTGTAAAAAAAGAAATGACATAACTTACTGGTGATTGGTATGAAAAGAATGAAATCCGAGACCGCGTTACTGCCATTAAATTGAAGCATTTACGCCTGACCTTCAGCTAGAATTGTCATTGTCAGTCTGCTGTGAAGTATTTGTGTCTGAGCTAAGTCTTCGGCATTCAGGCTTTCATTTCAGGTGGAGAATTTCCAGGGACATTTTTTAGCACAGAAGCTGAAATGTTCTTAATGAGACATTAATTCAAAGGCCAAACAGGAATATTTATGAATATCGTTTTTTGGTAGAGATGCTCTAGATTTGTCTGAACAGAAATATCCACACTGTAAAAAAATAAGTAAAAAATAAGAAATTTTCAGTAAACCGTACATATCATAAAATATTTTTTCCGGTAAAATTATAAGATATAATGATATATGAAATTCTTTTCCGCATTTTTTATGTAAATTTGTTGTCTTTTTCTGTAATTACAGTATATAGTTTTTTGACCGTATTTCAAAAATAAACTTGTTAAAAAAATTCAATTTATTGCAGCTGGGGTGCCAGAAATAAAAAGTAAACTAACGGCTTTTCACTGTAAAATAAATGTTCGATGTTTTTCTTGTAAATGTGCTGTCTTATTTGTACAATTTATTTTTCAAAAAATACATTTTTTTTTCATCTGCACAAAATAACAGCAAACCTCTGTAAAATGACCTGTTTTTTAACAGTGCATACTGGTTTAGGTTGGTTTAAATCAGGTTTGATCTTAATCCAGGAGTTTACAAGTTTTTACACTCTGTAGGAAGTCAAGTTACAGATGACTTGTTGTATATAAAGTTGTCTCTGCTCATTTTGGTGGGTAGGAGAAAGAAAAATCATGCACTTCACCTTTAAACCAACACCCCACCAACATCCCATGTCAGGCAATAGCATCCGTAACATATCATATGCTGGGGAACAGCTACGCTTGGTATTATCAGTAATGAGAGGAGCAGCCAAGTCTCGTTCAATTTTACATGGCCCATTAAGCTAGATTTAGTGGAACAATGTTTTGAATAAATTCACCATTGAGAAGTCAGGGCTGTGACAAGATCTCTGGTGGGAACAAATGTGTTCCTGAAGGTTCCTGAAGAACAATTCATCAGCTCACAGTGATTAGACGAAACATGGTCTCCACCAATCATCACAAGCTTAAATAAAATGAAGAAAAGGCACTTGACATGGTTGATCCCATTGTTCCAGTTTTATTCTGTCTCAGACATGATGCTTAACATTCACTTATTATAACTGAGTGTATCCAAGGGTAACATTGGCTTTTTGACCTCACATTTTGTTTCACTTTGGTAAAGGCACAATAGAATTACAAACCATCTGATTCGGTTGACTTGTGATTTGCTGTTGCTCTTTGTCAGTCTCAGTCTGCTCTTCAGTAATGCACACAGTTTTTTTAAAGTATATTTTTATTTAAAAAAACAGTGTGCAAAAACTTGACACGAGAAAATTGAGTGTGAAAAACTTTGCTCAAATTTACACAGAAAATTAAGTAATCTCATTAAGAGAAGCGCCATAGAAATACTGCTGGACACACCAGTGGGCCCACGAAAGAAACGTCATAACCTGATGAAAGTCACTGATATGGGAATACTTCACAGAAGTCTCCATACAACTTTGTTTATTAATATATTTAACATTTATTGCTGGTAAAATAGAATGAGATATTTGGCCTTTTCAAAATCCCCTCTAAATAATCCATGAATCCATGAAAGCCTTTGAGGCCAATGTCAGCATGTCCATAGCTTTTCACCAGCACATCATAAAGTCCTGTTATGGTGCTTAGAGATTGAAGAGATTTGCTGAACATCACTATTGTTTGGTCTGCATTTGCTGTATTCTGATACAATGACTGAATCTGCATCAAACATCAGGGATAGGAAAATCAACGCATGCAAGAGTAGTCATGAGCTATAGTCTCATTTTCTCTTTCTACACCTCTACACCTCGCTTTAACTCATTGACTTCCACTTACCCTCAGCTTTTACAGAATCAGTTGGAAAGACATTTGACTAAACATATAATTTACAATCTCAAACTGCTTGTAGATGGAAGCACAGATCGGACAGATTTTTCTCAGAAGGTGCTTGCAAATGTAGAACCCAATTCTTACCCCAAATATTATTTCTTGAAGCCTACCTGTCCATGTTGTGATCGACACACCTTCACTTCAAAAGCCGTGAGCAGTGCCTCTGACACCACTGATCTAAATGGAGATTTGTGCATTTATGCCTTTGAGATTAGTTGACGGAAGCTTGCACTTTTCGATTGATCTGTTTTACCACAGCACGTATACAAGGAACTTCATCTTGGACCTGAGAATAGTCCTGAATTACGATTCGAGGTACACCGGATCGATGTGGCTGGATTTAGTAAAGCACTCTCTGGCATTTCTCTTCCATTCAAAAGAAATGACAATGCTAGAGCTCAGAGGTAAATAGTTGGTATTCAGCAAGAGGCTTACACACATTAATCTTCTGGTTAAACGTGGACAAAAGAAAGAAATCATAGAGTAGAATTAATCGTGCTCAAAGCTAAAGGAGCTTCAGATATTAGCTAATTAAATTTTGAATGAATGCACTGGAAGCTATGCCGGTCCCTGTGACCTTACTCTTCACAAACATGATGTTGGATAAAACAGACCTTGCTTTGCCTTTCAGACTGATAACCTTCCCTTGTTTTTCTTTGGAGGACTGCAGTGTCCTTATCTTTTAAAGTCCTGAATATTCTGCTTTAACTGAGTAAACCAAGACATGAGCCGCAGGCAATGCACTGGCCCAAATTTGTTGTTTCCTAAAAAACAAGTATTTGGGTTATAGTGAACAGAGTGGAAGAACGTTGAGTTATCCAAATGCCTTTAAGGCCTGGTCCACTTATACAGGGGTAGTTTGATAAACTGAGTGTTTCCTTCATTGTTTAAAAAAAATGCTTCCACACGAAAATGCAATGACACGCTATAAAGTGCTGTCAAAAGCATACAAAACCAACAGGTGCCGATATAACCCTAACCATAAAGCCGTGTTGGCCAATCAGAAGCCTGAAATCTGACATCAACCAAGGATATAGCGGCAAGCATTCCAACATCATACATCAAATCTACACGACATAACTGAAGTCGGAGTTTCTAAAAATCTTCACCCTGGCAGAAGTTTTAAAAAAAGTTTGGTTTCAGTGACCAAGTACTGCATTTGCGTTTGGACCAACGGCCAAACGTTTTGAAAATATCTGTGTTTGTGGGGACAGGGCCTAAAAATGTTGATTATTATTTTACTGAATTCCTCTCTCTGCTAAGAAATAATAATGGAAATCCATTATTTTCCATTCTTTATTATTATTATTAGTTATTTAAAAAAGTTATTTTAAATATTTGAAGCATGGCGCTATATTAAAGATGTTTTAACACCTATCTACAGTCCTCTCATCATCAGAGAGGGATTACCAGTAAAGGAAGGAAGTGCATTTTCCTATTTGTTTATTATGAGGGGACTACATGAATAATAGAAAAAAAAGCAAATTTAAATAAACCTCCATTTACATTTTCATTAACATCTGGTCATTTAACAGACGCTTTTATCCAAAACAACTTACAACTGAGGTTAACAATGGCAGCAATTGGCACAACATAAGGACAACAAAAAGCATAAGTGCAGTAAAACTTGTCTCGTATAGCCTACCACAGTATACAGAGCTAAGTTATTTTTTTATGGATAGAAAGAGTAGAAAAGAGATGAGAGTCAGAACTAATTGGACAGGTGCTGACGGAAGAGATGTGCTTTCAGCCGATTCTTAAAGATGGCTACAGAATCTGCTGATCTTGTAGCAGCGGGTACGTGAGAAGGATTTTTTACCTTTTTGGGATGGCACTACAAGACATCGTTCAATTGCAGAGCTTTGAGATCTGGCGAGCACATAGGTCTGTATTAGCGAGTGAAGATATTGAGGTGCTGAACCAGTGGTCTTGTAGGCGGAGATTTGAATTTGATGCAAGCGACTATTGGGAGCCAATTTAACTCAATGAAGAGAGGAGTGACGTGTGCTCTCTTCGGTCCATTGAAGACCACTCTTGCCGTTGCATTCTGGATCATCTGTTGAGGTTTGGTTGAGCAATCTGGAAGTCCATCCAGTAGTGCATTGGTAAAGTCCAGTCTGGACAAGACAAGAGCAGGGTTTTTTTTGCAGGGTTCAGCTCAAGGTGGTGGTCCTTCATCCTGAGCGAAATGTCACTCTGTTATATACATTACATGTTTTTTACTAAAAGTTCTAAATGGCCCTTCACTTAAATATGTAGTAGCCAAAGAGTGAAAAGGTTCACTTGTTTTGATTGTGGAAGCCACAAGTGTTGCGTTTATATCGTGTAGAAAGTTTCAAAGATACTTAAATGTAAAATCCAATCAACTGTAATAATCAACATTACTATGTCAAGGGGAATAATATAGTTTTTTGACATAATCATACAGCCCTACCATTATGTATTTTAAAATTACACTTAAACTTATTGATTCATAAAAAGAAAACTACTAAAAAGGAACAAATGTGTGTGTTTTCCCTGTATTTCTGGAGGATCTTGGGAGATTTAACGTCTCGGATCTAAAATGTAGGAACCCCTGCATTAACATGAAACCAACAATGAGCCATACAGTTGCCAGCATTTAATAATCTTGTTTATTTACGTTAATGCCAAAAACAATTGTTCATGTTAGTTCTTGGTGCATGTTCAATGTTTTAAAAAAATATAGGTAAATACTGAAAATGAAGACTACCAAATGCAATCTAATCTGTAATCTAATGCTTAACTTGTCATGAAAGTCTCGGAAGAGAGACAGACACAAGGCAGGAGAACCCAAGTGCAGGCAGGCACGGTGTTACAGGGGTTGAACAGATTTATTAGACAAATAAATACAAAACAAAGACCCACGATGGGGTAAAACAAGACTGTAAAACAAACAACAAAAACCAGAACTGACTGACACTAGACTAAACAACACTTAATAAAAACTAAACTTAAACACTTACTAAGACTGGGGTGAAACAGGAACTAGACAGGCGAGGTAAATGTGCAGGATTCAGGAGCATACAAACAACAATGAACCGGCACAAGACAAAGAAACATGAGGACTCTTATAGGGAGAGATAACAAGATGGAGCAGGTGCAAGGGATAAACAATCAAGGAAAGCTAACGAGGAAACGAGGTGTAGGGAACAATGACGAGACACGAGAAAGAACTATGTCTTTCCCACATAAAACCATAGGTTATGCCATGACTCCACTTAAATAACACGAATAAACATGACATGATAGTGGAATCATGACATTAACTAATGTTAACAAATGCAATGTAGTAAAGTGTTCAAAATACATGAGTATTCTATTGCAATTCCATCCATAAAGCATATGACAGATCTATTAGTTTGAAATGCACTTTAAAATTATTTTCATAATAATGAGATGAAACGTCTTATTATGGCTTAAATAGTATCAGAATAATGAGATGGGTTCATAGTTTTGTAAGGTCTAGTTAACTGAGGTTGTGCAGGGCAAATAGGGCACCCCTCTGTTACACATCGTTGTAATTACTTTATACCGTACTTAATACTTAACATAACATTATTTTCACGTCAAATTCTTAAATGTAAATCTAAGAGACTGTTAAAAGCTGCTCAAAGGGCCATGAATCATTGAATAATATATCTGCAATGTATCATATCAATTTAGCATTTAAATTTTACCAGAGATTTCGATGTCAGACATGAAATAACTTACATAAAAACGCGGTTTGAAAAAGCATGAGCAGTTTGTCCCTTCGCGTGTCCCATAGTTCGGTTGTTTTAACTTTGTTGATTAGTTAGCAGAATTATTTTATTTAGCCTACATGGATGGATTTTACAGTGTTTGCATATTATTTACAAGAACTCCTTATGGTCACAGAACAGGAAATAGTAGAAATAAACTCAATATTACCTGTTTTTTTTTCAGAGTTGTCTGCAGAACACAACACTTTTCATAACACATTTTTTGGTAAAAGCGAAGAAAGTGTAACAAAAAAAACAGCTAGTAGACTGTACTGCATCTACCTGTTAATGAAGGAAGAAAATATGAAGACCGGACATTTTGGAACTTCAATTGAATACGCCTGGTTTATCGGAAATAGATTATACCACAATAGCTGTCCAGTGTGGAAAAAAAACTTCTAATGGCACAGCCGTCCTTGCAAATAATTGTACTGAAAACCAAGGTAAAACAACAAAAAATATAAAAAGATGTCAACTTCAAAGACATGACTCGGAAAACAAAGTGAAATGTACACTTCTGCCACTGCATTTTTAGTTTATTTTCTACTACAATATGTTTCTTACATAAAAGTGTGTATTTGACATTTCTATGCGCATTATGCTTCCAAAGTAGAGTGAATGGACTGTGGGTGGTCAGTGGGCATGCTGTCTGATGCTTAAACTAGGTGTAGCTGGTGTAGGTGTAGACTCTTACATAACAGCAATAGTGGACAAGTGCATGAGAAAGAAAATGTGCATCTATTTTCTGCTAAACAACTGTTAAAAATGTGAAAACTAAAAAGATGAATGCAAATAAGCTCTGTTATTTCCCCTGAAAACACATTAAATGTCATATTGCCAAAGCTGTGAACTTTTGCCGCTCTTACATTAGCGGGTCAAGGCATATTAGATCAGTCTATCGCACGCGCCAAGATGAGTTATTACTGCAGAGGGGGCCGAGAGGACATTTTCAGACATCTGAAAGATTAGTCTGGCAAAGGCACTTAAAAAGTATTCCATGCACTGAAGTTTGCATGGGGAATAATATGAGCAGATTAGTGGTGGTAAGCGATGTGGAATGATCTGTAAACATCTTATGAATAACAAATCAACGCATTACACGTCTGTGTGTGTATCATTTAATGTATGCCATCAGAAATGTGATATTTATTTATTATTATTTAGAGAAATCCAACAAATGGTTAAACTTCCTAATTCATGAAATATTTTCCTCGGGCTTGTGTATCAAGAAGTGCATGAAGAATCCTGTGGACTGCTGTAGAGGCCCTGCTGCATTCCTCATGGCATTCTAATAACATTCGCTCTATGCAATTTATGAACCGCCATAGAGAAAATCCCCCCGGTGCACTAGCTAAGTGTGGAGTCATGCAGAGACTCTCATAAGCAGCTGGAACTGAAGCCTCTTACATACTGTTTCGTTTCTTGGTGTATAGCCTCTATACTCGGTTCTAGAGGTCTTAGAGGTCTCTTCTTAACTGCAGTTCAGGCAAAGATGCTCTCAAAGGACGTTGATGGCATATGATCAATACATGATGACATAATTCCTTTTGCAGTGTTAGTAGAAGGGAATGAAAGGAAATATAGGGTGTATAAAACGAACAATTCTTACAGAAGACAACAAGGTGGATTTGAGGATTTTCAGGCCCAGATTAACAGTTTGGATTTTAGTTGAAACCAAACGCGGTGATCGATTCCTGACTCAAATGAGTGAAAAACAGAGGGAGAGGAATATGGGATTCATTATAAGACATATGAGCTGTATTTTTACAAAAACAGATCACTCCTAATAAACAGAGCTGTGATGGGAAATTCTAGTTTCAATTGACAAGTATCTGCTGTAGTGGCTAAAAGTGATGTCAAACCTCAGACAATTTTGACAAATTCACATATATTATTAAAAATGCATAACAAAACTAGCATGCATGTTGCATTGGTGTGTTTGGAGTATAAACTGAAGCTCAGTTTTGAGAAGTATTTGAGGTTTTAAGACCCACCAGAACGACTGCTAGTCAAGAGATGAGAACTGATAATAACATGCTTTATTTTCTGTTTGTATTTCGTTTAATAAAACTACTGTACACAAATAAACTGTAATCGTACACATTTCACATACGCTGAATAAGAAAAGCTGTTATTTTACAGTATGTTACTGTTATAGTTCTTTCACATATTTTTTTAAATACTGTAAGAAAAACATCAAATTACAGAAAAAGACTGCAAATTTATATGAAAAACATGAAAACCACATTTTAATAACATTACTATGCTGTTTTTATACAGTTATTTTGCTGTATTTTACTGGTGGCCAAGCTGCTGGAAAATTACAGTCTTTACTGTATTTTTTTACAGTTTATGCTGTAGTTTTTGTCTAATAAATACCTTGAAAGGTCATCTGTGCCAAAAATGTCATATTTTGATGATTTAATCAAACCTGGCAATAAAACTAAAAGTTGTACAAATGACCTTTAATTTACTATTGTGTTTCTGTCGTTCAAGTGGTTGAACATTCTGGAAGCAGTGCAACCAGCAATTGTTCGATTCTTTAAGAAAAAACACATACTGATAAATGCACAGTTTAGAAGTACCTTGTCCAACATCAGGGTACAGGTACCCGGTCTGGCCCTGCTCCAAGTATTTGTGTGAGTAGGTGCTTCTAAACCAGACATATTGGGTCCTCTCTAAAACATTAAACCTGGTGTAATACGTTAGGTCGTATTTTGTTAGTTGTCAAATGTGGGATACATTTCTCACAAAGATGACTGTCTGAAAATAAAAATAAAGAGAAATAACCTGAGAATCTTGAATCTGAGGGACACTTTATTTCAACTGTCTCAAAAAACGATAATAATCATTTGTGACTCTGGACTACAAATCCAGTATATTTGTGTCAAAACCTAAAAACACATTGTAGGGGGCAAAATTATGGAATTTTCTTTTATGCCAAATATCATAAGGATATTAAGTAAAGATCATGTTCCATCAATATATTTTGTAAATTTCCTTCCATAAATATATAAAAACTTTATTTTTGTGAGTGGAGGCAGCAAAATCTCAAACATAAATGGTCTGAAACACGCCTACACACTTCACTTGCTGCTGCCTGAGAATTACCAAGTCTGGTATTTATGAAAAGCTTAGAATTTCAGCTTTCGGTTTCATCGACTCTCCACAACGTCATTACAGTGGTAAGCCAATAGAGACAAAACAAACCTGTTTCTTCTTAGCAACGGCCTGATACAGCGCCTCCGATGTACAACTTTTTCAATACTTTGAATGCACCCTCAGATTCCAGATTTTCAAAAAGTTGTATCTTGATATTGCTCTATCCTAACAAACCATACATCAATGGAAAGCTTATTTATTCAGATAGTGGTTAAATCTCATTTAAAAAATTGGCCCATAAGACTGGTTTTGTAGTCCAGGGTCACTTGTAAGCCCTACTATTTACCTAATCTAATGTGTTTTTCTTTTACTTCAGCTGCATTATTTTTGTTTATTTTGTCTAGTAGTTTTACACAATATTTTTGAAAAGGACATTATGAAAAAATATGGATTTGAACTTGTCACCCACAGTGGGCTCTATAATCGCTAGGCTAATTTTGCATTTCATCACTTGAAACTGGGCTGGGTGCTGTGATCAGAGAGTTCTGGAACATTATCATGTCCTTTTTGTCCTTATTTTCTTTAAGCTATGTTTTTTTTAAGTACAGTATGACCTACTTCAGTGTCAAGTCAGACTCATAGTTATTTTTTCCAGCAGCACTTTGGGATTTCTTGTGTCTTCCAATTAAACACACAACGTTGTCACAATGTAGCTAACGTTTTCCATGGTGTAACAACGTGGTCAAATGGTTGATGTTTCTAAGTTATGTGTTGAAGTTTTCACAACGCTTTGACAATGTTATCTTTTAACCTGCCTTCAGTTGTGTGTGTGTTGTATGGACAACCAGCAAACAACTTATAGCCCAGCGTTTAGGTTTGTCCCTTTTTAACCCAACTATCCTTTAGAAATAACACAGCATTTAAGAGTGTTTCTTGCAATTAGGGAATTTTTGTATGGCCATTTTCACAGTAGTGAGCATACTCGTCAATATGTTTATCCCTCAATCATTTCAACACAGTTTAAAGCCGTGTCTACACCTGATGCGACAAGAGACAATAGAATGCAATAGAACACATTTTAATATTACATTTTGTCCACACCGGACATGGTGCGGTGCGTCAATCCCATTAGAACAAGCAGTTTGTCACGTAACCATGGTGATAGATGCAACCATGACTATGTCAATGATTTCAGATCAACACGATGCATCCAAATTCAGAAGTGAAATTATGGATTTAAAAATTATGTTAATAACATTCCCAGATATTCTTTTTTCAGCAAAAACATTTTAACATACTGAAAGCATAATACATGTTTTTAAATTGTTAAAGAGTTGTTAAAGATAAGTTTTGTTAAAGATTATCATCGCAACATATTGCAAAATCATATTCTGAGAAAAATTTCCAATTATGACTTTGCTGGAATGTTTATGTGACATTGTAAAAACGTCCCTTCATACAATTTCATTTAAATGTATTTTATTTTGGGGAAGCTCAAAATAATATTACTTGAGTAAATTGTTGTTTGCAGAAAACCAGAGCAGTACAAGACAAATGTGAAGACAATTTAACACATTCATTTTAAGATATATGCAAAACATATCTCGCTCTTCCTTCTGCAGGCTGTGAGCCTGTGATGTGATGTTTTGCATTATGACAGAGCTGTTATTACACTAAATGCTAGTGTTCTGTCACAGTAAACAGTGGCAGCGTGGCACCCTGCTCATTCTCTGACAGTGCTCTCTCAACACTGGGCTGTAATTACCGCTCTAGATTGAGTGCAGTGCTTTCCTCACAGTCATTGGTCTATGTCATTCTTACCATCTCATTATAGATGTGATGATTGTTGAACAGTGACATATTAAGATTTTTGTCTAAAGTTGTGTGTGAATGTGTGTGTACAAGAAAACAATAGAGACGGAGAAAAATTTGGCATGCTACAATTTTATAACAATTAAAAAGAGTCATGAATAAATGTGAAAATAAGTTTATATATTTGTTGTTATGGGTAGTAAGGATAGGAGTCAGATGCAGGGTCAAAATATTTATTCCAACGATAACAGGTCAAACACATCTAAATTTGAATATCCTCGTGACAATGCGGAACATGGAAGGTAATCCGATCGAATCGGTTGCGAAGAGTGAGTCGGATCCTCCGTGAGAGTGAGAGTGCCTCTAGTAAGGGGATGAACAACGGTTCCTGCAGCGAGGAGATGGGGATCGGTAACCTCAGGGCGCAGAGGGAAATTCCTCCATACAGCCAGTCAGAAGGAGAACCGAACTCACCAGGTCAGCACTGGTCTGAGGGAACAGAGGGACACCAAGCAGGGTGCAAAGAGCTCTGGACCCTGGACAAACAAGAATAGTTTGACAAGTTTGACAGTTGACAAGAATAGACTAGGACTTAGTAGCATGACTAGAAGTTCACGAATAGAAGTCAACAGGATAGTAAACTAATGGACTGACAAGGAACAAGAGAACACATGTGATTAAATAAGAAGATAATAGAGAGCGGGAGTGGAAACCAGTGTGATGTGATTAGCGGGATTGAATTCAGGTGCACAACGATGAGGGTAACGAGGAGGGCGGGGTATACACACGAACTCCAAGCACATGGAGAGTTGTCAAACTACCCTCCATGTGGTCGACAAACATTAACACGTGAAAGACAACACAAAAAAAACAGGTGATCAGACCCGGGACCTGACAGTACCCCCCAAGCAGTGCTCCAAAGCGCAATAGGAGGGGGCTCACCTTGTCCCCGATTGAAGTCCGCGATCAGAGCCTGGTCCAGGATGTCCCACGACGGCTCTCCTCAGCACCATAGCCCTCCCAGTCCATCAAGTACTGAACATCTCTGCCATGGCGTCGTTTGTCTAGTAACCTCCTTACTGTGTAGGTGGGAGAGCCATCCACTAGACGAGGGGGAGCAGGACGATTGCTGGCAGGACAAAGTGGTGAGAAGACCACAGGTTTAACCCCATAAACATGAAAAACAGGTTGGACCCTACAAAGAGTAGGGGGAAGTTTGAGTCTGACAGCCATCGGATTAACCACCTTGAAATGCGGAATGGACCAATGAACCTGGGCGCCAGCTTGCGAGAAGGTTCCCGGAGAGGCAGGTCCTTGGTAGACAACCATACCTGCTGACCACACACATAGGTAGGAGGAGAGGACCAGTGGTGACCAGCTGCTGCTTTGGTCCGTACTCCGGTCTGGGCCAAGACCCCTCTGGCCTTCTCCCAGGTGCGTCGGCATCGCTGGATGAAGGCCAGAGCAGACGGAACTGCAGCGTCGGGTTCCTGAGATGGAAACAAGGGAGGATTATAACCCAGAGAACATTCAAAAGGAGACATGCCTGAAGCCGATGACTGGAGGGAGTTGTGGGCATACTCTACCCACGAGAGCTGAGAGCACCAGGAACTCGGGTAATTGGATGTCAGACAGCGGAGCATTCTTCCAAGATCCTGTTTGGCCTGCTTGCATTGCACGTTGGTCTGAGGGTGGAAACCAGAAGACAGACTCGCTGAGGCCCCGACCTAATTGTACTCACCCGATCCGGCACGATCTGAGGAATTCGTGGACACCGAGATCATGATTTTCAGACAAACTTTTCAAAAGTTAGAGGCAAAAATGTTCTGTAATGGGCAGAGTTTTAGTGTAACGCATGGAATATGATGAGTGTGACGAGGGCTACCGTAGACTAACTTTGGGGAAGAATAATAATATTGAGAAAAGAACCCCTAAATATTCATTGTCTTAGGATCTTTAAATAGTGAACTCTTTCAGAAGTTTATTAACAGTGCACTCCACCGCATAAAGTGAAAACATGCTTGAAAAAACTCATTAAAGGTGATGAAGCATTATGCCATAAAGAATGGAAAATCTAGTCAATGTCAAGGAAAGAGTTAAATTGCAAAAATTAAACCCTGTCTACATCGGACGTGAGTGGCGCAACGCATCCATTGACAAAAAATAAAAAAAATTATTGGGTTCTATTGTCTTATAAGGTCAAACAGCTTTACATCATATCTAGGGGCATGTAAATGTCCAAACAGTAACAGACCAGTGTGCATTCCCACATGTTTACAACAACATTTATGCTTTGGACCTTGCATACATTCATGAATTCAGAGTTCAGTGGATCTTGATGAAGAGGTTCATTTTCACAGATGTAAACATGACAGTTTCTTTGGTCAGCTGACTGATCAGATGAGAGGACTATATGGGTTGGGGAAGAATAATAATACTGACAAGAACAATAGAGGCCAAAGCACCTACAGGGCATGGCCCCTAATCATGTTTTTTTACTTCTCTTCTGCCTTTAATACAGTACTATCAAACCTGTTCTCTTGAGAGATGAACTGGATTACAAGGGGTGGACATCTTTCTGCTAGGATACTAGATTACCAAAGAGATGATGGTAGATTTCCGTAGGAAAAAGATCTTTCACTACCTTTAGTGAATATCAAGGGAAAGGACATTGAGGGTCTTATAAATATCTGGGTGTTCATTTGAATAATAAACTTGTTTGGACAGATAATACGGATGCAATTTATAAGAAGGGGCAGAGCACTCTCTTCATGTTGAGGAGAATGGGGTCTTTTGGAGTACAGGGAGTGCTATTGAAGACCTTTTTTGAATCTGTGGTGACCTTAGTTATATTTTATGGAGTGGTTTGCTGGTGTGGCAGCATTTCTACTGCAGATAGGAAGAGATTGGACAAATTGATCAGAAAGGCCATCTCAGTCATGGAGATGTCTCTGGACACAGTACATGAGGTGGGAAAAAGGAGAATGGTTGTCAAGCTATCAATCCTTGATGAAGAAAGACTACCATCCAGTCAAAGAAACAGTCTTATCCCTGAGAAGCTCCTTGAGTAACAGATTGTTACATCGCAAATTCTGACCGAATGTCTTCTCCCAACTGCAGTTAGACCCTACAATCAGAGCTGCCCTCAGTAAATCCTAGCGCTACTTTGTTATTTGCTTGATAGAGATATTACTATTATCATTATTGTTTCTATTGCTGCTGTAGCACTGAAATTTCCTTAATGTGGGACAAATAAAGGATTATCTATCTATCTATTAAGAATCGGTTGAAATAACATCTTTTTCGTCATCTCCTGATGGATCAGTTCTGATTTCTATTTCTTTTCTACTCTTTCCAAATATATAATAAAAACTTAGCTCTGTATACTGTGGTAGGCTATATGAGACCAGTTGTACTGCACTTTTGCTTTTATGTTGTCCTTATGTTGTTCCAATTGCTTCCATTGTTTACCTCATTTGTAAGTCACTTTCGATAAAAACGTCTGCTAAATGACTAAATGTAAATGTTAATAAAAAATAAAGCTTCATTATGTAAAGTCTTTATACAATTCTGAACTCATACTTATGTTTATTATATTGCTTGTCTGTCAGTAGATCCTCCAAAAAAATACATATTGGACGTTTAAGTGTTTGTTCCTTTTCAAAAAGTTAGCATTTTACAATCCGATCTCAGCATGGACTACACAATTAAAGAACACCTAATGTAGGTCAGTCTTCCTAGCTCAATGACCCTGTCCTGAATTTGAGAATGATGCTCATCTAATTAGGACAAAGAAAGGTCTATTTTTCCCTCAATCTATGCTTCACCAATTTAACAGCTAAAACAAAGTTTTTGTTAGGTTACATTTTCCCCAAGGGTTCCTAGAGGTGGGAAACATAAAGTGATTTCTGAAGCTATTATTAATCCAGAGTTCATACAAAAACCATTAGCAATTTCATTTCATTAACGTAAAGCTAATTTTATTACATCAGTGTGTGAAGAAAAAGCATATTTAACTAATTGTCTTTATTGCTTGAAGGGATTATCAGGCTTTGGTTAGATAATACTTTAAAACTGTCTTGAGCCACCCTTCTTGCACAAACAATCACTCATAACTCAAGGTGGATTTCATGGATTGTTTAGCCTGGTTTATATTGTAGTAAAACTGTCTTGATGCTGGAAAGCTTCTGAAATGTATCACGGTCTATATGTACAAGGTCTTATGTTTTCCTGGTCAAAAACTGGCCACAGGAAGACATGTTTGATCAGCAAGCCAGAGTTTTTTTGTTTTAAAGTGTTAATGCCTGTTTTTAATTCAATTTTATATGCAAAAAAATAACAAATCTTGCAATTTCCAGTCTTTTAATAAACATGATGTGGTACTTATTGACATCAAGGTTGAACAATGTCATAGCCAGTACAGAAGTAGAAAGCTCTTTTGTAAAGCGCTGTTGAGTGTGACTTGAATAAACATTGGTTGGCCTGAGTATTTTTTATAAACCTGATAATATCTGAGAGCGTGTCAGACTCTTTTGACGAGCCCATTATTCCTACGTCCAAATCTTTCTTCTCATCGGGGGAGATTTATGGTAATTTTATACTGCGATAAATTACCAGATATTAGAAATGTGTCCCATCTTTTGTCAAATCACATCACTTTTCATCATAGCAGACGTTTTGCACAATAGACAAAGATTTTGTGGTATTTTATACGTCAGATGTAAGCTTTTGTGTTTGGTGTAAGTCATTACTGCCATTCACTTGACCAAAATGAATTTGTTTGGCTCTTCAGGGCTGAAAAGAGTCCCACATTTGCATAGAATCATAAGGATCTGGGTGACATGCTGAAAACTAGTGAAGACTGTGGCTTAGGGGTTGGCACATACAACTTTAATTATAGATTTATGATGCTTTTGTCCTTTCTGGACCTCAATCTCTGCTCACATCCATTGAGCCCTACTGTCCTTATTTACTTGTATTGTAAGGAAAAGAGATGTTCAGCCTAACTCTCTGTTTGAGCTTTAATTTTGTACAAAATGGCATTGACAAAATTTACATTTTATAACTAATGCTACTGTACAAAAAAATACTGTGAATGTGCAGTATGTGTGTATTGTGTTGAGTTACTGTTTAGCTTGGGCAGAGAGGTGACTGCGCTCTTCCTCGTCCTCGCCCGCCACACCACCTCTCTGATTTATGCTTCTCCCCCCTCCACCCCTCTCTGCACCGCTACACGCGCAGCATGCACAATGAACTCTACATCCTGTAAATCTAAGGCGCATCCACTTACCTCACAGATCCATGGCCGACCCGCAGCCCTCTCCGCCCGGATGCTTTATTACGGCCCGCGAGCAACCTCGACAACCCTCTCCTCTGCCTTTAATTTATTTAGGCCTCTAGCTTTTCATCGCCTCTGCATCTCCCTCTTCCTGTCGCCTAACAACTGTTGTTTAGCCCTCTGCTGTCACTTTTGGCCTCGCTCCACGGTATGTGCTCTCTGGTGATTAAAGCCTTCCTCAGAGACATTGTGAGCTGGACCAGAGCAAACTGTGTGTGGGTGGAGATGAATCTTTAAAGGTCCTCACCACCTGCTGGATGCTTGAGAGACTTCTCATCTGATGTAAACTTGATCAGAGCAGGAGCAGGACATCAACACGGTGTCTCCGCATTCTGACTTGCTTACAATGTTAAACGTGCTGTCTTCTCATGCTTAACATGGTCAACTTGTCAAAAAATTAGTTGGACGTATTACATAGTATTTCTGTTCTTGACACCCCCGTAATTCTCCCGGAAAAGCAATGAGATATTTCTATCTACGGTCCCCTTACATGGAATTCACCATTTTGTTCCTACCGTTGACAGTAGCGAACCCTCAAGGCCCTCTAGGCCCACTGTGATGACCTAAACTATCATAAAATTACATTAAAAAAACTTGAATATACAATTTTCAATAAAAGTCGTCCGATTTTCCCTATAAGACATGTATATTTGACTTCCTGGATCCATGCGGACACTTTCCACTTGAGATTTCCAAGTCTCACGAGAGTAATTCAAGATCACGGAGCAGTCACAGTTCTGCGATGTCATAGGCTGTCGGTTGGGGCGCCTTCTAGTATTATACCAACAGTAATTTAAATCAATGGGAGAGATTCATTTTGACAGTAAAACTGACCAATCATATAATTTTCCATGGGCGCGGTTTTTTTGTTGCTGCCATTTTTCCACAATCTGGGGGGTTGTTCACCAACAGTCTCGTAAAGCGGAAGAACACACAATGTTGGTTCGCCAACCACCCAAAAACTGCAAAAGAAGAAGAAATGCAGAAAACGTCATTCAAAACAGCATGTCGATGAACTTTGTTATTAAGTCTCGATAAAAAAAGAGAAAAGCTGACGTTGTTCAAAACAACAGGAGGAAGAATTTCTTATCAAGTAATGTATACATCAAATTGTAAGTTATTTATGATTTATAAGGCCTCGATTCATTCTGGTTGCTGATGCGCACATTTGTTGCTTAATGCGGCGTAAACACACGGGGTTTCTGCCATTCTAATATTAATCTTGAGTACCTATAGAGTAGTATTGCATACTTCGTATCCTCGAAGAGTCTTTAGTTTGCTCCATATATCAGTTTCAAACGATCTCCAAATCCAGCGTTATATCCACCATTTATATAACATCACCCAAATGCAGTAAACAAACAAACACCTGAACTTGGCGAATATATGCTCTCTCTCTCTCTCCTGCACACAAGTGAAAGTGACGTCTGCGCATGCTCCTTCTCCTGCTCTCCTGTGGGCGTGCCACATGCTTTTCCAGGAGAATTGTCCAGTGAGGGACTAGGAAAAGTTGTTACGAAACAGTTTTATATGTTCGAAAAAATCTTTCCGAAAGCAGTTAGATCGCTGGGGGAGTGTATCGAGCACAGAAATACTACGTAATATGCCCAACTCATTTTTTGACAAGTTGGCCATGTTAAGCATGAGAAGACGGATTTCATGACACAGCGTTGCTCACACTTTAAACGTTATCGTTATTTGAGACGAGTGATTTTGACTATGGTAGCAAAATTAGCAAAATTATTTCCTATTATTCTGCATAACAGTGACATTTTATTGATTTTGATCAATTGAAAAGCACATACACGCGACTCACCGTCACCGATCATAATGCACATGTGTAATAATGATTTGTTTTTGTATTGCGCGTTATATTGCTGATGACTGTCTTGTTGTGTTCGGCTTGTTGCGTTTCAAGTCTGGAGTAGCATTATAAATGTATCTTTTGGTAAGTGTGATGGTACAATGATGTATTTTCACTTCTATAGGAAAGTTCAGTTAGGTGGAATACCTTACTGTACTGTGGTAAGTGTGTGTGTTGGGGTGGTTTGGGCGGAGGTGGTGCGCTTGCGCAGTGGGGGCCTAGACTCAAAAGTCATGGTTCACTACTGATTGTAGCCCTAAATGGACAAACTGCTCTGTAAATATGTTATCTCCTTCCCTAATGAAGCAAAATGTGACAATATCTTAGTCCTGTGTAAGCCACAACAGTGCCTCAAAAGGGAGGGATGGAATAAATTCCATTCCATTCCATTTTCTACCGCTTATCCGAACTACCTCGGGTCACGGGGGACCCGATGACTCTCAGGAGTCATCGGGCATCAAGGCAGGATACACCCTGGATGGAGTGCCAACCCATCGCAGGGCACACACACACTCAATCATTCACTCACGCACTCACGCACTCACACCCTACGGACAATTTTTTTTCCAGAGATGCCAATCAACCTACCATGCATGTCTTTGGACCAGGGGAGGAAACCCCCGAGGCACGGGGAGAACATGCAAACTCCACACACACAGGTCGGAAGCAGGAATCGAGCCCCCAACCCTGGAGGTGTGAGGCGAACGTGCTAACCACTAAGCCACCAAGCCACCGTGCCCCCCCGGATGGAATAAATATTTAGATATATTTATCTTATTCAAAGCTGTACTGTGTTTCGGAGCGTTGCTTGCTATAACCTCATGAACTCACATCGTAGACAGAAAGTTCTAGTTGAGGGTATTGAGGAGATTTTAAGGGATTATGCTTTTATGTAAACTCATCATGAGTTGCCCTTCACATATTTACGAAAGCAGCCAGCTGGATACGGAGAGGAAAGTAAATCTAAATCATTCATCATGCTGCTGCATTCAGCCTCATTTAAGGGACACTTGGAAACGCAACTGCATAAACACTGAAGAAGCTTCAGATTCCCTTTCCTTAAATCAAGTGAATGAGCCAGTCAAAAAACATGCATCTGACACCCTTAAAAATATCAGGGGAGCTTGTGAGAGAACAGTTAATCTCACCAAACCCTCACCAAATCTCGGCGAACATCTCGCTTCGGTCAAGTGGGAGCTGAAGAGATTTGCTCTGTGTCATTTTGTGGGACTGTTAAAGGAAAATGCTGTGGCTTGATAGATAAAGCTCTTGTTATGTCTGACCATTTGCAAGTTACTTGTTTGCTACAATTGATAGACATACGGAGGAATTGAGGGGAGAAAATGGTAATGGGATCAGAAAATTACACAAATTGGATGGAGACCAGACTCCCTAGGATCTAATCCAAGACCATTTGAACTATGTTTTAATATATAGCCATTCAGAGCACATCTGAAACTGAAATCCAATCCAAGGCTTCAAGTTTTGAGACCCAAACCAAGACACAGCGCAATAAGACCCAGATCAAAACAGCAGCTCTGCAATCTAATTCCCTCTGTTGGTTTCTACAGGTGTCAGTTGAAGGTGAGGGCCGGCAGGTTTGATTGGTATGAAGTGCAGTCAGTGATGAAACTCCAACCGGCCAAGCTGGTGTGTTAAAATCTCTTCTTCCAGCTCACACTGTGTACTCTTTTAAACATCTGTACCTCTAGGTCATGGCACCACTGAGGAATAAAATGTACTCCATCGGTCTGTGGAGATCCATTAGATGAGGAGGACTGCAGAAAGCCAATTTACAATAGATCCAATGTGGCTTAAAAACAGCTCACATTGAGTTTGATCATGAATTTTCATTCTTCTCTTAAAGAGTAAATATTTTGCGATTTTTAAGGTCCTACTTTGGTTTATGGAGTGTCCAACAACAAGTTACAAACAAGGTGTAAAAATACTTCCATTTTCTAACAGTTATTATTATCTTATTTCTTGACAGACTCTCAAATGATTCGTTCTGCGATTCATCTGCTTCATCCCCTACTTTCTGTCAACATACTCTGATCTAATTGGTCAGATAGTCTAGTCTGCTGTGATTGGTCTACCGCGTACAGCATCGCAGATTCGTAAATGGAACATAGGAGGGTAATCACAGAGTGACACAAATCTGATGCGGAACTGAAATTACAAAGACAGACGACTTGTTCGATTGATTCATTTTCCCAAGCTAATATCTTTTTTATTTGTTCACTTTCAGATTTACAACTTACATTCACACACAGCAACATTACGCATTTGCGTGATATGTCAATCTAAGGACATTGTAATAGTTCATATTTAAAAAATGGATGCTGGAGTTAAAAATAGTGAAGATTTTAATGATGCTTTGTTTCATTATCAGAGATCTTGTTTCTTACCTTTGTTGACAAAAGACACAAGCGTGAACTTCAATGTGGATTTCCTGTCACAACCTGACAAAAGTATGACTTGCATGTGTAGAATGAACACAATATTGATAATCATGGGTTTAACTTCACAGTTATTGTTAAAACCGGTATATGAATCCCTGCAGGTGGTGATTCTACAAAATCTGCTTTAAAAAAATACTTTTTCTAGCTTCGTAACCCCATTTCCCAGAGATTGAAACGACTGTGATTATGTAACCGTGAGTGGATTTGTGCTAAAAACAGGGGTCAGTCTGTTCCTATCATCTGTCTCTTCAGTCTTCCCAATGGCTTAGCACAGCGATGCCTGTTCTACGTCTCAAAATAACTTCTCGTCTTATCTCTGTGGCCGACCGCTGGGTTGTTTGTGGCTGTGTGCCTTTTTGACCTGCAAATACACAGAATTTTTATAATCTCTCTTGAGATAATAAGCGTTTTAATATACTGCTCTGAGCCGTGTGCGCATGCACATGCTTAACTGTTAATAACTTGTGGGTTTTTAAGATACCGCTGATATGAAAGGTAGGAGGGCTTATTAGTATAAAATTGTTCTTGTCATTTACTTTTAACTCTTTGCTGATTTCTAACAAAAGCCATATCACTTGCCTATGCAAGAACAGCCTGTCAAAGAATTAAAAACTGGCTGTTTTTTAATGAGGTTTGGTTTAGCACGCATGGAAATCTCGCAGACAGCAAGAGGTCCAGCCGAATGACCTCTTGTGCTGCATGCGCCATGGTTAAACGCTCAACACCCATTTTCCTCATTAACTCTCTCCAACTGCGACCAGCCGCCGCAGCACCGCATCTGTCATTCAGTGGAAAAACCACAATAGAAGGAGTTAAACTCAGAGTCAGGCTGAGAATTGATAATGTGTGTTATGTTGTATCTTTCTTCACTCAACAAAGAGAATGTGTTCGTGTTGTAATAAGTGAAAGTAAATCTAAAAAAGGTTATAACTTTTAAAAAGATAGAAATTGATTTCCAATTGCAACAATGTTCCAGAGAAAATGGGTTTGTTTGCTACATTTCAATTAGAGAAAAGAAGACGATGAGAAATCACCTGCAACGTTTCTTAACAAAACAGCCAGGGAAATAAAATGGCAACTATTAATATGTAACTATAAGTATTTAAAAGTTTAAAAACAAAATTACTTAAAATTATTAATATTTTTTAATGATCCCATGGGGAGAAATGTTGTGCATTAGGACACCAGCAGTACACAAAACAAACTACACAATAAACACAAAACAAAGAAAAATATATGTATATACTGTATATGCATACATGTACATTTAGATGTGATATGTATTCATATGGTACTGATGTGATATATTTGGGTTACACTTTTTAGGTGCAAAAGTGTACTTTTAGAAGAGTTCATAAATCAAGTGCAAGCACGCTCTACTACAAAAATAATGCCCCCTGTGTGTGAAAAAGAGTTTCAGTATAAAAGAGAAAAAACCAGGCAAAGCTGAATCCCCTCTCTGCATTCCCTTTTAATCCTGTCCTAATCTGGACTCATTTCCAGAACACTGCCATACTGTTATGACACTGGAAGTGAAGGTTAATGGGTATCGGGAATCACACTGTATCTCTGTGTATTTATAGTTAAAATGGCACAATCGTATTTCTAAAAGAGAAATGTTAAGTTGAAATATGGTTATATGAGAACCTTTGAGACATGAACTGACAAGTGTAAGACCCCACCTGTAAGTCGCTTTGGATAAAAGCGTCTGCTAATTGACTAAATGTAAATGTAAATGTAAGTGCAAGGGACATTGCTATGGACGTCACTTTTGCTTGAAGCAATGATCAATCATCATGTGTGAGTATCGGTAACAAATGGTCCTACAAGAAAATTGTGATGTTCCTTCTCCAGAGATCTCCGGCTACTAATTAGCGCCGAGGATCGACACTCCAGACACATCAATGCACAATTTCTCTGTGGATGTTTGGATAAACATTGCTGTGTGAGGTGTGTCTGGTCTTCAACTTATCTCTTGTGAGCTCTCGTTCTCATTGAAGTTGCATTTACTAATGTTTTTGTAAAGTATTACCGATGCAAGTTTGAGTATGCAAGAATTTTCTCCAGCCGCCAAATGAAGAGAGTTTGTGTTGTGCCTTTCAATTATTACAAGAGCTGCTGAAGAATCTCTCAAACTAATGACAACATCTGTACGAAAGACCAGACTGAAACAGTCTGCAATTTCATTACTGTTGCTAAGATATGAAAAATGTATTTCAATATGACATGTCTGACATTCGAGGTGGGGTTTTGTGTTCCATGCTATTTGTGTTGTTGTTTTCAATTGTTTTTTGCCTTTAATTTGGCTACTTTTTTTCATTTAAGTTTGTTTTTTATTTGGTGTTTATTCTGTTTCATCCAAAGCCATGTCTACATATTAAGACAGTTATTAAAATATCCCACAAGAAAGCTTACTATAGTAAACACTGTAAAAAACACTAGTGAGATTTGGTAGATCTCTGATAAGATCCCTGATCTTCGATAAGGTAGAGTTTGTATGGATCTTGCAGTAAAATATCTTAAAACCACTAGGCAAATGTTATATATTTTAGTACTTAGCTGAGTAGTTCTCAAATGTTTCCAACTGCTTTTAAATCCTGCGCCAATCTAAACATGGGACCGGGGCCGTTTAGTCGCCTGTCAATGGCGTCATATCCGCGTTACCCTTTGTTACTGCCTTCACTGACGTAGCAACTGCGTGCCACTATCGTAGACAGATGCGGACGTCGTTTGTACTGTCGGTCGGTGAAGCATTATCGCAAATGATGTGTGTACGTTTAAAATATCTTTTACTATGATTGGTTTGAACACTTTAAACTGCACAGTGTTATCACACCATCAAATTGGACAATTACTGTAACATCTATAACTAACAATTTACATTTACATTTACATTTAGGCATTTGGCAGATGCTTTTATCCATAGCGACTTGCATTGCTTTATCCTATACATTTTACATAGGTATTTGCAATCCCCTGGGATCGAACCCACAACCGTTGTTAACGCAATGCTCTTACCACTGAGCTACAGGAAAGCCAAAACAATTTAGTTTTAAACCTTACATTACTGGGGTCTAATTCGTTATTATGAAATAAAATGATTTCATCAAATGCATCATTTATAAAACTTTGTTACTTTACCGTCTAATTGATGTATCAGCGGTATCATCAGCTGTGGAGTTAAAGAACAACATATCCCATCATTCCACGCTTCTACACAGCGTCATCAAGCTACGCGATTGTTGTTGTTTTGATCGTGCGCCCTCTAGCGGCAATTTCTTCAAACGTCACCTTTAAAGTATAAAGTAAAGTTTCAAAGTAAATTTTACACTAAAAACATGGCGCAAAAGAGGTAAAATTTACTTTGAAAACGGTGTGAAAGATTAACACACAAAAATTAGGTAAGTTCTATAGTTTTTACAGTGTACTTCACTATTGTATGTTTTTGGGTAACTATAAGTTCTTTTTATTTGTAGTTATTTACTAAATCATTATAGCTATTCATTTGTATATATGCAGGATACTAAAGAATAGTGTATATTGACAAAGTGTAGAAATTACTATTATATCACGGCTGTTTTTCGGAAACCTTGTATATATTTCATGTCTTTATTTTTTGGTATAAATCAATTTTATTAGTCACGGTTCATGTTTGTCATTGGGTTTCGTTATATTATATCTAACCAATAAGAAATATTTAAAAGTGCTTGTCAACCTATTCAACACAGTACGTATGATTTATCGAAGTTATTTTACTGGGTTTCTATACATACATATTTGTATGTTGTGAATTATGCAAAAGAGTACGATTTCTAAAAATAAAAAATGAAGCCTCGCCCCTAAACTTAATGTCACTGGCATAAATTCAAATGAGATTACTAATTACCTAAAATTAGCCACATCATAAAATGTTGCCGTTAGATCATGTTGGTTTTTTTCCATTTCCTGAAAAACAGTGAATAAAAATATGATGCACTACATTTCACTACAATTTCACCAGTAACTTGCATTCCAAACTGTATTTCCATGTTTTACTTCTAATATAATACCCTAGCATTTTCCTAAACAATGTTATAGGGGTAATTTTTGAACCATGTCTTTTTTTGTCTATTTCATTGTTTCAATTATAATTTTCTAAACTCATTGCATTCAAGATGCATTGTTGAGAAATATTGCTTTCAAATCTATAATGCCGTGCACGTCTGTATGTGCGCTAACTTGGATACAAACCCAATTTCAATGTCTAGTTATTTTCTCGCTGATTCTGCCCAAAGTAATGCTCCAGTGATTTCAGAATCTCATTGCTGTTTTACAAAATGTCCTGTTTTCTGTTCCTATGCCGTCTGCCTTGTTCACAGGTTAGAAACAAAGGCATTGTTCTCTGATGTATTCTGTTCTCCATATTTTTGCCATCCTGGGTAATTTGATGCCATCATGAATACAGTAATGTGATAGAGATTGTGATTGGAAAGGTCATGAGAGGTGATGGAATGATTGGTTCATTTGCTAAAATATGCCCCAGATGTATGTGACTGACAGATGAACATTATATTATTGAGGGTTTTTTTTGGTTTCGTTCTCATTCTTGTTTTTCCTCTCAATAGTTGGTTTCTTGTAACACAGGTTTGTCATGATGTTAAAGTGAATGGAAATTGTGTTCAAATCAAGAGTCATCTAGTAAAAAGAGCTCCTCTTTTCAAATGAAAGTGGATGGTGAACTTGGCTGTCACATTCAGTAAGTCATCCATCAAAACAATCTATATGAGTTGTTCACTATATTTCAAGTCTTCTGAAGCCATATGATACATTTATTGATTGGTAATAATATCAATGTGGTTTTAATGGTACCATTTTGTCTTTTTTTGGAATTTAACAGTAATGTAATAAATATATCAGCATTATGTATATAGAAAAGAAAAGTAGGTACCTTTAGATCATGTTTTACAGTACCAAGAGCCTTCAAAAGGCGGACAAGGAAGGTTACAATTGTATAAGCTGGAATTAAATGAAAATGCATTCATTTTACACCTCTTCTTCTAAACATGGCAGTGTGGTCCCAGTCGTGGGTCATGGTTTTAATTAGCAGTCCTGCTGCATCCATCAGCAGCCAATTCTCTCTTCAGTACTAATGGGCTGTCTGTGCCATAAGCAAGCATCCAAACAGCTGTAACCTGGCTAACCCGATTAAGCCATTGAGGCCTTCCTCTAGGAAAACCTCGAGGGACCCTTTCCACTGGCCCTCCCAGATGGCTGTAAATTCACCTGCATCTGCTACTATTTGAGAAGAGTGGTAAAACAATACAAAAACATGCAAGCCCGTTCACACTAGGACTATAACTAGTGATGATAAGACTATTAGACTCTATAGAGTCCTCACCAATGGACAACAACAATTATCGACAGTTAACATTTTGTTAATTCTAAGCTCACGACATGCAATCGCGAAAATGAATACTGATTGCTTTACATTTTCAATGGCCAACGTCTTCAAAATCTGACTCCAAAGGCTGAATGCTCTTTTTCTGAAAGCTGAAGGTGTGCTCGTGGTTGGGATGTGAATCATATCTTGCCAGATGGCTCAGAATGCATAAACATATAAGCAGGGAAAAATTCCAACAATATCCATCTCTGTATCTATATATTCATTGCTTATCATTATTGTGGCGTGAACTTCGCTAATCTCTTAAATTTATCATGATTTATTTTTACTTTAAAGTTTTAAAACTAAATCTTTATAGGTGTCACTATCATCCATTGTGTGAACTTATCAAAGAGTTACATGAACTGGCAGTTTTGATGTTTCGGCTTTATGGTAACTACCCGAAACACCATAGCAACTGTATAAATATGTCTCAGAACAAAAGGCTGAATGTATTAGCACCTATATATATAATGTATCAGGCACTCCAAGTAGTTACTATTCCTGTCATGATATCATATATAACATCTACAAAGCAAGAGTTGAGTCTAGACTTCAGTGTTTTTTGTATGTACATAACGTTCATTCTTTTTGCTGTCCAGTAGTAGTAAATTACTGTGACTATGTCTCTCCCTCAAGTCCTGTGATCTAATCCTGTGTTCAGGCAATCCGATTTCTCTTCTGCGGTGGGCATCGGTGCTCTAAGGTAATACAATTCTCTGAAATTACTGGCAACACGCAAGGTCTGAAAAGCATTTGCAGGCACAACAGAAAACAAAGGAATTGGGAGGTCACAGACTCATAACCGGGCAGAAATGAGCACCTGGAGATATGACAGGAACTTTTTATACTGGTTTACTGGTAAAACACCACTCTGATTGAATTGATCTGTCAGTCCCTTCATAGCCAGAAATGCTAACATGGACTGAAGTATTAAGGGCACAATATTTCCATTTGAGATGTAGTATGACTATAATACCATTGTTAACATGATTTGATGGATTTCTTTTAAAGGGATACTTCACCCAAAAATGAATTCAATTTCATAATTTACTCATATTCGAGTTCCTTCGACCAACCAGACAGATTTTGACCCCATTGACTACCATATAGGTAAAAATACAAAGGAAGTCAAAAGTGCCCAAGAACTGTTTGCCTTCCTACATTCTTCAAAATATCTTCTTTTGTTCTAAAATGATGAAGAATATTTTCCTACAATGTTAATCAAAATCTGGTGGCAAAATCTTATAAGCATTCTTCCAAATATCTTTCTCTGTGTTCATCTGAACAAAAACATTTATACATATTTTGAACAACTCGAAGGTGAGTAAATGATGACCGAATTTCTGTTTTTGGGTGAAGTATCCCTTTAAGCTGTGATTTTTTAATGTGATTTTGAGACATCATGCTTTTCAAATATCCTATGAAATCATAAAAATAATTTAGCAAACTTTGCAGGTGTGTAATACGGGGTAAATTAACTTTTTTAAATGAGCGTTTTGCTGAGCATTTTACATTCCCATATTTTTGGCAATATTTTCAGAAAAGATAACTACTTTTAGACATTTTTAGATAAGAGAACTACATCTATAATAGTTTTTTTATGAATAAAATAAATAAAGTCTTAAATAAATTTTCTTGAATACGAACGTGAGAGCTCGAACCCCAGCATCCTATGTCACAATATACAGACTTTACACCTTATGCCACTGCAGTTATTTTTCCAAATGAAGTCATTCTTACACTTTCTCTCTTCCAATCACATATTGTTGAGCGAACCTAGTGCAAATAGTCTCTGCCTTTATTCATTTATCTTTCACACTGTTTCAGTTTTTCTTTCGCTCGATCCCAGGGGGTGCAGGAGCCCCCGCAGCACCACCTCTTCCCGCGGCTATGTAGAAACGTGCCACTTGCTGGAAACGAGCCATAAGTAAGCCAAAAATATACTTTTTACTCACAGTTTTGATGGATATGTGCACTTTTTGAAGCTTAGAAAATGAGGCAAATTTCAATGGCCTTACAAACATAAAAACAAGACTTTTATAATGTATTCCATTAGACAGTTGTAAACTTCTAACACTCTTCATACGAAACCTCTAACAAACTCTTTATATAACACCTTAAAAATTCTGACAACATAAAGATGACTTCCCAATTTCTCAGCTAGAAAACAATGAAACTGCTCTTGCAAGTATGGCGAAATCTAATCTGTGAAATCTTGGTGTTTAATTGGTTGTGTTTTGCATCAAATTAGGATCACGCTGCCACACATTAGCACTCATATGGTGGGAACATCTTGATGGGTCATCCTCCACTGAACTGCATGAGATATGACACCGCATGTGTCTGCCATTAGAGAGCCGTCTGATGGAGGAAAAAGAGCAGTCAACTAATCGAATCCAGAGACTAATGTGAAGTATTATTTGCCGGTAAACATATCGACAATATGAACCATGCACTCACTTGACATTCATACACACCCACAATGTAAATGTGGGTAAATAAAAAAATAGAAAAAATATGCAAAAGTATTATGACTTTTTTACACCTCAGTCTGGATCACCCACACCGGCCACACTTTACAGAAAGGACTGTTACACAACATGAGCTCATGTAATGCTCAGATAATGAGAGTTGGATCCGTACCGTATGTTATTTTCTTACTGTCAAGCATTAACACCCAAACACATCCCACTGGAGCAGATCCAGGCTGGGATGATCATTTATGATGTAATACTGATACAAAATGTGTAAGGGAAGTCTGTGACATGTGTCAATTTTATTTATAAACTGTGATTGCACCATTTTTGTGGTTCTGGAAAAGTAATTTGAAGCGCAATGAAAAAATCATCTGCAGTTTTGTTTCGAGAGACAGAAGAAAGTTAGTGGAGGATCATTGTGATACACAAAGAGTCTTTCCAACACTGTGTATTGATTTGAAATGCAATATAGAGAGCTAAACAGAGAAGAAAAACTTTTGAAACTTTTTCTGATATCAGTCAGTCAGTTTGCCTTAAAGAAACACAAACTGTAACTCCAGTAGTGGAAAGCAAAGAATAACAAATACTCAAATTACTGTAATTGTGTAGTTTTTTCAGGAATTGTACTTTTTAATTTGATTAAAAACAGTGTTCTTTTACTTTTGCTTGAGTACATTTTTTGTGCTGTATCGGTACTTTTACTGCGCTATTTTCCTCCCATTGTCTTCGCTACTTCATATGTTGAATTTTCATGTGATTGGCTAAGGAGAATAATCAGTCCTGTCATGTGACCCCGTACACACAAATCGCACATAGAAAACTTACGTCAAACAGATTTCAAGACATCTGCTGCCAATTTAGTTTAATCATGGAGGAGGACGAATGTGTGCGACAGGGCAGGGCGCGTATCAAACGGCGGTTTTGCGCACTTGTAAGTCAATGAGGGAAAGGGACACAATAAGAAGGCTCTTCTTATTGATATTGAGATATGGAGAAATATTGAGTTCCTGTATCACTCCGTTCGCCAAGTTTCATCCAAATGGCTAAGGTATATCATGAGATAAATTTTCCATCACTCTCCAAAGTCTCTACATCAAGTGCTCTGCCCTTAAGCGAGAAGGGAACATATGTGATTGGAACGCACGCAGTTTCGCAAACTGTGCATTACCAGTTATAATGTTGTAAATAACATTCAGTTTCTTGCACAGTTCGATTGATTCGCTTAAATAAGACGTCATTACACCAAAAGAAGCCGCAGGGATTACCTTTATGTCGCCTCTATCTGTATTTAAATTTTTTAAACATGAACAATGAGAAACCATGGACCACAACTGGTAAAAATCTTCATTGTTCTACCTAAGAAATAATGTCACATACATCTTTGATGGCGTGAGGTTGAGTTATTGATCAGCCAGCTCCTCTAATGACAGTTAATGCTTATCCAATTCAGTCAGAACATTTTGTCTTAGTTGTATCCAGTTATAAGCTTTATCAGTAAGGTACATTAAGATTTAGTCATTAAGCAGACCCTTTTATCCAAAGCGACTTATAAAGAATTTAGGGAGCAATAATCAATATGTCATACAGGAGCAATAATGCAATAGGTGCTAATACAAAGTTATTGGTTTCATCAAAAGCTAGACCACTACCTGTTGAGAGAAAGAGAGAGGGTTAATGATTTTTCTTTTTCATTTGTTTGTCAAGTATTCACAGTAGAGATGAGTTTTAAATATGTGTTTTGTTAAAAGTAACTATTTTCTATATAACTCTCCAACTTTGATTATTAATAATTATTCTTAATTTATTAAATAACAGTGCCTAAAAAGTAACAAGTCAACTAATACTCTGATTAGTTATTTTTTCTTTTAATCAATGACTTTTTTAAGATGCAGAACTTTTACTTATAATTGAGTACAATTTCAGCAATGTAACAGTACTTGTGCTTAAGTACACATTTCCAGTACTCTTTTCACCACTGTGTAAGTCACAAAGCAAATTGCATTGTTTAATTTATTCTCATGTGATTTATGGAATTCTCGAACTGTGTATTTTTTCATGTGGTAATGAAGTGTGTCTGAGGGGGTTTGCTCCCAAGCTGCCAATTACATGTTAATTATTCATGGCTGAAAACTATATAGAAGAACAATTGCTGATTGTGTGTTCATAAAATTAACTTGCCTATAATTAAAACCAATCACCCACAAAAGCCTCTCCATAAAAGTGAACCAAAGGGTTGATTTATAAATCATGCATGCAGACCTAATTCATCAGGGAGAAATAAAGATGACATGGGGCATAACAGTCAAATCCTCACTCTTGATAATTTGAACTAAATGACTCCTAAATAGTATTTGCCTATGCAATATCTTGCATATTTAATGTTCTCAATGTTTAAAATGTTCTGTTTGCAGCACTTAACCAAAGCAGAAAATCACCACATGTCATTGGTTCTGTATGTAAATGGAGATCACATTCTCATGATAAGGTCACGTTTTTATTCCAGAATAAATTTTTCTTGTCATTGACAATAATCATTTCCATTAGATCTTCAAATTTGCGTCATCATTTCTAATTAGACCCCGCATATATCGAACTGAATATAGAAATTTAATATAAACAAAATAGTTTATTACTATTACAAGCACCTTGCCAGACCAATAAACCAAAACTAACCGGAAGATCAGGGCAGGCTTGTGCGCCCCATGAAACCATCTGTTGGTCAATACACTATTCCATTGTGTTGTTCTTCACATGAAACAAATTCTTAATTTTGTACGTGCCGAAAAGCTAAATTTCTTCCAATGAACTTGAAATTGGTTATGAATGGTAGCCAACGGAACATACTCTATAACAAGATGATACAATATTTTTTTTAGGCAAGAAGGGCAAGAAAATGAATCATGATGTACGGTATAAACAGCGGAGAAGATAAAATGTTTTATCAAATGAATGTCACAATCCACTGTGTTATGAAGGTCTTCCACTATATAACATTTTAAGAAGACTCTAAATGTTATTTAATGAAATAAAAGATTATGTTGCTGTTTTAAATGAAGTATTGTATTGCTGTGAGGCAAATATATAATATATTTTGGGCTGAAATATGAGCAGGACCTGTTCTTGACAGGTTTCTTACAAGCTGTGTATCCTCAGCACATTGTGAAGTTATATCATGTGTTAATGAACTCGGCTGGATTGACTCTGAGCTGGTCTCTGGAGTGTTATTCACATACTGAATGCACACATACACACACACACACACACACACACACACAAAGAGACTTCTTTCACCTCATCTTTCGATAAGTGATTTACCCTCAGTGGTGACTACATCTCATTGATATCTCTCTCTGTCTCCATCTGACTCATACTGTCTTGTGAAATGTTTGGTGTTGAGTATCTCTACATTCACCTTAAATATTGAGTCTCTGAAGAGCATCATTCTTCTTTCTTAAAATTTAATTCTCTTACACCGTAAATCAGCACTGCTGACAACCACGTGAAGCATAAAATGATAACAAATGTTAATGTAGACATCTGTTGTCATTTCATTTCTGTGGCAGAATTTTGTGTTAGTGTCTTTTTATTTGAGAGACCAGGGAACAAAACAAAGACTACAAATTTGGTCTGTTTCTATGGAAATAAGGAGCTCTTTCATGACAGCGGGTGTCGGTTGTTACAATAAAGACAACTAGTTTTGAGAAAACATGAAAACGTAATTTTAAATTAACTTTTGTTAATGGCGCCTAAGCTGGAAGAAAATAGCTTTTTACGGTATTTCTTTACAGTGAAGATAAAGCTACAGCAGAGCACACAGATCCACCCTCTCTTAAAAGCCCCAGAGAGACGGAAGACAGACCGGTGAACCAGACAGGGAGGCGATTGCAGAACTGAGGAGGGATTGCACAATGTCCTGCCAGCCTATGGAAACGGCTGTAGAAATAAAACCTGGGTTTGGAGATACTGGTCACGGCCAGGGCAGGAGGTAAAGGGAGAGAAAATAGCGGGCACGCAGGAGGGGAGAAAATAAATCTTTAAAACATAAACGTAAAGCTGACTAGGATGGCCAACACAAGTCAAGATTGAAAACAAGATCAGAGAGCTGCTACACTACCAACAAATAAAAAGAGAATTAACTATTAATAAAAAAGATTCAACTAAAAAAAGTATTTTGCATTTTTTATAAAATTGCCTGGGCCGGGTTTCCCGATAACAATGTATCTTAGCTATTAAGAGTGCTCTGTACGTGCAAGATTACGAAGGCTCGCCTGCAATTCTACGTGCGTTTCCCTAAATTGCACTTAGCATGGACCCGCGAGAACGCATTCTAAGTATTACTTAATGGACAGCGACTCGCTGTCCATTTGCAAGTGCTGAAATATAACCTTATATGGAATCAAATACTGAACATTTCACCTTATCAAGCAAACAAGACACATCTATATAAAGCACCTACACACAGGCTGAGGCACTGAAAATATGGCCGAACCAAAAATAAAGGAAAGAAACCTTTCAAAAAGAGGAAAAAAATGTTCTTCTAAAGGAGGGGGAGCAGAATAAAGACATTATTTTCACCAGATTTAAAGGGCACCATACAAATAAAGAGAAACAAAACCTCTGGGAGGACATTGCTACCAAATTAACAGCAACCAGGGGGGTTTTATAACTCTGGCAAAAAGGAAGAGGGCATTGCAGAGGACAGCATTTAAAAAAACAGGTGGTGGGACAAATGAGTCCCCTCTTCTCACAGCAGAGGAAGAGAAGGCCTTGTCAATACTTGGCACAAGTGCTTCAGATGGCCTTTTGTATTGACATCCATGAAGGAGCAGGGGTAAGGCAGCCAGGTCCTTCATGTTCAGAGGAACTATCAGTTTCATGTGCCATCTCCCAGCACCTACCATCTTCTAGTCCTCCAAACAACCCTCCCAGGCCTCAGACTCTACCTTCAGTTGTCCAGACTGCAGCCACAACACCTCAGCAGTTTGATAATGCTTGTACCTGTAGTCAGGACTGAGTACAGCTGGAGAGGGAGAAAATAGATGTCTTGAAAGACATCAGAGAATGGGGAGATGGACAACAATTTTCAACAGCAGCCCATTCGGCTCGAGAAGGCCAGGCTGGCCTTTGAAGAGGGGAAACTTGCTCTTGAGGAGATGAAGTTTACAAGGCCCTCACTTTCTGTGACAATTCTCTTGCCAGAAGAGTCATGTGATATGGTCATTGTTCAATGTTTATTTGTTTTATTGTGCAATTTGAAATGTTTTCTATATGTAGTTATGACACATCCCACTGAGCAATGTCTTTTGGAGGTCTTGGAGAGCCAAATAACCCTATTTAATAAAATGTTGTTGCAATGTTTTTGACATCCATGTCCTATAAAATACCATAAAAATTATTATGAGGTGTTTCTGAAGTTAATTGCTTATGATTTAAAATTATTTTCAGACATAAGCATGTAGTTTCAGTATTATTAACATGTAAATTATATGTATATTAAGGGTGACAGTAAATCTAGCCAAGACATTTCTATAGGTACGGAAAAAAAGTTTATTTCAGTTTTCCAGCACTTTTTACCGTTAATAAATTGTACAGTAAAGTACAGTCAAAACCTTATATTATGATCACATTGCACTTTAATAAAGTTAAAGGTGTAATATGCAGATTGTCCTACAGGTGACTTCATAAGGTCTTCTTACGATGCGCTTAGGGCTTTACGATTACTCCAGAGCACTCGTAGATCTACGATGCTTTCAAGTGCTACTTAAGTTGCGATGCTTTTGGGATTTTAAGATCATTCGTACGATTGTTTTTATGATCAATTTCGGCTTACGATGCTATTGGTAACCCCGGCCCTAGGCTGCGTTTTGCAAAGCCCTAAAAGCATCGTAATAAAATAGATTTATGAGGTCACCTGTCATTTTATGGATTACTTTTGTTCCTTGTTACTAGGTTTTTTATTTTGTTGTACTTTGGTCCGTAACACGAGAGTAATCCAGGCTGTAAGCGGATCCATGTGCAGTAAAAAGTTGTGGTGGTTACAAACCTTATATATTACACACTGCCTATCATATGTTCCAACAACTGCAGTAGGCAATACTTCAAGAAACTGAATGCTTGATTTGCCAAAAAGTTGGATTGATTAGCTCTATTTTTTTCTAATTGAAAGGTTCATCATAATGACCACACTTTGTGCTTATTATTAATAAAGTGCTGGTAATGTATGTGTACAATAAACATTTTGTTCGGCGCTAGAAAGCTAGATAATACAGAGGCCCTAATAAAAATGTTACTTGAAATTGTCGCCTCCACACCACTAAAAAGTGTAATAAAATCTGTTTCAACAAACACATACAGCATTTATTTTACTATTTGAACTTTTTTATAAACTCTGGAGCATGCTAAATACATTAAACAGTGACAGTAGATAAGTCCTGTTGAATTCATCTTTTAATGCACCATGAGAAAAAGTTTTACAGCATCTTGCTGAAATCAACATCATTGACAACAATGTGTTTTTGTGTGTGAGCTCTGTGTGGTGACGTAGCAAGATAAATGACAGACATTATGACTTCCAAACGCACCCTCTGCTGCAGGCAAAATTACACAATTCCTTTGCCTACTGGAAAAAAAATATTCAAAAGCATGCTTCTGGTTCCAGGTAAACTGATCTCTCTTCTGAATTTGATATCATTCTTATGCACATTATATACATTTTAATATGATCTGCTTTTGTGCCCGTCAAGAGGGTTTAATTTAGGTTGGAGATTCATTTTTTCTTCTTCTTTTTTAACTAGTCTTATGTTTTTGGTAACACTTTACATTAAGGTTCACTTCAAAAAGCATTTATAAATGTGTTCATAATGTTTAATACGTCATTTACAAATGCCTTATAAAGCAGTTATAACTAGATAAAAAGGGGGATTCTAACGAAATACCTGCCAAATAGTGAGCCATTTCTAACTTGCATGTTATAAATGCTTAAGAAATGCAGATTCATTAAAAAAAGGGTGTCAGACGGGAGACTGTAGGGTGTTATGTTGGTTTTTCTTATTATTGTATATTTCAAGCTGACCAGGTCTGTCGTGATTGGTTCCCCGCTTAGATTGTGTTTGTGAAGATGTCCCAACCTCACCATATCAGCGAGCATCCGCTTCTCATGCTGTTGTGATTGGTCTGTGCTCCTCTCAGTTCATGTGTTTTCATAAACTTTGGCTTTTAGCAATGAACATTAAACAGCAACAATGGCGTCATTGACCAGGGGACAATTGCAAGCAGGACTTCAACGGACGTTTCATAGAAGTGTTTTAGAGGTAGGCTATTCACAAACACACACACAATATCAGTGTATTACACAGAACAGCTTCACAGCCGATGTTTAAGTCATGGAAGCTGTTATTTGACCGTTGGTTATTTTAGAATGTGTGTAGCTGAATTCTTATGACCAGCTGTAGGACTCTGATGCAAATGAAAGTAGTTTAGCGTGTAGCTCAGTCAAATATTTACAATTTCTGATAACCAAACACTACTCCAGCGGCTCTTTCTCTTGTCTAAGGAAGGCCTCGCCCATTTTTGGCGTATTCCTTTTGGCGAAAGTTATTAAAAGCACTCAGTGACATCATGTACCCGGGAAGTAGAGGACTGTAGTCCGATTCCTGCCGTTCTCTGTAGTCCTTAAAAAGCGAATTCTGTTAAAGACAATATCTTGCTTGGCACTGTACTTTGAGCTTTATCATTTTGCAGGTATTGTTTATGCTCTAAAAGCAACATTACACACTAACTAAAGGTTGAAAAATGGGATTGTGGGGAATGGGATCTTTAATCATTAGTAAAACATTGTAAACCAACAAGCTTATGACTTCCTTTGTGCATTTAGTGTTAAAAAGTGATCAAAAGTTTGATGAATTTATCTTGCTAAGCAAGAAAAACAGCTTTGGATAAGCATCATGATCTGAAGGTATTCTGGAGGGCACCGTGAGACATTCGGAATCAGATCAAGTAAGCAACATGGTTATAAAAGTGACATAAGATTTGAAATATACAATAATAAGAAAAACCAACATAACAACCTGCAGTCTCCATTCTGACAGCCTATTTTGAAAATAAATCATGAATATATACATTTATTAAGCATTTATAACATGCAAGTAAAAAATGGCTCACTATTTGGCAGGTTATTCTTTAGAATGCCCGTTTCTATCAATGCAGCTACAACTGCTTTATAAGGCATTTGCAAATGATAATATATGTAATGATTATATATATGTAATGACTATAAATTATATATAAAGGGAACCTTAATGTGAAGTGTAACCATGTTTTTTTTTGTACGATTTACATTGTATGAATTTATGAATTCTTGTAAGATCATGGTTTTCATTCCAAGGTGGCTCTAAAGGCAGCGAATAACAGGGCTGATTCAGCCATAGTGGGACATATCTCTTTGAGTCACTGCTTGACACTTGTGCTCTTTAAGCTCACTAAAATCTTTCAAAGGCTTTTATTGGGTTTTCTCGATTCGATTCAGTGGTCAGGGAATCACTTGAAATTGTATCTGAAAGCTCTCGGCCTGCTTCGTGGACTGATCTCTTTCCTGGACTGATTAAATAACCAGCTCTCCATTTTTAAAATAGGTTCTCTGCAGAGGAATGGAGAAGACATGTTTGTTTCTTGTTGGTGCTCTCATTGTTATTACCGTTGAAATTGATTTTTGCTGCTTCCAGAGACACCGGTCAAAAGCTAAACAGCCTCCACACATAATAGGATTTCATTTTTTAGTCTATTGATGAAGATTAATAATCGCAGTGTTGATGACACCACATTGCCTGTAAAGCCCTCATTATTTTCCGTTAGAGGTTGGTTTAAAGGCAAAGGCATTTTGAAAGACGATAAATATTAATAAATGAACAGCCCCCAGGAGCGATCATTTTAATTAAAATCATTAAAGTCATTTAAACAGCTTCCTACAGATAAAGTCAATGGGATGAAATTCTTAATTTCAATAGACAGCCTACTGTATATTGATTGTCAGATTTTCCAATTCAGGCTAGCCTCTTAAACCGCATTCGAGATGACGAACTCGGAAGTGGTAATCTTTGCGCTGAAATGTGTCCCTTTCGGCCTCAGTGGTTTCAAGTCAATCACACATCACATTGAAAAGCATTCTTGTTTAATATTTAAGTCTAGATGCATCTTAAGGCTTGAATACACTACAAGACTTTTGTTCAGATTTTGCCCAGATTTTCTGTCTGGGCTTTTGCAGAAAGTCTGTCCCAGTCTGCAGATTTGATCAGTTACTGTGTTTCTATCTGAAACTTTGAAAACGTCTGCTAGTGTAAGATGTCTAGTTTAAAAAATATCTGTTCAGATTTTAAAAGTCTTGTGTGTTCCAGCAATTAGACATAACGTCAAATGACACGATTCGCTGAGGTCAAACCTGATAAAGCCAAATCTGAGAGTACCAAATATTATTTCCAAGTGGGAGGTGGGAAAAATCTGAATTACAAATGGAGGACAGATATGAAAATAATCATGCGTTTTGAAACCCACGAGTGTAAAGTCCATTAGTAAAGGAATACTAATGAAATGCTAATAGTTTAATATTTTGATTCCAATCCTAAAAGGATACTGATTGAAGAATTGTAGTTAATCCTAAAAGGAAGAATATGCCCTTTACAATTCTGTATATTCTTTAGTATTGTTTGTATAATAAGTATTTTGTGCCTAGTCCTGGATATACTGTAAGAAGAGCAAGTGTATGACATTTTATCCACCAGTCGACACTTTTCAATAATTGCTTTTAAAAACTTCCTCATATAATGGAATGCAATCATCCCTCTCACTTTTTCTTTCAGTAGTTGAGGGTTGAGGCTTAGAGATAAATACTGGCTTCTCAACCTTCAAACGCCCCCGTCCTCCGTTTTATTCACTCTTAAGAGCTCTCACAGACAGACATGACCATATAGAGGATCTTCACTGCTGCACCCATGAATATAAAACCTGCCTCTTAATGAATTATGTGAACCCCTAAAGCAGCGCTGTGCATGAGACAGAAATTACAACCTGTTCGTATTCACATAAGCCGAACTGTCATTTAGCTTTTTACTGCTTTTGATAAATGTTTAGGGTAAGTAAAAATGTAATAGAAAAAAGGATGTTAAAAGTGCATTCATTTCTGAAGAAGTGAAAAGAGTTGATTAAGCGACTAAGTTCATTTGAGAAATCATTAGGATAATTAAAAGTTAAATGTAAACACAATAGTTTCTTTACTCCAGAATGAAATCATTTGCTCAAATATGCACTAATCAAAATTACATCATTTCAAATAATTGCTAATGAGCTCTGTGGTGGATTTAATGGTGGTGTTAACAGTAGTAGTGACTGTGCAGGGCAAGATATGTTACACGTTTTACTGTATGTCTATTTCTGTGTACCGCTGAGATGAGATATCTTGAATGTAAATTCTATTGAACATGACTGTTATGTATATATATATACTACATATACTGTATGCTTTATATATATATAGAAAGCACACTTGCCCTGTCGTTGACCTTTAAAGGAATATAATATAAATTCCCTGATTAATTAATAATTATTCCCATCTCAGGTGTTTATGGCTTTCCTTTTCAAACAAAACACATTCTTAATTATATTAAATAAAATTGTTACTCATCTCTGCTGAGCAATACCATTGAATTGGGTTCAAAATTTTGCAAAGCATTTACGTAAACATCGGTTTTAAAGTGACCCTGTGAATAAATGATGTCTGCATTAAAACTATTAACAAAAAATATTCTAAACGTTTTACTTGGCCATGATGGATGAATGTTGATTTTTTTTATTTTTGGAGCTTCAAAACCCCAGTGCCATTGCAATGCCAAGCAGATCCAGTCTCACCTAATATAACTCAATTTGTGTTCATCTGTAGAAAGGAAGTCATGTACACCTGAGATGGCATGGGGTGGATTTTGGGGTGAACTTCTCCTTTAAAGGTCCAGTGTGTGAAATTTAGCAGCATCTCGTGGTGAGGTTTCGAATTGTGACCAACGGCTCACTCCACCCTCCCTTTCGAAGCACTACGGTGGCTGACACAGCTAAGATCTCGTCACATTGTGCTTCTTTGCTGAAGGATATAACGTGTTTGTGTGTTTCTGCAACTGCGGGCACTTTTAAGTCCCAGCAGTGACATTTTTTATTAATGTCAAAATTTGTCATATGACGCATAATAAATATAATCAGTGTCATCATGATCACGATTCTTGAAAAATATATAAATAATGATTAAAGTGTTTAATATAAAAAGGGTTTAGCATTTATTGGTCCAAACACCGTTTTTGTTCATTGTCTCACAACTCTGGTTACAATATTTGGACACAAAAGTGAATTACAATTTGAAAATATTTTTAATGGAATTGTTAATGTACATATTCATTTACAGAATCGCAAATGTTTTTATATCATTTTTATAATTTTCTGAAGTAAATGTGCCTGTCCCACACTTTTGAGTCCTTACCACAACAATGAAAAGACAAACAAGTCTAGTTTCTATGGAAACAGAAATATCCCCATGAGCACATTACTGTCAGATTAGGCCACCTCACTACCTCACTCACAAGGTCCCAAAAATATAAGGTAAATATCTTTTCTGTTTCAGTATTTATTATGTGTCCTCACCATGCAGTTTAGTAATTCCGTACTTTGAACTATAGTCTATATTATATTACTCTTTAATTCATGTATATTACGATGCTAAGAGTGCTAAGACCTTACTAGCTGCCAATTGACTGCAATATTAGCAAGAAATGTCATTTCCGCAACATGTCTTTACCGCAGCACTTTTTCAAGGTTTCCTGCAGGCTATATTAAATTACAAATTCAAAAATAAAAATGTTCCAGATTAATATCTTTATGACTCTATGCAATTTTGTTGACCTTATAATATCCATTTCAGACTCTGATGATTAAATTATTCACAGGGGTTAATTTTTTCTATTATGGACAGTCATAAGTGCCCGTAGTTGCAGAAACACCCCCAGTTTACGAAATGCGCTCTGTAGAGAAGTTTGTACATTTAGGGCTACAGTAAAAACAACATGGTGAATTCCATGTAAGGGGACCTGCGGTGTATGTAGATAGAATTTCTTGATAGAATGAAAAGCAGTGTTTCCTGTATTTTAAGCAATGTAGATGTAAAAGCGTTGTAAGAAGCGATAACCCACCTTCCAGCAAGTGAAAGAGGTCTAAATTTAGCCAAAGGGAGATCAATGCAGGGCCACTGAGGATGAATTGAGTTTATCCTGCGGATGAGCAGTCAACATCTCTGCTGTCAGCAATAACGTCTGTTGTTTCAGATGTGTGGTGAAAAGAACATGCTAGTTGAGGTGGTGTGATGCAACCATACCTTTTGTCCTTGAGCATCTGTGCCTTGGCATCTACAGTACCTTGTTATACTGGTGTTTTTCCATTGCAAAAAGATATAAGAAATATTACAATGAAAAATAAAAATTCTTAAATGTAATTCAAATGATATTACGATATAGTGATGCACTAAAGTTTGAACATACTGGATGGAGAATGATGTAATAGTTACTGTAAATAAACAAAAGTTGAAAATTGGCATGGGGTAGTATGCAGTTGCAGTTACACAATGCTAAATTAGCTATAACATTCAAGCGGGCATGTACTAGTTACCCTTAGGTGGCTCCATTAGGCCGCTTTGAAATAGTAATTGAGCTCAGTGCAGAAAGTATTCCCAGTGCAACGGAGAGAGGACAATAGCAACAGTGTTGACGCTGACAGATTGCCACAGCAGTCAGGAGACGTGCTGCCTTGTCTGGCTGGGTAATTATGCTTTCTCTCATTTAGCTTCCCTCCAGCAAGACTGAATGTGTTTGGGAGGTGCAGAGAGCCATTTGAACTTACATCACTCATGACTGTCAGCTCCGAGGGATGAGTTCATCACTTCATGTTATATCATCACTCCAAGGAACATCGATTTGTATATTGTTCATCCTGCGGCCAGGCAGTATGTATGGCGTCTTTGTTAATAGGGCCAGTTCACCCAAAAATGAAAAAATGGCGGTTATTTATTTACCCTCGTGTTTGAAACCCATTTCTCTCTTTCCCAGAACCTAAGGGAAGATTTCGCTTTCACCCTTGTGTGGTGTTCAGGTCTGTCCCTGAGGAAAATCAATTTGCTCAGAGGTACCTTTCATGGCTCAATTGAGATTTGATGGAATTCTCAGTTGTCCGAATTCCTAAAATCCATGAAAAGTATTGAGGTATAAAATGAATGTAGTCTGGACAGGTAAAATAATCTGGATTTGGCTAAATTTGATGAGAAATGTTTGCGTTTATGTTGAGATCTTCAATAAAATGTACTTTTGATTGCGAACTTGGAAAATCTGAGCTCAGTTTGTGACATTGTTGAGATCTCTAATGGAAACATTTAAGATGCTTTTTAAGGGATAGTTCACCCAAAGAATGCAAAATGATTTTTTCTTTCATAATTTTTGTCCCAAACCTCAATAAAAAATTTCTTCTGAACACAAAGATATTTTAACGAATGTTTGGTGCCAAACAGTCATGTGACACGATTGACTAGTAGAACTACGACAACGGTGCACCATAACTCCTTGGTTTCCCACATAAATATATATACAGACAAACAGTATATATTGTGTTCAACAGAACAAATGCAAATCTTTCTATTTGCTTTTCATTGAATCACCATAATGTCAAGCATAAATATTATCTCCAACAAAATCTTATAGATGCTGAAATATAGCAGTTGTGACAAATATCTTGTGAAAATGAACAGGAGTGTTCACTGTTAAGAAAAAAGCAATGTGGATGTAAAAGCATTGTAAGAAGCGATAACCCACTGTGCAGCAAGTGAAAGAGGTCTAAATTTAGCCACAGGGAGATCAATGCAGGGCCACTGAGGATGTAGATCCAGGAGTTTATCCTGCGGATGAGCAGTCAACATCTCTGCCGTCAGCAATAACGTCTGGGGTTGCAGTTGTGTGGTGAAGAGAACATGCTAGTTGAAGTGGTGTGATGCAACCACAAATATTAGATATCTCCTCTGTGTTTTTTTTCCTTTCTTATGAGGTGGGACCTATTTCTAATGTTTACTAAAAATAACATGGTTCATTGTATTTTCAATCTCAGTAAGTTATACTTATTCAAGATTCAATTAATTCTAAACTCAAGAGAAAAAAGAAAAAACAGCTGATCTTACTCATATACAAATTACAAATATTCATCTCATATACTGTATATGTTGCTTGTAGTTGGGATAAAGTAAACTGTAAAGTATCTGTACAGTATTTTTACATTCATTTTCAAAGATGTTTATTAATAAAGAACGAATAATGTTGTGGGTGCACTATACCCCAAACACTGGCTGAATAAACACATGAACACCATACTAATGATAAAAGAGTGCTTTTTTTCAATGCAAGTGTATTGAACAGGGACTGGAGCTTTTTATGTGGCTCATAACCAGTGGTACATAACCAGAGACTCCTTGGGTACTCTATTTAGGGTAAAAAATATTACATTTCATATTCAGTAGGTTCAGTGGGGGGCAATATATATATAAAAAACTTTATTTTTGAGCCTGGAAGCTATTTTAATATTCAATTCATTATTTACATCATTACTGCACACAGGCTAGCTGTTGGTGATGGATTGAAAACCGTTTCATCATTTGGGATTAAATGTGGATTTAGACATATGGATTCAGGGACAACAACACATTTTTTCTAACTCCATATTAATACACCATACACCCAGTCAGCCCTAATATTCTTATTCACACTAAATAATATCACAAATTGATATGATGTGGGCAGACAGAGCTGTTACGTGTAGAATACGCTGCCAATGGCTGTGCCAGCCCACACACAATGAGACATAGAGAAGTGAGTGGGCTGTGTAGTGGGCACAAGTTTGGCACAGCGTACAGTGTGGGAACACACAGGTGTATCCAGCTCAAACGGACTCTGATAGGCTGGAGATGAGATACAAAGATCTCCTACTTGCTTTGTTTGGACTCTGACGTTTGATTAAAAAGGAATTGATGAGAAGTGGTATTCTTTCTCTCTACCCAGTGAAGCTCACCATTGTTCACATCCCGTTCAGAGTGGGTTTACAGCAGCCAAGCCATTGACCTTTTGACAGAAATGGACAGATGATAATGATTTTATTTGTGAAGGGTGATTGGATTCAGTTCCAGTGTGAAGTTTAGACAACTGACAGCATTTATCTTTCATGTGTTTCTATGTGGCATGACTGGAGTGTGCAATGTAGTAATGACTGCTGGAAATCTGCGGTGCATGTGTTTTGAACTGGTCAAGATCGCTCATGTGACTTGCAAGAACCAGTGGCGTTTAGGTGCAAACTCAGTCACGTATGTATTGTGTCACATGACTCATGAGAACCAATGGCTGTTGGCTTCAGTGACATCACACCTAGAGCAGTTTGTACAATGGTGCCTTTTTGGAATTAAAAAAATGATGCACTCTTAAAAACAAGGTTATTCACAGCGTTGCCATAGAAGAATGATTTCTGCTTCCCCAAAGAACAAACTTTCTTAAAATAATGTTTTATTTCTTATTTTTTCATATTCTAAAGAACCGTATTCCATTGCAAAGAACCTTGTGAAACAGAACAGTATTCTGCATGTTAAAGGTTCCTATTGTGGCAAAAATGGTTCTTCTATGCCGGTATTTGGCAGTAATTACAAGGAAAAGAATATTAGTTCATAATGACTTGTGATGTATAGTATCAGACTTGAACTATTAGGAAATTACTACATTTATTAATAAATTACAACTACCACTTTCAAATTGGTATTACCACATTTGACAATATGTAATTGGTCATTCAAAGTCATATGCATGGAATAAATTAAAGCCAAATTAAAAAAACAATATTAAAATAATAATTAATAGAGTAAATTAAGTATTGATGAAAAAAGTAAATGTTGAGGAGAAAACATAATTAAAAACACTCCCATTTCCACAATATTTTTATTTTGAAAATTTTAAATCATATGCATGGAATAAATTAAAACCAAAGTAATAAAATGTATAATACATATGAAAAATAAAGTAAATTAATTTCAAATAATAAAATAATGGAAGACATGCTTTCCTTTTCCACAATACTTTATTGGTAATTCAAAATCATATGCATGTAATAAATTACAACCAAAGTTCAAACTCCAATATCTGTTGTCATACAATACATGATAGCTGTCTATAACTTCCATATCTGGTTCAACACAACGTCAAGGAAATGCATGAAATGACTTTTAAAATGTTCTCTTATTTAGGCTATTGTAGATTGACTGATATACTAGTTAAGAATCCTAAAATAAAAATATATTACTTGATCGTTATATTACTCTAGAGCAAAAAGGCAAAAGGAGAGCATCAATACAGAGCTGTAACACAAAATGCCTCAGGTTACATAAGTTTTACTATGATTATACAGTGCCATGAACAAAACAAGTATAGGCTATACTACCACTAGCAGCCGCAATTGCACATTATAACAGTCTGGGGATAAAGGGGTTAAAACACTAAATCTATTCATGCCACGACAGAATGGCACGAACTGAGCATCTATCTTGAAAAACGCCACTGAGATAAACAAACAAAAAATCCCAGATTGGAAACTTGTTAGTCAAAAGAAACAACAATGTTGCCTTAGTGTAACATCTAAAAATGTTCTCAAAACAAATGTTAATTGTTGTAAGTGGAGAGTCTATACCAGACCAATGTTTGGGACCCTGTTTCAGCACCAAAGCATTGGACAGCGCCTGTACAAGTTTTATACAAAAGAGATGTTTTACAGCGTGTTGTTCAGTTAATAACCATACTTTGTCAATAGGTCCATAGTTTTTCTGTTCACAATTTTACAATTCCTCTACAACAACCCTGCAATTTACAACTATAGGTTGCACGACATAAGAAGTGTGAACAAGTTAATTTGCATGTACAGATACAGGGCATGTGCCAAAAAATCCTAAAAGAGGGCTTATTGAATGCATAAAATAAAAAAGCATCAGATAAGATCCTACTAGATAAACTAAAAATACTTTGAATTAAATTAAATATAAAATGGGGTACCTTGATGTTAATCACATATTCAATGCTTAATAGATTCTCCTTAAATACCATTAGGATTAGCTACAAATAAGGACTAAAATATTCCTTTTTAGCATTCAGAGGCATCTTTTATGGATTAACTGCTCCCTGCCTTTTCCCCAAAACTACATTTTATCATGTAGGATTTTGATCTTAGTCTTTCATTACATTTTTAAAGGATTCTCTTTCAATTCCAGTAGGATTTCCAAATAATGATCATAGTCCTATTAGCATTTTTTTGGGTTTTCTGACAAATCTTTTCTTCTCCGAAACCATTTAAACCTGAAGACAATTTCCTTCAGAGGCTCCTGCCAAACCTTATGATGAAAAGTTATACAAATGATTTCTATATTCCGTAGATAATATCATATGAATACAGAGGTTGTATTTACAGCGTTCAGGAAAAGCTACCACTGCTTTATCAAGATACAGCTACCGATTCCAACAAGTTCTCATCATTAACTTGTCCCGTGTGCCTCGTATCCTCTGGAATCTGAGGCGTCACGCCAGGATCTTCGTTGTTCGGATCACTTTTGCGCACTGCCGTGGGGGGTCTCACCATTACGCACTGCCTGACCACCGGCTTGCCTTTGGCCGCTTTAGGACTGCAGTTGTCGCGCTCGTACTCCTCCTGGGCTTTCAGTATCTTGCGCTTCTTCATCTTGCTTTTGTGGAAATGAAAGGTCGTGATGGAGACGAAAATTATCCCAATGATCAACGCGATGAGCACGAAAAGGACGATCGTGGAGGAAAACGCCTGAAACAACTGATCCACGCGGTCAAAGCAGGTGCCATTGTTGGTCCGAGCGGTTCCGTTTAAGGCACAATGGGGAATGGAAAGCGCCGGTCTCTCCAAGGTCCGGGCACTCATTTAGTCCGGTTCGGTTATGGTCTATATTGCAAGGAAGAATCGAGGAGATGAAAGCGAATATAAATTTCCACCCCTGCGAACGTGTGCGCTATATTGCATTCATTTCTCTGGAGTGGAATGGTTCCCAAGGGAGTCCACCTGAAATAGATCCAATCAACAATCCAGCGTTAAGACAAAAGCATGCGGGCTTTTGCGCAAAAAGGGCATATTACATTTCTAGTCACGTTACAGTTTTAAAGGTGAAAAACGCGTCTGATGTCCTTAACAATACTTTCAAATGCCCACCTTTGACGCATTCACGATCTATGCTGCTGTTTTAGACAAAAGAAAGATCTTATTTTGGGCGCACTGGGCGCCAAGTTTGCTGCGTACGTGCGCAAATAACACCGCGTAAAATTCTCAGTTTTTACGAAGCTATTCTCTTACGGTGACATGAAAATTAGTTTTGTCTCAGCGTTCAATTCTCAAATGCGGCATTCCTTCAGTCCAGCCACAAGCGAAGGCTGCTCATCAATTTCTGTCCTAAGAAAACGTAGAGTAGGCTACCCGGTAAATTATCACGCGATGGATACTCTGTGCCCTACGATCTCTGGCTGCATCGATCAAATAAATACGCACAGATCTACATTAAAAGCAGTGGTTTACCTGCCTCTACTGTAGGGATCTCGCTGCTCCGGATGCGAAGACAGGTCGTGGTTGCAAATTCTGGAGAAAAAGGAGCTGAATTCAACCAATGGCTGCAGCTCTCAATGACGTATAGCATTTGATCACACCAACGATCCGGCAATCTCATTCAGACAGATTTCTCGATGACAATTGGAGGTTTGTCGGTAAAACATTTTAGGGTGAAATAAGAGTATATGGAATGATGTCAACAAACGCATCCTCCCATGTCTTTGTGCGCTATACACACATATCTCCTTGTGATAACTTTACGCACAACAAGGGGAATGAGATGCGACAACTTCATGTCCCTTACTATGATTAAGAAGGAGAATCAATGAGTTTCGGAGGTTTTTAATGGATTCCTTTCATTAGAGAAACAAAGTGTAGCGTATAGTCAATGTGCACGAAACAAGGCTTGATTGGTCCTTTGTAATGGATACATCCTCACACCACTGCTTGATCTAAAAATGTATTTGTTGTCAAATGAAAATCACCATTTTATCCCTTAGATATGAACTAACCACATGATTCAGCACAGAAAGACATGCAGTGTGTGGTAGAATAGCAGCCTTTAGCAAGATTCCATTCACAATTAAATTGAAGTTTTGAGATTCAAACTTTGCATGCAATTTAAATCATAAATATATAAGTTTAAAAAAAATCATACACTGGGACATAAAAGCCTTTAAAAGAAACAACCATCATCCCTATAAATATAATTTTAATGGGACATTTTGCAGTATGTTGCCAATTACATACAACATTAGATTGATATATACAGATTGAATCAATCATATTATGCATTTATTATATATTGGATTTTTTTAAGGTAAAATTGATTGATTGTTCAAAAAAAGGTATAATCCACTGACAGGTCCAGCTACTGCACATGCTGACTTTGCTGAGTAAACTGTGCTGACCGAGCAATCCACTGCACTGCTTCTCAATTGTTTTGCAATGTTAATGTGCTAGACTTACATCTTTGGTCGTAGTGCCAGTGGCTCGCCCAGAAATCAAAATTCTGCCATCATTTACCCCCATGTTGGTGCTATCCCAAACTGTATCTTTCTTTCTTCAGTGGTACACAAAAGATGAATGTCTTGTGTTTTTAGAATACATTAAAGATTGAATGGCACATGCCATTATCAATACATTAAATTCAAGTTATTCAAATTCTGTCTTAATTTTTTATCCTCTTTTCAAATTTTTAGGTCTTTCTTTCTTTTGTAGAACACAAAAGAAGATATTTGACAAAAAGGAACAGCGCCCCATTGAATTGCATTGATTTTGCTACTAGTCCTAGCATTTTGGTCCCACTTGCTGATTTTGAATTCAAATGAAATATTTCACCTTCGATTGTTTTCTACAAAACTGTGTTGGGCCCTCAAAGCTGCATGTTTCTGGCCATATGCTAAGGGTTATAATTCCACCCTTCACCTTAAGGATTTCTATTAAAACACAATGTAATACACAGTCGTCCCTCATGTACTACCACCAAAGATACAGAACATTTTAATTGTGCTGCTAATCTATGCTGTAGGCTGCCTCACCAATCCCTATAGAGATTAATTACTACATCATTTGTACTCACTAAAGTGACCTCCATTATCACTTCAACCACTCAGCACTTTTTAAACATTCATCTTTCTGAGTACAGTTATTCTGATAACATCATATCACTGGTCAATATGGGGACTAAACATATCAAACTCCACCAAAATAATCATTACAACATAACAGCGATGTATCAGAACATCTGAATGTTCCTGGGCAGCGCCTAAATAGAGGTAATCATTAGGCCTTTAACAATATCGAATTTCCACCCTGGGATCAATAAAATACATTTGCTTAATTCAAGAACCACTCGTTCACTACTTGGAGAGGGTTGGGGTGAAGATTAAGATATTTAATAGATTTTGGTTGCCATGTATTTATAAAATTTTAATGAGCCGGCTTTTATGGTCAATCACTCTGGTTAGTCAGAGTCAGTAGCATTAATATACACACACACACAAAAACAACGCCTCCTATGCAGTTATATTTGGACAAACCAATGTGTTTTATAATACTTTTTAAACTACTCAATACACTTCTCACAAACTCTATACATTTGCAGTGTATTGTGATGAAAAATGTTATAATTTTTCTACATAGGTCTTGATACCTTTTGAAAAATGTGCTCAATAAATTCATTATGAATAAAAGAAAAGAAAGAAAAAGAACTACTTAGGGGACAAATTGCTTGCTGAAGTAATTATAACTCTTCCTTGGTTGGAGATTTGAACAACAGCTGCACTATAAATGATATCTTGAGGAGAAAAACTGTGACTCTAATTTGACTTTTTTCCTTGTTGGTGATGAAATGAGTAAAAATCTCCTCAGAATTACATTTAAGGATCAGCTTGGATGTGTCTAGGGACCTGCATAGCATGGGCTCTTTTTTTCACAGCAAGAACCCAGTAAAGTGCCAACTGGTGCCAATTAGTAAAAATTCCCTTTTATTGTAGTTTGGTGTCCTGGCATTAAATGGGTCACTTTATCTTTTACAGAACTATGGCATTAGTTACATGTGCGGCACACTGAAACCATCTGACTAATATTTTGTCAGGGCAGCCAGTGGTACATCCATTCTGCACAAAGTCCCCATTGACCTTAACACACATCAGATCGATCCTGGGCCTTCAGCCCAAAATAAATAATTATCAGATGTCAAGGACATGAGAGAATTGCTATTATTCAGATGGGTTTGCAGAACATCTGCCATGATGCTGGTATGTGACAGTACTGTAAACTTTTACATGAAATGAATGTTGATGCAATAATTATTATTATAGTTTTTATTAAAATACAAGATGATGGTCACCTTGGAAATTAACTGTGTTCTTGCTTTAAATGAACTATTTAGGTACCAAATATCTAAACACTTGACACATAACTTTTACTTTTTTCTATTTATGAGGTTCTATAGCGTAAGTCATTCTAACATAATGAGGCATTTTTATTGACCAAACATGTAATTAACAATTGTTAACAAAATATGTGGAAATGTAAATAACATCATGATTTTCTGATCCCTTGCATTTCCAAAAATGATAAACCAGTCCTGTAATGCATATCAATCAAATTAAATGAAATATCAATTAAATGTCCGAAGTCACAGTGCTATAGGTTGCCATGGGAGAGAATGCAACACATTCTGCAGCTAACATTAAATAAAAAATAAAGAGGATCCACTCACATCTCTGCATCACTCTCTTCTAACATGCAGATGCATGTCATTCACATCTAAAGCTTGTAAAGGAGTATATGCTGTGATTCAAAACTGTCAATGTATATTAAAGGTACAAGAAGCAATCGTGTTTTGATGTAGTAAGCTACTATACTTGTTAGAATACAGGTATCCTTTGCATTCAAAACTACTACTGCACAATTAGTAATGGTATGCTATAGTGTGCTATACCAAACAACAGTATGCTTATATGTCTGAGTTTAATGCGAATCTCAGTGGACTCTGTCTCCGTCCAGTGGAGGGTTACTGTAATGACACATTCACAAAAGCAACACGTTTAATGATTTGGTTCTGGGACCACTAATACTAATAATAACATCAAATTATATAGAAGCTGGTTATATTATCAGCATTACTCAATATAATAAATATAGAACATGTTAAGCTAACATTTTTTAAACTTTAGCTGTTTTAGAAATGTATCTTAGACGATAAGTTCGGTTCAGTCACACAAGAGTTGACCAATGTAAAACTCAAGTGTATTTGATCCTATAGTAGAACATGAGCATACAGACCATATAAGGGAATTGAACAGATAATGGAAACGTGGTTGATATTGACTCTTATAATATAATGTAACACAATACAATATATAAGTAGATACGTTTTTTATTATATTATGTTATGTTTACAATTGACATATTAATGACTACATGAACATTATTGTCATTAAATTAGGTCCTCTTATTCTATAGTTTAATGTTTCACGAACCATGCTGCTTTATGAACTAAACACGTTTTTGAATTTCACAGTCTGCTGATTTTAATCAGAGCAGTTATTTGCAAAGTATAAATATTATATATATATATTTATTATATATATCTACATTCTCATGGACAAGGCAGTGTACAAGACAGGTAAATCTAAATGAATCTGTACATTTGTATAGATGCATCACGTGGTCTACTTAAAAAATAACCGGTACTATATCACGTTAGCTCGTGCCTCGACTTCACACGCAGTTCCCTGATATAAAAAACCATCACCGTTACCTTTAAAATGTGTATTATCACCTATACTGAATTGATAACATACACCTATCAAATTCTAATATCTCGAATGGGTCTAAAATATTATTATATACATCATTTATTTTATTCCGCAAGTGTCGCGCTTCAGGCAGGCAAAGGACAGCTTAACTTCAGCGCCGTATATTGTGGGGTCCTTAAGCGTCAGACTGCTGCTTTCTCTGGACAGCATCTTCGGCAATGGCGGATTACGACAACTACGATGACCGGGATCGGGCTTACGGGAGCTTTGGTGGAGGAAGAGGGTATGAAAGAGTGTTTCAGAGATTCGTTAGAGCGCGTATGCGACCGTATGTGACAGATGGCCGGAGGGTTTGCGTGCAGGGTTGCGGGAGATCGAGCTGGTGTAGGCCGCGCTGCAGCTGCGTGCACTCCCGCTATGATGAATGGAAGGCCGGGCATGAAACTCAACCCACATGGGCACGTCTGACGGCAGAGTCAGCGGTTTGTGCGCCTGTGGACGTTGTGTAACACCCCGCGTCTATAATTGTAGCTTATATGATTATTTATAGGACACTTGTGCTTTTATAAGTGTGAGTTGGTGCTGGTAGGGTTTAGAAATCGGTAGAGGTGCACAATCGATGCATTGGGCCTTAAACCTGTTTTGAACTTTTCTACCAGTAATGTTTTGTATTCATAACTGGTTTCTAGTTGACTTATCTTGATAATTAATTAAGAAATGAACCTGATGGCAGGCACTTATGGACTGAAATTCACACCTCCCCAGATGTTACAGATGGCTTTGCATGCATAAGTGCACACTGCCTCTCACATTGTATGGCATTTATCAGTTATTGATTATAGAAAGAGAAAGTAAACGTGTCAAATAAGTAATTCAGTTTTTTTTCATGTTGCAGAATTTTTCACTAACAAAAGCCCAATGTAAAGCCCTCAAAAAGTAAAATGGATATTGTATGCTGTATACAATCCCTTATGGAAATTAGCCATGGTTGTACTACAAGTCAAATTGTTTGGTATTAAAATATTGATCTATGGTGGGGTCAAAGAGACTGCTGCTTCTGAATAATCCAGTCAAGGGAAATCAAAGAAAGTTATATTAATATGTTTGAATAATTATTTGTCTTCAAAATTTTAACGTACGTCTTCAAGGGACAGTTAACCCAAAATTGAAAATTCTGTCATGAATAACTCGCTCTCTAGTTCTTCCAAACCTGTTTACATTTCTTTGCTTGAACAAAAAGACAAATTTGTAGAACGCTTGCAAACAAACAGTTCTTGGACCCCACTGACTACCATAGTAGGAAAAAGTGTGCCAGAACTGTTTGCTGTCCTACATTCTTCGAAATTTCATCTTTTCTTTTGTTCAACAGAACAATAAAAAGATATACTAATGGTACCTACTATGGTAGTCAAATGGGTCCAGGAACTGGTTATAAGCATTCTCCAAAATATCTTTCTTCAGAACAAAGACATTTATGCATATTTGGAACAACCCGAAGGTGAGACAATGATGACAGAATTTACATTTTGAGTGAACTATCACTTTCAGATCTAAGTTAGGTCAAGAAAAACTTTTCCCGAACATTTGACCACTTGTATTGATAAAGTAGTTTAGGACGGTTGAGCAGGGGAGACTTGGGGTGGTTGTCAGAGACAGAGATGACTGCTGTACTAGTGCTTTTTCTGTAGTAAAGTATTTTCTTTCCAGAACATTTTTTTATATATAGTATCAGTGTTTTTAATTCAAGAAAAAATACTTAACTACTGTCTAAAGCGTTCTATTTTACACTCCACCACATCGCATTAATAAATGTTGTTGTTGCACTGTGCCACATGATTTTTGGTAGTTGATCCGAGTTGCCAGTTATGGTCTACACACAGCTTCATTTCAGTGTGACACCGGAGGAATGTCTCTGACCTTTTCAATCAGAATCTTTTAACCTTGCTTTGCTATGACTTCAGTGAAGAATGGGATTTGCTGAAATCACACTTTTGTCATTATTGCTCTTCAAACTTCTGAACTCTTACATTTTGCTGTGTTCATTAGTTTTACACTTATGTACATAAAGTCTGAGGCCACAAATGAAAATATCATGTAGACTGACAGAACATTTTTGATCACTTATACTGACCCCTAGAATGTTTTTTTTTTTGATAAATATGCAAACATTTAGTATTTTATTATTAACATTTTGAACAGAATTTTTTTTTCAAAGACTATGTTCAGATTAGATTCAGAACAATAATCGAAAACCGATTTTCGTTTGCTTTCACCCATTTGTATTACCTTGTCGCTGGGTTTGATGTATTAGAATCCCATTGGTTTAAACCTTAAAAGGACACCCAAAAATGAAAATTATCTCATCATTTACTCGCCTTCAAGTTGTTACAAATCTGTATAAATGTCTTTGTTCTGATGAACTCGGAGAAAGATATTTGGAAGAATGCTTAAAACCAAACAGAACTTCCAACCTTTGTCTCCCAGAGTCATTTATTTTTGTTCTGTTGAACTGAAAAGACATTTTGAAGAATGTAGGGAAGCAAACAGTTCTGTGGCACTTTTGAGTACCATTGTATTTTTTCCTACTATGGGGGGCAAAATCTGTCTGGTTATAAGCATTCTTCCAAATATCTTTCTCTGTGTTCATCAGAACAAAGACATTTAAACAGATTTGGAACAACTCGAAGGTAAGTAAAGGATGACAGAATTTTCATTTTTGGGTGAAGTGTCCCTTTAATAATTTTGTATTCTTTGCTGTCTAGGTGTTTCCATTAAACTCATTGTTTACCATATCAATTTACTACTTGCATAGCTGTGTAGTTAGTGAGTTTGAAATGCAAATTAAGGTGTTTATTGTTTTGGATCGCAGACCCCGAGGTGGTGGTGGCCCAAGCGGACCCCGAAAGCAGAAGGAACTCCCCACAGAGCCGCCCTACACCGCATACGTTGGCAACCTGCCCTTCAACACAGTGCAAGGAGACATAGATGCCATTTTCAAAGACGTCGGCATCAGGAGCGTTCGGCTAGTCCGAGACAAAGAAACAGACAAGTTCAAAGGTAAGCAGCCTTATACAATAAAAGTAATCTTTAATGTAGAGGTCGACCGATATGGGTTTTTCTCTGGCTGATGCCAATGGCCGATAAGTTTGGGCTTTTTTTTTCATCTCTTTAAAGTTAATTAAAAAAGTTATACAGAATATTGCTTAAATTAAACATTTATTGTAGAAATGTCTTTTCAAATCAGTACAATTAATTGAGAAAGATTGAGTGAGTGTTTATTGCAGGGTACAAGTCTAATTCATAGTAATAATACATTGCTCAACTTTTAAGCACCTTCATTAACTGTTCTGAAGCATATTTTTTGTTTATGTTAGTTGGCATACACTGCTATTAGTCAAATGATCATAGTCTAAGTTAAAACAAAAATAAAAAATCACTTATATTACCTGCTGCTCATAACGGCGTTTTTTAGTTATATTTAGCCTTCTTTCTTCAGCCACAAAAGACCTCAGACGGACATAATGCGTAAATGATGTGAAAAAACAATTCAGGATTTAAACTGGCTGAAGACTTAAAAGTTTGGTTTAATGACGAAAAACCAAGCAAGCAGAATGTTTTCTCCCCATTTCAGATTTCAAACGCACACTTAGTGTTCAGCGTGTCTCGCGGCTGTCACAGCAGAAAGAAAAACGCTTCTCTGTGTATGTTTATCTGCTATGGTCGCGTTCATTTGTAAATTGTGTGCACTTATTTCGTTCATTTGAAAGATAGACAAAAACGCCTCTTAATACCAAGTATCAACAGAGTCCGACCCACAGACACATTTAAGCAAAAAAGTTTACGTGCACGTTCTAGCCAAAAGTATCGTCTTTTAACAAGACATGACTGCAGCCTGTGAGTTGCTCCGTCTCACAGGCAGCCTCAGAGGGAGAGAAATTCTTAGCTGCTCACAGATGCACCGGCCTGTTAATCGGACTAGGTTGCGGCACAATCAAAAATCGGCTGATCAATCGGTCGACCTCCAGCTTAATGGCCATCTTTTTTGTGTTTATGTAACTTTATTTTGCTTCCTGCTCCAGGTTTCTGTTATGTGGAGTTCGACGATTTGGAAGCTCTAAAAGAGGCTTTGACATTTGATGGCGCTGTAAGTAGATTTAAGTTTACTTTGTACTTGTCATAACTAGGTATAAAACAAGGGGTGACTAGGGATGTAACAATTCACTTATATTTATCCCTTTTTTTTTACAAAAGGAGTAGAGACGAATTAGAAACGAACAAGAGCCCTTTTATTATTTCTTAAATGCTGCACATTTCTTAGTAAAATAAAAAGCTTTCCTGTAGCTCAGTGTTAAGAGCATTGCGTTAACAGCACAAGGTTGTGGTTTCAATCACAGGGGATTGCACATACCTATGTATAAATGTATAGGATATAGCAATGTCAGTCGCTTTGGATAAAAGCATCTGCCAAATGCATAAATGTAAATGTAATTACATTGTCAAAAATATAACTAAATTCCAATTTTAAAACAAATTCCAAATCAAATAAAAAATGAATTATACAAAAGTCTCTTTAAAATAAATAAACTAAGACGTTTTCAAGAAAAAAAATCAAGAAAAAATATGTCCAGGTTTTCCAAGTTTGTAGCAAACACACCGACCTCTGGTGTTTAAACCATGTATTCCGATTCATTTAACATTCATTAAACTTTCAGTTTAAACCAAATGCATGCATGGATGTTATGATGCTGCTTTGTTATAGTTTTTTAGTTTTCTGAATTTTTTTGTCACAGCTAATGATGAACTAAATAAAGGCTTGCGTAAAACAAAACAAATGATATTATCTGTTGCACCTGTATTTCTGATCGCTTGATCAGTGTAGATATACTCTGTGTAAATGGGGTTTAATATGTTTGCAACACAGCTACTAGGAGATCGGTCTTTAAGGGTGGACATCGCAGAGGGCCGAAAGCAAGAACGTGGCGCCGGAGGCTTTGGCTTCCGGAAAGACGACAGAGGTACTGAATTAGTTAGCATATTGGTCTTCTAGAGACATTGTTTACTTTGTTTTTAATAGTTTTGTGCTAATATACTTGATTTAATAACACTTGACTTGTTACAGATACATTAGTTTGTTTAATATTTACTTTGAAATGCTTTATAATCGTTTCAGCCTTACAGTGATTTCTTCTCAAGCTATTGAGCAATGCTATAGTGCTGGGCGGTATGACCATAAATACAGACAGAGAAACCTCTGGGAATACAAAAGAAACACCAAGTTTACATGTTTATTGAATTTTTGCGGCTGATATATAACCATACTCTATGACATTTTTGCTGTCAGTTTATTACTACACAATAGTAACACATTTGGCCACATCAAAGATATTTTAATAGTTTAAGCATAAATACTATAGTATACTAAATTAGTACTGGAAACTGCCGTTGATCCTTATGGAAAAACACAAAACCAAATGTTAATTTAAGCCACAATTTTACCGGTATTTGTTCTCTCTATTTGTTTGACAACATTATTTTAATTTTAATTTAACAAACTCAATTACAACACTTTACTGAAGTAAATATAGTGTACTACAGGGTTTTTCATCTGGGTCTGTCACAATTTGTTCAAGTTAACCTGACTTTTATGTTGATGGGTCGCCACAAAGATACTCATGAGATAAACTCTCTGGTGATGGAGTTCATGAGTTCACGTCCCCATAGAGCGAGACAGAAGGTGAACACTTGAACGTCACGCATGTATTACACAAAACTGTGTCGTTCGCAAGTTTTTATGCCTGGATTCCGCAATTCCGGCTAAGTTTTGGCGAAATCAACATATCCTACTGTAATGATGGTCATGCTGCTCATCCTTAAGTAAAGCTTGATTTGTGAACTATGTGTCTTCTGTTTCTCATTCTGGATCTTTCTGCTTGCCTATATTTTGCTGAACAGAGTATGGGATAATTGGACATTTCTTAACATCGCATCCATAGTAATATGAATAATTTTGTGTGAGTTTTCACCATCATTTTTCATGTGCACATTTTTTATTTTTTAAACCACTTTCCTCTATAGAAACAACTTTTAGCACTTTTTCCTACCCCACTAACAACTGCAGTGCCTTTTAGAAGTGTTGCGATGGGTTCAGTCGAACCATTTCGGGGTGGCTCTCTCCTTCACCCTGATCTTAGCTTTCAATGCCTGTCCCATTAAACCGAGCCCCACTGTCCCTTTCAGGCCGCGGTGGTTCACAAGGGGCCAGAGGAGGGGGACGTGAACCCAGAGACGACTACGACCAGTCCGGAGGAGGTGCGACAAGTGAATTGGGCAAGAACACGAACCTTTGGAGTGTTAGCTGTAGATGATCAACTAATAACTTGAAGATCCAATAAAGTGTACATTCACGTATATGTGCCATGCTGCTCAAGCACCGCAGAATATTGCCATGTGTTTTCTCGCTTTGTGTAAACGAGCAGCTGGTTTAAGTGGTTTATTACTACTTTTTCTGTTCATTTTTAACCCTGATATTTTTTTGCCTCTCGGTTTGTAATGACGGCTTGTCACAAGCTTTAGACTCCCTAGTAACTGATTTAAACGGGGTACATTTTTTGTATTTTCAAGTTAATTTGACTCATTCATGATTTTTCAAGGACTCCATCTAATTTTCATCTGTCACATTGTCAACAGTGTTCAAGCCCTCTCCCAAATTCAAGTTGTCTGGAAATACTGGTCTGGGATCAGTTTCACCGTAATCACTATGAAACACAGTACATTGCTTATCCTGGACCAGTATTTTGCTACAGCTGTGCTGTGCATTGGGAGAGCAGTGGACAAGTTTCTTTACGCTCTTCGTTTTTCTGCAGGATTTAGAGATGATGACTTCATGGGTGGGAGGGGTCGAGGAGGCGGTCGTCCTGGTGACAGAAGGGGGGGTGGAGGTGGAGTTGGAGGCGGAGCCGGCGCTGGCGGAGGCATGGGGCGCTACAAAGATGGACCTCCTCGCGTAGGACAGACAGACTTCAGAGAACCCTCTGACGGTGGCACAGCTTAATTCTTTCACAAAACTTAAGTACCTTGTATAGAAGTAAATATGATATCCAAATTTGTACCACTTTCTGCATTTTTGTGTGTGTAAAAGCAATATTAACTAGTTCCCGATAGTATAAGTTAACTTAACTTCCTGGTTCATTTTTGGATAGATTGGGTTTGCAAACGCAGAGTCATGTTGACTTGAGTTATGCTTTTATGGTACGCGTGTATAAAACCTATTCTTCAATAATTCTCGCTTCTCTTTTGCAGAGGAACGAGCGCAAAGACCAAGGCTACAGCTGAAGCCCCGTACGGTGGCAGGTCCCCTCAACCAAGTGGCCAACCCCAACTCAGCCATTTTTGGGGGTGCCAAACCCAGGGAGGAGGTAATTCCTAAAGACAAACACTAAGACACTGCAGCCTCCCTCTGCGCTTCAGCAGGAAGGAGGTGGGGGGGATGTCTGGTTGGGGGAAATTTTGGGATGAGAGACACCAAAATAAGTGTACCATGCCAATGGGAATGCGATAAGGCTGCTTATCATCATTCCTATCTGTTAGAGATTAATGGAATCTCTACTTCCGAATTCAGAGCGCCCGAGTATATATATTTATTCAAGGAAAAAAGACCACGCCCACATCGATCATCGTGACTCCTACACGTACCAACGAGCAGCTCATGAATCAATGGCAAACTGTTTCACGGTGGTTTTACATCTACCTTTGCGTCCCTGTATTTAGTGCCTGCTCTGTACTGTAGTTTCTTCGGGGGAACGTTCACATCCACGGAGAGATCGGAAAGTTTTTTTTGGGTTTGAGCTGCTCTATGATCTTAAAAGTTTTTGTTTCTTTCTGCTTAAGGTAGATTGAAGTATGCCGGTCGAGACCTTTTGTAGCACCGATTCGAACTCAAATTTTTTACCACAGGGCAGCAGCTAGCTGATGTTTGATACTTGGCGGAAAGCGATTTTTGCGATTGTTTTTGGGGTTGATCAATACCACTGATTTTGTTCTGTTCTCCGGGTTTTTGATAGACTGCACCATGCAAGTTTCAAGAGCGGGCTCCGATTTTCTGCATCTAAACGTGTACACGACGCACGCCAAATTTCACGTGTGGTGCTTATTTTTTGTGTTTATGGTGTAGGGCTGTGCAATTTATCGAAAATTAATCGTAATCGTCAACTTTGGCCTTCAACAATTACAAAAACTAAATAATCGAGGTAAATCAATTATTGTGCCGCATTCCATTTTGCATGGATCCTCTTTTCTTGTGGTAGAAATCCACTGCATTATATATATATATTATAGATTTTATCTAACCGCATATAAAGCGCACCCCTTTCCACGTGGTTCAGCATTTTTTTTTCAGTTGAATTCCCAGTTTAAAAGAGCCGTTTTTTCAGTTTCTATGTTGGTTATTAAAGGTAATAATGAGTAATCGTGTTATAATCGGAACTCAATATTGGCCAAAATAATCGTGATTATTATTTTTGTCATGATCGAGCAGCCCTAGTATGGTGTCTATGTCGGTGTGTCAAAGCACAGTACAGCGCAGAAGTCAATTCCGATATTAATTGGTAGATCTATCCAAGTTCATTTTGTCAACCTGCTTTAATTCCTGTTTGTGTTGAACTAATTCTAATATAGCCTTAGATCTAATGTTATGCACAAATGTTAACATCTACTTGAACGGACCCTGTATAACCATTTTGTTCTTGTTTTTTGTTTCCGTTCTCTAAGAATTAATGTGTGTCAGTGTGGCTGCATTATTCCGGAAGGCTATACTGGACCGGCTTTGATCACCAAAAATCTTTCAAAAGACTTCTCCCAGTGACACGCAGGCAGGGGCACGAGATGCCGGTCTCCTCTCGAATCCTAAACGATGCCCTCTTCTCATTGGCTTAAAAGCACAGAGGTGTAGTGCCTCTAGAAAGGGGGTGGAGCGTAGGCTTAACTCTGCCCCTGTCTTCCCCTCTCTCAGACTCCGCCCACACACCTCAAAGACCCAAAACTTGGAGGACGACATCTCAAGGTCGATTCCATTCTGTTTAAGGACTTCACGATCTCACTCTTTCTCTCTCTCTCTCTCTCTCCCCCTTTCGAAAGTATCTTTGTGTTGAGACCAGACGTGTCGAGTTTGTAGGCACGCAGGAGCAAAACCTGCCGTGTCATTTTATATTTTGCTCTTTAAATTTCTTTACTGTGTTTAAAAAATTAAAACGTTGAGCTTGTCTTAATTAAACGATTTCAAAGAGAAGAGCATTTTGAATTTGTTTTAATTGGTGGCAGTGTCTTTAGGAAAGATTTCGAGCTCGTCTGGCTTATCCAGAGCTTTCAGGAACAATAAGCCACATCATTTCATTCATTTAGAAGAGCAACACGTATGCATGATAGATTTGGTTGGTGACACATGGGTCTACAGTTGACAGCAGCCTTCACAGCTTTACAGCAACGTATTACAAGAGAAAAAAGAAGGTAATTTAAACAATGATCCATTCTTTAACACCAGTTGTACTACCTTTCCATATGAAGCTTATTGAACAAAAGTTAACTGCTCTCACATTTTCAAGCAGGGTGACACTAGGCACTGTAGTTTTGTCTCCATGTGGTTCGAGTGTAGTTCTTCATGGAAAAACATGTTGTGGCCCTTTTATTTGTTGCATTCTACTGGATATAAATTTGAGGAAGTTCCGTTTTTCTTATTGTACTATTATATAGAGGTTGGCTGTTTTTATTCTTTTTTTTTGTCATTTTCCTACACTGTTTATGGCAATAAATTGTATCATCTTACAGTTTTTGAAATGAATGTGTTGACACAGGAAACGGGAACTGGATTTATTCAATGACTCCTGTGAAGCTAAATGTTTGCATTCAGTTTTATCAAAACTTACCCTCCGAGTTCTTGCCGTTGGCATCTTTGTTACGTTTCAGAAAGTGTATTACACGCTTCTAAAGAACGAGGTAATGGAACTCCAATGTTGTACACAGTCTTATCTTCTTTGGGCAACTAACTGAGACACACAGGACGTCTTTATCGTCATCATCATTACTGGAAAAACACGATGGGTGATTGTCCTTCAAATGTACCGAATAAAGGATTTAAAGAGGAAACCATGGGTTGGGGATGTCAAATGATCTAGATGCAAAGCAGGCATGGGAGGAGCAGTTAGTTTGGGTGTGAACCTCTCTAAAAAAATTGAAAGCATTTCTGTATTTCCTTCCCAAATTCTCATTTCAAAACCGTAAGAAAATCTCAGCAGATACTGTCATGATATGCAAGTAGGTTTTAAATCATGTCTGATTGATTTTAGAAATGGAAAATGTGATATTTTTTTTCTTGATATTCACTTTTGCATGTAGTTTATACTTATTCTGCTCTTCAAAATCAAATTTTAGGCTTTTTTTAATTGTGGGATTAGAAAAGATATCCTTGCTTTTTATGTTTGATTATTTAAGTCATATATTATCTTTTGTTCTTCATTATGACTTCTATGAACAACAAGGCTTCGTTCTTAAACTTTAAATTAACAAGAAATATGAACATGCTTGTATAATAGGACCGAAATTAAATGCATTGTTCAACTCTTTAAATTTCCGCCGTAAACCGTATTGATAAATATGGGTTAAAAAAATAACCCTCTTAGAAAAGACGACAAAGATTTTCAAAAATTTCTGTTTTTTTTCCGGGTTATACAGTAAACGTCCTTACGAGTTGACAACTGGTGCACAAGCTCCGGTTCTTCAACAGGGGGTGATATCGTTATACGTTGCCTCCATTGTGCTAGTTAAATAGTTTAATCACGAAAAAAAACGAGAAATTGGGAATATTAACAATTAATCTAAAACGGACATGAATGGCAAACTACATCAATTTTCTCATTTATGGAAGACAGATAGATAATGATAAGTCGATTTTCAACGTTCTTGAAAATGACTTAAAATTGCTATCGTTTATGAGACAATTGAGTAATTTCATGTTTTCTTCATAATCATTTAGCATATAATGGCAAATCGTTCAACATACAATAAAAGCGTGATACGTTCGACGTGCGCGTTCTCGAGGTTTGAAAGAGTCGACGTGCTCGAGCCACGGCAACGACTCTACCTCACACAGACGATCGCGTCATCAATGAACTTCGCAATTCAGCAAAGTAGAAGTGTAAGTTTGTGTAAGATCTCAGACGATAAACGGAGGGTTTGTTGAGAGTCGTTATGTTTGATTAAGTCTGCTGGTAACGTCACAGTTTTGAACGTCTGGTTTGTACGCGCTTCTCTTCGTTTAAACTGAGGTAAGTTCACTTAAACAGCGTCTCGAGTGAAGGAAGCGGATGACACGTTAAATCTATATCTAAGATATGTCTTCCCTTTACTAACACTATTGTGTAGCTGCATAGAGTTCCCACTGATTGTGTGTTTTTTACGAATCGTTTGTAATGTGAAATTTGTTTTTCTCGGCGTTGCGCTCGCGACAATTAACGTTATCTTTAAATTTGTCGCGTGATACTCCGAAGTCGGTTTATAATCCAGATAATTTCTTATTAGGTTAAGTGACATTTTTGACAGATGTCGTGTAAACGTGATATTGGGAAAAGTAAGTTCTCCCCCTGAAATTTGTTTCTCTGCGGTGTGGTTTTATAAAGGGTGTAAAACACAAAGCTCATGACAGTGTTGACGTATGCGACGTGAACAGATTGTTCAACAAAATGTGCGTTTAAAGGAAGTTTGCAAAGTTACGCACGGATGTCTGAGGTGGAGCTTTGAATCGGTTAATCTGCAGACAGGGACGAAAATATAATATATAATGTGTTTAAACTGTAAAAAAAAACAATATCCCCGCGAACTGTAACGTTAAAACCTAAAATTTGATACAATTGTGTTCAGGTCTTTTCATTCAGTTTAGTTTGGTGTAAAATGCAAGCGTGTTAGCCATCAACCGCAGTGAATGTGTCTCATAAACGTGTTGCTATAATCTTTTTGTCTTTATAGATGTCAATGGCTTGAATTTTATATCCCGGGCACAGTTTACAGTCACTCAATCTCAAGGTAAGAACGACTGTAAACACTACAGTAGTACAATTTATAGAAGTGAAATGTGATCTCATACTTTGTGTGGGGAGTTTATTTTTATCACAGTCCAGTACTTAATGAGTAAAGTTCAGTACTTAATGAACTTTATTCTTATTAAACTTTGTAAAGTTTAACATAGATGTCACCTAGCAGTTGTTTGTGTACTTATTTGGCATTTTGTAGAGAAATTTGCTTGAATTTCCACGCAGACACCTCATAATGCTGACCTGGTGATGTTAAAACGGCCTGGCCTCTTGTCAGCCGGGTGTCTCCACTTTTTCTCCCAATCCCCTTCCCCTTTTAATTCTTAAATTGTTGAGTGTTGGGTGCGTTCCACTGAGACGATAGCATGCCCTGTTCCTTTTGATGGCTTTACATGCCAGTGTGGTTTGGTAAATTACAACATAATAGCAGTGATTGTTCTTTCTTGACTGTTATAGTATTAGTAAGGCTTGGGTTATTAACATTTGACCTTAAGGACAGTTGTGTCATATGCTTCAATTCTTTTATTCAGACCGTTGAAGCCAGATTGAACTTTTCTTCTCATATTCCATCCTTGCAGTGAAATATCAGACAAAAACGATGAATTGACGCGATTCCCACTTGACAGTGTATTTCAAATCTGTGTGAATTGTAAACCTATTCAAGGAACAAGGTTTTGTTATGTCCTTTAAGCTTTTACATATCAAATACTCCCCGAAACGTGTCAATCGTATTAAACCATTTATTTGACTCTGCTCATTACTGGTATGACGTGTCACAAGTGACTTGAGGCAATGCAAGTGTCCTGCTGGCGAGAGTCTCCTCCATGTACAGTATGTTGTCTAGTCACAGTGCAGCTATTGTTGGCCTGTTACTGTTTGGATTTCCTGGCATTGTGAGCTGTTGGAGGGATTTTATGACAGCCCTGTGATGACAATGTCTTGTCAGTTGGAGAGAGGGGCCTGTTGGACCATTTGTTGTTTTTGACTTTGCAAGGGCGGCCATGTTTGCTGACACAAATTTTGTTTTTAAATGGTGGAAAAACACAATGTTTGCTGTTGGCTCTTTGCATTTGACACAAATTAAATATTAGATTTGGAAAAACGTAGCAAGACATGTGTTCTGAGATGTTTTCAAAATATGGCCTAGTAAATAAAGGCTGCTGGTGGCATACAGATATATTTGTTGAAACAATACTCTGATCTCTGATCAGAAGTGTACAGCACGCAAGAATGCACATGTGAAACTAATACAATTGCATTACTGAAGTTACAATGAGAGTGCCAAAGTCAACAAACTGCAAAAAAAACTAAGCCGTGAATATTATAGGATTGTGCAAATTATGAATTTTGTTACTTCTACTGTTGCCATCCAATAGCGTCTTTCATTTAGTTGCTTTGCAATGTCTTACCAGACTATGGTGGGATGCCAACTTGCCACCTACAGCGAAATTTGCCATTTTTGGATCCAAAATTGGGTCATTATTGGATTTGTCTAGATCCGATAAGTTTTTGAAAATGAGGGTTGAGTCTTTGGAGAGGGTCATGGTGAATGAAATGATGAGAATCATGTGCAGATGTTGTGGTAATGATGTCAAATCACTAGCCAATTATGTTTTGAACGCTGAGCAGATTGAGCGCACTTTCTCAACTCATAATTCAATATTACATGTAGTCGAATTGCGCAGCAGCTGGGCATTTCTGACTTACCTCAACACAACCGTCACTAAGCAACAGGTTAAGGCACCCTGATTTGTTTGCCTTGAAAGGAACAGACCAGACCCAAGAAACATAATATTGGGTAAGTGCATTAACATACTGTGACAAGTCCAACCGCTATCACCAAATTTACGGAGAAGCCCTGATGTGTAAAAGGAATCGTACTGGACAACTATTTGTCCGACACGTCACTCCCCGTAACGTTAAACATGCTAATGAGTGCACAGAGTTGACGGTAAAATCCTTCGTAATTTTTTTGCACAGTAGATCTATCTAGTCTACACAATAACCGGGCTACAGTATGTGATGTCTACATGCGTTCACTGATGCCACAATGCAACGCCAGATTTCTTGTAACATAGTGCATGTGAGCGTTGCGTTTGGTTTTTAGTACAGCACTGCAGATAGTATTACACCTAATATTGTTGTTACAACGCAACCTTTTGTGTAAAAATAAATAATACTTTGCTGATCAATGTGCAGTATTTAAATCTGTCATGGTAACAGGCATCCTGTGCAAATAGTATACGAGTTTGACAGTTGTTCATTCATGTTTAGAGCTGTGATATTCTATATCCATTGGAGGTAGATCTTATTTTGTCACTTTTGTCATCCCTGCTATCACAATTCATCTTCATATCCTAAAATATGCCAAACCTAGAAAAGCGTGATGATTTATGATGAATGTTGACATCTGATTAGGGATGCTCCGATCCACCTTTTTTGCTTCCGATTCCGATACCTGATATTCAGTATTGACCGATACTGAGTACCGATCCGATACTAGAGTAACATTTTTAAAGTGCACAATTACTTAATAAACTGTGTGCAAGACATCAGGCTGGACTTAACATTAATTTCCTGACCCCGTAAAACAAAATAACAAACAAATTATTCACAAATGTATTGAATTATTTATTAAACCAGCAAAATAAAACAAAATGTTCACTATCTTAAACTTGAAATTCTAAATTAAAGTGCAAATTAAGCAGCTGAATAAAACAACAACTTCACTAGCTTGATAAACGGGTATAAATAAATGGAAACAAAATCTCTTAATAACTGCTATGTGCAAATAGAATTAAAAAATCAATGCACAATAAACAAAAAAGCAGCTAAAAAATTGAGCAAAAAAGTAATAGCTTTACTGCTTTAGATATTCAAACAGGAATCAGCTGTTTTTAATGCTTAAGTCATTAAAGCACAGTCCATTTACATTTGGCAGACGCTTTTATCCAAAGCGACTTACATTACTTTATCCTATACATTTTACATAGGTATTTGCAATCCCCTGGGATCGAAGCCATAACCTGCTCTTACCACTGAGCTACAGGAAATCTTAACTAAGCTAAAGTTTAGTGGAAATCAAAGTTAACATCCAATACAGAAACAGATAAATAAAACAGTAGCTTCCCTAGCTTGGTAAAACTGCACATGTAAAAATAAACAGAAAAATATATAATAGTTTAGTCTGTGCAAATAGAAATTCAAAGTGAAATTATCCCCAAAACTCACCGCATTAACATCTTTATTTTTGTTCGTATACGTGTTTGCAGACTTTTGGTACAGTTCAGGTCTCCGATAAATATTTACGCTTCACCATGTCGTACCGTGGCTCCAGGTGGTCTGAAGCCATTGTTCGCTATGAAGGACAGCGGTTGCAAATCCATAACAATGAAATTCAGTATGCTTTCAGTGATTTTCGCTGCTTTCACACTACCAGATGGACATTTCTGAATTCTTTCCGTTGTCTCCCCCAAAGTTAGCTGCTTCGTACGGTCTCGTTTTAGTTTCTTCAGGTTATTGAACTAGGCGTGTTTTTTGGGATGATATAATTAACAGCTTTATCACCACCCCTCGGAAAATTTACTTTGCATGTATTGCAAACAGCGGTCTAACTTGTTGGCGTTGCTGTTCTAAAATAAATCTAAATGGCAGATATTTTGGCTCGCTCCATGCTGTTCGCTGCTCAATGAAAGCTATGTTCGCTTGTTCACGTGCACTACGTACAGAGCACGTTGCTAGCGTATGATGTCACACGCCTCGCAAAGCACAGCCACGAGGGATTTTAAGCGCCGGTGTCTCCATGAACTTTTACATCGCCTAGCAGAAATTTTATGTCAGCTAGATCGGGTATCGGTGCAATTTGTCACTGATACCCGATCTAGAATTTTATTCAGTATCGACGCCGATTTCCGATACAAATATCGGATCGGAGCATCCCTACATCTGATTTGAGGTTCTTCTAGAGAGGTTTTTAAGTCAGAAGCATCGCAAAGTTTAAAGATCGCCAATCACAGGCAGTTTCTGCCAATCTCATATTAATCTGTGTGCCTATACAGTAGTATAGCATACGTCGTCTCTTTGAAGAGTATTTAGTTTGATTACATTTTGAAAAGAGAGATACAGCTTTATGATTATTTCCAGAGAAACAGGAGCTGCTGTAGGTGGGACTAGTGGGGACAGTGGGACGGAACTAGAGCATGGGCAAGCAACATATCATCACATTAATCCCTTTGTGTTTTTTACATTATGTACCTTATGAAACTATTTAACTACCCTGTGTGGATTATTATGCAATGTGTAATTCATTTTACTTTTGAAGTAATATAGTGATATCAGTGAGATCAATTTCAATGAGATTTGTATCTCTCGTTGGTAATTATCACAATTTTCTTAAATATTTGTCAATGATTCATCGAAGGCTGAATAAAAACACTATTAAGAAAATCAAAAATAAAGTTTGGAAAGTTTTTTTTTTTTTTTATTCTTTCATAGGATGCTTTTCCATAGTATGAGTAGGAGTTCTAGATGGTTTGCAGCTGCAGTTTGGAGTTCTTTGTCAGTACATCTGCAAACAGAAATGGTCCAGCTAGCTCAATAATAATAACTTTCATTACGCCATTTGTACCTTGTTCTAAGGGTAGAGCGATTATCGGCCAGGCCGATTATCGACGTCGATATTAAGCTTTTTTATGATTATCGACATTATCAAGTACTCGCATGCTCTCAAAAGATGGTAGAGTTATTCTCGCAACTTATTACGCATAAATGTTCAGACACACACGTTGTAATGCCCGTCTTGGCCAGTATACAGGTACACACGCGCAGTCGATTATCTTGAGTTAGTTAATGTGAAGTATCTGTAATAAGTGTTATTCCTTGATGCTGCCACATCGATTTGTATTACTGCGGAGTAAGACTTAAATACTCCAGTAATTTTGGTCATACAAATAAGACTAATACATGATTTGAAACTGTGATTGGTCTACTTTTATTTGTGTGTACTCATTATCATTAATGTTTTGCTTTTATAAAAGAATGATGTCAGCCGTCTCTCTCCGCATGCATCTTTCTGAAACACATCATTAAAACAGACTAAAACTCTGAGAATACACATCAAAGAAACGTAAAGCATACGTCTAAAGAAAGCTTTAAGTGTCCACTTTTAAATCATCGCATTAATATTGATATTGTCTGAACATGTACTTTGTATGAAAGACGGGTACAGTTTCTCTTATCAACTGTGATCATATCCTTGCGCAGAGCGCTCCATTTCAGAAAAAACACTAACCCTCTCTCTTTCTCTCAACAGGTAGTGGTTTAGCTTTTGTTGAAACTAGTAACTTTGTATTAGCACCCATTGCATATTGCTCCTGTTTGACATATCGCTTATTGCTCCCTGAACTCTCTGTAAGTTGCTTTGGATAAAGGCGTCTGCTAAATGACTAAATGTAAAATGTAAATTTCACATGATCTGCGCAAGCCCCAAACAATAGCACAACAAAACAGCAAGATTCTTTGTAAAATATGTTGATTTTACTGTGCATTTGGCAATGAGAAAAGGTTTATATTCGGTTTAAAAAAAATCACCACTCTGAGGATAAACAGATTTTTGAGCGACTGGATCAAGTGGAGCGCATTTTTTCAAGAGTATTGTTTCTTTCTGTCCTTACTGTTTACCATGGTTTTACTATAGTAAAAATGTAGTAACCATGGTTTTTGGGCAAAGTTTTTGTCAGAGCTCTAGGGTTTCTTAATTTTGAACATATTTTTCATTTTAACACCTGACAAATATCGTTTTTTGGTCTACTTGATCTCTAATAATTTATATCGACATCTGCCCTGAAAAACGCATATCGGTCGATCCCTACCTTGTTGTCACCTCGACTAGAACAGGTACTTTGTCATATCTGTTATTAGCCGCCTGGTCTGTCATGAGTTACTCTTGTCTAATTGATCTGTTTAACATTTAAGAAAATATGAAAGAACAGTCTAGTGATTTTATTTCATTTTTAAGTGGGGGTTTGGTTTCGCCTTTTCTTGCTTCAGTAATTTCTCTGAGAACCTGACACCTTTTTCTGCTGTACTACTTCAGGTAGGCTTCAGTTCTGGAAGACGATGGCACAGGAGGCTATAGGGTTCTGGTAGTGTCATGTTTGCACAGAGCTTGTTCGTTTGCTCATTTTTGGCAATCCAGTTGATTATTGTCAACAAACTGGCTGCTTGTCAGATGCTCATGCTTAAAAATACTAAATTTTTTGGGCGTGTTATTTGACTCTGTGTGCCCATTTTCACCTGGAGTGAAAATCAAAGGTTTTTGGTAATTATGCTTACATTATAGAGAAATTGGAAAACATATTTGACTTTGTATGTCAGAAAATATGATTTCAAATGTCACCCCAGGGAGTCGGCTAGGCCTGTTGTGTGACTGTGCTTTTGTTATTTAACATCTCAGTTTGCCTAACATGTACTTTCATATTTTCACATTTAGATTTCATAATGTGCTTGTAAAGCCCGATAAAATGAACTTGAGTTGCACTCAGATTAATCGCTTTTTGTATTTCTAAAATATAGGTTTGCTTTGGATAAAATAGTCTGCTGTAAGGTGATTGTTAAAATAAATCTTATGTGTTCTATTTTATAGTAATAACTATTCCTGTCACTATTGTGCACAAGTATTTTCATTGTGTTGACCTAAACTCTGACATCATGACTAATCATACGGGCGTACATTGGAATTTCAGGTGTGCTTTTTTTTTTTGTGGTTGAGTCAAACTGCAAAGGCCATGACCACAAATCCTTTACAGGTCTTTTGTTGAACTCTAAAGTGCCATCTCACATAATCTGATCAAAAAGTTAAAATGGTCATACTACAGTAGAGGGAGTAACCCAAGTCTGGATGTTTTGACTGCGGTGACGATCCCTGAATTCACGTTATCTGTTTATTCAAACTCCCTACCTGAACGCGGAGAGGTGTAACCATGGCAGCGCTACAGGATTAGACAGGTTTTGTTTGGCTGTGGGTTAGAAAGGGAGTTTGTGTGTGAGGGGGAAGGATACGGTGTCATCCTAGTAGGCGTATTGCAAAGCTCCTGTGTTTTAGACGGCACACAGCCTTTGAATAAATGATGGAAGTTCCATTTCTTGAGCCAGGTGACTCCGGCTGAGAGCTCATCGGCCACCTGACTGATGCCAAAAGAACTTTATTATGTCGCTAGTTCAAGATCTATTGATTGGCGGAGATCCATTTTTTTGGATAGCGCATATTTGGCTTCTAGGCCTTAGGTGGTCTGGCTATATTTTAGTTTGATGAGTAGATGGGTTGTAGTTGTGCAACGGATCACAAAACTCACGGTTTGGATCAAATTTACAGATTTTGGGTCATGGATCAGATCATTTTTCTGATCGGCTACTGTAAATGCTCTCATCATAATTTTTTACTAAATATTATAATAAAAAGAAGTATAATAACTATGCTCAAAAAAAGGGGCGCTTATATGGGGTTAAACGATTTGATTAAAAATTAAGACTTTAAAAGTACCCTGGAGATGTCAACTGATTCATTTAACAGATTATTTAACATTATTATGTATATTCTAGGCTATGTCATACAGTATGCATTATGCATGCATATTGATATGTATAAATAAATATGATATAAACGTGTTAACAGCTGAAATCTCTAGAGATCAGTTTATAAATGTGATAGGCCTACTTCCTGATCGCCACTTCAAAACACCTATCTCGAACGACTTTCTCTCATTCTCTTAAATGCGTTACTTATTCATGAGTGGACGGCGCGTCAAAATTGCAGAACTGGTGCACGTTTGAGAATGAATCGCGTAATTTGCGCTTTGACTCAACAGAACATTGCTGCTTATGCAGCACATAAGTGAGGATGTACGCGAGAATGCGCTTTAATATTGTACTCGTCCAGATAATGGATGGAGAGCGAGAGCGCCTGCATGCTAATACTAACTGATGAATAAATTTACAGATAATCCGCTAGGCACATGTGTTCCAAACCATAGAGCACGATTCATACAGATCATCCGTGATCCGTTTCACCACTAATGGCTTGTAATATGCGTATCTCTTTCTCACACCAGCAGTAGGTGTGGATTATGTGGGCCAGTTGCTGCGGCTGGCTCTGCCTGGATGATTCCACAGGGGTGGAAACCAGAAGTAGCACACGTCAAGAGGCCTTCACCAACTCGGGCTTCAACAGTTCTCCGTTTTCTCCCGCACCTGAACCCACATGCAAGGCATGTGGAGGTCAATTTGACATCCTCACCATGAAGGTAGGCTAATTGATGTCTGACATGGCTCATTAGAAAGCAGTCGGGTAATGTTTAGCTTAACAGCAGTATGATGTTGTGATGTGAAACATGGACCAGTACATCATTGGACGTGTAGGTTAACACACCTTCAGAACAAATGGTGTCCACATGTACTGTTTAGTGTTTATTAGACAAAAGGATGAGCTTAGTCATACAACGATCTTTAAAAGCCTTGCCTTTGACCTCTAACACACCCCTTTCATTACTTAAATTGCCTTTGTAAGTCCGCAGCTTTATTCAATTGCCATGTTTATGTTCGGATTCAAAGTTTACATCTAGATAAGTTTTCTAACTTTAGACCCTATCTCCAATATGTCCTGTGAATGGTTTTACCCACACCTAAAGTAACTTGACTAGCCAGATTAGACATTGTGTTCCTGGTTTTAAACTAACCCATCATGCTTTGCAGCACACATGCATGGACTGCAAGAAAAATTACTGCAGCCGTTGCTCCGCTCAGCAGGACCTCCAGCCATGGCTCTGCCACACCTGCCAGCGTTGTCATGGCATCCTGTTCCAGCGAGCCGAGCTGATGAAGCTTAAAGTGAAAGACCTGAGAGACTACCTGCACCTGCATGAAATCGCCACGCAGATGTGCCGGGAGAAAGAAGAACTGGTTGAGCTGGTTCTCGGCCAGCACACGCCCACATCCGAGACGCACATTCCACTCCCTACAAACATACACTTGGATCAACAGCAGACCCCTGGTATTCCGGTCATAACAGCTAGCCCATCGGGGAACAATGGTGTCACAGAATTGGGACCCCAGGACCAAGTAACTGAAGATGAACAGGTAAGCATGAAAGTGGAGGATTCTGTATGCTTGCTTGCGTAAGATTGAGTTTGTGTACATAAACGCGCTTGCATTCACGTAGACGTGCTAGAGCAGGGGTATTCAATCAGGTCTGGTCTTCATATTTTCTTCCAAACGGAGGTCCTGACAATGTTTTTGAAAATAAAAATGTAAACAATTTAGTCCAGTTGGATATACTGTTTAAAAACTATGATTTTTTATATAATATTTATTATATATATTTTGATATCCACAGTTTAAATGTATTGTAGGCTCTTTGGCTTTAGGGGAGTGCCCTCTTAATAGAAGTCTGATATTAAAGAGCAAGTAGCATAAGATAATGAAAATTAGTGTGTTATGTTGCCGTGTTTGAAAGTGAGCAGTCTGCCAAGCTGTATGTGAATAAATAACAAAGTTATTGTCTTGTAAAAAAGTGAGTCGACTTGGAATCACGCAAACGAGACGTGTCTCTAACCGCCGCATATCTACGTCACTAGACATAGGACGGCCGCGAAAACTTCACTCTCTCCTCCCCAAAACACAGTCGCTCGTTCTTGATGCGTGTGCCGTCTAAAACCTGTGTTCTACGTTGTGAAACTAAGTGCACCTTATTAAACTACCAAAGGAAGAACTTCTGAGGAAACAATGGTTTCAATTCATTTTTAAATGACACCAAAGGAGTATAACTCCAGGGTTTATAGTCCACGAGTCATTTCACTAAAGATTGGTTCTATAATCTTTGAACGTTAACTGCAAGTTATGTAGACTATCCTTGAAAAGGGTAAATTCCAACCTTATTTGGACCTGTCAGCTCCACCGTATTACAACCTGTAAGTGTGACTATTTATTTTTGTCTGAACTTCAAGAAATATTTGTGTTTCTTATGTCTGTGTTTAGCTAATGCATATAACACTAACGTTAACATGTGTCATTATTTCTGGGGTATTACAGTTTGTTTAGCTATGAACTCTGCTAATTTAAGTATTCAATCTATTATCTACTATCTTTTTCGGATGTTTCTTCGTCAGACTCTGGCTCAAACTGGTAAGGTAAAATCCCTCCCATCTCTATCTATACTTGGGAAATATAATATATAACCTGTAAACCGTAATCCAGCAATGATGGTAGGCATTCCATTTGCGACACATGATGAACGCTGTAACATTCAAGGAATGGGAAGGAGACGGAAACTGGCGAACGTTCAACAACTTTTAATAAAAAATAAACAAACCACAAAACGAAAGTAAAATCCTGGCAGGTCCCACGCGGTCGACTGCCGGCCACACAGACATAAACCATAACATAAAATCTAGGCCTGGTCCTCTCTCGTCGTACACTCCGATTGCTCGTCCTTTTAGGCTTCCGATCTCCTCCAAAGAGATGCGATACCTATGCAACACAGCTGACGCTCATTATCATCACTCGCTCTCGTCCCGCCTTACTCAATACAAACGCGTTTGACCAATCAAAGCAGACACACCAACTGACCAATCACATGACACTAGGCTAGCGGATAGCGGATCATTTGAGAGTCAGTCAAGAAGTAAGGTAAGAATAATTACCTGTTATTATGACATAAAAGTGTTTTTACACCTATGTACATAAACTTGTTGTTGGACACTTCATAAACCAAAGTTGGATCTTGAAAGTCATATGCTACTTATTCTTTAATATTTTCTAAGTTAAAAAAACTACTGACAACATACAAACAGCAAATGTAATTTAACAATTAAAATGCTCTCATCATAACCAGAAGACAAAGTTACTTCCTGTATTACCCTTTCCATGCCGAAAACGAAGTGCGTTTGGCGCTAGATAAAGATATTGGAAGATATAGCGGCAAAAGATCAATTACAGCGTGTGTGATATGATTCTCAATTGTGTAGACGCGCGGCTCAATTTAAACAACCAAAATAGTCAAATGTTTTGAATGGTTTATCAGCCTATGTGTCTCGTTGTCCGGATGGAACGAAGCAAAGGTCCGGATCCGGCCTTCGGTCCACTAATTAAGGATGACTGTGCTAGAGTGTGTTCATAAATGTAAAATATGTATTGCATAATTATTGGAACTATATTTTTCTTGGGGACATTATCGTGGTTGTATTTGCATCTGCTATAGGAACTCCCAAGGTGATGTAAACCTGCTGACAGTTGTGTCATGTGCGGCATTCAAAAATGTAGCCGACTTTGAAGCTTTATTATGAAACGCACGAAAGACAACAGAAACACAGGAAATGAAATATGAAATTGAAAGAGTAAAAATAAGGACCAAGAGACTGTGCATATTGCAACAGCGCTCAGACAAACGCCAAAGGTAAATGCGGTTAACCTTAGCTTCCTGATTCTCTTTGAGCAAATTCAACACTTATGTCCCTGGTAGTTCCTATAGTGCTAGGTTAGACCCTACACCATGCGTACGCAGAAGCTTATTTACTCTCTCCAAAAGGCGTTCGGATAACAAATGATTCGTAACTCCTGAAGTACAAACATCAAAGAGCGCTTGAAAACCCGCATGGACTCTAGGAATGTGTGAGGTAGGGAGCTGGGTTAAACTTACTTTGGCTGTGTGAAATTTGACCCTTAGAGCTTGTCAGTGGCAGAGGTGACAACTGAAAGTGACATGGACACAGATCTGCATGTGGAGCAGGAGTTGCAGGTACCTCCTGAAGCTCCTTTCCTCTCCTCCTCCTCTTATATTTACTATCACACTGTCTGGAGTGTAAAACGGGAGGAGATATCAAAGTGACCATGACTTCACCAGTCAGGCTTGAAGCTTTCTCTTGCAATGAAGGTTTTCTCTCCCCAGATTTGATTCAATTTTCCAGCGGGATCAGCTTGGAATGGGGAGAAATGCTTTCCTGCGGGCTTGCATGAAGTTCTGGTGCTTGAAAAATCTCATGGCAACTTAACTTAACTTAACTTAACTTAAAATCTTCACGAATCTCTTAAATGTATCTTTAAAGTTAGGCTGCACCTCCCCTTTTTACATTTAAATTGGAAACCTTGCATGTTCCTGTGTAGTTTAATCTGGTCTTTCTGGTGGGTTATTTATAGTTAATGGGCAGTTAAATACAAGCAAAAATAATAATTTTGTGTCATTTCTGTTGGATATGCCATTGTTTTCCGTACCACTTTTCAGTGCTATATCTGTAGCGTCAATGCAAAGCGAACACTACAAGCAACTAGTACTACCAGTGTCTGATTCGCGAACATTATGGATCTTTTAGTGACTGAATCCTCAGAATCAGTCAGAGCACAAAGTGAATTAACATCTGAAGTTTTTGTATTTATTTAGTTACCCACCACTGTGATATACTGATCTTATTCAGTCTCTTTAATTATAATTTATTCAAGTTTCATGTCACGCAATGGAGCAAATATGCTGAAATGTGCTATATTAAGTTGAAATCCATTTGAGGTTAGTGGAAAACCTTTAAAAAATCTGCCCCTCATTTTTGAACCCCTGTCCTATATAACTTTTAAAGGTTAGTTAAATCTGTCATTATTTACTTACCATCGAGTTGTTCCAATGCTGTATAGTTTTCTTTGTTCTGACGTAGAGAATATTTAGAAGAACGCTTATAAACAGACAGATCTCGACACCCATTGACTACCATAGTAGGAAAAAATACAATGGGAGTCAAAAGTGTCCCAGAACTGTTTGCTGTCCTACATTTTGCAAAATGTCTTCTGTGTTCAACAGAACAAAAAAATATAAAGTAGTTTTTACTACTATGGGAGTCAATGGGTGTCAAGATCTGATTGGTTATAAGCATTTTTCCAAATATCTTTCTCTGTGTTCATCAGAAAAAATAAATGTATACAGATTTGGAACAAGTCAAAGCGGAGTAAATGTAATGATGACAAAAATTCATTTTTGAGTGAAGTATCCCTTAAATTATACCACAAGTTCTATGACTTGCTGTGAGAGATATAATATTTTTTTTATATTATATGGAGTTATTTTTGACAGTTCAATGTTCAGGCGACAAATAAAATTGGTAAAGAACATCTATACAGACAGTGCTACAGTATATTAAGAATGATTTTGAATATCTTAAATATAAATATCGAGTCATCACAGGAAACTAAAAAGTTCTTGTCAGTTCCTTTGCACAAGCGTGTGAGAAGCACCCGGTTTACCTTCACTCTCAATTGAACATGATCTGCCTTTATTTGCATGGCAAACGTCCTGCGTGCCCTGCCCATGCTAGATAGGCGTGAATAAGTGCTCTGTAAATAACATTTGTTTGCATTCTGTCTGTCTCAATGTTAGTCGTCAGACTCGGAGGAGGTGTTTGCCCCCGGGCGACGGGCATCACTGTCAGACCTCAGGGCAGCGGAGGATATCGAAGATCTAAGTGTCCGGCAATTGAAGGAGATTCTGGCAAGAAACTTTGTGGACTACAAAGGATGCTGCGAGAAGTGGGAGCTGATGGAGAGAGTCAAGCGTCTCTTCCAAGACCAGAAAGACCTGCAAACCATAAGTAAAGCATTTTTGTTTGGAGGACTGATAGAGGGCCTTATGTTTTTACTTTCGTCTTTGTAGTTTTAAACTGACCTCTATGTGTGACAGTAATTCTGAGCTAAATGAGGCTTTCTCTAGCAGTTTAGCCTGCTTCTCTTTTTTTTAATGTTGTAAATTAGATTTAGACTGGTGGGAAATAGATCTCTTGCTTGTAATGATTAGGGAAGCACCGAATATTCGGCAACCAAAAAAAGCGATGACTTGTTGAGAGACTCGATGAGAGGAGAGACGTGTGCTGAAATGGTTGTCGGTCAGAATTGCTTGCATGGATGTTTTTTCTCTTTAAAATCATTTTGCAGTGTCGCCTATAATATTCCAACAGTTTTTTGTTTATTCATATTTTTAGCTAATGTTGAATGACACTTTTTAGTTTAACGGTGTTTTGTTGTTTGGGTACAGAGTACAGTATCCTACAGTTATTCAGCAGTTATAGGCGTAATATAGGCTATTTACGAAGGGAGAGGGGTTCTTTTTTTTTAATTGGCCTACTTCAGTTGCTCAATTTTATTTAAGTTATATTGAATTATATTGAAAAGCAAGACTAAATATAAAAAGCACATTTGACAATTCAGTTTATGCAATAGTGCAAAAAATTGCTAAATAAATTGAATGCAAAATTCCATGTTCGGTATTCGAAGTGCTTAATGTGTATTCGACTTCAGAAAAGAATATTAATTTCCGTGCATCCCTATGAATGATGAGCATTATAAGTGGCACATCGCTAACATCATACTTTCTTCTGCTTGTTCAGGTACCTTTAGGTTTTAAACTTTGGCACATGACTTACTTTGCATGTTTGTGATACAGATATGAATGACACCTCAAATCATATGACTCGTAAAGAAGTTCTATACACATCAATACCAAACATAGCCGGCCCTTCAAACATAAACACTGACACCACCCTATCATTATGACAGAAACTTTTGCATGAGCAAAAACGTTTTGCTTTGTAATATTAGTAACATGCATCTTTTTTTATTTTACAGTATCAAATGCCATGGAAGGCACAGGTGGGTTTGGTGATTATGACTTTAAAACATACGACTGTGTGATTTATTGAAATCTAAGATGTGTCTTTCTGTTTCTTTCGTACAGACACAGGGACTGGGATGCCCGGTGAGGAGAACATTTGTAAGATCTGTATGGACTCACCCATTGACTGTGTTCTTTTGGAGTGTGGACACATGGTCACATGCACCAAGTGCGGCAAGCGCATGAATGAATGCCCCATATGTCGCCAGTACGTGGTGCGGGCAGTGCACGTGTTCAGGTCCTGAACCCCATTGTTCATCTACAAAACACTGAGACCACCAGCGTTCCCCATATATCTATGCTGTTCTTTTGAACAATGGAATTAAAATTTACAGTAGAAACTGAAACCGGTCTCTTATCCTTGCACAATTATATTGTGGCACTTTAAACAAATTGTGAAAGATGCTCCATCTCCAAGCAATAACCAGTATTGACTGGTTTGTTTTTATTCTTCAGTCCAGAGTGTGCCTTCTAAATATGTTGAATGTAAACTTTGAGCTGACCAGAGGAGAATTGTATTATCCCACACATGCTGTGTGTACTGTTGTAAACAATTGATCTTCTGAAGGTACACGAGTGTGCTTATGTCACTGCCTTTGTTTTTCTTGCAAACTTGATCTTTATCACGTTACCTTTTTTTTTTAATGGGATTTCAAACTAGTCCTCCATTACCACACCATCTAAAGCGAAGAAAATGTACCAGGAATCAGACTAGTCATACAAGTCTAGTCGGTTAAATGAGTCGATTCATCTCATAAGAGCAACTGCAAAATCTCAACTGCGCACAACTTAACAGGTTTCATTTAGAAATAAATCCTCTCATGGCTTTTCTCTCATCTTTATTGTCTGCTGTCGGTTATCTCTTACTGTTTTGCAGTCACACATGTTGTGTTGGTGGAGAGAAGCATCTCAGGTATGACCATCAGTCACATTGCTGTTGGCTTGAGTGGCTTTGATTCACAAACACTGCGTGTTACACTGCAGTAATTGAATTCGCATTCAAGGTTCACATACTGTTGCCAATAAGCAGTTTGAAGGTGTTGTTTCAGTACGGCCTGTGGTAGATCTGCAGGAATCACATTAACAGCACTTAAGACAGGAAATATCAGGTGAACATGCCTTAACGCTCCTGCTAAGGGTTTCCGTGGTGCCTTGGAGATCGTAGGACAAGTAAAAACCTGCTAATACACCGGAGTGCCTCCTTTCCCTTCAGGCTTTGCAACTTTGTTACTATTGACTAGCTCCGAAGAATGCGTAGAGAGTGGTGGAGATGTGTATCTCAAAAGCATGACCATGGGATTGGGTTTGTAACAGAAGTGGAGATTAAAAAGGAAAATTAATCTTCAGGCTTTAATCTTAAAGAAATAGTTCACACATAAATAAAACGCATGGGAATGTTGTGTGGATGGCACCACAAGTGAGATTTAATAGGATTGTCAGTTAACAACTTAATTTTTGTTCGAATAGTTGGAATATAGGGCATGAGATGTCTTGGATATTTGTTATTCTTTGTTGAGCTAAAGTGTATAAAACGAAACACACTTGTATAAAAGGGGAACTCAGACATTCTGTTTCTTGGATGAGCAAGATAATGTTAGGTCAGGATGGACTAACATGAAGCTCAATGATTAAAATGTAAGTGAGAAGTTGATGTGGTGAGTTATGAGTGCAGTTTTCTCTTAGTCATTTAGTTTTAAGTCATTTTTGTCAAGTGTCTTTCTTAATATAAGCTTTGCCAACCAATGACACATAGTTTTTTCAAAGACAAAGGCGAACTGTTCAAAATATCAGCATTCACATTTCCAATGCAGGGTGGGCGCGAGAAAGTTTCTTATTAAATTGAAAACTTGATTTTTAACTGTGAAATTGTAGATAACGCATTCTGTCAAAAAGGGTTCCGGTTTGATATGTTTTCATCGCTTTTTGGACATTGATGTATAAGGGGATTCTTCCATTTCCAATAGGCTACCTGTGTTGTGTGAATGTTAATGGTGTGAAGCAATAGCTTTCATTTCTTAACCAAATCTGAACTTTATTTTAAATCACACACCAAACTAGATTTGTGTGTTTCGTCGTTCAAAAGGTTTTGTATTAAAATATGTTTCCAATGCTTGTGTCTGGTTGTGTTATTTCTCAAGTAAAGAAACCTTAATGGATGCTCTCATGTCATCCTAGAGGCGGATGAACGAGTTCTTCCGGTTTGTGCGCGTGCTGTTAGTTCCTAGTTGTCTCCACCGTCTCAGAGTAAACGTGACGTGAAGAGCAAAGTATCCGCCTTCTGGAGGAGGATTGTTATTGAGTTACTGAACAGTTTATTGTTATCTCGGATTTGTTGGCCGGACCCTTGGGTTCAAACTCCCTTTGCGCAATAAAGCAAATAAACATTTCATAACTATGCTTGTTTGACAACAGTGGTGGTGTAGTCATATAAAGTAACTTTGGTGCTTATTGTGAAATGTGCTACTTTCAAATTAAATACCACTTTTGAATACTTTTCAGGGGTCTTTTTGCTCAGGCAAACAAGTATGAATGTTAGCTATGGGGTTTCTAAAAGTAACATCTCTACTGGGATCAAGTATTAGTGAATAATTGTGTAGTATCAATCTAGATGATATAAATGAGAGTAAATCTGAATCATAAAATGCTTTAGTATCCCTTTAGCAAGCTTCCTAGTTTAAGTCAACAGTGAACCCTGGTGGATAAAAGTCGCAATGCATTTATATTTCATTTATTCAGTCTTTATTACAAAATATCTTTCTTCTAACAGAAAATAACTTGGGTACTTATTTATCAGTAAATAGTATTCATTGATATTTGGTCTTAATTTAAAAAGCCTTTAAAAATAGATGTAAAAAAATGGCAAAACGTTTCACTCAAACTGTTATGGTGAGCGTTGTTCTATTATAATAGTACTTTTTGGAAATTGGTAAACAATGATATACTCTTGCATTATATACACCAGCCATATTAGTAGACTATAAACTGCTTTAAGTACGTTCTCCTCTTACATGGTTCCACTGTCAAATACAACTCAATTTATTTCAGTAATGGTTTTAGGCCAACACTGCATGCAACGCAACCAATCGTTGATCCTTTGAGTGCTACAGGGTGAACCTCTACAGTACACCTCAGTCTAGTTCCCTCTTCCGGCAGATAAATTACACCTGCTGCATACATAATAAATGCCATATAGGCTCAAAGTGCACTCTAAGAAATGAAGTTACTGAACGATGCCATAGAATAACCATTTTTGGCTGTATGGTTGACTGTACAGAACCTTGAACATTAACAGAACCATTCGGTTATTTTTGTTCTTTGTTGACTATAAACGTTAAGAATAAACTCCGTTTAAGAACCTCTGGGGTTTTAGGGTACCACAATGCTTGGCATTGCTGTTAATAATCTTTTGTAGCACATTCATTTCGTAAAGTGTATATTTGGCTATTTAAATATGGATGTTATTGCATTATACACTCTCAATCCTAACTTCACATTTGAATGCAATTTTGTCCATAACTTTTAGCCAAAAACACTTGGAAGTGTTTTTAAGGGGATTGATAATAGTTGGTTCTCCTCAACTTTACATCCGTAAACACGAAAATGTCGAAATATATTATTTTGTGTTACATATGTTCATATTTTTAACAATATATATATTATTTTTCTTGTCTATATAGTGCTTTCAAATAAATGCCACTTGGCTTTATATTTTCTGACAATTAATGCAATTTGACAAAAATGTGCTGTAAGTGCATTATCACATTAACAACCAAAATATTTAAAATATATGATTAATTCTGCTTTAGGGTCTGCTGCAGTTAAATAAATGAGGACACAATGAGGATATCATACATTTAGTAATATTTGAATGCACATTCTGAAGTTTTGTTAGTGTGCCAGTCTCCCGGAATGGCAACTTAACTCTGGGTTACATAAGCATCAACTGTAAAGCAGCTGCACCTGCAAAGAAACACTTTTTATGTGTGTTTCAAATTGAGAGCAGAGGTTACTTATCTTGCAGACAGCAATGCTGCATACATGGCACTAACATATCATAGCAAAAAGGGATAAGGTAGCTGGGCAACTGCCAGACATTAAACTTTTAAACAGGATGGTTCCCAAAAGACAAAATAAAATGGTACATCATTTATCCTGTTTAAATTTGACATACACCTAATGAGCATTTTGTAATAGTGTTAGAGTTTCCGATGTGGATCTCGGCATCACATAGGCAGAAGTTGCAAGAAAACCAACGATGTGAAACTCTTTAGTTAACTCAACGTGTTGTTGTTAAGGATCCACACCCTGTGATGATCGGGGGTTTGGCGTCGTGATCGTCTTCACAGGAAATTCTCTGCTCAATGAATTATGGGTCAGCCCTGCAGAGAGATGATGTTGGCTACTGTTGTTAACTTTCCTTTGATGCTTGCTCTTATCATTTCCATGTAGCTTTTCAGCCAATTCAAGCCTCCAAACGATCAAACTGAATGCATTTTTTTTTATAATCTCAATAGTATCTTAAAACGAATGAAACATTTGTCAACATTTACGCACACTAATGGTGTTTCGATCCTGTATGTCATCATTTATTCATATTCTTTTGAGGAACACAAAAGGCAGAATCAGGACAGACGTCTCCATCCACTTTCATCGCACCTATTCAAGTGCACCCCAAGTTGACCCTAAAAATCCTTGTGCATGTATGGTGGTTGTTTTAACAAATGTGCAGCAGGTGTGCACCTGGGTGTTGTGGGCTCATCACAGCGTCTTTCTTTACCAAATCCCTATCTGCACCCAGCCAGTAATCTATTTCTTGCTCATTCAAACGAGCAACAGCCAGTAAGACGTATTTTGATATTAGATCTTATTTTGGTCTTTTACGCAAATAATCGACGAAGAGCCAAAATATGTTTTAGGAGTCGGGCTGAGAAAAGATGAGAATGTCTTGGTGACGTAACCATGTTGCTATGCTGACTGTCGATAGGAGATGACGATGTCTTTGAGCGAAAACTTTCCACAGGAAATTGCTCCGTGCTTCTTTCAATAATTGAGAAACTTTTAACATTTCAAAAATATTTTGCAATCAAATTGGGAAACAGCGCCACTGTGTTTTTAAACAGCCTTCTATATATTTACACTTTCAACAAAGCAAATGTTTAATTGATAAGTAACATTAATAAACGTCATTTTATCATGTCATATGGCAACAACCAGATGGCTCGCCCGAACCACTCCAAGCCCAAATACAGCAGTACCTCCCGTCGCTTTCCTTTTGTCTGCAATAACTAATTAAACCCATAAAGCTTTTACAATTATTCATCTGTTTACACTGGCGTAACACGCGCAATTTACGTCGAAAGGCACGCCTGTTTTGTTATTCCGCTAGCGATAACCAATCATCTTCCACCTGCTGTAGGCGTCACCGGCAGGTGTAACCAATCAGAAGAAGCGTCCGTCTGCCACCGCCAAGCTTGTGTGCGGGAGTTCGGCAGTCACTCAGGAAGTGCGAGCAGGGCCCTCAGTATCTCTGCTCAGTGCTTTCGCTCTTATCCATTCACACAGAAGTTGTTTGGTGTCCGATTGAAGGATCATTTCAACGCATTTTGACTCGAATTGAGAGGTAAGATGTCTTTTAGGAAATTTAACAAAGATAACGTGGGAAGATGTGGATGGACGTCGCACTGTAAGTGAATTGTGGACAAGTGTGTCACTTTGACAGCAGCGTTTATATAGTTGTACAAGTAACGAAGTAAATAATGCACTTTAAACGGTTGCGCTTAACAAAAACAACAGCGTTTGATTCGTTTGTTTATAGCTGCTAGCTGGTAGCAATGTGAACGACGATTTAAACAGTGTTGTTCAGTTCACTTTCGATACAGTTTCTCCACATCAGCGCTTAGATTCTCCAAAGAGTTCTTGCGCTAATATTAAACTTCACTTTTTAAAAGATGGCTTCATGTACAGTAATAAAATGCGCAGTGAGAGACAATGACATATAAACTGCGGTTGTGTTGAGCGTAGAGCGCGCGAGCTGTCAGTTGGTGAGGAGGACGCGCACCGCTCGAGCTCCGGGCGTCGGTTTGTTCTGCAGCTTTTGCACATTTCCGTTGCTCGAGGACTCGGTTCCGACGAGCTCTCGACGATAAGTCCCTCACATTCTCTCGGTTCTTGTCTTACCTGCTTCAGAAGAGTTGTTTTGGAATGGTCAGACAATTCATTGTTGATTTATTCATAAAAGTGTGAAGTCACCGAAGATCTGAGTTAAATTGATGTGGACTCGCGCACGCAATGCTGCACTTTTCAGCCAGCTTGGACGTGTTTTTAAATGTATTTTATGTAGAACGAGGCTAAAACTCGACAATATGAGTCAGAATCATCATATAATCATCTAAATCCTCAACAATATGAGTCAGAATCATCATATAATCATCTAAATCCTCAACAATATGAGTCAGAATCATCATATAATCATCTAAATCCTCATCTGCCAGTGTGTTGAAAGCAGTGATGGTGATGCTATGGTACAGTGATGATAATACAAGTTGGACTTGTCAGTAATTATTATTTTGACAACCATGGTGTTTACATGTTATTGCGTGTCCAGTCCACAGAACCATGCTATTACCATGTCTGAAAAAAACCTGCTTTTTACCAGAAACCTTTTTCGAGGTACGTGTTCAAAAATAAGGTTTTGCGATAACGTTTTGTTTGGTAAGGTCACTGCGATTTATGTGAGAGTTGGCAGTATGATCAGACACGTTTCTGATGTGAATTGTGTTTGTCTGTGGTTTCTATTCCCATTGAGACCGTCTGTTTTTGTGGTGTTTTGCACCTTTTTGCGATGACACACCCGAGCCTTGTTGCTCGGGCTTGTTCACTAGGCTGTGAAGTAAACATTCAAGAACACCTACAAGAAAAACATAAAGAGGCTTGAGCAGGTGTTAAGCATTGAGTATTAGTCTGGTGTGGTAATTGGGAAAGAAAGCTCTAGTGTGTGAGGTCATGGGGTTTTTTCTAGGCTTCGAGTTCTGAGATTGCAGGCAAGGCTGTGTCAGATTTGAGGCAGACATCTGTTGGTCCCGCACAAACGGTCTGGATATTTAATCCCTGCAGTGGAGAGGAGGAGGGTGAATGAGACCCTCACAGTGTGTGTGACAGGTGTCCCCCTGCCATTGAGCACCTCAAGCAAGTTCTCCTGCTTGTGAGCATGTATTTCTATCCCTGGTGGCTCTCTAGACACCTTTATCTGTTTATTTTTGTATCTCTGGGTTGTATATTTTGCAGATAAAGTTTGTGTCCGCTAGTTTAGCAGCCGAACACATTGAATGCAAAGTTCAAATGTATTGATCTGTTGTCCCAATACTGCATTGTTGTGATACAGCTGTCACGTGAGAGGGTTCGGTTTGGCTTTGTGTGTTTTTATTTGCACACGCACAAAAGAGAGTGAAAGGACAGAGAAAACACGGACCTTTTTGGCGCCATTTCCCAGCTGTCTTACTTGGTCGTGTGTACTCTAGTGTCACTGTAACATGCCCCTTGGGACACGCTTGAATACGGTTAGCCCTCCGCCGGCTGCATGTTAACAGAACGTAGGTTTGTGTTTGTGCATCTTGCTGTGTATGTGTAGGCTGAGTTCTCCTGGGAGACTAAACTTAACCTTCTCCATTCATGTTGCAACACTGCACTTTCCATTCTAGGAAGCAGGAGATCTAGCGTCAAGTTTCTAGATTGCTCAAAATAAGTACATATATTCGCGGCAAGTGATTTACACTTTTATGTTTTTTACAGAGAAATGGTATAGCTGGCTAGTATAATTCAGTAGTTTATCAAAATATGAAAATGCCAGGAAAAAGAGTCCAGGAGATTTCAATCCCCAACACTTGACTTTATTGTGTCACAATATTGTATGATTTACAGTATTTTGCAAATAAAGTCCTTTGTGTTCATTGGGAGAAAATAACTTATTTGGGGTGTAAATTATGATAATTTTAATGATTGAACTTATCTATCGTTAAAGTAGCAAATATGTTTCTGACTTTTTTTTAAACTTGGAACAGCTCAAACTTTGTTTGTATGGGTCAGAGGGATAGATGATCTTGTTAGAGCCTCCAGCATTTCCTGTTGGAGGAATCCTGAGCATCTGAATTGTGGAATGTTGGACAAGCGGAGTATTTAAAACAAGCCCTTCTGAACCCATGTGAGTATATTTACTGTAATGGTGCGAGGTTTATAATCTGATCTGTTTTTACATAATGAAAAGTCCCTGGTCAGTTATCGATGCACATAACAGGCTGCTTAAAGCCACTAGGGATGTAACATTACTGTACTCACTGTACGATAATACCTTTCTAATAGATCGGTATAATGTACGGTATTTATCGTAATGTTTCAAAATCAAATGACAAATGATGACTTGGAAACGTGCCATAAGCGCTCTCTTTTCTTTATCCTCTAATCATAACTGTTGTTCAGAGGTATGAGTTATAGTATGAGACGGGTCAAATGACCTGAAAATCCCTTTAATAAAATTAAATAATTGCACCAGATGGACCTTGCCAAAGGTAAAATCGATTATTTTTTCTAACATTCTCTACATTAGGCCCAGAAGACCTATCGTTTCATACTTGCTAAGACTACGTTTGGGGTCCTATGTCTTGTGTTTTTGTTCATGTACATGCATGAATGGAGTTTGAGCAGGTGTAGGGTCTTCTGTAAAAACACTGCATTGTCGCCTTGTTCCATGGGGCTTTGCGCTTCCTTTTTTCAGTGACCCTACATGACTGTGTTGCGGAGCTGTTTGTATTTCAGACACGCACACACGCACACGCTCCCTCAGAAGACCAAATGTCACCCTCCTCCTTCTGTTGTCCTCTGTGTAGCCCACGCTAATCAGTTCGGCTAAAGTAGCAGAGGCCTCCTGCAGAGCTTCAGAGCTTTGACAGAAGGAGTGAAATGGGATGCTCCTCCAAAGACTCTGATCTGCTGTGTCAAACTTATTTTATGCCTTGCATGTGAATATCATCACACTTTGTTTCGCACGTCTTACTATATGTCCCACACTAAATGGTAGATGACCTCGCTGTTGCCATGGAGATGAGCAGAGCCATACAAGTGACAGATGGAGAGGGATACGGAAAGTAGAGGGAGTGGTCTGTCTTAGAGGACGCAACACCCCCACTGCACTGTTGAAAAAGCTGACAAGTTCATCTTAGTGTCCCAACCCTCCTTAAGTGAGTTGACTAGATTCGCACTGGCTCTGTAGGATGAAAATTATATTTGTAAATTTAAACATAGAATAGCTATAATTAGAAACCCAAACAGTTTGTTGAGTCAAATAGGTCTTGGATCAACGTGGGTCAACAACAGGTACAACAGGTACACGAGAACCGTCAAGCAGTCATAACCCCACAGTCTAGATCAATGACCCCACTCCCCTAAACTATCCTAAAACTATCAAAGGCAGTCCGTCTATCCTGCCCCCTCCTGTGCTGTGTCAGTCTCAGACTTGGGCAGAATCGCCTCTTCCAGGTCACTGGTCTTCGCTCCATCAATAATGGAGATCGAGAAGGAAGAGAGGACAGTGATGAGAAGGATAAAAGAAACAGAGATGGGGGAGAGAAAGAGAGGTCAGGCTGACAGACGAAGAGCTTGGGGATTTATGGCAGGACGGAAGACAAGGACAATAGAGGAGAAGACAGGGGGGTGTTGGGGGTTTATGGTAAGGAGGTTATGTCTTAAGGTTGCATATCATTGTGGTTCTGCAAGTAAGGCAAAGGATGCAGTAAAAGTAGCAGTTGACTGAAAAAGACATGTTTTCTTCAAACTTCTTTAACAGCCAACCACGCTATCATAACCATACCATATTTTTCATGGTGGATTTTGCAATTCATCTAGTGAGCATACTCATATTCACATTTAAAGCATCACTTTTTTCTGTTTTGTGCTTTGAATGCATCACCATGGCCTGCGTTCTAACCATTTTTCTGCTGAACATTCAGGCATGTGAAAACCACAACATGACTGTGCTAAAATGAGCATGACAGTAAACTTCCTTTACGTAAGACAATAGACCATTCTTACTTATAGTTATTGCTTGTTTTCTATAGATTTATATTGAATTATTGTTTTTTTGTCTCTAGACTTGTTTTAGTTAAAGTTAGTGAATCACTTGGTGCTGTGCACATACTTCAAAGGCAGAAGGACATAAACTAATGCCTAACCTTAATTATGGCCAGTAATACTTGCCTTAGCAAACACCACTAATTAGACAAACCAACTTTTTGTTGTGATTGAAAGCAAGCTCAAGGGTTTCAATAAATGAAGGTCAATATATCTTATTGAAATAAGGTCTGGAATCTCAAGAGTACTTTTTGAAGTACTTGCTTGTGAATTGGGAAACAAAGCACAACAACGGGCTTGATTTACATTGTGTAAATGCAGTCGTTATTCGGTCACTGTGCTGTCCTGGTCCACCCTGTCTATACTCTTACTCGGCAACAAGTTCTCTTTAGTGTCATGTCACCAGAGCAGCGTGTCAAGCCACGGCATGCTAAGTTGCCTTACATATACTGGGTGGCTTCACCCTCACGCAGTAAAACAGAGAAACAGAAATTGGGGGGAGGGCAAATGACATAGAAAAGCAAGTGAAAAGAGATGGAGAGACCTCCAGCCACTTTGAAGCTTCTTTCTGGTTCCTGTGTCGAGCTTTTCCCCCGTGGGACAAAAGGCCATTATGTGAACCTCAGGCAGGGAGCTGTAGGGGGTATTGTGGGACTGGAGCGGTGGGCGGCAGGGCTAGATCCCCAGTCTATTGATCTGCTCAGTCCATTCTGCCTCACCCCCTCCACCACAGCCAGGCTTACCAGCTGTCTGCTCTACGCCTCTCCCAGTAAGCCACAAAGACGCACACACAGCAGTTCATATGGACTCAAGCATTACCATACTTATTGGACTTTGAAAATAATGGTGAAGCAACTTCACAAACAAAAAGCTGCGAAAGTGTTCGCACGCAGCGTTGATCAGGTGGATGGATGTTCAATGACACGCTTATGTTTGCACACTTTATGTGCGTTAAGGTGCACATTTAGTGTGCCATTGTGCCTACAAGAACATCAGAGTGCTGTTTAAGCGGATGACCTACAATTTGTGTTGTGCATATGCTTGAATGTAAAGGTCACATGTTGCATATGTTGGTTCACCACACCAGCCGTACAAATCGGAAACTAATGAAACTTCACTAAAGTCACTTGTACACTCAGCAGTATTTAAAATACCTTGTGAAGTAGACAGAAGCTGCCGTAAATGTGAAACTCCCTGTGGGTTGGTGCAATGCTTTTGTTGTGTTGGCAATGTTTTGTGCCACAAGTATACTCTGTGCATGTACAGAGATGCTTGGCAAAGCAATTGCGATTCTGTTGTACATGCCTAACCTGTGTTCTTGCATTAAGGTAGTGACAACAAACCTTGAGACTCAAGGTGACAATAGAGTTATCTTCTAATGTGAGTGCTAGTTAACTAAATGTGCTGGCTATAAAGATGTCAGCAGTTTTATTCATTCATACTAAGTTGACATGAAAGTAGTTGACCTTCAATCAATGATTTGGCGGATGGCAGCAAAACAAAATACTGCAAAAAATACCAGAGAGTTTGGGAACTCTTACAATTAAAAGCTAAAAACACATTAAAATGTGTATTCTTGTGTTTTAAATCCAGTGACGCTGGAAATTACTACTTTTTGACCAATCAGTGATCTTTGTGCAAACATGGCACATTTTGTTATCGTTACGATTCGAAATGGAACCTCAACGGAGCGGTTACTAAAAAAAGTGGGAAAACCCCCAAAAGTGAGCTGTACCGTACCGTGCTGTATGCAGTAGAAAAGCACCAATTATGACTTCCCTAAGTCTTACAAAGGAATCAGGTGTTTCTGGACTCTGAAATGTTTCGCGGAATTGTGTTTCCTGATATTGTAAGCAGTTGAGTGTTTTACTACCTGCATGCTCACGTAATGTTCACATGATGAAGTGACGACACGTCCATACTCTCTATAGTCCCACTCTGGTTGTAACCAATGCAATGGACAGCCACAAAAAATGTGAGTGGTCTCTTTGGAATAGCGCCTGACTTTGGTTTACTCTAGTTCAACTATAGTTTCTGTATAACTGAGAGTTTTGGATACATAGAACCCAAATTTATCTTTCACACACACACAGACACACACACAGACACACACACACACACACACACGCGCAAACACATTACCCAACGGGGGAGAAAGTTTGGATGTGGAATGTAGCAGGGGTTCAGAAAGGGGTGGGATGTCTCCTGCTCTCACTTTTCCTTTTGTCATCTCTGGTCATAAGTGTTATCACCATCCTCACTGAGGGCTTCCCTTTCCTCTAGCGACCTTCTTGTTGAGCATCAGGTCAAAAGACACGTTCACCTGCTCACCTATATGTCCGTGTGTGTTTCTGCAGGGGACTGTGCAGCGCTGAGCATCAGGGGATCTGATCAGAACGAAGGTCCCCCGTCATCTTTAATATGATGGCCAATGCGGTGAGTTCAACATGTGTGTCTGTGTTTATGACGATGTGTAAAGATCAAGTTTTGCAGTATACTTAAAGGGACAGTTCACGGTTTTGTCAAGTCTCTTACAGTTCAAGTGTCAGCATGTTAAAGGCACTTTGTTTCCGCTGTTGTTTTCGAAAACAAAAGCAAAAGAAAGTCTTTGAAGGTGAAGCCTTTAATGTCGTTTCATGCTAAAATCTCCCTTTTATCTTGGCAATGTTACACTAACTTTAGTGTTAAGTTGAGAGGGACAGCTTTAAATGAAGTATAGTAATTTAAAGAGTATCATTGATTTTCCTTCTCTGCTTTAAATAGGTTTTCCTTGGCAGAAGATAGTTTCTATTCTCACTTTTACTCATGCAGTATTTTGTATGAAATCTTGCGTCTAACACTCGCGGGGAACCCATGGCCATAGGGTTAGTTCACCCAAAAATGAAAATTCTGTCATCATTTACTCACCTTTGAGTTGTTGCAAATCTGTATAAATATCTTCTGATGAACACAGAGAAAGATATTTGGAAGAATGTTCATAACCAAACAGATCTTGCCCCATTGACTTTCATAGTAAGAAAAAATACTTTATCATCTTTTTTGTTTTGCTGAACACAAAATAAGACATTTTGAAGAATGTAGGACAGCTCTGGGGCACTTTTGTCTACAATTGTATTTTTTCGCAATATGGCAGTCAATGGGGGGCAAAGTCTTGTCTGGTTATAAGCCTTCTTCCAAATATAATTTTTGGGTGAAGTATCCCTTTAAATCATCCTCCGGGGACGTCATGTTGATGAAATCATAGTGACATTCTCTGCGACCTCCGACCGTTCTGAATAGATGTCTCTGTAAACTTTGCCGACATCTGTTTACTCATCCGTTTAAAGCGCTGAATGGTATAGATTTTCTCTGTCTTTCAGTGGCTAACACCACAGATTTGATTCAGCCCTCTGATTGAGAGTTCGTATGCTTGTTTTAACATGTTCATAGAGGATGTGGTTATAATTTCTCTGGGAAGACATTTGCTTATATGTTTTGTGCTAAATATAGCGGTGTCGTGCTCCCGGAAAACAGTGTATAGAACTTGTCTTTAGGTTATGAAGTTATGACCTACCACAGCAGTAGCTGGTTCTACTTTATACTCTGATGCGTTGAGACATTATGCTATCAGTATAGAGACAGACCTCTATCCTACTACACTCTGGACAGCTGTTATAGATTCAATGATCTGAACCAAGTGGGACACATTACTGACAGTTCAGAGTCAGACTAAATGTGCATTTTAAAGAGGCCATGAGAACCGAATTAAATACCTTCTTTCTTGCTTCTAGACTTTGAAATGTTGCTGAAGTTAAATCAGGTATTTCATATAGGGAAAGATCTAAAATATTCTCGCAGGGGTGCCACGTAGGAGTGGGTTGGGAAACACTGTTCTAAGTGTTAAGCTTCATGACAAACGATACTGTAAACCGTCTGCATTTGGTTAAATTTACCTAATAAAATATTTCAAATTCACATTTCATGTCTATTAATATTTTTCTGATGTGGCAAGTAGCCATGTAATAAGCAGGATAATGTACAATCAGCCAGCTGTAACAACAGTCTGCCTGTCCCTTACTGAACATATAGTTATGCATATTACAGTGCATTTCTGTCAATGGTGCCCCCAAAATTACACGCTGGACCTTTAAATGACACTTAAAAATGTATTGGCTAAATATCATCGCATTAGATAACACCGTATCAAATCAAGTGAAAAAGAAAGACAGCATAGTCCTCAGGCAAACCAATTCACATAAAGAAGTTTATGAGCAAAGAAATGTATATTGTACATTTTACCAATTCGCCATTAGTAGTTGTGACTCGTGAAAATGATTCACTTTCAAATTTCTTCCTCATCTCAGGTTGGCGCTGCAGCTCTGTGTGGAGATCTCAAGGCCTTTCTGCACCAAAACCTGACCAAAGGTAAAAGTCAACATTTGTATCATAGCATGAGCGTCATTCCTAAACATTACCATAAAATACATACTCTGAGAAATAATTTATAAGCTTGAAGAAAGTTTGATTCTTCAAGCAGTGCTTCATTCACGATGGAATGAGCCCTTTCCCTTTGTTTTTATTAACAGTCATGCACAGGCAATAAAAGAAATCACAGGCAATTACGAGCAGGCAGTAAACTTTTATGCAGTGCTGTTTTCTTTTAGTAGTTGTTCAAAGTGAAAAAAATGGGTTTTAAGGAAATAATAATACATGCATCAACCAGCATCAGATATTAGCATTGCTTTCTCATGTCTCACATCAGTGTGCAGATGGGCTCGGAAATACTGGTAGCGATGTTTAGAAACCTGGTCTGGAATCATTTTTTTTTGTTTTGTTTTCAGTTTCATTTACTTTCATTGCTCTATATGCTGGTTATTAATAAAACTTTGGCTTCAGTTACATATTAAGTTTGTAGCACTCATCCACCTGTGATTTTCCCATTAAGTTCTGATCAAAGCTCAAAGCACTATTACAGTGTTAGCTCAGTGTGAGAACATGTGTTCAGGCCGTTCCATTGTGCAGCCACTCATCTATTCAGTTTTTCTGCTCTCTGGGGCTTTCCACTGCTCTCAGATCAGGCCAGAGCAAGCGAGCACCCATCCCCTGAGCAGCCGGCACAAGCAGTTAGAACGCAGCCAACTGCGCCTGTGTTTGGAAAGAGGAAGTCCGTCGCAGGCCATGACATGCTCTCAGTGAACGTGTCCGCCGTCTGCGCGTTTCCCACTCTGCATGGTTGAAAGTCCACGTGTGGGTGGGTGGACTCCCTCTGCGCTCGCTCGGCAATGCCTGGCGAGCCTCTCAAGTTTCCGATGAATGGTAACAAAAGGGGACTGAGGGAGAGAAAGAGGGACAGCAGATCCCAGCCTGCTAGGCGGCTTTGAAACATGCTCTCCACTCCTCTTCAGGTAAATCCTGCATGTCTGTTTTATTCCCCCCCCCATTTCATTTCATTCAGAGGTTGTGTAGGAACAGCTGGGAAACCTGCACGTGCTTCTGGATGGCACGCAGAGGGGAAGTCTTAGCCTCTCTCTCTCTCTCTCTCTCTCTCTGTTTTTGGGTCACTGTGGAAGTTCCTCCACGGCTCTGTTTAGGGGGAGGGTAAGTGGGGGCGTCCCAGTCTGTGCATGGGGCTCGAACTTGGACTTTTCATCAGATCATAGGAGAAATAGTTAAAGGTGAGAAGGATGGAAGTGCTCGTTCTCCCCCATCAGAAAAGAACAGGTACATCTGGATTTTGATGAAGGTCTAGAAGCTTTATTTGGAATGCTTTTTATTTCAAGCTCTCCATTATTTTATTTCTAAGGTGTTTGTCAGAGCGATGTTATGCGTTTAAGTGGGTTCATTATAGCTGCAGATCAGTTTTTTGGCGATTGGTGAGATGTTTCTCTGGCACTGATGTTGTTTCGAGTCGTGTTGATGTTTGCCAGTGCATGTGCTGGCATCTGTATGGACAGACCCCAGGTAGTTATTGTGTGTTTTTCTCGTGTGTGTCTCCTCTTGCTTGTTCCAATGTACAGAAGTCATTCTTGATGTCTCGTGTATTTTGTTGGTATAACGAAGATTATAATGTCAAACAAACACTGAGCACATTGTGTGTGTGTGCTAGACTGCTGCTCAGCTGTATTCTAATGTGGCTTTGCTCATTGTTGCTTTAAAGAGCATGCGGCACTGACGCATTCTCACACTGAGGCCCTTCAGACACTGCAGACCTGCTGCCATAGAGTCATTCATTACACCAGCTGTGACATTTTCTTAGCCGCTATCATGGGATAGGTTTATTACTGTGGGTATTTTGTAACCCTGGTTGCTGTCGTCTACCCAGTCATATCAAGAGCATATTGACCTCAAAACTGTTCGTTATATTCATTTGTTTCGGTAGGATTGGGGATTTTGGGTAACATGTTCTATTTCAATTTTCACGGTTCGTTAGAGTGACAGTCAAAACTGCTGTTGTATTTTGTCAAAGAAATCAGTTTTTAATTGATGGTTGGTACGTAATGTTATTGTAAGCCGGTGGTCACACTAGACTTTGTGTTCCTCTCATTTCCTATGAATGGAAGTGTAAGCGCGGGAGAGCGGGAACGCACGCATATGTGAGGATTTTTTGTCTTTCGCTGCCTAGAAAGTAAATGTATGGTGAACTCTGACCTCGCAAAGCCAAACACGTCACTGGTATAAACGCCACTGCTTGACCTCTTTGCTGAAGATAAACATGGAAGAAACGAATTCAAACTTAAAGCTGCAATCCGCAACCTCTCATTTTGAACGTAGAAAGTAAAGACATTTGGGTAGTTGACAGACAAATGTTTCCTATGGTTTGACTGCAAAGATATTGAAAAAACATTTAAAGGCTATAATACACTACAAGACTTTTGCTCAGATTATGCCCAGATTTTCAGGACTAGTTGCAGAAAGTCTGTGCCAGTCTGAAGATTTGATCAGTTAGTGTATTTCTATCTGAAACTTTCTGCAGTGTATGATCTATTCAGATTTTAAAAGTCTTGTAGTGTATTCCAGCCATAAGATAAATGTCCTTTATGCTAATTGATATGATAAATATTAATATTCTTAATATAAAACATTTTGTATTAAACATGTAATATTAAAGTTTTTCATTTTTCTGTCACATGATAGGATGCATGCACAAGTTATTCATCAACTACTCATTTACATCAAGTAACCTGCTATTTTCTGTTTCTTACATAGATGGTGCTATAGAGGTAAAATTGTAGGATGGACTGGAGTCTTGTCACAGGACACGGCAAACTTATTTTTTATTTTTTTATTTTAAGTATTTAATCAAAACAGAAACCATGAGAGCGTGGTCACATATCATATGTGTTGCAGGTTTGTTTCAGAATTAATTTATATGTAAAAAATTTGTGACTCTCCTGTTACAGTCATGTTTTACACAGTACACAGTCTTATCTGCTCATTTACATTGGTCAATATCTGCTGTGACGCAGAGGTTTTACTCAAAATGGAGAGTTTTTGTTTGCAGGCATGAATTGAGTGGGAGTTTTGGCATGCGTCGTCTCATTCAGACAGTACAGGGTGTGTTCAACCTTGTGCGTGAATGTGCGGTTGTGCGCAATTGCAGAGCTGATTTGCATGACTTTGCATTTGATATGCCACAATCTTTCAGTGATTTGCATCTTTATTTAAAAGACACCACAGAATTTAAAAAAAGGAACGTCTGTTTCAGGATCTTTCCCAGTATGCCTCGCCCTCTGTGACTGTACTGTAACCTTCCCTCATACATATTCTTACTACACGACAACAGACACTTCTTGTTGAGAGACATTTACTGCACTCTAAAGTATCTGGATACTCTAGCCAAGCTTAGAAATGTAGCAATTGCATTACGTAACAAAATCTAAAACCAAAAGGGGGAATTTTATTAGATGTTAAAAGTCAACTTTCCTCGGCTAGAAAAATAAGCAAAGGTGTACTTCCTTACATTAACTATGGCCACATTTCTTTATAAACGTCTCTGTTTTGTCGAACACAAAAGAAGATATTTAGAAGGATGTAAGCAAGCAAACAGTTGACTATCATTGTCATTTTATGGTAGTCAATGGTGACCGAGTACAATGTGTTATGAAAGCACACAATCCATAAACTATTGCTCTTCTATGTAGAGGCTTTCCTCACAGCTCTGTTTCTACACACAAAGCTGACTGTGTTTATGTGTTTGCAGGCAACATTTCCCTGGTAACACCGTCCAGTTACAGCCCAGCCACCAAGATCACACTAGGAACGGTCAATTCCAATGTGGGAGCCCAGATGGTTAGTGTCACACCAACACACAAGCTTACTGTGCAAAAAGTATTTAAACACATGCAACAAGACATCCACGGAAAGCAAGAGTTCATAACCTCACTAACACAACTAGGTTTACGACTGGGGCTGGACAGTATAGCTAAATATTTTGATGTTTCTCTTTTTAGTGCTGTTTGACAGATTTTTCTCAGTATTTGTGTTTGCTCTGAAATGTCTTAAGGGTCACAATCGCAGCATCCGAAATGACAGTACGTATTCAATTTAAATACGGGGGGAAGAACCTACCTTTCGACCGTTAAAATTGCACGTTCTATGTGGTATGATAAGGAGTAATACATTTCAGACATACTACATCTGTTTTATGGTCATATGACCCCTGGGCTTTTGACCTATGACGTATTAACAACAACTTGTACGTATGCGCTGATAGAAACATAATTTAGTAACGAGAAATTCATTTATAGGCACTTAATTCAGTTTTGCACTATTTTTATTGGATTTATAATCGGGAAATTTGATCGTTGCTCAGCTCCCGTGGCATCATGGGATAGAGTAAAGTCCCTCTGATCCACGCTCACAAATCTCCCATTCGTGACTCATGCTTGTTTTCGCCTACTATATAGTTTGGAAGTAGGTGATTTGGGACGCAGGGAGAGACACTATAGTTTGAAATAAACAGCTGTTAACTTGTAAGAAAGATAATACACATTTAAGTCATTTCTTACCGTTTGTTTTAGAAATTAGAAATAAAATGCAAAACTGGAAAGTTTACACATTTTTGTGATGACGGAAACTAAATGTTAATTCAGTTTTGAAACTAAATTAATTGAAAGCGACTGATTGAAACTTTCCAACTCTACTTCCATCTTTGCTATCAAGATTTTATATAAAACTCATTTTTTAGAAAGTGCATATAGCAGCTAACAATATTCACTATCTTTGTGATTTTTATATTGTCTGCAGAGTATATAGAGTATCATTTCTGACAACCAAATATTAGCCAGGCCTAATTACATCAAATATATTACAACACTATGAACAAAATAAAAAAAACTCTTTTATTCTTTTAACAATTTACTAAACGCTGCTTTTGCAAAAACTTTTCATGTGGATGTGAGAGATTATTCTGCAGTTCACATTGTGGCCTGAAGAGGGCAGTCATGTCCTTAGAAAACTGAGATTTAAATTCAGTTCTATACACTACAACATCATGTGGTTCTGTCTGCTGTACATGAACAATAGATGACACATGGGGGGATGGAAAGAGGATGGTGTTTGTGGGTATGTACAGCTGTAGTGATGAAGCAAACAGACAAAAATAAAAATCACCAATCAATGCAAATGCTTTTCAGGATTTATTAACATCTGGCTCCCCCTGTGCCATGCCATTTTTTTATTGCATTTGTTTTGTTGTGTTATGACACGCTTTACCTTGCCATCAACATTCTGTCACTGTAAAGGTGAAATAGAAGGGTCTCTGCGAATGGCCTTATTACCGAGTGGATGCCACGAGAGGCCCTCATTAAGAATCTCCCTCGCTCGCTCGCTTCACTGATGTGTACCTCAAGCACACACACTTACATACAGATTCCTTTTCCAATGAATAATTCTTCAACACATTCATGCAAATCACATCCTCCACACATGATGTCACCTGCATATCGATAACATGGTGCCATAGAAATGATGGTATGCCGGAATACGGAGATAAGAGAAGCTGTAAATCGGCATGAAACTCTAGCTTAATGCTTTTTACCTGGTATTGTGAAAATAATATTTGAAACAAGATAAAGCATATAGAATACATTTGTTTCATAAAATGTTGGATATGGATTTTGATGATCTCTTTAATATAAAGTCGTGGCATATAAATCGTTTCAATCATCACGCTAGAAATTAGGGTTGAGAGCATTGTGGGATATGGTTTGCTGCAGTAGGTGATCAGTATTCTAGGCATACAGAAAATGTACACACTATGCACAAAATGCATGATGCATTATGCAACAGTACTTTAGTGTGTCTCTTTCCAGAAATAGCAAGGAGGATTTATCTCTTGAAAGGCAGTGATGACGGATGATGGCTGCTGTTCTTGTCTCTAGTAGGCCCTGTTTGCTCTCCCTAGAGGATGGAGCACACTAACGTATGTGGATACATTCAGGTTAGCATTGAGAAAGCGATGAATGTGTAACAGGAAGACACAAGGTCTAAATTCGTGAGTGTTCTTGGAGTCGAAGCTTTTTTACAGCCAGCACTAGACTGCGTCTCGCTAGAAGCAAGGAGTCATTTGTCGGCGATTCATCTCATTGTTACTTTGCAATTGAGCCGTCTTCTGAGTTGTAAATGCAGTGTGACTGATCTATCTATGTAAGAACTCCTATGAACAGTGAAAAATGATCTTGAGATATAACTGTACCTTTCATCATCTGCATGTTCAATTAGCATTTCCTCTGATCCCAAATTTCTCTCTTTTCTCCCCTCTTATAGATTTTAAGCACACCACAGAGATTGTCTCACCCTGGAAATATCCTCATTGGCAGCCCATTCACACCGCACACGACACCGGTTGCCATGGTTACTCAGGCATTACTTCCCGAGGGCAATGAGTGGACCCCAGGGTGAGCTAACATACACTTTCCTATTTATAACACAGACTTCAATGTGAAAACTGTTCCATGAGTGTATGGGGGTTTGAAATTAAAGGGGTCATATGGCGCGAATACGAGGTTTTCTGTGTCTTTGGTGTGTTATAAGTACCCCATGCATGTATTAGATTCGTAAAATTGCAAATATTAAAGTGTCGAAACAAAAGATCCATTCTATCTGAAAGCAAATGGTCACCCATACCTGCCTGAAACGCCTCCTGTAACCACACCCCCACAAATCTTCGTCAGTTCGTGGTATGATTTGACTAAGACCCCCAAATGTATTTGCAATTAAGGTAGGCGTACCTGTCAGTACAATTGCTTTGGAACCTGATGTTCCAAATATGGTAAGAAGATTTACATTTCCGTCACAAGCTTGCAGTTTTCGACCAATTAATGTGTACACATTGCATTACATGTAAAACAAACAATAATATTAGTTTTAGCCGCATCATATGACCCCTTTAAGAGATTTTTATACTTGAGGTTTTACAGAGATAATTAGAATACATCTTTTATGCGGATTAAAAGTCATTTTGAATAGGTGCATATGTGTGTGCCGTCACTTTAGGCCTTTATCAATATTTGACGTACATGCAGCTCTGAAATCTGACACTTCCCTCGATATAATCTCATGATCCCAAGTGCTCACAGGAGACACGATTAAGAATCCTGTTGATACTAGAGATAAACGTCTCTCTGTCTCGCCTGTCCACTCGTGTCGGGATCAGCCGAAGCAAATGTCAGCAGCAGGTGTACACAGGGCCCTTGGTGTCCAGATTAACTGGGACAAACTCACATTTGTTTTACTTGCCGTTTCTTTGCAGAAACCAAAAAAGGACACATGACTACATTGATTCCTATTACTCAGACAGGTGGGCATCTCATTTTGTCACTGATATTTTATTCATCATAAAAATCATTAAAGCATTTATGTCATATTTAAATGTGTAAAATAAAAAATATAAATGTGTGTTTTGCAGGGATGGACTGTGTTCGAGTGATTCCCCATCTAGGTAAGTGAGCAGATCTGGGAAACAAACTAGGCATGCCTGTGGGACAAATGCTCGTTTTTTAGTTGGGTTTATGAGGCTCAGATGTTGTGCGGGACAGTGGCTGATCACAGCTGCACCCCCAGCTGTGTTTCAGTGTCCCTAATGACTTTCTCCATATAACACACAAACACACACACAACCTCTCCTTCACCTCAGTTTCTTCATAATGACTCAAATGTCATTAGTATTGATGATGCAGATCATGGACCAGAAGGAGCTCAAACAGTAAAACATCTTATACGGAAGGCTGAAGTTCTTATCAATATAAAGAAATATATATATATATATATATATATATATAGTTCAATATAGTAATGCATTTCTATCATTAAACTATGAACCTATTCATTATTTATGTATTTACTTTATATGCAGTTATATTGTTAAATATTCAGAATTTGACTGTAGGCCCCTAAAATTGAATTAAATTTGCATTATTTAGAAAATTACTTTGTCACACGGCTAGTTGGAATTCTTGATTCTGATTGGCCAGTCGCGACATTTGAACTTTTCCTCGTGGAAGTTCTGCATTCGATAAAAATGAGCTAAACTAATATTTAAAATCTGCTTTTTTCTCATGTGGCAAGTAGCAATGTAATAAGCGGAATAATGTACAAGCATTGGGCTGTTGTGACGAAATAATCTTCTTCAGTGTGATACAAGTCCTGATCACACTGTTGGGGCTTATTTCGGAAATAACCACTGGCTGCCCGTACATTATCCCTTACTTAATGCACGGCTACCCGTGAATTATCCTGCTTATACCATGGTACTTTTCTTTAAGTTAAAGCTAGTATTGATGTTTACCGTGTCATTTTTGATCAGGCTTTAAAATTATGTTTTATTTTCAAACGTTGATCAAGCTGACTGGAAGTACCCGTGCATCAAACGGTTGTAATGCACACCTACCAGCCAATCAGAATCGAGTATTCAAACACAACATGGTATAATAGTAAATAATTGCCATAAAATTATACCTTTTTTGTTGTTTTCCATGCACACTTACTAATATTATCAAAACTAAATGAGAAATTCTTTGAATTTTTTTCAGATATGATAGAATGCTTTTCACTTTTGCCTTTTAAAAATGTAACAAACGTATCTCAGTTCCTTTTACAAACCTGGTTGCCTGTATGTCGCCTGAGTCTCTTAATTTCTGCATTCTGGCAGATGCATCTTTTCCCGCAAAAGGTCAGACGAGCCTCCCTCCCCCTCTATTCCCCCTACACTTCCTCTTTTTCATTCCTCCATCTCTCTCTCTCTCTCTCTCTCTCTATCTCTTCTGTACTTAGACTGCATTTCTGTAATGCTGAAACAGTCTTCACAAGAGGAGAGCACGTCTCGACACTGTTGCTAAGCAGAAATGTGCATGCGTGGATGTCTTTCACACACGGGCACCCGTGAGAACCACTTGCACGTGTATACGCGTGTCACACTGGCATTCACATGTACAAAGAGAGCGGTGTGTGTGTGTGTCCTTTCTACAACACTGCATTGCTTCACTCAATTAGATGCAGATTCTGTTCTGAAATTAATTTGTGCTGACGACTGGAACCCTTAAACTGTTACCACTGTACCCTCCCCCTTTTCCTCTCTTTTTCGTCTGCATTTCCGGACTCCATTGAGCAGTGGTTACATAAATCATCCCACAGTGTAGATGCTCTGTATACTCGGGGTGAGAATAGATGAATGAATACATTTTTCTACCGATCATTTACATCTGGGCAAGCCTTGAAAAACTGAGGCATCCTTTTGTTTTAAGTGAAACAGGCCCTGCGGCACACATAAACATGCTGGCATGCGTGACATCAGATGCGTCACAGCATGCTTAACCAATAGTGAGGGGTTTCTGTTAGTGTGGCACAGAAACGCTTATGTTCGCTCACTCCACCAGCACAGAGCCGTTATGTAACCTGCTGGTACCTGTAACAGCTTTTATTTCTTTGTTCTTCTCATCCTTTGCGGTGTCTCTAATTTTTAGTTCTTTTTTATTGATGACGCTGTCTGCACCTCACCAGGATTTAGAGAAACTCAAAGCATTACATTTCTGAACTTTACCCAACATTCATGTGGTTCGTGTTGATCTCAAATTGTGTGGCGTTGAGGAACAGCAGCCTGTTACGTGAATTAGTTTGATGTAATCGGATGCTGTAGAGTTCAACGCTCCTGGCGACATGGTTTTGCACGGGAAAACTTGTTGAAAATGTAAATATACTATAATCGATTTTAGATGAAGTGGATGAGTGTTGTACCCTTGCGGCGGTGGAGTCATTTAGTTGGTTTAGTCACACGTTTTTTTCTCTTGTTCACACGTCGTGAGCTTACGTGTTTTCTCACTTCTCTGTGTGACACGACCCCAGGCATAAGACCAGGTGAAATGCAAAACACACACCCACAGGTTTATAAGATCTCACACTGAAATCAGCAAATTAACTAAATAAACTGGAAAAAAATGAAATGAAAGCATCATCAACTCAGGTCTGCAAGTAGAAAAGAATGTGCTTCTTTCAGCCTGTCCCTGACAACACAGTTTGGTTATATCTGACTTGAGAATCCACTGCACTGAAAGGCCAGAGCAGCAGCAAGCCTGTGAAATTATCCTCGTGGCATTTCGTTTTTTTATAATTGAGTGTCTTCAGTGAGGATTCATATTTGATTTGCATGAATAATTCAATGTTAATGAGATAACAATTATGATAAAAAAATATTGTGGGATATTTTATTTAACTCAGCATAGACTTAAAACGTACAAAAAAAAGTAATATGTATACACAAATATTTCTTGACACTAATGTGAACTTGGGGGAAAAATGTGCTTAATTTATCATGACAATAATGCAACAACGATCATAAAATAGGCTTCATTTTTCTTTTGAATAGGGGTGAGATTTTGTGTATTTGCACAAAACTTGTTTTTGACAGTGTCTGTAAATGAAACATCACATGTTAATTTGTCTCTCCGCAGTAAGAGAATGAAGAGAGCAGATAAGAACGGTAAAGGACTAAGGCATTTCTCCATGAAGGTGTGCGAGAAGGTACAGAAGAAGGGCACCACATCTTACAACGAGGTGGCAGACGAGCTGGTTGCTGAATTCACTCACGCCAGCAGCCTGATACCCACTGACTCGGTGAGTGTCTGTGAACGACAGACTTAAGATGTTATAGCGAGACGTTTTTAGGTTTGTGTTATGACGTCACACAGTGCAGGTGTCACAGATGTAAATGTTATTGCATCGCATGTCAAATCTTTTGTTTTTTGTTCACCTGTATAAATCCCGGTTGGATCTGTAAAGTTAGGAGTACTCACTGTTGATCAAAATGCCTCGCATATCAGTCCCAAATAGACAGTCTTTAAGATTAAGACTAAATAAATGAAGGCTTTCAAAGGCGATCCTTTATGATATGAATGCATAAAAAGGCACAATAACATGGCCTGTTTATCAGTCGTTTGGATTCCCTGAATACTGTCAACGGCATGATACAAAGTAAAGAATCAACTGTCATGTCACTCATTAAAAGTGTTCCAATAAATTGAAAATGTATGTACTGAACGTATAAAGTGAGCTCAACGCGGTGTAAATATTTGAGAAATAAAACACAGGCTTTTGAACCTTTAGCATTCCAAGGCTGATGTTGTACTTGAGAGGAATGATATTTCAATAAACATAGAAGAGGTATTTTGCCGGGCAAAGTACTTTCGTACATCATACATTTTTGGAAAGAAATATTAAGCTGTAGTTATGTTAACACATACAATTGTGAAGCGATGAATGTGGTTCCCACTGGCCAATGTTTAACATCCTTCACTCGTCCACAGTCTCAATGGAAAAAAAAACAGAATCAAAGCATGAAGAAATGGTTTCACTACCAGAGGTGGGATTCTTTTCTTCGGCTTTCAAAGACACAGAGACACAGAGTTTGTTCATATACGTTTATGTTTATGAACAATTCAAATCCGTCCCCCATCAGCACCACGACTCGACATGTGTGGAAAATGTGCACTTACTGCTTCATTGTCATGTTCTCATTGCCGCTTCTGATAAGTTACTTTTGACGGTTAATGGTCTTAATGGTTTATACCATTGACTTCGTCTAGCAGGCTGATCTTTCAGAAATAACAGATGTATACAGTCACGGTTACACCTCACCTAAAATGACCGTCAGTTAGTCAATGTATGTTTACACAGCAGAGTAACAGCAGAGCTCTTCAGGTTTCTCCTGCAGCCTCTCATGTTAATGTGAACTGTGATTTATCTGTCTGTGAGTTATGAAGAGCAGTGAACACTTCCTGTAAGCGCAATCTCCACCTCTCGCCAAAAACCTGAGGAAAAACAGCAACTCTGTGTTGCTCTCAAATGATATCTTTCGTATAATGGGAGTTTGAGATTGTGTTTTGACCGCTGGCCTCAGATCAGTTTATAAGAGTGGCTCGTAGTGAATATTTGACAAGATTCTTTCTGACAGCACACACAGTGAAATGCCAAAAAGTGTAATTAACCAAGACTTTACTGCAGATTTAGGAGGGTCAGGGGATCAACCAGAGAGATGGAAAAATGAAGTGCAGAAGAGGTGATCACACACTGCGCCGCTCTTTGTGATGATATTAAAGGTGTATTTTCACACACAGCAGGTGTACGACCAGAAGAACATCCGTCGACGCGTTTATGATGCGCTCAACGTGTTGATGGCCATGAACATAATCTCTAAAGAAAAGAAGGAGATCCGCTGGATTGGCCTGCCCACAAACTCAGCCCAAGAGTGTCGCAACCTAGAGGTGTGTGTGTGTGTGTTTCAGAGACAGATTCACATAATATAAATGTTTTCTGTTATAATTAAGATCCTTTTTATAATACATTTACATGCTCCACAGCATTATGATTATTTTTTATACATTTTAATAAACATATCCATAAAATATATAGTTGACCGGTTTATTTTCTCCATGCGTCTGTATTTGTAGCATCTGTTAGTACTTCAGTTTGGACATGTGTATAGATAAATAAATATACCAAACAATATTTCGACATGGCACAAAATAGTTTTAATGCATTCAAACACTTATCTGATTTCTTATATAGAAATCTTATAATTCAGATTTCTGTTATATTGTTTTGGAGTTTGGCTATAGGGAGTTAATGTTTTTGATACAAATAAATCATTAATCATGTAATCAAAACAGAATTGATTAAATTGACACCTACATTTAATTTTCATACATACAGTATATCAGCATTCTGTCTCATCGAATGTGCACACGCGTACACAAAATCCGTGATCATTTAAGAATAGTAATGCTTTTTCCTGCATTGATGGGTTTTAGATAAAGCTGGAATAAAATACAAGTGTGTAGAAGTGTGTGTGTGTTTTTGAACATCCCTCTGACACCATCTGTTAGTGTCACATCTGTGGTAGTCTGACAGGCAGAGGCAGAGTGAGGATGGAGAGGAGGAAGGGTGGTGGGGAGGGCAGCCCACGTACACGCACGCATGCACACAAACACACACACATGTGAACACACACACATGTGAACACGCACATGCATCTTTACTCAAAGATGTGGGCCATCTAAAACTGTTACCTGTGTGTTACTGAATCCTCACACCATGATACTTAGAGATATATTGTGCAACAGTTGAGTTCAGTGTATTATGGAGATGTACAGTAGGCTTATAAAGAATATATTCTCTTCATTTCTAGTGACATAATTTTGTGTGTGTGTGTGTGTGTGTCTTTCAGTTGGAAAAACAGAAGCGCTTGGAAAGAATCCGGCAGAAAAGAGCCCAGCTAGAGGAGCTGTTATTACAGGTTTGTACTACACCTGTGTGTGATTTGTTAGAGTAGCTTCTAAGATAAATCTTGACACAATAATATGAACGATGACAACGGATCATAACATTCAAATTTAAATTGCTAAATATTATAACTTATTCTGTATATTAGTAGTGCAGTGCATATCAGCGACACACAATTTGAACTCTTCAGCCAGTTAGCATCAAAACCCAAACTAGCTTCAATCCACTCTTCCATTCCAACAAATGAAAGGATGACCATTAAACGGCAGATGAGAAGAGGGAGGAGCCATATTCACTGGGACCAGCTGTGGAAAGCAGCAATCTCCTAATATTGATCGAGTTTTTCCAAGAAACTAAGACACCCAAGCGCCATCCATCTCCTGCCCACCCACACAATCACAGTTAATCATCACATTCTATTTGTAAGACATTCGACCCTTGCGCTTCAGCACATTAGCACTAAAAATTTGCGTTTCAGACGTGTACAAGTGATGCATATTGTACTGTAGTCGATAAGAGCGATGAAGTCATAGATGTTTGGTGCTAGGATATCGATCAGGTTTCGAGTGCTGCTAAATAAAACTCATTGGCTCGGTTCTAGTCCATGTCCAGCCTCTATGAATGCGCATATGTTGTGCTACGATTACGCACAGCTCTTGAATGATCAACGGTGTCTGATTTAATTTTGTTTAATGGGCTCTGTTTAAATGAAACTGCTGAAAGGCTCTGTGTATATGTATATTTTGATTTGTGCGTTTCTTGCATTGGAGCAGCAGATCGCCTTTAAGAATCTGGTACAGAGGAACCAGGCCAACGAAGCATCAGCACAGTCGCCTCCCTCTCCAGGATCTGTCATCCAGCTACCCTTTATCATTCTCAACACAGACGTCCGCACCGTCATCGACTGCTCCATCTCTAGTGATAAGTACGAGATTTTCCTCGACCATTTTGTCTATCTGTTATTATTAGTGTTTGTGTCTTTGCTGCCCTTTAAGTGCTGTAGCAATGTCCGATTAAATAAAGGCATGGACGTAACAGACTGAGACATGAGGGGTCATATCATACAGTACATCTGTTATTTTTAACTTTTGGGCCACTTGTGCTGTTAAACAAGGAAACACATGTTTATCATGCTTACTTTAATCCTCCGTAATCAAATCATCATCAAAAAACTGAACCTTTCTTTGCTTAAAATAAAGTTCAGTCACTTGTTTCTAAAACTGGGATTATTTTGGTGGATACGCAGAGCACCAATTATAGTATCTGTGCTTCTTTTTATCTAGAACAACCTCTTTTTTATTTTAATTGTGAGAACCAAAGTTAATGACATCATATATGTTTGGTTCCAAAATGAGATAACTTTTTTTAAATTGGTCAAAAATCTCCAATTAATATCAATCGAACTGCAGTTTTGTTTTGATGTAACCCATAAAACTAAAAAGTACAGCTAACTAACATAGTAAAACACAATAAAATATGTTAACATACTAAAAAAAGTTATCAAATTTTAGAACCAAACTCTTCAAACATGGATGGAATATAAACGGTAATGTGATCGTCTGTTTGATATAACAAAAGCGAAGCTAAATAGTGAGGTAAAATAGATCAAAACATGTATGCTTTTCAAAACATTGATTTTGAAAGCCTGTATTGAAGAATTTCAAACTTAACTCCCATTCATCCCTCCAAACAGGTGTGAATACCTCTTTAACTTCGACAACACATTTGAGATCCACGATGATATCGAGATCCTGAAGCGAATGGGGATGTCTCTGGGGCTTGAGAACGGCACATGCTCTTCAGAGAACCTCAACGTGGCCAAATCTCTAGTACCCAAGTCGCTAGAAGCGTATGTCCTTGGTGGGTTCCTGAAAAATTTGTGACACGGTTTCTGTTTTGTTTCTATTCCAATAACATTTGGTCATTTTGTTTTGACACAAGCACTCCATTATTCCGTATCTTGTGCGAATTCTGGCACCTAAAGCCACAGATGCTTTTTATTTGTCCAAATATCACTTGTTATCTTTTCTATTTGTATTTGTCTATTACATGACAGGCAATAAGAAACTCAAATTAACCATAAAAACCGTGTAATCGCATGCATGCAATGTAAAAAGCTTTTTGTCTGAACTAGAAAAAAAACACCTGACTAGTGACATACAGATGTTATTGAGTTCAAGCATTTATACTGTACTGCGGTTTCACTACTACTTGGCCACACATTTACATTAATGTGACAACTATACCAGCTAACTTTAAAACTCCGTGGAAGCACATTCTTGGCATTAGGGCTGCCACCCAAAAATAACAATATGAAGACGGGTGACAAAAAGAAATGTCTCGGTTGTTTTGTGTTCATATTATGGAAGTCTTCTGTATCTTCTTTTGTGTTCTCCAGAAGAAAGAATAGTTCCCCCTAAAAAAACTTTATTTACCACGACGTCATTCTAACCTGACTCTTTCTTCTGTTGATCAAAAGAAGGTATTTTGAGAAATGTCTCCTTGGGTTTGTTCATATTATGGAAGTCAATGGGGGCCAATGTATCTTCTTTTGTGTTCTACGGAAGAAAGAATAGTCCCCCCCACAAAAAACATTATTTACCATCATGTCGCTCAAACCAAGATGGTTAAAAGCAATTTTGGGTTCTGCAGAAAAAAAGAAAGTTGTACAGGTTTGAAATGACAATAGAAATTGTTTCTGTGGAGATCTTGGTTGTATCGCAGGATTTTTATTGAATGTCATGTCATTGTATCCCAACAGGAATGGCCAGAAACTCCAACAGAACACCTCTCAGTCACACAAAGTATGTCTAACGCAAGCTTCTGTTAAACACACAACATTTAAATGTAGTAAAAATATATTTTCTTTCATATGTAAATACATGCGGTACTTGCTGAGCTGGACAGACGGGGCAGCCCTCACCGCATAAATATCCAGATCACACTATTACTATAATTACCATTTGGACTCACTGTAAGATAACACCACCTCTCTCCACAGTCACAGCAGCACTGCCCCATCACACACCTCAGAGTCTCGGGGTCACACACCTAGCTCCTTCAATGAGGAAGAGGACGACGAGGATGATGAAAATCCCTCTTCCCCAGAGTGAGCGTCCGCTCTGTGGAACATCAGCCCTCGCTGTCTACGCCGGGACAGGATTCCCGAGCAGTGTCGGGGAGGAACGCCACACAGGAAATAAGCTGCCACTCCTTGCTATATTACAATATTTTTAACTTCCCTCACAATCGGTCACGTCCTCTTTCTCAGTTTATGGCTGAAGACTTTGGCTCGCGGAGAAACAGTTGGGTGTGTTTCTCAAGTGCTTTTTTCTATGCTAGCAGTTAATGTGAGAGCTGCAGGTCGGGCTGTAGAGGAGGGGAAAAAAAGTGAAGGTTAACATTTGTCATTAAAGATCCTCAGTTTAATTTCCTTAATGTCATTGTTCTTACTTTCTCCACGTCTCATCCAGAAGACTTTCAGATTCTTTCTGAAAATGTATTTATTTCGGTCATATTGGAATATGACAATATATGAGTGGGCTAGTGCCACTTTATTATCTTCGCCGTGGGGATCGGATGAGCATGGGAAGCCTGGATTGGAGTTGGAAGCTACCCGCATTCAAAACGGAAAATTGTTATTTTATATAAGTGGATTTTGTTGTGTTACATAGTTTATTGACTGTCTTTATTGAAAGACAGTATCGATGGTTGTCATCAGCTGTTCTGGGTTCACGTAGCTTAGAGCATTCTGCTTAAGCTGTCTGAATGTTGCATGTTAGGAGATTTTGGTAGTCTTTGTGTGAGTGTGATGATGAAAACATTTTGTTGAATTTCAGAGTGGCCAATCCAAAGGGGAAACTTCCCTGATCCACTCAGGTCGCATTTTAAACTGACTTCAATCAACAGAATAACTCGTATGACTTTTGGTTTTGCAACTGTAACTGTATGTACATGTATACATATATAAACATATAATTTTGGTTACCTCTGGTGTGGTGTGGTTTACAAAAAAATGACCCTTGAAAACTCTGATATATGGTGTACACATTTTAAACATGAAGATAATAACCCTTGACACGTGTAAGTAAAATGACATATACCTAAACCTTCTATACACTCCTCCATGATGGCACCAGAGATCGTGAAGCTGGATATGAAATCAATATTTGTTTATGAATATTCTTCTATCTTCTGTTCAGAAGAGATTCATTTGTGTGTAATGGAAAGAGGAGTGCATCACAGTTCAATTGTGAGAATAAGCCAAGAGCTTTATAAAGAAACGATTTTACCGAGATCCGGTCTGTTCTCATGTAAAACAATACATTCTAAAAAGACAACTACTCAATTAAGTCTCACACATCTTTGATACTTTTGTATAAAACATTTTACTCTTTATAAATGATCTTCATTGTTTGAATGATCACTAGTTCAATTCAAAAGTCAATTTAATAAAATTCCCGTGTTCTGTTGCAGGAGTTTTGTATTTTGATGTGAAAGCTTGGAAACTAGGATTTTTGTAAATCTATAAATGTAAGTTTTTATAAACATATGTATACATTTCGCCAAGGATATATTAGATTGGTTAAAGTTGTGTTTTTTTACATAAGTATTATTTAAAACAATTTATGAATTACAATTTCTTTCGGTTGCCCCATAAAATGCGCCAGCATGTCCTGCTGCAGGTGGAAATGCTCAATAGCTTTTAGTATTCAACACTTAAAGGTGCCTGCAGAAATCAATGTTCTGGAGAAAAAAAACATGAGGGTCAATTATTAGAGTAAAAACAGCCCATACCCCGCATATATAGGTTTAGTCACACCTATGCGAATTCATAGCAGCCCACAAACAACGAAGGGCTTTGGCAAATGTTGTATAAATGATGTTGAACGCTCATCATGTAGATGCGGCTTTTAGAATTGCGCACTGCGCATGCGCATGAAACGCCGCTAGAGAAGAGTCGGACTGGACGACTGCTGCAGTCTCGAGCCGCGTGGAAGGACTTCACACCTCATTTATTTCCCAACGCGAAGGTGGCAAGCCCGAATCAACGCTGTCTTGATTTGCCTCCGTCCATCGTCCTCAAACTGGTTTATACATCTTATTCGAGCCATGGCCAACAAAGAGGAGAAACCTGACGAGCAAAAGTCGAGTTGGAAAGATGCTATCTACAACCCGCGCACGGGGGAATTCATCGGGCGCACGGCGAGCAGTTGGGGTAAGTCCGAGTTATTTGACAAGTGCCGACAGCACGACCTAAAAAACAACCCACACGAGCATTAAACTGACGTTACCTGCGTAACTCTGTGTGTTCCGCGGCTTTGAAATAACGTCTGCAGCGGTTCATTACATTCATGCAAGAATTCTCTCAGTAAATTGTTTTTTTCTCGACGTCAGCGGTCATTTCTCCCTTCATACAGCGGCAATGCCACAGGCTTTAAGTCACCGTGCTGTCGATAACAATCTGTTATAATGTGACACTACGTGCAATTCACCCCGCCGGGTGTCCGTGTCAAATCATACAATTTCATGTCAATATTTAAACAGTTCATTTTGACGATATCCCATAATATGTTATTTTCAAGTATAACGTCAACGTTACCTGGCAATCGATCGCGTATTTCACGAGGCGTCGCTCTGTGAAAATATGTACAGTCAGCAATAACTGAACCTGCTTTATATATATATATATATATATATATATATATATAAGAGGTTTTGACGTCTATATACCATCATGCGTCTGATTCCTATACTGCAGAACGTCTATTTAGGAGATGAGGGGAAAATCTCTTAGGTGACCGTTATTTTGAATCTTAATCTTAACATGTTGAATACGTCCTGTTGCGAGATCTTAAGACACAATGATTTATGGAATAATCGTTTTATTAATAATATTTCATTACATTTTTTCGCTGTACATATTGCAACTGTACACAATGTACAGTTTCACACGAGCATCGAGGTCTATGAATAGCTTTCATGGATATCACATCGCGCTCCACGTCAGGCCCTTCAGATTTGAGACGATTGATGGCGGTAAATAATTCGTTCGCTAAATACAATAAGAGTCGCATGTTTGGAAGGATTCATATGTGTCGTTTTCTTAATTAAAGAGATGTCGCGAAATCTTGTTACGCAGCGTCGTTCCCATTAATCGCGCCGGTGAAGTGTCAGTGAGGGCGTTCTTACGGAATGTTTCAGCTGTCAGTCAGCCTCGGACGCGGTGACGTCGCATCCGCATTCATTAGATATGCAAATGAGCTTTGATGTGCTTCACAAGCTTGCTTTAGAGGATGAGAGGAAATTTCCACATCCCTAGACAATTGGTTCACGGGGGTGTTGGAGGGGATGCTTGCGAAAAGATGCGAGTGATGATGAAGAGTAATATTTGTATGTCTTCAGTATGTGATATCTTTTTAAAGAACCTGTGGCCGTGATTATTGGTGGGGGTTAGGAGCGAGGTTTGCGTGATTTCTAGTAGTTATGCGCCTCGGTCAAGCCATTGGCCGCATCCGTAATGCTAAACTCTGCAGTACCTCTTTCTTGCCGGGATGGGTGTTCCTTGATGCGTGAGCTCCACGCCACCCCTCCTCCCTGTCGTCCTCCCCCTCCTCTCAAGGTCATAGCGGTTCTCCGACCGCTCCCGTAGATAGTGGCCTCTTGAAAGAAAGCCATGTTGAAAACAATCTTACCTATTCATTTATAATGGTGCTTGTGTTTCCTATACAAAATATTATTAGAAGGACCTTGTCATTCTGTTAACCTATGTTTGTCCACCTCTAGGCCTGTTTTCTTTCTTCACAAGCATTGATGTACTAGCGGATGATCAATATTCATTTATGTAATGCGGATATATTTAATACATCTGAATTGAATACTGCAATAAAGTTACAAAATACACTTAGTCAACTTTTTTAATATATATTGGCAAGACTATTTTGGACAAGCTTCTGTTTATCAGCCAATTGGACAATGTTCATCTAGATTTGGATCATCTCTAAAAGGCCAAATATTGGCCGGTGTATCGGTCAGTCTGCATCTACATGAAATGTGTCTATGCAGTGTGATGTTATTTTACATTTCTTGATGGTATGTGTAAAAATGTTGACGTATGGTGCTGGTCGCGGTTCATTCTCTTAGAATGAACCTCCAAATGGGAATTTTATGGCTTTTAGTCATTTACAGCTTTAAGTCTGTTAGCTTTAAGAACATTCATTTCTAACTCAGCAGTTATTTTTAGATTAACATTCAAAGTCTGTCAAGACTCATTTTGCATTGACTGGTGTGTAAAATGTTTTGTCCTGAATGGGAGCACATCTCCTCCAGTACCATTATTAGTAGCAAATGATTCACGACTGTTACGTAGATAAAGATTTATTGACCATTAAAAAACGACAAAATGAAATGTATTTATAAATACAAAATGAATGTGCACAGTACACAGACGTCTATTATGTAAACTTTGATTCTGGATGCGATTAATCATTTAATAGCCCTATTTTTTACACATTAAAGAAACAATGACCAAATTTTGCACATAAAAGTGACCGTCATACTGCTGCTTCCGGGCCGCTCTTACTTTTCCAGTGAGAACGGTGAGGATGCTGAGATTGATGGATGGTTGTGAAGAGATAAAAGGATCAGACCTGAGTTAATGGACAGGTCGGGCTCTTGGAGACATCTGCACCCTGATGCTTGTCCGTTTGGATTAGCCCAGATTAAACTCTTGATTTTAGCCAGATTATTTTATCTGTCCACACTGAATTGGTGGTGGGACAGGGAACCCTGAGTCGCGTTCATCAGACAGCTTGTAAGATCTCAGGGCATGTTTTCCACGGACGGTTTAAACTGATGAAAAGGAGCGTTGTTCTCCAATTGTAGACCAGCCATGTGGCAGTGATGCTTTCATAAAATCAACAATGACCTATTTTCTTGGTTTCATCAATGAAACTTCCCACTCGTGTTTGGACCATTAACAGGGATTTGTTATGATTCGAGCATGTTTGGCATCTCAGCGTAGTAACCGATGCACAACGGAGGTTGTCATTCACATTTTCTGTTAAATGGACTTCCTGGACCGTCCTTTGACTTTGGAATAGTATTTCTGTACTCATCCACATGCGTTTCGAATCCGAATGTGGTTTGGATTTTATTCTCTTTATTGAGTTCAATTCTCCTCATATTTAAATTTTCTTTTTCATAAAAAGAGAATTTATAGTGTTCATGACTGTCAAGATTCAAATGGACTTTAGAGCACCATTAAAGGAAAAAAGTGCTTTAATGTTTATGTATTTTTTATAAAGACACACAGATGGGAACCATGAGCAGTAAATATATGTAAAAGATTAATAAAATTCTCCTTTTGTTTTCCAAGAAAAAAAAATAAAAGCGCACATATTATAGCTAAAAAATGATAGGTGATATTGTACTTTTAAAGATTATGCAATTACTCATAATCGATTTTCAATTTTAATTTGGGCATCCAACAATTATAATCGAGGTACAACATTCATTGTGACACATTCCTTCTTGCAAAGATTGTGTAATTTATTCATTAAATATATTTAAATAATTTATTTGAATGTATGCATTTATATCTTTAAAAAAAAATCAATGTATTTATTTTTTATTAAATTGGAAAAAATATATATTAATTTAAGATAATAAATCTAAATATAATAAATATCTAGTTATTAGCCTTTTCCAGATAATCGTGAACTCAACATTAGGCAAAATATTTGTGATTTATATCTTTTGTCATAATCTAACAGCCCTATTATTCATTGATATTTTATTGCTTTATATTGAGACATTATTGTACACAGGAAAGTATAATACAGAGAGAGGGAAACAGGATTGGTTATGGACTCAAGCCTGTAATCGTCCTCAGATCGCTGAAAAATAGCTGCTCTGCATGTCAGATTGTTGTCCACAAGGCTGTTAGCTTTAACACAGCATGAAGATTTACTGGATGTACATAAGCAGATGAGAAAATAATGACAAATATAGATTTTGGGTGAACTGTTCCTTTAAGTTCTTGGGGATGGATCCCCTCAACTGTAACTGGCTTGAATCCATTTGTCCTCAATGCCTGAACAGCGGGTGGGAATTGGCATCTTTCCTCATTTAATTGGATGATGTCTGAAACCCATTAGAGGAATCTTGTACGCTAAATCTCTTTAAGCTCTCTGTTTTAGCCTCAATGACACTAGAGTGTTGGAAGGACTAGAGACGTTAAAAGCAAAAATGTTCCTATAGGGCCGAGTTTGGGCACCCCTGAGTAAGATACTCAAGTACTATACACCTCTGCTTCTATATAGTCTATAGCAGGGGTGCCCAATCCTGCTCCTGGAGATCTAATATCCTGCAGAGATCAGCTTCAACCCTAATAAAAACACATCAAACACACCTGCCTGTAGCTTCCCTGATGAAAACAACTGAATCAATGTAAAACACTGTTGGTTCGTCAATTTATTGTTGTCAGCCAGCATTATTGTGATCAGTGTTTTGAATTGTCAGACATGTATTAATGTACAGGAAAATATTCTCAATTAGACTCAATTAGACATGAGGAATCTGTGTATGAAACTCAACAACGGTGATAATCAACTAAATAACACCTGGGATGCTTGGTTAAATTTTGGTACAAAACTCATTCATGACTCCCATCATGCAATGCAGTTGATCTGTGTATCTGAATTAGGCCTAATCGGGGATTTTCACCATTGTTCAGATTTGTATGAAGAGTGTTGACGTCTAACCGTGCATTTCTTTGGTCACACTAACTTTTCACTTGTAAAGCAGAACACTTAAATCAACTGTAAAAGATCAGCTTCAAGATTATGGAGTTCTCATCTTTATTAAAGATTCATAATAAAAGTATCCTACACCATCTCTGTTTTATAATATCTCTTTCTTTATAAATGCACACGTGTTCTCACAGAAACACTACTGTAAGCACTGAAAGAGGAGCGAGAGAACTAAATTAATAAGAGTCAAGAGCTCAACTAAAGCAAACACTGATCACAGTTATGGTGATTTGATGAAATGTCAACATTTTTTCTACATTAAATGCAGGTGCCAAAGTAATGTTGATTAAACCATTTACATTGACAAATCAACTCATTTTAACATTGATTCAATGGTTGCTTGCTGTCAGAGTTTCTCCTGATCTTGAAGATGTTGATGAGCATGTTCAGTTGTGTTTGGTTTGTTTGAGTAGGGTAAGAGCTAAACTCTAGAAGAGCTAAACTTTATCAGAGGTGTTTAGTACTCAAGTATTTTACTCAAGCACATTTATCGAGTATCTTTATATATTTTAGTGTTTTTCCTTTTGGCAAATTGTGGATTTCACCACATTATGAAACATATTTAGTTTAATCCACCACATTTCAAAAAAAATTTTTTTACATGTGTTTTACCTTAAATACTTAAGTACATTAAAGATCTACTATCTTACTTTTACTCAAGTCAAATGATTGTTGAGTAAATTACTTGAGTAAAACTAAGAAAGAACTTTGACTTTTAATGTACTTTTTTCAATTAAAAAATTGCCATGTAGTTTTCAAATGCAGTTGAGTAAAAAGTATGATGTATGCCATGCTTTATAATGTATGGATTTAAAAAATTTCTAAACTAAAAACACTAGTAAACAAAAGTAAAGATACTTGATCCCTGAGAGTAAAATACTTAACTCAAAGGCCGCCAGCCTTTAAAAAAAAAAGTTGCCAGCCTACGGCAGTGTATTTTTACATTTTCACACAACTTTAATGGCTCACAGTACATTTTCTGTAAAGAATATATGGACAAACAATATGTCAAATGAAAGAACAGAGTCTCAGCTTTTAAACAAAAGAAACCGTATTCTACTATCTTCATTTGTTCTTTTTTTATTACCCCTTAGATAGGGATGGGTACCGAAACTCGGTACTTTATCGGTCTCGGGGCTAAATTATGAAAGATCGAAGTATCGATAAGCTCTGACGTTAACGGTTCTGCTATCGGTACTTGAGAAATTAAGAAAAACATTTCCTCTTTTTTATTGCTAAATAAACGTTACCTAGCATTTTAACTGACCAGCCATTTCTAATTTGAGATAATATTTAAAACATTTACCTGCATTTTCGTTATTCGCAATCTCGCACTGCACGCGAAAAATTAGCCTACATATTAATCTTTAGATTGTGTTTTTTTATGCAGTAGCCTAAATAAATCTTAAACATAAAAACTGCTTTCACAGTACTGCGTTAAAAATGGATGAATAATAATAAATTATGTTTAAGAAATTATAAAGCAGAGCTTACCTAAAAAATTCATTTGTAGCGATGAAATACATAAACTTTTTTTGTGTTTGTGTAAATTGCAAGAGGTTACAAACCTGTATAATTATTATTATTATTAAACAAAAACAACAAAAAACATAAACAAATTTAGGACCACATGCATTTTATTTTAATTCTCTATGAATAATAGGCGGGTATCAGTCATCTTTTACCTGCATTAAGATATGTTAAGTCAACGAATGTAAAGAATACGAATGTTTTAAAAAGTGAAAAAAACTCCAGCTTTAGTTCTGTCTTTCATAAAAAAACACAACAAAAAAGAACCGATAAGAGTACCGTTAAAGTACCGGACCGATAAGCGGTATCGATAAAAGTAGTAGTACCGTTAAAACCTTAACGATACCCATCCCTACCCTTAGATGTGGGTAGGTCTCTTCAAAAGTGCATCACTTTGATTAAACAGCTGAGATAATTAACGTTTTTTGTTAAAGATTCCGCACAGATTCCGCTCAGAACAATCATTAAAAAAGAAGAAAACATATACGTTCTAGGTTCTGGGATTCTGTACTTTTTCCCAAAGGTGTGAAATAGCGCCACCTGCTGTTAAACAGTACAAACGCTGATTGCCGTAAAAACTTGTCTTTGGCGGGGAAGCGTTTTTTTTTAATTGATGAGATAACTCGTCAATGGCGGTGAAAGAGTTAAGTACTATACACCTCTGTATAGAAGGATGGAAGGATGAAAGTCTTTTAGGTACAGGACATCATCTTGTCTCTTGTTCCTTATGCATATCCATGTAGATCTACCAATTGGAGCAGAGAAAGTGTAGCTGATGATGCTATTATGAGCGTGTGAATGAATTAGCAGTAGAATGAGGGACTTTAGCTCTCCGTGTTTTGCAAGGAGGAGGTATTCTGGCAGCGAGGAACGTCATACTGGGAGTCTCAGCTGTTCTCCAGCGCTTCTTCCTCACACCATCACTGGTGTTCCTGCATCACTCTCTCCCCCCACATCCAGAACCAAGCTGTTACACTTACCTCCTGCTGATCACACGCTGAGCTGATACAAAAATCACTATTTAGTGATTGCAATTGGGGAAAGCAGGAAGCTTTTGTAATGCCAAGTTCTGTAGTTTTGTCATAAGTAGAATTTCCTTATCAAACAGATTATGTGGTCACTGATTTGACTGCAAGGGGCCGTTGTAACATTTATAGAGTAAGTAACATACGCTTTTTAGGGTCCTACTTTGATTTATGGAGTGTCCAACACCAAGTTTATGTACATACAAGGTGTGAAAAACAATATTATGTCGTAATAACAGGCAGTTATTCTTACCCTACTTCTTGACTGATTCTCAAATGATTCGTTCTGTGATATTTCTACCAAATTTCGACATTCTTCTAACAAAGTACCAGATTTTTGAAAAATGACCCACATTTGTTTTTTGATGACATAAATTGTTTACATTTTAACAGTTTTAACTTGAAGCGGTATTAAGATCCCCTTATCTCTGGAACGGAACCCTATAGGGCTTTAAATATATATTTCCAAAAGAAAGGTTGGTCAAGTATAAGAACCTCAAAGGACATTTAGGTTTCGCCAACGGTTCTGGAGTTGCAGGCATGCACATTTTGTAAAGAAGAACACAGAAAATGCCCTTTGTTAATTTTTGATTTGTCACCTTTGGCGTAAAATGCATCAAGGATAGCTAAAGGCAACAGATTTTAACAGATATACCAATCTCTGTGTAAAATAAAATTAGGATGCTGGCATATTTCTAATATATATCTAATATGGCTAAAAATTTCAGAAGAAAATTGTTATTTTTACCTCCCTCTTCCAATTAATTGATTCCTTAATACCTATTCATTGGTGGCATTTAATATCTTGGCTTTCAGGACTACTGATGTTGGTCTTGTTTCTATAAAAACAGAAAAATAAATAAAAAATTGAGCCGGGTTGACACAGAATGACCCATTAACACTGGCAGATGTAAGGAAGAAGTTAAACACACGACACTTGCTGTTTCTTTGCCTTTAAAACGGTTGTAGAATAGCTCTGTCACTTACATTCTCTCAAGTCTCTCATGTCATTGGTTGTGGCAGTAGATGATGCGTCAGACTGCTCAAACAAACAGAGCACTGTTTGAAAACACCACAGACTCACAGTGTTAAGACTCTTCAATGAGACGGCCTATGAATGACTCAATTATGACTGCATGTTACACTGGGATAGGTTGTGTTTTAGAAGAACAAATGAACAAATTATTTTAAAAGTTAGTTTTTCAACCTATCAAAGACATGAACTTCAACTTTATTGATGGACAATACTTGACAAAAATGACGAGTAATAGTTAATTAGCCAGACTGAAGACTCAATGCATTTTTACAAAATTTTGAGATGTAAAGTCATAAGTATGGGTGTATTACAGCTGTGCTCTTTGACATTGGGTTTACATCATATGAGCAACATTTAGATTTGCATAGGGATTTAACAATATCAAAATCATACTGTACGATTCCACGACACAATATTTATTGCAATATTTCAAGACAAGCAAATACTGCCTTTACATTGACGGTACAGTTGAATAAATTGTATTAATGTGCATTACACTTATAATGTTTGCAAGGGATGTTTTCAAAGTAGCTAGAAGAAAATATTAGACATAAATGTGTTCTGAACATTTTCTTGTTTTTGTTAGAAAAAAAACTGGCCCAAGATTTATGTGATATTCAATCCTGCGACTCAATTTCAAGTCATTTCCTCAATTTTCTAGGCACACGTGACCTTAAATGAAATGTTGAATGGTCTGTCTTTAGCATACAGTTACACATGGTCGTTTATATGAAGTCCTGGTCGTGTTGTGGGTAATAGTATATGATTTAGCTCAAGAAGATCTGCTTACAGAAAAACAGATGGGAGGTGCTCTCACTTTCTCAGCAGCGGTACCCTAATCTACCCCCACAACACCCTGAACTGGACCCTCGTGTGACTGCACACATCCTCACCCCTAACCCCAGCCGCCAGCGAGAAAGTATTTTTAACCCAAGTATCTGGTAGTTCAGAGGAGATTGATTTCGGAACAGCTGAGAGATACACATGAGACCGATTGAGGTGTTTCTTGTGGAGTTTTATTGTCTCGGTCTTTTATTGTGGATGTGATTGTGTGTTGTGCCATTTCTTAAATTGTTCTAATTAACCCAGCCCCATGTTTTCATTAGCCATGTTTATCTCTGCCCATCGCCCTATACTTCTTTTCTGCTGTAACAAGGGTTTTAAGGGGGAAATGATTGTAGTCTGTGAACTAGCACGCACGCTGCTGTGTATGCACTTTATGGAGTGTACCGCAGCATAGCTGCAACAGTTTAAAACATTCAGAGCAGTGTTGTTTCTGCACCACCAGCAGCAGCGAATGGAATTGTAAAAATTTAAACAAGAATGCGACAAGTCAAAGTGCAGCAATGATCATAGTCCTCAGTCAGCCTCCAGACAACTTACAAATATATAATATCTGTAAATATACTGGTATAAAACAGTTTAACACTATCAAACAACAATTTAGAAAATATTAAAATAAAATGACGTCCAATCACATTATATTAGCAACTGACGGTTCAATTTATAGAAAGTATTTTTTTATATTTTGCATTGGAGCGGGTCAACCCTTCAAGGGCAGCACCATTTTGAAATAATGAAAGTAATACATAAGTTTGAAATAAGTAATGGTGCTACTGGGGCAAATATGTACAAATACCTAAAATAATTATAAATAAATTGCACTTCCATTCAATTTTTTCCTTAAAAAAAAAAGTTTTTGTGAATGAAAAAGATGTATTGTTCACCCATAATCGAAATAGTCAATCAGATGATAAATATTAGATACTGATACATGTTGCGTGTAAAAATAATAATTCCTCTCTCATAATGTATAATTTGAGTTGAATGGGTGCAGTCCATGATGAAAATGATTTGATGTAGCAATGAACAGATTAGGGATGCACTGATATGCAAATTTTGGCCGATAATGATAACCAATCGTTCTTGAACATTGTAAGCCAATAACTGATATATTGGCCGATATACAGTATCGTAATTTTATATCACATTTTCCGACACTGAAAATGATTTTTCCCCCTGAAAATCATGTACCAAGCCCACTTTCCAGAAATTAAAGATTCTTTAACATTTAAACTTTTCTGGTATAATGTATATTTCATAAACTTATTAAAGATGTTTAAGTCTAACAGGTCTCAAGACAGAAACCATTCAGACAGCAGTCGGCTTCAAACATTACGCTTTTGTTTCTTACACATTCATAAATATCTATGTCCAACATCAACAATGTTTTGGTAATAGCAGTAAGTGAATGATCACGACAGAAAGACAGCGCTGTACTGGATTTTAACTGTTAACTGCGGCGTGCAGCTGAAGTGGTTCAACCACAGGAAATTATCATTTATCGGCTATAATATATTGCCCTAAATTTTGTTATCGGCAGATATCATTAAAAATGACCACTTATCGGCCAATACTGATATGGACGATAATTTATCGTGCGTCACTAAACAAGATTAAAACAATTTGTGTTGCAGAACATGCATTAATTGTTGTGTATTTAATTGCTGTTGGTATTGACCCGGTACAATCACAATTTAAGAGCCATTAGCAAGAGCAGTGATGAAGATAGAGTGAGTGGACGGGAAGAGAGAGAGAGAGAGAGAGAGAGAGAGAGAGAGAGAGAGAGAGAGAGAGGGGGGGGGTGATTATGACTTTGAAAGCTTCCTGATAGTAATGGCCAGCTACTTGTGACAGTATTGATATCCCATCCCACTTGCTTTTTGAGTACATCCTGAACCTCTGATAGTGTCCTGCTAAGTGTGGTTCACATGCTATCTACTGCTTTCCTTACCTTCATGAGTTAAAATATAAAAAAAATCTATCAAGTATAATAATCAGTTTTCAGAAAGTAACATGCAATTTAATGTTATGTGGAAATGGATCATCTGATAGTATCCACATGTGTAGTGAACTTCTACTGAAATCACCTGCTTAGTGTGTGTAGGTGAATAGTGAACACTGCATAGGGACTCTGCGAATTAAAAAGCATCCTCCATGACTTCATCTGTACATCATGTTGTCTTTTCTTCACATTTGCATCTTCCCACATCAGCTTCAGTATAACGTTTCGAAGAGTACCCCAGTAAACACTAGCTGTCTACAGGAATAACGTGTGACAAACAGAATCATCCTGAAAGTCTGAATTTTATCGTCACAACCTGCTTTACCCAGGGGTCCCGACAATCCTTAAAAAATGTAAATATGTCCCAGTGTCAGCTGTTTTTAGAAATTAATTATCCTCAGTTTCTTATGTTTTCTCTTGACTGACTTTCAGAGAATGAAAGTTGTTTATTTGTCTTAATTTACGGATAAATCAGCTTGCATTTGCATCTAAAATGGAGAACACCATTTTAATTGCTTTTCAAGATAGACCTACACAAACAAAAATGTTTCCTCAATGAGTGTGTTTACATGCACAAAATAAACAGATATACATCAAAAATTTGCTTATAAAAGAAACCCCTTTTCGCGTGTTTACATGCATATTAATAAACTGTGTTTACATGGTAATTTGAGACTTGCCAGGTGTCTTGCGTGCAGTGATGTCACCATCGATAATCTGTTTAATAATAAAAATGCCGTGGGGAATTGATTAACGCCTTTATTTTTATATCTCTTCTCATGTGTGACCCTGGACAACAAAAGCAGTCTTAAGTAGTACCGGAACATTTTTAGTAATCGGCAAAAAACAGGATATGGGTAAAAGTTACAGATTTTTATTTTATGGCAAAACTCATTAGAATATTAAGTAAAGATCATGAAGATATTTTATAAATTTCCTACCTTACATGTATAAAAACTTTATTTTTGTGAGGGGGTGGCTGCTACAGTGCCTGTGATTAAGAACTTCAAAGCCGATATTCTCAATATTTTGCCTTTTTTGCACCCTCAAATTCCAGCTTCGTAAACATTTGTTGTTCTGCCAGATATTGTCCTATCCTAACAAACCATATATCAATAGATAGCTTATTTACTCAGCTTTCAGATGATGTACAAATCTCAATTTCGAAAAATTGACCCTTAAGACTGGTTTTGTCGTCCAGGGTCACATGTCTGCATAGTTTTTAATTTTGCTGTTTCTACATCAACTACAAGATTTCAGAGCGTACTTTTACGCATTATTTTACTGTTACTTCCGTACTGTTCAAATCTGAGAGAAAACCGCAAAAGGCGTTTACATGCAATGTATGTTTATGAGCTTTTCCCTATAAAAGAAAACCGTTTTACGCATTTACATGACTTTACTTGTTATCAGCTTATTAAGCATAATCGGAGTAAGACTGTGCTTGTAAACGCACATAATGACAGGCTCAAAGAAATAAATGGAATACCATTTAAAAAAAACAAGATATGTATGACAATCTCTGGGCTGCTTTTTTCAGTCAATTAAACTTACTGTAACTAGACAAACAGTGAGAACAAATCCAGTTCCTGGAAAATCTCCATCTTAGCAATTTAATTTTACTGAAATAAGATGCATCATGCCAACGTCAATGGTAAGATGCAGAAGAACAAATAACACTTAAAAAATGGGATTCTCAGGCTTTGCTCACATTTGAAAATGCATCTTTTTCTCTCTCAATCATTAACGCTGAAACGTATTCATTCTCATAATACTAGACAGTAACATGTTAAATGCTGTACTCTTAAAAAAAGAAAAAACTTTTACCCTCTCTCTCTTCTTCAAAAGGTATTTTCTTTGACCTTTGAAACATGGTATCACTCCTTGTATTTTTACCTCCCTACGATGAAACAAAATGTTAAAGGTTCTGTGTATAAGTTTCACAGGACACTATTGGCGATGTAGGAAATTGCAACCTACAGCTCCGCTACCCCCCTCTCCCTCCCATTAGAGAAGCTACGGTTGGCGTCACAGGACAAAAGGGTTCCGTAAATGATAGCGGCCATTATCGGGGGTGTTGATAATTGCCACCTACGTCTCACAGGCGAACAACAGACTGAAGTTACGGACACAGGACAGAGATGGCGTCGTCTGAGACAACAGAGAGTAACCTTTGCAAGTCAAGTGACGAGGTTTATTTACAAAGAAAAATAAATAAATTAAATTGACTTAATTCATTATTTACTCTAATCGCTATAGTGAATATTATTGTTACTTGTTTAGCATTGTGTCAGTGATGTATTCGCTTATTTTGCATAGCAATTTTTTGGCACTCATATCTTACTGCCTATTGAAACCGCTTGCTAATGCTAAAGGCGTGTAATCTAACCGCGAAAGTCTTAGCAGATGTTTGGCATCACCCCAATTGATCAATTGTATCTTCTCAAATATTCGTTGACACTTTATTGCTGATAAACTATGCAACTTGGAAGTTTGGATTTTATCCTATCAATTATTAAATTACACATTTGTATGCACAGAAGCTAAGCAGTATTATAATATAATTTACACCCGATTTATGCAAATTATGATTGTAAAAATGATTTCTTGCTTCAGTGCCTTCCATTTGGGAAAAGACACGCCGATGTTTATTTGGGTTTCCTGCTGTTTTTTGGCTCGACTTGACCTTGCTGCATCGTATTTTCTCTTTTTTGAACAAACAAATTGACCCTCTATCGGCTCGTGTGCAGAGTATGTGGTCCGCCATTATCTCAAATTTTGCTTTCCTACTGCAACAAAGAACCGTTTATATTTCTAATAAAAAACACGACAAGAAAATGCTGTTATTGTTCTTCCTCTTCTTCTGCTAATCCTTCTATGTAGTCGCTTTGCAAGCTGCCTCAAAAAAAAGCCGAAGAAGAAGAACTAGTCCCGCGCATCCTTCGTTTTATGAAACGCGCTTAGTTTGTCCGTGTAGTGCTAATATAGAAACATGGCTGTGCACATTGATAAATTACATGTAAGGGTCATTGTAAGGTAATATAAACATTTCGATTCATTTTGTAAGGTATTTCTTCACCACTCACAACATAGTTTTGTATTATATATTACATTTTGGTGAATAAATCCTTCAAAATCCTACACACTGTACCTTTAAAGGGATCGTTCACCCAAAAATGAAAATTCTGTCATCATTTGCTATCCCTCAAGTTGTTCCAAACCTGTTTACATGTTGATGATCTGTTAAAAGCTAGAAAGATATTTGGAAGAATCTTTGTAACCAAACAGTTCTGGGGCAACATTAACTACTATAGTACAGAAAAAAAACCTACTTCGTTAGAGAACTGTTTAGTTTTCCACATTCTTAAAAATATCTTCTTTTGTGTTAAACAGAACCAATATTTTTTATAGGTTTGCAACAACTTAAATGACAGAGTTTTAATTTTTTGGTGAACTAGCCTTTAACATTAGGTCTAGTAACTCAATTGCTCATTCAAAGTTATAGAATCTGGAAATTATAAATATATAACATGTTGGGATGTCAATCACATTAACTTTTTATTGTCATTTTAGTGCATGACTGACAACATTCATCCTCATGCCCTTTTGTTCTTTAATAATGAGCAGCTTGTTCATTCTACAAAACAACATCAATCTTGTGTCCTACGTGTTCGTATCTCCCGAGGGGAAGATAATGATGACATTATTTTCAATTTGTATTCATTTCAATTTGCGCTACATGCTTTGGAGAGATGTCCTCATGCCTGTTAATTTGCACATCTAGGGTGCGAGCACCCACTTTAGGAACATTAGGACAGAGAACAGAAGCACCCATCTCCTCAGGCCAGTGCTCTGCCATCTGAAGCGTCCGCCCCCAGATGCTATTTATAGCGGCTGAGTCCGAAATCGCATACTCACTGGGTAGGTACTAATTTCAGTATGTACGTACTCTACAGGGTTAAATGGGTTTGTACTGTTTTCCGTGAATGTGTGTAGTATGAATGCAGTCGGCCGTTGTCCGCCATATTGATGATCTTCTTTTCTTTTTTAATGGCGGTGAGCAAATTACGTTTGTGGTTCATGTCCTCCACCTACTGTACTGGAGTGTACATGGGTCAGAGATTAACCATGCGACGTAATAACAAGCGCACCAATTTAAGTTATGAGAGACAGGTGCATTAACATCAGTAATGCTAACTTTACCTTATTTTTTTGTCAAGGAATATTTACATTTTTTACATTTACATTTAGGCATTTGTCAGATGCTTTTATCCAAAGCGACTTGCATTGCTTTTTCCTATACATTTTACATAGGTATTTGCAATCCCCTGGGATCAAACCCACAACCTTGAAGAAAACTATAGACTAAACATGAATAAAAAAAACGTAAATTTGATGGAGGAAATTTAATCATTATTAATACATATACAAGGAAACATCACATAAATCAAAGTCAATTTATTGTTGTAACAAATGATCCTGTATCTACAGGCGTTGAACCCCACATCCTACTGCAGCTGACCAGCGTCGCCACCTTCGTGATTTTAACTAGTGTTCTCATCTGTCCCTGTAACAGTCAAACAAGATTCAAGTGATTTGTGCTCAATACTGCATTTAATGTGGAGGTAGTTGCACATGTGTTAACTCGCTGTTTATTCAACTCAAATTTTGCTTAATTCATCAACAGTACTAATGGAGAAATAAAATATATACATTATGTTTAGTTACTTAAGTAAATATGTTTATACATTACTAATATGTATCTATGCAAACTGAACAATGCTTTGTACCACATATTAACAGACGTAAGCTACATTACTGTGATATGCTCATTTGCAATACTTAAAGAGAAAATAACAGGTCACATGTTACACAGTCAATAAAAAGCGTCTTTAACCTGCGTATGGTTTTAATGTATGTAACGTTAAGTCTACTTCGAAGACGCGTGTGTTTGTGGAATTCCCTTTAAGCTAGACATATTAAAACACTGCATTTTCACAGCAAAAGCACAAAAACTCTAAATAAATATATAATATATATATATAATATAATAAATACACTTTACTATGTAGCATCTTATAGGTTAACCTTACACTACAGCACTTTAAGAAATGCGACTGCTACGCAAAGAAACACGTTGTTGGCTAGTAATACTCACTTTTGAAAACACCTGTCTCACAGTTCTCCGCTATGCTCCTGTATGAACTTATCCTCTCCCGTGGGCTCATGGGATAGATAAGTATCCCATGTATCTGTCGGTGGGTGCTTCAAAATGTCAACTACTCAACTCTCAACTACTCTTTTATGAATACTGAGGAATCGGACATACTACTGGGTTTTCTCATACTATGTAGTAGGTAAGTAGGCGTATTCGGACGCAACAGTAGTATACGCACGTCCATATCTCGCGAGGAATAGTGCACTAGCTGGGAAATTCTCGCCTACTGTTTTATGAAGACAGAGGTTTCGGACATACTATTCGTTCGCCTACTACTTTTCGCCTGCTATATAGTATGACGGTTTCGCAATTTCGGATTCAGCCTGAGTCTTCCTCAGAGACGTCACAGCAAAGAAGAAATGCATCTAAAATTAGCACCACCACTGCTCTCAATGGCTCTCTCACCCTCTTACAACACACAAAGTCCTTTACTTTCCACTATTTTACTGCTGCTGTTAGTATTGTATTCTTAGTCTTTCCAGTGGTTTGCAAACATGTTTCATGAGAATATAATTGTTTTCCCAGAGGAGTCTCCAAAGTACTCTGTAAATCTTCTGAAATGAAAATAAACATGCTTTATTACACACCGCTCTGGAATACTTGATTCTGATTAACCAGTTGTGGCATTCCAGTTGTGGTTATTCCCTATTAAAAATGGTTAATTCAACTCCTAGATGCTGAAGCGGAGCGTCATTCACAATAAAACACATGTGTCACCTAATGATCCTGTGTATTAGGCTTGTTGTGATAGTCTGTGTCACCGGTGCTGAACCAAAGCACGTGCGCACCTATTGTCAACAAAACACAGACATCAGTTTCACTCACTGCATGTCTGGCATCTTCTAGCGCTGGGACGGCTCCATGTATCAGTTTCAAGCAATCTCCAAATTATATCCACAGTTTATATAACATTCATCACCCAAATGCAGTGAACAAACAAACACCTGAACTTCGTGAACGTATGCTCTCTCTTTCTCCTGCTTACAAGTGAAAGTGGCGTCTGCTCCTTCTCCTGGTCTCCTGTGGCCGTGCCGCGTGCCTTTCCGGGAGAACTGTCCAATAAGGAAATATGAAAAATTGTTACAAAACAGTTTATATTTTCGAAAAAAACTTTCCGAAACATGTACGATTGCTGGGGGAGTGTATCGAGCTCAGAAATACTACGTAATACGCCCAACTCGTTTTTTGACAAGTTGGCCATATTGAGCATGAGAACACAGCACGTTTAACATTGTAAAGAAGTCAGAATGCATGAAACAACGTGGCCAACGTTTACATTTGGTATTCCTTTCTTATTTGTTGCTTATTTATTTATTTGTTGTTGTGAGAACTCGTTTTGTTTATGTTTGAAACTTATCTAACGTAAATGTTTTATTTCGTTTTTTAAGGTGTGTGTTTAATATAAGCAAATGTCATTGTACTTATTTTATAGTTTTGTGTGTTTTTATTAAGATATTCAACCCATCATTAATTCAAGCAATTTTCGTTCCCGAATTTCAACCGGTGTTTAAACATGTCAACTAACCGGTGGCAAAAATTTCATCACCGCAAAATCCCTACTGTGTATCTCTACCACCCTTAAGTGCAATTTTTACTTCTCCGTCGGTCCTACACCGTAGCCTACGCAGAGAGGCGTACCCTACGACATCAATATGACGTGGAACGCAAGCGCTGTGATTGGTCTGCTTGAACCCCCTTCCCTTCAGTCCAAAAAACTAAGCGAAAGCGTAAGGTTTACTCATACACATCTCTGAACGAATTATTTAAATTTACGTGTTCTTCTGCATTTAACAACTCAAGCTGCAAAAATGACTTGCTGCTATCAGTGCTAAATGCTTCTCAAACAGCGTACACAATGAACCGCTTCATCTTTGGCTCTTGTCTTTGTTACACAATCAACACTCCTGTCGACACTGAAGCCTATTGGCCATTTCCTGACGCGGACAACGGCGCACACGTACAAACTAAAGCTGCCGTAGGTCTGACGCTGAAGTAAAAATCCTCCTTTAGCAATGTAAACCAAACACTCTATTGCTGTTTACAGTCAATCAGGGACTATTTTATTATTACTACAATTGTCGCAAATGAAGTGCTGGACCTCAAATCTTCTGGGATAACACATTAAAATATCTACCTGTACTGGAACAGATTGTTTGGCTTGTTTTTCATTTTCTTTCCACCTGTTGGCCTTTATACAAACCATTCAGCTGTTACATTCCTCATTTTACTATTTCACCTCCTCCCCGACCTCCCGTCTGTTCTCACGCAGACGTTTGTGACCATGGGGTTGTACAGAACTATTGTAGTTTCATCCAGTCCACACTCTTATACTGTTATGTGATCTACAAGATGTTTATTGAATATATTTATTATATGAATGCCTTAATGACACCAAGGTTTCCAGTAACTGACTACATGATGCTCTGCACCAAGTGATTTTGAAACATAACATGAGGCTTTTATGACAAGAAAACTAATTCTTATCCATTGGTTGTTTGACACTAAAATAAAAGTCAACCATCAATTCTGAATGAACTATAGAATAAAATGTTCTCTTCTCTCTTTCTGTCCACAGCTCTTATTTTCCTCTTTTATCTGGTCTTCTATGGATTCCTGGCGGGCATGTTCACTCTCACCATGTGGGTGATGCTACAGACTCTGGACGATTACACTCCCAAGTACAGGGACCGAGTGGCTGATCCAGGTAACATCCACAACGATGCATTACGATGTGAAAAATTGTGATGCAGGATTTATGCTCTTTTTGTTAAGTGATTTTAAATGCCATTTGCTTTTTTCATTGCATTGAGAGCATTTTTTAAAGTGGAATACCTTTTAAATGTGCTTTCTAAAGTTTAAAGTCCCAGTGAAGTAAAAAAATGACTATTCCTATTATTTTTCATGAAATATTGCAGTGTATATTTCAAATAGCTTACCAATGTGGGTCAGTCTCTTTTTACAATTCATGTGCCCTCATAATCTTGAGTTAAAATCTGAGAATGCACTTCGGCCCTCTAGTGACTATACATCAAGTTAGACGGCTTGGCTTCTGTTAACTCCTCCCCTTCAACTGTCAGTCTGCTGCCAGTTCCATTTTTAAATGCAACATCTGTTTTTATACGTCCAGTCAAATAAAAAAAAAGTAAAAAAGAAACCATGCCCACTTTTTTTTCCATTTAAAATGCTGTTTCACTCGGAAATGTTTCAAAATACGGAATAAAAATGGTTCCGGTTCACGGGGACTTTAACAATGTGCTTCAATAAATCTGCTGTCTAGTTGAGCTCAATAATTCAGAAATCAAACATCTCTGAAGATTGCTTACCTAAAAATGTCTCTTAAAGGGAGAATTCATCCAAAAATTAACAAATTCTGTCATCATTTACTCAGCCTCAAGTTGTTTCACACCTGTTCACATTTTATTGTTAACCTGAATACAAAAGAAGATATTTGAAAGAATGTTTGTAAACTATCAGTGCTGCGGCGCTATTGACTGCTATAGTAGGAAATTACTCTACTATGGTTGTCAATGGTGCCCCAGAACTTTTCGGTTTCCCAGAACAAATCAATTCATACAGATTTGAAACATTGAATACACTTAATTGTCATTTTTGGGTGAACTGTCTCTTTAAGCACTGTTGGTGGGAATAAATGGATTATTATAAAATCAATACGGCGTACTGTACCATACCATTGTGTAGTATGTAATGTGTATGTACAGACTGTACCTGGACAAAATATTGTCAAATAGTGCTCAATTTTGTTTAGTTAAAGTAATCGTATTTAAAGGGTTGTCCGGTTCATTTTGTGTATAACTTTTTTTGTTTATTATCCTTTAATATGCTTATGCATTTATTATGCTTGTATAGTTTTCTTTATTTTATGTCAAAATTAAACTATCTTTACGGTCACATGGAATGCTGCATGAACAATATATACCGAATTACAGAATATTGCTGAAAATAATGGAAAAAAAGCTTTGCGCTTCTGGTGAGATGTAAAGGGGGAGATATATAGACTATTAGTGTTGTTTTTTACACAGATATTCAGACGTCAGATTGTAGGTTTATGTGTGTTTAACATCATTTAAAGGGATACGTCACCCAAGAATGAATATTCTGTCATCATTTATTCAACTTCTAGTTGTTCCAAATCTGTTTAAATTTCTTTGTTCTGATGAACACAGAGAAAGATATTTGGAAGAATGCTTATTACCAGACAGATTTTGCCCCTCATTGACTCCCATAGTTGGACGAAATACAATGTTAGTCAAAAGTGCCCCAGAACTGTTTGCTGTCCAAGCATTCTTCCAAATATCTTTCAGTGTGTTTATCAGAACAAAGAAAGTTGCAACAACTTGAAAATTAGTAAATAATGACAGAATTTTCAGTTTTGGGTGAACTATCCCTTTAAGTTATATATACGTATATAGTACAAAAGCGTATCAATTTATCGATTATTTTCCCACCTTAAAATCCACAATTGACCCCCACTCAGATGTTCCAAATAGCGGATGTGTTGTATTCTGCGCTATTTTTACAGTTACCTCTGTTGCCATAAGAACACAACAGCAGTCACAGCAGTGTGTTACACATCATCCATTAACCTCCCACACACACACACACAGTCACACGCAGTAAGCCACACACTCGTGTAGAGTGCTTACTATGAGAGTGCTCCAATTCTGTCCTCTAGCGCTGTTAATCCCCCCAATGTGAGACTCTCTCTCTCTATCTCTCTCTATCATTCATCCTTCCCAAAGTGTCAATTTATTCCTCCCACATTCCCCTCCTCAAGCCCCCCTCACATCTTTTAGTAACAGAATGTTCTCAGTACAGTCACAGTTGGACTTCATTTCAGACAAGATGAGGTCCAATTATCAGAACAGTCAATGTACCCAGCTTGTTTTTTAAGCAGGTATTAATGAGCGCTCATTCTGGCACACTTATTCCACCTGAAGGGTTTTTAAAAACTGCATTCTTTAACATTATTGTTGTGCAAGTGTGTAAAAGATAAGTGCTCAGAACTGTCTTCGGTGCACATAAAAGTAATGTTATAATGCCGAGTTATGATTTATCAGGGTTGGATTTTGCGGGAAATGTAATTTGACTTTAAGAATGCTGTGTTTTGACAGAGATGCCAGTAGAGATCCAAAGGTCATGGAATAAGTTTTTATATGTTGCAAAAGCGTCAGCATATGATAAAACGTATGACACTTATGATGGAAAGCATCATTTTGTATATTAAAAGTGAAGTATGGCATTTCTTCATCTCTGTTCAGGTTTCAGCCCATCTGTCATTCATCAGACTAAAAGATAGTCCCACCTTTAACCTATCCCATTGGTTGAGGCAGACGTTGACATGTCAGAGTGCTCAAACAAACCGTTTTAATAGCATCACAATCTATAAAATTTTCTGACATACCTGTAAAGCAAATTACCAAAATATCTGTGAAACTGAATTTCAACACGTCTTGTTGGTGACTGAATCTGCATTAGATCTGTGTTATATATGTGATGCATTGGTGTTGCGTCTTCAGGGCTGGTGATCAGGCCAAAGGACATGGAAATTACGTTCAACCGCTCCATTCCCCAGCAATACAACACATATGTGGCGCACCTGGAGTCCTTCCTGAAGCGTGAGTATAAATCACTCTTCATCTCTATACAGTACATTTGCTTTCCAGCTATACTATACGACACTATAGCTATGTTTTTTTAACTTTTAGCACTGATTTACATGTAAAGCTTCTTGAAATACATGAAGTTAAAAGATCATCACCTTGAAATGATGACAAAATAGCGCAAACATTATTCATGTACATGCAATACATACAGATAAGAACATAAGAAAAACCATTTGAATTTCAGTAATGTGTCTTCCTCTTGGAAACCATCTGCAATTTTTTTGTCCAATAATAATATCTGTAGAATGAACTTCATGTTACAGTAGAAAATACGGCAGTCAGTACAGGAAAGCAGAGTGTCATGAGGTCTTCAAGCTGTTGTGTTGGGATGAGTCATGTTTGTGTAAGACTCTTGCTGAGTGTCTGTGACTCCATGCATCTCCATTTTCTCTCTGTCACTTCAGAGTACGATGAGTCTGTGCAGGACAAGAATGAGCAATGTCCTGAGGGCGTTTACTTTGAGCAGGATGGTGTTCAGGAGAAGAAGGTGTGCAGGTTTAAGAGAAGTCTGCTGAGACAGTGCTCTGGACTGGCTGATAGTACGTTTGGTTACTCTGAGGGTCAGCCATGCATCCTGGTCAAAATGAATCGAGTGAGTTGTGTGTTCTTATGCTCACCACCACGGTCACATATACTTGTCTGTCTGTCTGTCATTCGATCAGTCATTCAATCTTTCTGTCTTTCCCTCTATTTGTGTGTCAGTCTTTCTGTCTGTCTGTCTGTCCCTCTATTTGTGTGTCAGTCTTTCTGTCTGTCTGCCTCTCTTCCTTCCTTTCTGTCTGTCTGTCTGTCTGTCTCTCTTTCTGTCTGTCCCTCTATTGTGTGTCAGTCTTTCTGTCTGTTTGCCCCTCTTCCTTTCTGTCTGTCTGTTTGTCTGTCCCTCTATTTGTCTGTCAGTCTTTCTGTCTGTCTGCCCCTCTATTTGTCTGTCAGTCTTTCTGTCTGTCTGCCCCTCTATTTGTGTGTCAGTCTTTCTGTCTGTTTGCCCCTCTTCCTTTCTGTCTGTATGTCTGTCTGTCTGTCTCTCTTTCTGTCTGTCTGTCTGTCTGTCTGTCGCTCTATTTGTGTGTAAGTCTGTCTGTCTCTCTGTCTCTCTTTCTCTCTTTCTGTCTGTCGCTCTATTTGTGTGTCAGTCTTTCTGTCTGTCTGTCCCTCTTCCTTTCTGTCTGTCCGTCTCTCTTTCTGTCTGTCTGTCTGTCGCTCTATTTGTGTGTCAGTCTTTCTGTGTGTCTGCCCCTCTTCCATTCTGTCTGTCTGTCTGCCCCTCTTCCTTTCTATCTTTCTGAATTTCTTCAGTGAATTGTTAAATCACATGGTTCACCCTGTAGACGGTCAAACATTTTAAACCAAGGTTGTGAAATGTCCAGTGTTGTCTTAATCTACAGATGTTTGTTCAGTGTATATATTTTGTATCGCACGCAGGTTATCGGGCTGAAACCACAAGGAGACCCACACATCAACTGCGCTGCAAAGGTAACACATTCTATACTGCAGCTTCATGTGCGTGTTAGGATGAGTATGAAGAGGGGGTATCAGTAAAAGTTTAAGCGAGTGATTGTATGTTTCCATCTCGCGTTTTCACACATCTGTTTGTATCTGGTCTCTCTCCACGCTGCCTATAGGGCCAGCAGTTTCAATGGTGGGTAAGATGTCAGAACCCAGCCCCCCATTGGGTCACCAGGGTCCTTGCCCCGGGCCTTTTCAATCTCTTTGCTGCCTCTTTCCTGTACTGCTTTTGCTTAAATCTGCCATCATTCTAGACATAATGTATACCTTCAAACCCCAAGCCATAGAGAAAAGCGTGGTGTATGTACAGCACGACAACCACAGCGATGCCCTAAGCATATACCTGTATATTAACATCTGTCACTCAAGACAAACTGTAATTTACACCTGTTGTGTGACCTTTGAATTGGAATAGTGTTATCTGTAGTGTAAAAATAGTGTTTTTACATTATATATATTGTTGCATGGCAATGCAAGATACCGTATACTAAAAAGGAAAAAAGACTCACGCACAAATATATACATTATACTGTATTTTTTTCTACTGCTGTTTTGGCACAAACTTTACAGGATAGCTGGTTGAGAACCACCCACTTAGTCTGGAAGGAACAATCTGATTGACAGTAACCAACTGTTGTTTGTTTTGTTTGTACATGCCATCAATCTTCAAAAGATACAGAGTAGATGATGCCACCATGGGCCATGTGTCCACCAAAGTATTTTTCAAGGCCAACATATTTTTTACAGTTGTTTGCAATGAAAGCGTCACACTTTTTAAAACGCCAGCACCCGGTGCTTAACTCCATACTGACTTGTACATCCTACTTATACAATCAGATGAATAACTAAAGAGACACATATTTTTGTCTAACAGTATCCATTTTTGTGCAAAATTATATCTTCAGACTACAACAATGTTAATATTAATGTTAACTATCTGTGAAATCTAGTGTTACTAGTATGTTCTGGATATGCTGAATATTCTGGATATGCTTGATATTCTGGATATGATGTATATTCTGGATATGCTTGATATTCTGGATATGATGTATATTCTGGATATGATGTATATTCTGAATATGCTCGATATTCTGGATATGATGTATATTCTGGATATGCTTGATATTCTGGATATGATTTTTACAGTTATTTACGGTTCACTTGAGTTTACTACATTGACTTTTTTATTCTCTTTATTTCAATTTAATGTCATTAAGCTTGTCAAATCCAGTTTATTGAATCACTCTTTTTATAAAACATGACTTCTGATAACGTGTACCTCTGAAAGGTGTTAGAGTGATCCGATCATCACAAACTGCATTGGACCCCATTTACACCTGTATGCAGACCTGTCAACCTGCGTTCACATAACCTAAGACTTATTCATGTGTCAATGGGGCCTACTGTAATATCTATTGCTTTTCATAAGCTGTCAAGCATGACCTAGTAAAGCATTATATTTGTGTTTCAGCTAGGACAATTCATTTTTGTAGCGTAACATGTTTCATTGCATAACACTGAGGTCAAAAAGACAAGAATTTCCTTAACGTGTCTACAGAATCAGATCCAATATCAGGGCTAGTTTGAGCAATATTGTTTTAACTGTTTTTAGACCTTTCTTCTGTGCTGCGGACATGAGTCGTTCATATCAGACCTGTCCCGTTTACAACTTTTAGTCATTATTTCGTCACATCTAACCTCACAGCCTTTCACCCATGTGTGACCCTTGAAGGTATACAGCGGACACGAGGAAGTGCCCTTTGCTTCTTAGGATCTCTGTCTTTAACGCTTTTGCTCTCAAATTGTGGAGATGGTTCTTGCTGTTTTAATCTTGCCATTTCTTACTACATACTAATAGAGATCTTGCAGTGCTTCAATGGGACTTTCACACAATTATACTGTATGAAAATCTTTCAGATTATTTGCAGAATTTTCTGCTGTATATCGCACATCAATTATTTTAGATCAGCTGTCAAGTTAAACACAGCGTTTTTATTTCCCACTCAATGTTTTAACAATTTGGATGTTTTTCGCACGATGATTAAAGAGGTCAAAGTATTTGAATATATATGTATATATATATAGATAAACATGTGTGAAAGCACCCTAATGACTCACTGACAATTGCTTCTGTGCTGATGCTTAAATAAAACATCATTTGATTATGAAATCATTTATGATGTTCTCAGGCTATTGGCTCTAAATGACTGACTTCAAAACTCCTTTCTTTTAGCATTTTGACCCTTTCTTTTCATTAGAATAGAAGCATGCATAACTGTGACCTGTCCCTGGACACACATTCATTTTCAAAGCTTACAGCAACCATATCATTGTGGTTCACTTAATAAAAGATGAACCGGTTATTGAATGCACACAAGAGTAGGGCCCCTGCAACTGTTCCAGGATCTGTGGAAACGGTTTGACGCTTTTGCTCCATATATATTACTGCAGTGAGCAGAAAATTATGATGGCAGATACTATTTGTATTCAATGATGTTCAGAGATTTCAGTGTTTCACATTTGATTTCTTTGTGTATTTTTCTTTGTGTCATCGGTTCGAGTGATGTGAGGGCAGTCTGTTGCTATTGGCAACTGCAGATGAGTCACATGACACATATTGTCTGTACAATGTATCGGTGTGATCTCACCTTTTGTCATGGTCTCTCTCTTGACACAGAGAGAACTTCCCCTGCAGATGCAGTATTTCCCTTCAGAGGGCAGGCTGGACAAGAGTTACTTCCCATATTATGGCAAGAAAGCACAAGTAAGTACAATACACACATTTCCGCATGTGCTATAATGTAATGTATTTATGCACATTGTTTCAAACAAATGTAACGTATCGTTCTGTGAGTAACTAAAATGGTTTATTTCCAAAACAGTAAGACATTTCTATATAATATTTATTTTGTAAAGAATTGAGAAGATTTATTTGACCCCTTTATGTAAATGAATTAGTGCTGGGCAACGATTAAACTTGTAAACGCATGAATTTTCTGTGATTAATTGCATTGTTAAGTGTAAAATTCAATAATGAATTCAAAAGTAGTGTATTGTACACTTTTTCTTTAAAAGTTCTGCTGTATGAAGTGCAAAAAGATTTGGTTTGCAAACACTATAAACAAATAATGTGATTTTTTATAACAAAATATTTCTTGTAAATATTAATTTAAACATTAATGTAATCAAATTAATTAGCATATAAAACCAAAGCTATGTGCCAGTGCTTTAACATTCTGTCTAGTTTGATATAGAACAAGTTATAAGGATAATTGCTATTACATAAACTCTCATTAAAGTGTACTCCACATTTTTAACAACCAAATCATTGTATGCCACATTTTTCTTTATCTTAACAATTTATTTAAGTAGAACAAGATTCCTTTAATATGAGTGAGTGTTTTAGGCCCGTCCTTTGTTGTTTAGTGAACAACAGAGATCTTTATTATGCTGCTGCCCCTTTAAGAGCCCTCTATACAGATAAACTAATCTAAAAACTTTGACTCGTCCATTTTGTTTCCCAGCTGTTAACATTCATAAAATGGACTACTTTTACATGGACCCTTGCTAATATGGGAATTTTGAAGTAATGTTGTGTTTATTTGTCCATTTCAGATCAAGAAGACCTGAAAGAATACTCAGTTTAGTCGTTGAAGCTCTGACTCTCTAGGGGCGCATGTTTAAACATGTTTTTAGCCTCACATTGCATACAAAACACGCCACACATTTGTTTTCGTTGCTGTTTTGTAGCCAGGGAATTTCTTATATTCTGCAGGCAATGATTTCCTTCCGCTTTATCATCAATAGCATTAAATAAGCCTCTGACACCCGCGTATATTACGTCTTTTTGGGGCAAGGGCACTGATAGATAAGCGCATGACTGAAGGAGGGGAGACAAAATGGAGTGATTGGATCGATCAACTCCGCCGAAGAGATTTAATATGAAATGTCCATGTCAGAGTTCGGTACCTTTCTCCATTCAGTTCTGATGTTCCTGTTCATGATATGTTAGGGCTTCAGCAGTCTTAGCCCAACCCCAAATGCTCTCATTGGTTGAGACATTAATGCTATAATAACAAGTAAACTTACCCAGCCTTAAAATGTATACAAATTGAATAGTCACTAAAAAACAAAACAGAATTTTACAGCAAAATTAAAATAAGAAGATCTTTTTGACTTTAATTGTTTTGGCTTAATTTAATGCTTGTTTTGTTATATCTTAGTTGATAGTTGACAGACTAATATGCAAACGTGTCCTATTGTGTGACAACAAAAATGTAGAAAAAAAACTATCAATGAAGATAAATCTCTCTTATTCCATTCCATTTTATATTATAAATATTAATATTAATGATACAAAATAATAATATTTCGCTGTCACACCATAGGACACATGTATGGTTTATTTGAAAACGACCCTACATCATATCAAGTCTTCTTAGGGTCCCCTAGTAGAAACACTGCCTAATAGAAAACATCTTTAAATCGTAAACATAAAAACGATAAAAACAAATAAAAACAATAGATCCCAATGAAACCTTCCTAAGTGTGCGCAAACAATCCCGCAGTGAGAAAGCAATGTTTTTGTTTCTTCCGGTGTGTCGGTTTTCCCCCCCGTGGCCCTGCGATGAAACGCCCCCTTCAATTTTATTTGAGTTCTTACACAATGTGTTATTTATTATGGAAGCCCGTTTCCGCCAGGGTTGGGATTTTTTTTTTAAATTAGTAAGTCATAATAATGACTTAGTATCTCATAATAATGACTTAGTAAGTCATAATAATGAGATACTAAGTCGAAATTTCGACTTACTAAGTCATAATAATGAGATACTAAGTCGAAATTTCGACTTACTAAGTCATAATAATGAGATACTAAGTGATTGTATGTGACGTGTGCATTGCGTTACATTAGGGGTCTTTAACTACTTCTCTTTGAGAGCCAGATTCCAATAGTATAAATTGGATGCAGGCCGTTTTTTTGACTGTTTCTTCATTTATTCTGTCATTTTGCATTTCTAATATTTATTGCGTTTTGTTCCTTTTATACTGTTTTCTTGCTGTTACTTATAGGCCATATATTAAAACATGTACACAAATATTGCTTCCAGTACATCCATTTGTGCCTTTTCATGATTTTAAATTAATAGGGGTTATTTGGCTTATTTAATATTCTTTAATGCGTTACTTTGCCCAATATGTGGATGCCATTATTTTTCAAGAATACATTTATGAAGCTATTTTGGTGTTCAAAAGTGATTCCTGCCCCTCGTGACGTTAAATTAGAGTTTTATAAAGCGAGTCAATGGATCTGTGCAAGAAACTGAACGCTATTATCACATCTTCGGGTGAAATCCAATCGCATTCATGTGCCCCACGCACTTATATTCTTTGTATAGTGCGAGTTCTGGGAGAGATGAACAGCTGTTTTTCTTAAATATAGCTGTTATACATATTGAATGCAAATAACACATATTTTCCCCTTATCTTAGACAACTGCTCACGTGATGTACCCTTCCTACAGTTAGCCTACTTTCAAGGGCCCGAATCGCGTTTTATAACGCGACCTATCGCGTGCGCAAACCGATTGCCTGTGGCTGTGCAATGCACTGCTGATTATAACGTTGTAAATAGCATTAAGTTTCTTGGACAGACCGATCAAATTGCTTTATAAGATGTAAATCATTATGAGCCGCGTACATTACTTTCGTAATGAATGTAGCAGCATTATTATTATGACGTAGTAAGTCGAAATTTCGACTTAGTATCTCATTATTATGACTTAGTAAGTCGAAATTTCGACTTAGTATCTCATTATTATGACTTAGTAAGTCGAAATTTCGACTTAGTATCTCATTATTATGAGATACTAAGTCATTATTATGACTTACTAAGTCGAAATTTCGACTTAGTATCTCATTATTATGACTTAGTAAGTCGAAATTTCGACTTAGTATCTCATTATTATGACTTAGTAAGTCGAAATTTCGACTTAGTATCTCATTATTATGACTTAGTAAGTCGAAATTTCGACTTAGTATCTCATTATTATGACTTAGTAAGTTGAAATTTCGACTTAGTATCTCATTATTATGAGATACTAAGTCATTATTATGACTTACTAAGTCGAAATTTCGACTTAGTATCTCATTATTATGACTTACTAAGTCGAAATTTCGAATTAGTATCTCATTATTATGACTTAGTAAGTCGAAATTTCGACTTAGTATCTCATTATTATGAGATATTAAGTCATTATTATGACTTACTAAGTTGAAATTTCGACTTAGTATCTCATTATTATGACTTAGTAAGTCGAAATTTCGACTTAGTATCTCATTATTATGACTTAGTAAGTCGAAATTTCGACTTAGTATCTCATTATTATGACTTAATAAGTCATTATTATGACTTACTAATTCTAAAAAAAATTCCCAACCCTGGCGGAAACGGGCTTCCATAATTTATAATGTCGCTTAGCCCTGGGTGTATGTAAGGTTTTCTGAGCTTTCTGTGGCTGTTGTGACAACCTTTTACCGCAAAAATTCTTGAACTGGATGTTGCTTTTACTTCCAAATTTTGACACATTACAGGGTAAAATGGAATTTCATATGAGAAAAATAGTTAGCGTGGCTTTCGACTTTCTCTGTGATTTGATTGGATGTATAAGAACAGCCCTGGCGGGCTTGTTCGACTTGATGCGGCGCAGCAAGATCTGACAGGCGGATGACATCCAAGTACTGCGAGAGCGATTCGAAAGCAAACTTTCTATGGTTTTTAAATCGCTCTCGCGGTACAGTCATTGCAGGAATGAAGTGCATTTTCCGATTTTTAACTAAAGATTACGAGGGCACACAAATTTTTAAAGATAATGACCCACATTGATAAACTATTTACAATAAACGCTGCCATATTTCACAATAAATAGTTTTTACCAATGGCTTTACTATGATAACGGCACTGATTTCTAACATTTGGTGGTTCAAATACCCAAATCAGAATCAGAAAGAGCTTTATTGCCAAGTATGTTTGCACATACAAGGAATTTGTTTTGGTGACAGGAGCATCCAGTACACAGAATCAGCAACAACAGTACACAGGTACCATAAAACAATAGAATACAGTACACAGATGATTTAAATCTGGGCCTATGGGTATAAAAAATTAAGAAATACAATACAATAAACATACGATTAAAGCTATAGAGAGTAAAGTTATGTGTGTATGTAAATATGTACAAGTAAAAAATAAGAATAGACTATTGCTGTAAAAGAATTAAATATAATTTAAAGTAAAAGTTGTATAAAAATAGATAGTGTATTATCTGCAGGATATATTTAAAATTGCACTTTATTATTATTGCACAGAGTTAATTGCACGTCAATATTTGGCACTTAATTGCATGTAAAAGACATTTAACTGTTCAAGAGGTAGATGGCCTGAGGGAAGAAGCTGTTTTTGTGTCTGGTTGTTTTGGTGCTCAGTGCTCTGTAGCGCCGACCAGACTGCAGCATTGATAAGAGATATGAGATCTCTCTTCAAATTTGTAAAGCGTTTGTCATATTTTTAGCGCATGATTTTTCATTAAAATGATAATCTTTAATGATAATCTAATTTAAATTTAAGATAAAGTAACTATTTTATGTTCTATAAAGAGGCATCCCTTCTCCATTCATTGGGTGTTATTGCGTCAGGATTGTGCGTTTTATTTTATAGAAATCCTAAAAAAATTGTCGTCTCCCAAACAACATGTCCTTTTTTTGTCGCATGTTTATTTCCCTTTTTTAAAATAGAAAATGTGTTCATAGGCTGACATTTTTTGATGTTTAGACTCTATCAACAAGGGTTTAGTAAAATATAAACAGAGTGGGTCAATATATTTGTAACAAATTCATTCTCTGAGCATTTTTGTCACATCCATTACGAAAAATTTCACATCCATAACGTTGGAATTGCCAGATTGTCATTTTTTATTTCACAGGGACTTTAAGCACTTAGGCACTGTTTCACAGATGAGATTTAGCTTAAGCCAGGACTTGGTTGAATTAGGATATTTCAGTTGCTTTTATTAAATTGCCGACATAAAAACATTACTGGTGTGCATCTTGAGACAAAATAAGGGCATTGATATATTTTAAGATATGTCAGGGCAAATGATTTTCAGTTAGGACAGCACAAATTTAAATTTTATTCTGGGACTAACCTTAAGCCTTGTCTGTGAAACCTAGCATTAAAGTGTAATTTATGTTATCCTTTAAGTTTGTAAAAATGTAAATTATATAAATTATTATTATAAGAAAAAATACTTAAACACTGAATATTATTCAGATATAACCAACATACAATCTCATAATCTTTCTTCTAAAAGTAAACAGACATGTTTTACTGTTACAGTTCATGAAAAGCTTATATTTGCACAAACACAATATATGAAGGCATGTCATTATTATTAAAAACATTTGACCATAGGTAGTTGAATAGGTCTCTATCTCTTTTTTTTAACCATTTCTGCATTCTGTTTTTGTTTTCTCCAGCCAAAATATGTCCAGCCGGTTGTTGCCGTGAAGCTGCTGCTGGCTGAGGAAGATTATAATTCTGAGCTCATCATCGAGTGCAAGGTGGAAGGCTCGGACCTCCGTAACAACGATGATCGTGACAAGTTCTTAGGCCGCGTCACCTTCCGGGTGAAAGTGTTCAAGTAGTGTGGATCGTTCACCGGAGACGCACGATGTCAGTTCCTCTCGCTCAAACCCCGCCCCTTCTCATCACACGTTTACCTGTCACAGCCCCGTACCCATACATCCCGTCTGTCCTGAAGTTCGATCGGGGCCCTAATGCATCAAGCGCAGTACGAATGCTAATCCAAGGTTACGGTTAAACCTCGTCCTGGATTACCCTGAAATCTGATGCATACAAACGCTCATTTGTGCTGTGCTTTGGATGGGGTCAGTGCTGGAAAAGTGTGTCTGAAGGTTATTCATGGTTTTAGTTGTTTTAATTTGTTGATCACTTGTTATCATAAACGCCTAGCTCACCTGCTGAAAATAAAAACCGAAGGAAGAAATCAAAAACACTCACATCGATTCTGAACCCGACGTCTACCCTTAAGAGAGAACAAGAGTGTCATCGTGTAGTAAGTATAGGGACCTGTAAATAGATGCATCAGCCCATCATGTGGATGTGGTCCGCTCCCCCTCATAGTATAGTATAGCCTGCCGTGTGTGTGTACGCGTGACGTGAAGCCTCTATGTACATATTTAATGGATTTAAACACTCTTTCTCTGTCATTGCTCTCACTGCGTCTGACTGCTGTAAGAAATCAAGAGTATGAAATTATATAATAGCTGTAATTTAAGATTATTGAAAAGTTTAAGGAAAGGGAAAACACCAAAAACATCTATATGGAACCTTGTGTGAAGCCCGTCCTTCATCTGAGGGAAGTCATTTTTTAAACCCTCTGCAGAAACTGTTATTTGTGCAGATGCCTTATGCTCTGTATGAGTTGAAAAATCTTGAAATAAAAGTGATTTTAAACAAAGCTTTAGTTTGTGGAGTGTGTTTTCTTTACACCTATCATATTCCCAGGTGACCGTTTACATGTACATGTAAATTTTAGTTTACCATCATAAGTGACCAGATATTCTAAGGTGTATTCTCACAAGAACAATTGTGTCTCAATTATTACTTTTGTTTAGTGAACACAGAAATGAATTACCACAATAATATGAAATGTGAAATAAAAATATTCAAATACATTTTAAAACATGACATTTTATTACTAAAAGCTGATTTAACAATAAAAATATTGCACCATATTAATGATAATTCTATACCACAACATATTTGTTGTAATGCAATGTGTTGCACATTTAGTTTTATTGCAACTATTGTATTTGATAGTGGTTGTCGAACTGCTAGCCGCCAGATGGTGCCAGAGGACCACCGTTTTTTACATTTATGAGGTATAGAATTTATCAAAAATTTCATGTAATCAAACATTACAGAGTTTTACCCACAAAATAGATATTTAGCACTGTATCGTTTTAATTCATTTGTTTTGACTGCATTGTGCATTACTAACACTTGTAGGTAATGTTAAACGGACAGAAACACGTGCTGATATTGCCCTCTAGTGGATCAAGTCTAAATGACCGGGACAGGCCAAACCCCAGTCCAAATATGGTGTCTATAGAGCATATTTGTACAATATTTGCTTTTAACCCTCCTGTTACCCTTAAATCTGATAAGATCTTTTCCCCACTGGGGTCAATTTGACCCCAACAATTTAAACCTCCAGAATATAACTTTTTTATCTAAAAGGTTTGTGTTAGGTAATTTATATCTTTGTTGAGTTCTTAAATATATCTTTTAATAAACTTATTTTATGTTTTAGTAAACGGCAGTGTTGGAAACATTTTCCGGTCACTACTGTAACAGGACCAGGTTTCTAATTTTAAAATTGGATTCAGATAGAGAAAATTGGGAATTTTGCCATCGATATCACCAAGTAATAATATTACAGTCTCATTTAAAATGTTTTACTTTTGGATAAAGCGCTAAAATATGCTTGAAGTTGAACAACGAAACCGTGAACTATGATCAAGAACCATGCAGACCAAGACCAGGTTTTTTAATCAGGACTTACAAGTCTATCTTACAAGTCTATACATTGCACACAACATCTAGTTCAGTAGACTTCAAAAAACAGACAGTATACTCTAAAAAAAGGCTGGGTTAAAACAACCCAATTTGGGTTATTTTGGTAACCCAACGTTGGGTCAAATATGGACAAACCCAGCATTGGGTTATTTTAACCCAGCCAGTTGGGTTAAATCTTTGACCCAACATGCTGGGTTGTTTTATTTAAATCAACTTTTGCTTAAAAATTACATTGCTGATTTAAAACAAACCCAAAATGTTTAAATATAATAATCATTTCACAGAGAATTACTTGAGGCATCAGTAAGAATCAAAAGTTTTATTAAGGCTCAAAATGCAAGACAAAAGGAATTCATAAAAACATGCAATATGTTATGCTCAATGAACAATAAAACGGGATATAAAACACTTTGATGAAATATGTTTATACATATTTAAAGAAAATTAACATCAATAAATGACATTAGTTTAGATTTTAACCTACATTTAACAAGGTTACACACACAGGTAAATATAAATAGTTTGACAACTTAACACTTCAAAAACTCATATACAGCTAACAAAGTGGCACATGTAAAATGCTTTAGGGCATTTCCAGCGTTTTGGATGCGACATAAAAACACTATAAAAAGTATTTTACTAAACCCTTGTTGATAGGACCGCACTTATATGATAAAATATCAGTCTATCCACAAGTTTTCTATAAACAAAAAGAAATAAACAAGTGTTATGGATGTGAAAAAGGGACACTGTAACTTCCCTCTTCATATAAACTCACAAAACATTTTAAAGAGCGTTAGTTCTTTCGGTTCCAGTACTGCTTAACCTGACACATCCACGGAGCAGTCTTACTGAAGAGGATTCTTTTCCTGGGAGTTTGTAGACAACAGTGTGGCGTGCACTTTTGGAAGTGGATATCCAGCAGGAGGGTTTCTTTATCAATTTGTTCATCTATAAAGAGAAAAAGAGACAAGAAAAGAGACAAGAGTGTAAGGAAACTGACCTACCCAGAGCACAATGGATTATAATAAACATATAAAGAAGTACATTAACATTTTACCTAAATCAAGTTTACCTTTAAGCCTGTTATGAGAACATCCAAGTTCCAGTCGACTTTCTCCTGAATAGAATGATCCATTAATATTTGCTGTTATTCTGCAACCTGTCAGTGAGGAAAAGAAGAAGAGTGGGATATAGTACAGAAAGTGAAACACAGTCTCAAAAAAATTATATTATACACTTTAACACAACACTAAACTAATTCGACACACTCGGGAATAATTAGAAGACTAAAACGACCAACAATTCTTAGTTTCATATACCAAAAATTAACTATATCGCACAGTTAACAACTAACGTTATAAGAGCCAGCGGTTATTCCCTAAGCACTGGCCGAGATAGAGCTGCTCTCAGCGGAGCCACGACCGCTGACAGCCTGAAGCTCAAACCTCCGACAGCAACTTAACAAAGTCTCAATGAGGCGTTATGTTTATATATAAATCAAGTATTTGACTTCTTAACAACTAGATTCTGTTCTAAAAGACTCTTAAAACTACGTTCCGTCACGAACATTAGTGGTATTTATAAAAAAAAATTGCTGGATGTTTGCTTTTGACACGACGCTCTCTCGTGTTGACCTTTTACTAATATAAAGATGCGTAAGTTACTGAACTAAATGACTCACACGGGTCAGAAATTTCAAAGGGAAAAGTTGACCATAAAAAAATTTAAATTATTAAAAAGCTGTAAATTAGAACAACGTGGGCATAACGTTACAGACTAGCTATCCAAAGCTAACGAAGCTACATTGTAGCCTTAATTACTTTTCAAACATAATGCGAACAGCCGAATTTTGCATACTTTTGCATTTTTTTGATGTACAGTAATAGTTTTATACATTAAAAACTCGTAAAACATACTTTTATTCTCCGAATAACAGCTTTTCGAGATGAGGTGGATCAAAATGCCCGCGAAGGTAGAGTTTGTCTGAGGCGTCGAGGAGTGGGAGGGGTTTACTCTCTCAACTGTCACTCTATTGGACCCGACTGGTAACCCAGCGTTTGGGTTACTCATAAAATGACCCAACACTGAGAAAATAACCCAACAAAATGACCCAACAGGCTCAACCCAGCTGTTGGGTTAAACAAATAACCCAGCATTTTTTAGAGTGTAACACACTTTTAAAAACTAGATTCTGCACAAACAATTTTTCACGTTCTATCTATAATGGTTTTGTGTTTTTACTTCACGCTCATTAACAGCGTTTACAGCAGGATGAAGATGAGAATAGAGGTGCAACTAACATAAGAAAATTGTGTTTTCTAAAGTACTGTAGTAAGTTGTAGAAATCTCAAAATAATGTAGGTACGGAAATGTTACTTTTGGGACTTGACAATCTCAAATAAATCAAAGCTTGTTATATTTGAACATCTTCAATATAGTCAGATTTTATAGAGTCTGCAGAAATGTTCTAATGTCAATTCATTTAACCAGATTTTTGAATGAATCGTAGTTTATTTCAATCTGCGAGAGAAAAAAAACATCACACTCTACAAAGTGCAAACAAGCAACATGTGATATCATTCAGAGATCCTTGTGACTTTTCGTTTGGTTTCAGGAGTATTGTTATCTCATCTGTTCTTGATAACAGAAGCATTAACGCTTGACTTCAAACATTGTGAGAGAGAAGTGGCCTGATCAAGTGCCTTTAGAGAGTGTGTTGATAAACAAGCTTTTACACTGAAGGTGACCTCTGATAACTGATCTTAGACCTGCTACATGAAGCCGTAGAGATGTTTTTCAAAGCTGTGTCCGCCACTGCAACTTTAATGTGAGGTTTAAGTGAAGCTGATGAGTCCAATGGTTTGCATTATAAACACCATTATGAACCAGTTGCTGTTTAACATTAAAACCATTACAATTTTTTTTGTAGTGTAGTGTGTTGGGCTTTCCCCTGGTTCCCATCAGCCAAATAACATCCCACTGATAGTTGCCAACACATGCCCAGTAAATACCATCAGAGACCATTAAAGTTTATTAAAACCAATACAATTGCCATAACAACTATTCAGTACATTATGATTTCTGTAATGGTTTTTTTGCAAATGGAAAATTTGGCCAGTTACAAAATACTCTGAACACAGAGTCAAATAAAGTGAAGTAGGACACGCCTGTTTCACAGGTAGAAAAACGTCTGTGCCAAGAACTTCCACTTGCATTGTTACAATGACAAACCATTGAGTTGTTTGATCATTTTTAACTGAATAGAAGGACAAGAATCTTTAGAAGGTAACATTTATGCTGAATAATTTAAGTGCAACTTAATTCAATCAATGAATATCTCGATGACTTTACTATTATTTTCAAGTTGAATTAACTCAAAATTTTAAGACAACCAGGTAACAGTTTTTAATGTTTAATGTACAGTGTTAATGTTTTTCTTACAATAACAAATTGAGACAAGCTTTTTGATCATTAGATATTATATCATAGGTAATTTTAATGACTAAATTAGTTGTTTAAATTCAAAATAAATAAAATAAAATAAAATATTATTTAATATGTATTTGATAAACTCTTTATATTGTTATTTATGTGTATTTGATAAACTCTTTATATTGTTATTTGTGTCTATTTGATAAACTCTTTATATTGTTATTTATGTGTATTTGATAAACTCTTTATATTGTTATTTATGTGTATTTGATAAACTCTTTATATTGTTATTTATGTGTATTTGATAAACTCTTTATATTGTTATTTATGTGTATTTGATAAACTCTTTATATTGTTATTTATGTGTATTTGATAAACTCTTTATATTGTTATTTATGTGTATTTGATAAACTCTTTATATTGTTATTTATGTGTATTTGATAAACTCTTTATATTGTTATTTATGTGTATTTGATAAACTCTTTATATTGTTATTTGTGTGTATTTGATAAACTCTTACATGAAATGATTCTATACTTTGTATTGTTTAGAAATGAACTAGGCTATTTTCCTCTACGTTTATGGACCGTCGCTGGAGTGTGGAGTCACTGGAAGATCAGCTCCGTTGCCCCGTGTGTCTGGAGATCTTTACCGAGCCTCTGATCCTCCAGTGCGGGCACTCGTACTGCCGCGGGTGCGTGCGCGCCATAAGCGTGAACCCGCTCGGGCAGCTGCAGTGTCCCGTGTGCCGCTGCGCAGTGGACGCAGACTGTCCTCCGCCCAATGTAGCGCTGGCTCGAATCGTAGACGCCGTTCGGACCCTGAACACACCCGATAAGGGCCCGCTGGAGATCTGCGCTCAACACAACAACCCGCTCAGTCTTTACTGCGAGGAGGACCGGGCGCTCATCTGCGGGCTGTGCGGGAGTATCGGGGCGCACCGGGCGCACAAGGTCACGCCCATTCACAGCGTTTACAGCAGGATGAAGGTGAGAATAGAGGTGCAACTCACATACAAATTGTAGAAATCTCAACATAATGTGTTTGGATATGTTACTTTTGGGACAATCTCAAATAAATCAAAGCTTGTTATATTTGAACATCTTCAATATAGTCAGATGAAATGCAGTCTGCAGAAATGTTCTAATGGCATTTCATTCAACCAGATTTTTGAAGGTATTGTGGTTTATTTCAGTAAAAGTAATCATGTTTTTGAGGGATGGATGAATTTGTACAGTAGTTTAATTTCTATGCCATGAAGTAAAACTTTATTGTGGTCATTTTTTCACAGGAGGACATCTCATGTTTGATGACAGAGTTTCAGACTCAGGGGAGGAAGCTTGAGGAGCAGATCTGTAAAATGGACTTTAATAAATCTCGCATCACCGTGAGTCGTCACTGTCAAAACTTTACCTGAGGTGTCCTGATTTAAACTGTTCCTGTTATTTATCTATACAAAATATGCAGGTATAAGTCTATTGTGGTGGTTAAGATTCAGTCTCAGTTTCCAACTTCCCATAAGATTTGTACCTATGACATTAAAAAAGCTCTTGTCGTTGTGTAGAATGAATCAGATGTGTTAAAGTGGGTGGTGCGGAAGGAGTTTGGAGAGCTACGCCGCTGTTTGGAGCTGGAGGAGGCAGGTTTTATGGAGAAGGTGGAAAACGCAGCCTCCACCCTTATCTCCTCCATCCAGAGACAGTCTGAACAAATGAACCAACTGCTCGCCAAGATGCAGTCTGCTAAGGCCACACTAGATGCTTTGAGCAATGACACTCATCTGGAGTTCATCGCTGTGAGTCAGACTTGTTTCTCAGGGTTGAGTTATATTTACAAATTAATGTCTATAGACACATACTTTACCTATAATCTTTACTACAAAAACTGTTTAAAATTTCTTTATAATAATTTCCAAGAAAATAGTCCATTGAACACATAAAACCTTTTGTGAATACAAGGCGACGCCAAACCTTAATGACTGAGATACACATGACAAAAAAGCAGATTTAATCATTTAATGTTGTTGCACATGCCTATAGTCACTTGAAATGTCTGTTTAAGACCACTATATAAACAAAAGCAAAACCTTAAAAAAAGCTAAAAGTTATAGGGTTAGGTCCATTGTTTGTAGAAGTTTGTCATATACAGCCGTTAAAAAATAAAACTCCATTCCGAATTTTATTTTATTTAGCATTTCTAGTATTGTGTCCATTCTAGTCCAGTCTGTTGAATATCAACAAAATCAAACCTCAGAAGTGACATAAAGTCATCAAACATCAATGTGAAAGACAGACAACATGACAACACACATTTCACAAGTGATAACACAGGTTATCACATAAAAAATATGTATAAATTGCTTAAAAGTGAATATTAACTTTTTTTCTTTGCAGTATTTGGGGTCTGAAAAATACAGAGCATCTTTTCTGTTATTTTCACCTGTTTCTCCAGTTTCATTTTCTGCAAATAAAAGCAAACAGAAATAACATTTTTAATTTCAAATTTGGGTCTAATATTGTTAGTAGTTCACAGAATGAAACAACAATGATAATTTCACCTAAACACATAGCTTTAAATAGTAAATTTAGAAACACAGAAAATACTTTTGAAACGGTCTCTTAATTTTTCCACAGCTTTATGTACTTAAATAATTAAGTTTTTAAAATAATAATAGTTGAATTTTTTTGAACATATCAGAATCTTTGCCTTAATTAAAGTTTATTCTCTTACAGAAATATGGATCCATTGCTCCAAGGTAAGAAACTATATTTTGAAGAAAAGAATATGATTGTTTTAAATGAATAAAAAGTGGATGTTGAGTGTTGTTGTTTTTTTGTACAAATTAAGAGTAATGCAGTGTGCAATATTATCCTTAGACAATAAAATCAGTTTTTTTGTGTGTGTTATCGGTTTCTATTGCTGTGCAGATTGCGTGAAGGCCAGCAGAGGGAGCAAAGAGATGAGAAAATATACAGCTCTATGCAATTTAATCCTGGATTCAGCCACAATGATATTAAAATGTATGTGTGGAAAAGACTTCACAGGAGAGTCCTGCCCGGTAAAACTTTTCTTACATACTGATAACACTGTGCTAAATATCTTTGAACAATATCTTTGGACTGTACTAACACGTCACAATAAGATTGAATAGATAAACACAATATTAGAACATATATTAGCTAAATTAACTATAACAGTGAGAAATATGGTAATATGAACATTTGGTTATGTTAGTTATTACCATCATTAACTGATATTTTCCTTTTAACATTAACTACACATTAAAAGCAGCTTCGCATTATTTATGGGACAACACAGTAAACTTTTAAGTTTCTTTTAAAGAAAGAAGCAACAGCATGACTTCTACATCAGCAAGGACCCATAGATATATACTGTAGTAAAAATTTACAGTATATCGTTTCTGGTCTTATGAAACCTTGTATTTTCATATTTCGTGATTACATTTTTTGTCATAAATCATTATTATTAGTCACTCACTCTTTATGTTTGTGACTGGGTTTTGCAAATATCTAACCAATAAAAAAGCATTAAAAATATATTGGCACCATATAATCATTTAAAAAGTAATTAAGAATAATTTAAATGTTTCTTCCATTTCATGAAAACCAGTGAATTTAGCCATAAGAGGTTTCAGAAGGACAGCGATGGTATGTGTAAATGTAGTTGTTGAGCTTAAGCACAGTGAGGTTTGGAGAAAAGCTCATGTGTTTTCAGGTGGTTGTAGAGTACATGCTGCTGTGACAGATACATCAGTGGGAAGCGTTTAATTCAATCTAAATGGTAGAATAAAAGTGCTTCCACTGACCTATTGACTGAGAATGCAATAAAATATTAAGATTGGAGTTTCATTTCACTTGGCAGGCCAATCAATGTTTTTTTGTCATGCATTTGTAAAGGGAAAGAAATAAGCATCAGAAAGAATGAAACCATTTTAATATTGATTGATAGAAGGGCAAACAAAGCTTCATTATACACATCATATCCTGGATTTATACAGAATTCACTGTATACTTTAACAAAAGAATGACATTGGCAGGTGTCATATATAATAAACACAAAGAGTTATACATTCACTCTATTACTTTCTAAAAAAGTGACTTTACAAAATGTCTTTTTTCACAGGACCTAGAATAAGAAACTGGACGACTAAATATTTTTCTGGAGGATATATTAACAGATATGCAATATAATTTACATTACTATGTCTGTTACGTCATGTTTTTATCAACTTAGAATGAGCTATTTCTACACACACCCCGGGTCCCCTTACATGTTGTTTCTACAGTAGCCCTAAACGGACAAACTGCTCTACAGAGCGCGTTTCGTAAATATGTTATCTCCTTCGGCAAAGAAGCAAAACATGACGACATCTTAGTCCTGTGTCAGTCACCGTAGTGCCTCAAAAGGGAGGTGTGAGCAGTGGAGGGAGAATTTGAGTGCAATTTGCAATCTCACCGCTAGATGCCGCTAAATCTTATCCCCTTGATATCAAAAATGATTTGTTAATCCCCAAAACTGTTAAATTAAGGTCAGCTGTGCTGGTCTCATGAATTTGTTAAACACTGCATGACCATTATTATATATTTATCCTGTATTCATATATACTCTGTTCCTCTAGCTCCAGAGCACTTGAAGTTCGACCCCTTGACAGCCCACCCCATGCTACATCTCAGTAAAGACAGCACCAAGGTTGAGTGTGGCGTCCTCCTCAATCGCCTGCCCAATAATCCCGAGCGTTTCAGCTACAGCTACTGCCTGCTCGCCTCTCGGGGCTTCTCCTCCGGCAAACACTACTGGGAAGTCCAGGTTGGCCCCAAACCCAAATGGCAGATCGGACTGATCAAAGGAACCGCGTCACGTAAAGGCAAACTCTTCAAAAGCCCAGAGAACGGAGTGTGGCTGATGGGCCTGAGGGAAGGCCGCTTGTATGAGGCTTTCACCTCTCCACGGGTATTGCTGCCCCTCAACAGCCACCCGCAGCGTTTAGGAGTGTTTCTGGACTACGAGAGCGGACAGATCACTTTCTATAATGCGGACAGCGAAGATGAGCTTGGATTTATCTACTCGTATCAAGCCGAGCTGCAGGGCAAAGTGTTCCCGCTGTTTGATGTGTGCTGGCACGAGCGCGGCGCCAACAAGCTGCCCCTCTCCCTGCCACAAGCACTCACTCACAGATAAAGAGCTTGATGCTAGAACTTCTCCAATAATAACACTGTCCTTTCAAGTTACGGTTCTTAAAGGACCAGTGTATCATTTTTGGGAGGATCTATTGACATAAATGCAATATAATATACATAACTATGTCTTCAAAGGTATATACAGTTGTATTCCAAATTATTCAACCCCCACTGAAATTGATTGTTTTGGTCGGTTTGACATTGATTATGATCATTCAGTCATCCTGCTTACAATTAAATCAAAGAGGCACGTGTAGGTCAGACAAATATAACATAACATTTATAATGAAATAACCACAAATGTCTTTTCTGAGCTCACATCATTATCAGTTTTATTCAACCCCCAAGTGACATTCAATCTTAGTACTTAGTACAACATCCTTTTACAGTTATAACAGCTTTTAAACGTGAAGCATAGCTTGACACAAGTGTCTTGCAGCGATCTACGGGTATCTTCGCCCATTCATCATGGGCAAAAGCCTCCAGTTCAGTCACATTCTTAGGCTTGCGCACTGCAACTGCTTTCTTTAAGTCCCACTAGAGGTTCTCAATCGGATTTAAGTCTGGTGACTGCGATGGCCACTTTAAAATGTTCCAGCCTTTAATCTGCAACCGTGCTCTAGTGGACTTGGAGTTATGCTTGGGATCATTGTCCTGTTGAAAGGTCCAAGTCTTCCAAGCCTCAGGTTTGTGACGGACTGCATCACATTGTCATCCAATATCTCCTGGTACTGAAGAGAATTCATGGTATCTTGCACACGCTGAAGCTTCCCAGTACCTGCAGAAGCAAAACAGCCCCAAAGCATGATTGAACCCCCGCCATGCTTGACCAGTAGGCAAGGTGTTCTTTTCTTCATAGGCCTTGTTCTTCCTCCTCCAAACATAGCGTTGATCCATGGGTCTAATTTTGTTTCATCAGTCCACAGAACACTATCCCAAAACTTCTGTGGTTTGTCCACATGACTTTTGGCATACTGCAGTCGACTCTTCTTATTCTTTGGGGACAGCAAGGGGGTGCGCCTGGGAGTTCTGGCATGGAGGCCTTCATTACGCAGGGTGCGCCGTATTGTCTGAGCAGAAACTTCAGTACCCACATCTGACAAATCTTTTCTCAGTTCCTCAGCAGTCACACAGGGACTTTTCTCCACTCTACGCTTCAGGTAGCGCACAGCAGTCGAAGTCAGCATCTTTCTGCCACGACCAGGTAGCGTTTCAGCAGTGCCCTTTGCCTTGAATTTGCGAATGATGCTTCCTATGGTGTCTCTTGGTATGTTTAACATCTTTGCAATCTTCTTATAGCCATTGCCCTTCCTGTGAAGAGTAATCACCTGTTCTCTTGTCTTCCTGGACTATTCTCTTGACCTCACCATGTTTGTAACCACACCAGTAAATGTCTAGAAGGAGCTGAGTATCACAGTCATTTTAAAGCTGCCTAATTGGTGCTTATTAGGCTTTATTGCTGCTCCCTGATATCCACAGGTGTTTTCAATACCTGATTGAAAACACTTCATTAAACCTCTGTTCTTCATAGTGGTAGTCTTTAAGGGGTTGAATAATTATGTCAATGAAGAATTCACAAAAGAAACATTTACTACTGTATTACAAAACTAATTGATGTCATTTTAGGTGCATATGGTTCTTTAAGAAGTCCTTGTAGGATTTCATTCTGAATACAATTACAAATGTACACTAAATTCCCTAAAACCATTTACAGCATTGGGGGTTGAATAATTTTGAACACAGCTGTAAAGAGCTTACATAATGAAGCGTTATGTTTTTATTATCTTCGAATGAGCTATTTCTATCTACATACACCACGGGTCCGCTTACATGGAATTCTCCATGTTGTTTCTACAGTAGCCCTGAAGGGACAAACTGCCCTACAGAACGTGTTTCATAAATACATTATCTCCTTCAGAAAAAGAAATGAAAACGTGATGACATCTTAGTCCTTGTGTCAGCCACCGTAGTGCTTTGAAAGGGAGGGGTGGAGTGAGCTGTTGGTTGCAATTCACAACCTCACTACTAGTTGCTGCTAAATTTCATACACCAGACCGTTAAATACTATGTCAAGTGTCAGCAAAACTTAAAGCACAGGTTTTCAAGTTTGCCTATTCAGAGCTCATCTTATATGGTTTCATCCCAGGTTTAAATATGCTTTTCGTCCATGATATGCGTCGGGAGCAGAAAAAAATGTAGAGTGTATAAACTATGACACTTTACCAACATTTTCAGTGGGGTAGTGAGACGCATGACGTCCAATTTCAAAGTAATTTTGACGCTATCAACTTAAATTTGAATCTGTCTTTTGCCAAAATTTATTTTACATTTCACATCACATATCATAACAGGAAAATATATATATAAATGAAAACAGGGGTTAGGCAAGTAGGGAGATCTTTATTGTCCCAATAAGTTGGCATCCATTCAATAATAAAAAAAAGAAATACTCTTATTATTTATTTTAATGTATTCTGTACAACATTACTTTGTTTTCCTTGGAGTTTAATTTATATGGACCCAAAATGAGTCAAGTGAAATGGATTTTAGGAATCAGCAGTGTGGAAGTCAAGGCTAAAACATGGAATGGAGTTTCACAAATTAAACATTTTTCAAGTGAACAACATATTCCCTAAATTAGAGACGGTAATAGTGAATGGGTCCAATATTATTGTCTTAAAAAGTGGGTGGCACCCACCCACATGCAATGTTTCCGACGCTCATGTCAACTACCCTAGTCTTGTCAAGTGTTTTTCAGTCAAATAATGCTTTTCAGTTTAAATATTCCTTTACAACAAAGTCTGAAGCGTTCGGAGCAATATCACACATATTTTTAGTTCTCTGTGGAAATTTGGTGACATCTCTCCCTCTGGTTACCACAAGGTGTGGATGTATTAGCAGGTGCACATAAAGCTGTTTTAAACGGTTACGCAATAGTCCATTATTATTTAATAGAGAGGGATACTTTAAAACTCATCAATTCTTAACGAAAAACCTTTAGTTATACATGTCTCTCCATTGAGTTGCATAAACAGACGCTCTTCAAGCTGTGGCTAAAGCAAGGTATGGGCTATCTGGAACTAAACGTGTTTATATCAAAGTACTTACATTTACATTTACATTTAGTCATTTAGCAGACGCTTTTATCCAAAGCGACTTACAAGTGGGGTAGGTAATGGAAGCAATTAGGACATCATAAGTACAACAAAAGCATAAGTGCAATCAAAAATAAGGTTCATATAGTCCAACACAGTATACAGAATCATTCATACATTTTTTTGTTTTTTTTGTTTTTTTTTTAAAGAAGAGGAGAAAAGAGTAGAGAAGAGAGTTGAGTCAGAACAGATCAGTCAGATGTCAGATGTTGGCGGAAGAGATGTGTTTTCAGGCGTTTCTTAAAGATGGCTACAGAGTCTGCAGATCTTGTAGCAGCAGGCAGATCATTCCACATAGGTGGAACAGATCCGGAGAAGGTGCGCGAGAGAGATTTTTTACCTTTATGGGATGGCACCACAAGACGCCGTTCGTTTGCAGATCGTAGGGATCTGGCGGGTACATATGTCTGCATTAGTGAGTGAAGATAAGGTGGTGCCAAACCAGTCGTGGTCTTGTAAGCCAGGAGCAGAGTCTTGAATTTAATGCGAGCGACTATAGGGAGCCAATGTAGCTTAATGAGTAGAGGAGTGACGTGTGCCTTCTTCGGTTCATTAAAGATAACTCTTGCCGCAGCATTCTGGATCATCTGTAGAGGACTTCAGGTGCTTTATTCAACGAGAGGTGACGTAATGAATAAACTTCTCTTTCGTCTTTGTGATTAAAGGGCAAGCATATTTGATTTGCGAGACTAATTTACAGCTCTTTCAGTCAACCATTGCCCGCTCTTGAATAATAGATCTTTTAATACTGGGACAGCTGAATAATTGACAGGACAGCAATTTGTTTGTCACATGTTTTTGACATCAGGTCAATGCAAAGACATGTTTCACCTTCAGGTTATTTATAAGGATAAAAAACATAGAGGGGAGTATAAGAGTATTCTGCTGGTGTGAATGCCCTGTGATGCTAAAAACATTACCTTTATGAAGGGTTTAGGGAAGTACTGATCATTGGAGTTCTTATGGGTTCCTTTAATTCACAAATCAAGTAAAAACTAGTTGTCAGGGCTGCCACACATAACAGTTGACCACTAAGTGTGTCCAAAAGTTTACACATGGTCAGGGTAGCGCCTCCTTTTGGCTGCAGTGGTGGAATTGTTTTACCAAACTTGGTACTTATTGGCCGCTTTACAATATTCATTCTTCAGCGGTCTTGTGTCCTCATGTTCTCGCTCTGCGTTATCAATAACCATCAAAGCCTGTTCCAATTCTCAAGAACAAGAGAACGCATGAACCCACCCGGATGTGTTCTCAATATCAAGGATGCATCGAATAAGAAAAAAAAAAAAATATTCGAAGGGAACTACTCCTTTAATCTTCAAAGGTTGTGTATTCATAAGGTTTCAGTATTTGCAGATCTCAAGCACCAGAACACTGATGCTAAGAGTTTGTAAAAAAATAAGTTATGTTTAGTGTAAATTGTATGTCTTTCATCAATTGCTTTGCTGACTCATTACAATCTGTTTAGAATTGAGTAGTTGTCTTTGTATGATGGTGATGATGAACTGCTTCGCATTGTTGAGTATACAAATTTCTCTCCTTGTTATATTTGACACCACATTTACCACGTCATGATGCACTTTTCACACCTAGGAGCCTTTACCACATTTTTTCATTTTAACACACTTATTCTTCACACATGCACTGTTTGTTAGTGACAGTATAAGTGTTAATGTTTGTTTATCTGGTTATTAACCATCCATCCATCCATTTTCTACCGCTTATCCGAACTACCTCGGGTCACGGGGAGCCTGCGCCTATCTCAGGAGTCATCGGGCATCAAGGCAGGATACACCCTGGATGGAGTGCCAACCCATCGCAGGGCCTGGTTATTAACATTTAACTAAATACAAGTAAGTTAGCACATAAACTCTTTTTATCTCCATGTTGCATTCATAGGGCTCTTAGAATATTGTAGACATGTTGAAAATTTGGATCTATTTAAACCCTTGGTTTATAAAATTGTTTGTTCAGAATATGGACACCTTTTGAGTATCGACAGAAATATCTTTGTTAACAACATGTTTAGGCTGTTTTTATTCAATACGCATAAAATGGACTAATATTAAAATTGACTCTTCCTTCGAATAAAACAAAAACATTTTTATTGAGAGAACATTTTGAAAATGTTTTTACAGTAACAGAAAAAAATCTTAAATTCACTTACAGTTCCTTGCGAAAGTGTACATCCCCTTTCATTTGTTGCTATCTTATATTCATCCACTTTAATGAATTTAATATTTTTTAATTGAATCTGCACTCCGTGCACAATAATGACAAAACAAAAAACTGATTTGTGATAACTTTGCAAATGTATTAAAAGTTAAAAACTGAAATAAATACATTGCATAAGTATTCATACCCTTTTCTAGGACACTTGACATTTTGCTCGGACGGATTCATTTTGCTTGTGGATGTTTCTACACTTCGAGTGGAGTTAACCTTTTATCCAAAGCGACTTACAGAGAGTTCAGGTAGCAATAAGCGATATGTCATACAGGAGCAATAATACAATAGGTGCTAATACAAAGTTACTAGTTTCAACAAAAGCCAGAACAATACCTGTTGAGAGAAAGAGAGAGGGTTGGTGTTTTTTTTTTTACATTTTTATTTGGCTGTCAAGTTTTCACAGAAGAGATGGGTTATAAATTGTTTTTTAAATGTTTTGAGAGATTTGGTTGACTGGATTGAGTTAGGCAGAATGTTCCACCAGGAAGTAGTTGTTAAGGATTTAGCGGGAAAGCGATTTACTGCCCTTGTGAGAAGGTTTTCTGGTTTTCTGAACGCAGGGATCTTGATGGGGTGTATGACTGTAGGAGGGTGTGAAAGTATGCCGGTGCAGATCCAGTGATAGGCAAGCATTAGTGACTTGAATCTGATACAGGCTTCAACCGGTAGCCAGTGGAGAGAGATGAAAAGGGGTGTCACATGAGCGCTTTTGGGCTGTTAGAAGACGAGGTGTACTGCTTCGTTCTGAACCAGCTGGAGTGGTTTGATAGCCTTTGCAGGAAGACCAGCAAGGAGTGCATTGCAGTAGTCCTACCTTGAGATTACCAGGGCCTGGACAAGGAGTTGTGCCGCATACACATACTCTCAATATAAGGTGCAACAGCTGAAATGGCATTTCAAAGTAAAAACCAAGACATGAGGTCAAAATAACTGCCAGAAGAGCTCTGAGACAGGATTGTATCAAGACACATATCTGGGGAAGACTTCTGAAAATCGGACCTATTGAAGGTTCTCAGAAGCATGAAGCCTCCATTAATCCCTTATGAAAGAGGTTTGGAACCACCTGATCCCTTACTTGAGCTGACCTTCTGTCCAACCTGAGCCATCGATGGAGAAAGGTTTTGGTTAGAGCGGTGACCAAGAAGCTGATGATCACTCTGGCTGAGCTCCATGATCATATGTGTAAATGGAAGAAACTTGCAGAAGGACAAACATCCCCGCAAAAACTCCACCAATCTGGACTGTTTTGACATTATTGTGCATGGAGAGTAGATTAATGTAACAAAATCATTTAATGTAGTTTAAGATAAGGCAGCAACACAACAAAATGTGAAAAAATGAAGGGGGATGAAGACTTTTGCAAGGCACTGTACATTTCGAATTGGTGACAGCAAAAAGCATTGAAACACATATCTTACAACATTTCTGACAGTGTATTTATGATGCTTCAGTGCTAACATCACAGACGTATTGCTATTCTGCCAAGTAACAGTCACATTGATTTTACAGTTTGTAGCTTTATTTTTCAATTCTGGCATTCTGAAATGCAAGCGTTAAACTCTGAATTAAAATGCAAACATACAATTATTTAATATAAAGAGTACTCTCTTCCTTATTCCTATAAAATAACCAGTATCTGTTTCTGATAAAACTGTGTTGTGTTTGTAATTGAATTTTTTGAATGAGAGCCATTTTTTAAGCAAAATATTAAAAGATTAAACAATAAAGATATTTATTCACAGCCGTCTTTGCTCATAATTACCAAGGCTACCTATATTGGTGGAGGGCACTCTAATGTATATAAAAGTGCTTTGCATAAAGTACACACATTCTTATCTTGACACAACATATTTTAATGTGAGGCAGAGCGGTTCACACCTTTAAGCCTTTTACACCTTTTGTTCACACATAGTGCATCAAGGACTATTTGAGTCTTAATGTTTGTTTATCTGTTGCATTGGTTGGACATGTAACTATAAATAAGGGCACAGCACACAACATCTCTTTATATGCTGCATTCAGGAGGCTCTCATGTTATGATAGACATTCTCAAAAGCTCTTCCAGGTAAGCAAAAAAATGTAATCTTCAATTCATTACATTGTGAATGTGTGACTGATGAAAGCATTAAAAACATATACTTTTTTTGAGTGTTTCACAGTTCCAAAGTGCTGTTAATTTGGCAAAGTAACTGTTACTTTGTTTCTTAACTTGTACTGATATTTCTGTTTTTCACAGCTGAATAATACCACACGTAAAAAACACAATGATCCCCGCAGTCCCTCTTTGCGTTTGGATTCTACTGTCCCTTCCTTCCTTTACCAGCCCAGCGTGCTTTCGGGCCAAAGCAACCCAATGTCAAGATGCAGATTTTCTACCAGGGTCTGACTTGGCTGGGGAAGGCTTCGACATTACTAAAATGAAACGTACAGGGGCCTATGCCATTGACATGAGGAAATGGGAGCGTGAGAACAACACGTGTTACCTGTGCACAAACCCGTTCATGCAGGGCAAAAAGCAGAAGCTTCCATTGGCGGTGATTTACTGGCGGGCCATCCAGAAATGCCATATGTCATTGTCCAGCACTGTTTATGACTCCAGTGAGTCCCTGGTGAGTTCAAGCTCTTCCGCTATAGAGAACAACTGGAAGGCTGGCCTGTCAGTAGGTGACTTTTCAAAGAAAGTATCTGTGATGGTGACTGGCACGAACTCCAAACTCGCTGAGTATTCCATGGCTAAGACCAAGAAGGATAAGTTCAGCTTCGTTAAACAGGGGGTGTCCTGTGAATACTACAGGTAGGACAACGTTTTTGTAATTGGCTATGTGATGCATGTCATGATTCTGGCAACTGTCAAAAACAAATTGAAATGTTTTCAATGTATATTTATGTAACAAATTTAAAGTCTCTCCTGCGGTTTTCAACATGCTTTAAAACAAACCATGAGCAAATCATTCAGCACCATTTTCTCTTTAAAACTAAGTTTAATTCATCTCAAATTTGCAATAAAAATATTCTTTCCGTTTGCATTTATTTGCAGAAAATCACAACCGGAGAAACGGGTCAAAATAATACAAAATATGTTTTCCGACCTCAAATACTGCAAAGAAAGAAGTTCATATTCACTTTTATGCAATACGATACGATTCATATTTCTACATAGGTTTAGGAAAAGTGGTAAAATGATTTTATGTCATAACCTTGATGTTTAACACAGTTGTCATGTGTCTTGTCATGCTGTCCGTCTTTCACATTGCTGTGAGGTTTGATTTTGTTAAAATTCAACTCGACTTGAATGACCACACTACAAAGCTGATTTAATGAAAATGTGTTTTGCAAATTATGTTAAATCATTTAATGTATTTTAAAATATATATAATAATACATAAAGAATTGTTGCTTTTTATTTAGTTTAATAAAAAATATGAGCACTCGGTTCCAATATATGTATATAAAATAATATAACATAATGTAATAATATACTGTATATGAATAATAATTAGCAGACAATAACCATTCATATACTGACTGTATGTGTGTTTTGAGTGTTAATCACTTTGATCCACAGCTATAGGACATCCATCAAATCTTCTGTTCATCATGAATTGAGTCATGAATTTTCCAGCCTTCCAGATATGTATAATGAGGAAACCAAAACAATCTACTGGTCGCTTGTCGAAAAGTTTGGCACTCATTACATTACACAGGTAGCGCAAAAATGCAATCCATCTAAAGGCCCCTCAGCATATTTTTGCATCTGTCAAACTGTACGTCACTTTCCTCCGCAGGTCAAACTGGGTGGAGCTGTACATTCCGTGACCAGTGTGAAAGAATGCATGGCTAGTCTAAAGGACATCAGTGCAGACGACGTCAAAACGTGTCTGGGTGTGGAGGCTTCTGCAAGCATGGGGCCGGTCGGAGTAAACGCTGCAGTCAATCACTGTAAACAGATGAAAGACAAAAGGCTCAACCACCACAGTTTTTCTCATGAATTTAGTGACAGGTTTGTGCTACGACAGCAATTTGAAATGCAATGCAGTAGTTCATAATAAAAACTCATCTCTTCCTTTTTTTTCTAAAAAGATTAATGACGATCACCGGTGGTCATACCCAAGACCCCTCTCTTCTCTTTTCATCCCGTAATGACCCCGGCGCTTACAAGCAGTGGCTCTCGTCTGTACCGGAAAAACCAGATATTATTTCCTATTCATTGGCGCCCCTTCATCGGTTGCTGCCAGCCCGAAACCCAAAGCGGAAACAGTTACGTAGTGCCATCAGTCACTACATACTGCAGAGGGCCCTTGTGAAGAAATGCTCTACCCAGTGTAAAGTCGGAATCGCAAGAAACTCCAAGGAACCCTGTTCGTGCAGCTGCCATCACAACCCAGGCGTGACACCCAACTGTTGCCCTGCACAGCGTGGATTTGCTCAGGTAGCCGTGGTTGTGGAAAGGGCAACAGATCTACATGGAGATTACTGGGACCAGACCGATGGCTTTGTCGTTCTGACAAATAACAAAAAAGCTTTAGGTAGTACAGCAGTAATATGGAATAATAACTCTCCTAAATGGGGCTATTCCTTTAATCTTGGAGGGAAGATTTTGTCAACGGTCAATACGTTGAAACTAGAGGTATGGGATAGGGACAGCGGGTGGGATGATGATCTACTGGGGACATGTTCGATTACACTTAAAGCTGGCAATAAACCTTTCTACTGTTCTCTTGACCATGGTAGGCTGTTCTACAGGACCACAGTAACTTGTGCTCCTGGTTTATCTGGCACCTCGTGTTCTGATTATGTCGGCTTTCCGATGTCCTCTTCTCTGGAGGATATGTACGTGTCACGACACGCACAGCCTGTTCCTAAAGATGTGCTGGTGAAAATGGGGGTGCTGTTGGATGAACGGCTTGTTTCGATAGGTCATCCTCTAAGAAATGTAACTCCAATTTTTGAAGGCCCAGGAGCAAAGCGCAAAATGTATGAAAACCTGAAATAATTCTTTTTTTTGCATCAGCATTTGCATTTTCTTATAAGCAATAATTAACTTTCAATTTTTACTTGTTTATTCTGTGTTTCCTTACACTTTTATGAAACGTGTGAGCTTTTCAGCGGTTAATAAAAGAACAAAAGCAGTAATGCAAATATTGTGTGTCATTCTTTTTTGTGAATAGAGTGAGGGGGAGGAAACCTCTGACAGCAACTATTATTACATTTTTTTGATCAAATTACTTTCCTTATTCAAAATTTTCAAATAATTCAAATAACTTTACATAAAATTGCCTTTTTGTAAGTACTTTGAATCAGAATCAGGGCAGTGTAAAATAATAAAAAAATATATGTACACTGTTAAACTTTGCTGTGACTTACTTTAGATTTTACTTAACTATTTCTTATATTTTCTTTCATGAAACAAACTAAATATCTTAGGTCACTGTTCTTGTTATGTAAGTGCATGGCAATTAAAGGTAATTAAAAATATTTTTACTAGAAAACAAAACAAAAATGCTTCGCTAGAAGTTCATTTTTTTGCAGTGTGCTGCAAGAGGTGGGGTCAAGTCACACATGGTCAAGTCCAAGCAAGTCTCAAGTCTTAACCATCAAGTCTCGAGTCAAATCTCAAGTCACATTTTAGACAAATTAAGCAAGTCAAGTCAAGGGTTCACCCTAAGCAAGTCAAGTCGAGAACTGGTAAGTTTCAAGTCAAGTCAAGTCGCAGTACAAACAAAATTTATACAAGTTTATTTTTGCACAGAAAAGATGAACTTAGATACATACAGTATATTAAGGAAATCGATTGTGAATATGAATTAATTTTAAGTGATGATCACTTGTCTATGTATGTGCTCAAAGTTTGTTTCAGCAGTCACACATTTTCATATGTTTACATAGACACAGAAATGAAAATACTGTATCTGACAAAATGTAAGACTTAAGCATTTATACAGGCTATGAATCTTACAAACTAAGTATTGTGACTGAAGATCTGCCTATTATATGCTATGTATATATGATGCTGTACTTGTGCTTTCCATTATAGGGCACAGTTGTCATGGTTCTGCCATCTTGTCTTGTCTATTCTTGGTCTTGGGGCCGAGCCATGACATAGTCTAAGGTTCTTTGTGGAGAGAGAGGTTGGGCCTTAGGGATCCTCTCACTCTCTCTCCGAGTCTCGTCTGTGTTTCCCGCCCTTTTCGTCTCGTTAGCTTTCCCATCATTGTTTCATCCCCTTCACCTGGTCCTTGTTAATTATCCTTTGTCTGTCTCCCTATTTATACTCCTCATGTTTCATTGACCTGTGCTCGTTCATTGTACGCTGTACCTTGTTTGTATCGTGTCTTGCCTTGCCCGTGCCCTCCCGTGCCCCCCCGTCTCCGTGCCCCCCGTTCCCCCCGTCTCCGTACCACCCCCCCCCCTTGCCTCGTCAAGGTCTTGTTACCTCGTGTTTTGTGAGTATAGTCTAGTATTGTCCTAAGTGTTTATTTCCTCAGTCTAGTTAGTCCGTGTCCTTGTTTTGGTTTCTAGTTATCCTGCCTTGTATTCTTTATTTTACTTTGTTAAAAGTTCAAGTCATTCTTGAGTCTTCCACTATAAGTCAAGTCAAGTCTAAAGTCACTTGCTCTCAAAGTCATTTTCTTACTTCAATCAAGCAAGTCGCAAGTCCTAAAATTTTTGTCTCTGGTCCCCCACCTCTGGTTGCTGCTAATGCCAATAGGAAAGTAATTAAATACAGTACGTGCTGGCAAACCTGCTGCAAAACTACAGCAAAGAATATGTAGTATATAAGTATCTATAGATATATTATAATAAAATATGAAGGCCCATTTTACAGAATAAAATAAATGATAAAATATAAGAAACATTAAAGGGCCACAAATCCAGGTGTTTTCTGCAATGTAAAAATAGTCAGTGGTATCCCCAGAATGTCGCTGTAAAGTTTCAGCTCAAAATACACTACATATCTTTCATTACAATATGTTGAACATGGCCATTTGTAGCTGCATTGGAAAATGCGCCGTTTTTGTGTGTATCTCTTTAGATGCAAATGAGCTTCTGCTCCCCTCCCCTTATGCAAAATATGACGTAGAGCGCTTACAAATGTGCTTTGGATGATATCACCTCAAGCAATATGGAGGAAAGCTTAATTACGTCTGTAATGCCCTATCCAACCAAAACCATACACTAACTGCAATAAAAATCACCTTCATGCCTTGTTCATAAATATGAATTAAATGGAGAAGACAAAAGCATAGAAAGAACAACATATGCTGACCTTTTGATGGATGAAATGTTGGCCAGTGATGATTAATCATGTGCATGCATATAACTAACAGACATAAGCACGGATATAGGCCAAAACATACTCAGAGTACTTTTAAATGACAGACAGGTATGTAAAGATCAGCAACCAGGTGTTATTACATTGTGAGTAGCAGATTTCTGCGTAACCTCATTGTCTTACAAATGGGAACTCTGTTATATCCGTATTATAAGTATTGCCGCACTATAGCAGTGAGAAAGACACTGCTATAACTTTCTTTCGTCATATTTACAGAAATTATGTCGGTCACAAGTCTTCTGAATCGATGGGTGCGATGCGTTTTACCACCAACGTAATGACATAACACCTGTCTTTGGATCAATGTAAAGTCTCAGGTTTAGCCGCTAACATGCTAAACACATTATTTAAGAAAGGCGATATAAAAACGATGTGTAATACCTACTTCTTCTGGAGATGAAGCTTGATCCCGAACAGCTGGTACTGATCCACTTTTGGGAATATTTTTTTTGGCGAAACCCATGCTATGCCTGACCTGCGTTGACTCGCCGCAACCCCGAAAGCCGGAGATACATTCAGCAGAAGTTAACTGGCCTTCCGGGCGTTCCCGACAAACGAGCAGTGGTCGCAGCACCTCGAGAGGCTGGGCCACCAGGTCCCGGAGCTTCTATTTTTCAACCTTTCCGGCTACCGGGAGCTCCAGCTCCCGACCTAGGGGTCGCATCGACTCACGATTAGCGTCATTCAAATGCCCTGGTAGAGACATCTCCAACTAGTCCTGGCTCGTTTCTCTACGTCTTTCCGGACCGGAGATACGGACTGCTGAATGTTGGTTTGTCAATCCGAAAAAAGTGCTTCTTGCCCAGACGCAGAGATCTCGGCGTCATCCCGGGACTTTCGATCATTAATAACACCGGGCCCCGAGGTCGCAGCGGGCCAAACTTGGGCTCGTCAGAAAGGTCTCCTCCCGGCCTCCTTTTATTTTCCATTTTACATCCAACAACAGCTCACATTTAGTGTTTCTTAGACATTTTTGTTGCTGGCTAGTGGCTACATCTGCTCTTGCCTGAAAAATGGCTGACAGCGTGTCTCTGGGGGAAGGTGGAGCTACCCATTCATAAGTCTGAGTCTGCGAGCGGTCATGGGCAGGCGTGAACAATGTGACATCAGATTGTTAGGGGATCCCCAACAGCTTGATTTGTGTCACTGGTGTGGATTAAAGGAGATTACAAAAATAAGAATCTATGGATTTGTATGATTACAAGGTGTTTCTGCACACTCGCTGGCGGCTCAATTTCTGGTAGATTAACATTTAAAAGTGCATTTTCTGGGATTGGAGCCCTTTAACATCATATTTGCATTTACATATTTACAGATGTGATGTACACCTGTTCAAATGGGATATGATGTGTGCAAAAGAAGTCACGAAACTTGAAATATTATGTCAAGATTCATGGATCCGTGTGTTTGTTCCTGCTTGTTTGTCTCATGTGTGTTGCTGTTTGATGTTGCCCTAGCAAATCGGGGATGCTGATTCGCAATCAGCTTGGCGGCACCTGTTGTGCATTGCCGGCTGCCTATATCTGCCCTTCAATTTCCCACGCTCAATGTCAGATTGTTGTTCACTGCCTCAGTTTACCATGGGATCGCTGCATCTGGAATATACTTACCTTGTCAACATCCATTCAATGTCTTGGCTTTGGTCACTTTATTATAATAAACGTTGTTGTACTTGCTATTGGATTTTGTATTCTCTTCGCTGTGACATATTATGAATAAATATGAATTAATTTACATATTAATTTACATATATGACATGGCATTGTTGTCTACACTGAGTTAGTAGTTGTATGCTTTGGAATTGAAAAAATATAGTATAAAATATAATATAATATAAATGTAAAGTTTATGATAATTTATTATGACTGACAAATTGTTCATATCTTTTATATGGTATCTTTTCATCTACTTTTTTCTCTTGTATTCTCTTGTTCAAGAGATTGTTTTGATCTGTTGTTTGGACCTTCTGTCATGCATTTCGAGCAACATGCTAATAACATACTAGCAACAGTTAGCTAAATGTTAAAGCATGTTATTAATGCCTTCCCTGGTGAAAAAATAGAAACTCAATAGAAACCACCACAGAAATGGTTTCCATTAAAATGCCACGCATGATTTGTCTGCTGTAACACCCCAACAGAATCGAATACCAGGACATACCATAATAGTTTTCATTAAAGCAATACAGCTCCCATTATAACCATTACTGTGTTTGTGCAGGATTCTATTTTTTTCAGCAGGGTTGGAAGTTGTACATAAACTATGGAAGCATATGTGGTGCAAAATTCAATTTGCAATGCAATATTCAAAATGGCAATGCAATATTCAAAATGGCAATTTAGGCTCCGCCTTCACGCAATGACGCTGTGCGGGGAGGGGGCGTGGTCAGCTCGAAATGCATTTTCAAGTCCACATTGAATTTTGCTCCACTCAACGCGCTGTGTGTAAATGAAAATGCAATCCCAAATCTTCAACATGTTAATGTTAATGCATTAAGGGAAAATGACATTAGAATTTTCTTTTTGCTACATTTTTGCTTGACTATCTTAAACATATATAATCAATCCGGGAATGTATTTTCATTTTAATTTTGCTACTTATAAAGCGTTAAAAAGTATGCACATTACACATTAAGACTGCTGTTGGAAATGGCAAATGTAAATAATATCTGCACCAAACTTTGCACATGTGGAGTAATGGAAAATGTAAATTTAAATACAGAAATGCATTGCCATTTTGAATATTGCATTGCCATTTTGAATATTGCATTGCAAATTGAATTTTGCACCACATATGCTTCCATAATAAACACTGTCCAATGGGCTCTACGCATTTCACAGGAAGAACCCTATGCAGTTTCTGGTTGGGGAGACTTAAAGCAGAGTCTCGCAATGTACAGAATCAGCTTAATGTAACAATTTTATAATTTTTCACTTTCTCTTTGCTTTAAGTCTGTCCAAGCGGAAACTGCCTTGGGTTCTGACCACAAAACGTGGAAATGCATAGACCATCTTCCCCAAACTTTACATGTTTGATAAGAGTCCTGAGCTAAACACATCTACATGTCAACATCGAGTTAAAGTGCCACCAGCTGGCATAAGGCAATATGGCACAACTACATTTAACAAGTCCTATATTTACCTGCCTAAAGGGACAGCTCACCCAAAAATAACTAATCTGTCTTCATTTACTCATCCTCAGGTTGTTCCAAACCTGTATACATTGTGTTGTTGTGCTAAACACGAAGGAAAATATTTTTGGGTGAACTGTCACTTTAAATCCATGTGTTTTACTACAGCCAGGTGGCGGTGTGAAGGTTTTTATTTGTTTTGAGTCTCTTGTTTGTCTTGGTGAGCCTAATCTTCAAAAATCACATTCTTTGCTTTTAAGCATTTTTGATATGATATAAATATGACATAATGTTAAGATGCAGTTTTCACACTATATGAAGCAAATGATACAATAAGAGATACGGTGTGTAAACTTTTGAAAAGGTGATCAGTGTCATTTGTTATTAGGATGCTCAAACACCATAACACCAGCTTTAAACTTAAACTTAACCTAATCTATATGCTGAATCTGATTGTTTAACCTGCAAATATGTTGATTCAGGATCATGTCCTGTAAGACAAGGTATTGGCTATTTATTTCCCTTCAGAAATCATAACAAAGTGCTCCCCGTGCAGTTCACTATGTAAATAGTAAATTAAACGATCCAGCTAACAGAGACTGAAACAATGAAATGAAAAAAATAAGTCAGTGAATTCTATGATGTTTCTCTCCACCCACCACTCCTCCCACATCACACTCATCCTCTCCACAGGAAGAAACGATCGCTGGCCTTCAATCTGGCTGGAAACAGTTGCCATGGTAATACTATGACAACGCCTTAGTCCATCTCATTAAGTGATGCTATGACCACAGCAGAAAATGAGACTCTTAAAGCTTAATAGCGTCCTTCCAACACAATGTGCGGTATTGTCCATGTGTGCCCATGCAGCTGTTTTTTAAAGAAAACTCATCAAAATACTATATGGATGTAAAGACAAAACACTGATATATTCATGCAATGCCACAATTCAGTGGCTGAATTGAACAGCACATCCATTACAAACCACAATCTGAGTCAAGATTCTGTCCTTTCATCGTGGTGGGAGGATCAGGAATATATGTGATACAGTGAGGGATACTGGCTGGTTAAGCTGCATATAACCCAAAGTTTTTTTATTTAAACCCCTGAGAAGAAAAACAAGAATTGGTGAGTTGTGGAGTTGCCTGTAACCAGTGTGTGTGTGAATAAAGCTATTAACCCCATGTTGCTCTGGGCAGCTGTCTCTGTAATAAGTTTGCTGTGAGCCCACAGAACCAATTTATTGTGAGTCAAAGGATGAGCCTATAGAATTTGTGACAACAGGATCAATGTATTCATCCACCTCACTTCCTGGTTCAGTAAACCTCCTAATGTTATAAAGAGCAGCATAATGGGGCCCTGCAAAGGTGTTTCATGCATTCTGACTTCTTTACCATGTTAAATGTGCTGTCTTCTCATGCTTAACATGGTCAACTTGTCAAAAAACGACAAATGCTCGATACACTCCCCCAGCAGGAACAGGAACATATTAAACTGTTTTGTAACAACTTTTCTTAGTCCCTCACAGGAGAGCAGGAGAAGTAGCATGCGCAGACATCACTTTCACTTGTGTTCAGGATAGAGAGAGAGAGAGAGAGAGAGAGAGAGAGGGAGAGAGCATACGTTCACAAAGTTCAGGTGATTGTTTGTTCACTGCATTTGGGTGATGAATGTTATGTAAACTGTGGATATGACGCTGGATTTGGAGATTGTTTTTGAAAAAATCTTTTATAATACCTGCTTTTCTTTTTAATATTCAAACCGACAGTGAAACAAAGCTTACAAAATATGACAATTATGACAATTGTTGAATTGTACTGTTTTACATTTAATAGTCTGTGTCTTTTATAGCTTATATGATTGGTGCTTTTTTAAATATTTTTTGTTGTTGTCATTTATCATTATTATTAGTCATCCTTTATGTTTGTCACTGGGTTTAGCAAATATCTAACCGATAAAAAGTATTAAAAAGTGCTAATCATATATTAGTGATTAAAAGTATAAAACTGTAGGCCTTTGCAATCATTTCTTGAAAAAGAGCAAATTTGGACATACGGTTTCAGAAGGACAGCGACAATATGGTTCTCCCAGACAGCAAATACTGTACGTTTGCTCAAAGCTGCAATCTATAACTTCTGCCTCTTGATTGACAGACTTTCCATCTTTATTTGAGACAAAGGTGACTTGCTACTTTAAAAAATTATGTCAAACTGACATTCCCCTCAACATTGTACCTGACAGCTCAGCTTAGTTTTGTAAGGTAGGGAGACAGTTTTGGATGCTAATCTTTCACTTGCTCATTAACCTTTTCTTTCAGAAAATTTTCAAATCTCGAGGCCACATGGGATACATTAACAATTTAACATTAGTAAACACAAACTAATATGATAGTTATTGTCAATACAATTGTTCATGTTAGTTCATGGTGCAATAACAAATGTAATCGGTTACAACATTTGATTTTAATAATGTTGCAGTAAATACTGATATTAACATAAACTAAGATTAATAAATGTTGTAGAAGTATTGTTCAGTGATATGATGCAATAGCTAATGTTAACAAATACAAACTTAATGAAAAGTGTTAACGTTACCAATGTAGCATGATCTGCTTGCAGCAAATTGCAGACAAAACATTTTCCTCCCAAAAACATATAATATAATAAATACAAATAATTAACAGTGTTTTTCCAATCGTACATTGACTTTGATATCCAGTATTAGTTTGATCAAGTTTGAAAACTGTGTATATTTTCGGGTGCAGGACATGAAAATATACAGTCAGGGGAAGTGAATCAGAATGATTCAAAAATACAGATACTGTCATTTTTGACACAGAAGGAGTAGACCTGAATCATATGCTGTAGGCCTAATAAACACTGTTACGATTGTAAAATGATCTTGATTATTTGTTGAAATAAACAAACCTAGACACAGGTATGAGTCAAATTTATTTTATGTGGTAAACACATGTGCTGTCAATCCAGCTGAACTTGCATTGAACCCTAAATATTATTTTGAATATGTGACAAGGCCACATGCTGAGCTTGTACATTTCACCCAAAAGCAAAATCTGACCTTCTGAGAAAAGGAGGGGGTAGGAGAGCAGAATTCTGTTGGAGGCAGAGACAAAACCATCATTGAAAAGGCTAGGAGAGACATCCCGAAATAAGTAGGAGAAATGCCAAAGGAAATAAACAGAACAGGCTTGAAAATTTAAGCAAGAAATCCGAATATCTTTTCTTTTCAGTCATCTTCACTTTACAAGATCCCCCAAGATCATTAGGTTTAAACACATAATATAAATATGACAATGGAGACGGAGACTACCTTTTTTTCTTCCAGCCATGAAACTGAAATAGACAATACGATACTAGAGTAAATTTCTATCACATTTGCTCTAAAGAGAACTGAATTCGACAAACAAACAGCACATCTACTTTTAGCTAGCGTGTGCATGAGATCAAGTTGGGTTCCTGGCAGGCCTTGGTCTTGTTCTAGGTGAGATATGAGGATGACAGCAGACAGAGCTATCAGCAGAAATATCTGTCCTGTGACCTTGCTTTCCCATCTGGCAAATGGGAGAGAATGAAGACAGGATTTGAGTGCCGAGTTATATTACGCATACAGGAGTTAATGGAAAACACCCAAGAGTTACAACCTTCAGCTATCGATCACAAAGTGCATTTGAATTGAGCTGTGTGTTCAATGTTGCTACTTTACATTGTTTGGTGTGAGCCAACCAGTAAATGCGTTTTTAAATAAAGCAGCACCTAAAATAAACAATTCATAGTATTAGACAGGTCCATCACTTTGATTCAGAGGGCTGGGTGAAAGCAGGCGGAGGACGTAGTGGACCATTCTCTTCACAGGGCCTGGGACATTTTTAGTGTTATTGGCATAAAAATAACATACATACAATAAAAGAGGCAATAAAAATGTGTGGTACACAATTTCCAGCCCCGGTCCAGCAAAACTTCCGGTTTCATTTTTTTGTTGTTAACTTGTATTTCGTTTAAACGTTTGTGCAGTGTTAACTAATTGGAACGTTACAGTAAGTGCTTCTGGACCAGCATGGTTAACATCTTCCAAAGTGGTCTATACATCCACAACATACTGTACAGCTCTGGATTCTGTTTCCACCACAGATTGTGTTCAACCTGATTTTATAGGATTTTTTTTAAAGGTCCAGTGTATAAAATTTAATGGTGAGGTTGCAAATTGCAACCAACTGCTTACTCCACCACTCTCTTCCAAAGCATTACGCCGACTGACAAATGACTAAGATTATGTACTAAAAGATTTTGTACACAAAAATGTACGAATTTATGAAAAAGCAAGAATGAAGCACTCGTAATTAAATAAATAAAGTAATGAACATTAGCTATTCTCATTATTCTCTTTCTGCCCTCCTCCCCCTCCTCGGGATGCCCATCCATCCATAATTGCTGTAAGATTAAAAATGAAAAAAGTAAAAGCAAAAATTAAATTAAAAGTACCCTACTCAATAATTAAACATACAAAGTGGTCAGGTGGCATGACAACAGGTTAGTATAGTACTTTAAAACTTCAGTTTATTGTTTCATACAACATATTATATTACATATTTAGAAAACAAAAGTGCAGTATAATCTCATATTGAAGTATGTAAAGCAGTATTTTAAACAAAGCCAGTCACAAACTCAGTTGTTGGCTACACCTGAGAAATGGCAAATGCAATTTTTATATCTTTCTTATGGGTACAAACCAATAGTTGTTACGTATTTTCTGATTGTGTGCCAGCATCTCTTTACGCAGCTGCCATTTAATTTAAGCGATGGAGGGGCTGGGTGGACTCCAAGATGCAGAGATATCAGCCTGGTGTTTACGCTCATTCCCAGACAGAGAGAGCCGCTCAAATCTGTTGCATAACCCCATCCAAGCTTAACTCATGTAAAACATATGTTTTCAATCAGCTGAGATCTCCAGTGAGTTCCCGCATGCGGGAACCATTTGAAAAGTTTCATATGAAAGAACTCTCATGTATGAAGAGTTTATTTTCTAGATGAGATAACTCTGTATTTTAACATCTTCAAAAATCATGCTTTTTTACTGTGCATTCCAATGAATATAAATCAAACTGCAGTTGGTTTGTTTTGAGCCATCATAACTAAAAAAAAAAACGGGTAACTAACACAATAAAACATGATGAATGTAATAAAACTTAGTAATCTCATTTTGGAAACAAACTCTTCAAAGCCTTAAATATCAGATTTCAGTTATAAAGAGTTTTATATTCTGATGCCATTTCGTGAAGAACCATTTTATGTTCTGTGAAGCAACTGTTCTGATATGAATTATCTCGAAATAAATATTGAAATTGCTTATTACTATCATAGGCTTTGCTCCTCCACAATATGAAAGGCTAAATATGACACAGAGAAAACCTAAAGTGACAACTTTTGGCTTTTGAACTCTAATACTCTCAAAACACAGGGTGGTCACGACAAACCCTGTTTGTTTTTGCGGCAATTGAAGTCATATTTAATGTGGTTTGGTTCCTGCTTCAATTTCTCCTAGTTTTGTTCATGTTGACCCTGTCAAACCGCACCTGCAAGACCCACTGCCATGAATAACCTGCAAAAAACCTACATTTTTTTGTTATAAATTAACCTTTTCATTAAACAATAGAGAAACAAACACTTTTTGATCTGTAGTGTACCAGTGCTTATCCCACTTGATGCTACTTTATGACAGCCCGCACACAGATGCGGCACGAGAAGGAGTACGGGATCGCGCAGTCAATCACTAACCGGCGACGCGGGAACGCGCTCGAAAGGGGCGGGGTAACGAGAGAGATAGAGAAAGAAAGAGCGCACAGGCTGATCTCTATCTATCACCCACAGACATCTTTCGATGTTGTAATACACGGAGAAGAGGACGTGCTGATCTTCGGCAGTGGCACATCAAAGCATCATGCGCGCCGCTTTCTGAAGACGTTCAGCGATAGGGTAACGCATCTCCAGTCAGTCGTGTTGTTGATCGATAAATGCTGTGAACTCTCATTGCTCGTGTTTGTTTCAGGCGCGAGGGATGATGGCATAGTCCCGTGCGGAGCGCCGATGCTGCACGATGAGTGTAGCGCTGCAAGATTTACGAAACAACGTGAGTCCCACTGACGCTTTCTATTACACCACAGACATCTGCAGACCATCTCACTGCCATGTGATCTCTATCAACCCGATCCTGACACGTAAAAAGCTGTGTGGAAATTAGCCGGCAGATCATCGCGTTTGTTTTTCCTGTTTACTCTTCGCTCGAGCGCCCGTCTCGTGTTTCTGGGGACTGATGTAACGTTACGGAAACTCATTTAAATCATTTCTTCTTTACATAATGAGGTTGTTGTGCTTTCTACACTATTATTAGAGCTCGCGCGCATTTCCGTGTCTCTTCACACACAGACAGTTGACGTCTCTTCAAATGTTTGTTGAGCTGCAATGTGTGTAATTGTGTTCGGCCAAAGCAAAGCTGCGTCATTGCACTTTTTATACGATTATTTATTGAGCTTTAAACGCATGTATATTTAATGTCCAACTGTTTCCCGGTTACACGCGACAAACCCGAACAATACAGATTCCTTTCTGAGGTATTCACCGCTCCGGTTTCAGCGCAAGACGAACTGGTTTCTATGCCTTGACTTTGTGATCGTTCACAGGGAGGGGCCACGAGAGCATCTTGAGTTGCACGCGGTTTATATACTGGCGTACGTTTCCATGGCAACTAGAGCGATGGGGGTCGCGCGATGAGAGCTCGTTTACTGTAACAGGTTTAAAAGCAACACACGCAATCTTGTTTTCAAACGAATGTGATTCACGAGTTTTACGTTTGTGTATAAAAATGTTTTTGACGACAGTTCGTGTATTCTATAGCTTCTTTAGGTAAACAATGGCTCACATTCGTAATGGAAGAATATATTTTTACATTTTCCGTGATTTGTGAGGTGAAAACCATTTGTGACTCTGAACAACAAAACCAGTCTTATGGGTCAATTTTTCGAAATCGAGATGTTTACATAATCTGAAAGATGAATAATTAAGCTTTCTATTGATGCATGAGTTGCTAGAATATGACAATATCTGGCTGAGATACAACCGTTTAAAACTAAGGAATCTGAGAGTGCAAAAAAAATCTAAATATTGAGAAAACGGCCTTTAAAATTGTTGATCTGAGGCTCTGTGGCAGGCCATCCACTCACAAAAATAAAGTTTTTATATATTTAAGGTATGAAATTCACAAAATATCTTCATTGAACATGATCTTTCCTTAATATTCTAATGATTTTTGGCATTTAAGAAAAATCAATAATTTTAACCCATACAATGTATTTTTGTCTTTTACTAAAAATGCTCCCGTGCTACTTAAGACTGGTTTTGTGATATAGGGTCACATTTGGTTGGATGGTTACTAGATGGTACATACTCAATATAAAAGTCACCTACAATTTTCTGTGATATTCCTTAGAGGTTTTAATGCACGACTGTGGGAATATTTTTGCTTATCCACCATGCAGGCAACAATCATAATTTTATTTAATACTTTTTTTACCAACCTTCAAGTATCATGCATACTTAATATTTAAAGGTAGTTTTTTTTTTAAAGGAAATAGTCTGGTCTATGAAGCGCCACCGATAAGAGTAACTGTTTTGTGAGCAAAGGGATTTTGAACAGGCTTATGTGAAAGCTCTGTGTTTCACTTATTCACCGAAGCTCATTTAATGCAGCTGCTCATTAATTAGTCACTTTCCAATATCCGGCAAATCAATTGCGGCTCCAAGATCGAGAGCCATTTCCAAACAGCTCTGTTATCCGCATTAACAAGAAAATTTGCGCCATTCCACATTATATATTGTGTACCAAGCTGTGCTAAATGTATTGGGAAAAACCCCAATCACTAAATCTTGTGATGGTAAACTAAGGATTACTCCACAACACGCATGCTTTTAGAACAGTTTTCTGGTTCATGACGATTAAAATAAAGCAACTGGATTCTCTACACACAATAAACAACCATCACAATTGAACCGTAATAATAATCATCAGAATGATCTCAGAAAATCCTGCAGCAGCCCTGAGATTTCCGTCACAGCGCAGTTTTGTAATTACTGTGCTAATTATGTTCAGTTCGCACAAAACAATTAGCACCCTGCATATTTCATTAAAGTATCGTCGAGGTTTTCTACATTTAACAATAATGTTGCTTTTGTTCAATCATTGCTACAGACTCACTGTAAAGCTTCTGCACAGCTTTGTTGATGTTTGATGTGGCAGGAGACGTACTGGCCTGCCACTTATTGGATTAGGTGGTTATGAAGATAAAGATGTTACATAACCTCCATCATCCTGTTTGCATGTTTATGCCTTATAAACACTTATTCAGGGAAATATATGAAGCGATTGGTTCCAAAATGAGATAATCTGTTTTTTATTTTCATTTTTTCATTTTTTTATTATGTTATCTTGTTTTTATTGTGTTAGTTAGCTGTATCTTTTAGTTATTCTGGCTTGAATCAAAACAAACCAACTGCAGTTTGATTGATATTAAACTGGAATGCACAATTGAGTTATCTCATTCTAGAAACAAACTCTTCATATTAACCCCTGACAACCAAGATGAGAGAGGCCGGCTAAATGCATCTTTACACTGCTGAATGTTTAGCGGCTGAAGCTAACATTATCCTTTATTTTCAAGCCCGGTAGTAGTTGTAAAACCATTTCCGTATAAAGCAGTCATCCTTTGGTGTAATCCAGGAAAGACTTCTCCAATCCCAATCCAAACCATCAACCAAACACTGGCTCCACATCAAATGATTAGGGAGACTCAAGGGTGTGGTTTGCTGTGGGAAAGGCTGGTTGTTAAGCTCGCTGGATGTGGAGTGCTCTCTCTAGTCATCCCCTGTGTGACCCCTGAAGCATTTGCTCAGGGCTTGGGAGCAGTGGTACATCCTGTCATTGGGTGGGTGAGAGCAGGGAGATGGACACACTTTCCTGTATACGCCAAGACTCCATCTGTACCGGTGTTTGTGCGTGTTCAGGGTCCAAGCTAAGGTCATCAGTGTAGCAATCCACCCTCTCAGTTTGCATCACATCTTCCTTTAAGAAGGTCTTTTGTGAGCAGCATTGTCTTGGCCAGTTGTTTTTTAACCTCTGCAAACATCATCATAAATACATCATAGGGGATTGTGGGTAGTGTGGACACGGAACCCTTCAGGGTCTCCGATAGTCCATCAGACAGTTTAGAATGTAACAGACAAATCATTATTTTCTCTGAAACTGAGTAGAAATTCAACAATTCAATATTTAAATCAATAAATAATTTTAGTTTGCTGTTAACTTCCTTTTTGCTTATAAGTAATAATTTATTCCTAAATGTATAGTTTAAACTGATTTAAAGCAGATTTTTTAATAAAATTATCATAAAATTGGTTCATAAGAATAATGTATTATATTATTGGCCTATAAATCTTCATATTAGTATTATATAAGTCATGTTAGGTTTTTGTTTGTTGCAGTTTTACTGTAGTTTTATTGATATTTTAAAGCAGCTTTTTACATTTAGTTTTCATGTTAATTTCAGGTTCAGGTTCTAACAAAATTTCACACCTTTTTTATGGTTTTGTCATTCTATTATTTACACACACGGTCCAATGTGTTTGGTGTCACTGATGCCAAATCTGATGCAATGTGTCTCGAAATGCTGAGCATAAGGAGGAGGTTCATGGGGATGAGTTTCTTGATGGCAGAATCTTTATGGTGATTAACATTTTTTTAACCAACTATTGAGCATCCACTAACTCTTTCCTATAACATTACCCTGTTTACCCTTCATACGTTCTCTAAACATTTTTTTTATTGCTCCGTGTTCCCATTCATTTATATATTTCCATCATTTGGTTGCTTAACATTCTGCCAGCTCTGCACTGCAGTACCTGAGAGCTGGCATTAGAATGACAGAAGAGAGAGGCTGAGGTTTAGTTTTGCATGCTGCATCTCTCCTTCTCTTTGTTAGTAGGTAGCCTCTAGACTGTGAAGCCCTCAATTCTTCTTCCTCTTCTTAATAATTTCCTCCCACATTAAATTTACGAAAGTCTGATGACTCTAGATTTTAACCACATTGCTGCATTGTTAGCCATTTCCTTTCTGCACTGCACAAAATATTTGTTTAATCTCCGTTTTTGTCATGATTTGTTCATCATTTAAGCACATTTATTTGAAGGCCAAAATTATGCAGGATATAAATGCTGCAATCAGTAACTTTTGCCTCTCTATCGCCATCTCTGTTCAAAAAAGTTACTTTATACACGAGTCAAATGATCTTAGATAAAAATTTCCAGAGAAATTATTACACGCCAATTTAACTTACAGAACAAATCAGTTTTATAAGCTTTCTTATGTGAATCAGTTTAAAGACATAGTTTTAGGGAATATATTTTAATATCGCAATCGGCTATTAATATAATCTAAAAAGAACTTGTTCATAAGTAAAAGAAAAGTTGTTAGTTTGTTTACTTAAGATAATATAAACCTCAAAATATGTTCTGATATGTAAAGTTTGTTAAGTTGCATTTGAGCTATAAAAGCAGCAACAAAATATTTTATTATTATTAGTATTATAATTATCTTTGAAGAAATCAAAATATATTGTTCATTTTGCGTCTTAAATTGCATCTTTGCGGCTTGTCGGATGTTTCGATTGTTTTTATTTGAAAAATAAAAAAATACGAAGTTAACATTTTTTGCAGTGTAAGCACCACACATACACACACACAAAGACACACCTGTGTGAAAGCTCAGACAACAGGAGGGAAGCTATTTGAAGTCTGTCAGGGTTACACAAGCAGAAATTCACAGGAAGGCAGGAAGCAAGCAGTTAATAGATGAGGATAGCCTGTGCAGAACAGCTCCACGGCTGAGGATGACGTTAGAACGGCTCCCTCCCATGATTCCTGTGGTGCATTTCCACCATAAATCTGAGGAAAGCTGTATGCACACTCATAAATTGCTTATTATGTGCTCAAGCGTCCCAAATCTTCTATTCAAAATGTGTGATGGTCAACAATTTTTGTTCGTAAGAGAGAAGCGTGATGGCTCCCCACAGGTTTGGCATTTGAGTTTTAGGAGACAAGGCAACATTCTGTATTTGTGTAGTGTTTTTCTATACTCCTCTGCAAGAAAATAGGAGGTATTCCTGCGAAAACTCAGTGCACTTCATTCACTCTTTTTTTCTTCCTTCCTTTCCTCTGCTTATCCTCCCTTCTAACTTTCATGGTCTGTATGCAGTGAGTGAGGTAACCTTGATGCCCAGATCAGTGACGTCATTCATTCACCCTGGGGAAAACACAATCTCTCTCGCTCACACGCACGCACACACCCAGTGTTGCTGTATTTAATCAATGACACGCTCAAACTGAGGGTGGCATAGCAAACAGAACAGACAAACAACTTTGCATTCTCGTGTCATGAAAAGCAGACATTTTGGGGTGCTTTTTTACCCTACACATATATCCCATTTGGTCCAAATCGAAGCCAAAACCATATTACCTATTTACTGTCATGTTAGGAAATTATATACAATAGAACCCAACAGTTGGATAGCACTAGTGAATGTACTTCTCTTTTACGTTTCAAAAACTGAGAATCTATTAGTATTGGGTTTGTCCAATATTTATTTATTTATTTTATTATTTTGTCCGTCAGTTAAAGAAGGGCCTTGTGTACACAGGTTTTTATGATCAATGTCATATTGGATTAGTGACTTAAGAATATGCAGAACCGTATATGATTAAATAGAATGCCTTAACCTTTCTTGGTATTTCATTTTTAAAACCCCTGAAACTTTACGAATTTAAATTTTATATGCAGTTTTATATAATCTAGTCAAGCGCAGGTATATGTTTTTTTTTTAAACTTAGTTGATAAACACCTTGTACAATATTATTGTCTGAAGAGTAGGATTGAAAGGCCAAAGTGTATTACAATTTCATATTATGAACATGATATCATACTATTATCAACATGAAATTAAAAATCACAAATTTATTTTGTTTTTATGCATTCCTGGTCCTATGGGTTAGTTGCACAAGATATTTCATGTGAGCCGGTGAGCTTTTGAAATGCCGGAGTCCGCAGACTAATTTCCGGTCTTCTTACACTATCGGACATATTTTGGCTTAACGAAGTTCTCTGCAATGTAAAGAGGATCTGTCATTTTGCTTATGGGCAATTCCAGCGTTATGGACGTTACATAAAAATGCTCCGAGAATGAATTTGTTACTATTATATTGAACCATCTGTTTATTTTTTACTGAATCCTTGTTGATACTAAACATAAAAAAATCAGTCTATAAAAAATATCTAATAAAAAAAGGGAAATAAAGACATTAAAAAAATAAAGCGTTTTTTTGGGAGACGATAAACTTTGTAGGATTTCTGTTAAATAAAATGCACAATCCTGAAGTAATAATACCCAAAATTATAGCCTCTTTAAAGAACATAAAATATTTATTTTATATTCATTTTCATGTGTCCATTTATGAGGAATATGTAGCGTTATGGATGTGACAATCCTGAAAATGGCACTTAACTGACTATGAAAAATCATGCACTAAAAATAAAGCGAATGAAGCTCACCGACGCTATCTTGTACAACTACTGAATTGTGCATGATTCATTATTGCATATTATTCTAACTGAATTTTATTTCTCATAATCTTTTATTAAAATGTAATAACTTGATCTAACACCTGGCTTCAAGTCCTGTTCTAGATTTTTCTAGACAAATATCCTGTTTCACTAAGACCGAAGTAAGATGTGTCTCATATGGACCACATTTGCAACAATTAGGTATGCAACCTCAGGTCTGAGCAAAAAATCTAAATTGGTTACTTTAGCTGTCGGTGTTATTGCACCTGAGTGAATGTGGCGTCCAACTATTTAAAGAGAATAAATTGAACAAATTGACCGCAACTCTGATATCAAAACCACATACCTAACGCGCCATTAGCTTTTTTAAACAGCATCTCTCAGTGGGCTGTCATACGTTGTGCTTTTTGATGTAGAGTGAGAGAGGGAGGTGCTCGTGTGAAGTGCGCTCAAGTGTCTAACTGGATCAGGGCATGTTGGGCTGCTGGCAGAGAACAGAATGGCCTTTTGTACAACAACAGTACGGTTCTGTGTCCGTACCCCTACCCCTGCCACAATGGAAGCCGCATCTAATGGTGCAGGAGTGTTAGCACACTGTAAGCAGACTAAATGAAGTCCTTATGAATGAGCGGCTTGGGGACTGTGGGAAACGGGGTGTTGTGAATGTGTGTTTACTGTAAAGGGAATATATTTGCAGGAAAGGAAGGGTGCAGTTTGGTTTTATGTGGTATTTCTTGTAAATAACTGGAAGGAAATGGTTATACATGGAGGGATGGTTGAGCCTAAATGGAATGTTTTCTGTAGTTTTCTTTTACTTTCTTGCTATTTCACCTATGAATTGAAATTCTGTCATCTTTTACTAACCCCCACATCATTCAGGACCGATAGCTGTTTGTGTAACTGGAGTTAAATGACTTGGTAGTTTACAGAGTGTACTTTCATGAACAAAAAAATTGTTACAAATATTAAACTAGTATTCTAAATCTATAAATTTGCTTGGAGTATAGTTACAGTACAAATGTAAAACAGTTCTAAAGTTTGCTCATATGGACATTACGAAGATGTGTGTAAGATGTTTATGATTCCGAATGGATATAAAACTGCATTTTCTTAGATGTTTGCCAGATTTACAGATCTGGAGATCCAGATCTTTCAGACATGCACTCTTGAAATTAAAGGGGCTTAATAGGTTCTTCAAAGCGATGCCATAGAAGAACCATTTTTGTTTCTATAAAGAACCATTCAGTCAAACATTCTTTCAAGATCCATCTCTTTCTTTCTTTACGAAAATATGAAGTGGGGAACTCTGGACGCATCACACAGTCGACGGTCATAGTTTCGTTTATGTAGCTGAAGAGAGGCGGACTATTAGATGCTGCATAAGCAAGTTTTTCCAGTGGAGTGTATAAGCTTCAATCTGACAGGCACTGAGGTCATTTTGGGCAAAACAGATAGAAAATTACATCACAAGTACATTGCAATATACATCATTTGGACAATACTACCCTTCTAAAATTCATACACTAGATGGTACAATATACAGTTTATAGTTTAAGTGCATAGTGTATAGTGCATAGTACAACTTTGGACTGCAAAATTCATAACTAAAAAAAATAATACATTAAACTGAACACTAAACACATTGGGCCCTATTTTAATGATCTAAACGCATGGCTAAAGCACAGGATGCAAGTGTACTTAGGCCGTGTCCGAATCCACTTAGCTAGTTGAAGGATGGGAAAATGGGTTGGTGCGGCAGGCACATGGTCTTAAAGGGTTGTCCCTGTTCTCTTAACGAGTCATGGGTGTGTTTTAGGCAAAATGTTCAGTAAGAGGAAGTTAGACACTCCTCTCCCATTCCCTTTAAGAGCAATGGCGTAATTTACATGGAGTAATTTGAAAGTGCAAAGACTGGACGCTTCTCCAGAGAGGAAATGCATCTGTTTGTGCGCGAGGTTAAAACCCATATTAAGCAGAGTGTATGAGTGCTGTGTACCACCTAAAGGTGCATATTACTATTGTGCTGTTTAAATAATAAACAACAAAAAAATGTGATGCCTCAAAATAGCAACGCTCCACTCAATGCGCCTGAACACACCTTGTTTTCAGACCAGCACGCCTATTGGCGCACAAATGGGCGCAAATTCATTTGGTATTTAAACAACATGGGCATGAAAATTAAAACTTCGTGAGGCTGAAATTAGCAAACAGCACTTGTGTTGTGGCTGGCGCCGCATTGCACCAGGTCTATGATAGGACCCTAAAGTTTACAACCCGTTTAGACCATGCGCCCGGGCGGGCTACGAGCAAAAGTCGATTCGAACACGCCTGAGTGCACTTTAGACCATGTGCTTGTGACTTAAATCATTTAAATAGGGCCCTTAATGTAGAAATTTGATGTGAAGACGTTTCTAAGATTTAGAAAAAAAATATTTTATTTCTTTTATTGGTGCTACGGACAGTGAGGACAATGATAAAATAAACTATTATTGGAAGTACGGTATTGGGAAATGTTGCGTATACCGGAATCAAATCAATCAGCACCACAGCTCAATATATTTAAGCACCAGAGTTGTAAAATCTTTTAACTTTACTCTTTTAGTCTCTTGTGCATTACTTTTATTTGCTTGTACCTTTGTTTTGTCATGTCGCAGGAAATAAGCAGCCCCCCGGCACATTTCACAGGCCAAACTGTTTACTTTCTCACTATCATCATTTTGTCTATGAACTCCCCTGTTGTTTCTCTCATAGCCTCTTTTCGCGTCCCGCCCTTCTCTTTCCCTCTCTAACCTTCCCGACTGCGAAATTGAATGTTGTTTGTCTGTTCGCTTGTGTTCTCGTGCGTTTTTTCCCTTCCTCTCTAAGAGCGTTCTGCGTGTGTTTATGGTCTCTATGACGGAGGAGAGAGAGAGGGAGGGTGAGGGAACGAGAGGGGGAGGCAGTGTCTTTCATTTGCTTGCCATGTGTGAGGTACATACAGTGCTTTTCAGTTTTGTTGTTGGTTCTGTGTGGTATGTTTGAATGAGAGGTTGTTCTGCTGTTTTTTTTGCTTGCTGTCTGGTTGCAAAACGGATGACAGCCGTCGCAAGTTGACTTTACAGAAATGAGATAAAAAAATGCATAACTGAAGCTAAATTAATTTATTGCAGACCTGCAAACTCGGAAGAGGCAGCCATACGAAGGAGAAGGGGGTATTGCTTTGTCATTTTCATCAGGCTTTTGTCGCACTGTACAAACGTGCCAGACTTTTTGGCAAAATCAAATGGTGTTCTAGCAGATCTGACCACGAATTGAGACATTGATGAAAAACACGGGCAGTTACTTTTCTCAGAAGAAAGATCTGAGAGATACATGCGACACCTTTTGATGTCCTTATATGCTAGTTGTCTATGGTAAATAACTGGGATAGAAAAGAAAAAGCATTTATAATTGGTTACTACCCTGTTGAAAAAATCTGCATAAACTGGGTTAGGTATGTTTTGATGCAGGTTTGACGAGCTTAAACCTGCTATGGACCAGCTAAGGACCAGCCTTAACCAGCACAAACCAGCATAAACATAACAAACCAGCATATGCTGTTTTATTCAACAGAGGAATGGGCTCAAAGTAGTTTCTAAAGGAGTTTATGGTTTTGATTGGGTTTTGTCATAATGTTTGATTTATGCTGTTCCAGGACCTGCAAAAGATCACTTTCTCCATTTCCTGACCTCAGTTTTACAGCCATGCACAACTTATGCCCCCTATTTAACACACCTGATTTAAATCATGATTCAGCTCATTAGGACAGAGATCCGTGAACTGAACTGATTGTCTCAAATAAGGCAGACTAACAAAATATGCAGTGCTGTAGGAGTAAAGAACCGCTCTATGTGTGTCTACGTGTACAAATGTTTCAAAGATAATTAGTGGTTTGCTCTGTCAGCATTAACAGATGCGTGTGTTGTGGTTTATTGTGTTTGCGTGTGCTCGTGTGAGTTATCGAGCGCGTCTCACTGTCAGAGTGTGGAGAGAGGTCATGAATTGAAGAAAAGAGGAAAAGGAGATTGCTGAACTCTGACTTCCGTTTCGTGTCACCACTGAATGCTCGGGCCAGCGCTCTGCTCTCTTTCACTCTCTTACCCCCCTGCTCGCCCTCTCGCTCTCTTACATGTACTGGGATTGAATTATTACTGGTAATAACTTGTAGAGAACTAGACAGTACAGGGAGTTATCACAACAAAGTTGATATAAAAATCTTCAAAACCCAGACCAATACCAGACCCCCAAGACTCAGATTAAGACCTGCTACCTTTAGAGAAATCAGGCAATTTTATGAGATGGTTTTGTAACCCAAAGCCCAAGATATGCAAGTAATAAAGTGATTTTATGTTTAATGTTTAGAGGACAGGGTATGTTTATAGGCCTATGACAATGATTTTTACTGCATGCTTGCTTATTCCCTTTTCTCTCTGTCACAAAACTGTTTATTGCTTTGGCATTCTACATTTTAATTTGTCTTGTATTGCATTGGAACTTCATTGCAGGTATATAATATGTAGGGAGAGGACTTCGCCTAGTCCCAGATTTACTGAAACGTTAACAGTGTATTTATCGAAATGAACTTGCACTAACACATCTGAAAATATGTTGTTGCTATTGTTTTGTCTCAAGACAAAGTATGTTTTTAAAACAACTTAAATACCCTTATTTAACTAAGGCCTAGTCCTGGTTTAAGATAGTCCCTGGGAACCATCCCATACTATTTATTAGAGATGTTCTGAAAGTATGTTTTGTCAATGTTGTAAAAATAGAATGATAAAACTCAAGGGAACAACTAGAATTTTTCAATACTTATATTTTATTTCATTTTCAGTAGTCAATTGACACTGGATTGATTTTAATAATCTTAATGTACATGTAGTGTGCACCTTAGCACTATAATTAGTTAGGGACTCTGTATCAGATACTCAAAATAAAATGACTTTATTTGGGATTCTATATATAAAACCGAAAAAGTCAAATTTAATTATAATAAAATGGCTGAAAATAATGATGAGATGTATTGGTATTTCTTTATGTTGACTACTGCACACTTTAAAATAAAGTTGCTTCAGGATGCCAAGAACTGTCATTGGCTGTTTGATTCCATAAAGAATTAATATCTTTAACAGCTGTAGAAAGTTTCTGTTGCACAAACTGTTCTTTGTAATGGAAAAGTGTAAGAAGGTGACAAGAAATGGTTCTTTTGAAGGGACACTCCACCGAAAAAAGCATATTCTGTCATGAGTTACGCCCCCTCAAGCTGTGCCAAACCTGTATAAATTTCTTTGTTCTGTCCAACATGTTTCTGGGACATCATTGACTACCATAGTAGGAAAAATTCAAATGGTAGTCAAAGGTGCCCCAAAACTGTTTGTTTTCCTAATTTCTGGAAAATTGAATGATTTAAAATCACAATTTTAACCTGAGCATATGTTTTATAAGAGGGAATCGTATTCACGTGAACATCAAGTAAGTGTCATAACTGAAAACACCCTTGTTACTGAGATTACATCTGTTATTGACACCAAGCCCAGTGAACGGCAGGTTCTGGAATGCACCTATCTATGACGACATTGATAGGTTGAACACCGCCTCCACACAGAAAGAATATCAACGACTACTTCTCTAGCCCCGCACACTGATTCGCGCTTAGGAATGCGTGGTAAAAGATTATATTATATTATATTATATTATGGGAAAAACATGGAGCGTTTGTTCATCTCATTTCTCCGAGGATTCCTACATGAACAAGGCAAAAAGGTTAAAAAGCAGTGCCGTGCCTTCAATATTGGATCCGATAGGAATGGCGCAGCAATCTTATGTGAGTAAAACTTTTTTGTACTATGCATCACTATGCTTTGTTAGATATCGCTTGAAGTGCCCAGAGCACTATTCACACGAGATTAGTATTACCTGGGGACCTCTAGTCATTTGTATTAATTGCAGAGGTTGTCTGTGATCTTAAGCCTGTGTGAATCGCGATCTGTGATTTGGTGGGCTCATATGTCATTTTCAAGGTTTTATCCACCGTTTGCAAATAATGGAGGCTGTTTTGAAGTGTTTTGGTATGATTTCGGGTGCTGGGTGATATCTATAAGTTACCAGGATCCCGTTTGTTTATTTATCGGGGAAACTCTCGTAACATTTCACACTCAAATGCTGACAGGTACGGTCATCATTAAACGCAATACAACTATAGGCTATACAAACTATACGCAAAGCCGTGCCATCACCTCTGGGAAATAAGTCCCGTGCAAATGTGTCACATGAAATACTGATGTCAGGAGGTCATTTACAAATCACAGGAGGTCTCCAGATAATACTAATGGCGTGCGAAAACTGTGAATGGTGCTAATGTGTAACCTAACTTTACGTCTCGAACCAAATTCACAGAAGCCTCCAACTACACAAACTGCTAGCAGTGGGCATTTACTTATAAAGTCTTCAATGCTCCATTAAAACCGAGCGTTTTCAGAGCTGGCCTCAAAACCCCGGTAGAAAATAGCCTATTACTTATTGGTTTTGATATTTTTTTTAAATGTAAAAATCACGCGAACGTCATAGGAAGACGTCATACAACAATATAACCAACAAACAAGCTCAGTATATCACAACCTTTATCACATTTAAACACTGAATGTTCTCACTGCAGTAACCCTGACCGTCTTTGTTCAAAGAATTACACAAAACATTAAAATTCAATGAAACAAACAGTTTGAGGTCTGATTCATCAAATTATTGGGTAGCCACAGTAAGAACTATAAATGCATTAATACAACATCATTTTTGTATTTGTAAAATTAATTTATTCATGGTATGTTGTCTTATCCAGGCCTATTACTTTAGGTACACTGAGTAATTTCATAGCCTCTTCATTTTATCTATAATCATAAATCACCAATGCACAATTTGTATTGTTAGACCATGCATGCACTTAAAAAAAGACTAAGAGCCCAAATCCAAAGAGACGTTGAGACATTGAGCCATTGAATAATGAGATCCCATTGAGGAAAGACAACCATAGTATTGGTCCCTAGACCAAAACCACAAGATGAAGCCTCTAGTTCCTATCAGAGTTTAATGTGCAGAAACAACAATAAGTGCACAATTGGTTGAACTTCTGAATGAGAAGCTTGAGATTTAAAGTTCTGGATCAACCAATTGTGTGCATTTATGGCAGGACTACCTATTTTAATATTTGATTTGATAAATCCGGACACCAAAAATACACCAGTCTTTTCTTTGAATTCAATAGCATTTGTTATTTGCAGTTCTATTTGATACAGCCAGTGCACAGGAGTTAAACACAACAGCTTTAAAATGCATATATATCATTTACTTTGTTTAATGTGTTGTCTTTCTCACTTACGCACAAAACGACAATTTGTCGATTACAACTGCGAGTTCACCACTCTTGGCCAGATTGCAAATGTGAGTCAAGCAATTTATCAGAGCTTTCCCAGCTGGTCACTATCCACCGTCAACAAGGCAGTCTTTTGTATGTTAAGTGTTTTTTGTTTGTGTAATCCGCACCCTTCAAGGAATTCCACTTCCTCCAATAATGAAGGGAGGTCACTTAGGCTCTGACATGTGCTCTTAAGATTTTGCAGATTGTGCATGTTTGTCATCGCTCCTAAAAAAGCCCCTTTCTAACGAAGGCCACTCACTTCCTATGAAAAAGAAACATGTGGTCGGTGCGAGAAACTAATCGTCAGTGCTTTTGTATGTGTAATGTGTATTTCTAGTATGCGTTTGTCAGATATGAATTTATTCATGCATATTTTAACAGGTCAGACAATGTAGATTGTGTGATTGTACTTGGTGACCTCACCCACATCTCCTGGCGACACAATGTCTGAGCACCTTCATTTAGAGGCCTGGAGACCCTAGAGGGCCCGTTCTCAAACCTTTGCTTTCCATCTCTCAGTTTTCTGTATTCTCTCTTGCGTAATGCCCATGCTGTCAGCTCAAAGCGAGTATTGTTACCCCATAATTCGCCTGGACAGTCTCTAAGCCTCAAAAGAGACGTGTGTGGCCCTTTTCATAACCGCCCACATATATTATTGTTTGGGTGGACCTCCTCTTTGGCTCTCGCTCCTTTCAAGGTGGCTTTGGGTTGGCTTGGGTGGGTTTCTCGGGGCAGGAGTGTGAGGGTATTTCTAGCTCTCAGGGGCAGAGGTTGGACGATGCCAGCCTTCCCCAACAGAGCAGTTTCCTTTTGAAAACACTCCTCAGGAAACCACTTCAAACAATCACATTCCGTGCAGAGAAAGGTCCACGCCACTCCTGGAACTTGGGAAAACCTCTCCCTTCCCTTCATAAGGCTAGTCTTTTTCTCCGTCTCGTCCTTTGGAGAGAGTCTTCATCTCTCACTTATGTTGATGTCTAATTGGCTGTCAGCTATCACACGCTTTCTTGCTCATGTAGTGAGTCAACATTTGCCACAAAAGTTTACTACTGTACATTTAAGACGTTTATATGTAAATTATCTTAATAATCATTGGCAATTGTGTACTGTGACAGTATGTATTGAATTAAAGGAAAGGATATTCGATATCCTATGTTTATAGTATGCATAGTACATCTGCCATGTTTTCATTGTCATTTGGGCAATGGCAAATGTCAACCTTACAGTGTAAAAAAGTATGTTTTTACCAGAGGTTTTTTAAAAACTGATAGAACAGATGTCAACATTTGGTCAACCCATGTGAGGTTTATCTTAGTTTATAATTTTTCCTATTTTTAGTGAATGATTTTTCCATAGTCTGGTAAGTGCCATTTTCAGGATTGTCATAATTGTACCTATTCCTTAATAATATACACACAATTTTTTAAAATAAAATAACTATTTTATGTTCTATGAAGAGGCATCCCTTTCTCCATCTCTATTGGCTATTATTGCTTCTGTTTGTGCATTTTTATGCACAGAAATCCTACAATGTAAGTTGTGTATCAAAAACTTTTTTAAAGCATGTTTTTTCCCTGTTCAGACTATATCTACAAAGATTTAATAAAATATAAACAGATGGTCTCTTTGTTTGTTCATCTATGACGTACTAAAATCATCCGATAATTTACTCAGGTGTTTGTAAACAATTAAAACTCAACCACGAGGAAGACATTTCACAGTACCTGTGTCACTTACAAAGAAGCCTGTTTTCATGTATTTTTTTCTTTTCAATTTTGGTCTCCCAGGATTTTTCCTGGCTGAAAATGAGGTGGAAGTGGTGCCATCTTGATCTTCTACACACACGCACATTAAGACCTAACCAGTCTTACGAAATGAGCAAAGCTCATTCACATCCTGCGTTTTCTTATGGTTTATTGATCTTTCATATTTTCTAGTGACAGAAAAGTTTCAACGGTTTTAACGAATTTGTAAGAAGAGTCATTCGTTTGCAAGTCGTCCTGATCACAATACTGGTGAACTCGCTGCGTGTGTACAGTATAACTGTGTACTGGTTCAACAAGTCAACAGCACAGTTAAAAGATAACAGTGATATACGGCACGTTAATTTAAGAAACGTTTTCAAGAAATTGAGCGTACGTGAATGCAAAAGTAACAATATTCACCTGAACAGCCGTGAAGTACAGCTCCTAATAGCTCTGCGACTATTTTCTTTTTTAGCCTTGCGTAATTCAACAGCTCAATTTAATTGTGGCATAGTTACTTACACACTATTAAAGTAACACTATGTCGTTTTTCAACCTTAAAGGGCTCACTTTTTTCCGTGTTTAAATGCTACAACTGGGTCCCCAGTGCATCTACCAATTCAGAAAACTTAGAAAGCAAGAACCCAGTAAGTTTGTTTTGGTGTGCCTTTCCCTGCAAGCATGTGAGAAATTGAGCCGTTCAGATTTCGCTCCTGTTGTGACGTAGAGGGAGGCTCTTATTATAATGTTACCGCCCCTTAATCTACACAATTTCACCCATTGCGCTGCCGCCATCGTTGTATTCACAATAGACAGCGGTATACATTGCTAAAGTTCGTGGACAATATGCAAAATGTAATGTAGTTGGCTGCACAGATGAACACAAGTCTTTGTTTAGAGTTCCAACCTCGGTGGAGATGAGACAGGAGTGGATTTATTAAATTTTTTGTGGAAATCCCCCAGAAACCATAAGTAAAAACCTGCTTGTTTGCACGAATCACTTCAAGCCAGAGTGCTTTATCAACCTGGGAGAGTACAAGCAGGATTAGCTTAAAAGATTCGAGATCAACTAAACGAGACAAAGCTGCTGGTGTAAGTAATATTTATCAACAGTCTGAGTGTACCGCATATATAGGAGGATAACGTAAGCATATGTTAGCGAAGGGGTGTCAGTCACGGGTTAAATAGAACATTCAAAGCCAGTGTTAAACTTACTCTATATTTATATGTTATTTGGCAAATGGGCACTTGGAGTTCAGCTGTATGTATGTTAATACATTATGTGCATTAATATGTTCAGCTGTGGGAGAGTGTTTATTTTGCTTATGAACAGGGGCGAACACTGCAGTTAGTCTCAAATCATTCGTCTTTAGGCTGAAAAGTCTGTCACATCATACAAGTTATGCTCTCACGTTGTGTGTGTAACATTATAACTTGTTAACCGCATGCGCTAAAATCCATGTAATTCCGCTGAGATCTGCAGGTGCGCATCTCCGTGGATTTTTGGCAAGGATACACGCACAACTGTTTGTTGTGTTTTTGGGAGTGTTTTTTGGCAGTCGTAGCCTTATGTCTAGAGAGTCGGACGCATAACCAGAAAGTTGCCCCTTCGATTCTCAGGGCCGCCGGGTAGGACTGAGGTGCCCTCGAGCAAGGCACCCTACCCCTACTTGCTCCCCGGGCGCTGCAGTGATAGCTGCCCACTGCTCTGGGTGTACGTGTGTTCACAACTTGCTGTGCGTGTGTTCACTACTCTCTGGATGGGTTAAACGCAGAGGTCACATTTCGGGTATGGGTCACCATTCCATGACAAATAGGTCTCTTTCATTTCACAAATTGAGCGATGTTTGCTGTGACACATTTTTTTAGTCTCAGGACGAATGATTTGAGACGTTTAAAGCGACAGTAACCGCAGAGGAGTTCAGGAAACATAAAACCACTAAACCATTGCCCTGGCAGAACTACACGTATGTTGTGTCGACACGCTGGACGGAAGGGGGGTGGGGTGCGCAGTAACTCATTATCATTTAACTCATTCGCCACCAGCCTCTTTAAAAAAAGTTGCCAGCCACACCAGCGTTTTTTAACATTTTCACACAAGTTAAATGGCTCACAGTAAATTTTCTGTTGAGCATATATGGAAAAACAATATGTCAAATGAAAGAACAGAGTCTCAGCTTTTAAACAAAAGAAACCGTAGTCTTCTATCCATATTTGTTCGTTTTTTATAACTCCGTAGATGTGGGTAGGTAGATAATTAATGTTTTTTTTCAAAGATCCGCCCAGATTACACTCAGAACAATCATTAAAGACTGCTAAAACATATACAGTACGTTCTGGGATTCTGTACTTTTTTCCAAAGGTGTGTAAAAGTGCCACCTGCTGTACAACAGTACAAACACTGATTGCCGTAAAAACTCGTCTTTGGCGGGGAAGCGTTTTTTTTTAAATGACGAGATAACTCGTCAATGGCGGTGAAAGAGTTAAAGAGAAAGAGTTAAACGGGTTGCTGTGAGCAAAGCTGTTTTTGACAAGGCAAAAAAAGTTTTGTTTACACAGCCATTGAGTAATTTTAAGCAAAATATGTAACAGACATTTCATGAAGACCCCATACGATGAGCCGTTTGAAATAACTTCTCTACAGTTACTTCAGTGGTGGATCAACTCTTTACTGGACGAATTCTGTTGCCACTGTTGCCTGAGCAGCCTCATAGCAGCTACAACCACACTCTGTAAGTTCTGTGTTTGGGTCGGTACACACAGCCCTGCACATCCCCTGCCTACAGAAGGGTGCATGGTTTCCTAACAACGTTTTTTGCAGGTTTCAACAGTTCAATAAATAAGTTCACGTCAATTGTGCTGCCCACAGGGGAGGTTATAACGACATTATTTACAACCACAGTAACAGACAAAAGCGCTTATCCAACCACATGGTGGAACAATGAGCAAATGTTCTATGGTGTTGCTTTAAATGTTAACATGGTACACTATTAAACATAGTGTAAACCTCACATTCAACTAAATAGAAATCCTCCGACCAGGAGCTGGAATAAAATTGTTGACCAAGTGTCACTTCGATGTTTTGCAACATACTTAAAGACCTATAAGTCTTGCCTGAAGAACAAATGAAGCAACCAAATTGAAGTTATATTTCATCCAAAAATGAAAATTCTGTCACCATTTACGCACCCTCATGTTATTAGTTACAAACTAACAAGTACGTACTAATAACCTATAGTGTCAAACAAGACCTGTTAAGTTCTTTAGTGTGTTTACAATGGGGAAAACTTGTTTCCAGAAGCGGTTAATTTATTCAGGTTCAAGAAACTGCCAATAAAACAAAGCAGAATTTACAAAGCTGGTGTTAAGTTAAAAAAACTTTTAATATATCGATCAAAAGTTTGATGCAACTAACCTGCGATCCTTCTACATTCTTTAAAGTCCCTGTGAACCAGAAATTGCGATCATTTATCTTCCGTATCCGAGTGAAATGGAATTTTGAATGAGAAATAAAGTGGCTGTCGTGATTTGATTGGATGTATAAAAACAGCTGTTTCATTCTGAAATGGAAGTGGCAGCAGACTGATAGTTAACAGGGAGGAGTTAAAGGATGCTCTGCCCAAGCAGTCTAACATACGTTATTTAAGATGGATAGTCATTACATGAAGGATGTGCATTTTCAGATTTTAACTAAAGATTATGAGGGCACACAGAATTAAAAAAAAGAATGACCCACATTGATAAACTATTTACAATAAACGCTGCAATATTTCATGAAAAAGTAGGTAGTGTTATTTTTTATTTCACTGGGACTTTAACAAAAAACTCTTTGTTTTATCATATTTATGCTTGTATATACTGACTAATAAAACTCGCGAGACTCCCTGAAGTTGCCTAAAACCAGCCAGGTCAGATTTAAACTGTTGATTTCAGTCAGTCTGTGTTCTTCATAATGTCTGTGAATGGACGGTGGGCAGCCTGTGGGTGTGTGCTGTGTCATGCGGACACTGGAGTATGTCTAAATAGTGCATCGTTTTTTAATGGTTTGTCTATATTAAAAGTTCTGCGGCTGATCCAGAGTGACCTTTACTGTTCTTCAACTGCATCAAGACATCTTAAAGGTCTTCTTACATAACACTTAGAGCATACTTCATGACCTCACTCACTCACTCTTTCTCTCTTCATCATTAACTCCATATTACAGCGGTGTTTGTTTATTGTTTGTGCATCGCAGTCCCGGAAATGTTCTGTAGCATTTTTCCTGTAATAGGGCACTGAAGTGCTTTGAGTGAACAGACCCTGAAGAAGGCTTCTGGTTGGCCATTCCTGTAGCCAATCAAATGGCTTTTGTGAACATATTATGAAACATATTGATTTAATTAGAGATAGTTTATGTGATGGGGCCTTGTTGCCATGGTGATGGGATGGGCAGTGCAATTATACGGGACCGAGGGTTTATGAGGACGTCACAGCAGATATTTTACCTTTTAACCACTGCTATATTTATCAAACACACATTTTGTTAGTTGCTCTCTGTTTGTGGGGTATATTTGTGAGTTAAAATATTATATGGAGATATATAATCATCAGGCTGAATGAAAAAGGTTTCAGAGAAAAAGTTGAGAAATACTCTACATAGAATGTAGTGGGAGCAGGATAGTCTGGAAGTCCATCTGATGGGATGGAGCAGACGAAGACCAGTCATTGTTAAGAAGACTCCTATGTCAAACTGATATTTTTCAATGTGTGTTCTGCTTTCAGATCCTCTTGGGATGTTCCTACTGAATTCAGAATCACAATGTGATGTAATTGTGCTGTGGAACAAATAGATGCGTCAATCAATTTTATATGCCTTTCTGTCTTTTTCACTTTCAGACACAGACAGAAACCTTTTTCTAATTTCCTCTGCAGCAAAATGAACTCTAAAAGCTGTGCATTAGGTGTTTAATGGGGTGTGGGTGGACTGAAATGAGAAGTTTCAACAGGAGAAGTCTCCCCTCTGGGTTTTTATTTGAGAATAAATGTATGTTTCAGTCAGGTCTATCCATTAGATGTCTAACAGTGCTGGGGTCAGGGCTTATGGATCACTTCTTATCCTACAATAAGCAAGCAAACAATACATACAACAATGTGTACTATTATTTATTGGATTTCTTGGCTTTGGGCTTCAAAAAATGCAAAAAACTTAGGCTGGGTTTGGTTGGCAACTAAAAACATTAACATAACATATTAATAGGCATCAGTCGCTTCACTGAATACTTTAAAGAGTACATAACTAGGGATTTTTAAGGTCCTATTTGGTTTATGGAGTGCCAACAACATGTTTATGTACATAGAAGGAGTAAAACCACTTTTATTTTGTAATAATAGGCAGTTATTCCTGCCTTACTTACTAAAATGATTTGTTCCGTGATTCATCTGTCTATTCCCTCCTTTCCGCTAGCCTAGTCTGATGTGATTGGTCAGATGGTCTACTCTGCTCTGATTGGTCTACTGCGAATGAGGCTCACGAGCTACAGTGTTTTGGGGAGAAGAGTGAAGTCTTCGCAGGCAGTCGGGGACTATATAGGAGTGACATAAATCTGCGGCGGTTCGTGAATCGGACTTGGGGCGACTCCTTTGCGTGATTCAGAGTCGACTCCCTTTTTTCAAGCCAATAACTTAAAATAAATATATATTTTATACATATTTTATATAAATAAATAATATATAATAAAATCATAAATAAATTATTATTAACTCACAATCCATCTTGTTGTCTCAAATACACAGCATCTGTCAAAAGTAACATAGAAGTGTTAACGAGAAGTAAAGGTCCAAAGACTAGTCCCCTAGATCTCATAGAAGCACTTCTCAGTTGTTTAAAAGATTGGGGCAAAGTTTGATGAAATTAATTACCTATTTGGACTCAAGTATACCAAGGTGCTTATACCATGATTCTTTGTAATACGTTTCCTGTTGATATTTCCAGCATTTACATCTCATAAATACTATCGTTCCAACATGACTTGAAAGTAGAATTCGTCTGCAGTGGTTTGTAGATTCTGTTCCTGGTTTCATGTGTTTAGCGTCTCAGTGTCCCCAGATGTTTACTATGACACTACGGCTCGATAAGGTCGCGGTAACAGTTAACAGTAACATCATTAACTTTTTTACAACTTCCCCGTATGCGCATGTTTCACCGTTACCACGAAACCGAGGTAGGAGTCTCCTTTTAGGAAGTGAGGTTTATCTGTTCTTCGTTCCCAGCAGCCTTCCCTCTCCCACGGTTTCGACCTGCTCTTTCTGGGTCATGCTAACAAAACATTGGCTTCCTCTCCCCCATTCTCCAGTCGATGGTTTATTCCAGTCACACAACCCCAGTGGCACAAGTTCACTTCTGCTTTTGGACTGCCGATGTCTTTCACGTCCTTTTTACAGCGCAAAGTGTTGATTTATGGTGAGTGTGAAGAAATTTGTTGTAGTGTGAAGAATTTGTCTGCTTAGAATGTGTTTTCTTGAAGAGATGTGTATAAAACAGTTTGGATTATACTGCCTTTATGCATACTGCATACTCTACATACCTTGAATACACACAACACATTTAATTGATCAAATCGTCTGTCATTCTACGCTAGCTTTGAACATTTTTTGAAAATTAGAAATCTAGTTTTTCTAACAATAGAAAATAGCATCTTCATGAAAATTAACAATTAAAAATTGTGACTGATATTATCTCCATTTGTCTCACTGGAGGTGAAGGGTCAAGTCAAGAGAATTGCATTGTGGGATATGGTATTCAGCTCAATGTAATCTGTTGTATTTCTCACATTTTAACAATTTTATTATAGCTCATCTGGGGACAAATAATCTGCATACACTAAAAAAAATCACTCATTTCAGGTGCCTTAAATTTTTAAGTTAAACAAAGTTAGCTTTATGAGTCAATTTAACTTAATTATATTGAACTATTGGACTTAAAATCGAAAAATGTAAAATACCACTAGATTTTTCAATATAAATTCAATATAATTTAAGTTCAATTGACTTGAATTAAGCTTGTATAATGTTACTTAAAATGTAATGAAGCGGTTAAACTTAAGTTCTAAAGTGTTTTACAGTGTACTTTGTGCAGTAGATTTATTACTGTGTATACTGCAAAAGTAAATGAAAGCGTGGTATGACAGCTATTTTTATCATAGTCAGAAGAGACTAAAAGAAGTAAATTGCTCATGACAGTTCATCAGAGATGTGTCAAACAGATACGTATGAAGGAAGAACCTATTCATTATATTTAAATTACTTTTAAATTATATTTAAAAGGAGTCTGGGAAATCATGACAAAAAACTAGTGTCAATTGGCTGCTTATGAGAAAACCTCAACCTCTGGAAAACAACTCAATGACGGGAAAATGTCAAGCTAGTGATGAGCAGTTGTTGGGATGCGTTTGTGTGGGCGCAGCGTGTGTGCATGTGTTTGTTTCACATCACCATGAGTCAAAGGTTTTGTCTTTCTAATCTCATTTATCGTTTCCTGTAAAAGCCCATTGAGGAAGAGCGCACTGAAACTCCAAATCTGGCTGCAAAGATACAACATTTGTTTAACTGAGACACTAACAGTAGAGATGATCGAGTGTGGCGTTCCGGATGAACTTTAAAACATTTTCCAAAGGGCTCCCGGTGCTTTGTTGTATCTCATTTACTATAAACAACAGTTGTATGTGTGTGTGTGTAAGCCTGCAATATAATCATTTCACTTATAGCAAATCATGGTGTCCGAATACATTTTGTTTAAAACATCAATAGCATTGTATAAGAATAGAAGTGTTATTAAATATTAACTAAATATGTGCACATTATGACTTTGAAATTGAAAAGTGTTCTTATCTATGTATAGGCATTTATAAATTTGTTAAGGTTATCTGTGTATGGCAATGACCTGGACAGGCTCAGATTTGACAGATTAGGCACTTCCCCAATATATAATAATAATAATAAACTTTATTTTAAAAAGCGCCTTGAAAAGCTGCATCTCAAAGCGCTTCACAGAAACACATAGATAAAATACAAAAAGAAAAGAAAAGAAAGCATACATTAAAGTAAAAACAAATTATATTAATAACAATAGGAATAGCCTTGATGCCCGATGACTCCTGAGATAGGCGCAGGCTCCCCGTGACCCGAGGTAGTTCGGATAAGCGGTAGAAAATGGAATGGAATGGAACAATAGGAATAATAATCACTTCAATGCTTGCCTTAAAAAAAATAAGTTTTAAGTGTAGATTTAAAAATAGTAAAAGAGTCAGCATATCTGACCTCAGTGGGAAGAACATTCCAGAGTTTGGGAGCAAATGAAGAAAAAGCCCGGTCACCCATTGAACATAAAAGCGTTGAAGCAACAATTAAAAAGCCTGAATCAGAAGAATGAAGATTTCATCTTGGGGTGTATGCAGTTAAAAGTTCAGACAGATATTGAGCCGCTAAACCATGCAAGGGCTTGTAGGTGAGCATGAGAATTTTAAAATCGATAAGAAACCTGACCGGGAGCCAGTGCAATGACTCCAAGATGGGAGTAATGTGCTCACTTGTCCTGGACCTTGTCAGGATTCTGGCCGCTGAGTTTTGGACATACTGCAATTTGTTTAGAGTATATTTAGAAACCCCGGCAAGCAGAGCATTACAATAGTTGATGCGAGAGAAGACAAATAAATTAACCAGTTTTTCAGCCATCGAGAAAGATAACATTGTGCGCAGTCATACAATGTTTCTAAGATACGTTTTGACCATATTCTGGACATGAGGATCAAATGTTAAATTTGCATCAAAAATCAACTCCAAAGCAGAGCCATCCACCGTTAAGGTTACAGCATCAGCTTTGAGAATTTGTTGTGGTGAACCAGTCTCAGTCTTGTCCCTGTTGAGACAGAGAAAATTATTAGACATCCATGTTTTTATCTCAGAGATGCAATGTTCCAGAAAGGCAACAGCCGTATTATAGCCCGGTTTTGAATGAAAATAGATTTGGGTGTCGTCTGCATAAAAATGGAACATAAGACCCAAGGATCTTAGAAGTTGACCCAGGGGAAAAATGAACATATTAAAAAGCAAGGGACTCAAAACAGATCCCTGGGGAACTCCAAATTGATCTGCCCCCACTTTGGATCTGTATTCACCCAAAGCTAGAATCTCTCTACGATCTGAGAGGAAAGACTTGAACGAGTTTTATACAGTGTCAGTAACACCAAAAACTGTTTCCAAACGGTTGAGTAAAATAAAATTATCCACTGTTTCAAAAGCTGTGCTAAGATCGAGAACCATCAGATTTGAAAGACAGCCAGAGTCAGCAGCGATTAACAGGTCATTTGTTACCTTAACTAATGCTGTTTCAGTGCTATGTTGTTTGCGGAAACTGGATTGTAGGGGCTCAAAAAGATCATTTACTATACTCAGGACCACAGGGCATAGAGAAGTGAAACATGATTTAAACAAATCACTAGGTATGGGATCAACTATGGAAGTGGTAGCTTTCAATTTTGAAACCTCCTTACCATGGGAACTGAATCAAGTAAGGAAAAATTTGAGTATTAGGTGCCAGAAAAATGTGTGATACTAAGAACAGAATCAGACAAGACCGTAGTAATACATTTGCGAGCATTGACAATCTTAGAACTGAAATGATCAAGAAACCAATTACAAAGATGAACTGAGGTAGGTACACTAGGGGAGCTGTTTCCTTTGAGAAGTTTGTTTATGGTATGAAACTCGTCTGGGGTTATTTAAGCTATTGTCAATTATCTGAGAAAAATATTGGGACCTGACTGAAACAAAATCTGCCTTATATTCAAGTATATGCTCTTTCCAAGCTTGGTGGCGCTGCCTTCATAGAGGGCAGCTCGTCATTATACCAGAGAGCAGAATGCACAAAGGCCACAGACTTGGATTTCATAGGTGCAAATGACTCCAGACCAGACATAAGAACAGTATGTAACAAAGTGATTTTCACCTCCAGAGGTTCAGATGGAATAAAAACACTTAATGAGGGCTCAATACAGGCAGAGAAGTCAGAGAGATCCATGGATTTCCATTTATGGTAATTTACAATGCGGGATGAGACAGTGCTAGGATGTGACATTTCCATATAAAAAAATATAGCAAAATGATGATACAATCCTAAATCAGCGGAGGAGAACTGTGACAAGAATGATCCATTTGCAATGACGAGATCCAGGGTGTGACCCTTGTTATGTGTAGAGCAGTTCACAAGCTGCTTCAAATCAAAACATTCCAATAAAGACAAAAAGTCCTTTGTCATTACAGAGTCTTTTTTGTCAATGTGGATGATAAAGTCTGCAAGGATAAGTGTTCTCTCAAAGTTAAGCCCTAACATACAGTAGATAGCAGTTCTGCAAATGCAGATAAAAAGTTTTCAGTTGTCTTTGGAGGTCTGTAGACTGTAGCTATAACTGTAGTGATGGGTGCAGAGATAATTAAACTGGGGGATGACTACTGGACTTATTGTAAATTTTGTATTATATAGCACAGCGATGCCCCCACCCCTTCCAGACGGTCACAGGTTCGTTAAACAGAAGTCCATATTTCTGTTAAGCAAACCAAATCCATTTTTTTTTGTTCAATGATAGTATCCGATAAAATCACATCCTTGTTGTTCACACAGTGAGCATTAAAACGATTTCACCAAACTCTGAAGCATTAAGAATGATGGAGAGTTCTCCATACGTTTAAGCACTGACAAGTTGTTAAAATCCACATCATTGTTCACTAGTCTGTTTGATTTAGGTTGAAATACTGGCACAGAGATGGAGCCAGATATGTCGTGTATAAACTTGCGCCTTGACGCGCAATGCATTTAGAGCGTTGAACGCAGAATTCCCATATTTCGACAAAGTTCAAATATGTCATTCGCTAAATAATAATTCCTTTTTAAGTTTATCAATTTTCCAGCAGTGTACCTCAAAGCCATGATGGGAGTATCCACCCCAGCAGCAATCTTGCAGGATCGTATGTCGTTATCCGTGCAATAGATAGGTTGATTCCAGCTGAATTAGTTCAACGATAAAAACAGCAGGCCGAAGATTAAAACGTATAAAGATTTAGTTGTTCCCTCTTAATTACAAAATAAGAATCATTGTTTAAAATTAAAGCAATATTTTGCACTATTGGCTATGAGCTGATAGTTTAAAAACAGCCGATGGTCAGGGCCGATATACCCTGTCTATCAAAAGAGACAAGGAAAATGCTATGAATTTGTACACTGTGAAAAGAAACTGTACCTGTTTGATGTTCAATATTAATATTCATTATATGACTGAATAACATTAAGAAAGTTGAGAAATATTAATTGAATCTTCAAAATCGGTATCGGCAGATATCACTCAAAATAATCAGTAATTGGTATCGGGGGAGAAATGTATTATCGGTGCAAAATATACCATATACTCTGTCTATGTTGGCTGTAATTTGTATGAAGTAAACATGTAAAGTATTTTTACAGACATTTTTATGTGGGTCCACTAGACCCTTTAACACTGGCTGAGTAACAAAAACATGAACACCATACAAGCGTTTAAAGACAAATTGGTCATTGGTATCCGCCTCAGAAAAACTGTTTTGTGGTACATGGCTATTCATAACTGGATGAAATGAACCCATAAAATTCTGAAGTAAATCTCAGTAGTTTTCCCTAGACGCCAATGTCATTAAATGAAAAGCAAATGAAGGCATTACTCTTCTGCGAAAAACACTCACTAATCTTAAATCTATCTTCTCCTCCCCCTTTTTCGTGGTCTCAACCTGTGCTCTGATTTGAAAAGATACCAAACACTCCCCCCTCAAATCAGAGATTTCACTGAGAACTCATTTTTATCAAGTTAATCAAAAATCAGTTTATTTTAACTATGTTATTGACATTACCAATCAAGAATTGTCTAATTTTTACGTATTTTTCCTCTAGAATTTCAGGAGAATCATCTCGGTCAGGTTAATTCGATCAAACTGTAACTGAGTAGAGCAACCTTTGAGCAATAAGTTGCTGTTTTCTGTATATCCCTCCATGTTATACGTGGATGTGTGTGTGTAATTTGCTCAGATTTGTTTAGTCTGCTCTCGTCGAATGAGATGGGCGGGAGGCTTGTTCGTCTGCGTTTCTGCACGGCTGTCAGTGACGGCAGAGAGATATCAATAGGCGCCGTAAACGAGGTTAGATTCATGCAATGTTTTCCATTTACTGTGGGGTAAAGCTCAAAATCTTTGACACCGACAAAGCAAAAAGCCACCCTGAGGTGTAGATTAGCCACATCGTCTGTTGTGACTTGTCATAGATGTGTATGCGTGTGTGCAAGTGTGTGTTTGTTTAAATTCCTCTCCAAAGATGGAGAAGGGGGTGAGGAAACAAGGAACCCCCCCACCCAACATTCATCTCCATTTCACACGCTCTTGCGACATGTCTTGTTGTCAGACTCGGAGCTGAATCTTGGCCCGCTACTGCCTCAAGGCCTATTTTCTGCTCTCTATAGATTTTCCATACGACTCTCAATTAGTTTTAAACTGTGTGAAATGAAATTTAGAGAGGTCACGACTTGAAGGATCAAATTTTACTTTGTTTTTACATTTTTACTGTCATTGTACTGTAAAAACATGTGAGAACTCGAAAGTTCATCTTTCCACCACAAACAAGACACCTTATGTTAACCTAATCAACTTTCTTACAGGCCTGCTTTTGCTCATACACGAAAGCAGAACTAGGAAAAAAAATTTACACTTCAAGGATACAATTCCTGTACTTGTTATCTGGTACAGTAAGATTGTGATGTCTGAAGAGTGAGCCAAATGTTGTGCAGTTTTTGGATGTACGAAAGCCTTTTAAAGCATCCCAGCCATAAGAAATGGAAGTTTTTTTTAGTGACATGCATGATCAAACCACTGCAGGTTGATACTTTGCTCTGCATTATACATACAATTGCTGATTCACCTTTGATTCAACCACACTTCAAGGAATTACAAATATGTTATCAAAAATGTGAAAGCTAGAAAATATATTGTACAAAGAAGGCAGTTAAAAAGTTTTCATTTGCTGGTGTGATACGTATGGTTTAGGGTGTTTTGGGGCTTATTTCACTGTTGCGTCCTTGGGGTTCATTTGATTTCACTGTTGTCAGGTTTTAATGAATAAGCACATCACAAAGTCACACCTTCTCCCGGGAGTATTTTATATTCCTCATAGTTGAAGTGTTCGAGAGCTAACTCTGGTCTGAGTTTTCATTGATATTTATGCATCTGTTCATAAATAAGCATCTGCACTGTTTGTGGTTGTAGAGCCGGTTGAAAATCCATCTCTGGTTTACTAAGGAAAACAGAATGTTTAATGATAAAAGATGCAAGATTTTCCCCATCGGGAATTTATTGAATTGTAAATGTGGTCTTTATGCGATGAGGGCTGGAATGAAGCACAATGCACTTTTGAGCTGGTTTGCTCAAAAGAGTTCAGGGTTGGGGGAAATGTTATTCACAAACTACTTTTGAGGTCTTTCTCATTAAGGACCTATTCGGGTCTTCCATCCACAGAAAGATAAAACATTTCTGTTCTGTTATCATACACATTTTTGTGCCTAGGTGGATTTCTCCCTTCAGACCTGGTTTGCACAACATTTTCGTGTTTGTTGTGAATATGCCTTTGGTGTTAAATTTTATAACATTTACAAATAAGACATGACTATCTTTCTCTTTGTTTTCAGATGTCCAACTACAAGCGTGCAACTTTTGAAGAAGAGGATGGGTCAGACATCCCCACTGATGGAGCCATCTCTCCTGACAGTGTGGAGGTGGGTGTGGGTCAGCGTTTGTACATTTACCTTAATTCAATGCAGACGCTATTTAAAGTATACAAATGAGAACTGCAACGACACCAGTAACTAATTTTAAAGAGACAGTTACAAAGGCAGTGTAAATTTTTTCAAAAACATATAGGCCCGTTTTCACAGACGAGGCTCAAGGCTAGTTCCAGACTAAAATTAATGTTTGCCCTGTTTTAGCTGAATATAACAGAAATATCCTAAAATATATCAGCGACATTGATTTTTCTCGAAATGCACACTCGAGATGTATTCTTCAAAAGCATTTTTATAAAAGCAACATAAATGTCTTAATTTAACTGAGGCATAGTCCTGATTTAAGCTAAGCATTGTCCGTGAAACGGTGTCATAAGCTGAAACATGAATAAGGACAGAACAACCAATGAGAATACTTGACGGAGAGTTAGTTGACAGAGTGGACTTTTTAATTTGGTCTGTGAAGTGCAGTCGATCATTAAACAGTAATTCTTAGACGAGGTGGATTGTATTATTGTTAATAATGCTAGCGAAAAAGGGATGGTCCTTTAAATCACAGGGCTGGTTGGTTAGATGAGGAGCTATGTTATTGCAAGGTTGAGTTGATGATTTTTCAACCGTGCTGAGCTATTCACAGGGAATAAGATCTGTGCAGTCAGTGTGGAATCATCAGGATGGAATAATGGATGCAGAATGTGTCTTGATGATATGTGCATATTGAGAGGAAGAGGGGGCTAAGCACTGAGCCTTGAGACACTCCCGAGGTTAACTGACACTGCTCCCCTCAATTCTCTCAGACGGTTCTTCATGTGAAATAGAATACAAACCTCTTCCAGTGATGTCCAGTGTCAAGAGCTCAACAGCCATTTTTAGCTTGACAGTCACTGTTCATTATGTGGAAAAGAGCGGAGAGGATATTCATGGAAAAATGCACCTTTTTTGTTCTAGTCATATGACTGGTTCGAAATGGCATGAGGATGACTAAAAGATGACAGAATGTTAATTTTAGCATGAACTTTAAATAGTGACCTTTTCAAAGTTTAAATCATGAACAGACTTTAGACTGTTTTGTCAGTAAGTTCGGATTTAGGAGTAAGAGAAACAAAGTGTCCTTATGAAAACAAAACTGTTAAAACATTAAAGATGAACAAACCAGATTTCCAAAGATGTGAATTTTTGTTTTATATTTCAATATAGTCAAAAAATAATGGAAGAAGCTAACAAACCTTTGTGTTCTTAACAAACTGCTTACTTAATTTCTGAAATAATCAGTGGACTGTACAGTCTACTACAGTACAGTATTCAGTCATGCTGTCCAGATTTTGAAGAAATGTACAGTTTGGCTTGTTTCCATGTATTTTTGGTTCTGTCTTTTGCATGGATTTTTTTTTTCAATCTGAGTAGGAGCAATAGGGTATGTTCAGCCACTGACATACGCAATTGAGAATCTGTATTGACTTATGCAAACTGTCTAGTGACCATAGTATGGTATTTTTACTTGCTTTGCCTTTGTTAGTATTCATTGCATGTTTAGATGTTAACCAACTAATAATGATGAATCCTGAAATGAAGCTAAAGTTCATAATAATTGTTTTTTAGGTGGGCTTCCGCAAAGGTGGTGTTCAGCTGTTTGGTCCACTGGGCAGGAGGACTCAGCTGGAGGTGGTGTTGGCTGGTCTACTACTTGCTTCGCTCTTAGCATTGTTTGGTTGTGCTATCACACTAGTCGTCCGCTATAACAGAGGTAACATGAACAGCATTTTTTTTACATACAATAAGCTAGTGCTAATTATGTCATTTATATGGAATTTATATGCATAAAAATTTATTCTGTTTACTTTATTCTAAAAAATGTCCCTGGTTTACCATGAACAACAGAATCACTATTTATCCATATTTATATTGTATTTAATATTTTGTTGTTTATTGTTCGGTTTACAAATAAATTAGTTTCTATAGATCTTTAATAGCAGATATATTTACTTGAGAAAAATGTTAGTTATATTTTCTAAAATATCTGTAATTTTTTTTATTTTTCTTACCTCATTGGCAATAGTTTCCGTCTCATTTTATACATTAAAGGAAAATATTTACATATGGAGTAAAACAAGCATTTCATTTATGTAAGCAAACCTTTATCTCCTTATCTCTTATCTTGCACAATTTTGCTTCAATGAAATAAATCTTGTTTATACTTTATCTTTAACACAAGATAAATTATTAAGAGCTCTGTAGTCTGACAAGTTTATAGATGCCAGTGCTTTGCCATTACATGGATGGCATGTGATCCCATCATATACGTTTTATTATGTTCCTTTCTTAATCGAGTGAGAAATATCTAATATACTTTACGTCACCATTTTCACAAATTCATGTTTTTATTGTAGAGAGACAATAGCAGTATTGTTTTCAAAAACAGTGTGCATTGTCAGGTCCTATTTGTTGTTGTGTAAAAAAACTGGCAAAATTCATATTCTTTGTAGTTTTAAGTTGAAAACGGTTTCGTATAAACGTCCCTTAAGAGTTTACACAACTGCCTGCTACAGCAACCCCCAGAATGCATCATACGTAATGCTGAACCGCATTCACACGAAGTTGCGAGGAATTAATCAAATAAAAGTGTTTATTTGTGGAACACGTAATGGGTCTTTATCAGTTTGTTATTTTAAAGAAAATATCATTAAAATGTAATAACTTTATGATATTCAACCAAAGTAATGTGGCTGTGGATGAATAGTTTCAGTAATAATAAGCAAACAAAAAGAAATCAGTTATATCATATTGCTACTTTTCACAATCAAAACCTCTTAGATTTGATATTATAAAATATAGTATTAGTTTTATCATTTTGTTGCTGCTTACTCATATTCATTTAGACACACAGATTAAATGCATTACAAATGCTATATCAATCTGTTTTATACCCACAGATCCGGCTCATAGTATCTGCCTAACAGAGGCCTGCGTGACAGTGGCCAGTAAGATCGTGGAAGCTTTGGACCGCTCCACCGACCCATGTCAGGATTTTTACCAATACGCCTGTGGGGGCTGGGTCCGCAAAAACCCCCTGCCAGATGGCCGGTCCCGCTGGAGCACATTTAACAGCATCTGGGACCAGAACCAGGCTATTCTCAAACACCTGCTGGGTAAGAGCCGGAAAACACACACAGACACACACACACACATCCTCATCCTTTATGCAGGAAGGGATTCACTCAGTCAATCTGATTCACACAGCTCTATATATTTAGCAGACTGGTTGAATGATTTGGTGGATTATCCAATAGAAATCTGCCGTTTTTTTCATGTAAGATTTGAATTTACTTTTCAGTTCTCTGTTCCGGGGCATTCAACCCTGTCTATCTGTGTGATAGGGGCCCGATTGGCTTTCTGTACCTGTTTTGTGTTTCTTTAACCTTTAATCCCTCCATTGTTTGAACTTGCGTTGATTTTTGCACCGCTTACAAGGCTTGATTTCATGTTACAATTTCTTTGAAAAAAAAAAAAAAAAAGAAAGTTTGTAAAGCCCTATGGACTTCTGAATCTAATCAGGGACTATGATGTCATTGCAGTATTATCCTTTTGACGTCTGATGGGTTAAAATCAAATATCCATGTTGCCTGAAACTGCAATTGGACTTGCCTGTTATTCCCATTTATGGGGTACCTAAAGCCCTATTAGCACGGGATTAGTTAAAACATACATTTTTAGGTTGGCTTTTCTGTGATTTTCCCATGTTTATATCTAGCTTGTATTAACTGTTTTTATTTGATGACGGTCGTGACTATTTGCTGTACGGTGTCCTTGAGTGTCAGTGTGGCGCCTATAAATAAAATGTAGTAGTAGTAGTTGTATTACCTGGGGACCTCTGGTCATTTGTAATAATTGCATAGGTTGTCTGTGATCTTAATCCTGTGCGAATCGGCCATCTCTGTAATTTGTAAAGTAAAAATTCCCCAACAAATGACCTTTTGACGAACACCGAGGTCCTGTGATAATATTAGTCCTGTGCGAATCGCCCTCTCTTTGATTTGGCGGGCTCATAAATATTTTTGCAAGGTTTTATCCACGTTTGCGAATAATTGATGCTGTTTTGAAGTGTTTTGATAGTGTTTTGAAGTGTTTTGTCATTTCCATACAATGCCAAAGCTGTTGTTTTGGCTGGGAGTCTCCCGTTTATTTATTTATCTATCACGGAAACACTTTTAACATTGTCAGCATTTGAGACCTGTGATCGCGAACCGGACAGATGATAACCGCGATTGCGTGTCTCAAATGCCGACAGGTCTGGTCATATATCATTAAACACCATTCAACAATAGGCTTAAGTTCTTGCTAGGGTGTTTTTTAATTGCAAGGCCATAGTTTGATGGTTTTATGGCATTGTTAGATGGTTGATAGGGTGTTCCGGATGGTTGCTAACTGTTAAGTACTGGCCTTTCCGCACGATTGTAAGTATCATACACAGCACTTATGATACAGGATTTATTAAAGGAGTTATTCTTGACACCAAGCATGAGCAATTTTTATATCAAAGCATCGAAATTAATGGGAATTTAAAAGGACAGTTCATATAAATATAATAATTCTGTCATCGTTTATTCATCCTCGTGTCATTCATAACCTGTATATGACTCTTTCTTCTGCAGAACACAAAGGAAGACATTTTGAGAAATGTCTGGTTTTGTGTTTATACAATGGAAGTCAATGGGGGTCAAGTGTTGCTTGGTTAGCAACATTCTTCAAAACATCTTCTTAAGTGTTCTGCAGGAGAAAGAAAATCATACAGATTTGGAATGACATGCGGGTGAATAAATTCATTCGCTCTCTATGTACTGTATTTGCATGGTCGTTGTTACAACATTTACATTACATGGTCCCTTGCAAGCGCTTATATCCTCCTCAGAAAATGCAGATCATTTAGTTTTTTTGTCATTCTTCTCTATAATTATTGGCCTGCTGGGCTCGAGCTCTTTATGTAATAATCCCTTGTACACTCTTAAAAAAGGGGCTTCAAGAGGTTCTTCAATGCCATAGAAGAATATTTTGGTTCCATAAAGCAACTTTAACATCTAAAGAACCTTTCTGTTTCACAAAAGGTTCTTTGCGGCGAAAAAATGCTCTTCGGACTGGGTTCTTTATAGAACCAAAAATGGTTCTTCTATGGCATCGCTGTGAAGAACCTTTTAAACATCTGTATTTGTAACGCAGGAGTAAGTGTGCAAAATTAGTAACGCCGTGGCTTCTCTCTCTCTCTCTCTCTCTCTCTCTCTCTCTCTCTCTCTCTCTCTCTCTCTCTCTCTCTCTCTCTCTCTCTCTCTCTCTCTCTCTCTCTCTCTCTCTCTCTCTCTCTCTCTCTCTCTCTCTCTCTCTCTCTCTCTCTCTCTCTCTCTCTCTCTCTCTCTCTCTCTCTCTCTCTCTCTCTCTCTCTCTCTCTCTCTCTCTCTCTCTCTCTCTCTCTCTCTCTGATGTTAAACATGCACTCTCACACTGAAGCTCCTGCCCCAGTGACACTCAGTAAAATTGACTCTGCGTGCTGCATCTCCCCCGCAGTCAGCGCCAGCCAATCGTCTGGCTCAGTTCTCTCGCCCCTTTCCCTTTGGATGTTCTGCACATTTAATAACTCTCAACTTACTTGAACGTGTATTCGATCTCATGTTGCTGATATATGATAGGCCTTTGTGGATTAAGGTTCAGGTTGTATTGGCTTATGAATTTGTTTAGATAATGAAGTGTGTGTGTGAGAGAGAGAGAGAGAGAGAGAGAGAGATAGAGATTGTAAACAGCTCATTGGATGTGCAGCATGCTTAGGTGAACACAACGCTCCAGCGAACAGCAAATGAAGAGATTTTCCTAATGACTTGTGTCACAAAACCTGCACAACTCTCGCAGAAAGAAAGAAGAAAGCATAAGAAGGTTCACATCTGAACTGGGTCATGTGCTGATCTCGTGCACCCTCCCTCACCTGTACTTTGATGTCTTTACTTCACTTTCCTAACAATAAGGACAAAGCCAAATATGAATAAAAATGGATCTCAGCATCAAAAATCACTTTTCAACAAACTCTTTTCTACACCTCCCCTCAATCCCCCAATTTCATTTTGGTTTGAAATAACCAATTTTAGCCCCCACACACAACTGACAAAATCTCGCAAACCATTTTTTAAATCTTGGATATGCGTCAGAAAAGTGATGCACAATAGGTTGAACAACCCTTGTGTTGAGCTTTTTTTGTGTTCTGAGCTTTTCAAGGTTACAGCTGATTTTAAGCATTCAAAATGAATTCATAACAAATGTGAGGATATTGTGTTATGCTTCAGGGCTTCTATTTCGAATACATTATAATTAATCTGAATTAATGATGGTTTTAATAATAAGCTGTGCATGTAAATGAATAGCGTGATCTTTACAGTGCTGCTTTAAATAAAAAAGTAGTAATACATTTTAAGTTTTAAAATGAACCACCCGTTCTTGTTTTTGCAGCCCTATAATCCATCCAAAGACAGACCATCTGCTGTCTTTTAAAAATACTGTGCAATGGTTAAAGTTTTCTTTTTTATTTATGTGTTTCCTTTTAAAAATTGGATTGGGGTGTTCGTAGGTTCATTTTTTTAGTTTGTCACATCTGTTTGTGTTACTCACTGCCACAATATTGTATGTATTTGAATACATTTATGAGACCAACATAAGAAATCAATGTTTTCTGGTTTGTCTCCCTGGAAGCGAATGAAATCTACAATCTACAAAGTGTTGTCCACTTTAAGCTCATACGTGACCGCAAAGCGAAGAGACACGAAAAAAAAAATCTTTGTATTCCTCTAGCTTGCTCGCGCCCCGAATATTTTCAAGATTATGAAGGAACACAAAATCAAATGGTCGCTTAATTTATCGTTTGAATAATTCAGTGTATGGAAATGGTGAGTTGAAAAGTCAGACTGAGAATGCTAAAGAGAGTTTTTGGTTTAAGCAATGTAACACCAGATGATGCTTCTGTAAGTGTGTGTGCTCACGTACATTTTTAAAAATCTAAATGCATTATGTGCTTTGCACTGACCCAGGGACGCTCGAGAAAAGAAACAAATGAGCACCCGGTCGATCGTCACCTTTCGTCCAGCAAAGACAAACAAACAAGAGCAAATGCTCCACATGGAGCTAGATCAGCAATGAATTCTGCTCGACGTGCAGTCCATTCCTCTCTCTCCCTGTGTGTCCTTTCTCAAGACCCGCTGACCGCTAATTGGGTTGGTGCTCTGCCTCTGAGAATTTATCAAATGAATATTTCTGCCTTCTGTGTCAATGTAATCACTCTCTAACGAGACGACGACACTATGGAGGAGGAAGGAAATCAGTGCGGGAAATGAAAATGTTGTCTTGGGATTTGTAACTTGCGGCACTGTTGTTTACACGGATGATCGTCCTGTAGATTATTAATTACGGCGCATCGCAGACACATGAGTAAATTATTCCTTCTTTCAAAAATTGCCATGACAACAACTGAGAGCACCAATCGTTGTGATGTTAACGTGGCGGCGTGGATAAGCGTAACTGTGCGTTCAAGAGTGGGTGTTTGACTGTATATTTGTTTGCGTGTGCCTTTATTTGCTCAAACCTCTGTTCTCCATAAAGATGCTTGAAGGTGAAATGTGTTTTTTCAAAGTCGGCAGGGGTGACAAGTAAAACTGAATTGTTAAGAATTGATTGTAGTGAAACTTGCGGCCATTATGCTTGAGGTGTTGCTGTGTTGTTGCTAGGGTGTCCTGGCTGGTTGTTGTTTAGGCCCGATTCACATTTCAGTCACCCACTATTCATTTAAAATAAAGAATATAAGTGTGGAAAAGATGCGAAATGTGAATCGGGCCAAATAGGACTTTTATAGACACTTCTCTTAAAATTGCTCGGGAGGAAAAAACCCAGAAACAAATGAGACAATTGTCAAATTTCATGAAGAGTATGGAGCTGTAAAATGAATGTAGATTGTAGAGGTAAAATAATCTAGATTTGGCTAAATTTGATGAGAAATGTTTGAGTTAATATTGAAATCCCTAATAAAATTGAATTGTGATTGCAGACTTGACAAATCTGAGTTCAGTTAGTGACATGTGTTGAGACCTCTTCTGAAACTCTAATGGAGACATTTGTTCGAGTTCAGTTCACAAAAATTTGAGGTACAAAAACATTTCAACAAAACATTTAAGCTCTTTGATGCCTAGGAGAAATAACCTGATCTCACCTGAGATTTTCCTATAGGAAGTTAGGATGTTGTACATTTGGATGTTGAGTTAAAGAGAAGTTCAACCCCATCTATAATAAGGAAAAAACTAATGTTATATCTCTTTATTATCTCAATTATTTCCATAAATATGAATGGGATTAAATTGAGAGGAAATGCTAACTTTTGCTTATGTGTCAGATATTTCTCTCTTGAAAAGACCTAATCTAAATGCTTCCATTAAGATTTTTAAAGAGATCTCAACAATGTCACAAACTGAGCTCACATGTGCAAAATCTGCAATCAAAAGTCAATATTATTGATGAAACATTTTCTCATCAAATATGAAGAACTGGCGCGTTGCGGTCTGACGCAGAAGTAAAAATAGCCTTAAGTAGGAACCAAAATAAAAAATCTCCTGAGCTTTAAAAGAGCAACCTTTGAGCTATAACATTTTCATCTTAGAATCTCATGCCCATTGGTCGATTTAGAGGCTGACAGGTCTGACTGCTCAAACTAACAAACTGAGCAGTGCCAGAGAGTCGCTGTGTTTACACTGTTCACCTACTAATGGTTTTGTGTATTACAATACACTGATGGACAAGAAACAATGTAAAACACGCAGGTCTCATATGTTTGGCTTGTTTGCATTTTTTTTGTCCATTTTGCACTCAGAGTTGCCAGTCACCTGTTCCAGATACGTCTGCTCATCCACACCGTTTCTCGTACGAATGAAGTTAGCATGACAGCGGCAATGTTTTTTCCCCACATTCACCACTGGCTGCTAGGGCAAACGCTGTTTGACTGCGACTGATGGCGGAGGTGATTGAAGATGAAAGCCACCCCTGCTCATTCGTTTCGTCACGTTTTGTCACCAGACAGCTGCCATGGAGATGACATTAAAAAGATGGATGACATAAGCCTTTTTTCACCGTCTCTGCATTGCATCTGCATGCGTCCCATCATTCCATGCAGTGAGGCGAGATCCAATCACAGGGCACCCTATTGTCAGCTTGTCAGAAGGCTGGAGAAAATCATTCGGCCGTTCAAGGGCCATGTGCGTTGACCCGTTGCGAGTTGTTCCCCCCGCTGTCATGTTTGTTTACCTAAATGATGTTGCTCAATGCATCCTAGCTGTGTGAGGTTTTTATTTTCTTATCTCTTATTTTTCTTGTCTTTGGTTTACCCATGTACAAATACTCATGTGTGGTCCCTCTTAAAATGTTATTTTTACTGCATAATTTTCCAGTCACTAAGTGCCATTTTCAGGATTGTCACATCCATATTTCTCATGAATGGACACAAGAAAATTATATTAAAGTAACTATTTATTGTTCTCGGAAGAGGTATCACTTCTCTATTTGTTGGGTTTTATTGGTTCTGGTTTGTGCATTTTAATTCACAGAAATCTTACACCGTTTGTCATGTCTCATTTTTGACACATCCATAACGCATTTCTATTTCCCTTTTTTTTTTTTTATAAAAAAACTTGGGCATAACTGATATTTTTCTGATGGTTAGATTCTATCATCAACTGTTCAGTAAAAAATAAACAGATGGGTCAGTATACTACTAACAAATACATTTTCTGAGCGGATATGTCACATCCAAAACGCAAAATGTCAAATCCATAACTCTGGAATTGGCCATCTGCATTCCGAGAAGTTTTGAGATAAAAAGCCTTACAATTTTGCATTCCATTTAAAAAAAGTGTAGATAAAACCTTTTTGTTTTCTAAAAAAGTCTCCAAATGTACACAATGCAACGCAAAAACATTGTTGTCACAGAATACTGTTTATTCATAAAGAACAACTCGATTTTGACAAAAACGTCAGATAGCACCTTATAATTCTGACGAAATGTCTCATAATTGTGATTTTTGTAAACTAGTCTTTTATTCATCTTAGGTAAACAAATTGTTTCACAGTGCAACTCATAAATGTTCTTCCCATGTTTTCCACAGAGAACGGCACATTTAATTCAAGTAGTGAGGCAGAGAGGAAAACGCAATCATACTACCTTTCCTGTCTGAATGAACAGCGAATAGAAGAGCTCGGAGCCCAACCGCTCATCGACTTGATTGCAAAGGTGAGTGTTTAGCAGCGCCCCCTCTGGTGTGGAGAATTGGTGGTATTGTGGTTGATTGTTGAGCCAAAAATCTTATTTTCACATAAAATGTTGGAAACACAGCTCACATATATATATATATATATATATATATATATATATATATAAGTAAGAGGGAATTGTAAAAAATGAAACCGTTTGTTTAGAAAAATGCCTATAGTTACACCCAAACTGCCTTGTATGAGCTATTAGCTGTGAAAGTTGATATTTATCCATTTATTAATGAGACACACTGAACGCAAATATGTGGGGTTTGCCGTGCGTCTCCTAAAAATAGATCTCATTGCCTTTATTAGCAGAACAACTTCATCGTCTGAAAATCAGTAAGCCCTGAAATAATGAAGGTGTAGACATCGTGATGCACTCGCGTCTGACTGAATCAGCCATTTTAAATAAGACGTCTCTAAAACTATCCCTCGACACAGACTCCGGAAAATGAATCCATCTCAGCAGACACAAAGCAGCGATTTTAAATAGCACTTCATCTTGCTCATTACAGGCCCTCCCCACACACATGCAGCTGTCCGCTGGAGGGTTCAAAAGAAATATGATAGGAAAAAACGGAGGTAGAAAAGAACAGACTGTTTGTCACGATCTACCATTTGAGCAGACTTGTGACAAGTGTCTTCCCTTCTCTTCATCTTTTGCTCTTTCTCGCATCTCTTGTCATTAACATAGTGATTGAGCGAATAACATTAGAAGCATCAAAGTGTCAAGAGAGCCGAGAATAGTTTTATTCTCTGAGGTGAGATGGATTTAATTGGCTTTGATATTTGATGTCCCTTTCGCTCCGAGAGCAAGATATCACTGATTCTTCCTTTTTTCACACTTGCTTAGCTTTGTGTGTTTAGAAGAGGTTTTAAGACTATTGGTAGCCATGCTACACACCTGATACTAACATCCGTCTCAGGTGATCTGATCACATGTGGTCAGGTAGGACCCTAATGTCATTACAAAATTCTAAACAGCAATACAATTTATTTACTTAATATGTTGTCGATGATGATGGTCAAGTGGACAGCAAATATGTCATCCAAAAGGACTTCTGGTGATCCGAGTTTGATTCCCGTCTCATGATCCTATTCCTCTCTCACCACCTTGTACCTTTTTACTTTCTTATTGTTTTCAGGACAAGTGGTTGTTTGGAAGTTAGAAAACGTATATAATTATTTATGTATAGTATATCTATTGTAATTCCTGTAGTTTATTCGATAGAGCATTGCGAAGGTTATAGGTTGTCCAATACTCCAATGTTATTACCTGGTGTAAAGGACCAGGCTCAGGGTTAAGAATCCAGGTCAAGAACCTCAATCATGTTGCTGGAAAGAGATTCAATTTCTATTCTTGTGCGTGTGTGTGCAGACTGGGGGCTGGAATATCACCGAAGCCTGGGATAAAGATAACTTTATGGATGTTTTAAAGACAGTCTCTGGACCGTACAGAGCTCAGCCCTTCTTCACTGTGGGTGTCAGCGTGGACCCAAAAAACTCCAACAGCAATGTCATTCAGGTACATAGTTTATGGTTGAAGATATTTTCTTTTAAATTATATGTAATATGTTTACCACTTGTATGACTATATTTAACACAGATGTATGTTTACCTGTGTTTCTCAGGTTGACCAGTCAGGGCTTTTCCTGCCATCTCGAGATTATTACCTCAATAAAACAAATGAGAAGGTAACATCTGGCAGCTGATTTTACAACTCAATTCTTTGTTTTCTAAGAACCAAAAATCTGGAAAGCGTTCAGGTTGAGAGAATGTAGGCAGGTGGTTTGAAAATCATAAAATTTGTGACGAAACATCATTCCAGGTCAACACAGGACACTCTAAAGCACTTTAGCACAAGCCTGTCAAATGTCCACGTGAATGATTAGATTACCTCTCAGAAAGAAGAAAAACAAAGATTTGTGAACAGACTGAACACCCGTTGCAGTATTTCAATCAATAAAAACAGAAAAGTTCCACTTGTAATTTTAAAGGGATAGTTCACCAAAAAATACCCAAAGTCATCGTTTTCTCGTCCTTAGGTTGTTTTAAACTTATATAAATTATTTTATGTATAATGCAAAAGAAGATGCCTAAAAGATTATGGGAAACGAAACAATTCTGGGGCACCATCACCCATAGTACAGTCGTGGCCAAAAGTTTTGAGAATTACATAAATATTGGAAATTGGAAAAGTTGCTTCTTAAGTTATAATAGCAATTTGCATATACTCCAGAATGTTATGAACAGTGATCAGATGAATTGCATAGTCCTTCTTTGGCATGAAAATTAACTTAATCCCCAAAAAACCTTTCCACTGCATTTCATTGCTGTCATTAAAGGACCTGCTGAGATCATTTCAGTAATCATCTTGTTAACTCAGGTGAGAATGTTGACAAGCACAAGGCTGGAGAGATCAGTATGTCAGGCTGATTGGGTTAGAATGGCAGACTTGACATGTTAAAAGGAGTGTGATGCTTGAAATCATTGTTCTTCCATTGTTAACCATGGTGACCTGCAAAGAAACGCGTGCAGCCATCATTGCGTTGCATAAAAATGGCTTCACAGGGAAGGATATTGTGGCTACTAAGACTTCACCTAAATCAACAATTTATAGGTTCATCAAGAACTTCAAGGAAAGAGGTTCAATTCTTGTAAAGAAGGCTTCAGGGCGTCCAAGAAAGTCCAGCAAGCGCCAGGATCGTCTCCTAAAGAGGATTCAGCTGCGGGATCGGAGTGCCACCAGTGCAGAGCTTGCTCAGGAATGGCAGCAGGCAGGTGTGAGCGCATCTGCACGCACAGTGAGGCGAAGACTTTTGGAAGATGGCCTGGTGTCAAGAAGGGCAGCAAAGAAGACACTTCTCTCCAAAAAAAACATCAGGGACAGATTGATCTTCTGCAGAAAGTATAGTGAATGGACTGCTGAGGACTGGGGCAAAGTCATATTCTCCGATGAAGCCCCTTTCCAATTGTTTGGGGCATCTGGAAAAAGGCTTGTCCGGAGAAGAAAAGGTGAGCGCTACCATCAGTCCTGTGTCATGCCAACAGTAAAGCATCCTAACACCATTCATGTGTGGGGTTGCTTCTCATCCAAGGGTGTGGGCTCACTCACAATTCTGCACAAAAACACAGCCATGAATAAAGAATGGTACCAAAACACCTTCCAACAGCAACTTCTTCCAACAATCCAACAACAGTTTGGTGAAGAACAATGCATTTTCCAGCACGATGGAGCACTGTGCCATAAGGCAAAAGTGATAACTAAGTGGCTCGGGTACCAGAATGTTGAAATTTTGGGTCCATGGCCTGGAAACTCCCCAGATCTTAATCCCATTGAGAACTTGTGGTCAATCCTCAAGAGGCGGGTGGACAAACAAAAACCCACTAATTCTGACAAACTCCAAGAAGTTATTATGAAAGAATGGGTTGCTATCAGTCAGGATTTGGCCCAGAAGTTGATTGAGAGCATGCCCAGTCGAATTGCAGAGGTCCTGAAAAAGAAGGGCCAACACTGCAAATACTGACTCTTTGCATAAATGTCATGTAATTGTCGATAAAAGCTTTTGAAACATATGAAGTGCTTGTAATTATATTTCAGTACATCACAGAAACAACTGAAACAAAGATCTAAAAGCAGTTTAGCAGCAAACTTTTTGAAAACGAATATTTATGTAATTCTCACAACTTTCGGCCACCACTGTAGATGTTTCATGTTATGGTAGTCAATTGTCACGATCAGGGAAGGACAGAACTTAAACGCAGGCAGTAGGTGCGGGAGAAACAATCATTTATTTAACAAACACAAAACAAAAACCCACGAGGGGGTAAAATAACACTGACAGCGAAATAATAGATCACAGACACGACAGGAACCAAACACTGAACTGGACTAAACTATTATAACACTTGATACTTACTGACTGGACTGGACTGGACTGGACGAGACTAGACTTTGACACGACTTGAGGAACAGGAAGAAGATTTAATGGCTTAGAAACAGGCGAGCAATACAAGGTAATACAAAACAAACCAGCACAGGACAGAAAATACAAGGGCATTAAATAAGGAACTAAATTAAGCAGGGAACAGATAATTAAGAAGGTAATGAAAGGGCACGGTGGGTACATAGACGAGACCAGAGAGAACTCGCATCACTTCAAGAAATTATATGGTTACAAACATTCTTCCAAATATATTTTCTTGTGTTCAGCAAAACAACAAAATATATAGAGTAAGTGAGTAAATGATGACAGAATTTTTGGGTTAACTATCTTTTTCCTTACACTGACGCCAGGATGAAAGCACATATTTTTATATCTTTATGGGACAATAATGCTGCTGTTTGGGATGTTACAATTTTGCTAGCTAGCGTAACTTGTGCTACTAAAGACGATGTCTAAATGTAAAACCTTAACTCATGTTGGAATGAACAGCCAGCCTCCACTCGAACTGCAGCATCATTCACAACTTTCAAAAACAGCTCAAAACATATCTGTTCTGCATTTATTTGACTTACCAATGTCTAACTTTGTTTAATGTCTAGTAAAAAAATCTTTCATGTCGGTCATTCTTTCCCTTGCTTGCTTCAGCTGTTTCCCTTGCTTGCTCCTTGTAACATGGCATTGTATACTGTTTAGCGTGTTGACAAAACGTGATATGGTCTACTACATGTAAGTCACTTTGGATAAAATCGTCTGAAAACAAAGAAGTAAATGAATATGAATATGGAGACAAGATGCACATCTCAACTGTTCTTTCTTGGATGAGATTCTGTAAAAGTACAACCCAGGCAAACCTGGTAAAAATAACAAGTTGGCTGCCAAAGAAAGCCTTGTTTAGCCCTCCAGGTTGGGCACGTCTATAAGCCTGTGATTTTATGCGAAAAATGATTATAAAAATAAATGTCCTGTTTACAAAAGCTGACAAAATAAATGTAAAGTAATTGTGCTTTTTAAATGTAAAATACTGTATTTAGAGCAAATGCTGATCTTATCTGCGGGGGCATATATCATTTTTTGCCCTTTCTAGAATGATAATGCAAATGTCGCCTCCTCCAATCCCATCCTGTTATAAATGTCACTTTACCTGATGCTAAGAGAAAGTAACTCAGACAAGGAAACATGAAAGCATGATGACTTTGTGCATCTTTGCTATTCACCTTCAGATGTTCACTTAAATAGATATGACCATACTCCAAAATACTAGTATTTGTTCATTTTTTTTTCAATCTGTCTCGTTTTCTTAGAGAAAGTGGAAACACATCTTTATATTAAAATGGAGAGGGTATTTTTTGCTTTCATTCATGCTTCACGCTGGTCTGACCGACACAAACAACGACAGGGTGTTTTAAAATAAGGAGTTCTTTGGTGTGAAACTGCAGAAAATTGCACTCATGGAGGATTTGTTGATTTTGACTTTTGCATGTTTGTGTTATGTTATGAGTTAATATCATGGTGTTAATGTCACTGTGTTTAGGTGATGAAGGCTTATCTGGACTATATGGTGGAGTTGGCTTTGTTACTGGGAGGAGACAAGAATTCCTCTCGGGGTCAAATGCAGCAGATTTTGGACTTTGAGACTGCGCTGGCCAACATCACCGTGCCTCAGGATGAGCGGCGAGATGAGGAGAAGATCTACCACAAGATCACGATAGCTGAGCTGCAGGTATGAGTGTGTTATGTCTGTGGGCGAGATGAGGCTTTAATGGGAGTCTTAACGTCTTAAAGGCTTATGGTAGTAGTGTGTTAAACAGGTGAAAGTGTTTTTGAAAGAAAATAGTTTTAGGAATAATTAATTTGATCATTAAATCAGTTTAATGAGTGAGGGTTTCAGCACAAATTGCTTATTAAACGTCTTTGCTGTGAACGTGTTTGTGTGAGATATGAGGAGAGCGAGTTCATGAATAATGCAGAATTCTGGAGAGCCACTGTGTGTGTGTGACAAGAATACAGAATTGTTATTTTCTTTTTCTTTCTTTCTCTCCTTCCTACTTTCCTTCCTTCTTTCTTTCTTTTGTTTTTTCCTTTCTTCCTTCTTTCCTTCCTTCTTTCTTTCTTTCTTTCCTTCCTTCTTTCTCTCTTTCTTTCTTTCCTTTCTTCCTTCCCTTCTTTCTTTCTTTCTTTCTTTCCTTCCTTTTTTCTCTCTTTCTTTCTTTCCTTTCCTTTCTTCCTTCCTTCCCTTCTTTCTTTCTTTCTTTCTTTCTTTCTCTCTCTCTTTCTTTCTTTCTTTCTTTCTTTCCTTTCCGTTCTTCCCTTCTTTCTTTCTTTCTTTCTTTCCTTTCCGTTCTTCCCTTCTTTCTTTCTTTCTTTCTTTCCTTCCATCCTTCTTTCTTTCATTCCTTCTTTCTTTCCTTCCTTCTTTCTTTCTCTCTTTCTTTCTCTCTCTCTTTCTTTCCTTTCTTCCTTCCTTCCCTTCTTTCTTTCTTTCTTTCTCTCTCTCTCTCTCTCTCTCTCTCTCTTTCTTTCTTTCTTTCCTTTCCGTTCTTCCCTTCTTTCCTTCTTTCTTTCTTTCTTTCCTTCTTTCCTTCCTTCCTTCCCTTCTTTCTTTCTTTCTTTCCTTCCTTCCATCCTTCCTTCTTTCTTTTTCTTTCTTTCTTTCTTTCTTTCTTTCTTTCCTTCCTTCCTTCCTTCCCTTCCTTCTTTCTTTCCTTCCTTCCTTACTTCCTTCTTTCTTTCTTTCTTTCTTTCTCTCTTTCTTTCTTTCTTTCTTTCCTTCCATCCTTCCTTCTTTCTTTATTTCTTTCCTTCCTTCCTTCCCTTCTTTCTTTCTTTCTCTCTTTCTTTCTTTCTTTCTATCCTTTCTTCCTTCCTTATTTCTTTCTTTCTCTCTTTCTTTCTCTCTTTCTTTCTCTCTTTCTTTCTCTCTTTCTTTCTCTCTTTCTTTCCTTTCTTTCTTTCTTTCTTTCTCTCTCTTTTTCTTTCCTTTCTTTCTTTCCTTCCTTCCCTTCTTTCTTTCTTTCTCTCTCTCTCTCTCTCTTTCTTTACTTTCTTTCTCCCTTCCCTTCCTTCCCTTTGAATCTAATATTCTTTCTTCGGCTTTAATTATTAAGATTTTTTTTATTTCTGCACCTGCATTCAGGAGACTTTTGTTTATTGAAGGCTCCTGCGATTTCCGTGGCAACAGTTGCTGAGCAACTGTACAGTGAGGTATAGGGGGTGGAGGGGTGGGCATAACCGTTCATCACCTACTGGTTAAATTATGCCTGATATCAGATGTCTGCTCTCTCTTAAAGGTCATTATGTGCTATAGCAGTTTAATATGATATGTTTATGCATGTTTTATAAATATTAGCTTTTGTGTTCAAAACCTCATATTTATAAAGCTCAGTGACATGTGTACGTTCTCTGATAACCAAACACTACACCAGCGGCTCTTCCTCTTCTCTTAGGAAGACATCTGAATAGTGACATCATGTACCTGGGAAGTAGAGAGTTCTCTGTAGTCCTTGAAAAGCGAATTCTGTTAAAGACAATATCTCGCTTGGCACTGAACTTTGAGCTTTATCATTTTGCAGGTATTGTTTATGCTCTAACAGCAACATTACACACTAACTAAAGGTTGAAAATTGCGATCGTCTGGAACGTGGCCTTTAAATTACCCCAAGAGACCTTCAAAAGTTGGCAGGAACGGTTGAGCTTTATTCTGATTTGTGCAATAACGGCAAAAAAGTAACATATTGCATTTGCATGTGATTTGACAGATGTCACAGCATAATGAACAGGTTAGATGTTAAAATGTAAGGTGTTTTTTGTGAGTAAGCTGCAGACTATACACTGAAACTTGATTCCACAGTCTTTATCTGGAAGGCTGATACATTATGTATTCGTATCATTTCCTTCTCTGGCAGCCGAAGAGCTCAAAGATGTGATGCCTGAGAGAATTCTTCCATTTCAGGCTTTTCTACTCTTCACAAGACCCTTTACCCAAACACTGCAGGGTGCAATTTCACTAGCGGCAACAAATATTGCAAACAGTTGACATCGTCTTGCATTGTTCAATCAAATTGTAATCTTAACTGACTCCATAATTTGAGAAAAACATGTTCCCTAAAAACAGTATCGTGTGTTCCCTTGCTTTCAAAAATATTGCGTTGGTAATCAGTATACAAATGCGGAAAAAGTATTGTGTGCATCAGATAGTTAGTAAATGTGGGCAAACCCGATCTGAAGTCTGTCTGCCTGAAGTAAAGCCATATTAGGTTTTGTTGTATCTCAGCTCTTATCATCCAAGCATGTGTGAGTCACTAAAATATTGTTAAGTGTTCTTTTTTAGCATCAAAACACTTTGGTAACACTTTAGTATAGGGTCCAATTCTCACTATTAACTGGCTGCTTATTAGATGCCTATTTTCAGCATATTGGCTGTTTATTAGTACTTATGAAGCACATTTTCAACATGACCATATTCTACTTCCCTTATCATAACTAAACCTAACAACTACCTTGCTAACTATTAATAAGCAACAAATTAGTAGTTTACTGTATTAATACCAAGAATTGGACCTTAAAATAAAGGACGACCAAGTTTTTGCTCTTTGAGTTTATTAAAAAATTATCTCAGGTCCACCATAACCTCATAAAACTAAAGATCCATTTTATACAGCTAATTTGTTTTCTTCCTTAAGAGAAAGATGTGAATGAGTGGCTTTTAACTGTCTGTTTATGATGAAGGTTGTTGCTGTATGACACCCAAGGGCACATCGGCTAAAACTGCATCTGGGTTTGAGGAATGCAAATATGCAGGTTTTTGGGTCTATCCTGCTGCTTGTTTACGAGAGCGCGAATCTGAACATGCAGTGGCTCATAGAGATTGTTATGCTTGCAACAAGACAAAGAAAAGTGTTTGCATGACGATGGAAAGAACTACTCTGTGTATCTTCAATTTGTGACATATTTTGTGCCTCGCCTGGTATATCTTTGTGTAGACCCTCTGTATATGAAATGCCTTTAAACATTTACAAATTGATGCATTTTGCTGCTGCGCAATGGCAGATGCTGGTTTTATTCCTCTCTTGAATTCATAAAATCCCAGAAGGGTTCTGCATCACTTAAAATCGGATATCAAATTTACATCATGATTTTAAGCCTACATTAAATGGAAAGATGTTGCAAAAATAAAAATCCTTTAGCATCATTTATTCATCCTCATGTCATTCAGAACCTGTATATGAATCTTCTGTGGAACACAAATGAAGATACTTTGAGAAATGTCTCCGTTGTGGAAGTCAATGGGGTCCAATGTTTGTTTGGTTACAAACACTTTTCAAAATATCTTCTTTTGTGTTGTGCAGAAGAAAGAAAGTCATACATGTTTAGAATGACGTAAAGGTGAGTAAATGATGTAAGGATTTCTATTTTGGGATGACCTATCCCTTTAAATCCAAACTTTTTAATGGTATATCAGAATGAAACACATTGACGAATGAGGTTGTTGACATTGACGTTGTGTTGTTTTGGTCACAGGGCTTGGCTCCGGCCGTTGATTGGCTGGATTATATGAACTCCGCCCTCTCGCCGCTGGAGTTAAATGAGACTGAGCCCGTGGTGGTCTACGCTAAGGAATACCTGCAACAGGTTTCAGAGCTCATCAACAAAACCGAGCGCAGGTACATCTGTCTCTATAGTAACAACCAATCAGAGTTCAGGCAGAGGACGTCCCCTCTGCGTGTTTAGCTTGTGGGTCAGAACATTCAGTTCTATTACCTCTTATTCGTTTCTATATTAATACCTCTTCACTCTTAAAACCTCTGTAGTGCTCGCTCTCTTAATAAATAAATGAACACACACAAGAAGATTGTCGTTTCTGACCCTTTCTCCATTTTCAGTCTTTTGAATAATTACATGATCTGGAACCTGGTACAGAAAGCAGCATCCAGTCTTGACCAGCGCTTTGAGGATGCTCAGGATAAGCTACTAGAGAGCCTCTATGGCACCAAGAAGGTATGTGTGTGGATTTAAGGAATAGGAACTGATTTACTCACCCTCGAGTTGTTCCAAATCTGTATAAATGTATATGTTGTGATGAACAACACAGAGAAATATATTTGGAAGAATGCTCGTAACCAAGGAGTTCTTGGCCACCATTGACTACCATAGTAGGAAAAATGACAATGCTAGTCAATAGTGCCCCAGAACTGTTTGCTTTCCTACATTCTTCAAAATATCTTCTTTTGTGTTCATCAAAATAAAGAAATCTATACAGATTTGGAACAATTTAAGTGTGAGTAAATGAAGACACAATGTTTATTTTTGGATGAACTGTCCCTTTAAAACTGAAATTTCTGTCACCATTGACTCGCCAGATAATGTTGCTCAAAACAAAAATGATGTTTACAGAATATAGGTGCATTTGAAACATTTATGACAACTTCATGACTGCATGTTTTTGGTTGTTATGTCTTGTCTGGTTATGTATAATATGTTTTATGTCCAGTCTTGTACTCCACGCTGGCAGACGTGCATTGGAAACACAGACGACACTCTTGGGTTTGCATTGGGTGCTCTTTTCGTCAAAGCCACCTTCGACAAGGAAAGCAAAGAAATTGTGAGTGAATCACATTTCTAAAAACCTAAACAAAGTTTTCAAATCATCTGACATATACTGAAGATTGTTGTGTAGAGAATTTCATGATATGAGTTTGCCCCCATGTGGCGGCAGTGCGTAATGAGCGCCACCTCATCCTGTCTTTCTAAACATAGGCGGAGGAGATGATCAATGAAATCCGCACAGCTTTCAAAGAAGCTTTGGATGACTTGAACTGGATGGATGAACAGACCCGACAGGCTGCCAAGGACAAGGTTAGAGCGGATGAGAGCGTTACTGACAGCCGCATGACGGGATAAGCAAAACTTTGGGATTTGTCTGAAATTGAAGCCGGCGAAAACAGCTTAACCGTTAACGTGTTTTTTGCCGAGAAATGCAGGATAAAGTGTCTTTTCTGACTCTAGGCAGATGCCATATACGACATGATCGGATTTCCAGACTTCATTCTGGACCCCAAAGAGCTTGATGACGTCTATGATGGGGTGAGGCGACAAATGCGTAGTGCTACTTTTTTCCGTTTTATTATTCAGTGCCTTGAGGGAGCGCATCACATTTTTGCCTGAGGTCCATTTGCGTAAAAAAAATACTATTTTACACCTTCTTTCTGACCCATAAAAAGGTGGCTAGTGCATAATCCTCCCATTTTCGGGATCATTAAAAAAGAATAATTCAGCCATTATTATTTGTTCTTTTTTTTTATTAATATTTGCAACTATCCTACATATTATACATCAGCAGATTAGGAAAAATCAGATTTTCCTGTTTAAATATAAAAAAGTCTTGACAGTCAAATTGTGCTTTCAACAGTAGAGATTTATATTGGAAGAATGAAACCATATAAAAAAATTAAAGCATTTCTTTAATTATTTATTATATCCATACTTGAATTATTTGATATTTAACACTAACATTAAATTATTGAATCTATTAATATTTAAAATGTTTGAGTTTATGCACAGTGTGATGCGTTTTGCCTGTAGTATGAGGTCATGGAGGACAACTTCTTCCAGAACACGATCAACTTCTACAACTTCTCAGCGCGAGTGATGGCTGACCAGCTCCGCAAGCAACCAAACAAAGACCAGTGAGTCCAAGTGTGTGTGTGTGCGCGTGTTATACAGAAGATTTTATTATTTTATATATATAGTAAAATATGTCTGCCAACACGTGACGACAGAATCTTTTCTTCTGTAGATGGAGTATGACCCCGCCCACAGTGAACGCATACTACATGCCAACCAAGAACGGGATTGTGTTTCCCGCAGGAATCTTACAGGCTCCATTCTACGCCCAAGATCATCCCAAGTGAGCAGTCCCGCCTGAATTTGCTAGCTTGCCTAAAACGTGTATCTTTGTTGCATTGTTGACAAGTGTGTTAAAGCTGATCATGGATGTTTGTGTATGTTTCACAGAGCTCTGAACTTCGGTGGCATTGGTGTGGTCATGGGTCATGAGTTAACACACGCATTTGATGATCAAGGTTAGCACGCACACAAACACAGACTAGCAAGATTTGTTTGTGAATTGTTTTTCCGAAAGAGATCATTCTGTACATTTTTTTAATTTTTCACTGTTCATTGAATGCACATTATTAGAAAAAAATTGGTGATATAAGATAAAGTTTTGGACCAGAATAATTATAGTTTTGGTGTTTTTTGTATTTTTTTCATATTTTATAACAGTTTTTGTTTTTCTATTTTTAGTTTCCAGGTTAATTTGGATTTTTTTTGCGTGGATCGTATATTTGGTCAAATTAGTTGCTGTTTATATTTGCATTTAATTATATCTTTAATTTATTTTTATATTTATTTTTTTAAAAAGTAATCTCAACAAAATTTTGAAATGGTGCCTCACCAATTAGTTTTAACGTGTTTAAAATTATATTTATGCTGATATTTTTTTTCTTTTCAATCAACAGACTTTTTTCAATACTTTTTGAGTAACGTACAATAACTTTAATATATGTTATAAATAAAATATTAGAATATAAATATAAGATTAAACAGACATGTTTATTGAAATTAAACAGCATTAAAACGTTTTAGTAAACTATATGAATTATATATTAAATAATAGAATATAAATAATGTTAACTGAAATTAGACAGAAATGATTTAATAGTTGTATTAAACTAATAATCTTTTTCTGGACAAACCACCTTTAACAGGTAGAGAGTATGACAAAGATGGAAACCTTCGACCATGGTGGCAGAACTCATCAGTCGACGCGTTTAAGAACCGCACTGAATGTATGGTGGATCAGTACAATCAGTACACCATCAATGGAGAGCGTATTAATGGAAAACAGACTCTGGGAGAAAACATAGCTGACAATGGGGGCTTGAAAGCTGCTTACCATGTAAGTTACCTCTGTTTAAACACAACATGCTGTATCATTACTTCATATACAGTAGCTGAATCATGCACACTGGAGAACTACATAATCTTTGACAGTCATGGTGGGCAACGTAAGGTTCGATCTCTGCATGTGCATGAATATATTCAAAAGATGTCAAGTTTATTATTATTTTCTGATAAGGAAGGGGTGTGCAGTCCGGCATGATCCGCATATGGAGTATACTTCAGACCTTAATACAATACATCTGATTCAGCATGATTAAATTCGGAAAAATGAAGGGACCATTTTGAGGTTTTCGGAATTTGCTATTTATTGCTATGTGTTAAGGTAAAATTATATTTTTTGTTTTATTCTGTAAACATGATTTCAACAAATTTCAAATAAAAAGAATGTATCTTTTTGCATTTATTTTTAAAGAATGAAATCTGTATTTTTTACATACCTCAAATAATGCAAAGAAAACAAGTTCATATACACTTTTTAAATTGGGGTTTTTGATTAGGAAAGGTGCTAATTTTAGCCTGCTAGCACTGAAATTATAATCCCACCCTCTATCCGATTCGCCGTCCAAAACCACGCGTCCTCCAAACACATGAGTGTATTGTGTAAATCCACGTAACGAATTAGACACTAAATCCATTAAGTTCTTCTCAAAGCATTACATAGCTGTCCAAAAGAAAGAGAGCAAGCATGGTATCGCCTTATAGATCCTTTGCCGGCCGGGGCTGTCTCCATCGTGTAAAAGCTGAACCCATGTAAATTTGAGTTTTTCCTCTTTCGTGATCCAGACGTTTTTTCGTCACTTCTTGTTTGTGTGATAACCTTGATTTTTATCGCATTTTTCATGCGTCTTGTCATGCTGTCAGTCTTTCACATTGCTGTTGGATGACTTTGTCACTCCTGTGCTTTGACCACAATACATCTAGAAATGCTGTTCTTAGATTAGAGTTGGAGCTAAACTGGCCCTACAGGACAGGATTGTACACTTCTCTTTATAGTTAAAGGTATAAATGACAATATAGCATTTCATTGAAGTAAATAATTAGTTTGATTTTTTTCTATTTATATAGGCTTATAGATCATGGGTTCAAAAGAACGGAGGAGAGAAAAGACTCCCAGCTGTCAATCTGACCAACGACCAACTCTTCTTTGTGGGTTTTGCACAGGTATTGCATTGCGCCAGCACAACTCTACTCATAACAAAATAATCTTGCTTCAATCACTGTTGCAGGCAATTTGATCTAAAGGGACATTGGGCATAAACTATTCATGCTACTGCACATATAGCAAATTTATTTAATAACAGCAGTTTGTCAATATATAATGTCATTTAGAAAAGGGGGATCCTTTGTGTGGAATCATTTTAGACCCGGTCACAATGACAAAAATAACCACAATGAATATATTGCCACAGAAATTATGTTTTGGTGCATCCTTTATTTAAAACAGAGTTTGTTAGCTCATTCAACCACTTAAGCTAAAGCAACACTAAAAAACAAACTGGTCTTTTGAAAACATTTGTTCTCAGACAAATTCCTTTTTCGTTCTCTTTAGGTGTGGTGCTCAGTCCGAACTCCAGAAAGTGCTCACGAGGGTCTAATGACGGACCCCCACAGTCCACCCAAATACCGTGTGATCGGCACTCTGTCCAATTCTCCCGACTTCGCAGAGCACTTCCAGTGCCCGCTGGGGTCTTCCATGAACTCAGGGCACCGCTGTGAGGTGTGGTAAACCCATTACCCAGAAGACACCAGGGGCCACCAGCCTGCTCGCACAGACCAGCCTGGCCAACAAATCTGAATGGACAGTTTTGGCTCTTTCTCAAGCACAGTTTTTTTATTTATGAGCTCAAAGTCATACAAGGAGAAAGCGAGTATCTGCCAATTTTTAGGTTCTTCTGTGTTTTCGGCCGAGTGATATCTGTTTTTCCTCTACCGCCACACCACGTTTTATTTATTCCTTTGCTGAAGTTGGGGGACAACTAAGGGGACAATCCGTGCGTCCAGTGCATATGTGTGTTTCCGTCCATCATTCCGTTTACAACAAGCTTGATTTCTCGCCGTCTAAGATGGAGAACATGAACATTGTGATGCCACTGGGAGTCCCTCATTGTGACCTCACAGGAAATGCATCGTCTCCACCTGTGATGATGACTTCACAGGAAGTTCCATAATCTCGTAATGACCTCACAGGAAGTGCTGAACGACAATTGTGACCCTGACAGGAAGTTCTTTCAAGGATGAAAGTGTGTTTTTCGATTGCTTTTATGAATGACGGGGATAGCCACTGTTTGTTCATCCCACCTGTGTGTGTGGTGTCATGTTTAGATCCAGACAAAGTTGAAATGAAGTGTTCATTTTAAACTGCTTGTTGCCAAAGAACAATTTCGGTTTTGTTCCTTGCGTAGGTGAAAGTGGAAATCCGCACTGCTTTGCCTTCATTAGAATTCTTTTTTTTGTTATCACTGTGTTTGTCTTAAATCATGTGAGTGTGAGACTGTGTGATGTTTTTCTGTGTAAATTTGTCTGTAAAGTAAGATGTCTGTTGTCTGCCTTGTGCAGAACTTTGTCAAGTCTACTGAAGTGCTATCATATATTCTGAAAACCACTAAAAGGGTGAATCGCAAGGTGAAATTCACCCCGAAATCGAATGAAACAAAATGAATTACATTTTGCGAAAAGAAAATTGGACATTTTTGTTGGATCATTAAGACTTTTGCATTGTGACATTATTTTTAGGACAAGTACATTTGTTGTTAGTTTTCTAAAGTTTTTTTCTCCTCCAGATTCTTACTTTTTTGTCAATTTGAATATTATTATTTTTCATGTTATTTTTATTACATGACTAAATATTAAAGGCATATTATTATGACTTTCTGTAATAAAAATGTTGCCACAATGCGGGAAAATGTATCCAGTTAAGTCAAAATATATATGAGACATATTTTTCTTATTTCCTTTTTTAAATTATATTGTTAACTGTTTCTTTGATGTTTGCCCTAACGGTTGTACCTTCTGCTTAACTTCCCGGCACCATTAAAAGTGTTTCAGGGTGTTGCATCAGAGATGTTTTATTTGAACGTTTCAGGTTAGATTTTTGCTGTATGCAGATAACCCCTCATCATTTTTTGACCCTGAGCGTACAGTATAATGTGATTGAACTGCGGATTAAAGTGTTTGACATCTTGCTTCGTGACAAAGAATCTGGTTAATGTGGATTGCCTGGTTTTACCTCCAATTCCATCTAGTTTTTGTTGTTGTTGTTTTTTTATTATTATTGTTCGGCATATCTCCCTGAAGTTTTACCTTAAGTCTATTTCTATAGAGGTTTGCATTGATGATGTACTGTACGCCATCTGGCTGAATGGCTCAGACTTTGTCATATTTTTCTTATAAATTATACATATTTTCTGTGGTGTTAATGTTGTTGGGCTTCGTAAGGAATGCGAGGCAGTGTCAGGTGCCAGGATGATTTAGATTCGGCCTTAATTTTTAAAAGTATAGATGTGTGGAATGAGATCTACAGGACATATGTAGTCTTTAATATACTAGACTTCAAGTTTAAAAGTCAAATGAAAACTTGAAATGTTAAGTACTAGCCAGTACCTGCCATGAAATGTGTTATTTACTTGCTTATTCACGATTTCAATCACAAATACCAAGTTGCATATAAAAACAATACGGGTTCAGACCTGATAAAGTTTCTGTTTGTATTCATTTTACTGGATGAAAGCCATTTTTTAGGTTGTGGCTTGATGGAATGGAGGCTTCGGTAATATTCTGACCCTAACACTCAGTGTCCAAGAAGATAAAATCATAGATGTGATTGATTATTTTTCTGAATGTCATTAAATGTGCCACATACAGTACATGGCATTGATATGGGACAGAGCAGGCTGATAGCGTCCACCCTGTTGCCATTTGTTGCTGAAGTTGTCCGTTGCCTTGCTTTCTTTTCTTCAATTATGAAGATTGTTGCCTTATTTAATTTATAATGTACATGCAACATTTAATCAACTGGTGTTTGTTTTCATGTCTCACTTGTATTGCTGGCATTGATGTTTGAGAGATTACACTGTCTTTGTTGTGTTTTTCTTTTTTTTAATGACTGCATTCCCTGATATATTAGTTGACAGGACAAGACGCTCTGCCAGTTGTGTAGTGCAATGTTCCACCTAGACAAATGTCAATCCAATAAACGATATATATTATAAAAAAAGATTATTGTAGTTGAGCTTATGTTATACACAAAATGCGTTTTGAATATATATTTTTATTTTTCATATATATTTTAAACATGCAATTGCAGAAATAACAGATATGTGTAAAAGTTTAAGTTCTTTTAACTTAACTTGACACAATGTCTTACAAATGCAGTGTTCGTGCAAGACACTGCAAAATACGTCAGGATGCAAACATGTCTGTCTAAAGCGAGTTTAACAAAAAGAAATTGTAAGTAAAATGTGCTGCCATAATTCTTGTACAATTTACTAACCAGAATAAAGTAATTCTACTTATGAAATACATCGAGTTTTTGTTAAAATATCAAGTAAATGTAAATGAAAGTAAACAAAAAAAATTACGCTGAACAAAATCATGTCTAATTTAAACTTCACGGATTACTTAAATTTCATATTGAAATATATATTGAAAGAAAAGACTGGTGGTCTCTTTACTGGCATTAGTACAGTTACTTCTCAATAAGTAAAATAATACACTTCATGACTAATAATGTGCCTCCCTCAGCCAAGGCAAAAGCATCGCTCTTCTGAACAACGGTAACAATTTAAGTCTTTTTTTTTACTGAAAAACACTTCAAATGACAGTTAATCTGGAAAACGAATCTCCTAATGCAGTCAGATACAAAGCATGCTGTGAACTAGATCAACTGCCAAGGTAGTTATATATATATATATATATATAATTGAGGTTGATTTACTAACAGTAATAATTTGTTCAATTAAAATTACTCAAACAAAATAATTAAAATCTTAACAACCAAAATTGCTAGATTTTTTTCCCAATATATTTATTTGTTAAAAACGCAAACATATTTTATGAAGTATATTTTAATAATTTATTTTCATAAAATCTCCTAAGGTACACACTATCTCACAGTAGTGAGTACACCACTTACATTTTGGCTAATATTGTATTATATCTTTCCATGTGCCAACACTGAAGAAATGACACTTTGTTACAATGTAAAGTAGTGAGTTTACAGCTTGTATAACAGTGTAAATTTGCTGCCCCCTCAAAATACCTCAAAACACAGCCATTAATGTCTAAACCACTGGCAACAAAAGTGAGTACACCCCTAAGTGAAATTGTCTAAATTGGGCCCAAGCAGCTATTTCCCCTCTCCGGTGTCATATGATTCTTCAGTGTTACAAGGTCTCAGGTGTGAATGGGGAGCAGGTGTGTTAAATTTGGTGTTATCACTCTCACTCTCTCAAACTGGAAGTTCAACGTGGCACCTTATGGCAAAGAACTCCCTGAGGATCCAAAAAAAAAAGAATTCTTGCTCTACATAAAGATGGCCTAGACTATAAGGAGAATGCCAAGACCCTGAAACTGAGATGCAGCACGGTGTCTGGCGGCAACCAGGTGAGGAGTACAAAGACAAGTGCGTCTTGCCTACAGTCAATCATGGTGGTGGGAGTGTCATGGTCTGGGGCTGCATGAGTGCTGCCGGCACTGGGGAGCTACAGTTCATTGAGGGAACCATGAATGCCAACATGTAGTGTGACATACTGAAGCAGAGCATGATCCCCTCCAATACCACTACCTTGCTTAAGAAGGTGAGGGTAAAGGTGATGGACTGGCCAAGCATGTCTCCAGACCTGAACTCTTTTGAGCATCTATTGGGCATCCTCAAATGGAAGGTGGAGGTGGAAGGTCTCTAACATCCACCAGCTCTGTGATGTCATCATAGAGGAGTGGAAGAGGACTCCAGTGTCAACCTGTGAAGCTCTGGTGAACTCCATGCCCAAGAGGGTTAAAGCAGTGCTGGAAAATAATGGTGGCCACACAAAATATTGAGACTTTGGGCCCAATTTGGACATTTTCACTTAGGGGTGTACTCACTTTTGTTGCCAGCGGTTTAGAGCTTAATGGCTGTGTGTTGAGTTATTTTGAAAGAAACAGCAAATGTACACTGTTATACAAGCTGAAAATTAAATTAAAATATTTACTTAAATGTGAGGGGTGTGCTCACGACTGTGAAAAATTCAGTGTGTGCTCATACTATAAAATAAATTCTCCATTTGAGTTCTTAATACGTGTCTGTTTCAAGAAAGCATTTTCTTTGACAAGATTGATAATAAATATGTATTACTGTTTGGTTTCTGTGTGCAAGAGTGTGTATTTGCAAATGTGTGTGTGAATGAAGTATAGAGAAACTCCTCCTTAACAGCAAACAAGACCTGCACAGACTCTACTCCTCTGTTTCCTCATTGCTTACAGTCTATTACTCATCCTGCTGGAGGATTGTGCTCTCATACAGTTCTGGAGTGCTGAGGGAGGTGAAAACATAAATGATATTATCATATATTATTAATTATATTATTTTTAAGAAAACGGCAAAGGTTTTGAGGTGAAGACAACTGGAGCTGCCACAGATCCAGAGAGCAGGACAGACGGCATTAGGACAGAAATTACAGGTGAGAAATGAGAAGGTGGATGCAAAATCTAATCATGATAACATTAACAAAGACATATACTAGAATTGGAGTGTGGAACTGAAATAAACAGTAATTTTAATACCCATGTGCTGCATACTAAAGCAGTATTTATATAATGTCAGACAAGCTTTTTTATTCTTTACTTGAAACCAACATCATTAGCTTGAGCTTCTCCAAGAGCTTTCAAGCTACCACCAAACTGAAGACGGTCGTCTCCATTTATGTTTCAATTGGGTAAAAGTGTTCGATGTAGAAGGTGATCTAACATTCCACAAATCCTATGGTCTCAAATGGAGGCGGTTTGCCTTACAAGGCTTTCAAAACTATTTTCAACCTTCAGACAAACATTTAAAAACGTTCAAAGTTTGTTTTAACCAACTGGTTTGTGGATTTGAATGCACTGTATATTTCAGCAACTTATTTGTAAGTGGCTCTGATCAAAGAGCGTCTACTGGAAAAAGAAATGCAATTCATTTCACACTTGTTCAAAAGTTTACTTAGTCTTAGTTTTAAGCTCTAGTTTTTTTTCTTCTTTTATGAAGGCAGACAAGGTTTGAATCCAGCAGCCTGATGTGAAGTCACACTTCTTTGGCACATAGCAGAAAATTAAATAGGATAATTACTGTATATCAGTATTAGAAAGCACTTTTGTGTTCTGTAGATCAATTGTAATAAAAACTAAATTCTATTACGTTAAAAAAAATATTTTATTAATTTTAACAACTGCTCTCTGACTTTTAAGCTACATTGTTTTATTTACATATTATAGTTATATACAATACTTTTATATATACTGCCTGATACTTTATTGGCACATGACCCATATTAGAAATTCAGATTGTTTGATTGATGGGAGGGTTGCGCTCGCTGATCCAAATAACATCCTCAACTAGTGTTCTGTAGTGCATGAAAAGCACATATTTTTCAGATATCAGGCTTAACGTCTGGGTGGTGTTGTTGACACAGAAAGTGAGTAATGAAGACGGCGCTGAAACTTCAGTACCTACACAAAGTTTTAGTACAATTCAGCCCGACTTTAACACATACAAATGTCACTGGGTTAGACATTTTGTCTTTTACCTGTCTGAAATGTGATCACAGCCGTCCGAGCAGTATTTTATTAACTAACTGACACTAACCACTGTATTCATTTATTTTATTAAATATGTAAGCATTTTATATCTGTATGACAAAGCTAATATTAATATTTACAAGTTAACAAACACTCTAATATTTCATTAAATGTTTTTCCATGAAAAAATGTGCTGTCATTTTAATAAATACCATCAGGTATTGATATATTTGGTATATTTTGTTATGTAGGCTAATGCATTGACATTATGTAATTTAGTCAGGCTTAAATGGAGAGTTTACCCAAAACTAACCATTCTGTCATAATTTATCCACCATTGTTTTATTCAAAGCTTGTGTATGACTCTTTCTTCTGTGGAACACAAAAGAATATATTTTGAGAAAAGTCTCATTGGATGTCAATGGCATCCAGTGTTGTTTGGTTACCAACATTCTTCCAAATATCTTCTTTTGTGTTTTGCAGAAGAAAGAAAGTCATACAGGTTTGAAATGACTCGAGAGTGAATAAATGAGCGTACACAATTTTTGGGTGAACTATCCCTTCAAGTGTCCTATACTTCTGGAGATATGTTCACGTGTAGTTAACTGCATGCGATTGTGTTTGTACTGATGTTCTGTGTATCACGGTTCACTTAAGAGACTTCTGATCTTCAGGGGTTTTCTGAGGACACAGTGCACTTTTATAATTGGATCATTTAGTGCAAACTGTTGTTTCTTCAGCAAATGTATTTATAATGAGTGAGTATAATTGCTGGTATTAGAGTGTCTCTTGGATCTCTTTATAGCATGATTTTATAGTGATAACTTCCATCATCAACCGTCTGAGAATCAGGCTATTAGATACAGGTTGTTAGTTACTTCATGAGATTTTTCATGAAGATACCACTTTTAATCTGTATGACATTACTTAATAGCTTTGATCCCTTGTCCCCCAGAGGATACTAACAATACTCTTAGTTGTTATAATGTCACTCTTGCATATGCTCCTCATCAGTTTTTTTCTTTGTGCTTTATCAAAAGGCGGGTAGAAACTTAATTCGTCTACAGTCGGACAAAACAGAGTAACGCTGGCTCAGGGGGATGATGAAAAGAAAGAAGAATTTAGTAGAGGACAATGCTACTCTCATCGCCCTCTCTGATCAGCCGGAACAAACCTACGGTAGCATGAAGGTACAAGAACAGCATGTGTTATCTTCTAATTTACACTGTTGAAGAGAAAAGTGCATATTGTTTACAGAACCCATCTGCAGTCACAAAGAGAGGAAGCTAATTATCACTTAACAATGTTACACATGCATGCCAAACTCTTACAGTTTCCTACAGCTTCTCACAACTCCACCCTAATATTCCTGATAAGAGGCTCATTAGAGAATTTTGCTTGGGATTGTCCTGAAAATAATTCTCTTCGTCTTTGCATGCACGGCAGTTGTTGGTATTGATGTATGGTTATGATGGGGATGTCTATATGTCATACACAGATGCATGCCACACCTCAGGAAAACATGAACCTGTTCAGTGATGGGGTCACTCGCATTGGTGAGTAATTTCAGACGGAATGCCAGACATAAATGTGATACGCTTTGTTCTTGAAATACCAAAATCTTAAAGAGTCGAAGAATGTGTGATCACTTTGTATACTGTAGACCATAATTTCAGAATAATTTATTTTAATTATTGAAAGATGTGTTTGTACTAACTCATACACTGTAAAAAAATAGGTACGCTGGAGAAACAGAAATATACCATAATTTTTTTTTAAAGTGTAAAATTACAGGATATAAGGATATATATTAAATAGTTTTCCCTGTTTTTTCTTGTAAATTTGTTGTCTTTTTCTGTAATTTTACGTTTTTTGACTTTAAAAAAAAAAAATGTTTACAGTGTTTGTATGAGGTTTATCAACCTATTTATAATGCCAAAATATAAATGCTGAAAGTTTTAGTAAAAGAAAAACACAAATTTATTGCATAATTTTTGATCTATTGACAGATTTTGTTTTGGTTTGGGAGGAGTCTGTGAACCCTTTAAAGTCGGCTGAATCCGACGAAGAAGCAGCCAGTTCCTCGCGTGATACCCACAGGAAGTGGAGGTCAGAATTTCTCTCCAGACTCCAGACTGCCGGCCTTCATCAGGAGACGGTACATAATTTATCAGAGATCTGTGTTGAGAGATTATCTCAGTTGAGGAAACTGCAAAATGCATTATTAAAAAACATAGCGTATTTGATCTTGTAAATACAAACACGTTTTTATACAAACTTTTTAGTTGTTTTAGAAACAGATCATGCACCATTGCACATGAAGAATTGCAGTTTGTGAGAAATATATAGAGAGTGAAAAGGGACTACCCTGCAGTTTACTTTTTGAAGTTTATTGATTAATTGGTTTATGAAAGTATACTGTATTATTCAATACAAATTATTCTTTATTAATGTTGGTATGGCAAATTCATTTTTTCTTCTGATCTCTATTGTCTTGCAAAAACGTTTTAATATGTTAATAGAATAAATGCAAAGTGGGTTTTAAAGCAGCTTGTCCATTTGGCAATCTACTTTAATGGTTCAAACCATCATTTGTACATTTCTATGTAGATGACCTCCTGGTATACACTGTTTATGGGTGCCGTTTGGCTCCATTGTAAGCATTGTATGTATAATATTGAATATATATATAATATTAACTGGTTTGAAAATAACCTTGAACAGAAAAGATTATATTCTAATATGCCAACACATGTGGGCTAGTATTTGTTTTACAGTTTACTTTCCAAACAATGGGATGTTATTCTTAAATATGTTACATACAGTATGTTTGTGGTGCTATACATTCCATTTCATTATCAATCCATTACTGTCTCCTTTTGTCTCCTACATTTTCCCTTTTGATTTTACAAAAAATGGACAAGGGTGCTACATACAGTATGTTGTGGATAGAACTAAAGTTGCATTTAGCATGAAATATGTGACCCTCGATCACAAAACCAGCCACAAGGGTCAATTTTTCGAAATTTAGATTTATACATCATCTGAAATTTGTAAATAAATAAGCTTTCCATACGAAAGTATCTCGTGCGCATGAGAAAGTCTTCTGGGTTTTTTTTTCTCCATTGTCCCTTCAACGGCTCCGTAATATCCTAATGATTTATGGCATTATAGAAAAATCAATAACTTTGACCCATAGGCCTACAATATATTGTTGGCTATTGTTACAAGTGATGTTAATGGTTGACTAACGATTAACAAATTTCGGGAGAAGCCAGAGCATATAATTAAGACCGGCTGGTTCGCAATCAGCGATCATAGACTCTACCCTATCAGCACATAAGTAGGCAAGGATCCTTACCTGAAGCCCGCCAAACACACATACTTTTACTACCCCTGCTATCTTCATTATCTGCTCAGATGAACTCGTGAAATGAAGAGTTTGGTTCCAAAATGAGATAACTCTGTTTCAAAAAGATCAAAAAACATGTTTTGTTTCTGTACATTCCAATTAATATCAATCAAACTCCAGTTGGTTTGTTTTGATTTAAGACATAATAACTAAAGAATACAGCTAACTTGCAGAATAAAACACAATAAAAACATGATAACATAACAAAAAAACACAAAAATTATCTCATCGTAGAACCAAACTCTTCAAATATACCTTTGCGACTTATGACTGGTTTTGTGGTCCAGGGTCACATCTTGGGTCACAGTTTGGGTCACATTTTGCTATAAAAAGAGATTCACCCATAACATGTGTGATACATTTTGAACTGAATATAAGGATATGGAATGCATTTAATGTCAGTTTCCATCTTCAAATGTGTCCAGAAAGAGGTTGTGCAGGGAAAAACAAAGACTACGTATGTTCTTTTGAGCGCCCCCTGGAATATTCTGTGTTATTTCGCTGAAGAGATCAGCCTTCGGGTACCATTACAGGTAAAATGCGATCTTTTAAGCAGACCACAATTTCAAATGATTCCCCCTTTTTTTTTACAAATACTCAACGCACAAGTCTCACAGGAACTTGTTACTATTTTACAAGGTTGTTAATTCATATTATTGCTTATTAAATGAATACGAAAATGTGTAATTAGCAGAAAAAAAGTAATACGGAAGCCAACCCTAAACATAACCATTATTGGCAAGAAAGCTTAAATACTAAAACGCACAAATGAAAATGAAAATGAATTAACCACATTGAAAAATAGTTACAAGTTCCTGTGAGACCGTGTTGCAATGTACAATCTATTAATAGTTTGTGAATTCAGGTCGTCACAACACTGATATCAAACTGGTCGGAGAACGTCCTGGACAAACTGCACATTCCAAACATAATGGCCCAGGATGTGCCCAACCTTCCGTTGGACTACTATACGTGTCAGTTTCGCAGCAATAAACTTGAGAGGTACAGTACTACACTGAATTCTGTTGCCTTTCAGCCTAAAATATTTTTTACCTTTGTACTAGAGATACACAGGACATGAATCTGAAATTACACGCAGCCATGTCCTTAATTCAAACAAGTTTGCATATGGATCAAATGTTTCTTCAAAAGAACTCAAAACAGTGAACATCAAACATAGGAGGTTATGAGCATCACATTTAACAAAGTCCATGCACTCAAATATTTATATAGACTACAGCACCTCCTTAAAGACAAACAGCTGACACACTACCACACGCTTATACAAAATAGAAGTGCTATCATCCTTCACAAAAACATTGTATTACACAAATGTGATGCTTCTTTCAGGTTTATGGGTCATGAAAACAAAGACACCTTCTTCAAGCCCACACAAAGACACCAGATAGTGAGTTTGAAGAGCTTGTTCCTGAACTTTAATATTTGTTCTGTAGACTTTGTGTCTTCTAATCTCCGTAATGCTCTGGATACATTAACTAAAGAATCATACATTGATTTTTCTTGTTTACTTCTCTTCTAAAGCTGTATGAGATCTTAGCAAAGACTCCGTATGGAGAGTTGAAGGAAGGGGAGGTTGGAATTGGCAGGCTGGTTAGTGAGAAGGTCTTCAGCGCTGCGTTTCCTCTTCATGAGGTACGTGTGTAGACACCATTAGCATGAACATGACCTCAGCAAACACACACATTCATTCTTGTTTACATATGCGTACAGTACTATGAGGGATATAAAAAAGAAAAGTGTTTGTCTTTGAAATCTCTCATAAAAATGGAAGAAGTTTCTCCACCACTAAAGCTTGATCATTGCCTCTTGTTTACTGTATCAAACTGGACACTTCAACCGTGTAGCTCATCGTGTAGTTCTGGTGCGCAACATCTATATTTCCGATCAGTTAAATATTGATTAGTTACAATATGTCTCGCTCTGTTCGTGTGTCATTATGAAAATTTGTCATAATGCATGATTAAAACTGGACTGCAATCAACTTCCGGTCTGTGTTTGTTTATCAGTCTTGCTAGTGTCTTATAATATAACTATTTATATTTTATTTTATTTTATTGTATTTATGTTCATATTAATTTATACAATTATTTTATTGTATAACAATTGTATTAAATCAACGATTTGTAGAATTTTGTTGTATTTTAATTTGATTCAGTTAACAAGTTGTCGGTCCTGTTGTTTTGTCGCATTTTAACAAACTGTTGGTATTGACATCTAGCGGTCTAGCGGTATCGCAGTCTAAATTCAAAACAGTGGAGAGACAAGTTTAGGAAGTAATGGTTCTTCTCGGTTTCTTTAGCTTGTTATCAGAAATAAATAAATCAATAATTTTTATTTTATGATTAGGGTCCATTTGACATGCCGACAACTCCAGTAGATCCACAGACTCTCAACATGAGGCAGATTCTTCATCATTACTGGGCTCGCTGGGCTTGCTGGAGGAAATACCAGCCACTGGATCATATTCGCGAGTACTACGGAGAGAAGATAGCCCTCTATTTTGCCTGGCTTGGTACGATTATGCCTCACCTACAAAGAGAGCTGGTTGTTAATGGACTGCATGTGATCTGTACTTTTTCATTTGCCTTCTCTGCAGGCTTCTACACAGGCTGGCTGTTACCTGCAGCTGTAGTGGGTTTAGTCATATTTTTGTTTGGGGTCTGGCTGATGGTCACTGATGTTCCAGCGTGAGTAAAATCTTCTACTTGTCAATAACTGAATAAAATCGACGACCTGTCCCAATTCCAGACCATTGACCTTCATGTGTTAATGCTGTATCTCTTTCATAGAGAAGAACTTTGCTCCAGTGAAGATGCATTTGTCATGTGTCCGCTATGCAACATCTGCAGTTACTGGAACCTCTCCAGCATTTGCTATATATATAAGGTGACTGTTCTGCTTTTTTACCAAGCTTTGAATTGCCTGGGGTTTGAATTGAATGCTGAGTAACATTCTTAGGTGTCATTTTAAAAGAGATAATAAATCCCAACTAACAATAATAAATAAACGTTTTTCCAAATTACAATTGAGATGCTATCACATGTTGTACTCACACTGCCTGTTCAAAACTTTGCAATAGGCAGGCTTGTTATTTGACAATGGAGGAACCGTGTTCTTCAGTATGTTCATGTCTTTGTGGGCGGTCACCTTCCTGGAGTACTGGAAACGCACCAGCTCCATACTGGCCCACCGCTGGGACTGCTCTGAATTTGAAGATATTGAGGTGATGATTATTGAGGTGATAATATTACAGTTTGATGCTATTTCCCAATATTGCTCGTACCATGACTTTCTGATATTAGGAGAGGCCAAGGCCAGAATTTACAGCATTGGCACCAAATTCCGTTCGTAATCCTGTGACTGGGGCAGAGGAGCCCCACTTTCCTGAGAGACAACGACTGAGACGTACTTTGACCGGCAACATGGTCATCATTCTAATGGTTAGTCAATGCATGACTTACTAGTGTCCACTCCTAGGGGGGTTTAGATCATTGTCTTTAGAATGTCTTCTTCAGTCACAAAAAGATCAATAATACAAATATAATTCTTCACCTTTACAGATTTCCATGGTTTTGATATTCCTGATGGGCATTATCCTGTATCGGACCATTTTAAGCATCATTATCTACAGATCTCAGAATGCCTTCTTCATTTTCTCAGTAAGTTTCTTTTCATTTCTCATGTCTGACCATGTTGGAATATAGTTTTCATCATGAAGATTGTGAAAGTGAGATTGTGATGGGACGGTTAATGCAGCAATTGTCCTGTTCTCTTAGGTGAGATGTATTTGCAAAAACATTTAAATGAGCAAACACCCTGATCCAAAGTGACTGTAGAAAGAAGAAGTACAGAGAGTCAGCATACTGAGAAATTTAGTTTAAAACTGAATAGCTTCTGTTAAAATTGACTGATGCTCATGCATCTCAGATGTTCATGACTTTCGTGAACAGAGAATTTATGAAAAACACTCAATGTGAGGGATCAATAAATTATGAGGCTAAATGACATACACAGCATGTCTAAGATGAATAATTTTGAACAATAATAATGAATTAAACGACAAGAGGCATAATGAATTAAATGACCAGAGCCTTGCTCGATAGGCCAACCAATACCAGCCAATGGTTGTCTGTTACCCTATAGCTTGGTTGGTTTGTTGGTTTATGGCCCAGTTTGGTCTTCATAGCACTGCCAGGTCCCCACCAGATTGCAGTGAAGCTGTCCAACCATCAAAACTATCATCACTTAAAAAATATCTTGACCATATTTAACCAATCATTCTTATATGTTGTATTTGTAAAAGCTACAAATGAACCATGCTTTCACTATTGCTAACTAAGAGAACATTTTTATCTCACACAGGCTGGAAGGATAGCTAGTCTTACTGGTTCTATGCTTAATTTAGTGGTTATTCTGTTGTTATCACGGCTGTATACATACCTGGCCAAGATTCTGACCCAATGGGGTAAGTAACTGCATGTAGGCTCCAGTAAATATACTGATGATACAAAAACAATTTTTCTTAATACAAAAACACAATTTTATATTTTACCTTCTTTTAGAAATGCACCGCACTCAGACCAAATACGAGGATGCATTTATCCTCAAGGTGTTTGTCTTCCAGTTTGTCAACTTCTACTCATCTCCTGTTTACATTGCATTCTTCAAGGGCAGGTGGTTATCTGAATATGAGAATAAATATGCATGAAGACCTGACAGACATCTTATGTTTTAATCTGTATTACAGGTTTGTTGGATACCCTGGAAACTACAGTATGCTCTTAGGAATCCGAAATGAGGATGTAAGTGTTTACACTGTAGGCAGCACATCGTCTTCTTCTTCTGCTTTGCTATGTCCTTTGTTCTATTCAAACAACCTTCGTTTACATTGTTCTACACATCGTCCATATACTTTATCACTTCCCTTTAGAGTCTTATGCATGTATTGTATGGTTCTGTCATTGTTTTGTGTAGTGTGGATCCTCTGGGTGTCTCATTGAATTAGCTCAAGAGCTGTTAGTCATCATGGTAGGAAAACAGCTCATCAGCAATGTCCAGGAATTTATCATGCCGTACGTCTTTATGTCTACTGTATCTAAGATTTTCTTAACACGTTATAAAAATAATGTTAAGAATTTGGCCATGAATCATGTGTTTATATAGTAAACTTAAGGGATGGTGGCAAAAGAGGAAGTTGAAGCCAGGTCCCAATGAAGAGGTAAAGGATGAATCAGACAGCAAGATGGAGCTCGGCCCATGGGAAACAGACTATCAGCTTCTGGTGTGTGAAGGGCTTTTTGATGAGTATCTGGAGATGGGTAAGTCCTCTATTTAACAGATATCAGCAGAAGACTTATTTGAAACTATATGGCAAACTTAAATTTTTAAGCTTTTCAAAAAGGCTCAAACTGGAAGTCATTTTAGTTTTGCTCTACTAATTTTGGAACTCTTTATCTTAGTGCTGCAGTTTGGTTTCATCACCATCTTTGTAGCGGCCTGTCCCTTGGCCCCACTCTTTGCTTTAATAAATAACTGGGTGGAGGTTCGTCTTGACGCCCAGAAGTTTGTGTGTGAGTATCGCAGGCCTGTTGTGGAAAGAGCTCAAGACATCGGCATCTGGCTGACCATTCTACAGTTCATCTCTTACCTGGCTGTCTTCAGTAATGTACGTGTCCTCTGTAATTCCAGCTGGCATACAGCAATGCAGGTTTCTTGCAAATACAGTACTCTATTAGTGTTATCACCATAAACACTTATGCATTTGACACTTGGATACATCTAAGTATAAATTGTTAAAGAGTCAATATTTTTAGATATTTAAGGTCCTACTTTGGTTTATGGAGAGTTCAACAACAAGTTTAAGTACAAGGTGTAAAAACACTTCCAGTTTCTAATAATAGGCAGTTAATTACCTTACATCTTGACTGAGTCTCAAATGATTCGTTTGGGCGATTCGTCTGTCCACCTATTCTGATCTGATTGGTCAGATGGTCTTGTCTGCTGTGATTGGTCTACCCCGTTCAGCGTCGTAGTGTCACAAATGCACCAAAGGTGGGCATCACAGAGGGACGCAAATCTGACGCAGAACTGAATTTAGACCGACAGAGTCGACTCATTTTTTCCCAAGCCAATTGCTTTGTTATTCGTTCACTTTCGGCTTTACAACTTGGCAGACTATTTTCACACACACTGCATGAAATGTTATTTTACGGACATGTTTAATGTAATAGTTTCTCTTTAAATATAGAAACCTCCTTAACTTTCATGTTTGTTCGTCTGTTTATCTTTTGCCAGGCTTTTCTGATTGCGTTCACATCTGACTTTCTTCCGCGCCTCTATTACCGCTACAATGCGGGCAGTATGAGTGGCTATATCAACTTTACTCTCTCAGTCGCACCAGACAACTGGACTCAAAGCCAAACGACATGCAGGTAAACACTGTGATTGTCAAAAACACACAAAATTCAGACGAGCCCAATTGCTGGGTTGTTTTACCCAACCATTGGTGGAGACAACCCAGCTGTGTATTCTGTCCAGTTTACCCAGCATGGGTCACAGCTAATAAAGCACTTTTTAGAGTGTTGTGTGAGCAAATCACGCTGTTTTTATTGTGGGAAAGAACTCAGTATTCCAACTTAACCTGGTAAAATACCCATAAAATTTGCGCCTGAATATTTTGATTAAATATGTTTGGATTACAGAATAAAAACTGATGGTGAGTTTAAACAGTTGTTGTATGCCTAAATTGATATATTACTTTAGTTTATAAATGGCCTTACTGTTTTAGGAATTTAAATACTAAATTATTTGTTTTATATTATTTGATTGGTTTTTGAACTTTCTTTTTGTATGGTTAAATCTTCTACTTGTATACAGTATAAACCATCACATGTATATTATATAGTAATTATATAACTATTTACTCAACTTTTTTTTATTTACTTAACTAGATATCGAGGCCTCAGAGATGAGAAAGGAAGGCACACACTGGATTACTTTCATCTTCTGGCCATACGTCTGAGTTTTGTCATTATATTTGAGGTGCTCATATTAGTTGTGGTGATCAATCAGACTGAATTGTAATTTGTAATTTGTTCGGTTTATAAATCTAAATCAGTGAAATGCCTTTACCACTATCAAAACAGAGCAATTCAATTTAAATATTTTTCTTTCTGAAAGGAAATAATACCAAATGAAAAAATCTAAAATCTTGTTTATGTAAAAGTCATCAATTTGCCATTTCATTTTAACAGAAATATTGAACTGATTTAGATAATCATGATAAACACATAATTCACATTAAAACATTAATTATGGATTTTCAGCATGTTGTGCTCCTGATTGGTCGTATTATTGACTGGATGGTGCCTGATATTCCAGAAGAGGTGGAGATTAAAATGAAAAGAGAACATTATATGGCCAAAGAGGCACTGGCTGAAAATCAGGTGAGTGTGTCTACTCTATATACTGTCCCACCGTACTGTATAACTAAGCCATTGATGTGACAATAGCGAAATTTGTCATAGCAATGCAACCACGCCAAAGTTTGTATATAGTCCACTTTGAAGTACAACATTCTTTTTTACTAATGTTAAGTGCAAACTCATTAAAACTAGATTCTTCAGACAATTCCATGCAGTTTATTCTGGGTTTAGGCTGCTTTTTCTTCATTATTTGGTCAATCCTTTCCAAAAACATTTTATACTCAAATGATTTATTGTTTATTTGTTATTGTGATTTATTTACAGAAATATTCTTTTCATTTGTATCATGAAATCAGGAAGAACGTTTCATTCAAGTGCCCCTTTGAACGGTTGTGTGTCTGATATGTATGTTTTGTGTGTGTACAGATATTGATCTGGTCTCAATCATATTCTCTCTATGTCTTTCAGTCCTTAAGCAAATCCATTTTACATGATGTACAAAGGCAAAGCTCCGAGCTGCGACACAGAGTACTATCTCAGATGTCTCAGAGTCCCTCTCCTTCTAGTACATCACCTGTGCTTGAAGACAAACCACCACTCTGACAGTCTGATGTTCTAGACTTTTAAGCCCTTCCATTTTAGGCACAATCCTGAAAACCATGAAAAAAACTGTGTGAAGTATTTGTACATAACTATATAATATTACTTATATAATTGATGGCATAAAATTGTTCAGAACATATTTGACATTGCATGTTCACTAAGAATACATGTTTACAGTTTATGTGTACAGGTTTGTTTTAAAAAAATTGATTGTCAAAAGTAATTATTTTCACATTAAAGGCAAACATCGTATGTACATGTAAATAAAAATAACTTTGGATCCCAGGCTTAAGAGTTATTATTTGAGTGTAAATAGGGCTGTCACAATTATTAAATAATAGTCTGATCATGGCTATTTGACTTAACCTCAGTTAATTTCACAACTGCACATTTCTGGAAGACATATCTGCAGTAGCCCAACCTACAACATTTGAACCCACAGCTACTGTCACATTCACATGTCATTTCTTCATTTGTGTGTCTAGGAGTTTGATCTAAAGGTAATTCCATACATTGTTGTATGAAGACAACATCTTTCTCATATCTCATTTTTAGAGGTGCTTGTAAGGACTGGACAGGTCTAACAGTATTTATGCATTCAAGTGTGTTATTTTAGATATAACAAACAAAATGACACGGACATGTTGAAGTCTACCTATTGAAAACCATGTAGCTATATTTAACTTAACACAATGGCTTTAGAGGAGATGTTTTAAAGACAAACAAAACCATTGTTTAAAGACACCAACAACTGATAAAATACCATCAATTTTAACCTACATTTTTTTAACTGGAGACATAAACAATCTGTTATGCTGTTGTCAGGCATTATAAAAGCAATTAATCTGCTGCTCCAGACTTCCGATTTGGAATGTGAATTATGGTTAATAGTTTTTTTTTATATCATAAACTTGCTTATTTAAATGACATCAACAAAAAACAATAATTATGTCATTTTCTTTTCTTTCTTTATTACATTTTGGAAAAGCCAATAAGATTTTTAAACTCTTAATCTCTGAAGCATCCATTTTTATAAGAATTCATAATAACTAAATTTTAGGACTTTTAATTTGAAAGTGTCTTTTTTCATTGGTTTCTATGGCTTCACAAGGAAGTAACAAGGCGCAAAAATTGCCGCGATTTCGGGGCCTGAAACGTAGGTGTGAATTAAATCAATTTTATGTGTATTTTTATGCTAAAATCAACGAATCCTTTAACAGCGGGGATGTCATGCTCTTAATAATAAAAATATAACTTCGGTTCTTACCGATCAGTCTATGTGCTTTTAAGTTTCTCCTCCATTGTCTAGATTTGCAGAAGCAGTTAACGTTAGCTTCACAACTTGTATTATATGTTAAATCCGAACCAAGTAATTCATCCTTATTCTGATTAATTATTTTAATTACTGTAAATGTTTTCCATTATTTACGTCTTGTGGTAAAATATGCGCAAATTTGTAGGCGACTGTCCGACGTGTTTTCTCAGGGGGACCCGATTGCCAGGTAAACAAACACACTTTTGTTCAAATCTTTCCACTTATTGATTTGCTACGGGTGATTTAATATAGTTACATATATTGTATTGTTTATAAAATGGCAAGTTCTTATACAGAATGTATGATTTACATCAGTACCCATGACTGAAAAAAAGCGAAAAAATATTTCTGTGTGGGTAACGTTACATAATTGAATTACATGTAATGGAGGGGCTGCAATAAAGTTGTCCTCTTTTTCAGCTGATTGTCACGTGCATCTGGACTCCAGGATCAACACCAGTGTTCATTGAGAGAGAGAGAGGGACAGGCTGCAAGATGCCACCTGTGTCTGAAGTGGACATAGGTCCTGTTGAAGAAAGCTCCGGGGGTCTTACGCGGTCAGATTGCGTGTGCCCCATTTGTCTGGACATCCTCCTGGAGCCGGTCACCTTGCCCTGCACACATACATTTTGCAAACCATGCTTCCTGGAGACAGTGGACAAGTCTAACATGTGCTGCCCGCTTTGCCGGAAACGTGTGTCCACTTGGGCACGACTCAATAGCCGGAACAAGACTTTGATCAATATGGAGATGTGGAAACGCATACAGAATGCTTTTCCAGAGCAGTGTGAGCGGAGATTACAGGGGATCGAAGATGATGATGTCAGCGGTGAGTAAAGGGCTCTTGAACCTTGTGTCTCACTATTTGGTGGAGTAGAACAATAGATATTTCAATCAGTCAGTATTGCATTTAGTATGCATGAAGAAGTGTCAAAGTGCCAAAAATCAATAAATCCCTAAATAATAATTTTCTCATCATGTTATGGGTTTTTCCTCTTCCAGTCATGATTCCAAAACCTCGGGTGTGTCAGCCGGGTGAAGTGAGAAGAGAGTATGAGGATCAGATCAGTAAGGTGAGGGCTTTATGATGGTCTAATATTGAGTTTTTAGCTGGCAGTGAATAGAAAAACAGCCACATCTCACTGAAAGCACACATTACATTCTAATCTCAAGTTTACATGACAGTTTTGTGTGCTTGTCATGCTAGTCAGGTTTTCGCTATAGTCTGGTATGGTTGTCTTTACCTCATTTCGTGCATTAAACAGCTGGTGGAGGAGAAACGAGCTCTGGAGGACGCCGAGAAGAGAGCCAGTGAGGAATATATCCAGCGGCTTTTAGCTGAGGAGGAGGAGCCGCTGGTGGAGGCCAGGAGAAGACAGGAGGAGAAGCAGCTAGAGGATGATGAGCGATTGGCCAGATTGATCAGCCAAGAGCTGGTGAGGTCACACATCACAGATGGACTGATACTGGAGTTTGGTTTGTTGGATGCAATTCAAAGATCTGTCATGCATATGTAGGATGATACAGTACTGGAAGATAAAACTGGGTCTTTGGAAGTGGAGCAGTTAATGATGTGATGACATCTACTTTAGTAAACTTTTGCAGTAATCTTCTTTGTAGTAAACAGTCTTTGCTAGAGTTATTAGAGTATTGATTTAAGTTTAAATTAGCTTTTATTTTTAGCTTTTTTTGTTAATTTTAGTTCAAGTTTAAGCAATTTTGGTTAATGCATTTTATACTTTATTGGTTTATTTTTATTTGTATTGCTATATATTAAATATATATATATTTTGTTTATTATTTAAACTTCAGGTTATTTTTGAGGCAACATTGCAAAGTTTCCTTGAGTAAAGTTTTTCGAAATAATTTTAGGTAAATATTTGATTTGATTTGAATGAACCGGAACTTGTTCAAAGTTTCAATTTTAGTAAACTAAAATAACCTTGGTCTGTGCATGTCTCTTTGTATGTTTGCTTTATAAATCTCACCTAAACTCAAGTGGAAGCTTTTAAGAATTGTTTTGAATTCACTAGATATCATGCATGCAATGTGGAAAGTGTCTGAACCTCCACATTAACTTCTGTTAATAAAAAAAGATGTAATGCTGTCTGTGCAGAATTCAGGACCAATCTCTGAATCATCTTGGAACATCAAGCCTGTTGATGCTACACCAGTGAAGAAAAAGAAATCAAATTTAGGGGATATTGAGAAGTAAGTGTCTTCTGTTAGTATCTGCGCTACTCTATATAAAACCCCATTCACACAAAGCACTGATCCCAGAAAGTTGACGTTAAAATGCCAGAGTGCCTTCTGTGTGAACGCAAATGCATCCCAGATTGATCCAAAAAGTGATTTATTTGCTTGTTTTTCTAAACAAAAACATTGCAAACGATATAAACATGATGATAATATACCGACATAAGTGTTTGTTTATGGTTTTCAGCGCATAATGAGCATTAATCTATAGGCCCTATTAACAGTTTTTCATTCGATCTGCATGAGCTAATTCTGAGATGGTTACAAAATGTAAATGCCAGAAAACTGTTTTAAAAAACGATAAACTTATTTTAAACTCACATTTTTGTACATCATATTACAGTCATACAGGTTTCAAATGACATGAGAGTGTGTAAATTATAACAGAATTTTCATTGTGATGGTGAACTACTCCTTTAATGTTGTGTTGTGGATGAGTATCTTGATTTTTACAAATAGCTGACTAAGCATTGTAACGCTACATTGATAACATTACATGGAAAAACAACGGTGTATCTTATAAGATTGAAATTAAAGTCCATTTTTTACAAACAACAGTTTTAAGTAAGGGTGTGCAATAACTTTCAAATATTTGAACCGTCGGGAGTCTATTATTACCACGGTTTCCGTACCAAAGGACATTGTTCAAATGTTTAATTTCAATGTCTTTTAAATGCTGTTGATGGTCGAACAACTTTCTTGCGAAACTCATTATACGCGTCTGTTAGTGTAAACAGACTCTGAAGCTTGAGTCACGTAGTGTTTGTAAGTGAGAGACCGCGTGCATTAGCAGTAAAAAAATCACGCAAACTTTTAAAAGAGTAGGTCTATCAAAATACACGTGTTATCAGTAATAAGCAGCATGAAGTGGAAACTAACCAGTAGGCTATCAGTGTTTATTAATGCATTTTGTTATTCTATTGAGTTATTTTATTTATTCAATTTCAATATAGGCCTGTATTTCTTGATTTTGAAATGCTTTGTTTATTGAAACAAAACTGCACACGGTTCCATTAACGGTTAAATTTGAGATTATAAACGTTGTTTAAACTTGGCGAAGTGATCTGGAACTGTAATGCTGTCAGCAGACCTGGAACACCTTGATAATTGTGCTTTCACTGTAAATTAATCCATAGCCATAGAACGTTTGTCAAGCAATCAGATTGAAGCATTCAACAGCTCCTTGGTATAATAATGAATAATAATTAATGAATTGTTGATGATATTCCCCTTCATCTTAGGTTTCTTCGTCCAGTGCCACATAAACAGTCGACCAGTTCTGAGAGCAGCCCAAACTCCTCCCTTATGGCTAATAAGGTAAAATGCTTCTTAATTAAGTTGCATTTCGTGGCTGTCCTTATGAAATCTTTTATCTCCATATTTCGTGATTTTTAAAATTATTTTTAGTAGTCACTCTTTATGATTTTCTCTAGGATTTGCAAATATCTAAGGAATAAAAAGTATTAAAAAGTGCCTGTCAACTTTGACATCACAGAGTTTAATCATTTAAAAAGGACAGTGTTTTTTGAAGGATTTTGAAGGACAGCGACAACAATAGTACACAATAGTGCATGATTAAAAAATTACTTTAATTACCATCAAAGAGTTTTAAAGTTTTACAAATGTAAATATTCATGTTACAGTCCTATCTCATGAATTATCCTTGTTTTTTGTTTTTGAGGAAAACATTCTGAACCATCCAAAACCCCTCTTGTCAAATTCTCAAGAGGACACTGATGAGACCATGCCAGTGCTGGATTACTATGGCAAACCTTCAACCTCCAACTCTCATCCCAGCTGCTCGGAACAAACTTTCAACAGTCCCAACAACACTACATCTAAACGGAAGAGTTCAGAGACGGAGGTCGAACCCGAAAATGATCTACTCAACAAGAGACCGTGTTCAGATTCACACTTTGAACTCCCTACAGCCGAAAGCTCCGTCCTGTCAGAGATGTCATGGTGCGAGGAATCCATGCAAAGCCGGTGGCAACAAGAGGAGGAGGATCGACGGCTGGCGATGCGACTCCAGAGGGAACTGAACCGCGATTACTCCGTGGATCGCAGGAAGGGTTCGGCCGACGGCTATCAGCTCAGGCAAAAAAACAGCTTGGCTTCCACAAGCTCAAACCCGGATGAGGACAACACAAAAGGGAAAAGTGCAAAGAGCTCCACAGGACCGAGGGAGGACAAGGAAAAAGCTAGTAAGAAACTGTCTGGAACAGGCACCCACCTAGTGGCAATGAACTCTGGGAAGAGTCCTGTGTCCTCTTCAACATCAACAACTGTCCAGTCCACTCCTCTGAAGAAGGGAACCAAGCAGACCACCCTTACTGAGATGTTTCCCAACATGGGCAGCTGAAGCTGTCCACTTTTGTGTAAGACGGATTTATTTTACATCCGAGACTACAAATCATAACAGATGTGAGATGCATTGCTGCTACTGAAGGATGCTGTCCACAGTCATAGCTTTTCAATTTCTTCCTGTATGTTGCTAATACCCCTTTGGTGCCTTTTCAAGCTGTCATTTTGGGAGTATGATACTTTTAAGTCATGATACAATAGTTTTATTACTAAAAGCATTTATCAGTTGACTAGTTAAGAGTTTAAAATAGTATGAATGCTGTTAAAAAGTTGTACACATGTTTTATTTGTACGCATTTGCAGATGTTTCACACTTAGTTTCAATAAAATATTAGTTTATGGAAAAATAAGTTGTTGGAGTGTGGTTATTTCATGTGTGAAAAGGTCAGTAAAGCAAGGGGATAAATAAGGAATTTCCCCCAAATAAAAAAATATAAGAATATTTTGTTTCATTATACTGCTAGGACACAGAAGTTATCAACCTTGGAATTGCAACCATATCAGTGTTTGCCAGATATGTGAATTATGTTTATCTGATTTTATTATTTAAAGATGTGTTTTGCAAAAAAAATCTTTCTGTGAACAACTGAACACATTTCTTCCAAATATGTGCCATTTATGTGAATTATGTTTAGACATGACAGTTGTTGAAAAAAATCAACGGAACAAATTTTTCCCAAATTTGTAATAAAGGTACTCATCCTCATGTTGAACCAACTCTGTATATGGCTTTCATCTACAGAACACAAGAGAATATTTTGAATAATGTTGGTAACCAAACAACAATGACCACCATTAAAATTGTATGGACACAAAACCACTATGATATTTCTCATAATATATTTTGTGTTCAACAGAAGAGTAGTATAGACAGCGGCAACAACATAAACAAACATTATGTGGCCCAAACTTAAAGTCCCAGTGAAACAAAAACTAACAATGCCTATTTTTCATTAAATATTGGAGTGTTTATTGTAAATCCTTCAATAGGGGTCATTCTCTTTTTGCAATTTTTGTGCCCTCAAAATCTTTAGATAAAATCTGAAAATGCACTTCATTCCTGTATCTTAGAGGCTGTTTACACGAGACAGTTTTCAACTGAAAACATCAAAAAAAATCTGTTTATACAGAAACTGCGTTTAAGGGGACTGAAAATGCAAACTTTTGAAAACGAGTCTCAACGTGCAACTGCATGAAATACACTTCCAAACTTTTATGCAGATTTTTGCCCAGATTTCCAGTCTGGGTCAGTCGTAAATTGTTGCAGAATGGGCATTTTCCAAACAGCAATTATGCGCCCTTGAAGGGCCCTTCGTGAAGGGGACGCACGCCATTTGTAGGGGCGTTTCAAACGAAAGTGAACACCTAAATCCCTTCATGAAGGGCCCTTTCAGAAGTCCGTTTGTTTTACGCTATTTTTGTCAGTGATAAATATGATTTAAAATTGTTAAAATATAATAATTTAATTTAGTTTATAGGAAAGTTTAATAGCCTACGTTTAAAAATAGCTGCTTTTTTATAGGTTTCCTTTTATCACATATTCCCTCTATTAATAATAAAATACAAGGTGAAATAAAACATTATTACACAATATTTAACAAGAAGTATTAAAATTGTTGTCTAATTTCAACAAAGGAGCGCTGGAGTCAGACTGCATGTGTGGCGTTGTCAAGGTAACATTTGGCCAGTCCCTTCCTCTGTGAAGAGAGTTCCAAACGCATACACGAGAGAAATGGATGCCCTACACCCTTGAAAGAGTTGACTTCAAGGGCTCAGCCCTTCAAAGGGAGCTGGCATCACTTCCGTTTGGAAAATGCCCTCTGACGGTACATGATCCGGGAAGCATGTAGAATTGTGAAATCATTTCACAATTTTTTTTTTAAATGAATTTAAACTGTATATGAAGTCTTTAAAAATGTTGAAAGGTCCTAAAGCATAAAAATATATGATACCCTAAAATAATTCCCAACTGAGGTTAATAGCTGAACAATAACGGAATTCTCCCCTTATGTCATGTTGTAATTTTCTTAAATTTGAATCTATATTATTTACATATTTTTGTAAGACTGCATATATATTTCCTGTTTGTATTAAGAGCTGCTCCCTCAGGCTATATCTTTTCTGTATTATATTATGAAGAAACGGATGTTATGCCGCAATGTTTGTTTGTAAATCTTGATAATTTCAATAAAAAAAAAAAAACGATGACATAAGTGACATGCATAATGACGTAGTAGAAAACGCGCATGCGCAAATGGTAATTATATTTTGCGACGATTTACGACACTGCCCGATCTATTCCACGCTTGCGGACCCTCGTACCGTGAGACCTTAATTCACTCACACCGAAAGAAAAGAGAAGATTGCCCTTTAATAAAGGTTCAAATTGTCACCTATACATGTCAAGTGAACCAATTCATTGAAAAAAAATGAGTATGAATAACCACAACAGTTAAGTACAGTTAGTTATAAAATTAAATCAACATCAATTATGTTCCCCTTCAGTCGGTCTCTCGACGTTGCGTTGAGAGCAGTGGCGGAGCTAGAGTTTTTCACATGGGGTGTCCTGGGGGTGGCCAAGGCAACTTCAGGGGGTCCATAGACCATGATAGAAAGTCAGTGTGTAATAGTGATGCGCCGATGGCGGTTAAATCCGCGGGCGCTGCGGATGATCCGCGGGTTGGGTGTGTCGGGTAATTAAAAAAATACATTCAGATTAATTGCGGGTGGATGATATCATATACACTATGAACAAAATTTCTCAAAAAATACGAATTTGTTTTAAATGCATTTTAACGCAGGCGCAAATTTGCAGTAATTTAAAAGAAATGCGCGCGTGGTGGCGGTAGAGGACGGTCTATTTCTTTAAGCAGATATGGGGGCAAAACAGATCCGAGAGAAATTTAAAAAGGGAGAAATAAAAACAAAACAAAAGTGAGGAAAGAAAAGTGCCGTGTGGGAGCGTTTTAGCGAAGTGGTTAACAAGGATGAATCAAGTGCTGGGTATGTAACATGCAACGACTGTGAGGCACTGTATGTATATGAAAGATAAGACTGGTACCTCTTATATGGTACATCATGTGTGTGCTAAATCGAAAGATAAGATTTAAGCATTTACAGACAAAGACAGTGATAGAAAATTTACTGATTAATTAAAGTGATGATCGGATTCAGGTCGGGTGCGGATATCTATATCAGAGACAATTATACGTGCGGGCGGGTGGCGGGTGGATCATTTATTTGAAGCAGCGGATCCGGGTGACATTTTATCTTATCTGCGCATCTCTAGGTGTAACACTAACCTGCCATCAAAAGAGAAATAATAATTGACTTAACCTGGGGTTTGTAACGTGATTTGGATTAAAAAAATTATTCACATACTATGAATTGTCAGAGTCTCTATCTCGTAATACAACAAGATTCGTCACATGGCTGGCCGTACTATGGAGTAACTTAGCTGTATTTTATTAGCCCTTTATGATATGTAAACAGGCTATTTGGAATTGAGGTAATCTTTTGAGTATCACGACCAGATAAATAGCTTAAGAATTTTAAAGTTAGCTTTACATTTAAACACTGGTGGTGGCTGTAGCTGACGTTAGCCTACATTAAGTTGACAGGCAAATAGTTTAATGTATTGGCACTGCACTGTTTATGTGTATATAACTAGTACAAATGTAACGTTAAACACAATTAGGCTAAATCGGGAACCGATCTCTCTTATCTGATTAACCCGTCTAGCGCCAACATTCATGTTTACTCATACAGCGACTTCACTTTCAAAATGATTTCTGCAAACAAAATCCCGATGCCTAGTCTTAAAACTAACATTATATGCGAAATGTCCTTATTCTTCTGTTACTCGCATCACTTTCTTCCTTGATTAATTTGAAAGCTGCGCGCGGCACCGGACGCTTTTTCAGCATGTGGTGAAATGAGATGTCAATCATCATTAAACTGGCCGATAAAATTTGAGACCCCTCTGGCTCCGCCTCTGGTGTAGAGACAGACTGGGGTTTATTCTTGAGAACCTATCATCTCCGAGATAAATTAAAACGCCAATGGGCTTGGCGAATGGCACGCGCACGGCAGTCTCCGCCCCGAACATACGGGTATAAAGTGAAGGTTCCAGCATCGGTCAATCAAACCATCCTTTGTTCTTCGGAACATGTGCGGCATATGTATGGGATTCCTTTTGTGCCAATAAATACGAACGCGAAATAAGAAAAACCAAACAAAAATAAACAACACGAAAGAAGAAATACACTTTGAAAACGAAAACAATGAACTCCAATTGCAAACTTTTAACATACTTTCAAACCATCTTCATTCATCATCAAATTTTTTCTAAATATCCTTTTCGAAAATCATTGTTTCTGAATACATTGCCCGAGATTTCGTTTGCGCTTCATTATTTTTCGTTTACACTGCAAAAAGTTACGTTCGGACTTCTGGCACAAACCTCTCGCGTGGGCGGGAGTTAACAGTGCTTTACTCTCATTGGCTAGTCAGATTTTGATCGACAGGTCCGTGACCTGGAAGTTGAAGAAGTCTCAGTGGTATCGCGCAACTTTAGAAAGCGATCTGGAGGTGGACGGTGAAGTTACTTGTGATTAGTTACCTTTGTTATTAAACGTTTTTTTTTGCTACAGTTTGGATTGAATTGTACGGAGCCCGGCCTGTCACACGTCGGAGAAAAAAAAAACAAGACCTGCTAATCCGTGGCCAGTTTTGTAATTCGTTTCCAAGGTTTAAATATCCGTACGCACAGATTTTTAAACGGTTCCCACAGTGTGCTCTCGGATTGATAAACTATACCCATGAGTATACAATCCGTCCCCTCCGTTTTTGAAATCTGTACCCACAAATTCATAATCTGTACCCACGCTTTCGCAATCCGGGCGCACGGTTTTGTAAACTGTACTCACGGATTTGTGGCCCCTCCCTCATTTTGGAAACCTGGCGCCTTAAGCAAGGAACAGAACACGCAACATTGTGTGTTTAACAATATTTTACAAAATTGAGAATTTCCTTAATTTTCTTAAAAATGAGTTGGATGACGTGACTGTCAGCTTATCGAGGGGAGAAGGTAAACCCCAGTAAAATACGAGCAATGTACCAGGTTATGTCGTAAAACATTTACATTTATTCTCGATAAAAAGTAGAATCATGGATTTAATTAAAATGTTGCATGAAGTATACAGCCCTTATTTCACTACTGTTTAGAACATGGTTACCGTAGTAAAATCCATGGGTTTGCCAATAATCAATACCCAGAAACAGGTGATAACTTTTATTACAAAAAACTATAAGCTTCGCAAGGGAGCAGGTTACCAGTGAGGAAACATACAGAAAGATCATGTTTTTGTCTCGATACATAAGAGAATTCAAACGGAACATTTACATAATTTAAGTATTTTTGATGCTTTGAAAGCGACGGACATTGCATTATATTATACATATGTTTCTGACTTTGTGCAATATACTGGATCGAACCAATCGCCATGTTCTTACCACTGAGGCACAGGAAATCTTATTAAAGCATAAAAATACTTTTGTGCCAGACAATATGATTAACATGAAAATATCCCTAACGAAGGACAGCATGAATCGAAGTGAAATTATGTTGGTCCTAAAATAAAAAAAAACATGTAGATCGTTTCAAACTTATGTGACCTCCTTCTGCAGAACACAAAATATATTTTGAAGAATGTTGATAACCAGAATACATTGCCCTTATTGTATATTAATAATAATAATTAGAATTATTAATGTGATTATTGATTATTTGTTGTAATAGTAGCCTTCAATGTAATGGACACCACACATTTCTCAAAATATATATTTTTTGTTCAACAGAAATTAAATGACATGAGGGTCTGTATTCCTGTTATACAGAAAACGTTTCAGATTATTTTGGGACATATAAAACATCAGATGAATGACTTCTGTCATGTATCCCTAAATTTGGAGACTGCTTTTGCCATAGATGAAGCTCCTCTTTCCAGCAAGTGGGTCAGCATCTCCACGTATCGCTGGATATCCCTAATTGTGCTGTTTTTGTGTTGTCAATAAATCCAAATAGTCCATTTCTACACAGGATTTTTTTTAGTGTCTTTAGACTAATAGTTATCCTGTGTTTGACACTTAAAATATAAAGGATCTCTTTATAATGTAGACTCAAGTCAAAGTAATATTGAATTAAATCAAATCAATCCATACCATATGATAAGGAATAAACAATCTGCGCTCAACAGTTTTAACACATGAGGGTAAACAGAGAGAGAGAAAGAGAGTTACTAGACAGTATTCTGTACAATGTATTTAAACACTGATTCCTTTTATCCATTTACATAATTGACCGCATTTGGGGAAAATAACAGCACTACTTGTTAAGAATGTAAATGAATAGTAGATGTTTCTAAAAATGTAAGGTTATGCAAAAAGACTAGCCGGGCTCCGTACATTTCAATCCAAACTGTAGCAAAAAAAAACGTTTAATAACAAAGGTAACTAATGACAAGTAACTTCACCGTCCACCTCCAGATCGCTTTCTAAAGTTGCGCGATGCCGCGGAGACTTCTTCCACTTCCGGGTTACGGACCTGTCGATCAAAATCTGACTAGCCAATGAGAGTAAAGCACTGTTAACTCCCGCCCACGCGAGAGGTTTGTGCCAGAAGTCCGAACGTAACTTTTTGCAGTGTAAACGATAAATAATGAAGCGCAAACGAAATCTCGGGCATCGTATTCATAAACAATGATTTTCGAAAAGAATAATTAGAAAACATTTGATGATGAATGCAGTTTGTTTGAAAGTATGTTAAAAGTTTGTAATTGGAGTTCATTGTTTTCGCTTTCAAAGTGTATTTCTTCTTTCGTGTTGTTTATTTTTGTTTGGTTTTTCTTATTTCGCGTTCGTATTTATTGGCACAAAAGGAATCCCATACATATGGAGCTGCCTGAGCTCTTCGAGAAATCTTCTTCTGCTGGATCTAATGGCGCAGAGCAGCGGACTTCCCCTTCGGAGAGCAGACCCTGGGCGTCTCGGCAGCGACCAGCAGATATTTCTAAAAGAGCAAAATTTCCTCTCACAGTTTGCGCCCTTCAAGTTTCGGGGCATTCTCCTCTTATGGAGTCAGCGGGTGATCAAATCCCTGCAGGCCACGTTTATCCCTCGTTCAGTACGTTTCTCGTAACCATTACAAATTGTAATTTGTTTAATGTCTCTTTGATGTTAAATGCAATTTTCAATAAATAGTTTATAAAAACAAATATTTCCGGTATCGAACGAGTTGTTTCAAACTACTTTTTTTAAAAAAACTGCCATAAATTGTTTCGGCCGATCTCTTCGATACCGTCGGATCGGGACACGATCTGTCCCGGTAACACGATGTTTCCGCGCATGCGCAACTCCGTCTACTTCCGGCCGCAATAATTTACGGCAGTTTTTAATAAAAGTTGTTTAACATATTTCCGGTATGGAAAGAGTTGTGTCATTGAACTCTTTATTGAACATTGCACTTAACATCAAAAAACATTAAACGAATAATAATTTTTAATGGTTTGGAGAAACGTACTGAACCAGGGATACACTATCCTTTTAAGAGCGGAAAATAGTTTTTTTCTAGTAATTTTACGTTACTTTTTTATACCAATGAAAATAAAATATGACAAAATGTTACGTGTTTGGAGTGAGAAATATTTTATTTATTTATAAAAAAAGTTTTTTAAAGTATCTTAGGATACTTTAACAAATAATAAAAAGTTTAAAAAAACAAAGTCTGTATTTAGAAAACACACAGACTTTCTAGAATTCATTCAATTTATTTATTTATACATTTGTTCCTCCTCTTCTAGTAATTCGTTCACTCACTACCTCCCTCCACCCCTGCCTCCCTTAGTCACACACTCCCTCAGTTTATCTATTAATATACTTAAATTGCTGATTGAGGAGAATGTTATTGACCTTTAGGCCTTGTGTATCAATACAAAACAGGAATTTTGTAATGGTTAATACAAAATCAATACAGTAGAGCTTTTTGGTCTGATTTGTATAAGTGGCTAAAGAATTCAATTGATCTATTGGATTTTCTATTGGCTTTTCTAAAAGCTAATAGATTATTATTATTATTTATCTTATTATTTTGATAAATATTATCCTTATTTTGGGGAAATTCCATATTCATAAGTGTAAGTGCCTTAAAACAAAACCATTGTTTTTGATTTTTCAAAAATAATTTTGGATTTACTGTAAATCTTTAGGTAAAATTAAATCGAAAGTCTGACGAAAACTATTAAAATTGGTTGAAGAGTTTGAGCTTTTAGAAGACCCTAATGATATGTAGGTTATTAGATTTTAATTTTTTCTGTCTTTGTGTCTTATTTTTACTCAGTATTTGGATGGGTGTATTTCTAAATGTATTTTCTTTTTTGTTTTATTTGTGCTCTTGTCTTTCTTAGAAATTGTATTGTAAAATTTAATATGCATTATTGTAATTGTTTATGAAGAAAAAATAAAAAACTGGATGAACCGGAAGTGGGGTCAGTTTCAGAACAAATCGTGTTTCCGGCACGGATCGAGTAGCAACACCACCCTTCATTTCACTCAGAAATGCGTCAAAATACGGAAGTAAAAACGAACCCAATTTCTTGTTCTCGGGGACTTTAACTTCCGGTAGACCTACGCCAATAACTGTTGAGTAGTTTTAATATAATTAAATACAAATAATATACAACAAAATATTAATACAAATTGCATTTTAAATTGTTATATTATACAGTATTGTTCAAAATAATAGCAGTACAATGTGACTAACCAGAATAATCAAGGTTTTTAGTATATTTTTTATTGCTACGTGGCAAACAAGTTACCAGTAGGTTCAGTAGATTCTCAGAAAACAAACAAGACCCAGCATTCATGATATGCACGCTCTTAAGGCTGTGCAATTGGGCAATTAGTTGAAAGGGGTGTGTTCAAAAAAATAGCAGTGTCTACCTTTGACTGTACAAACTCAAAACTATTTTGTACAAACATTTTTTTTCTTCTGGGATTTAGCAATCCTGTGAATCACTTAACTAATATTTAGTTGTATGACCACAGTTTTTTAAAACTGCTTGACATCTGTGTGGCATGGAGTCAACCAACTTGTGGCACCTCTCAGCTGTTATTCCACTCCATGATTCTTTAACAACATTCCACAATTCATTCACATTTCTTGGTTTTGCTTCAGAAACAGCATTTTTGATATCACCCCACAAGTTCTCAATTGGATTAAGGTCTGGAGATTGGGCTGGCCACTCCATAACATTAATTTTGTTGGTTTGGAACCAAGACTTTGCCCGTTTACTAGTGTGTTTTGGGTCATTGTCTTGTTGAAACAACCATTTCAAGGGCATGTCCTCTTCAGCATAGGGCAACATGACCTCTTCAAGTATTTTAACATATGCAAACTGATCCATGATCCCTGGTATGTGATAAATAGGCCCAACACCATAGTAGGAGAAACATGCCCATATCATGATGCTTGCACCTCCATGCTTCACTGTCTTCACTGTGTACTGTGGCTTGAATTCAGAGTTTGGGGGTCGTCTCACAAACTGCCTGTGGCCCTTGGACCCAAAAAGAATAATTTTACTCTCATCAGTCCACAAAATGTTCCTCCATTTCTCTTTAGGCCAGTTGATGTGTTCTTTGGCAAATTGTAACCTCTTCTGCACATGCCTTTTTTTTAACAGAGGGACTTTGCGGGGGATTCTTGAAAATAGATTAGCTTCACACAGACGTCTTCTAACTGTCACAGTACTTACAGGTAACTCCAGACTGTCTTTGATCATCCTGGAGGTGATCATTGGCTGAGCCTTTGCCATTCTGGTTATTCTTCTATCCATTTTGATGGTTGTCTTCCGTTTTCTTCAACGTCTCTCTGGTTTTGCTCTCCATTTTAAGGCATTGGAGATCATTTTAGCTGAACAGCCTATCATTTTTTGCACCTCTTTATAGGTTTTCCCATCTCCAATCAACTTTTTAATCAAAGTACGCTGTTCTTCTGAACAATGTCTTGAACGACCCATTTTCCTCAGCTTTCAAATGCATGTTCAACAAGTGTTGGCTTCATCCTTAAATACCACCTGATTCACACCTGTTTCTTCACAAAATTGATGACCTCAGTGATTGAATGCCACACTGCTATTTTTTTGAACACACCTCTTTCAACTAATTCAACTAATTGCCCAATTGCACAGCCTTAAGAGCGTGCATATCATGAATGCTGGGTCTCATTTGTTTTCTGAGAATCTACTGAACCTACTGGTAACTTGTTTGCCACGTAGCAATAAAAAATATACTAAAAACCTTGATTATTCTGGTTAGTCACATTGTACTGCTATTATTTTGAACAATACTGTAAGTCAGGGAATTCAATTAAAGTTCCAATAGGTCCAGTCTTTATTTTTTCTTCCAAATGGGGGTCATGACGTCATTTTTTTAAATCAATTTATCCCACATGGATCTATTTATATAAAATATATAACATTGTATCAGGCCTTTAGTTTATATTTTTTTATATCCACTTAACAAGTATGATAATTAATATTGGTAGATAAAAAGCTTCTGACAACATACAGAAAACAAATGTAATTTAACAATTAAAATGCTCTCATAATAACCAGAAAATAAAGTAACTTACTAAATGTGCCTTTCCATGGCATTCATATCAGAACTACTTCTATCTTTAAATAATTTCTCAATTAGAACGTTGTTCATTACAAAATGTGAACCTGCTTGTGAAAACCAGAAAAAGCCTTTTTACTGTATTTTAATTTGTACACAAATTCAACCTACAGAATTTTCTATGAAAATATATAACAACAAACTATTCAATATTGACTGAATAATGCCATTGTAAAGTTTGAAATCTTAAAATGAATGCTAGATTATGAGTCTTAAGCCTAGGTTTTCACAGGGTCAAAAATATTTACATGCTGATCAATAATGGTAATGCTTATTTAAATGAAAACATTATGGTTCATTTAATATCACAAATCTGGTCGAAAGGTTGGAGACATAGAGCAAAGAGTAAACAATCCGCCGATTGAGGATGGCTGTTATAAATTGTGATATAACAATAAAAAAATCCTAATAAGCAAACATAAAGAGGAGGAACACATGTGTCCGATGATATCGTCTAGACTCTAGAGGTTTTGAGCAACATTAGGATGAAGAAATTAAATGTATTCATCCAAATGAAGTATATAACGACTCAAATGCCTTTTTTGACCTCTATTATGGTCTTGTTTTAAGTATTTCCATACATGTGGTTTAAAGTGTTGCACCACTTCCCAGTTTGGTCTCGTGCCTCTCGTCACTGTGTGAATAATAATATTCCTTACCGTTCCTTCCCTATGACAAAAATCCCCCCAATGCTTTTTGTCATAGTGAGTTTGACTTGAACCATCCAAAAATTAACATGTACATTGTGTAGCCGACATAATGTAGGGTATGGTGTGGTGCAATTACATGCATATTTAATAATTAATGATCTAGGTGTGTCTCTGCCTGTAAAAAAAATCCCTCAAAAAGATATTTCACCTTTGAAGCAGGTATTGACCTTCAACCCCATAACATTACATTTTCAATTTTTTCATTGAAACATAATAACACAATTGTTGCACAGAACAGATTATGAGTCTTTTGTGAGTCATTTAAAAATGATAGCTAATAATAAAAGTCATGTTTTGTCAATACTTCAGCCCACAGTGAACTATTCTCTGAATGCTGCCCGTAGGAATGTAATATCTCCCTACGGCAGATTGATTCAGGAAGTGTCTCGTGAGTTTGCTGACTGATGGTGGTCTGGTCAGTTGACCTGGTTCTTTAAATGCTATAAAAGTGTCATCAATTACTCATGCACATGTTTCTCACGCACAAGTGCCACAGTACTTACATCTTACAACAAAGTACACGGATTGTTAAAAACAAGACATATATATTACAACATACTGTATATGTTGTGTAATAGATATTGTTTGGCAGTTTTTACACACTAATAGACCAAAAAAAAAAGAGCAGATGAAGAAGGGAAGCCAAGTTGCAGATGTTAAGTTTACGTTAGGCTGTGTTAAGTCAAATTGTCTCTTATGACTATAAATGAAGCTGTAAATGCCACTATAAATTCAACTCTCATATGATGACCTTTCTGTTGACCAAAAAAGCTAAACTCCATTTACCCTTTGACGTTTCATCCGTCCTACAGAAGCATAAAGGTTGGTATGATAAAGTTATAAAGTGTTCATAGTGACATTTGACATACGCGTTTATCCAAAGTGATTTACATTGGGTTATACTATACATTTAAGTATGTGCCATCCCTTGGATTGAACCCATGACCTTAGCATTGCTACCGCCTTGCTCTTACCGCTTGAGTCCCATAAAAGCCCAATGCACAGAATCCAGATATTTTCAGCATGATAAAATAATTTCTGGAGTCAAGATCAGATGTAATTATTCCATTTTATTCCAATGATATAAATAATTTATTGAGATTCACTAGTTCTCTATTGGTGAATGGATCACTTTCGTCATCATTGTAGTGTGGCATCATGTACGTTATTCCACAAATTGCGATGTCATTCAAACTTTAAGTATGATACTTTCAACTTCCTTTTTTTTGTATGTGTCACAGAAACGTAGGCAGACATAGTTATTTAAACAGCGGGTGAAGTTCCTTTTCTTAAGATTTGTTGGATGCTTTGTGGCTTTCAAAGATTCTTCTGTGCATTGAAGTGAACGAAACACCAGTGTTATTACCATCTGGAGAGATATTTTCACCACTTCACTCTACGGTCTTTGCACAGGTACAGTAGGTTTTTGAATTACATCAGTGTGCATTTAACAAGACGGGTCATATAAACAAAATACATTTATTTGGGATTATTTGTTTGCACCTGGTTTGGAATGTAATGTTATGATATATAAGCACATATTACACTAAATAAATTCATGGATGTTTATGTGTGGCTTAAGTGTCCAAATACTTTTGCACTGTATGTTATTTGAAGAATTATTTAAGGGAGAGAATTTATTGAACACATCAAACAACAATTGTGTTTAATGGGAACATTTGGAAAGCACATTTTTGTTCCGAGTTGCATTATTTACTGCATATTAAGTCATATCATATGTATGGTTGTCTAATAAACCCAATAACGGGTAGAAACAGAATGTCAGAATGAGTCAGATCTAATTTTTTACTTATGTGTCTTGTTTGCATGCAGGGTTTTGTTTTACTGTGATGTGTATTTCACGGTGCTCCAGGTGTTTGGGGATGGCTCTGATTCCTTTGGCAGCCGTGTGCGTGGTGGCAAATGTGCTGCTGTTATTTCCAGACATGAATTATCGATACTTGATAGAACATAATGTAACCACAGAAGCTCTTTGGTGTTGTGGTATATGGGCATCTGGATTTCTGGTGAGTTCTGACTGCACAAGTGTTTTTCTTTGAAATTCATGTATAATACTGAAAATTTGATCAAATGTCTGAAGTCACGCAATGAAAGTTAAAATTTATTATTATTATATTTTATTATAAAAATTATATTAATAATACCAACATGTATTATTATTATTATTTAATAATTACATTATAACAATATTACCTATAGTAAATTAAAACTGTAAAAATTATTAAGAAATGTGGACATTACAAATTAGCAAGGGTACACTGTTTTCTTCATTATAACAACATCTTTATTAATAATAATCCTTATTATCTGTCGCACCTTTAAAAGTACATATCAAAGCATTTAAAAAAACAGATAAAAACATTTCCATATAAAATAAACAAAAACGAAAAAGATACATTCAAAACATTTTATTTTTATCTATTTAACCTCAAGAATAATTGATCTCAATACTACTCAATTGTGAGTTTGAACTTGATTTAATTATTGAGTAATTCAATTACAAGAATTTAAAACGGGTTCCTTGGCTACTAAGTAAAAACTGTTTTTTGTGTATTAATATTTATTATTTTAATACAGTTGAAACATATAGTAAATATGTAAATATAGTAATGCTTTAATCGATTTATGTATTTAACTATATTAAGTGTTCTACATATTGTCATTGTGTGTGACCTTCCACCACTGGGCTTGCTACAATAACTAATAAAGCTTTCCGACTATTGGACTGACAGGTTAAGCTGTGACCTAATATGGATTGCAAAGATAAAGTTTATGTTTTCATTTGTCAGTGTTAAAAACACCACATCAAGTCATCTGCCACATTTAGTTTCACATGACACAGCAGTCATATGGATTGTCCAATAACGCGTGTGTGTGCTGTGTGTTGTCAGGTGCTTGTGGCTGTTCGAGGATCTGCATCACACTCTGATCAGAAGGGATGCTGCTACTTTAGAGCTCAGGTGTTAGAATTGTGTTCATTTGCTGACTAATAATTTACCACAATAACCTTTTCTAATGATATCACATGTCTATATGAAATGATCAGTATCCTGTAAACATTCAGCTCAGATCTCATGTACTGTCATTTATTTAGATGTTGTGTAAATTTGGGTACACGTGTTTGGCTCTGCTGGCAGCCGGGATCTGTTTTTTGATTAGTGGCAATGGTCTGGTGCTCGGCCCCCTTTGTCTGCACAACGGAACCGAGGGCCTGAGGTGGGAACGTCCATTAAAACAAGTTAAACATGGGTGAGACCTTAAATACCCGCATCAGAATTGTGGCTGCATATGTTTTTTTGTGGTAATGATTTTAATCTGGTTGCACATTAAATAATATTCAAAATTCTGAACATGTTTCTTCTGTTTCTGTTCTCGCAGAGAGAAGCGTTACCTGTATGAGCCAGACCGGTGGGCATCAGCCTGTGAGGAACCTCGAGGTGTCGTGATCTGGAACGTTGTTCTGTTTTCCGTCCTCATGGCAGCAAGTGGACTTCAGCTCATCTTCTGTGCCATTCATCTCCTCACTACAATATTGGGGGTGATTTGTGGAACAAGCTTCTGTAAGAACAAGGTACAAATGTGTACAAAAACGAAAAACAAATGTTTTGGCATTTCTGTTGGAGATAGCAATGTTAAACAGTATTTCCCTTCTGCTAGGTTTCGCCAGCGTAAAAGGAGAGGATTCAGAGGATTGGGTTTTCCTCAGCATGTGAGCTTTGACTCACATTCATCTATTTTAAACAGACACAAAATAGAAATGAGAAGTGAATTAGTCGATTTTCACATATCTGAAAATAAACTTATCGTTAATACCATTTTTGATTTCCACAAATAAGCTGTTTATAATTGTTATTTTTAAGATTTTACACTGTATAGGAATGTTGGGGGTAATTTTAATAAATCCAAGTTTTTGAGAATAGACTTGATGTGAATGTAAATAGCTTTACTTTCAATTAATTGTTATCATTTCTACTTGGTTATAAACTATGATTGCATGAGCACACCATTGTTTACAAATGTAATGCATATAACTTTATCATAAAAATCTGTTTATTTATGAGGTCAAAGTACTGCAAATTATTATATTGTTGGGACATATACAAATAAAAATAAGTAAAGAATGGCGATAAAAATGTATTTGAATCTTTTCTGCAGACTTTGTTATAATCATTTGTTTGCAGATCCCACCTAATTTTTAATAGTGTATTATCTGCTAATATATTGCAATATATTGTTGTTCCACAATGATCATGTTCTTTTATTATGCTATCATGATTTTATTGTGTTTTATTGTGTTAATTAGCTGTATTTGTTTATTTATTCTGGCTTAAATCAAAACAAACCAACTGCAGTTTGATTGATATTAATTGGAATGCACAACTCTTCTTTTGTAGTTAATAAACCTTTAATACTATTGTACATTCTGAAAAATGCTCAATGTATTGCTGAGTATCATTTTCAACACATTTACACATTATTATGTGTCACAGTGCCAATGTATTAAATGAACACAAGGAAACTTTCTGGAGAAATGAAATGCTTTCTTAAAATGCAGTTACTTCATGAGCTACATGAGGGTGAACAATTTTAGATTCACCTGTTCTTAGTGAATGCTTGTTGGCTTAACTACTATGTAACCTACATCTCAGAATGTTATAGACAACATTAACACTTAACTAGATGCTGGAGTTAATATTAAAACAGACAAGATTAAACAATCACGTATAATTTGAAATTAATTCGATTTGCAAATAAATGTCATAGATGGCAGCTGATTTAAGAAAATCTAAATTAAGTGAAAATTTTCATCTTCCAAAATTTTGATTATGTCCAAAGTTTAATTTCATGAATGCCGTTCTATCAAATTTCAAGAATCATTTCAAGATGATTTTTTATGTAAATTGCAGTCTTAAAGACAAGTTTTTAAATACATATATATATATATATATATATATATATATATATATATATATATACAGTATATATATGTGTATAGTTTAAACAGAATTCATCATACACCAGAATGTTCTTAAGTGTCTCCAGAAAATTTCTGAGAAACAAAAGACAGAAAATAATCTATTGAAGATTATAAAAGTTTAATTTCTACCAACAATATGTGGTCTGTCATGATTCTGTCCTTCTTGTCATGAGTTCTCCTGTCCTGTTCAGAGTCATGAAAGTACCATGTGTTTGGTGCTTATTGTGTTATGTGTGGAGAATTGTGTGGCTTTTGTTGTCACTGTTGTCAATTGTTGTCCTCCTGTCGTGTCTCTTTACCACGTCACCTGCACGTTTGTTCCTTTTTATCCGTCAAGTTTCCCCCCCTTGTGATAAGTGTTTTGTTTGTTTAGCCTTATTGTTTCCTGTTTTTCCCCATCGTTGGTTTTTATTTTTGTGTTTATTATTAATAAAAATACGAATATTTTCATTATTTGGCTGTATGCGACTGGGTTCTCTGTCAACCCTGACAGGACGAACCGGCCAAATGAGAGTCCAGCAGAAAGCCTCGCCTTCCATCTCCCCGGCTCCATCCGTCCTCCATCTTGCACTGTCCAGGAGCTCTCTGCGCTTCCACCGATGCCCGGTCCTTTGGCTTTGAGCTCCTTGCTGCCGTGGATGGGCGAGGGTGCAGAGAGGGGGAGCTAAAGTACTATTTGGCTCCGGACTCAATGTTCCCCTTGTTGCATGGGAGATGATGGTTGCTGGCTCCCCTGGACCTTGAAGACCACATCCGTTAAGCCATGAACCGCAGGGAGAACAGGGTCCCTGCACCGCCAAGGCCGTCGGAGGGGAGCACCTTCCTGCCTCCCATCCTGGAGGGGTGCGTTGTGGAGGTCACTATGATGGGGGACTCTGCTCCGCCCACCTCGACTCCCAGAGGTCCTTCCACGCCAGTCTGTCTTGGAAGGCAGGAAAAAAGAGAGTCGTGGGACTCTGCATCAGACGTCTCCAGTTTGGAGACACCCGCAATCTCCACCGCGTCTCCTCAACCTGCCAGGCCTGTGGTTCTGGTCCAGGAGGAAGAAGCGGAGGAGGGGATAGCTGCATTCCCCGCCAGAATCTTCCCCAGCACCGGTCCTGCCGGCATCTGCCCCAGCTCCAATCCCGCCAGCAGTCCAGTCGGCTCTCCAACTGGTAGTCCAGCCTGCAGTCCAGCCAACTCTCCATTCGGCACTCCAGCCAGCGTTCCAGCCTGCAAATCCAGACAGTGGGCCTCATTCATGAAACATGTAGTCGGTGAAAACGGTGTAGTCTTTTGTCATTGAGCATCGCGCTGGACGCCTCTGGTAGGCCTATAGACACGTTGTGACGAGTCTGCGTTTAACATAAAGTGAAAAATGATAAAAGATAGGGTAAAAGAACTCATGAAATATCATTATGATACATAGTGCATCAAAACAGTGTCATCAGTTCGTCTAAAAGAATACAGACAGTTACGTTTGCATTGCCACAGTTACATGTAGTTTTAGACGTGATATGGATCGGATGTACATTTCTTTCGTACCAACTAACATTTTGAAAATATGAAACATTTTCATGAATCTGAGAATTTACGTCAAAACGACTTTACGAACGATTTACACAAGAAATCGTTCTGCTCATGTTTCATGAATGAGGCCCATTGTCTTTATAATATCACCCTAACTATTTGTCTCACAGCTTAAATGCTTCTTTATACCAAAAAATTGGTATAGGGGTTCACCATATTTTGGGGTCCTTGGTATAAAAAAGTTTGTCAACCCCTGGTCTAGTGACTCTGGTCTTCCGGGAACGTGCAGCGGCTTAAAATATCTTCTAATTCATAGAGCCCCTGCTATGTATTCTCAGGATGTAATTCATAAATTTAGTCAGTCGTATTTGTTGTTTCTGCTTCCTCTCTTTCAAAATTGAGGAATTGTTTCTCGCTGTTGGCGTCTCCCTGTCACAATGCTCCACTTTTATGTCCCGCTCTTTCAAAACACACTCTGCACACCCACATATTTATAAACAAAATATAATTTATGTTCCTCAAATCTACCATAGCAACTCAAAGTGGATTGTTTTTGGACAGAAATATACAAATGCAGTACGGTATCTGCTGAAAACAGTTTAGAACTCTTGTATATTGGGCGCACTAAAGACAATTTCAGTGTGAGTATACACAAGCTGGGCTGTGGACAAAGACAACGTTTGAACGTTCCCATTGTTTTGTGCATACGCACACTCTACGATCAAATACGCTCGCTTTATTAATGAGGCCCCAGGTTTAGTTCCTGTTCTACAAAAAGATAAAGCAAACAACATCTGTGACAGACTTCAAAACAAGATTTATAGAAATGACAAATAAGGAAAACAGATTTTTTTTTCATGTATTACTTTAGTTTAGACTTTTTATAAAGGATTTTGGTAGAGGAAGAACAAGGTATTAAAACTGCATGAGAAGTAACCAAATGGATGACAACTCATCTGATAAGAGCATGTGCACTAACCACAGAGTCATCTCTGATCACACTAGTTTCATTTAAACAAGTCAGTTTCATACTCACTGGGTGAACTGAATAAAATTGAATAAATTATATAGTTTACGATTATAAAAACATGTGCAATACTAGATTATAGAATTTATTTTCTACTCTGTCAATGGCATAACTGTCTTACCTTTACGTTAAAGAACTTTTGTGAGCTAAGTTACAAATGGCATGCATGTTACATGTTAAAGATGTTTCATCAGACGTTTGTTTATGTTGTTGCTGTTGAAACTCTCAATAAAATAATTCGTCCATTTTTTAAATCTGATTTGTCAATAGCTTTCATGTTCAATATTTGTTGACTTTACAATTTGTATTATATTTGTTAACCCCTTTATAAAAAGGGTTTACAAATGGAGGCTAGTGCTTTGTCAACAATAAATCACGACTTCATGATTTATTCACTATAAAACACATCCTTCTGTACCTTATTGTCTGCGTATTACCAGCAACATTCTCCGAAACAACAGTCATTTTGAAATAAACTCCTCTACACTCTTCTTAGAAGAGCAGTATCACTTCTTAGAACAAGGCTAATCTGGTCAACAAACCAAACACAGTTCACACACTTCACATCAGTGTTTCATGTGTTACCCGGAATTGGGAAATTGCATTATGTGTAAACAACTTATCCTTGCTCATTTATAAAATGTATCCTGTCTTGTGTTCTACCATCGCTGTCAAGTGAAGTTTCAAGTCTTGAGTTTTGTTAATGTTATGTCTCGTAAGTTCGGTATTGCTGTCTGCACGTAGGTTCTATTCTCCGCTTTATAGTTTAAAGGGGCCTGCAACGGTGTTTCATGCATTCTGACTGCTTTACAATGTTAAACGTGCTGTCTTCTCATGCTTAACATGGTCAGCTTTTCTAAAAACGAGTTGGCCGTTTGATGTAGTATTTCTGTGCTCAATATTCAGACAATCACATCGCACTGGGCAGCTTTTCAAAGCGATTTGTTTAGTCAAAATCCAAGCGTTTTAGAAAGGCAGGGCATAGAGGAGTTACATTAATGAACAGTGTGTAAAAGATAATGAGTTTTTTCAACCGTAAAACACATTTCATTACACCATAATCACAAGTTAATCATGTTTTTAATCATGTGACCCCTTTAAGACAGGACACTATATTTACTGTTCAGTTTTGAGATTTTGGTAGACTATATATATTGATTTAGTTTCCATTTCTTATTTTGCAAAATTACAAAAATACAAATTAAAGTGTTTGTTTAAAAGCCTAATATCTGTTTGCTTCTGTAGATTTCTTTTAAATTAACCAAAACCAGCAATATGCATAGTTGAACAACATTTAAAATTAAAATACCTGATATAAGTCATTAACTAATAACTGTAATAACCGGGGAAGTTCTGTGGTGATATGCTTAAGTTATTTTGTTTATCCTATTCATCTGCAATGCCTTGCATCAAATGTATGAAAATTTGCTCATTTTAATTACTTAATAGCTTTCCTGTAGCTCAGTGGTAAGAGCATTGCGTTAACAAAAGCTGAATATTGAAAAAAGTTCCTCCAACCAATGATGAATAGTCCCACTGATATTTTATATAAATATTTTATTTCTTAAAATATTATTACTTTATTGTTTTTAATATACTTGCAAACAAGCTGATATCATTCAAAAAACAAACAAACATATTTTTGGATTTTATATATTGCATCTGTCATCAAGACTCAGCCTGTGAGTTTGTGTTTGGCTGCCCAGTCAAACTTTTCCAGTATTTATATGTAGGAAAATGTGTCTTTCAGATAGCAGCGAACTCAATAAAACATTACTTTAAATAAATTGCACATAACGGGAAGATAAGCTCTCCATATTACAGCAAAGAGAAGAGCAGTTTAAGAGCAGGTAAAGTGGATTGTTATGCCTGCCCTGGCAAATCAGAGGTTGTGTTGTTTTTATACGTATAGCGCGGGTGCTATCTGAGTTTACGTTATAATTAAAGAATTGTGTAGCTACAACAGAGTAGTAGTCCTGGCGCCTCCCCTGAGGGCAGGGGTGCAAGCCCCCTTTGATGTCTTTGTGTGCTCGTGCCTGCCCCACGTGGTAAGTGAAACTGAGTCATATGTCTGTGTTTTGTTGGTGTGCACATGCTTTAGTTCCCCCCAACACGCGCCGTATGTTTTCGGAAATAATCGTATAGCTGTATCTGTCTTTTAGAAATGTGATCAAACTAAAGATCTCAGAGAGCAGAAAGTTGCGGCCACTTTAAGAAAGACACGAAACATCATTTGAGATTAGATTAGATTAGATTAGATTCAACTTTATTGTCATTACACATATACAAGTACAGTGTAACGAAATGTAGTTTAGGTCTAACCAGAAGTGCAATTAGCAAGTGCAGATATACAGTGTGAATAAATACAGATACAATATTAGGAAATTACTATTCAATGGGCATGTACTATGAAAATACTTTACAGAAGGAATGTACTATGACAATATATACAGAAGGCTATATACTGTGAACATTAATGTACAGGAGGTTATAAACAGATAACAATATAGACTATACAATAGTGCAAGTGACCTGAGTGTGCATTAGTTACAGACATTAGCTATTAAAGTTACAGTGCAGTACATGAGTTAATGCAGTTATTAAAGGTACGGTGCAATACATGAGTAGATGCAGATATGCGATAGATGCAATAATGCAATAGATGAGTTACAGTGCAGTAGGTGAGTTAGTGCAGTTATGAAAGTAGTCCATTCGTGCTAATGAGCATTCAGTGTAATATTCCTGGGGTGCAAGTGAGCAGTATAGAGTGCAAATGATGCTGTGTGTGTGTAAACAGTCCGGTAGAGCAGATACATGAAGTACTGGTGTGTACAGTTCCGTCATGCATGGCAGCCCTGTAGTGCAATGTTAACATTGTAATAGCAGCATTAAGTTAAAGTTATGAGAGGTAGTGAAGTCAGTGGGGAGCAGAGTTCAATAATGAGACAGCTCTGGAAAAAAAGCTGTTTCCTAGTCTGCTGGTTCTTGTCCGGAGGCACCTGAAGCGCCTACCGGAAGGCAGGAGAGTAAACAGTCTATGAGCGGGGTGAGAGGAGTCCTTGAGAATGCTGCGAGCTCGACGCAGACAGCGTTTCTTCTGAATGTCCTCAATGGAAGGGAGTGCAGTTCCTGTGATGCGCTGGGCTGTTTTCACCACCCGCTGCAGTGCCTTGCGCTCAGCAACAGAACAGTTCCCGTACCAGACTGTGACACAGTTGGTCAGGATGCTCTCTATCGTGCAGCGATAGAAGTTCACCAGGATAGTTGAAGACAGTTGGTTCTTCTTCAGTGTCCTCAGAAAGAAGAGACGCTGGTGAGCCTTCTTGACCAGGCATGAGGTGTTGGTGGTCCAGGACAGGTCCTCCGAAATGTGGGTCCCCAGGAACTTAAAACTGGAAACACGTTCAACAGCCGTCCCGTTAATGTGGATGGGGTCGTGTGTGCCTCCTTTCGCCTTCCTGAAGTCCACGATGATCTCCTTTGTCTTGGAGGTGTTAAGGAGCAGGTTGTTGTTTGAGCACCATGTGGCCAGGTGCCGTACTTCCTCCCTGTAAGCAGTCTCATCGTTGTTGCTGATGAGACCAATCACTGTTGTATCGTCTGCAAACTTGATGAAGGAGTTAGATCCATTCACAGGCCTGCAGTCGAGTGTGAAAAGGGAGTAGAGAAAGGGGCTCAGTACGCAGCCCTGTGGTACACCAGTGTTGAGGGTGGTTGTGGTGGAGCAGATGTTGCCTAACCTAACAAGCTGAGGCCTGTTCGTCAGGAAATCCATAATCCAGTTGCAGGTTGAATTGTTTATGCCTAGGTTTCCAAGTTTGATGATTAGCTTGGAAGGGATTACGGTATTGAATGCAGAGCTGAAGTCTACAAACAGCATGCGTGCATAAGTGTCCTTATTGTCCAGATGTGTGAGCACGGAGTGCAGCGCCATGGACACTGCATCATCGGTGCTCCTGTTGCTACGGTAATTCAACTTAAGAGATGAATTCTATATGTCGAAATGAAAATTTCGTAGATGTCGAACATCGTTTATCGTAATCCGGTGAACTTTATGTAAGCAGCAAGTACAAAAATTAATCCACTCCTCTGTCATGCTCACAGCTCTGGGTAGAGATGAATGGCTTTTGGCTTCTGCTGGGGGAGAGGACGTGAGCGTACATCGTCTATTCATATTGTATAGGCTACATAGCACTAAAGGGTTTATCTAAATGTTGTATTTGAACTTCCTGAATGCATTTATTGGTCCTTAAACATGCTGAGCTGCACACAAAAAAACATGATGGCATTTTAATATAAATTGTTTGGTTCAACTTAAGAAAGGATTTCATATACAGTACATTGGTAAATTGATTTGGGTGGAGTGAGGCACTTCTTTAACACTGCGTCATCTGCCTTATTCTCAGTAACCAAAGAAATACGTCTTCAAGAAACATCACAATATTAGGTTCCTGTTTTTACACACTGAAGATTCATTGTTCGTAAGTGGAGAACAGATGTTGTAAGGTATGTTATCAAAAACTTTGCTTATGTTAATTTATATGTTACTGTATAAACTGAACCCATAGCAAATAATGTTAAACTAATTTAAGAGCATATTAATTTAGAGCATAATTACACAGACTGATTTTTTTGTCTTTTGAAATTGTAAGATTTCACACGTCATTTCAAGAGTTTTTATTTACCAAGTATTTATTCATTTTAATGTTTGACATTACATAGTTTAGCATCTCAATACAGACATTACATGTATTGAGTTCAATGTATTGAATTAAAGTTAATATAATAACAGATCCCCCTACCACCCCCTTATATGTGTGAACTGAGCCAAGAACTATGAGCTGTTAAACAGTAGTTTGATGATGAATTGTGAAAATAAAATTAAAATGACTGAAAGGAACTAATTATTTTTGTCAAGAATATTTCATTATACTAAGGTATTTTGCTTAATGTTTATATTTGATAAAATACAACTACTGCCTCTTCAAATAGGTTAAAAGCTTGATTTTACATCTTGATCGGCAGTCTGCTCAAACATGGAGGGAAACACAACAAATTCAACTGAAAGATCATGTGGCTTGTCTGAAATGCCAGCTCGTCCGTTCTTCATAAGTGTCTACACACTGATCTGTTTGGCAAGCCTGGTGCTCAACACCATTACAATATATGTGTATTTTTGTAAAGTTACAACTAAGTCCAGCATCATCCTCTTTCTAAAGAATCTAGCTGTCGCGGACATGTTCGTCTGCCTGTGTTTGATATTACGCATAATTAAATATGCTGTCAGCTCAGAGGAAGTTCAGCGTATCTACTGTAACTTTGGCGCTCCAGCAGCCTACCTCAACATGTACTGCAGTATTCTCTTCATGGGCTACATCGCTGTAAACAGGTACAGTACACAAGTTTGCTTCTATACTGTGGAGTTCTTTAAAGGAAATCCTGTTGTTTTTTTTAAAAATTTTGACAAAGAGAGTCAAGTGAACTTGTTTCTGTTCAAACCATGTGGTCAAGAATACTTTTATGATGTTACTTCCTCAATTTACTTTCCTTAATAAGCCATTATGTTCAAATAAGGAAATGCCACAACATATCAGGGTTCAACAAACCTGAGAGGCAAAAGCAAACTCTGATTTATAAATAAAGAAAACCTAAAATACTTTTTGAAAAAAAAGTGAATGAATGACAAGCTAAATATGTTTTTTTTACATTGCTCACTCACCCATTAAATAGTAAAGAATAGAGCATGCTTAATTCATGATTCACTCTAACAAAAATGCACATTTTAATAAAAATGTACATTTTATTAACAGTGAATCATGGAAATTTTGGAAGTGGGACAAAAACACAGATCATATCTATGCATAATGACACCATAACTATTTGAAAGGCGTCTGTATAATACAAACTGTTTTTCCATTTAAGGTACCTGAAAATTGTGCGACCGCTGGAGGCTCACATTATACAAACAGTGCGATCAACCCGCAACATCTGCATAACAACCTGGGCTATCCTTTTGGCGGTTAATTGTGTCTATATTGTAGTTTTTGCAATTACCCCAAATGTTGATTCAAGAAGCCCTGCTGATGGAGGTTTTGACTGTGATATTTATCATAACAATTTGCTCAACATGATATACTTGATCATGCAAATCTTATGCTTTGTAATATTTTTGCTCGTGCTGGTATCACTGATCCTGCTTTACTGGTGGAACTTACGGAGACTCCAGCAAGCTCAGCGTGCTGCTCCAGTCCAGTCCGACAGCACCAAGCTGATTAAGTCAAAGCGCAACATGAAAGTACTAGTGGGTGTTTTCTTTGTGTGTTTCGTGCCATATCACCTGGTGAGACTGCCATACGTGTTCATCAAACCCCTGTTGAGTGATTGTACAGCAGTCCAGACCTTCTACATCCTAAAGGAACTGACTGTGGTGCTTGCAGTACTAAATGCCTCCTTAGATCCACTCATTTACTTTGTCTTCTGTAAGGCCTTCAGAAGTCATCTGAACATTTGCTGGAAATGTAGTTAACTGGAACAAAAGGCAGAATGTTTCTATGCAGTAGTGTCATCAATGGAATTAAAGCGAATCCAAAAGACTCCTTCTATCTGACATTGGTCAGTCAACCATTGGTTGAGCCAGTGTTTCAGTGTCGGACTGATCGATAAAAGCTCAATGCTTACACTTTTGGGGAAAATCAACGAGTCGATTATTTGTAGTTGTTTCTGTATACGGAGTTAAGATAGAAAATATGTACAATATTTAAAGGTTAGACATAATACATTTACATTTACATTTAGTCATTTGGCAGACGCTTTTATCCAAAGCGACTTACAGTGCACTTATTACAGGGACAATCCCCCTGGAGTAACATGGAGTAAAGTGTCTTGCTCAAGGACACACTGGTGGTGGCTGCTGGGATCGAACCAGCAACTTTTTGATTTACCAGTTCAGTGGTTTAACCCACTAGACCACCATCTCCAAATACATATGTAGATGTTTATGAAATGAAATGAAAATTTAGTCAATGAAACCTGTTCTAAGAGTTTGAAAAAAAAGTTGTAACGCCTTCCAGACCAATGTGTTTCAATGACATACACGTAGAACACCACACTCTTTCATCTTATATGATGTTGTGCTCTAGTTTGTTTTTTATAGTAGTTTATTTTTTTGGTTCAATAACTTATGTCTTTTAACTTTTGAATACTTTATTACTGGGGAAGACAATTTTATACTTTGTGCTGTGTCAAAAGTTCTGTTTGTGTTGATTCAATTGAACAGGGATATAAAACCTGGGGCTGGATTCACGAAACATAAAAAAAAGGCTTAACTGACCAATAAGTCAGAAATATTTTGCATTCCCGGAAAATAAAAACAGTTCCTCAATGTCTTAAGATTGATTTTAGGAAAAAAAGAAAGAAGAATCCACACCCTGAAGTTTACTCAACCTCTAGTTGATCCAATCCTGAATACATTTCATTGTTCTGATGACCACAAGTAAAGATATTTGGAAGAATGTTAGCAATTTTCGGTTTATTTATATAATTAGTTTTGAAAATATATATTTGTTTTGATGTACTTGTATATATATACATATATAAATTGAATTTATATGTATATTATTTGTTCTGTTGAATGACATATTTTGAATAATTTAGGCAATTAATTGTGACTGTTTACTTGACATTGAGGAATTTTGTATTTTATCTACATCTGTAGATATCATCATAGTATTGTGACATATTCCCCAATTCTTAGGATGCGTCGAAATAACCCCACTTGCGGTCTTTGCATTTGACCGATTGACTACTTTCATGACGTAATTCCTGTTTTTGGCCCTAGTGTTCTAGTGGGTGTGAAGATCCCAAGTGAGTATAAGGTATTTCTAATCTGATGGGACACTTAGCAATTGCAAACATATTACGTTAATTAATGTGGTGTTTCTAATTATGAGTAAAAAAGCAGTTTTACAAAATACATAACTCTGGAGTTTTCACCAATAAAATATGTAACACTACGTTTTACTATGAAATTATATGTAATTATATAGTCCAGTCAGATTTATAGGGCTTTATTTGTATTGTATCAAAAAACAAAAGAACAAAACATGTTAGCCAAACATAGAAAGAATAAAGATATAACCTAGTAGTATCACCTACAATGGAGCGCTTTCCGCAACATCTCGCGAGACCAGAGCAAAAAGTCTCATGATTCATATCCAAAACATGATGCACGAGGATAAGCTTGGCCTTAATACTGCTCCTAAGCGGAATTCAAGCTGGGTTTAGTGCGCGTTAAGCGCACTGTCTTTTGGCATTTTTAAGACATTGGACACACATGTGCTCTTCCTTCCTGCAGCGTGGACGCGCTCTCAAGTGGCCAAAACCGCAAGTGGGGATATTTGGACGCAGCCGCAGTCTAGCTTGAGAGAGGAAACCAGCTAAACTGCACATGATAAAAACAAGCACAGCTTCCTACATTAAAACCACCTCTTTGAACCACTTCAGAAGCCTCATAGGGTGCAACACAGGGGGCCACATCTCAGAGAGCTAATAATATGTCACGGAAGCACGCAAACCCATTTTTATCAATTTGTTTTATAATAATGCATTGTCTTTTAGTGAAGGTTTGTTCATTATAATAGAAAAATATATTAATAAAAAAACTTTTGGCAGTATGTACATTACTTATTAAAATGTATTATTTTTTATTCCTACACATGACCCGAATAGTTTACTCTAAAGATCACTGTCATACCCTCATAAACCACTGTAACTTTGCTCTGAGGATGAAGTGGTGGACATCATGTCAACCCTGTGACCATATTTATTACATGTCAAAATTTCATTCTAAATTAAATTACCAAGACACCAAAATATAAAATCCTCTGCATTATTTCATAGAATATTGTATACTTTAACCGTATGATTGAGAACTCTAAAGAGCTCCTGCATGAAAGAGCAATAAAATGTCATAATAGTAAAGCTTTTAGAAAAGGAAACTGTGCTTGTGTATCGACATGTTAGTTGAGGAACCTCCTGTAGTGCTGAGCAAGTGTCTACCCACGCGACTTCTTTTACCCATTCTTTTGGTTCCTGTCCCAATGAGCACGCCTCCTTCCTCTGTAATATCATGTGAGGCTTATCTGCCCAGTCTAATACTTCTGCACTCCTCTTATGATACAATGATTACTGATTCAGCTCCTCAAAGTAAGTTTTTTTATATCAAGTTTATAATCAATTAAAAGTTTTGATTCTAAATCATGTTGAATATTCTTGATAGACAGTACCACAGTGTAAATTATTAAGGTAAAACAAAAATTTGTTTGTGATGAAAGAGCATTTACTCCTGAGATAGGCGCAGGCTCCCCGTGACCCGAGGTAGTTCGGATAAGCGGTAGAAAATGGATGGATGGATGGATGAAAGAGCATTTGTTTGTGAGCTCTTTGATGTGGTTTATTTGATTCAAGAAAAGCATAAGGAAAAAAGGTTTTCACAGATGAACTAAGTTAAGAAAAAGAAGTAGCTTTCCTGAAGCTCAGTGATAAGAGCATTACGTTGACAACGCAAGGTTGTGGGTTCAATCCCAGGGGATTGCACATACCTATGTAAAAATGCATTGGATAATGCAATGTAAGTCGCTTTAGATAAAAGCGTCTGCCAAATGATTAAATGTAAATGTAAAATGTGGTAAACTGAGCACTAAAGTAGACTTCCAGGCCAAATCTTCATATCATTAGATCTTAAACACAGCGGATTTATAAATCATAAGTTTGGATTTCAGACATAAAGGAAGTCTTTCCCCCATTGTGTTTGCCGTTTCTCTGAGGTGGACAAACAGCTGAACATGCTCAGTGTCACCCAAGAGAATCTAGAAGTTTTTTCTTTTAAATCCTTGATTAACAACTAAAGGACAATTCAAAATACAAAAGTAATCTTTTACAATAGCGTATTACTTTTTGCTGTAACGCAGTAGTGTAAGGCATTACTTATTAACTTTCAGTAATATTTTACTCAATACATGTTCAGTAACACTTGCGTTACAACAAACTCAATGCAGCTCACCCAAAGAGGAAAATATAGCGGTACTAGACAATGCATCCGAATTATGTTTCTACCAATGTTTCGAGCTAAGGTGCATGTCACGTTGCACAATGAGAGAAATTACGCGTAACTGTACAACAGCTGATTATTCCGGCTGCCAAATATCACGTTTGAGCAGCGTTTTACGCAGTCTAGAACACCTAAAACATTGACGTGCTTGTACACATTATACACATGCAATAAACTTAACCATGCTTATTTCTTAAGCAAGTTTTTGCATGTGTCAGAAAACACGTTTCTCGTACATTTCCGTGCGTTACCTCGAGCACAAAGAAATTTTGTCATTTTAGAATGTTCAGTTCTTCTTCTGTAGTTATTTTGGTGAAAGTAACTCAAAAGTAATACAGGAATCATGTAACATGTTACTGTTATTTAAAATGAATCTCAGAATTGTAATAAGTAATCTGTAATGTACTACAGTTTGGAAGTAACTTGCAAAACAATGGATATTAGAACACTACATACACGACTACGAGAGCGATATTGCATTTATACATCAGTTCGACGCCAAAAGTGTGTAGATAAACCAGAAACAACGTCGGAGTGTCTTTAAATCCTTCCAGTTTTAATGATGTTTTATTAACTAAATTCGGGAGGAGCTGGAGCATATGATCAAGCTTGAGCTGATGCGCATCAGCAATCAGCCAATCTGCTTCAGTTAAGCAGATGATTCAAAGTTATTATCATGATTTCAACCTATCAGACCTAGCGAACCTTTCAATAAATAGGTAACCATTTTACCTACACTTTTTCAGTCTTTCGACATCGCAAGTCTGGGAGATATCTCTGCTTTTGCTTCTACAAAAGTCTCTACGTCAGAGCCTTCATAGGACAACCTCAACATGTCTGATACTTCCTCCTCATCCGGACGGGACAGTTCCACTGTCCGTGACTCACCGGCTCGTTCAAGCTCTATCCAGTAATATCGGCTCAGCTGCGGGGTCCTCCATCTCACCGATCTACTCCTCGCACTTCTACAAGAGGACGTCGATCACCACCTGGTTCCGTCGGATTCCAGCTTCCTTCCCCGGTATCCTCTTGTGTTTAGGCGTCATCCACCATACCACCTATTGGGAAATGGAACATGACAAGCTTACATCAAGCCCTCTCCGAACAAGACATCCACGTGAGCCGGAAAATGACCAAACCGGATCTGTACGGCCTTCTTGTCTCGCTCCATTCGACAACTCACCCACGGAGATCCGCGGTGAAAGTGCAGGCCACTGTCCATTTGAGTATGGTGACCGGATCTCTTTCTTCCAGGACCATGCCACCCTCTGAGGGCCCTCCACGATTTTCATCTCCCTCAGTCCGCCGCCACAAGACCTCAGCAAGCTCGGGCCGCGCAACCAGTGAGCAGCCTGTGTGTGCCGTGCTGCCGTGTCTTCCACGTCTTTCCAGCTGAAAGGTCCCAGCAGCACAACTCCAACTGACCCATCATTCACAGATTTCTGGCTGCCAGCCCCGATTTCGGCTCCAGACTTGAGTCTCCCGCTATAGACCCAAGCCCTGTCCCCCGGCTGGGCTCTCCTCCCTCAGGCCCTCGGCGCTCAGACAATCTCCATTCCCTTCCTTCCTACCTACGGGCCGCCTACACCCTGATCGAGGCCCGCTCCATGTCCCAGGCCCACTCTTTTTCCCAGGCTCGTGTTCTGTCCCAAGCCCGCTCCCAGTCCAATGGCCAAGTCCGTCCCAAGCCCACTCTATGTCCAGAGCCAGCGCCTTGTCCCTGCACACGATGCTCCCACACCCACTCATGTTCCCAAGCACTTTGCCACACCGGCAGCCTATGCATTATGCCTTTTGGGGTGTAAGTTTGATCGGCTGCTGTCCAGCGTCATGCATTTTTGGGTGGTACTCAGGGTTCGGGTACCCGGATGTTCCGGGTTCGACAGGAACCTGCGAGCTAGGGGCCCTACCCCCCCGGACAGCATGTCAAACAAGCTTTCCCTTGCTACTCCTGCTGAACATAAATCATCTGTATAGGCAAACCAGTGAAAAGGAAATGGGGAACTACTTTCTTCCGTCACGAATCCAAGCCCAGCATACATCCGCTACCGAGTCCAAACAATCACTTTTTAATTTGCGCTGTGCTGAGAGAGACTTCTCTCAGGAGAAAGACAACTCATCAAGAATGTGTTAATCCCATTTCTATTATCTTGATCGAGACCCTTGCGTCCCACGCTGTAACATTTTTAAACAATGAGTGCAGAGTGCTGTGGATTAATTGCAAGAGACACTGCCAACTCGGACAACATTCCAATTATTATGGTGTTGTACTCCACCTAGTGGCCATTTTCTAGTATTGAAGTTTGCAAAATGTTGAGATTTACATCTCATTCATCATACAGCAGTAGCCTATTTTCGGTTCACAACGCGAATAATTTTATCTTGGAGAAAGATATACCTGTACGTTTATTTACTATAAGCGTTTATATTATGTGTTAACATAATATTGATTCTGAGAAGTTAAACTGTGATCGAAATAATGATAATGAAAGAAAGTCCCATCGCCCAAACGTATTAATGTGCAAGTAGTAATTTCATATCTTATTTATTGTAAGCCAGTTTTACAAAAAAAAGAAAGCTTCACATAAATAAACAATCTAGAAAGGATAAACTATTTCGTGTGTTAGCAATCTAACCTCTTCAGAGTAGCGCAGTTGCGAGGACAGTATACGAGTTATTTTAATGGCGGAGTGATACAAACAGTCATGGAAGCGGTTCAACGGTCTGTTCCCGTGATGATCCTGGAGGAATATTTCACGGCTATCAGCCAATCAGATTCGAGAACTGATGTAAAATCAACAACATCACATATAATAAAACACTGAAATATACTTTTTTTGTGAATTACATACTTTTATTTAACTTATGTTTTGAATGATTATTTAAATATTTCAAGCCGTTACTGTCTAAGGTGTAAAAAATTTTTTTCTTTCCTTAAAAACCCGCTGAAATAAGTAGTACTCAAGGTCGCATTTTTTGGCTGCATTTGAAGAAACTGTCAGTACACGATCCGGGATGCCTGCGCGATCCATTCTGCAAATACGCGTAATTACGTAGTATAAGAAAACGTCACGGTTTCCCCACACTATTGGTATCTCGCATGCGATGAAACACTTGAGGGCCAGGCCCCACAACTGGTGCCATATTTTTGTAGGCTACATTGTGTGTACACAGTCTTTCTGTCACTGCAAACGTTCAGTTTCCTCCATACTCCCCTTTGCGATTCATTGCTGAATGGCATTAGGCCTACTTTCGTTTCGATCTGAGGTCAGTAGTATATTAGTTAACTTTAAATTGAGTAGTTTTGTATTTGTATGGGTCTATATAGGATAATATATCTATCTATATAATCTAAATAATCCCTTAAATAATCTAAATAATAATAATTGACTTTGATTTAATTTAATTATAATTCATTTTTAAAGATTTTTTTCATGTTTTTTTAAATGAATGGGTTCACTTGACATGTATAGGTGGCAATTTGAACCTTTATTAAAGGGCATACTTCTCTTTTCTTGCGTTGCACTCCATTTTCTTTCGCTGTGAATGAATGAAAGTCTTGCGGTACAAAGGTGCGCAAGCGTGGACTGGATTGTGCAGTGTCCTAAACAGAATTATCATATGCGCATGCGCGTTTTCTACTACGTCATTATGCACGGACGGATCGTGCAGGTATCCCGGATCGTGTACTGACAGCAACCTTTGAATCGGGACAGCTTTACCAGCCTTCAGTCGAGCTGCTGTGACGCAATCTGTCTTAAAATGCAGCCTTCAAAGAACTCAGCCCCCGAATTGGGACACAGCCATGGAGTCTCAGCCGCACATGCGCACTCAGACACATGTGCACTCTCAGCCACTCACTTTAGCCCTGTCCCAAATGGTGCACTCCGGTCTTGTGGACCTCCTCTGTGTCCACACTTGGTGATGTCAGGAAGTGCAGACCTATAGGGGACTATGCACGAGTCCACAAGGGTACATGGGAGTGCATTTTGGGACAGACTTGAGGTCATCACACCGGAAAGAGCAAGCGGTGGTTTCTAATCACTCTTGAGGTACTTTGTTGTCATTCGCTGATCAGTCTGCTCAGCACTGCGTGAAGTCGATCACACTTGTTGTCCTGTTGTTATTTGGGACTGGAGCTGCCGATTTTTATTGTTCTGTATTTCATATGTTGATATGCCAGCCGAGCATAATGCAATAGATACTTATTCTTGTAATGCATGCATTTCTCATGACGCAAATGCAACTGTTTATGTATATTTATATATTTGTATACACTACTCTTCTGTATACACTTCTTAATATGCATATATGTTGTTATTTAATATTTCTCTATAATACAGAAGCTGTGTTGTTCCGCTTTTACTAATGGGACAGCCTACGAACTCGTAGACTTGGCGAGCACGCGCAATTTAAGTCCACTGGATTGCATGTCCACATTAAGCGTGCCATTTGGGACAGGGCCTTTATAGTGGGTCGAATACTGAAGTATGTCAAAACGCTGTTTACAAAAAAAAACATCCAGTTAACACCGCCTGAAAATATGTGATAATGAAAACGTATATCACGAGGTCAACTTGTAAATTCTATTCTATTTTTAAATGGTGAAGATTACTGCTTTTTAAGAGTATCGTAAAGACTGGTGGTTCAGGTCACAGCCCGAATTTTTATTTAAAGCTATAGCTGAAAGACATTAATAAACATCTACACTAATTATGTCTGATTACTTTGCATACGTGCCTTTGTATTGGAAAAAACAATAAAACCTCTATATACACAAATAGATGTATATAAACAAACACGCATACACATAAATGTCTCATTCTACACTGAATGAATAGAAACAGGTGCTTGTTAATCAATGGTTTAATTATGAAGTTTTATTATGCGCACACAATATATAGCTTTTATAAACACGATCTGAACCAGAGCTCCAACTACAGAGAGCCAAAACTCATCTGAAGTGCACAGCCAAGATCATCGGGGACCACTCCCACGACCAGATCATCCTACTAGAGCCAGAACGAAGGAAGCCAGGAGGAGCCAGAAGCACTTGACCTGCAAACAACAGCGTATGAAGAGGACCAGGAGTTACAGGAGGAGATGAAAAGCTACAAGAGTCCTTTCCAACACAGACTGAGCGAAGAGAGCAATTGGAGCAGACGCCAGAGAAGAGCTGGTAGGAAAACTCCAAGATGCAGAAGCTCTCTATAATGGCCCGGCAGACAGCAACACAATGCAAAGGCCAAGGCCTATAAAGGCCCTCTGCAAGCAGTCCCCGCTGAAGTCCAAGCCACGGAATCAGAATAAACTGAACTTAGCTTGTCGACTACAATGTGAACAGACAGGAGAATGCAACAGAATCTCTCCTATACAGCCCCCCCAGCTAAAAGCCCAAAAATGCGAGGGGGGGGGTGAAACCCCACTGTTCACACCTTTCTGGCTAGCAAACACAGAGGGGTGGGGCAGGAACCATCCAGAAGAACCTGCAGACACACATGCTGCAATGCCCCACAGACCCCAGCAAGCTGGCCAGAAACATGACAGCTGTCACCACTAAATGCTGTCACCCTGAACACTGCAGGAGGCCACAACAGCCTACCTGCAAAACATTGACTCTCAGGCATTAACACTGCCCAGTGTGACCACAAGATACAGATCACCTGCTTAGGATCACCTCCCACCAAGAGGACTACAGCATCCTATGCAAGCTGTCAGAAACTGTCAAAGCCGATTACAGCTGCAAAAAACATCTGCTACAGCCAGCATCTGAGCCTACGTCAGACAACAGAACAGGCCGAAAGAGACTCTGCAGATGTTACAGCCTGCCGAGAACAGCCAAGCACCAGACAGGATACCCTGAGATAACACAGTGTGACCACTTTCGTCGGACTCGAAAGAAGGCGCCCCATGGAAACCCAGCTGGCAACCTAGGAGCCACTGACCTGTTCCGGCCCAACAGTCATCGAGGAATTCATCTCAACACCATGGCTGACACCCATCCAGAGAGCAAAAGAACAGTGCAACTATGTCTGAGAGAGCAGAGATCCTGGGGACATCAAAGGAGCTGATTCCACAAGAAACCTCAACAGGAGGATTTAAAATCCAAATCAGACTCTTTTGGACCACGAGTGGCATGTGAAACAAACAACCCTCTTGAATGCCCTCCTACTGAGAAAAACGTCCAGATCTCTGTATCCTGCTGGTTGGCGAGGGACAGACAAATCATCAGATTAAATGGAAATTATCAAAACATATAACACTATGTTTTTCTCATCCTCGAGGCATCATAGGTGTACATGACCTTCTTCTTTGAGACGGATACAGTTTGAGTTATAATACCATTTATCCTGGCTCTTCAAAGCTTTATAAAAGAGGGGAACGGGGGACGAGAATTTGAAGCTTTAAAAGTGCATCCATCGATCAAAACACTACTCCATTCGACTCCATGGGGTCGATGATGGCTTTCGAAGTAAATCAATGTGTTTGTTTAAGACAAATATTCATATTTGCCAGTTTAAAAACAGTAAAGTCTAATTTCCTTTTTCTGTCAGCTGCAAGTGAGAATGCAGCATTTTTGTAAGTGTCCTCTGCACTGCCGTATGTGTCACGAGAACTTAAGACACACTCGGTTATTTGCCGGAATGCCGTCCTCACGTGCAGCTGACAGAAAACGCAAGTTACACATTAAAGTTTATAAAGTTGTAAACATGGATATTTCTCAAAAACAAATGCATTTATTCGCTTCAGAAGGCCTTTATTTACCACATGGAGTCTATGGAGCAGTTCTTTGATCAATGGATGCACTTTTTGAAGTTTTAAAAACTAAACCTCCATTCACACCTATTCTACAGCTTGCAATAGCTAGGATAAACGGTATTGTAACTCTGACTGTATTTATCTGAAATAAGAGACCATGGTGAGTAAAACATGGTATTATTTTGATTTGTCCCTGAAATATCCCTTCACTTACGGAAAGAAAATATTTCCTAATAAATTAATTACAAATATAATAAATGACATTATGGTATATTAGAAAACAAACAGAATAATATATTGTTTAAATATATAACAATATATTGAATAATACATAAGGAATCGCTGCTCTTCATTTATTGAAAAATATATTACAATACATTTACTTATGTCACAATATATGTAACTTTATAATCAGTAAAATACTTTATAATATATTGATGTACATGTGATAAGATATGGTGCTGGATGTGTAAGGATATATTGACCACAATATATTTACTCATGCCATATATCCACAAATAATTTGGACATATTCACTTAAGGGTGTATCCACTTTTGGTTGGCAACGGTATAGATGTTAATGGCTGTGTGTTGAGTTATATTGAGGAGACATTAAATTTAGACTGTTATACAAGCTGTACACTCACTACTTTACATTGTAGCTGAGTGTCATTTTGTCAGTGTTGTCACAGGAAAAGATATACTGTAATCAAATATTTACTCAAATATGGGGTTTTACTCACTTCTGTATATGGAAATATATATGTCTAATGTATCGTTTATAATATACATGTATACATGTATACAGATTTTTTCAAGTTGAGTTTATGATGGGAAGCACTTCTACAGGTGACCCTCCATTGTATTTCTTCTCAGTATTGCTGCAAGTAGGGGAATGATAACGGGCCTCTGTTCTGCAGGCCAAGTTGCACTTGCATTATATTTTATCTAGAAATTATAAACAGTATTTAAATCCGAAAGAAAAATGTTTAAACAAAATCGATTTGACATTGATTAAATACCTCTGACATTCCCCTTCACAGTACAGTTACTATACAAGAGGCCGTTCAAGATTCATTCAAACACTATAAAACTCTCCAACATACATGCTTCATTTTTTTGCTTTCATTTAAGGGGTACAAGTATGTATATACAACTTGATTATTAAAATTAAGAAAATGAATGGATGACATACGAACTGAATGATTTTGGAAGTGTGCCCAAGAGCATTTAAAATGTCTTTAACAGCCTTTCATCCGGTTTCATATGTTTCTGTACCCTTCTGAAGTACTTTAAACAGACAAATTCTAATCCCCTTTTAAATACTATGAGCTTAGCTTGGAAAATAATTGCCTTTTTTACGTGGACTTCCCAATGAGCCTGAACTTTCTTTTTCAACCTCAGTGAATGGCACAAGGCGCAATGATACAATGTGCAAAAAGGAGTGTACTTTGGTATCAGGTGCTTTACAACTGCTAGAACTTTTGATTGATGCATCTGTAAGCATAAATTGAGACAGCAATGAAAATCATTCTGATGTGTATAATGTTCTTTTGATTTTGTTATTTGTTTGGTCGTATTCCATGTATCTCTCATTTTAACGAACAATTGTGAACGACATTAAAATGACTATTGTTATTTTATAGATTTCAACGTCATATTAAATAATGTTTAGTAACACATAGTCTAATCAATGGGCATTTTCCAAACGGCTTTTATGCGCCCTTGAAGGGCCCTTGGTGGAGGGGGCGCCGTATGTAGAGGCGTTCCAAACGAAAGTAAACACCTGAATCCCTTTGCGGAGGGCCCTTGCTGAAGTCCGTTAGCGAAGGGTACATCCCATGGTCACATCATGGAAGTGAGTTCCGTTTGTGATCACGTGATCTTGGATTGCGAATTCTCTGAACATATTTTGAAACAAGTATGGTGCGGGATTTTGATGTTACCTAAATGTAAGTACAATAATTTAGTTTGTATATGTTTTACACTATTTTTGTCAGTGATAAATATGATTTTAGATGGTTAAATATGGTAAAAGATAATTTAGTTTATTGGAAATTATTTTAAAAAATGGCTACTTATTTATAGGTTTCCTTTATCATATAACGTAATATCCTTTATAAATACCAAGTGGAGTGAAAAGACAGGGTGATATATATTAGACATAATTACACAATATTCAACAAGAAGTATTATTAATGTTGTTTATTTTCAACAAACGGGCGCTGGAATCAGAGTGCACGTGCGCCATTGTCAAGGTAACATTTGGCATGTTATTCTCGTTGTAAAGGGAGAACCAGTAAAACTTCAATTTTTTCACTGCCTTAAATAATGAATTTAGACAGTTCTTCACTAATTTCACAAGTAAAGTTACCCAATTTACACAAACACCATATATCTGGAAACGCAGATTATCAGGATAGTTTTCGAAAACAAGACTTTTATATTTACCTAATCTTGTATGAATGAAATCAATATACTTACAAGTGGCCTGCAGGTGCAACTAATTCTCACACACACCGGATGAGCGGTTGAGATTGCATCATCTGCAGCAAGACCTTTCTCAAAAAAAATCACACTCTGAAACCATGCATTATTGTGACACAAATTCGCAGGTCACCAAACTTGAACTTTGTTATGCAGCGAAATGCATAATATCTTCGGACTGGCTTTCGCTTCCGGTCTGTCGCATTTGCATGAGTATGAATGGAAGTCAATGGAGCCAAATGTCAAGTGTGACCACGGCTTTAGTCAACTGTTGCTTTTCTTAGTTACTAATTGAGTTTCCATTAGTTACCAAGGTTACCAATTATTATCACCTTTGTCAAATTTTGTATATGAAGAGTCAATCAGACTTTTAAATTAGCATGTGTTCAGTTTCAGTACTTTACTTTTCTCTTTTAAATCCCTTTTTAAATATCCTGTTAATCAATTAATTGTGTTATTTGTATTGATTTTGAAACAGCAGTAAACGGTTGCAAAATAACTGAAGATGCAACTAGAAACACTGAAAGGCACTGAAAAAAGATGATAGCACAATAAATTCACAACAGAACAGAAAAGTAGACAAACCAACCTAACCTTGGGAGTATATACATACTAAACATCCATACAATTTTTTTTCTTCTGCCATTCAACATCAATAGGACAGGCTGTTCTATCTCTGTCTCAATCTGAATCAAAAACCACATCTCCACAATAACACATTCGTCAACCCTTCAGAATAAATGCTTGAAATCACAAGATTCTATATGCACCTTCTGATTTGTTATCACAGAGGTTTTAAAACATTTTTGTCCGACAAACCCGTTTTATCTCAATCATTTATTTGAAGTACTCTCCTTGAGGATGTTAATATTTCAATAATTAAATGCCACATTTGCTTGTTTAACTTCAAGAACACTCTTTTTGGGGTTTTAATTAGTAGTATTTCAGTGGTATATTCTAGATATTTATTTGCTATTTACATTTTTTTTTCATTGGAAACAACTTGTCTGTGCACTGGTAGATATGTACATTATACCTCACAAACCCCCTGCAATTACTTTGTGAACCACCTGCTGTTCGCAAATCCCAGTTTGGGAAACCTTGGGTTATTGGAACAAAGTCTTGAGGTTATACCATACAATGCTTTGTTACAAAGATTTGTTTTACATGTTTAAGTAGCATGGATTTTAAAGTCCCTTTATTGTTTAATGTAACTAATCAAGAGCTTTCGATGTTTCAGATATGGACTACAGCAATGTGACTCAGAAAGCAAGAAACGGGACAGATTTTAACAGTGTGTTCACACGGCAGGTTTTGCCTTTATTCTACTCCATCATCTGTGTTTGTGCGTTTATACTCAATGGATTTGCTGCTTGGATTTTCTTCAGAGTTCCAAGCTCCTCAGTCTTGGTGGTTTACCTAAAAAACATGGTGGTGGCTGACATTCTGATGCTCTTCACATACCCCTTGCGTGTGGCGAGTGACCTGGGTTACGGTGACTTGCAGTTAAAACTCATAGTTTGCCGCTACACTGCTGTACTTTTCTACTTAAGCATGTACACTGGAATCGTATTCATGTGCCTAATCAGTTTGGAACGTTATTTGAAAATCGTCCGCACCACATCAAGCATGTTGTCCCTTCTACAGCGTGTCACTGTGGGAAAAGCTCTGGCGCTCTTAGCATGGATTGTTATGATCATCTGTATGTTGCCAAACTCCATATTAACCAACCAGCCCATTCCTGAGGATTATTCCTGCATGGCCCTAAAAAGTTCACTGGGTCGACGCTGGCATGAAATTTCTGTCCACTTTAATGTCGGAGTCTTCTGGGTGGCCTTCCTGTTGATCACGTTTTGCTACACCTCTATAGCATGTCATGTGTACCGCTCCTACAAAAGGGTGCAACAGGACTGCAGCAGGGCAGGACGACGGTCAAATCGAAGCATCTTCAGCTTGCTGGCTGTGTTTGTTTTGTGCTTTGTACCATATCACATTTGTCGTGTGCCCTACACACTCAGCCAAAGGCCCGGGGCTGGTTTTAGCATGCACAACCGTTTTATTCTCTTCCAGATGAAAGAGGCCACACTCTTCCTGTCTGCCCTTAATGTTTGTCTGGATCCCGTCATTTACTTCTTTATGTGCAGAACATTCAGAGAGTCACTTTTACAAAAGATGCCTTCCGTAAATGGTGAAAACAGAAGGCCTTCTATCGGGACCGGACTGAGCATCAGTAATCTGTAAAAAGAAAGTTAAAGGAAATGAGAGCGCAGCGAATTGAGTTTGATAAACACACGTGGTTTTAACACTTGCGAAACGAATAACAAGAAAGGGGGGACTATTGAAATGAAATGTCACACGGAAATGTGGTGTACAAAACCATAAAGATGAAAAAACCCATGTTCTGCAGAATTAGATTGTGCTGAAACATCTCATCTGGGTATCTGAGTAAGCTCTCACTTGTTTTATATGGTTTACATGTACATAAAATATCATTGTCGGTTTAAAAATGTTTGATAATGGCTATCAAACATTTTTACCATGATTTACAGAAGATGCTCACAAAATATCATACATTTGAACAGTCATATTTATAAAATATATATATATAGTATATATTTGTGTTTAAATATTTAGAACAACGAACAATATTTAAGGGGTTTAGTTAAAAACCCATTTACTTTCTCAAACCACTGTGTTTAACCCATTTGTCAGAGAGGAATTTAAGTACAATCACATTTTCATTTATGTATTTAATAAGTAGAGGTCAGAGTTTGTAGTTTCATTTTATACAAATAAATATTTGTTAAACTGAGGGACCTTGATTTGTTTGCTGAATGAGTGTATTTGTACTCTCATTGTTTGTATTATAGCATTATTTTAAGCAGTAGTCTGTAATATTACAATGTGATAGAACAATGACAGATTTGCACATAAAACAATTGGCATGAATATAAAATTACAGAGATGGATTTCAACTCTGTCTTATTATTAATATATTGCTAACATAAATGACATGATATCATGATCCTCTCTTAATCTCAAGGTTAACAAGTTTTTATCAGGGGTGTTTTAATATGCATTAACACTTACCGTGTGTAAATTTATACTTTTAAACAATTGCTGAGTATTTTCTACATAAAACAGTTTAACAAAGACAGTTTAAAAAATGCAGTTTGAAACTCTCCCACTAAATATGTCATAAACCTGTAACCAATCACATCAAATTGTGACCCCTGAGGATCAGCAGTTTGAGGCATAAATATGCAAAGATGGCGCATAGATTCGGGCAAAAATGATTCCTGCATTGCTGTGTCAACTCTCCTTTTAACATTTAGTTTCACCTTCAGTTTAAGCAGCATCTGGAACAACCCTGCCATTGATTGGAGGCAGAGCTAATATGCATATTCATGAATCTACGTATACTTATATAAAGCTGAAGTAAAGTTATATTCAAGTTATTTTAAAGCAGGAAGTTTTATTTTCACAGGAAAAAAGCGTTTAAATATGTAATGATTCGTTTTAAGAGATAAAATTATCGACAACATTGCGACTTTAACGACTGCAGTCTGCAAATCCCTAACCACTGTACCGAGTCTGCATTTGCCTTTTGGAAGTGCCTATAGCACCTTTGTAGATGTTTGTTGACATCTAAAATAGGCAACATATCCGCCAACCCATTCGACTCCAAGTTGTCTATCACTTTCCCAACATATGGGAGATGTGTTGCACTGCGTGAGGCAAATGGTGGTCACACAAGATACTGACTGGTTTTCAGACCGCCCGGATCCCCCCACAACAGCAAAACTGCACATTTTAGAGTGGCCTTTTATTGTATTACACCTGTGCAATAATCATGCTGTCTAAACAGCATCTTGATATGCCACACCTGTGAGGTGGATGGAATATCTCGGCAAAGGAGAAGTGCTCACTAACACAGATTTAGACAGATTTGTGAACAATACTTGAGAGAAATAGGCCATTTGTGTACGTCTTAGACCTTTGAGTTCAGCGTATGCAAAATGGGATAAAAACAAAAGTGTTGCGTTTAAAATTTTGGTCAGTGTTTATTGGTGTATATGGAACTCTGTTCTTTATCCGTATTAAAAAAGCCAATCAACACATTTTTTTTTATAAAGAAACTGTCAATAAAAATTATCATATATATGTTCTAAAATAATCCCGAAATGCTTTGGTGTACTAACAGTGCCAAGATGAAAGAACAATACTCTTATCTCTTGCATATTACAACACGTATGTTCAGATGCTACCAGAGGAAGTGATTCATCAGCAATGAATGCGAAATAGTACATGCTCTCGTTTTTCTCATGACCGCTATCACGCACAAACTCATCAAACTCTCTCGCAGTCACTTAGAATTGTAACATTTATTTATATAATAAATATTTTCCCCATAAGGAATCATGAAAACTCATGATTGTGATGCAGTTCTTTATCTTATTGGCTAATAATTGTTAAGACATCCCTAATATAATGTATTGCACCTGAAATTAAATCTGTTCATTGCGGAATTAGCTGTCTTGTCAAAACACGGCTCATTCACTCAAGTCAAGCATTCAGGTGGTCTGCTTCCTATATTCTAAAAGTAATTAAAGCATTCATTGAAAGATTAGAGCAATATTGCCCTGCAAACAAAGATGAATTAAAAACACCACATCGAACAAAAACGTTTTACTCTTTGAAACGATTTAAAAAATACTTTAATGGACATGTTAGAGCACCTAATCCTAGTCCTAACCTAAACCTAAAACTACCCACTTCCCACCCACATAAACATGCTGCTCACTCGACGCTCCTGATTGATGCTTACGCGCTGCTCCTGTTCCTGGTATGAAAGCACTCATTTGATAAAACGCATTTATCTGTTGTTAAGAAGGTTGCGGAGCAGAACGAGGTGCAGACTTTGGGTTCACTTCACTCTATGAACCAGTGCAGAAGTCAACATGGATCATATTACCACATGCTTGTCACGTGATTGTCACTATCTGCGTGCACCCTCCCCATAAAATGTAAACACTGTTGGATATTTGTACGACACAACATTTTAATCCAATTTATTGTTTTTACAACTCTTGTTTTGTTTTTATTGCTTAAAAAGGTAAAGTAAGAAAGGTAGTAAACATAATTTATATGCATTTTTGGTGAAATTATTGCAATTCCTGTTAATTTTGGTAATGATACGTGTGCTATCACGTCCGTGCTGTACAGCAAAAATAGACTCGATGCGTATACGATCGCTGCACTGACGTAACGCAACGCAACTGCAATGCATACGCGCGCTGTGTGAATGATCTAATCCGTGTGCACGTAAAAAAATACGGACCGGACACGCACTGCACCCGGAGTATATGTGGCCCAGGCGTATAGGCGTTGCATATAAATTAAGTTTAACAACTATTTTATGTTGAAATAAGCAAAAACTAAACAAGAGTTGTAAAAACAATTATGGAACGCGAACGGGGAAAATATGTATAACGCGAAACGTGTGAAATTTGGACGCTTCATCGTGACAATTTTGAACGTGACTTTTTGATCCGTGTAAACGCGAACGTTTCTTTCGTCTTTACTCGAAGTTTTTTGGCGTGCAATTTGAAGACACGATCGTTTGTATCGCCATAATGCGATCTTTTTGGCAGTGTTTTGTTTTAAACGAACGTTTTTGTCGTGTAAACAGGTCATTTTTTAGCGTGTAATATTATGACTCTTATTTTGATACGTGACTTACTAATAATTCTGTTTTAGTTGAACTGCTGACAATTTGAGGTCAATAAATAAATTCAAATCACTTCTTATAGATTGCTGTTAAATAATTGCTTCTTTTGTGGCATAGCCTACATACATTTATATTCTATCCTGGGTTATGTGGTGTATAACTTACATATATTTACGTTTTTATATCAACTTAAAGGTCACTGCACACACATCTTACAGCCTATAACATCACTTATGTTTTAAATACGTTTTAATACAGAATTTTAAAGAAGATATTTATCAAATAAAATGTATTTGTTGAAAAGGGTTAAAACTATGTTTTTCATGCTTCAATGTAACCAATTATGTCCAAAATGCACATATGTGGATAAGGGAGCAATTAAAGGCATGGTTAGAATACCAAAGGACATTAAAGAGACCTTTGTACTGACTCAAGGAGAGATGAAAATCCCTAAAAGAACGACATTTCCGGACATTATCTTAAAAACTTCCAGCTTCTTGCATCATGAACATCACTGTGGCAGCAGTGGAGTCATTCAGGTTCCTGGGCACCACCATTTCTCAGGACCTGAAGTGGGGCAATCACATTGGCTCCATTGCTAAAAAAGCCCAGCAGGGGATGTACTTCTTACATCAGCTGAAGAAGTTCAACCTACCACGAACTCTATTAAAACAGTTTTACTCAGCAGTCGTAGAGTCTGTCCTCTGCACATCCATCACTGTCTGGTTTGGCTCAGCCACAAAGTCAGACATCAGAAGACTACAGAGGACGGTTCGGACTGCTGAGAAGATCATTGGTGCTCCCCTGCCCACCCTCCAAGAACTGTATACATCCAGAGTGAGGGAAAGGGCTCAGGAAATCACCCTGGACCTCTCACATCCAAGCCATCATCTCATCACAATGCTGCCGTCTGGTCGACACTACACACCACTAAGCACCAAAACAACCAGACACAAAGATAGTGTCTTCCCTCAGGTCATCTACCTCTTGAACAGTTCAATGGTTTATACCCACCGTGCCATCAATAACTCTGTTCAATAATACTTAATTGCAATAGTAATTATATCATGCAGATAATACACTATCTATTTATATACAACTTTTTCTGTAAATTATATTTAATTCTGCTGTACATAGCACTATACCTTGTATTACAATAGTCGATTCTTAGTTTTTACTTGTACATATTTACATACACACATAGCTTTACACTCTACATTTATATCTTATGTTTATTATATTGTATTTCTAATTTTTATAACCATAGGCCCTTATATAAATCATCTGTGTACTGTATTCTATTGTGTTATGGTCTCTGTGTACTGTTGTTGCTGTTTCTGTGTACTGGATGCTCCTGTCACCCAAAAAAATTCCTTGTTTGTGCAAACATACATACTCGGCAATAGAGCTCTTTCTGATTCTGATATTAAAAAATAGGAATAGATAAAAGAGTCTGTGGTTTTCAGTCATAATTTCTTTTATGATATCATATGGAAAATACACAGAAGTCGAAAGTTTTACATACACCTTGCAAAATCCTAAAAACTTTTGAAATATAATTTATTCAAATAAGTGTAATTTTAAAGATTTGTTTTTATTTTAGTACTGCCCTGAACTAATTGTTTCACCTATATTCCACAAAACAGAATAATAACTGAATATATAAAAAATCACACCGTTCAAAAGTTTACATATTGCTTATTCTCATAATACTGTATGATGTACCTGGACAATCAATTATAGTTTTTGTGTTGTCTGACTGTTGTCTAAGAGTTTTTTGTTTATGAGCCATTTAACTTTCATACTGATCTTCATAGAAATCCTCCAGGTCCTGCACATGTTCTTTGATGTCCGACCTCTGTCCAGCAGTAACTCTGATGTTGAGTTGATCTTTACACATTGACATATAATAGTTGTGTATGAGTGCTTGTTGTCAGTCTGTAAAGATGAATCTAACATTGTATAGTCACTGCTGGACATTGGTCAAACATGCAGAAAGTGCTGAAAAATCAAAGACCAGGGAACAGTTTAATGGAACAGGACAACATTAAACCCTTAAACAACTATCACAAAACCAAACACACTGTCATTGTTTTTCCAGGTCACAATGTACTGTTTTAAGAATCAGGTGTATGACTTTTGACCACCATGTGGAGTATAATACATAAGGAGACAAGAGACAAAGATGCATCGAGACAGCTTTACGCTCCACTTTAATAAATCACACTCTGAACAGCAAGTGAGGACAAATACAACCATGCACATCAACCACTGGAACACAACACTCAAACTAACTCCTCCCTTCCTTAAAGGTACAGTACCTTGGTGAATGTCTCTTCAGTAAACTTGTGGTTCGCCACAACCATACTGTATAACTCTTCATAGGCCTGTCTATATGTAATGTACAGGGCAAATTTCAAAGTAAACGTAATATGCAATCCAATGCAGTCCGTAAAGGTTCTTTGACAGTTTAATAAAAAACTTCTAAGATCCATCCTAGAGAGCATTCGACTTTTCCACCTTCGGAGACAAAAACCGCCAAAGTTAAAATGGGGATTCTGGGACGAAAGATGAGATGACAACCCATGATATAGGACTGACATCACAACCAACGTATCACTCAGAACTTCTACGTTTGCCTACGTACATGCCAACGTACAATTACGATCTCATTCACGAACAAATGTTACGTGTGACGTTTGCATAGGTATTTGAATACTTAACAGAGCATCATCACTCATGCAAAAAATGGTCGTTTGATGTTTATATACGTATATAGCAACGTGACATCGCATCAAAAATGCAAATATAATCTTAAACAGAGCAACGCTATTGGCTAATTGCAAACTCAGAGTAAGTCAACCTCAGAAAATGGAATACTCAGAATACTCATGTCACACCCGCGACCGCGGGATAAGTCAAGCCATTTTCAGAAATCGAGGTATCTTATAGTCCGAGTGAGTAACCAGAGTAACATACTCCGTGAACCTAACCTGGTCGGGAGCAGGTTTTATTCCGCAAACCTAGGGTTTGTTACAATCTCCACCTCTTTTCAAAGCGCGAGCGGTGTTGAAATTGCATACGCCATTTGTTTATTGATTCGTGTTCCTATTGCAATCAATTTAATCACACAGACCTTAAAATGGCATGTCAGTTTATTCAGGAACCTGTAGATGAGGAACCTGCATTAATTCGCAGAGAGTTACAGTTATGTCGGGAGAGAATTTTGTGGCCCCGTTTGGACGTTTTCTCTTAACTTTTAAGGCCAGTTCAAGCAGTATATTTAACATTTCCCAATCAGTCATCCTACTAGCAAGAGCATTTCATTTCTTTAAACTTTCCTGAATGAATAATGTTATTGTATTTCATATTCAGCTGCTGCCAAGATCTTTTTATTGCAGAAGGATTGCATCTATGAGAGCGAGAGAGAGAGAGTTAAATATAATTCCCATTTTCAGAGTTTCAACAAAAGAAATATAAAAGTGATTGACAAATAAACTTGCGCATAAACACGTGAAGCAATTTTCTCCCACGCCAACCCGCTTTCTTTTGCTGCTGTGGCTGTGTTGCTCTTTTTTCTAAATATGTGCTCATATTCACCGTACGCTTGTAGCAGTACCTTCAATTCGATTGGCGAGAGATGAATAGAGCACTTTTTGTCATGTGCCGTTGCCATGCTACACGCGCATAACCTAGGGTCACCACAGAGTGGATTGAACTAACTCAAATCAGCTGGTCCGAAACTGAAAACTCAGAGTAGCGATTCTCTGAGAAAATAAACTCAGAGTTCAGATTTTAACTCGGTGTTGGTTGAACTTCCTTATTGAAACGGGCCCCCGAACTCAACATTCGTATTTACGCGTCCAAATTGATCGTGTTGACGCGTCCAAATTGATTGTGTTGACGCGTCCAAATTGGTGTTGACACATCCAAATGTAATGCATTTCGTGTTAAAAGTATTGTCCCCGTTCGCGTTCCATAAACAATTAATTTGATTAAAATGTTGTTGAATACAAATATCCAACAATGTTCATATTTTATGGGGAAGGTGCACGCAAATAGTGACAATCACGTGACAAGCATGTGGTAATATGATCCATATTGACTTCTGCACTGGTTCAGAGAGTGAAGTGAACCCAAAGTATACAGTCGTGGCCAAAAGTTTTGAGAATTACATAAATATTCGTTTTCAAAAAGTTTGCTGCTAAACTGCTTTTAGATCTTTGTTTCAATTGTTTCCGTGATGTACTGAAATATAATTACAAGCACTTCATACGTTTCAAAGGCTTTTATCGACAATTACATGACATTTATGCAAAGAGTCAGTATTTGCAGTGTTGGCCCTTCTTTTTCAGGACTTCTGCAATTCGACTGGGCATGCTCTCAATCAACTTCTGGGCCAAATCCTGACTGATAGCAACCCATTCTTTCATAATAACTTCTTGGAGTTTGTCAGAATTAGTGGGCTTTTGTTTGTCCACCCGCCTCTTGAGGATTGACCACAAGTTCTCAATGGGATTAAGATCTGGGGAGTTTCCAGGCCATGGACCCAAAATTTCAACATTCTGGTCCCCGAGCCACTTAGTTATCACTTTTACCTTATGGCACGGTGCTCCATCGTGCTGGAAAATGCATTGTTCTTCACCAAACTGTTGTTGGATTGTTGGAAGAAGTGGCTGTTGGAGGGTGTGTTTTGGTACCATTCTTTATTCATGGCTGTGTTTTTGGGCAGAATTGTGAGTGAGCCCACTCCCTTGGATGAGAAGCAACCCCACACATGAATGGTGTTAGGATGCTTTACTGTTGGCATGACACAGGACTGATGGTAGCGCTCACCTTTTCTTCTCCGGACAAGCCTTTTTCCAGATGCCCCAAACAATTGGAAAGGGGCTTCATCGGAGAATATGACTTTGCCCCAGTCCTCAGGAGTCCATTCACTATACTTTCTGCAGAAGATCAATCCGTCCCTGGTGTTTTTTTTGGAGAGAAGTGGCTTCTTTGCTGCCCTTCTTGACACCAGGCCATCTACCAAAAGTCTTCGCCTCACTGTGCGTGCAGATGCGCTCACAGCTGCCTGCTGCCATTCCTGAGCAAGCTCTGCACTGGTGGCACTCCGATCCCGCAGATGAATCCTCTTTAGGAGACGATCCTGGCGCTTGCTGGACTTTCTTGGATGCCCTGAAGCCTTCTTTACAAGAATTGCACCTGTTTCCTTGAAGTTCTTGATGAACCTATAAATTGTTGAATTAGGTGCAATCTTAGTAGCCACAATATCCTTGACTGTGAAGCCTTTTTTATGCACCGCAATGATGGCTGCACGCGTTTCTTTGCAGGTCACCATGGTTAACAATGGAAGAACAATGATTTCAAGCATCACCCTCCTTTTAACATGTCAAGTCTGCCATTCTAACCCAATCAGCCTGACATAATGATCTCCAGCCTTGTGCTTGTCAACAAGATGATTACTGAAATGATCTCAGCAGGTCCTTTAATGACAGCAATGAAATGCAGTGGAAAGGTTTTTTGGGGATTAAGTTAATTTTCATTGCAAAGAAGGACTATGCAATTCATCTGATCACTCTTCATAACATTCTGGAGTATATGCAAATTGCAATTATAAAAACTTAAGCAGCAACTTTTCCAATTTCCAATATTTATGTAATTCTCAAAACTTTTGGCCACGACTGTACACCTCGTTCTGCTCCGCAACCTTCTTAGCAACAGATAAATGCAAATGCGATAGCCTTTCTCTTATCAACAACTCGCACTAAACAAAAGAAAGAATCACAATTATGAAAATAGCGTTTCATAAACCTTTTATTTTTCGAATAATCTTCCAAAAATTGGGAAGTTACTTAACCATTGTTGACTGAATGCGTTTATGAGTTGTACATTATTAAGCTGGTGTCTGTGACATAGAAATACAATAAATACATCTTTGCTTACAACATTGTTTCATATGGAAGCCCGTTTCCGCAAGGGTTGGAATTTTTTTTTTCATAATAATGACTTAGTATCTCATAATAATGAGTTACTGAGTCGAAATTTCAAGGGGGGTATGTGACGTGTGCATTGCGTTACATTGGGGGTCTTTAACTACTTCTCTTTGAGAGCCAGATACCAAAAGTATAAATTGGATGCAGGCCGTTTTTTTATTATATCTTTATTTATTCTGTTATTTTGCATTTCTAATATTTATTGCGTTTTGTTCCTTTTATACTGTTTTGTTGCTGTTACTTATAGGCCATATATTAAAACATGCACAAAAATATTGCTTCCAGTACTTCTATTTGTGCCTTTTCATGATTTTAAATAACCTATTCGCGTGCGCAAACCGATTGCCTGTGGCTGTGCAATGCACTGCTGATTATAACGTTGTAAATAACATTAAGTTTCTTGGACTGACCGATCAAATCGCTTTATAAGATGTAAATCATTATGAGCCGTGGGAATTACTTTCGTAATGAATGTAGCAGCATTATTATGAGATACTAAGTCATTATTATTATGACTTAGTAAGTCGAAATTTCGACTTAGTATCTCATTATTATGACTTAGTAAGTCGAAATTTCGATTTAGTATCTCATTAGTATGAATTACTTTCGTAATGAATGTAGCAGCATTATTATGAGATACTAAGTCATTATTATGACTTACTAATTTAAAGAAAAATACCAACCCTGGCGGAAACGGGCTTCCATAGTTTCAGTCGGCGTTTTGTGAATATTATAATTCTACCCGTGTCCACCGCGCCCGTCTCTGTTTACCGTTAATGCTGATATGCGAAAGAAAAGAAGTTAAGAAATCGGCGTATTAATATTAATATGACGATCCAAAGCACGCGAATTGTGTGTTAGCTTTCGATAAACAAATCATTGTCACGGCCGGAGTCAGACGACATTGTGGATTACAACCGAGTCATCGCTTACTAGGAAAGTAGTAGGATTGTGTTCACTCGCTCTCCGGAAAGAGAGTATTGAAAATATTGAGCTCCAACAAACAAGCACACCAATGTTTACGCTTGCAAGCTGTATGTTTTAAGAGACAGTAAAATTGTAAGAGGTACCCTAAATACTGTTTCAACCCCGGGGTTTGGTTTTCTATTTGTACAACCTGTTTCTTATTTTCTAATATTATGTCTTGTGTTCTTTAATACAAATGCGCAAATTTACAAATGGTGTTTATGTTTATTTTTTTACATTGCTATTTTCTTTTCAGCGGGTTTTTCTTTCATTTCTTTCCATTTTTTCGTTTTTCCACAAAGTTAAGCTGGATATGGATTTGAGATGACAAGGGCCTCCGACTTGCCGTAGAGCGCGCAAACCAAGAAGAGGAGGTGCTACGTATATAAGCTAATACATTTGCATTTTGAGTGACATAAGAAATCTCCGTTTTAATATTAATACGGCGATCCAAAGCACGCGAATTGTGATCCTGTTGGCTTTCAATACTTTGCGGGTCTGACTGCATTTGTTAAACGTGCATGGCTGTCACGTGATGAACGAACGGAGTCAAATCCGAAGACTTGTCGGATAAGAGGTGAGGTGAGCTAATCATAGACTAAATATCCAGGTAAACAAGTATTAATCTTTTCTGTTAATTATAGCATTATAGTTTTGTATTGGTTGTAATGTGATCAACGTTTGCATAATTGGTAGATTTGTTAGGAAAGTGAAACAAAAAACAAACACGTAACATTATAATACTTTGCTAAAATGAACGAAAGGAACGATATAACTCGAAAAAAGATTCGTTCATTTTGCTGAAAGAGACTCAATGGTCCGAGTCAATGATCCGAACTTCCCATCACCGAGTGAGACCCGCCGAGCAAGAATCCCCTCTCTGTTTTTTTAATTCCTGTCACACGGGGCCACGCCTCCTTCCTCTGCGGAGTGACGCATACTGTAACTGCTCAATCTAAATCTTCTGCTCTCCTCTCCAATGATACATGTTGATTCAGCTCTTCAAGTAAGTTAGTTTCCTTAATAGTATTTGTATTCATCCACCAAAATACTTTTGCAATAAATAACACAAATAACAATGTTTATATTAGCTTTTTATAACAAATCAAACTATTAATAATACTGATACTAATAATTATTGATTGAATATAAAAAGGTAGTACAAATGTTGTTTGACTGTACTCATCCAATTGTCAATTTAATCTAGAAATATGTAATGTATAGAACTATATTATAGGTCAATGATGTAATATGTAATGATAGGCCAGGTTTCACAGAAACAGCTTATCTCAAGCCAGGGCTATGCCATAGTTGAATTAAGATATTTATGGCGCTTTTATAAAAAGGCCTTCGAAGAATACATTACTGGTGTGCATATCGAGACAAAACAATGACACTGACACATCTAAATATATTTCTGGGCAAGCTGTATTCAGTTAAGACAGATCGCACATTCATTTTAGTCTGGGACTAACCTTAAGCCTTGCTTGTGAAACCGGGCCATAATGTTTTAATCAGCTGTATTTTGGATTTAAATATTCCAGTTTTATTACTTTACTAAGATGTACAAAGTGCTATGCTTCTTTCACCAAATAAATTAGAACTATTTCAATTTCTTATAGAATTATTTATATTTTCAATGTTTTCCAAGTACCTGGTTTAAAACAAATATTTCAAAAACAGAAAGGAATAAATAATGACGACTATGATTTTGATAGCTATTCAATTTCGTAATGAGTAATAATTAATTTTGTTGATGTTGGCATACGTTTTCTGTGTTCAATTATTGAACAAAAACTATTTTATTAACAATGTATACACTGTAAACTTTTTTGTAGCTTTGATTACTACTTAATATTTTCCTATTACTGTTTTTAATTTAAGTTAAACTTGACTTTAATCAAAATGAAACACTTTGACTTTTGAGATTCAAAATGAGAAAGAAAAGACTGGTCTCATTACTGCAATTACACTGCTGAAATAAGACATTCTTCCTAAGCATTTTTGTATTGTTTTCTAGAAAAAATATCTAAAATGTCTTAAATGATGATAAATTTACATAACAAGAAATGTGTTCTAAGATGTTTAGTCTTGTTTTATGAAAGAAAATATAAGAGCCAAGTACGTATATTTTCAAAACAAATTTTTAATTAAGTCTACATTAAGTTACTGGCAAAACTACAGCAAAGTTTTACTGTGTAGTTATGAAAATTTCACTTTTTTAATTGTCCACAATTTTTTGTTGTTCCAGATATGGACTACATCAATGAGACTCAGACAATGGAAAGAAATTGCACAAATGTACACAGTGTGTTCGCACGGCAGGTTTTGCCTTTATTCTACTCCATCATCTGTGCTTTTGCGTTTATACTCAATGGATTTGCAGCTTTGACATTTTTCAGAGTTCCAAGCTCCTCAGTCTTGGTGGTTTACCTAAAAAATATGGTGGTGGCTGATGCTCTTCACATTCCCCTGGCGTGTGGCGAGAGATCTGGGTTATGGTGGTTGGCAGTTAAAACTCATTTTTTGCCGCTACATTGCTGTACTTTTCTACTTAAGCATGTACACTGGAATCGTATTTATGAGCCTTATCAGTTTGGAACGTTATTTAAAAATCGTCTGCGGCACGTCAAGAGTATCGTCCCTTTTACAGCGTGTCACTGTGGGAAAGGTTCTGGCGCTCTTAGCATGGATTGTTATGATCATCTGTATGTTGCCAAACTCCATATTAACCAACCAGCCCATTCCTGGGGATTTTTTCTGCATGGAACTAAAAAGTTCACTTGGTCAATACTGGCATGAAATTTCTGTCCACTTCAACGTTGGAGTCTTCTGGGTGGCCTTCCTGTTGATCACGTTTTGCTACACCTCTATAGCATGTCATGTGTACCGCTCCTACAAAAGGGTGCAACAGGACAGCAGTGAGGCAGGACGACGGTCAAATCGAAGCATCTTCTGCTTGCTGGCCGTCTTCGTATTGTGCTTTGTACCATATCACATTTGCCGTGTGCCCTACACACTCAGGCAAGTCAACGATTGCATTAACAACCACTTCATTCTCTTCCAGATAAAGGAGGTCACACTCTTCCTTTCCTCACTTAACGTTTGTCTGGATCCCGTCATTTACTTCTTAATGTGCAGAACCTTCAGAGAGTCACTCTTACAAAAGATGTCTTCAGTTAAAGGTAAAAACAGAAGGCGGAGTAACCTGTAAAACAGAACAATGATGAACAAGACAAACCACACCTGGTTTCCTCAGAATGAACAGCTTAAACATTGTGGTGAGGATGTCAAATGGAACTAAAGACCACTCAGAAAGCTGCTTGTTTTTCACAAAACCACAAACATGTAGAAACTGATGTTCTGTAGAATTAGGATGTGTACTTAGATTTCTGAAATAAGCGAAGAGCACAAACTTCTTATGTGCACACGTTTATGCCTGGAGAATACAAAAGCTGTACAGTGGAATTGCTGAGAGGAATATTGGTTCTCATTTTCCCACTCTTCAGGACTTGTGCTCCTCCAGAATAAAGCAAAGGGCATAAACACATCATCACAGATTCCACCCGGCCTGGACTTTACCACTTTGAAGAATTGTCCTCTGGCCTGTGCTTCAGTGCACTGAACACAGCTGTTTCTTCTGATTGTGTTTTTCTGCAATCTGGGTCTTGTTTTATTTATTGTTGATTACTAGGTTACCAATACCACAGTCATCCGCCCAAGGAAACTTGTTTGAAAGACAACTACTTCAAACAAGCTTTTATCTGTTTGTTCATCAAATGAAACAAAGGGTCACACAAAAATGTGAGTCAAACGTTTTCACATAAAACACAAAGATGGAGAAACCGACGATCTGTAGAATTAGGATGTATACTTAGATTTCTGAAATAATGAATGATCACAAACCGATTTGTACAAATTTATACTGTGGGTGAAAATTGCTAAAGCTGTACTGTCCTTTTCAGTGGTGCTTTTTGGGGGAGAGTCATTTACTGGTTTTCAGTTTTTCAGAAATACCAATTGTGGTTTATCACACCAGGCATGGTGAAGCAGATGTACATTATCCCACACAGCTTTACTTGCCACTTGAGAAAAAATGGACAGAGAATATGAATTTGAAATATTGTATTAGCTTATTTGATGTCTAGACATCACAAATTTCAAATTAAGAGAAATAATTCCCAGCAGTCATAAAGCTTTTTTCTCATAAGATGGCCCAAAATGTCACCGGAGTGATATAAAACGTACAAGTAGTACCACCATGTGTTATAAGTTTATTTCATTTTCTAATAACACATCTTGGAATTTAAAGACTGGCCAATCAGAATCAATCATTCCAGCAATCCGCATCATGATATTATTTTAAGGTAGCTAGAGGCTCTGTAGGCTGCAGTTAAAACAAAACTACAGTATATGTTTTAAGCTTCTTGCAAAACTGACCCACACTTTAAAAATTAAAGATGCCTAAAAAATTATGTTGTAACGCAGCTGGAAATGTGCTAAGAACTAAGTTTGTTTGTGATGCTGTGACACAAATCAGTCAAACCCCATTTGATGCTAGATCCTGAGGAATGGTATAATTTCCTCCCATCAGGGGTTGATGTCCATGAACTGAACCCTTCTTACATTTACATTTAGGCATTTGGCAGACGCTTTTATCCAAAGCGACTTACATTGCTTTATCCTATACATTTTACATAAGTATTTGCAATCCCCTGGGATCGAACCCACAACCTTGCGTTGTTACCACAATGCTCTTACCACTGAGCTACAGGAGACTCTTCTTATCACACCTCTCTCCTCCCCTTCATCTCTTCAGGCCTTGATCATTGGAAAAGTTCTTACACATTCCATATTGTGTTTGTATTGTTTTGTCATGTTATGAAGATTTGCACAGCATGTTTGGTATTGTTTTAAAGGTCTTGGTGCGATAGGTGAAAGGGTCTAGTTCCTTCAAACCTAACAAAGATTGTATTAGAGTTTTTTTACTTTAGAACATTACCTGCACTCCTATAAGAGGATTGGCTTTATCGGGGAATCCTGTTCACAGATAGATTGGCATCCCATTTGATGATCTCGTCAGCCACGAGTTATAATAAATTTCACAATCACCATTGTATTCATGACTCTTTGTTACATTTGGGTATATAAGGTGCATTGGCAAAAGACTCAGGGAAGCTTCTGTAACCAGAACTTCCCACACTGCAACTGTGTGCCTCAATTTTGCCAGGTATGATAAACTTTGTGGTTTTAATTTTATACTATGTCGTCCACGTAACCCCAATGTAAATTGCAAGATAATGTTTTGCATATGAGAAAAGATGTAACAAAAGCACAGATATAGCAATTGTGATAATTTAATGCTGATAGCATCAGTATAATTAATGCTTGTTTAAGTAAAAGGAGAATGATGGAGAAAGGGAAGTGTATGATATGAATGGTTTAAGTTGGCCCTGTTGGAGTTAAAATGACACATGTGGAGCAGAACATAAGTTTGGATATTCAGCAAGTAGGAAGAAAGCTAGAAAGTAGAATGAAACCAGTAAGTGTTATTACTCCTAAAAAAACAGTGCAGGATCCCAATTGCTAAATTTTGACAAAAGAGGGCAAAACTAAAGCTGATCACTACAAAGATAATGATGAGAATATTGTTACATGGGTCAATAAAGTGTGTATGAGGGAGACACAACACTGAGATTAAAGAGCTTAACCCCCACTCAGAAAACATGTACTATCTATACTCGTTTCAAGTGAGTAGTTTAGCCCAGATGTAATGATTAAAATATCATTACTTCCTGTGAATCAGTTAAAGGTGGTATTGAAAGCCAGGTTAAAACATCTTAACATACGGTACAGTGCAGTGCAGTATGAACTATCTTTAAGATCTAGGCTCTGTCTTTCTTTATGAGACTGGTAATTGTCAAAGAAGCAAATTGGTCCAGTTGTCTAGAGATTGTTGAAAGCCATAAAAAGAGCTGATAGTGAAGTCCTAAAATCACGGTAGGATTATGAATTCCTGTTAACAGTAATTCAGTGGGAGTTACTAAAAGCATTTTTGCGCTTCTGTATATCTTAACATTGATAGAAAGTTCAGGCTTTTAAAACCTATCAGAAAATCTGTGTTCCGTACCAATGGGCCAAATTCCATCCTTCTCATATGTAAATAGATTAACATAAGAAAACTCAGCCCAAAAAACATGAGAATTCTGTGCTTAATTCCATATTATTGCAAAAATCTCAAATTAAGCCCTGGCCCCAGTCCTGTATGTGCTTGTAGTTTATTGCATGTTTAAAGCAACAGAGTGCTGTTTTTTAAAACAAAATAGACATAATGCAGCATTAAAACAAAGGAATGTGTGTAGTTTTGCTAATTTATTAATATCCTTCTGGAAGACCTTGAGACCAGCAATGAAATTATTATTTTAATTTATATTATTTTTAATATAATGTAATAGATATTATAATCACATTATGATATAGATTATATTATAACGGCCAGACAGGCCTCATATGGTGAAAAGTGACACATCACATGCATTTCTAACTTTAATGGGTCAAACCCAACTTAAAGACTCTTAGAATTCTTCTATTTTGATTTCATTGGTGCACTACCAAGTTCAAAAAAGGGGGGTTTACTTTAGCATTATACTTTTCATTATACTTTTGCAATAACACTGCAAATACAATGGTACAAGTAATAGTGAACCATCTGTTAAACATCACATAGAAATTCCCTAGTCCTTACATGCCTCAAAGATCTCAAATGCTCAGATGTGAGTAGTGCCATAAAATACGATTTACTAAGCAGACATTACCACAACATGTGGACTGATATTTATCCCACAGATTTGACTGAATTGAGAGAAAAAATGTATCTCTGTCTGTTGTCCTAATGTCTTTCTTTTCAGGTTGATCACTATGACTCCTTATAGAGTCCAGATACCAGAGAGGTGTCTTAGAACCTGAAATGGAGGAGATGGGTGAGATTATATTTCAAGGGGTCATTCACACTTCACAGCACTACATCAAAGTAGTAGTATCACAGCCTCCTGGTGTAGCACCGGAACCAAATTGTGCAACATCAATTGTTGTAGATTCCCATCTCCCAGACATGAACATACAGTATAGTACACACAACGTCATAAAATTATTATCTGGCATAACCTTAAAAGTTATCCAGGCTCAATACACTACACATAATGTCTGATGGCTAGTCTAGATTTAAAAAAGGTCTACTTAATTAGTATCTAGAGCCAGTCATGCATACACAAACCATATGGCATCTCACACGCTGGACAAACCTATATTGCTAGTTTAATTTTAGGATAAAAGCTGTTTTTACAATTCTGTTGACTTATGTGAAACATTACAATGTACATAGGACACCTTCATGGTTATGGTTTTATGTAAATGGTTTAATTTCTTATAGCATAAAGAGAAGTAGAATTAAAATAGAAATCATTGGCATTGTTACAAACCAGAGAGCGCACTGGTTTTCAACATATGTCTAATGATAGTTTTTAAAACGTGGTTAGATCTGAAGTGCTGGCACTTCTGCAATCAGCCACGCAAGTCCCAATCAAATTTTTACCATTGAATGTGACGTAGCGAGCTGCCATGCAAACCATACCTTCTACCTAGAGGTAACTAAGGATTAATGGGTCAGATAAATATCCTGGGGAGGAAACTACTACACAAAGATGTTTCTCTTTGGTGGGAAGATACCTTCTACGAACAGAGCACATGGGCTCTGACTGAAACAGTGGACTTGGTACAGCAAATTATATTGCCGATATTGTAGAGTATCAGACCGAGGTGGAAACAAACCTGGCCAAAGAACACCAAAGATCCACTCGCTCTGCACAGTGCCAGCTCTACAGAGACTTCTGCAGTAATAATCGATACACAAAGACCAAAAAATGCCCCCTTAGGGACTGCTCTGAGAATGCCCCAAGGGGCCAGGGGAGGAACTGTAACGCAGCTGGAAATGTTCTAAGAACTAAGGTTGTGTGTGATGCTAGGACACAAAACAATCAAACCCCATTTGTTGCTAGATCCTAAGGCATGATATCCTTTCCTCCCATCAGGGGTTGATGTCCATGAACTGAACCCCTCTTCTTATCACACCTCTCTCCTCCCCTTCATCTCTTCAGGCCTTGATCATTGGAAAAGTGCTTACACATTCCATATTGTGTTTATAATGTTTTATCATGTTATAAAGATTTGCACAGCATGTTTGGTATTGTTTTAAAGGTCTTGGTGCGATAGGTGAAAGGGTCTAGTTCCTTCAAACCTAACAAAGAGTGTATTAGAGTTTTTTTTTTACTTTAGGACATTACCTGCACTCCTCTAAGAGGATTGGCTTTATCGGGGAATCCTGTTCACAGATAGATTGGCATCCCATTTTATGATCTCGTCAGCCACGAGTTATAATTAATTTCACAATGACCATTGAATTCATGATTCTTTGTTACATTTGGGTATATAAGATTGATTTTGCCAGGTATGATAAACTTTGTGGTTTTAATTTTATACTATGTTGATAATCTTTGCTTATTAAATTAGAATTGTCTTTGTATGCACATTCAATGATTTGAATTGATGTTGTACCTGCCTGGAATAATAAATAATTATTGTTGATATTATCTAAATTCTTCAGAGTCTGTTATTACCAGTAGATTGAAAGGGAGCCTGTTTTATTACCGCAAAATCGATTTGTCAGGATAGGAAGGATTAGTTAATACTAGACTTTAAATTATAAATGGGGCATTACTAAAGCTCACATATTACACATTTCCCCTATCATCTGGCTTAGCACGTTGCATGATCGTGACTAAAATAACTGTTATTATGTTTCTGAGCAAGCATGTAGCGGCCAAACTTAATGATATTAGTTTACCCGGCAACCTCTGACTAAAGATCAGAACTGACCGTTTTGTGTCCAAGAGATCCATGAACCCGGCCGGCGTGAGACTCTGCTGGTCCCAATCGAAAGACTAACTATAAATAATAAATAATAAAGTATGGAGATTTATAGATAAATGAACTATAATCAACAGATACATTTGAAATGTCATATAAGTTATTTTATTTATTATATTAAAATTGGAATCAGATCGGTCTTAACCACAGAGGCATATAAATTAAACTAAATTGTAACAGTTCTTTAATAACTTCATATAGTAATCGCTGAGGAGAAGCAGAACACAAGATCCCTTCAACCACATCATTGGATTCCGTCGCTAGGCCAGTGGGTGGTCTTTTACACTGTTGTGTACCCAAAGAATCATTTATTTTTACAGTGTGTAGAGTTATTTTTTTAGAGAAGGACAGGCTTCAAAATGTTCTTTATGTTTTTATTTTGTGGATAGGTGAGAGACTGGGGTGGTTGCAACAAGGGACGATTGCAACATGGCTTATCCCTCCGGTCAGGAATGAGCTAGAGTGAAGATGGTCATACTACAAATGTTTAGTTAATCCTAACCCACCCTTCTGGAAAATGTCAGACATATGATTGGATTAGATTAGATTCAACTTTATTATCATTACACATATACAAGTACAGTGTAACGAAATGTAGTTTAGGTCTAACCAGAAGTGCAATTAGCAAGTGCAGATATACAGTGTGAATAAATACAGATACAATATTAGGAAAATAATTTACGATGGGCATGTACTATGAAAATATGACAATCGGTATGTACTATGACAATATATACAGAAGGCTATATACTGTGAACATTAGTGTACAGGAGGTTATGAACAGATAACAATATAGACTATACAATAGTGCAAGTGACTTGAGTCTGCATTAGTTACAGACATTAGCTATTAAAGTTACAGTGCAGTAGATGAGTTAATGCAGTTATTAAAGGTACGGTGCAGTACATGAGTTAATGCAGTTATTAAAGGTACGGTGCAATACATGAGTAGATGCAGATATACAGTTACAGTGCAGTAGATGAGTTAGTGCAGTTATTGAAGCTATAGTGCAATAGATGAGTAGATGCAGTTAGTTATGCGATAGATGCAATGCAATAGATGAGTTAGAGTGCAGTAGGTGAGTTAGTGCAGTTATTGAAGTTACAGTGCAGTAGATGAGTAAATTCAGTTATTAAGGTTACAGTGCAGTAGATGAGTTAATGCAGTTATTAAGGTTACAGTGCAGTAGATAAGTTAATGCAGTTATGAGAGTTACAGTGCAGTAGATGAGTTAATGCAGTTATGAAAGTAGTCCATTAGTGCAAATGAGCATTCAGTGTAATATTCCTGGTGTGCAAGTGAGCAGTATAGAGTGCAAATGATGCTGTGTGTGTGTAAACAGTCGTTGAAGATGTCCGTGAAGACCCCAGCGAGCTGCTCCGCACATGCCCTGAGTACGCGACCAGGGATGCCATCAGGGCCAGCAGCCTTGCGCGCGTTTATCCGGCTTAGTGCAGTGAAAACATCTGTGGAATTTACTGTGATGATTGGGTGGTCGGTGGAAGGTGTGAGCCTGGTGGCGGGTTCCTTATTGTCTCTCTCAAAGCGTGCATAAAAGTCATTAAGCTCGTTCAGAAAGGCAGCATCTGTGGTTATGGGGATGGAGTGGTTGGGTTTATAGTCACTAATGGCCTGGATGCCCTGCCACATGCGTCTAGGGTCAGAATTGGTAAAATGCTCCTCTAGCTTCAACTTGTAGCAGTGCTTGGCCTTTTTGATGCCCCTCTTCAGATTTGCCCTGGAAGTACTATAGGCCTGTGCATCACCTGATCTGAAGGCGGTGTTGCGTGCTTTCAACAGGAGGCGCACTTCCTTGTTCATCCATGGCTTCTGATTAGGGTATATGGTGATCTGCTTTTGATTTGTGACACTATCAATGGTGGTATTGATGTAGTCCAATACAGCGGGGGTGTAGCTGTCTATATCCGAGTGAGAGCCACTGGTGGCCTGAGAAGCAAACATACTCCAGTCTGTGTGTAGAAACCTTTCCTGGAGTGTGAAGTCTGCCCCCACAGGCCACACCTTGATGGTCTTCACTGATGGCTTCACACGATTAATGAGAGGTGAATACTTGGGGGTGAGGAACAAAGAAAGGTGATCAGATTGACCCAGGTGGGGGAGGGGGGTTGCGGTGTAAGGTTCAGCCATGTTTGTATAGACATGATCTAAAGTTTTGTTTCCTCTTGTGTGGCAGGAAACATGCTGGTGAAATTTAGGGAGCACTGTCTTTAAGTTATGTGACAATTCCTTCTAGCCAAACCAAATTTCAAGATGAAAAAGTAATTTTGTAATTACTTTTTCTGTGCACATTTTCTGTAATTTTCTGTGCACATGAAGTGGAAGTCCTTAATGTGCACAGATGACTGAGCTGGAGGTCCAAAAAGTTACTAAAACTTGGGTTTCATCTAACTGTTTTCATCTTTTACAGTGTTGTTTGTAACTTATTTGTCTAATACATATTTGCACATCCGTAAACATTCTTTTTGTCTTTAATTTATCATGTATGTTCATTCAGATTGTTTATTGGTTTCTTCTGTTATTATATGTTTTATGCACTAAATATTTTGCATTGTTTTAATTTAATCCTTAATATATGAATGTAGTGCTTAGGTATTTGTTGCTGTGTTTTTGTTTTGTGTTACTATTTACAGTATGTGTTGCTTTTAGTTTATTTTTTGTCAGTATTTGTTGCATTGTTTCCATTGTATCTTTATGTTTCTGTTGTATTGTGTGACTTTTTTTTCTATTGTCTTAACCTCTTTTGAGGTGCCAAATTACATTTATTTTTGCTGCATTTGAGTAGATTTTTTTTCCAGCATCAATTAAACACAATACCTGCATTTGCTTGGTTTCTGTGTTTTTATTTTTAATTATTCAATAAATTATTATATATTGGGCCAGTTGTGGGGGAGTTAGATAGTTGTGGTGGCACTATGGCCAATTTCTGGTTAAAAAAAAAGGTATTTATTTGCTATCTGGGCTGTAGAGTAAATATAAAATAGCATAGCCATTGCTGTGAAATTACAGTACAGCTATAAAACAGAAAACTGTACAATTATGGTAAATCGCTGCCAGTACTTTACTGTGGAATTACAGCACAACTGTAAAATGAAAAACCATCTGCAAACCTGCAAAATTACAGTAAATGGCTGGAATCACTACTGCCATTATTTTTCTGTAAATTTACAGGGACATTTTTTACAGTTAAGGGGGTGGTAGATCACAGTGGCATGTTTACAGACTAGTGGCAAAGTAGCCTGGTAGTACACACGACAGCTTTGTTTGGGCCAATTCAGCAGTGGGTCAACACGCAAAAAAAGGAGTTTCGGGGCAGAACCTACCTTCTTAATCTACAGTCGTGGCCTAAAATTTTGAGAATTACATAAATATTGGAAATTGGAAAAGTTGCTGCTTAAGTTTTTATAATAGCAATTTGCATATACTCCAGAATGTTATGAAGAGTGATCAGATGAATTGCATAGTCCTTTCTCTGCCATGAAAATTAACTTAATCCCAAAAAACCTTTCCACTGCATTTCATTGCTGTCATTAAAGGACCTGCTGAGATCATTTCAGTAATCATCTTGTTAACTCAGGTGAGAATGTTGATAAGCACAAGGCTGGAGAGATCAGTATGTCAGGCTGATTGGGTTAGAATGGCAGACTTGACATGTTAAAAGGATGGTGATGCTTGAAATCATTGTTCTTCCATTGTTAACCATGGTGAACTGCAAAGAAACGCGTGCAGCCATCATTGCTTTGCATAAAAATGGCTTCACAGGCAAGGATATTGTGGCTACTAAGATTGCACCTAAATCAACAATTTATAGGTTCATCAAGAACTTCAAGGAAAGAGGTTCAATTCTTGTAAAGAAGGCTTCAGGGTGTCCAAGAAAGTCCAGCAAGCGCCAGGATCGTCTCCTAAAGAGGATTCAGCTGCGGGATCGGAGTGCCACCAGTGCAGAGCTTGCTCAGGAATGCCAGCAGGCAGGTGTGAGCGCATCTGCACGCACAGTGAGGCGAAGACTTTTGAAAGATGGCCTGGTGTCAAGAAGGGCAGCAAAGAAGCCACTTCTCTCCAAAAAAACATCAGGGACAGATTGATCTTCTGCAGAAAGTATAGTGAATGGACTGCTGAGGACTGGGGCAAAGTCATATTCTCCGATGAAGCCCCTTTCCGATTGTTTGGGGCATCTGGAAAAAGGCTTGTCCGGAGAAGAAAAGGTGAGCGCTACCATCAGTCCTGTGTCATGCCAACAGTAAAGCATCCTAACACCATTCATGTGTGGGGTTGCTTCTCATCCAAGGGAGTGGGCTCACTCACAATTCTCCCCAAAAACACAGCCATGAATAAAGAATTGTACCAAAACACCCTCCAACAGCAACTTCTTCCAACAATCCAACAACAGTTTGGTGAAGAACAATGCATTTTCCAGCAGATGGAGCACCGTGCCATAAGGCAAAAGTGATAACTAAGTGGCTCGGGGGACCAGAATGTTGAAATTTTGGGTCCATGGCCTGGAAACTCCCCAGATATTAATCCCATTGAGAACTTGTGGTCAATCCTCAAGAGGCGGGTGGACAAACAAAAACCCACTAATTCTGACAAACTCCAAGAAGTTATTATGAAAGAATGGGTTGCTATCAGTCAGGATTTGGCCCAGAAGTTGATTGAGAGCATGCCCAGTCGAATTGCAGAGGTCCTGAAAAAGAAGGGCCAACACTGCAAATACTGACTCTTTGCATAAATGTCATGTAATTGTGGATAAAAGCCTTTGAAACGTATGAAGTGCTTGTAATTATATTTTCAGTACATCACAGAAACAACTGAAACAAAGATCTAAAAGCAGTTTAGCAGCAAACTTTTTGAAAACAAATATTTATGTAATTCTCAAAACTTTTGGCCACGACTGTAGTCACTAACCCCACCAGGCAGTCTGAGCACAGTTTGTCACGGTTCTGCCTATCATTGTTGGCTAATTCTTGGTCTTGAGGCAGAACCAAAACAGAATTCCCTGTTTTATGTGGGGAGAGACGTTTTTGGCCTTGTGGCTTTCCATACTCTCCCCGAGTCTCGTCTGTTCCCACCCTTTCCGTCTCGTTGGCTTTCCCTTAGTGTTTGTCACATGGGGCCCGTTCTTCGTACGTCGCTAACTCGGTTAGCTGGATTTAATTGTTGACGATTTGGCATGATCTTGGATTGTTTGGTTCTTGGACGCTCATCCTGGACTTGCTGTCATAGCAACAGGTCCGTAAGCTTGAACCTGCTCGGGAGCAGGCTTACTTCATGTAAACAGGATTAGATCCCGGCTTGATAAGCGTAGGTGATATGGGAAGTCTTCCGCAGACATGTCTTGTCCATTTGTACGACAGCAACCTGTTGCGGAAGGTGCAAGAATAATTCGAAGAGCTTTTCGAATTAATCGCGTATTGCGGGATAGACAGGATCCTTTAGCGCAGCGCGATAGCGTCATTGTTGAGAGATACCGTTTTTCTCGTGAGGGTGTTATTTACATCATTCATTTGTTGGAACCACACATTACGTGTTCAACACGGAGGAGCCGGGCTTTAACAACAGCACAGACTGTGTGCATTGGCCTGAGATTCTTTGCGAGTGGCACGTTCCTTTACACTATTGGAGATGCAGAGAACTTGGTGAAAAGTGCTGTATGTCGTGCCATTCGCATAGTTTATGCAGTTTATGCGCTCAAGCAGTTTTTAGGGGTTTTTGTGGTATTTCCAAGCCATTTAAGACCACAGGTTGTAAAGCATAATTTTTTTGCTATTGCAGGTACATTTATAATTGTTAATGACATGCAATCATGACCATACCAATAAGTACGACTAACAGTATGTGTCCTTCAGGCTTCCCTAACGTGATTGGTGCCATAGACTGCACACATGTCCCCATCAAGGCCCCACCAGGCCCCAATGAGGGGGATTTTGTGAACCGAAAGGGATTTCACAGTGTAAATGTGCAGGTAAATTACGATTACAATTTATAATATTCCTGATTAGTAATATATTACTTGAAACAAAAGTAATGAAATCAAAAAGTATGCAGTTGACTGACTAAAATCTCTTAGATGGTGTGTGACTCTATGTTCCATATCACCAATGTGGAAGCAAAATGGCCAGGATCAGTGCATGACTCAAGAATTTTCAGAGAGTCACATTTATGCACATTATTTGAACGTGGTAAGGGAACATACATTTCAAGCTCACAGTATTATACACAGTATTATGCTGAGCCTAACAGAACTGCATTTTTCCATTATACAGGGGATTTTGACGGGATCCTGCTTGGAGACAGGGGCTATGCCTGCAGGCAGTATTTTATGACGCCCTTCCCTGAGCCAAACCCTGGACCTCAAACCCGTTACAATGCAGCTCTAGCCAGGACAAGGGCATGCATTGAAATGACCTTTGGGCAACTAAAGGGAAGATTTCAGTGTCTGAAAAGTCTGAGGGTTGCACCTGACAGGGCCTGTGACATAATTGTTGCATGTGCCATATTGCATAACATTGCCACCATCAGAAAGGAAAAGACCCCTGTGGTGGGGGTGCAGCCTGATGATGACCTCCAGCCAGTGCACTTGGACCAACCTAGTGGCAGAGCTGCACGGGACAGAATTGTAGAACACCATTTTTCAATATAATAAAAGACAAGACAAATATGCTTCGTTCCTTGAGTTTTATTTAAAATATTCTTTATAAAGAAAAGCCAGCGAGTCATCTTTTGCCTGCAATAAGAGATAGTTATGTTAAGTCAGAAATACTACTATGTGTGAAATAGTGTATTAGCACTTACCCTGAAGGTCCTTTTGAAGCAACTCTATCTCCAGTGCAATTTTTCTCTTCTTCAAGTTGTCGAGTTCTATTTCTCCTCTTAATTTCTCTTTTTTCAACTCAAAATACTCAATTTTGTGTTTAAGATGCCGTTTATATAGGCTATGGATGTCACCCTGTGTAATTTCGTGAAAAAAAGGGTCAGAACATGCCTCGTGCAACAAAAGTAAAAGTACAACACTGCCCCACCTCTGTGTCAGCAGTTCTTTGTGCAGACTGTTCTGGATGCTTTTCTGTAGGCCTTTCTCTAGGTGTGGACTCCTGCAACTCATGTTGCAGATAGAAAGAATAGGTACACAAGTATATACAAATGAGGGTAAAGTTATTTATGCACTTACAGGTTCTTCCTCCAAAGGACAATCTGAGAGGGTTTCTTCACTGTCCTGTGCAATGGAAATAAATGGGTATTACAAAGTGTTGCACTCTTTCCTTGTGATGTAAAAGTTAAAAAAACACAACTTACTGCATATGCTTCAGCCACCACTTGCTTGGGAACAGGTAAAAGTGTTGGTGTATTATCTAAAACTGCACAAAAGAGGGGGGGGGGGATAATGTCACTAAACAAAATTGTGATTAATAACTCATGGCAACATATTTTATATGAACTAAAAGTTTAGAAGTTTTCACTTTAACAAACATTTCAAATGACTGTACCAGCCATTTGGATTATACTTCATTTAATGCAGCAACAAACCATTTTACAGTGTACTAAGAGAAATGGAAGCTCATTTAGCCTACCAGTAATGAAGGTGTGGCTGCTACTGGTCCCTGGCTTTGGGTCTAAGGAAGAGCTGCCCCCAGGGATGCCCTCCACAATGGGTCGGTTTGAATTCAACCCAAGGGCCAGCTCTTCTGCTGGGGAATATTGTGGGGGTGCAGGACCACCACCTGTTTTTTTTCTTTCAGCCTTTTTCTTGGTGGCTGTTATAGACAAACACATCATTTAACGGTGGCTTTTAAAAAGAGGAAAAAAGTGGCTTTTTAAAATAAGGACTGTGTAAGAAGTAAAGGCTACCATTTTGTAGAATATTTTTGTACTTCACTTTTACTTGTTCCCATGATCTAGTGGCTCCCGTGGTGGCTCTGACATAAAATATCAAAGTTTATGAAATAAAAAAAAATACATACAGTAGAAAGTGATAGAAACATCTAACATGGAACACTTACGCATTTAATTTGTCTGCTACTTTTTGCCAGCCCTCTCTCCTGGCTTTTGCAGACTTTGAGGTGTTCCCTGGTGTTTTAATTAAATTTTCAAATTCGGCATAACCTTCTATTAAAAGCTCTTGTTCTGCTTGGGAGAAAAACTGGGCGCGTTCTTTAGCCATGCTGAACAGCCAATAGCAGCGCTGCTGATCAATGTTTCTACTATCGATACATATCCCCTTTTAAACAAGCGCATGAACGCGCAATTATCTCAGATAACTCAATCCAGCGATTCTAATCATAAGCGGCAGGTGTGTTCGAAGAACCCAATTAGCCGGATCATGATTAGCAGGATGATGTTATCTTGGATGTGTCATTTGATCTCGGATGTAATAAGCGACGTACGAAGAACGGGCCCCTGGTCCCTACCAATTATCCTGTGTTTGTTCCCCTTGAAATAGTCCTCATGTTTCATTGTCCTGTGCTTGTTCGTTGTGTGCATTTTGTACCGTGTTCCCAGTCTTGTCTTGTCTTGTCTTGCCTTGCCTCTATACGGTATTTGCCTTGTCTACCTTATTGTGACGTTGTCTCGAGTTCTGTTTTAGTTTAGGTTTTGCCCTCTCATGGGAAGTCTTTTGTTTTAGTTGTTTATTGTATTATTTAGCCCTGTTCTTGTTTCCCCCTTGTGGGTGTTTGTTTTGACCTTTTTGTTATTAAATAGACCTGTTTAACCCTTCATCCGTACTTGCCTGCATTTGGGTTCTTCTACCCTTGAGAATCATAACACAGTTACAACATTATGTCCGTACCCGCAACTTGGTGGAGCGCTTGATTGGGTGCTGGAAGATACATTTCCGGTGTCTGCATAAATCTGCTGGAGGGTTGCGTCTGAAGCTATAAAGATGTTGTGAAGTAGTAGTAGTTACAGTAAAGCTACACAACATTGCAGTCAGTGGAGGTGTTGATGGTGCGAGTAAGGGTGTATTATATATAGGCACCTATGTGAAAAAATGTGTCATACTCAGAAATTGCCTTTTGCGTACATAGAAAAATACCTCAAATGAAAACTGTAAAACATGTAAAATTGTTCCACTGACACACGTTTCATGAGATCGGGCTTGAGAAGGAATATTTTTTTTACAATAAAGATGCTCTGCAGAGTCAACATTGATGAAAACATATTTGCGATTTATCAGGTTTTTTCTGAAAAGAAACATAGAAAATACACACCACTGAGAATAAAATAAAAATGTGAAAGAGCCTGAAACTGGGTTGACGATGGTTCATCTGTAACGTAATGAAATTGTTCGAATAAAAACACAACACAGGATTCTACTAACCATCATAAACACCCTTACCTTGACGTGATAGTATTTTTGGAACGGAAATTGATTAATTTTGAAACTGTGCTTCGAACAAAGCATACTTCTTCTCCATAATCTGATACTTTGCCTTTTTCACCTCCAATGTGGCCCAGGAAAGGATGTTTGCTTGTTGTAGCCCTTGCATGATTCCATGCAGAACTTCAAGCTTCTCTTTTTCAGGCTTCACTACCTCATCACTGCAGTCGTATTGGATGATAGGACGCCTTCTGGAGTCCTTCCTGGATTGCTGGTGTTGGGCGACCTCAGTGAAGGCTAGTGAAGGTGGGTACAGGTGTGGTGCTGGGGAAGCACTGTTGCTGCTGGTGGGAGAATAGGCATGTTGGTGCGAGGAGGTAACGATGGAATGTATGGTTCTAATTTTTTTGGAAAAATAACTTAATGGTTTCGAATGTACTTTATTTGTATGTGATGATTGATATTGCCTGCTCAGCTTTGAATGAGGCTCATGGCTCGATTATTTTCTCTTGGTAACTGTTCACTTGTTTGGAGAGGAGGGACGCTGCTTTTAAAAATTACATAGGCAGCTCCGTGTCTATGTTTTATTTATTATTCATATCTCCCCTCATCAGGTGATGAGGTCGTTACATTTTGGTGGCACCGCTGGGATGAAATGCAGTGAAGGTCGGCATCCACAATTGATGGTCTACCTCCATTGTCATTCATCTTAATGCCTGATCTCTTTGGAACAGCAGAGTGGGAACATCTAGTGTCCATGTTGAGTTTGGAGGGAAAGTTTGCCTCTGAGGTTGATCGTTGATACCTGGAGCGAGTTCGCCTTCCAAATCAGCTAAGACTACTAAAAACACTGCACACACTCAAAGCCCAATCGAACCATGAATCAATTGGAGGACTTCAAACTGGAATTGATAGGAGTGTTGTACTCATTGTCAAGAGAAAATCTGGTGACGTTATGTGAATTTTTGGATATTGCAGAGATTGAACATGGTGACAACAAAAGCCGTTTATTTGTTATTTCTGCTATTGTGAGATACCTTGAGAGGGAGGGGTTAAAAGAACTGGAAGATAACCTCGTCAGGTATGAATACTATCTACATATATAGAAATATACATATACAGCCGTTGTAATGTGTTAAAGTATTTGATGTGCAAATGTCAGGTGCGATAGGCAGAGGCGGAGCCAGAGGGGTGTCCTGGGTGCCGAGTGCCACCTCAAATTTTATCAGCCAGTTTAATGATGATTGACATCTCATTTCACCACTTTCTGAAAAAGCGTCCGGTGCCGCGCGCAGCTTTCAAATTAATCAAGGAAGAAAGTGATGCGAGTAACAGAAGAATAAGGACATTTCGCATAGAAGGTTAGTTTTAAGACTAGGCATCGGGATTTTGTTTGCAGAAATCATTTTGAAAGTGAAGTCGCTGTATGAGTAAACATGGATGTTGGCGCTAGACGGGTTAATGAGATAAGAGAGATAGGTTCCCGATTTAGCCTAAACATTGCGTTTAACGTTACATTTGTACTAGTTATATACACATAAACAGTGCCCCAGCTAACAATTTTACATTATAAAAACGTTCCTGTAACGTTTCAATTAAGTTTTAAAAACGTTTATGTTCTAACGTTCTTAGAACGTTCAAAACGTCCAGTTTTTTAGACGTTGTATTAACGTTATTGTTTGGTTATAAGAACGTTATTCAAAACATTTTTAGAAGGGTTCCATTTGTTGTTATATTAATGTTCTAAGAACGTTTTTAAAAACGTTATAAAAACATTCCATTTGCCATTATAACAATGTTCTATGAACGCTTTTAAAACGTTCCATTTGCCATATATATGAATGTTCTAAGAACGTTTTCCTAACGTTCACATTAAGTTTTAAAAAGGTTCATGTTTTAACGTTCTAAGAACGTTACATTAACAACGCAAGGTAACGTTTTTGAAGCAAATGTTTTTAGAACGTTTTGCTAACAATGCAACTATAACGTTTTTAATTCTAACGTTTTAAGAATGTTACATTAACAACGCAAAGGTAACGTTTTTAAAGCAAATGTTTTTAGAACGTTTTGCTAACAATGCAACTATAACGTTTTTAATTTTAACGTTTTAAGAACGCTACATTAACAACGCAAAGGTAACGTTTTTAATCCTAATGTTTTTAGAACGTTTTGCTAACAATGCAACTATAACGTTTTTAATTCTAACGTTTTAAGAACGTTACATTAACAACGCAAAGGTAACGTTTTTGAAGCAAATGTTTTTAGAACGTTTTGCTAACAATGCAACTATAACGTTTTTAATTCTAACGTTTTAAGAACGTTACATTAACAACGCAAGGGTAACGTTTTTAAAGCAAATGTTTTTAGAACGTTTTTCTAACAATGCAACTATAACGTTTTTAATGCTAACGTTTTAAGAACATTACATTAACAACGCAAAGGTAACGTTTTTAAAGCAAATGTTTTTAGAACGTTTTGCTAACAATGCAACTATAACGTTTTTAATGCTAACGTTTTAAGAACATTTATAAATTGCAGATAACGTTAAGAAAACATTCTACAAACGTTTTTGCAAGAACGTTTTTGATAACTTTGAGAGAACCTTCAGAGAACGTTAGCCAAAGTTACGGGAACGTTCCCTGTTAGCTGGGCAGTGCCAATACATTACACTATTTGCCTGTTAACTTAATGTAGGCTGACGTCAGCTACAGCCACCACCAGTGTTTAAATTGTAAGCTAACTTTGAAATTCTTAAGCTATTTATCTGGTCGTGATACTCAAAAGATTACCTCAATTGCAAATAGCCTGTTTACATATCATAAAGGGCTAATAAAATACAGCTAAGTTACTCCATAGTACGGCCAGCCATGTAACGAATCTAGTAACGTATGCTTCAGTTGATTTTAAGGTATAGTCCTAATGGAATTGAAATTAGAATTGAAAAAAAAATGTATTGATGCTCAGATGTAACTATAGACTGTCATATTTTTGCAAAGGGGCAATTAAACATGAAGAGAAAGGGAGAGATAACAGACTTCTTTTTAAAGAAGCAAAAACAGGCAGATCAGGTGCAAACAGACTCCAACCCTTGCATGACCACCGGACCCCAGAGCAACTCCCTACCTGAGACTAGTCAGAGTCAATGTGGTCAGGCTTCACAAGAACCACCAACAGGTTTGATAATCAAGCAGACAGTTAGTCAGTCAGTCACATGTCAAGTTCAGACTTTAGCTACAGCTTGAAATAAATTATTTTGCCCTCGTTTTGATGTGATTGCATTTTTTTTGTGATTCTACACTAATTTGACTTTTTACTGTAATAGATGAGTTGAGGGATGACACAGAGAGTTCTGACTCCGAGCAGGAGAGTGAGCCAGAGCTGCCAGGAGATGTCAAAGAGCCTCAGTCAACCACATCAAGAAGGAAATATGCTGTTCTAAAAGGACCCAATGGTAGGCCAAGTGAAGTCTATATTTAAAACTAATTTGTATTCATTTACATAGTAGCTCTCATTAATATTTTATTGTTTATGTACACATTTATAATACTTATACCTTTTCATAGAGATGACACGTTGTTTTACATATATTTCAGATATCTCAAGATCCAGAGATGAGGGTCCTGTACAGCCAGGTTTGAAAACATTTCCCAGAACTTGTACAGTATGGTACAAGGAAAATAGCTTTTAACAGCTCCTGGTATAAGCACAATTCATGGCTTGAATATTCTGAAAGTCAAGACTCAACTTATTGTTTTGCCTGTAGGCATTTTTCTTTGCCAAATACATCTGAATCTGCATTTACATCACAGGCCGGCTTTTGTAACTGGAAAAAAGCTCTGTTTAAAGATTCTGGGTTTAAGCTCCATTCAAAAGCAGACCATCACTTCAATGCCATGTATGCTTGGAATGAGTATAAAAGATCTGTTGATGGCAACTCATCAATGCTAGATGTCATGGATGAAGAGCGTAAAAAGAAAGTGGAAGAAAACTGTGCTTGGATAAAAACCATTGCAGACGTCCTAATTTTAACTGCCACCCAAAATATAACACAGAAAGGTCATCGGGAGTCTGATGAATCTCAAAACAAGGGTAATTTTTTGGCAATCTTAGATGAAATCGCAAAGCATGCCACTGTCATAGAAAAAAGGATGACTGCATGTAGCAATGCTAAGTACACAAGCCACCAAATTCAAAATGAAATTCTTCGTGTCTTGGCTGAAATGGTACAAAGTGAAATAATAAGAAAAGTAAAAGAAAGTGAAGTTTTTACTGTAATTGTAGATGAAACTAAAGATTTAAAGAAAAAAAACAGTTGTCTTTAGTTCTCAGGAACTATTACAAGTTTTTTAAACTTTCATTCAGCTCAAAGCTTGGATGCTGCAGGTCTCACAAAAATCATAATTGATTGCCTTGAAAAACATGGTCTGGACAAAAATAATCTTGTGGGGCAGGTCTATGACGGTGCATCCGTTATGAGCGGAAAGCATTCTGGTGTGTCTGCACGCATTAAAAACTGTGCAAGATTTGCATTTTATGTGCACTGTAATGCACATTGTTTAAATTTGGTTCTTGTCGATAATGTAAAATCAGTGCCTGAGGCAGTTAACTTTTTTGCTCTAGTGCAGAAGCTTTATTCCTTTGTGTCTGGGTCCTATGTTCATCTCCAGTGGCTTGCAGTTCAGAAAGAGTTGTATCCACAGCAGCAACCCAGGGAACTACAGAGACTTACAGATGTAAGGTGGGCATGCAGATACATGGCATGCCATAATCTAAGAGACAGGCTTCTAGCAGTGCTGAGAGTGTTACAGGATATAGCACTTGAAAATAGATCAGTGGAGGCCAAGGGAATTCTTTCTCAGATAGATTTACATTTCATAGGGCTTTTGGTTACCTTTTGTAAAGTTCTTGGTGATGCGAAGTGTCTTTCTGACATGCTCCAATCAAGCTCTCTTGACCTAGCAAGGGCTGTGGATTTAGTAGGTGCCCTCACAGACACAATACAGGACTACAGAAGTGAGATTACTTTAGAGAACTGTGGAAAGAGGTTGAAGAGATTGCAGAACACTGCAAAATATGTATACAAACAATATGTAGAAGACAGCCTAAAAGAAGCATACGATTTAATGATTCATTGATGATGAGCACTGTAGGACAGAGAAATAGTGACCAAAGTGATGTTGAGAGCTTCCAAAGAGCTACCTTTTATCAAGTGCTTGACAGTCTCACAGCTGAGATGCAGAGGTGTTTTTCAAAGAAGAATTGTGAAACAATGCAAGGGATCCAGTCTCTTAACCCAAAGAGTGGAACATTCTTAAGTGAGGAGCCTATGTTTGCCTTTGCTCAGATCTTTGAGTCAAATTTAGAGGACCTGAAACATGAGGTTCATCAGACTAAGTGACTTCTTGACAGGAGAGAGAAAAGTGGAGGGGACAGACCATCTACTCTCCTAAAATTTGTTGTCTTTCTTGGACCTTATAAAGAGGTTTTCCATGAGCTGTTTAGGCTTTGTTAGATTTCTGTTGTCACACCAGTCAGCAGTGCTTCCTGTGAGAGAAGCTTCTCAGCTTTAAAACTGATTAAAACAAATCTTAGGAAAACAATGGTGGATGACAGGTTAAGACACCTTGGAATTCTTAGTGTTGAGTCAAGTAGGGCACACAGCCTCAACATGGATGAGTTTGTGAAACGGTTTGCAACTTCTCACCAGAACAGAATTATTATTTATATTTTCAATCAGTCAATTTTGCAATTTCTGATTCATGTTTAATTTCATGTTTTGCAATTCATGTTTTTTTTTTCTTGAAATGTGAAATGTGAAATTTTATAATGCACTTTATCCCATTGTTCTTGGTGCTTAAGCATTATATCTGAAAATGTTTGGGATGTTTAACACTTATTAAAGACCCAGATTTTATATTCAACAGAATGACATTAGTGTCCCGTGTGTATGCAGTCTGTGTGTTACGGGATAGAGACTCTGACAATTCATAGTATGTGAATACATTTTTTTAAGCTAAATCACGTTGCAAACACCAGGTTAAGTCAATTATTATTTCTCTTTTGATGGTTAGGGTTACACACTGACTTTCTATCATGGTCTATGGACCCCCTGAAGTTGCCTTGGCCACCCCCAGGACACCCCATGTGAAAAACTCTAGCTCGGCTACTGGCGATAGGGGGAACATGTCATCAGATTGGATGTGTAAAAGTTTGTATGGCAGTCGGGGCAGCGCGTGTGCTAATCACACAGTTTATGCTAATGATGGAGACAATGTGTTCTCGCAGCAGTCAGTGACTGCATGATGTATCGTGATGAAATACAAAAGGGAAATATCAATTGTGAGAAATGTGACAATCATCTTATCAGTTATAAATTATAAGAGTGTTTTGATTAAACAGAGTTCCATGTATATTTATGTATTATTCCTAAAACCTAACGAGGGAGACTGGGTATCTGGAAAATGATTGTAATAATCCATGAAGTATGTTTATGTTATGTGGCTACATAAAATGTATATGTGAGGTGATTAATGTCCTGAACATTGTATAAGCTCTCTGAGCTAAATAAGAAAATTGAAGACATTCTAACAGGCTAAAATTTGTGTTAAGTGTTGAATATTTGTACAGTTCATATTTGGGACATGTTAAACATGTTAAAGGGACGTGCCATGCACATGTACCCAGGAAAAAAAGAGTATTTCATGTCCTTCATGTCAACTATGTTTCAGCTATGTTTAATGTTGTAAGGCTTTAAAAAAATACAGAGACTCTGATGGTGAAGCAGCAGCTCCGTGTCTGTGTTTTATTAATTATTCATATCTCCCCTCATCAGGTGATGAGGGCGTTACAGAGGCAGCTTCTCTGAGGATTGCCACGGCCTTTTCCTTGTCAGGGCTCAGTGCCGGTAAGAGCTGGGTCCTCCACCCAGGGGCGCCGTATAGGGGGGAAAAGTTAGGACAATTCCAAGGGCCCATGACTGACAGGGTAAATAAGTAAAAACTAATGTAAAAGTATCAAACCATCATCATTCAGTATATATATATATATATATTTATATAATAGTACAATTAATGATGTCTTTGTTTTTGGCAGTAAAAGTTAAAAATCCCCATTGACCAAAAAGTAAACATCAATATTGACCGACAACCCCCCGTGTTTGCATGAAATGGTTTGGTCCTGCCTTACCGCTCTCAGTGACGGTGTTTAGTTGCATAGATGCGTCAGAACTACAGTAACCACAATGTTGCATGGTAACTTTAAATCAAATCTGGTTTTCAAAAAAGGAAAGAGAGAGAGGAACGACAAAGTAAAGCGTATCAAACTGTATCCCAGTTTTTCACCAAGAAAGGTGGGTAGCCTATAGCTGTGGTCAGTGCCGGCCCTACCTAATAAGCGATATAGGCAGTTGCATGGGGCCTCCGTGGCCACTAGGGGGCCCCCTGCCGTGCCTGAAAATTGAATTTACTTGCTCGTTGTGTCAATGTCAATCATCATGTGCGTTAGCTTTAAACTGTGCGAAGATTAAAAATGAAAAGGCGGCACTATCAGTCTGGTGCAGAGAAGAGGAAGAAGAGGAAAGAAGATGAGAAAAGAAAGGATCAAGAAAAGGGTAAGTGTTCAATTAAATTTTTTATCAATTTTAACAAGACACTATATATAAAACATTGTTGAAAATAAAGCACTTACATTAATTGCATTAATCTATACATTCTGTGTATGTGTAATCCCTGGGATCGATCCCATGATCTCGGCGTTGCTAGAACTAATGCTCTAACCACTGAGCTACAGGAAAGCTGTAAAGGGATAATATTGTGTTGTTAATTTGACATTGTCAGATTGTCAATGTGATATAATCTGTGTAAGGTTAGTATGTTGTGCACATTAGATGATGGGGGGCCTCATTTTGTATTCAGTTTAGGGCCCCCAAAATGCTAGGGCCGGCCCTTGCAGTGGTTCTCAACTCTGGCCCGCCAGATCCACCTTCCTGCCGAGTTCAGCACCAACACTGATAAAACACCTGAAGAGGCTAATCAGTGACTTCAGGAAGAGACGCCTTCAACTTAATGTTGTGCTGCGCAGATTGTTTGGCATATCGCATTGAAGTACCGCGAGAGCGATTCAAATGTGTACCCCGCAAGCTGCACTTGAATATCTTTTGCGATACTTAATGTTATACGATGATAGATTCGCGCAGCGCCGCATTAAGTTGAACGCATCTATTGTAAAGACGCTGATTAGTTTGTTCTGGTGTTTTATATCAGAGTTGGTGATAAACTCATCAGGAAAATGGATCTCACGGGCCAGAGTTGAGAACCACTGACCTATAGTCTGTGAGTGGTATTAACCTGTTGGCTTAATGTCCATAGTGAAATAAGCTAACTAGCAACAGACTAGTGTTAGCCTACATTTAATCACCTTTTAATCAGTGCAGGGAAACCTTTAGCACTAAAAACCCTGGTGTGGAAATTCCATTTTACACGTCCACTTTATTTTCTTGTTGGCATATTTCTGCAGCTAAGTAAAAAAATCTGCCATTTGAGAGGATGATGTTAATTTTTAAGTTTTTCGTTTCTCTTTTTTTAAATCTTTCATTAATAATTATAATAATAATTAATAATAATTTTGTTAAGAGAATTTTCCATTTTGTCAAATTTTACAATAAAAATACATTGAGACCACCAGTAAATAATGTGCTTATACTAGTATTGCACTAAAAGAAGCAAGACAGTCTCAAGCCTTTAATTAGAGTTATGAAAAGCTTTTGTTTGGACAGCTAGTTATGAAAAGCTTTTTGATTGGTCCTAGAGATGTGGTGACAACAGCTGCGCAGTGGGGGCCCTATTTGATTTTTTGTCATGGGTTCCAAAACTTCTGGCGGCGCCCCAGTCTCCACCTGTTCCATCCCTGTCTCTCAGGACTGTAGCGCCTCTCAATTTGCGCTGGCAAAATCATGCCATTTTTTAAGAACAATGTCCCACTGTCTCTGTGGGCAGGAACTAGACGCTCCTATTTTCATGGCTATGTTTTCCCACATTTCGTTTTCTGTTTATTTGAAACGGTTGTCCGGAAACTATGGAAAAGTACACCTTTGTGGTGTCTCACCTCATCCAGCAGTATGGCCATTTCGGCAGAAGTAAAGCTGGGGGCCCTCTTTTTACGGTCATTTTTACCCGCCATAGTGGTTGTTGGTATGCTTTTACTGGCTAAATCATAAAATCACACAAATTAGTGATTTAAGCCAATAATGTGATTAGGCTTGTGGGTAATCAAAACAGATTGTAGAGAACATTAACACACTATGGCAAACTATGAGATTATAAATGACCCTTTCAAAAGCAAGCGAAGCCAAGAGCCAGTTAATGTAGCTGGTTAACGCAAAAAACTTATGGCTGTGAGGGTGTGGGATCATACACTTGCAAAATGATTAATACATACACTCATATTTCTTTATTTATTTATGCTATTTCGGTGAGCCCTGATAAATGTCATTTCTATTTAGCGCTTTTATTTAATGAACATAATTTTCTCAATACTTTACCCTATACGCAGTGAAGGTTAGAGTGAAAAATCGATTCTTGAGGCATCGATTTCAACCTTTTCAGGACCACCACCATGGACAGTACCTGCTAACGTCGCACGCAAGAAGGTTTACCTTAAGCAACATCCTAAGGTATAGTTTGGGGAACACGCTTAGAAAAGGTATAACTGGAGTTAAGGTTTACCTTTAGAGTCTTCGTAGCGCACTAAGAGACAACGTCATCGGGAAACGCACCCCTAGCTTGTTCGGTGCGAATTTACACAACTTTAATGAAAAAATATTACGGAATACTGCGCTGTAAAAATTTGGCAGTATTTTTGCAACATAGCCTGACTGCAATACAAAAGGCACGATATAATAATGTTTCAGTAATAGGACGTGCAAAAATGTGAGTGTGGCAAGGGGGGCGTGGTTTAGCGAGGTCCGTGCAAGGGGGGCGAAGCGGGAGAAGTACGGTGGTTAAGTAGGTCAAGTGCACATTAGAAACACCTTCTGCTGCAGCACAGCAGAAGCACGGCAGGTGCACACAGTTGTTGTCATGATCCTGCCTCACCTTGTCATGCTTTTCTATGGCCGTGTTTTGTGTGAGACACATGACATTGTTTGTTTTGGCTTGCCATGTGCCTGAACCTAGAACCTATATACTTTATTTGTTTTTAAAGATTTTATGAGTGTAATCTGGTTGGAGTCAAGAGATTCAAAGATTCAAATTCAACACTGTAGAAGTACTTTTGTGGGAATGATTCAGAAGGACGTCCTTGTGTCACAGTGTACAAATAAAGTGAACACTTCTTTTTACACTTTTTTTTCAAGCAAAGAAAAAAATATAAGTGAGATATTTATAATTTCAGAAAGAGATGAATACAAAACACAAAGTAAAATTACTCTGTCTACCTTGCCAATTAGGTTACTAGACATATATTTCCTTATCTATGTAATGGAATGGTGTGTCAATACGAACGCATGTCAAAGAAGGTAATCCAAAAGGGTGTCTTTTAAAAAATCCAAAAGAAGAACAACACAAGTACACATAACACAGGCAAAACCGGAGAAAGAACTGAAGAAAACACAGGGAAAAAAGCTGGATTTGCTACTGTCTTCATTCTGTAAGGATGGCAGCCCCCTCTTTGGAGATATCAGCATTCGCCAGGACAAACCCTATGTCACAGACTTCCAAACTTTACAGTCTACATTTGACCTGATGTCTTCTGCGAACACCAGTCTGTGCGAACTCATTGCCATTAGTTTCCTTTCTCTGCAATTGTCCAAAGTGATAAAACCTCTAACCATAACAGCAATATATCTGACAGACCCTTTAAAACCTTTCACTTCCTCCTCTATCCGTCTCATCTTCAGCCACTTCCTGTTCAACGCTACTTTTCTTTTTTTGTGCTAAGTGAAGTTGAATTCTCTTAACTTCTTCAGCCAGCTTACTTCCTTTCACCCAATTTCCTCACATCTCATATAAGCTTTCATAAACACACTCACATGATCACTTACACTTATAACTATGGACCCTCTTACTCTTCCCATTTATGGTGAAAATGTTTAAACAAACTGCAAGTAGCGTTCCTCAGTAATCAGTGTGTGGACGTGTTGGGCACATTACTTAAAAAAGTAATTAGTTATAGTTACTTCTCACAAATAGTAATTGAGTTAGTAACTGAGTTACATCAATATAAAAGTATGTTTTGACTGCTTTAGGGTTTGATAGCGGAATATTCATGCATACTTTAGATTGCATTTTAGGAGATGGAATATTAGATCAGGGCAGTCGTGGCCTAATGGTTAGAGAGTCAGACTCGTAATCAGATGGTTGCTGGTTTAGATTTTCAGGTCCGGCGGGTAACGACTGAGGTAGCTGCAAGGCACCTTTCTCTCACTTGCTCCCGGATGCTGCAGTGATAGCTGCCCACTGCGCCGGGTGTATGTGTGTTCACGACTTGCTGTGGGTGTGTTCACTACTCTCTGGATGGGTTAAATGCAGAGGTCACATTTCGGTGCGTGTCACCAAATCTGAAAGATAGACCATTTCACTTTAATTATTCGCAGTTATTGTTTGACAGTGGAGTGCGATGATAGTTTCACTTTCGCTTTGGAAATGTTATAGTTTTGTTACCCGCAGCAGCATTCCTGCCTCATTCCATCCATTTAAAAAAGATTCTGTTCTTTGCTTCACATTGCCGTGACATAAAGGCCGGCGTCATATGTTTTACTGCACAGCATGGATGTATAAGTTTCAGCACATTTCAGTCTGGATAGGCAGCATATGGAAAACAATTGAAAACGCTGTGTTTTCGAAGACAGTTTTCAAATAAAAACTCAGTTTTCAAAGGGAAACGTATAGACAAGGTCTCAGCTGCTTATTCTGTGCCGGCTTGTGACGTTGTAAGGTGCTTCAATAAATTTGAATTACATGCCACCGACGGTGTGGACCATCCTTTAAACCGATTATACACTATGGCAGTTATCCTTTATCCTGGTCCTTGCGACCCCCCAACTCTGCATATTTTGCGTGTTTCTCTTGTTTTACACACCTGATTGAAATCACCAGCTCATTAGAAGAGAGCTCCATGAACAAACTGTGTTTCGATTGACATGGTCCCTTGACAGTGTTCAATGCTCTCTATCACCTGCACACAGAAAATCAGCTGAACTTTAAGAGCCCATATCTGCACTACATGACTATCTGCAGCAATTTACTACAGAAATGTGGAGGATTATTTTACTGCAATCATGAGATTTGAGTTTGTTTCGTGCAGTTTCATGCCCTATGAATTTTATATTCGCTCCTTTCTAACTGGAATCATGGTAGAATAGTCCTAACCAGTGATGTTTCTGCAGGGCTCTTACGGTCATATTAAACAAACATCTGAAGGGAAAACAGAAATATTCAAAATATTCAGAGCGGGGGGTTGGGTGGACCAGGATTAAGAACAGTTGCACTTTAGGCACATGGCGTCTCTTACCAGTGCTATACAGACGATACCCAGATTTTCCTCTCTTTTCTACTAGATAACACTCTATCAGCATGTATTGCATGCTGTCCTGAAGACATCTCTGTTCGGATGAGAGAATACCACTTCCAAGTGAACTTAGCTAAGACTGAACATACATATATATACATATGCTCAGAAATGTATATGAAGTACGTTAAATATATGTTATATGTGAATATTAAATATATTACCTGGAATAGAATCTAGATTTACAATAACATGATGTCATCTCATGACATAATTCTGCACTTCAATCTCTCATCAAATTTCTTGTCCAATCAAATGCACTTCAAAATCCAAAGCGACCCACCCCTTCACTATAAAGCAGCTAAACCGGTCAAATTCTGTGGACGTGCCTGCCCACAGAACATCTCTTTCTGTTTGTGCCTATCCCACAGAGCATGCCTTCTTCCTCTATATTTTCATGTGAAGCTTATCTGCCTCATCTAGCACTTCTGTGTTTCTCTCTTGAAGCATGTTTTTCAGCTCTTCAAGTAAGTAATTATTTTTAATTAAGTTTGTAATCAATTTAATCACATTTTTTTTTTAAGACAATTAAAATGAATTTGTTAACTGTAATTGTTAAAGTACTCTTTGTTAAAAAATAAATTAGCTAAACCGGTCAAATTTTATTTTAAGGTCCAATTCTCGGTATTAATAAATCATTAACTATCACTTTTGTCTCAGTAAATTACGAATTTGTTGCTTGTTAATAGTTAGTAAGGTAGTTGTTAGGTTTAGGTATATATATTGGGAAGTAGAATATGGTCATGTTGAATATGTGTTTTATAAGTACTAATAAACAGCCAATTTGCTAAAAAATAGCTGGTTTGCCTGCATACAAAGAAATGATCTATAATTTCTATAGTGGGTTTATTTTAACTGATAGAGACAGAATATTGAAAAAAATCAGGGACATTTTTTTAATACAAATGTTATAAATTGATTTACATTTTAGTCAGTGAAATAAGTATTTGATCCCCGAGCAAAACATAACTTTGTACTTTGTGGAGAAACCCTTGTTGGCAAGCAGAGAGGTAAAACATTTCTGATAATTGGTCACCAGGTTTGCACATGTGTCATGATACATTTTAATCCACTCCTGTGTAAATCTTTAAGGTTGGCTGGCTGTCGCTCAGCAAATTGGAGTTTTAGCCTTCTTCACAGATTTTCTATAGGACTGGGATCTAGAGACTGGCTTGGCCATTTAGTATGCTTCTCCTTAAGCCACTCTGTGGTTGTCTTGGCAATATGTTTTGGGTCTTAGTCATTTTATAGGCACATCCACGACCCATCTAGTTAAGGGGAGGAGGTTCTCGTCCAAGTTGAAGTCATCCTGTGCCCGTAGCAGAGATAAAATGCCCTAAAGCTTAATGTTTCCAACACTGTGCTTCTCGGTAGGGATGGTGTTCTTGGGGTTATAGTCAACATTTCTCTCCCTCCAAACACTGGAGTCAATTTTGGTCTCACAGCAGTGCCAGCCCCTTCGCCAAAGCCTTTTCTGAATCATTTGGATGTTCATTTTCAAACTTCAGACAAGCCAGGCGGGGCTTCTTGGGGAGGAGGACCTTGCGGGTGCTTCAGGATTTCAATCTATTGTGGCACAGCGTGTTACCAATGGTTTGCTTGCTAACTGTGGTCCCAACTGTCTTGAAATAATTAACAAGCTTCTTCCATGTAGTTCTGGGCTGATCTTTAACCTTTCTCATGATCATCTTTACTTCATTGGGGAAATCTTACAGGGAGCTCCAGAACAAGGGCATTTGATAGTTATTTTGTATTTCTTCTATTTCCATATAATTGCACCAACAGTTGTCTCCTTCTCACCAAGCATCTGTCTGTAGCCTATTCAAGGTTTGTGCAGGTCTACAATCTTGTCCCTGACATCCTTTAAAACAAACTGGACCATGGTGGTGGAGAGAAGATACAGATTCTGCTGACAGGCATCTTTTATATACACAACAAGCTGATTTAGGAGTACTTTCTTAAAGTGACAGGACTAATCTTTGGTCCATATAGGCACATAACCAATCTGTTGAGCCAGAATTCTTGCTAGTTGGTAGGGGATCAAATACAAATTTCACTGACTGAAATGCAAATCAATTTATAACCATTATATAACCTTTTTCCCCAGATTTTCTTAATATTCTGTCTCTATTAGTTAAAATAAACCTACCATAAAAATGATAGACCCTTAATTTCTTTGTAAGCAGGCAAATTTACAAAATCAGCAGGAAATTAAATACTTATTTCCCTAATTGTATATGCTGTGTCGATTGTTTTGTATGACTGTAATAATCTGTGTTAGATTGTAGTTAAGCAGAAATGGATTCCAGTAATTGGGCAGCAGGAGACAGAAATTGCACAAATTTCAACAGTGTGTTCACACAGCAGGTTTTGCCTTTATTCTACTCCATCATCTGTGCTTGTGCGTTTTTAGTCAATGGATTTGCCGCTTGGATCTTCTTCAGAGTTCCAAGCTCGTCAGTCTTGGTGGTTTACCTAAAAAACATGGTGGTGGCTGACATTCTGATGCTCTTCACATACCCCTTGCGTGTGGCGAGTGACCTGGGTTACGGTGGCTTGCAGTTAAAACGCATAGTCTGCCGCTTCACTGCTGTACTTTTCTACTTAAGCATGTACACTGGAATCATATTTATGAGCCTTATCAGTTTGGAACGTTATTTTAAAATTGTCCGCAGCATGTCGAGGATATCGACTTTTCTACAGCGTGTCACTGTGGGAAAAGCTCTGGCACTCTTAGCATGGATTGTTATGATCATCTGTATGTTGCCAAACTCCATATTAACCAACCAGCCCATTCCTAAGAATTATTCCTGCATGGCCCTAAAAAGTTCACTGGGTCGACGCTGGCATGAAATTTCTGTCCACTTCAACGTCGGAGTCTTCTGGGTGGCCTTCCTGTTGATCATGTTTTGCTACACCTCTATAGCATGTCATGTGTACCGCTCCTACAGACGGGTGCAACAGGACAGCAGTGAGGCAGGCCGACGGTCAAATCGAAGCATCTTCAGCTTGCTGGCTGTGTTTTTTATATGTTTTGTGCCTTACCACATTTGTCGTGTGCCCTTCACACTTAGTCAAGTGAAGAATTGTAACACAAACAACTACTTCATTCTCCTCCAGATAAAGGAGGCCACACTCTTCCTGTCTGCTTTCAATGTTTGTCTAGATCCTGTCATTTACTTCTTAATGTGCAGAACCTTCAGAAAGTCACTTTTGAAAAAGCTGGCTTCGGTAAAAGTTAAAAACAGAAAGACTGAGCAGTCCAGCAGTCATTTTTAAAGGGAATGAGAGTAAGAACAATTGGCAGGGGAAAAAGGAAACGAAGGTTGAACATTACATTGGTGCAAAAAAATTCGATTGAACCCTATTCATGATTTCCTTGCATGAATGTAAATAGCATAAAGAAATGAACATGTGTAATCATATTAACTCTCAGAAATTACACATCTTCTTATTTCATGTGTTGTCACATGCCAGCAGCTCGTCTCAGGTATGTTATTTTAATACAATTTAAAATCAATATTCCATGTCATGTGATTAGCTGGATGTAAAGTAAAGTACATCCAGCCAGTTGTCATCACAAAAGAAAACCCTTCAGGCTGACCAGGAACACAATGCTGACCTTCCATAAAAAAGGACTGGGCTTTCAGTCAAGACATGACATTCAAACAAGACGAAAATGAAATTGGTTTAATCATTTGTAAATAGAATTTCATAAATGTTATTAATTAGGCATATTTATATTTAAATTATTTGTAAGTATTAAAATGCACCTGTCAAGATAACTCATGGTTAAGTTTTAGCAGTGGTTATCAGGACCTTGCCGTGTTGTGACTGACCAGTGTAAAATTCTGCAATAGCAACTGGATAGATTGTCCTTTAAACTACAATAAACCACATAGTTGGACAACCTATCCGCCGGCCCATATAACCATATAAGTTGTTTTTTGATTGTTCCTTTCCTTAAATACAACCTTCCTCCAAATTTTTTGACAAACTGTGGAATAAAACCAAGGAAACTATAAAAAGTATGTTGTGGTAAAAAACATGGTGTCTTCAAATTTCTCACCCATTGGTTCCTATTATACATTTGCCCACTCCATTATTCACTCAAATGATAGCATTTGCAAAGAAATAGTTCTAGACCTATTATTGTCTTCACTTTGATAAAGACTTTTGTTTAAAGGTTACAAACACTTTGACAAAGATCATTACCCAGTCAAATTAAAACTGTTAATTACATACTGTACATGTTTAGAAAATTAGTATGTACATCACAGCTTTTGGTCAAAAGGGATGAACCCAGCCGTTGGTTTATATTTGACCCAACAAGAGTGTTAAACAGACAGGACAAACAGCCAACCACTCTTTCCTGAGAAGGAGTCAAATAAGACATCTGTCAGGTCACAGGTTTGTGTCATGATTCTGCTATCATGTCATGTTTATTCTTGTCTTGCAGCGGAGTCATGGCATAGCCGTTGAGTTTTGTGTGAGAAAGACATGGCTTTGCTTATACACTCACCTTAAGGATATTAGGAACACCATACTAAAACTGTGTTTGACCCCCTTTCGCCTTCAGAACTGCCTTAATTCTACGTGGCATTGATTCAACAAGGTGCTGAAAGCATTCTTTAGAAATGTTAGCCAATATTGATAGAATAGCATCTTGCAGTTGATGGAGATTTGTGGGATGCACTAAGCTCCCGATCCACCACATCCCAAAGATGGTCTATTGGGTTGAGATCTGGTGACTGTGGGGGCCATTTTAGTACAGTGAACTCATTGTCATGTTCCAGAAACCAATTTGAAATGATTCGAGCTTTGTGACATGGTGCATTATCCTGCTGGAAGTAGCCATCAGAGGATGGGTACATGGTGGTCATAAAGGGATGGACATGGTCAGAAACAATGCTCAGGTAGATGCCCAATTGGCAATAAGGGGCCTAAAGTGTGCCAAGAAAACATCCCCCACACCATTACACCACCACCATAATTGCATTAATGAGAAATTGAACAGGTGTTCCTAATAATCCTTTAGGTGAGTGTATATAGGCTGACATGTGCTTTCTCATGTCTTGTCTGTGTTTACCGCCATCTCGTTTCCTTGTTACCGTCCCATTAGTGTTTCATTACCCACACCTGCCTCTTGTTAATCATCCTGTGTTTGTCATCCTTTAAATCATCCTCATGTTCTTTGTCTTGTGCTTGTGGATTGTACTCTATGCTGTTCCTTGTACTCTGTCCATGTTGGCTAAAGTTGTACTTTGTTTTGGAATCCTGTCTTGTGAGTCACCCTTGTCATTGTTCTCAGAAGTCGATGTTCCTTGTTCAGATTACCTTGTGTCTTGTGAGTTTAGTTTAGTGTATTCAAAGTGTTTGTTTAATCTAGTGAATACTTGTCCTCGTTTTTAAGTTTATTATTATCCTGTCCAGTTTTCCCCCTCGTGGGTTTTTGTTTTGCCGTTTTGTATTTAATAAATACCGTTTAACCCCTTCACCATTGTGTCTGCCTGCACTTGGGTTCTCCCCTCTGGAAATCATAACATGTTTGATCCTCCTTCACCCTGTCTCACCTTTCTCTTGTCTCTATTTTTTTTTATATGACGTGGCTTGGCACCTGTTTCTTATCTCATTCATTCCCTTTATATTCCTGTCTTTTTTCTTTCCTCCTTTGCTGTTGCGTTGTATGGTTCGCCTCGCTCTTGCCATCTTCTAGTCTACTGTTTGATTTATTAACCCAGTTTTCTTCTTCTATTGTGTTTGCTTCTATTTGGAGTTTTCCCTTGAATGATCTGCCACTCGGGTTTGGATCTTTCCTTATAACTATCTACACCGGTTTGGATTACGAGCTTGCCTCCGGACACTGTTCACACCTCGATCGACCCTTGCCCGTTGTGACTACGAACTGGATCTCCCTTCGGAATCTGCACGCACCTCGACTGACCTCTCGTCTGCCTGACCTCACCTTTGACTCATCCAGTGGACTCTCTCAGCCCGGCTCAGTTATTATTTTGTTCTTGATCTTGCCTTATTTTCTTCCTGACTTATTAAATCAATTTGGTTATTCGCATCTGCTTTTGAGTCTGATTCGTCTGAGCGTGATATCTTTATTGTAGCTTATTTAAAGTCAAAATATATTTAAGTCCAACACACACTGTTATTTAATCGTTTAAAAATGTAAGTAGCCTATGTAACTATTTCAATTATGTTGTCAGTGTCATACCCTGCATGGAGGGAAGATACTTCGAGTGCCAGTCATGTGGATGCAAAACTGTTTAAAAACCCTGCAACTCCTCCCTGATACTCACCAAACATCCCAAGCAAAAACTCCCTTGTAACCACACAACTCGACTAAACGAGACCATTGACATCACACTCTTAAGCAAACAATTGTTCTTATTTTTTATTTATGAACATCACTATCACTTAATCTTGAACTTCTTCAGTAGCATGATTTGGGATTTTTAAACATATTGCAGCTTTCCTGTAGCTCAGTGGTTAGAGTTTGGTGCTTACGATGCCAAAGTCTTTGGTTCAATCACAGGGATTGCACATACTTGGAAAACAAATGAACAGTATGATGAAATTTTAGTCACTTTGGATACAAGTGTCTGCCAAATGTATATGTAAATGTATTTTTTTATCAATTACAAATTAATCGTAATGTTTCTCACAAGTGGTGGTGTGATAGACTTGTCTTATGACGTGAGAGTCTATAGCAGGGTAGAACAATCACCTCAACTACTAAAGATAGTTTCGTAAAGAGCTTGCCAGATCTGACTCCTCTAATAACCTTTCCAACTAATATAGAATCGCTCGATGACATGACCAGCAACATGGGCACCATTTTCTCTAATGCATTAGAAGCGGTCGCACCTATGAAGTCAAAAAGGATTAATGGAAAGATCATAGCACCATGGTATAATAACACAACTCGCGCCCTAAAAAGAGAAACGTGTAAACTGGAGCGAAAATGGAAACAAACCCAATTAGAGGTCTTTAAAATTGCATGGAAAGAGAGTGCAAGCTGTTACAAAAAGGCACTAAAAGCAGCAAAAGCCGAGCACTCCGTAACCTCATAGAAAATAACAAAAACAATCCAAGGTTTTCATTTAGTACAATTGCTAAACTAACAAACAAACAGACTCCACCTGACCTGGGTATTCCGCCGCACCTTGGTAGCAATGAATTCATGAAGTTTTTTACTGAGAAAATCGAAATAATACGAGACAACATAGCTAAAACCAAACCTCCAAGTGTGTCGGAAGAATTAGTTTCAACCGTCACCCAAAAAGAAAAGCTAGAGTGTTTTTCTCCTATAAATCGGGAAGATTTAATTAAAATTATTGCAACATCCAAACCGACAACATGCTTATTAGACCCCATTCCGACTACTTTATTAAAAGAGTTACTACCTGCTGTAAGTGAGCCCATTTTTTAACATAATCAACTCGTCAATTAATCTAGGACATGTCCCAGGGCCCTTTAAGATGGCTGTAATTAAGCCTCTTATCAAAAAACCAAACTTAGACCCCAATGAACTTGGAAGCTATAGACCGCTTTCAAATCTCCCGTACTTGTCTAAAATACTAGAAAAAGTAGTGTCAACTCAACTGTGTACCTTCCTACAAAATAATGACATGCACGAAAAGTTTCAGTCTGGCTTTAGACCACATCACAGCACTGAAACTGCGCTCGTTAGAATTACAAATGACCTCCTTATTGCTTCAGATAAAGGTAACATCTCACTCTTAGTCCTCCTTGATCTTAGTGCAGCTTTCGATACTGTAGCCCATAAAATACTACTAGATCGTTTACACAATTACATCGGTATTCAGGCACAGGCACTGCAATGGTTCAGATCTTACTTAACAGACAGATATCAATACGTCCATTTAAATGGGAAATCGTCAAATCCTACGCAAGTAAATTATGGATTACCTCAGGGATCGGTTTGAGGACCCTTGCTTTTCTCCATATACATGCTGCCCCTCGGCAACATTATTAGAAAACATGGAATTAGCTTCCACTGTTATGCAGATGATACTCAGCTATATATCTCATCAAGACCAGATGATTCCTTTAAGCTATCCAAACTGGCAGAGTGCATCGAGGACTTAAAACATTGGATGACTAGTAATTTCCTCCTTTTAAACTCTAGCAAAACAGAAATATTACTTGTAGCACCAAAATCAAGTAAACAGAAAATCTCCGATTACAGCCTGCAAATTGAAAGCTGCACTGTTACTCCAACAAATACAGTTAAAGACCTAGGCGTTATATTAGACGGCAACCTGTCATTTAAAAATCACATCTCAAATATCACAAAAACAGCTTTCTTCCACTTTAGAAATGTTGCCAAATTACGAAATAGTTTGTGTTGCAGACGCAGAAAAGCTTATGCACGCATTTGTGACCTCACGGCTTGACTATTGTAATGCTCTACTGTTGTGTTCTTATGTGCATGTTGACCTGTAGGTGGCAGTAGAGGTTGCTTCTGTGTGTATGTGGAGATTGGAGACGGAGAGTGAGAAGTGTAACGCCTGCGACTACATGCTTTATTTTATTCTGCTACTTGCTTTATTTTTAATAAAGTATTTTTTATGTCCGTATACCTCCTCATTGTTTATTACTAAGGACATAACATCTACTTAGTGGTTGTCCTGTATCATCAATAAACAAACTACAGTTAGTTCAGAATGCAGCTGCCAGAGTTCTTACTAGGTCAAGAAAATACGATCACATAACCCCAGTTTTATCATCGCTTCACTGGCTACCCATTAAGTATCGTATTGATTTTACAATTCTTTTAATTACTTACGAAGCCCTGAACGGTTTAGCACCTACTTACTTAACCGAGCTTTTATCACGTTACAACCCATCGCGCTCTCTAAGATCTCAAAACTTAGGACTTTTGGGACAACACCTAGAATAACAAAATCCACCAAAGGGGGACGAGCTTTCTCATACGTAGCCCCTAAACTCTGTAATAGCCTTCCTGATACTATTCGAGGGTCAGACACACTCTCCCAATTTAAATCTAGATTAAAGACACATCTTTTCAGCCAAGCTTTCACTTAATGCATAGTTAATGAACAGCAGCTACGCTAATTATTCTCCTTATTCTCTTTCTGCCTCGGGATGCCCATCCCGAGGTAGGAAGAAGTTCCACCATGTCCAGATCCCGACAGAAGCCCATCCCCAATTTGAGATTACGCCAGCTACAGCTGCAGACTGACTGACCATCCCAGCTCCATCTAAGGCGATTCCACCACCAGCCAAGAGAAATATGACCATCGGACCATCCCAGCTCAGACCACTACATCCCCAACCAAGAGCAAAGACGGACTATTTGTCTTATTATTGCTGAAGTTACAATATTTGGTATTAAATGCTAAACCAAAACGACATGTCAGCAGTCTGAGTGCAGCTATGACACGTTAGAGGGGATCTGGCCCTCCCGGTTGAGCCTGGTTTCTCCCGAGGTTTTTTTCTCCATTAATCAATCATTGGAGTTTGGGTTCCTCGCCACAGCAGGGCAGTGTTGGCCTGCTCACCGGGAGACTGCATTCATTCATTTATTTATTTATAAACTAGATATTATTTATTAGAATGATCTTACTCGTTGTATAAATACCATGCACTGTGCTGTGTTTTAACTTTTCTGTTTTTCCTGTTTGCCCCTGTAAAGCTGCTTTGAAACAATACACATTGTGAAAAGCGCTATATAAATAAACTTGAATTGAATTGAATTATATGTTTGCAACTTCACTTCATTGCCTCTCAGAGTCGCAAAAGGACAAAAACCACGAGAAATGTACGTATGCCAGACATGAAGTTGGCATGCAGGAACGTACATTCTCATGTTAATTAATGGTATTTTTATTTAGATTAGATTAGATTCAACTTTATTGTCATTACACATATACAAGTACAGTGTAACGAAATGTAGTTTAGGTCTAACCAGAAGTGCAATTAGCAATTGCAGGATTTTAACTAGAATTTGTCTCGGACTTGGTCATTGGTCTCGCCAAAAGTTCTAGTCGGTCTTGTCCGACTCCAGCAATTTATGTTTGTTTTCTCCTTCAAAAGAAAACATTGATAGAGCATGCTTCCTGTGATCCGAAAACGAAGGCTCCGAAAACTTTTGCAGGCTCTTGACTCCACATTGAGAGCCGCGCGTTTTTATAAGCTCTCTCTTCACACAGCAGTTCAGATCAGTGTTGGACTCGAACCTCTTTGGACTTGGTCTCGACTAGAGTGGTCTTGGACTTGTCTTGGACTCGACAACGGTGGACTTGACTACAGCCCTACGAGTACCCTGCTTCGTGTCCACTTGTGTGGATTATCTTGTTCCTGTACGCACTCGTGTTTGTGGACTTATTATTTATTTTATCTCGTGGGAAATATTAGTATTAATTCTTGTTTTGTTTATCGTGTTTTCCCCATCATGGGTTTTTCCATCCATCCATCCATTTTCTTCCGCTTATCCTGGGCCGGGTAAGCAGGGATGCCCAGACTTACCTCTCCCTAGACAGTTCCTCCAGCTCTTCTGGGGGGACACCGAGGCGTTCCCAGGCCAGCCAGGATACATAGTCCCCCCAGCGTGTCCTAGGTCTTCCCCAGGGTCTCCTCCCGGTGGGACATGCGCGGAACACCTTCCCGGGAACACGTCCAGGAGGCATCCGGAAAAGATGCCCAAACCACCTCAGCTGACCCCTCTCGATGTGGAGGAGTAGCGGCTCTACTCTGAACTCCTTCCAAGTGACCGAGCTTCTCACCCTATCTCTAAGGGATCGCCCAGCCACCCTGCGGAGAAAGCTCATTTCGGCCGCCTGTATCCGGGATCTTGCCCTTTCAGTTATGACCCACAACTCATGACCATAGGTGAGAGTAGTAACGTAGATTGACCGGAAAACCGAGAGCTTCACTTGCGGCTCAGCTCCTTCTTTACCACGACAGACCGGTACAGCGACCGCATTACTGCAGAACCTGCACCGATCCGTCTGTTAATCTCCCGTTCCATCCTTCCCTCACTCCTGAACAAGACCCCCAGATACTTGAACTCCTCCACTTGAGGCAGGGACTTTTCACCCACCTGAAGTTGGCAAGCCACCCTTTTCTGACTGATAACCATGGCCTCAGATTTGGAGGTGCTAATTCTCATCCCAGCCGCTTCACACTGGGCTGAAAACCGTCCCAGTGCATGCTGAAGGTCCTGGTCTGACGGGGCCAGCACGACCACATCGTCCGCAAAGTGCAGAGATGAAATCGTGTGGTCCCCAATCCCCAACGCCCTCCGGCCCCTAGCTGCGCCTAGAAATTCTGTCCATGAAAATTATGAACAGAACCGGCGACAAAGGGCAGCCCTTCCGTAGTCCAACATGCACTGGGAACAAGTCTGACTTACTGCCGGCAATGCGAACCAAGCTCCTGCTCCGGTCCTACAGGGACTGGATAGCCCTTAGCAAAGGGTCCCAAATCCCATACTCCCAGAGCACCCTCCACAAGATGCCGCGAGAGACACGGTCGAATGCCTTCTCCAAATCCACAAAACACATGTGGATTGGTTGGGCAAACTCCCATAAACCCTCCAGCACCCTGGAGAGGGTATAGAGCTGGTCCAGTGTTCCACTACCGGGACGAAAACCACACTGTTCCTCCTGAATCCGAGGTTCTACCGTCGGCCGGATTCTCCTCTCCAGTACCCTGGCATAGACTTTCCCGGGGATGCTGAGAAGTGTGATCCCCGATAGTTGGAGCACACCCTCCGGTCCCTCTTCTTAAAAAGAGGGACCACCACCCCGGTCTGCCAGTCCAAAAGGCACTGTCCCCGATCGCCACGCGGTGCTGCAGAGGCGTGTCAGCCAAGACAGCCCCACTATATCCAGAGACTTGAGGTACTCAGGGCGGATCTCATCCACCCCCGGAGCCCTGCCACAGAGGAGTTTCTTGAATACCTCGGTGACTTCAGCCCGGGTGATGGACGAGTCCGCCTCCAAGCCCTCAGCCTCTGCTTCCTCAATGGAAGACATGAAGGCGGGATTGAGGAGATCCTCGAAGTATTCCTTCCACCGCCCAAAGATATCCCTGGTCGAGGTCGACAGCTGCCACCCTCCACTGTAAACAGCGTTAGTAGGGCACTGCTTCCCCCCCCCAGAGGCGCCGGACGGTTTGCCAGAATCTCTTCGAGGCCGACCAATAGTCCTTCTCCATGGCCTCACCGAACTCCTCCCAGGCCCAAGTTTTTGCCTCCCCAACCACCCGGGCTGCAGTCTGCTTGGCCTGTCGGTACCCGTCAGCTGCCTCGGGAGTCCCACAAGCCAGCCAGGCCCGATAGGACTCCTTCTTCAGCTTGACGGCATCCCTTACTTCCGGTGTCCACCACCGGGTTCGGGGATTGCTGCCTCGACAGGCACCGGAGACTCACAGTACGTTTGGGTCTGCCGAGTCTGTCCAGCTTCCTCCCTCGCCATCGGATCCAACTCACCACCAGGTGATGATCAGTTGACATCTCCTTCCCTCTCTTCACCCGAGTGTCCAAGACATACGGCCGCAGGTCAGATGAAACAACCACAAAGTCGATAATCGACCTCCGGCCAAGGGTGTCCTGGTGCCATGTGCACTGATGGACACCCTTATGCTTGAACATGATGTTCGTTACCGACAAGCTGTAACTAGCACAGAAGTCCAATAACAGAACACCACTCGGGTTCAGATCAGGGTGGCCGTTCCTCCCAAATGACGCCCCTCCAGGTCTCACTGTCATTGCCCACGTGGGCGTTGAAGTCCCCCAGCAGAACGACGGAGTCCCCAGTCGGAGCACTTTCCAGCAACCCTCCCAAAGTCTCCAAGAAGGCTGGGTACTCTACACTGCCGTTTGGGCCAAAGGGACACGACAGTGAGAGACCTATCCCCGACCCTAAGGCGCAGGGAAGCGACCCTCTCGTTCAACAGGGTAAACACACATGGCGGCTGAGCTGGGGGGCAATAAGCAAACCCACACCAGCCCGCCGCCTCTCACCATGGGCAACTCCAGAGTGGTTAAGAGTCCATCCTCTCTCGAGGAGTGTGGTTCCAGAGCCCAAGCTGTGCGTAGAGGTGATCCCAACTACCTCTAGTTGGAATCTCTGAACCTCGCGCACAATCTCAGGCTCCTTCCCACGCCAGAGAGGTGACGTTCCATGTCCCTAGAGCTAGATTCCACGTCCAGAGATCGGGTTGTCGAGGCCCCCGCCTTCGACTGCCGCCCGATCCACTAAGCACCGGCCCCTTACGGTCCCTCCTGCAGGTGGTGGGTCCACGGGAGGGTGGCCCTACGTCGCTCCTTCGGGCTGAGCCCGGCCGGACCCCATGGGGGGAGGCCCGACCACCAGGCACTCGCATACGAGCCCCAACCCCAGGCCTGGCTCCAGGGTGGGGCCCTGGCTGCGCCATGCCGGGCAACGTCAACGTCCTCCAATTTATTGCCATCATAAGGGTTTCTGATTTTGTTAAATAAAGTTTTGTGTAAACCCTTTCACTGCCTGCTCCTGGTGTCATGAATCTCACAGTGAGACATGGCGTGAGAACCCAAGTGCAGGCAGACACAGACGGTATTGATGGTAACACGGATTTATTAAACATAAACACTGACAAAACAAGCAAAACAAAACCCACGATGGGGGAAAACAATACAGGAAAATATAAACTTTAACAACGAACAAGGACACTGACTTACTAAACTAAAACTAAGAAAACAAACACTTGGAGCAAACACTAAACTAACACTTACTAGACAAGGGAGACAGGAACAAGGCACGAGGTCTGACAACAGGTACAGAGACAGGAACAAGTACTAGAACACAATCATCAACATCAATCAAGAACACGTAATGCACGAGCAACGAGACAAAGAAACATGAGGACTCTTTATAGGGAAGGTAATTAACACTAACTAGGAAACAGGAGGGTAGGGAACAATGACGTGACTCGGGGAGAGTATGGAAGACCATCGGTGTCAAAAACATCTCTCCCCACATAAAACCATCAGGCAATGCCATGGCTCCACTTGAGACAAGAATAAAACATGACATGATAGTGGAACCATGACACCTGGATTCTGCCTCACCTATTATGACAGTGGCATGCAATTCACAAATGGACCACTGAGCGAACACTGTCTGGTGGCAGCGCTCAGGGAATATAGTGTCAAAATGTAACATTATTCTTAGTTTCTTTGTCCAAATCCAAATGTACATTTACAAAAAGGTTTGTTCAACTACACGTGGCTCCATGCAGACCGATCAGTGTATGATAACCAAGCACCTTAAAAGTGATTTGTACTTTGAAAGTACTTTGATGAAATATGCTGAATGGTCTGTGCAGTACCGTATGAAATCGAAAACACGTAAAATATGTCATGATCCCTGTTTGTTTTCTATGTGTTCACCATCTGGACTGCAATTTTCATAATCATCTATATCTCTTGACCTGTCTCATGTTGCTCCGCTCTAACATAATGTGTTCTTAATAGGCATATATGTTGTTATTTAACATTTCTCTATAATACAGAAGCTGTGTTGTTCTGCTTAACAGGAGCTTGTTACCGTAAGAAAACAATTTTATTCTTGAATAGATGGCTTAATAAGAAACAATCAAGCAATAATGTGAATAAAAAAACTATTTGAATTTTATAAAAAAATACTTTTAAAAATTCTCTGTCATGTCTACTTATGTCTGACATCCAGGACACTCATCCCATCAATTCTCTGACCATATAAAGTGGGACTGGGCCAGAGTTGACATACAATTTTCACTAAACCTAAAACCTAAAACCTAATTTAAGAAAATGAACAACTGCATAATAAGCAAAATAATAAGTTTAAATAACAGCTTTTAGCCAAAAAAACAACAACACACACACACACTAAGGGTAAATGCATATTATTCGCATGTGGCTGCGAAACAAAACGTAACTCTATTATGCGGAACTACTCACAACCTGGAAGGGACTTACTAGCCACAACATCAGTGCCCTGTGGTAGGCTATATGAGACAAGTTTTACTGCGCTTATGCTTTTTGTTGTTCTTTCTGTATGTTGATTTCATTGTTTACCTCTTTGTATGTGGCTTTGGATAAAAGTGTCTTCTAATTGTAATGTAATGTAACAGAAATGTGTGTTCTTGCAACACAGAAACAATAATAGTATCATTTTAAAACACTTCCAACTTGCAACTTTTTAGGTCCCCAAATTAAGGTTGTCATGTAAAGAAACAACCTAAAATTATAGGTTTTTCATTGTAGATGCTGTTATGTTAGTATCCCATAGATCATATTGCATTGGTGATTTGATCTCTTTCAACATGATTAGCTGTGACTAGCAAAATAATTCCAGATCAACGCAAGTCTTCAAACATCGGGCTAATTGAGCATTCAGCTTATAAAAAGAATGGATAAGTAGGTTTAGACCCTATTGAGTTTTATTTTACTGACCATGGATCTTATATTCTCATCTGAACCCTCTTTAGAATATTATTCATGCAAAAGAATGCATTTGACATTGTGAGACATCGATTACTGTTTTGATCTCACCCACTGGAAGTTCTCCGTAATTCTTTTGACATTGGTCTCCCAATAAATGTTTAATATTGGCTAAAACATTTTTTTTGACAGCAGAGTTGTGGGTGAGGAATGAACTGCCTGTTTCAGCAATTATTTATTCAATTTATTTCTTTTTTTGAAATCCCAGTAAAAATTTAATTGAACCCAGTTATACAACAATAGCAAAGAGTTGCTATTGAAAATGGAAACCCATCAATCCTACCATTTCCCTACTTTCAGACTTCTTACCACTGACATATAAAACACAACCTCTTTGCGCGAGTAAGGAAGTGGTTAATACAAAGGACAAGCTGCTAGATCAAGGCGTAGAGAGCCTTGTTTGAAGAGAATTTCGGGTGAGTTTATTAAGCCAAACTGTTTATTATTTGCAGTAATTCTATGTTGATGTATGAATGATTGAAATATTGTCATATCCTCTAAAATGTCTTAACAATAGTTCTTGATTCCTGTAAAGCAGGTGAGAACTCTGATCTCTTGTCAAAGATTAAGGTTAATGGAAAAAATTTATACATTTTGGCGAAAGTACTTAAGATTTTTTGCTAATAATCTGTATGATAACAGCCATATAATAAGGGAAAAAAAATAGGTTTTCCGCCTGCAAAATCTACTGTAAAAAAACAAAAAATATATTCAGAAAATCATTATTAACATATCAAAATCTATTTACTGAGGTTAAAATGGCATGACATATTCAGTAGAGGTTGCGTGTTTATAAATGTTCGTGCTAATGTATATTCACACATAATAGGTGTTGGAAATTGTGCTATAACAACTTAAAAGGCAACCCACTCCATACAGACGTATTCATTTTAACAGAGACACACATGTAGATATTTGTGAAAGATGATTTATGTATTATGATTTATAATTTACAAAGTATGTACATGCTGTTGTGTGTATCATATTATTTGTTTCGTGTAACACTACTTATTACTGTACTATGGGTTGGGTTAAATTTCTTGGCAGCAAAGTCATTCTAGCGGTCTTGGCAGCATACTCATTCTTGTGGTCTTTGCAGCATACTCATTCTTTTGGCTATTTTTGTAACTCCTTTCAGCAAGAGCGCAGTGTTCTTTCTCATGTCTGATGCATCAACACAATAAAACCTTTTTCTGTCACATTTACGACTGACAACTATTTTGTTTTATTATAGCCTGGGTCAACAGTCTCGTAAAGGGTACAGTACAGACTTTTTACATATTTTCCTGTTTATTTTTCTTAATATAGTCATAGTTACATATATTTTTTACTTGTTTATCTAGATGGAAACACCAGTCTCTGCAACCAGCATCCCCACTTCTCCAAATAACACCATGAAGCACAACCAGACAAACATAACTGAAGCTCTATGTGAAATTTCAAAGGTCCCAGCTCACCCCGTCTTCATATTTGCATACTCTCTGGTGTTTCTTATCAGTCTGGTGCTGAACTGCATCACGATGCGGGTGTATTTCTGCACAAATCAACGCGTCAAGTCCAGTGTCACGGTTTACCTGAAGAATCTAGCTGCGGCTGACTTCTTCCTTTGTCTTTGTTTACCGTTGCGGATCGCTCACAATGTCAAATATTCAGTGACACTGCAATATATTTACTGCAGCTTTGGAGCGACAGCCTTCTATTTAAACATGTATGCAAGCATTACATTCATGGACTTTATTGCTGCAAACAGGTAACTCATACCGACTCTAACTTTTGTCCCCTTTTGCTGTTATTGTGATTTTAATTGTTTAACTTTAAAAACTATGTTTGTATGAAGGGTTATTTACATGTAATTACTTATTTATCATATTATATTAATTCAAATTTTTTAGAATTTTCTTATTTCCATTTTTTTAAGGAACAAATTGTTCAAAGTTGATACATTTTTATCCTCAAGGTTGAATGTAAATTGATTTTGATAGTTTGATCTTACTTCTTACCGTAGGTACCTTAAAATTGTTCGGCCTTTGGAAACAAATGCCCTGCAGACAGTTCGTTTTGCCCGCCTGATTACAATGGCAACTTGGCTCTTCCTGGCATCCACTGGGTCCATCTACTTGTTTCTTTTTCTTAAGATGTCCTGGGGTCCTAACCAGAGCTATGAAGATATAAGTTGTGAATCTCTTCACAGTCTCCAATTGATCTTGGCCTATAAAATTATCCATTGTGTGTCGATTGCACTCTTCATCTTTGTGCTGGTTTCTCTGATTTTTCTGTACTGGAGAACTCTGCAAAAGCTCAGAGAAGCTAAAATCTCTACACCGGCTGTATCTAGTAGTCAAACATTTAACAAGTCTAAGCGTAACATGCTCATTCTAGTGGTTATTTTCTGTGTGTGCTTTGTTCCCTATCATCTGGTGAGAGTGTTAGATGTTTTCTGCAGTGACTGTACAAAGGCTCAGGTATTTAGTATCCTAAAGGAGCTGACTGTTCTGCTTTCAGTGCTAAATGCCTGTGTGGATCCACTTATATACTTTATCTTCTGCAAAGCTTTCAGATTAAAGCTTGGCCTCAGAAAGAAAAAACATATGCGAAGCGTTGTCAATTAATACTTTAATTCAGTGTGATTAATTACCCGAAAATGTGTTATGTTATATGTGTTATAAAAAATGTTTTTAATCATGAGTTGTATATAAACTAAGCAAGTTCTGTAGTTACCTGCTATTAAAGTCATATAATATTCAGCCTGTTCTGTTGAAAGTAATACTTCATGATGTGGAAAGCCTAATATTAAATACAATGTATTAATATTTGCATAGTAATCCACTAATTTGTAAAGCGGATCAATTTCAAATTTACAGCTAAAACTTGAAGAAATAAAACCAATCTGTCCAAATCAATAACTCCTGATAATTCCGTTGCAATTTTCGAAGTAAATTTTCACCTTTCGTAGCGTGACTCCAAATTGTAGGTGAAAATATGAATAAAATAGTTAGTTCCCTTAATTCTGAGTTACAGACGTAGCTGTGTTTTATTCGTAAAAAAGCACAGCTATGTCTAGGATCTGGTCAGAGCAAAGGTTACAATTTGGTAAAACACTACAGGCTCTCACCAGGGTCTCTACCAGTCAAACTGACCCCTCTAAACACCTTCATCACTGAACAGGACAGTTTCCAATACTCTCCCCTGGACTTCAAAGGGGGTTTTTGTGGGAAGACAGAGTGCTCCCACAAGCAAGAGAACCATATGCCCCAAAAGGAATGCGGCAACCAGTTTCATTCCTTTTTAATTTCTCTTTCTTTCTCCTTAGTCACGAAAGACTGGTTTAAAATGTATATACATGTATTCCCACATTGTATGCTTGTCCCCATGTTATTCGGCCTCACCTATAACCAGTGTTGTGCAAGTTACTTCCAAACAGTAGTACATTACAGATAACTTGTTACTGTTATTTAAAAGTAATCCCTTACCTTACAATATTACTGTCTCAGAATTGTAATACGGTACATTACTCCTGTATTACTTTTGAGTTACTTTCACCAAAATAACTACAGAAGAAGTAGAAATTAACATTCTAAAAAATGTCTTTGTATTTTTGTATTTTCAAAATACAAAATACTTTTTGCCAATCAACCCTTTAATTAGACTGCTGATTTCTTGAATTCACTAGGCTGCACAAAAGAAATACAAAAATAATGCTAAGATTAAATGTATTTAAATACAAAATACTGTTACAAATTAAAAGTATTTTGTATTTCAAATGGATGTATTGAAATTGCACTGCAATCTAGTAAGGAGGTTGATGAGCAAAAAGTAATTTAGTTTGAAAATACTTAAATACATTTAAAAACAAAAAAATTCAAAAGGTATTTAAATACAAAATAGTCCCATCCCATCACTGAACTAGATTATATAGAATTCTAGCTAGTCATCATGTAAACGTTAGCTTACCTTGTCAGGCTGTTGGTCACAGGGATTTTGCTAACTTGCTTCCTTAAAGCAGCCAAATGACCCCTCAAAACCCACCCAAAGGGAATAAAAAACGAACCCAATTATTTTCTGGTGTCAAATCAAAGTTAAGAACTACCAAAATACGTTTCTATTGCTGTATTTGCTTATCTGAATGGTTTCCTAAGTATTGTATACATTTTTTGTTCTGTTGAACTCAAAAGATGTTTTGGGGGATTTAGAAAAGCAAGTATTTCTGGGTCACCTTTGACTACCATTATGATCTTTTCTTGCTAATGTAGTAAATAATGGAAAAAATTTTTTAGTTTCTAACATTCTACCAAATTTCTTTGTGTTCAACTAGAGCACTAGAGGTTGAGTAATCCATAACAGAATTTACATTTTTGTGTTGGGCGTCCCCACGGACGCCGTATAGGGGTGAAAAGTTAGGACAATTCCAAGGGCCAATGAAAGACAGGTATATGAGACGTATTCGCTGACGTAACACCTGGCTCTGTATTGGCTCTCTAGCCTGTGGAAAAGCAACAGGTTCTTAAAGGGATCGACGGCCGAACCAACTAAGCACTGGCTCTGAACTAGCACCTGGTTCCTGCTGGTGGAAAGTGGGTATCAGTGACGGTGTTTAGTTGCAGTCAGTAGATGTGCCAGAACTACAGTGACCACAATGTTGCCTAGTAACGTTAAATCAAAATCTGGTTTTCGAAAAGGAAAAGAAAGAGAGGAAAGACAAAGGAAAGGGTGTTAAACTGTAACTCAGTTTTTCACCAAGAAAGGTGGGTAGCCTATAATCTGGCTTGATGTCCATAGTGAAATAAGATAGCTAGCTACAGACTAGTGTTAGCCTACATTTAATCACCATTTTTTCAGTGCAGGGAAACGTTTAGCAAGATATTCATATTAATATATGTGCAGCTAATTAAAAAAATCTGCTGTTTTCATTGTTTTGAGAGGATGACGTTAATTTATTTTGATTGAAAAGTTGATATATTTAAGTTTGTTCGTTTTTGTTTTTTAAAATCTTTCATTAATAATAATAAAAATAATTAATAATACGTTGTTAAGAGAATTTTCCATTTTGTCAAATTTTACAATAAAAATACATTGAGACTGTAAAAGATAGCCTTCAACACATTTTTTATGGTTGCTTTTAATCTTGCATCAAATAGTGAACTGCATACTAGACTTGCATGCATGTACAAATCACCAGCAGTAAATATTGGGCTAATACTAGTATTGAACTACAAGAAGCAAGACAGTTGCAAGCCTTTATTTAAAGTTATGTAAAGCTTTTGATGGGACAGTTGGGACAGGGGGCGCAATTCGATTTTTTGTCATGGGGTTCAAATTCCTGGCAGCGCCCCTGTATGTCCCTTTAAAAAAAGATCCCATGTGTGCTCAAGGCCATGCACGGAAATGGACGAGAAAAGTGTTTTCTGTTCATAAGACATCCAAAAACTTGCATAAGAAATAAGCATGGCTAAATTTATTGGATATTAATAATGTGTACAAGCACGTCAATGTTTTAGTTGTTCTAGACTAGCGCTGCTCAAACATGATATGTGGCAGACGGAAGAATCAAGTGTTGTACACTCACGAGTGATTTTTGTTCATTGTGCATCGTGACATGCACTTTACGAAACATTGGTAAAAACATAATTCGGATGCATTGTCTAATACCACTACTATATATTTCTCTTTGGTTGAGCTGAGCTTCCTCGTCCCTCCCTGTACTGTAGCCTGCCTGTCAGACTCGTTACCCACACTTTTGAGAACGGGCCGATCCTGGAGTTGTAAGGTTCCTTACCTGTCGGTCTCTCGACGTTGTGTCGAGAACGACAGATGCAGTTCGCCCTTGAGAACCAATCAACTCTGACTACTATAAAAAAGGCCAATGAAATTTGGCGAATGAAATTTGCATGCCGGTCTCCGCCCCCGGATGTCCGGTATAAAAGGAAGCCGGCGAGCAGCATTCATGTACCTTTTGTTCCTCAGAGCCTTCGCTCATGACTAGGAACAAAACGAATTCATTGAATTCTTCCTCTTCTACATTGCCGGATCTACAACGTAGAGCAGCGGATCGTCCCTGCCTGCAGCGACCTTCCCCTGGGCGTCTCGGCGGTTCCGGAGGTGTAAGAGATTTTTTCTAAAAAAGGTCCTTTTCAGTGCTGAGCATTCTCCAGCGCGGCATCTCCCGCTGTTCTCTTGGGTGCGGCACCCTCATCGAGGAGGGGGATGGACACGATCACTGCATTAGGTGTCTGGGCGTCCAGCACGCTGAAGCAGCGTTCGTTGACACATCTTGCCCGCACTGCGGGCAGATTGTCATTCAGAAGTTCCGGTCAAAGGTGGCTGTATTCCTACGGGAACCACTCGGAAACGATGCGTGACGTAGAAGAGATGTCGCTTGCAGCATCGGAGGGAGACTGGCATCCGACTCTGACGAATCCGAGCTACACCCCCAGCGGTCGAGCTCAGGAGGAAGCAGAAGTGATGTCAACCGTGCTAACCCGGGGAGATGTGGTTCCTGAGGTCGGAGCGCAGTGCAAACCACGCCCACCCCGGGGGAAAGGCGCTGGCATATCAATTGCCTAGAGTTGTGGGCTGTGCTGCTTGCGCTGAGAAGGCTGCGGATTCTAGTGCAGGGCCAACACATGCTGGTCCGCCTGGACAGCATGACACCCGTAGCGTACATCAAACGTACATCAAGGGTACAACTCTAGCTCTCTTGCCGCTCTATCTGTAGGCCCCAAAACCTTCGAAAGGGTTAACAACCTGCGCGAAAACCTGGTGTCAGCCAACGTCTTGCGTGGCAGAACGTGTGCATTTGAGCTCTGAACACGGGTGGAGATGACTCCGCTGAACCGTGGGGGCCTGCGAGCGAACTGGAGAGATTTTATCCCCGAGATATTATGCTCATAACCCAATCCAATACCCTGGGGATGGCCTGCCAGGCCTCGACCCGAAGGGCAAGGGGTTGAATGCATTGGGGAGGTATGCCGCCTATTGGGGGCTTGACTCCCGTGGAGAGTGTAAGAGGAAGATTGCTCTTTTTCTGACATTGTTTGTGTTTTATTAAAGTATCCGCTAGAACAGCAGCGGGTTGTGCGGGCATGAGAACAGACCCAGCATTTGCAACAACAAAGGTAAACACATTTTTGCCGGCACCCGGGACAGAACGGGGTGCTTGGGCACATACCAGAGCTTTCTTTAGAGGAGGTCCAGCAACAGCGAGACACCGTAACTTCCTCTTCCTCACATAGGTCTCAGGATGGTGCCTGAGGCGCAGGGTCCAGCGTGATCTTTGGCCGGGGTCCCTGGCACTGAGGGTGGGGGAAGCGTCTCCCCAAGCGAGAGCGTAGATGAGTCTCGCTTCCGGTAGCCTTCTGAGCAGCGGGGGGCGCAGCCTTGACAGGCTGCTGAGCCAGCGCTGTTTTGGGGCGAGCCGGAGCAGGTCTGGATCCAGGTCTCTGGGCAGGAAATGTTTCATGGCCTGCGAAGACTTCTGCGCTGCCGTGAAACGATCCGCGGAACCCTCCACTGCTGGTCCGAAGAGGCCGGTGGCGGAAATCGAAGCATCAAGGAAGGGGACCTTGTCAGCCTCCTTGATCTCCGTGAGTGTCAGCCATAGATGACGCTCGAGTACCACGAGGCTGGCCATGGATCTGCCTATCTCCTGGGCTGTGACCTTGGTGGCGCGTAGAGCAAGAACGGTTGGGATCCGCAGCGCTTTGAAGGGTGCGATGTCAGTACCAGACTCGTCCATCCCCTGGAGAAGTTTAGCCTGGTATACCTGGAGCACTGCCATGGAATGCACTGCTGAAGCCGCTTGGCCGGCAGACCAGCAAGCGGGTCCAGCAAGGGCCGATGTGTTTCTGCATGGCTTGGAGGGATGAGCTGCTTTCGCCTTCCAACCGATGGCCGAAGGCGGACACAGATGTGCAGCCACCGACTGATCCAGGGGAGGGAGCTTCTCATAGCATTTTCCTCTGCGCAGTCAACAGAGGTGAGAGCGGAGGAGGATGAGGGTCGTAGGCGAGCCGAGTAGGGAGCGCGCCATGACCTGGTGAGTTCGTCGTGAACTTCCGGAAAGAACGGTGAAGTCCGCTGACGAGGGGCTGAGCAGCGCCCCGGCAGAAACCATTCGTCCAAGCGGCTGCGAGTGGGCTCCTCCGGAGAAGACCACTCCAAGCCCAGCTCTTCCAGAGCTTTAGTGAGGACCCGAAAAAGCAGAGCCCGACAGCTCCTCCCCGTCTGAAGCCGCTAACGACATAGCGTCGTCTTCCTCGAATTCGCTTCGGCCAAACGAGACTGTGTCACCGGCGGATGCCGATGGACGCTGGTCAGGCTGGGCGAAGCAAACCGGCGAAATATCTCTCCATGTAGAGAGCGAGGCACGCCGAACGGACGTGAGCTCGCTCTTCCCCGAGCGCTTAGTTCCTCTACCCCGGCGTGAATGAAAACCCCACACAAGTGACAGGGACGGCGCGGCATTTGCAACAACGCCGCAGGAAATTTGCTCAGGAAATTTGCTCAGTAAAATTTGCTGTTTTAGAGCTTTGCCGGATGGCGGCAGGGAGAAAGACCGGCGCTGCTAAGGCAAGCGAACTCGCTGAGCAGAGAGGTCCAATCCGCTGCAGGGCTTTTCCGACGGCGAAGCTATCAGTCCGGTAGCGAGGTAGAAGTCGTCGCTGAAGGAGAAGAGATCTGAAGACACTACGGCGATGTGTCTGCTTATATAGCCATAAGCCCCGCCCCTTCTGGCGGGCTTCATCGCCATAGGTCCGTGCAGCTTCGCTTCCATTGGCGCAAAATTTTACTTTGCACACACCAATGGCCGTGCAGTATTCACTGCGTTATTGAAAAGCTTCAGTCATCGGAGAAAAAGGAGTTTTCCCCATAGCGTCCTGCTACGCAGTACGAGTGAAGTATCGAAAGGGAACCCGCATTTGTATCCACGCTCTAATTGTTTCTGTGTTTACCTATCACATATTAACGTAACTTAAACTGCTTGATTTCATTATAATTTCTGAAGCGGTATTGCACTACAGTAAGAGTATTATGTTTCCAAGGCCAGGAAAGTAATATTTTTTAAGAGTTGATAAACTCATAGTTTTCCCCGAAATACACAACATATGACTGCAGCACTAAACGATTCTGTACTGGTGTCTAATTACGAAGGTTGCATCCTTCACAGGTCACCTTTTTTGGCCGCATACGTTATCGAGACAGTTTCAGAAAAGCAAGTTGGCCACTTTAAATGTGCCATTCGAAAATGCATGAAGTGTATCCTTGATTGCTAGAGATAACCCACAATTCTTTGGGTCGCCACTCGGCGGCAATCTACCGGTCTCTCACATGAAACCAATAAGGAAGTAACAAACAGCAGTTCATCGATTGGCTGTTAGAGACTGGCTCCAAAAAGGAGCACATTTTATAAACCCTCCCATGGTAAAATGCCCAGCTTCACAGCTGATTGAATATGTTTACAGCCTGGTACAAAATGGTGTTTTGATATACTGTATATATCTAATTTTGCCCTTCATGACGACCGTGAGGAGGTGAATTTTTCTCATCTGCTTAAATTACATTAAGGCTTAAAGTTCTAAATAATTAAGGGCCTGGGTGACAGGTGGGATTCCACTGCTGTATCTTTATTATGTATCTTATCATGTCTTCCATCACAACCGTCAATGCCCCCGGCTAGCAAACTCTATGCTACCAGTAACAGTACCATATCCATTAGCTTCTTGGTCTAAGTTAACTTGATGAAGTCGAGCTAGGGGGTACAGCAACCAGTCACCAGATTATCCCGAAGTGGTAAAGTGCTTCCAATATGGCAATGACCGGCACCACCCAAGGCTTAAAAAATGCTTACCACAGACCTAGGGGTAACAGATACTGTTTTATACAGTGTATGGTTTACAGTCAATCAGGAACTTTTTTCAGCGAAAAAAAGGCTTACCGTGATTTTACTTCATGCTTAACAAGGCACTTTAGCCGTGACTGATTCACGAAAAAGTGCAGCCTCTTATACCTTATTGCTTACTTTTGACTCCACTTTGGGATTATCTTTGCTCTTTTTTGTTTCTGACATTTATTATTTTGGGTTTTCATCATTTAAGTATTCTTTCTCTAGATAAAGAATAATCAAAATAAATATTTTGGGGGCAAAATTAATTAGATTTTACGAGGAATGACCCTACACAGGGCTTGGCAAGTCTGTTGGTCTACCACCATGCTAAATTCAACAACTCTCCAAAGTCTCGTACTCTCTTTAAAATTATCCTGCTCTTCTTTTCCATCGTGACCGCCCCTCTTACTAGAGTGCACCGGGAGGCACTCCTGGAGGATGGGGTACTTTTAAAAATGTTAACAGTTAAAAGTGAATGTTTAAGAACCTGAACTGAACTAGTATTTTAATTATAAAAGGAAAACGAAGAAGTAAAACCAGATCAATCACTAACATTCTGTACAGTAGAAATGAAAATACTCACTGTTTGTCTCTCTCATTTTTGTTTACTTATTTACATAAAAAAATGGATCCGAATGGGCTCTTTCAGTCTCTGTCGCACTCATTCCATATAAATATCCTATCAAATAACAAACTACGAGGGCCATGGAAAGGGAGGTGCTTAATCATTTGGAATTTGTTCCAGGGGGTACCCGTCCTTATTTTCTGGGTGGGTGAAGGGATGGGGTGGTGTTACTGTCACTTTTAACACATAAAAACAGCAGACACACATTTGCTCAAATACAAAACATGAATCAATAAATGCAGTTCTCCACTAGACAAATTGCGGCAAATTAATTTCTTCCCCTTTACCACTTGGCCAGTTTAAGCGTTTGAAGACTTAACGGTTGGTCAGACATTTCTTGGAAAATGTGTAAATATTTGCTTTTCATAATAATAGAAAAAAGTTGTATTATTGAAGTTTATGAGACTATGTTCGGGAGGATCATAAGTATGTAATAAAACCATTCAGCACAGAGTAGACGCTATATATACCTTCCCTCACCTCTACATGGTATCTATCCCAGTAAAGGGGGGAGTATTCTGGGTTCGGGCCAAAATTCAGAGTTCAACAAAGCTCTGCCCTAGAACAGCACACAAAATTTGCTTTGCCATACCAGATTAACGGTGCGCCTAGAAACAACACATAGCCGTCTGATCTAAGAAGTAAGCCGTCTTGTTTACAACGGTTGCTATAAGAATTCATCTTGATCGACTAAACCAGGGGTCAACCACCAGTTGCTCTTGAGCTGCATGTGGCCCTTCTGCACCCCTGCTGCGGCTCCCTGCAGGCCCAGTATATGCCTGCTGTTAAAATACGTTTTGATCAATCGGGTCACAAGTAGATGAAACAGGTACATACGCATTTACACTTTCTGATGTAATCTCTCTATTTTATCCACTTTTGACCACTTCTGTCCTGATTTCTTCATGCAATATCTGACAAAGCATACAAATTTACCCAGCCATACACCCTCTCACATCGCAGAATAAACAAGATATACAATTTATAATAATCCCTTTTCCCAAACATCATAAAATAGAGACTGTGTCTGTCCCTAGGATTAGCAAACATAAAATAATGTGTAGACCTCTTGAAAGTAATTTAATACCGTAAAAGTTAAACAAATTAAACATGAACAAAATTCAGATAATCAACTGTTACAACTGTTTGAGTCCAAGGGGGGAAGCACAAGAGTCCAAGGGATGGAGTCCAAACAAGGGCAAAATTCGACCTCGAATGGGAAACTGTCGGCCTCGACCCTGGAAGGGAGCCTGGCGACCCTGACTCTGAAAAGGAGGCCAGTGGCCTCGACCCTGGAAGGGAGTCCACCGGCTTCGACCCAGGAGGGGTACCCGGTGACGTCTACCCCTCCCGCTACGATCCCTCTGTCTACTGGGTCCTGTTCTGGGGGGATCAGAACGGTGAGGGAACGGTGAGGGAACAAGGACAGAGGACCCATGCAGAGTTAGTTAACAAGAATACATTTAATAAAATACATAACAAAAACCCGAGAGGGGGTAAAACAACATAACAAGGGTATGACATGAAGGGTAAACAGGAACAAAGACTAACTACAATAAACTAGACAATACTAAGAACAACACTAGACATAACTACTTATATCTAAACTAACTTGACACAACAATACAAACCGGGAGGGTGACAAGAAACAAAACAGGCAAAATGATTCAGCACAAGACAGAAGACACAAGGCTATTAAATAGAGAACTATATCAAGAGGGGAAAAATGTGTAGGGCATGAAATCATAACGAGTTCTTACGAGGAAACAAGAGGGCAGGAACAAAGACAAGACCGGAGATAGAGTATGACGAGCCATAAGTGCCAAAATAGTCCACATAGTCCAAAATAGTCCACATAAAACATGGGGTTCCGTCATGATCCCGCCACTAGGCCAAGAAAAACATGACATGATGCGGCAGAATCATGACAAACAGATCATAATACACAGAAAGATGGCTAAAACCAGATGGTTATGTTACTTTGAATGAATTTGTCACCCAAGATTATTATTATAAACATGAGCCTTGTCTAAAAGGCAGAGGGGGAGGTGTGACACCACTTTACAATAACTCTTAAAGAGTCAGATAAGAGTCCTTGTCGTTGGTGACTTTAACATCCATGTATATAATGATACAGATGATTTAGGAATGGCTTTCAAAGACACTCGTAAGTCCATGGGCATTAGTCAATATGTGTCAGGACCCACTCACCTTCCTAATCACACTTTAGATTTAATACTGTTTTAGGGTATAAATGTGGACAAGGTTAAAATCCTTCAGACCATTCGGATCATTATCTGGTATTATGTTTGCTTCACTGGCCTACGGCAGCAATCAAACTCCTTGTTACAAATATGGTAGAACAATCACTACCAAAGATGCCTTTCTCGATAATCTGCCTGAGTTGTCGTAAATCTCTAGCATAAGAAATAGCTTTAAAGAACTTGACATTACCATTGAAAATTTTAACTCCACCTTACCAGAAACGCTATACACAGTTGCTCTCCTGCATTTAAAGAAGATTAAAAATGGCAGCCCAACACCATGGTATGATGAACACCCTAAAGCGTAAGTTGTAGTCGTGCGTAGTACCTACGCGTACCCTATGTGTACCCTATGCCGTAGCCTGACGTGCACCTCTCCAAAAATGTAAGAACGTGTCAAATCAACGCGGACCCTACACGGACCGCAACCGCTGTGATTGGTCTGTTTGAACCCCCCCCTCAGGTAAAAAAAATCTGCGATAGCATCATGTTTAATCAAACGCATTTCGGAGAGAATTATCTAAGTAAATTATTTATTCTGCAGTATTTAAAATCTCAAGCTGTGACAAAAGTGACCATTTATTTGCCACTATCACTGCTTATGCTTCTCAAACGAGCTCATTCTTCTTTGGCTCTTGTCTTGGTAACAAAAGTAACAAGCACGTGGGCACTGATGCCTAGTGGTCATTGCCTTTCGACGCAGACAACGACACAGAAGTGTAAATGAACACCTGGAAAAAGTTTAACTCAATTATGCTCCTTCCTCCAAAGGAATGACATCAATTAAGTATTCCAGTCTTGATTTAGAGCATGTCACAGTATAGAGACTTCTTGGATCAAAATTACAAATGACATGCTATTGGCGTCTGACCAAGGTTGTATCTCCTTATAGGTGCTGCTTGACCTTAGTGCTGCATATGACACAATTGACAACAGCACACTCCTACATAGACTTGAAAATTACGTTGGCATTGCAAGAAACAATGAGGTGTCACGCAAATCGCAAGTACATCGTACCACATGGCTAAGTCTTGGGGCCTCTGCTCTTCGCATTATATTATACATGCTACCCCAAGGAGATATAATAAAGACCATTTTCATGGAAGACATGGAGTTAGCTTTCACTGTTATGCTGGTGATTTTCAACTTTATATTTCCATCGGAAATTGGAATGCAAAGTTGATATAAAAAACTTGATGAGTAACAACTTTTTATAACTGAACTCGCATAAAACAGAAGTGTTACTTATAGGACCAAAAACCGCCATACTTAACAACCAAGAATACTGCTTGAATATTGACGGATGTTCCATAAAGCCCTTGTTGTCAGCTAAGAATCTTGGCATTCTATTCAATAATCTGTGATTTGTGAGCCTGTCGCCAACACCTGTAAAATTGTGTTTTTCCATTTTAAGAATATATCTAAACTACATCAAATGCTTTTACTGTCAGATGCAGAGAAGTTAATTCTTGCTGTCATGACATCAAGACTAGATTACTGTAATGCACTGTTAGGTGGTTGCTCTTGAGGCTAATTACAAAAACTCCAACTGATCCAAAACACAACAGCTCGAGTCCTTACAGGTACAAAATGTATGAGCATAGCAGCCCGGTTCGGTCACCCTGCACAGGTTACCTATAAAGCATTGCATTAACTTTAATATCTTGCTTATTACCTGTAATGCCCTACATGCAGACATGCCAACTTGGGGGATGTGGGGGGACCTTGAATCTTTGGACGGGGTCGTGGTGAATAAAATTATAAGAATCATGTCCAGGTGTTGTGGTAACGATGACAAATCACTAGCCAGTTTGTGGGTTGTGTTTTGAATGCTCCGCAGGTTGAGCACATCATACTCCACTCATGAATCGATATTAGATGTAGTCGAATTAAGCAGCAACTCGACAGCGCATTTCTGACATACCTCAACACAACCATCACTAAGCAACAGGGAAAGGCACGCTGGTTTGTTTTCCTTGAAAGGAATGGAACAGACCTAAGAAACATAATATGGGTTAAGTGTGAAAACACACTGCGACAACCGCTATTAACACATTATTTATAGAAAAGCCCTGATGTGTAAAAGGAACCGTACTACTAGTTGTCTGTCACATCACCCGTCACTCGCCGTTACGTTAAATGTGCTAATAAAAGCACAGAGCTGATGTCAAACTGCTTCTCAATGTTTTTCACAGCCGATCTATCTACAGGTGCGCTTCAGAACAATTCAATATTCTACAAGCTTTCATAGACGCCACAATGCAACTCTTAGTCTAACATTTCTAATAGTATCCGACCTAACGTTGTTGTCACAATGCATTAGGGGAGCCCACCTGGGCTCCCTGCTTGAAAGGGGCCGTACCAAGCCCCTGTAGGACCATATTAAGGTCCTAAGAGGGTACAAAGTGAGGCCGAGGTCACGCCCCTGAGGAACCTGGTGACCGGGTTATGGCGACCAAGACACTTACCCTTCAGGAGATTGTAATGAGTGGCAATAGCGGCTACATACACTCTCAACTAGGATGGGGATGCTTTCCTGTAGCTCAGTGGTAAGAGCATTGCGTTAACAATGCAAGGTTGTGGGTTCGATCCCAGGGGATTGCAAATACCTATGTAAAATGTATAGGATAAAAAAATGTAAGTCGCTTTGGTTAAAAGCGTCTGCCAAAAGCCTAAATGTAAATGTTGATTACTCTCTAGTTTCTGTTGTAAGAAGGTCCACCAGCAGCAAGCCACTCAAGGTCTCTTCGTCCCCGTCCAGGGGCCAGGCATGGAGATTCCAGAGGCCTGGTTTGGTGTGCCAAAACATGCCTTTCCACTGCGACGGAAGGTCCTTCGTGAGGGGAATCACCCAGAGGGAGGCTGTCGTCTGAGCCATGAGGTCTGAGAGCCTTGTCTGGTTAGGTCTGTAAAGCGCAACTAGCAGTATTTGATGTTCCTATTCACTGACTTTGAACAGGACCTGTGCAAGGAGGCTCACTGGGGGGGTAGGCATACTTCCGCTTGTCCCGCGGATGCGGTGATCTAAGGTAACTGTGCCGAGGGGACCCTTGGTCAGGGATTACCAAAACAGGCAAACAGGCATCCCCAGTCCGGGGAGGCAAACTGGTCCACCTGGGCATTCCCTGACGAGAGAGCGCATCAGCAATTGGTCACCTGCTGACTCCATTGGAAGAGGTGTCGGGCAAGTTGTGACACCTGCCGTGAGTGTATGCCGCCCTGAGATAGATGTACGCCACAGCAGTCGTGCTGTCCGACCGGACTAGCACGTGTTTGTCCTGCACAAGGTGCAGAAGCCTCCTCAGTGCCAGAAGGACAGCCAACAACTCCAGGCATTTGATATGCCATCGCAGTTGGGAACCTGTCCACTGTCCCGATACTGCGTGCCCATTGCACCCTGCACCTCACCTCCGCAGGGAGGCGTCTGTCGTTACCACAAAGCACCTCGAACCCGACCGAGCGGGACCCCGCTCGGAGATGGGTCAGATCTGACCAGGTTATGAGGGTGCGCCGAGACCACTTGGTCCCGGTGTGCCACGCCGTCCAAGGAACCCGACTCTGAAACCAGTGCTGAAGCGGTTGCATGTGCATCAACCCGAGAGGGACTATGCCTGTCGCATATATACTAATATGTACGGGGTGGAGACTGGCGTGTGTGTGCCATTTGCCAAGCCCATTGGCGTTTTAAATTCCTCTTGGAGATGATAGGTTCTCAAGATCAAAACCCAGTCTGTCTCTCAACACAACATTGAGAGACCGACTGAAGGGGAACAAATGTTTTTATTGTGCATTCTAAGTAAGATCATTTAAACAGTTGGATTGTTTGATTGAGTTATAATCACTTAAAAAATACTGTTAAGTAACACAGTAAAAACACAATAAACAGTGTTATCTGGTTTTGCAAACAAACTCTTCATGATTATGTGCACTGTATAATAAGAAATACAAATAATATAATTATATATATATATATATATACATTAGTCCAGTCTAGTAAATGAGTGTTTAATTTGTGCTAAGTTTTGTTTTGAATTCCAGTATTAGTTAGTCTAGTCCCTGTTTCGCTGTTCTTTATTTAATTCTATCGTGTCTTGTTTTACCCCCTCGTGGGTCTTTGTTTTGTGTTTGTGAAATAAATCTTTGTTAATAACCCCTTCACTGCCTGCATTTGGGTTTCTCTCCCCCGAATTCAGTGACAGCTTTCACTGTGCCTGCGTGTCCGTGTGTCTATGTCTAGGTGTGTTAGTACGTGTGCATATTGTATGTGTGGAGCGTTTGTATGTGGGTATGTCTGTCTTCTGTGTTTTCTTCAGTGCTTTTTCTTGTTTTTACAGGGTTAACTTTAATCGTTTTGCTTATAGTCAATACGTCTCATCTACAGCTGCATTGTAACAATGAAAATTGTAAAAAGCGCTATAAATAAAGTTGAGTTGAGTTAAATCCAACACTGTATGCTTATGAGGCGCCGTATAGGGTTTAAATCAAACTGCGCTTATGAATACATATATAAAAGCTTGCATACACATATATACATTGCTCACATATACATGTATACTTTTGGATGTTCAAGCAAACACTTATGAAAATCATGTCCGCACTAATGTGAAATCCATAGGCTACCAATACATCTTATGTTAGTAATGCTTGCATATACACTTTTTCACGCATACATATAAACTCGATGCGTGCAAACACACCTATACAATACTCGCACATACATACAAACTCTGTGTACACACACATCTATGAAACACTCGAACATACATACAAACTCTGCGTACATACACATCTATAAAACACTCGCACATACATACAAACTCTGCGTACATACACATTAAACACTCGCACATTGATACAATATATGACACGCTTTAGTTTGCATAGAGCGATTTCAGATGTGGATGTGCATGAACTTTTCAGTGTAACCGGAAGTCTCCTTCATTTAGATCCGCATGAATCTGAGAGCGATAATAGCCTTAACATTTATTAATACTTTGATTTTGCAACCCAGCTAACAATTTTTGATTCCCAACGTTCCCCTAACGTTAGTTTTAGATTCCCCAAACCTGTTTTTCTACGGTTCATTTTTGGTTCTCCTGGAAAGTTTTCTTTATGTTAATAGAACATTAGTTTCTGGTTCCCAAAACGTTCTGGGACGTTACTCTTACGTTATAGAAACCATGAACCTAACGTTTTATTTCCGTAAAGATAACCAAAAACAAAACTAAAAAAACTTTCTGGGAAAGAAACGTTCCCAGAACGTAAACCTAAAATGTCATTATAGATGGAGGTTTCGTTTTATCACATTTGTAGGCCTATGTGTAATCTCATTCTGGGTGCTGCAAATAACGTAAAACACACAGATTCTTTTGTTTAGCCTTGTTTGTTTCAGTGATGTGAAGTAAAATATGAATATTTGGTTTATAGATAGTATTTTACAGTTTACTAATTACTTCTTTTTATGTTTCCTTATTAGCAGATTATATCTACAATGTGGATCCTGTCCAGTGTGTAATAGTTGTTCCAGATCATTTGAAAGGGACCAAACACAATTAATTTTTGTCTTCAGTCCACATAGGGGTACAGTAAATTAATCAAACTTTTTAGTATGACTGAACTGAACTGAAAGTTGTCTTTGGTGTTCATATAAAGAGATTATTTAACAAAACTAGTATTTTGTCTTTACAGGTAAAGGAGAAATTCTGTAGAATTACTGCCATTTCTCTGAAAGAAACCTTTAAATCTAATCTAGACAGCTACACGCCCAAACTCTTGGAGTTTATGAAAGCTAAAGGAGGTGTTGCAGGACTCAAGATTCAGCCTATACACAATGTATTGACTCAGGTATCTGACAAGTACCTGAATAAACCAGGCAATCATGGTTTTATGTTGCTTTTGTATAGGCTGCTATAATCTGTGTATTATTTAAAAATCTGATGTTTTTTTGTTATTGTTGAGTAGTTTTGAGCTCAGTTTTAAACATAGTTACATATATTTGTTTCTTCACATACATGCCTTTTTGAAAAGAAGGAGGCAGGGACTAACAACAGGTTAATGCACTGATATTTATTAAGAAAACAACATGATGTGCAAAATGCCACAAAGTCCACTTTTAAGTCTGAAATAGAACACAATCTTTTAGGAATATGGAGCGTTGTCCTTAGTTCAGTATCTGCTATTCTGTCTGCTTTCCTTGGGGAAACAGTGTTCTTTTATCATAAATATAAACACATCCATTCCTCCACACTCTGTCTATTTTACTTACCGAAGTTACTCAAACATCTTGAAACGGTTATATATTTTAAAACTATAATTTTTTTTGGAAAAGGCTTTTCGACTAAACAATAAAGGTTGTTGGGATCAAATATACTGTCTAGGCCTTGTAACTAATTTATGTTCTGTCTTTCGATAATGTGCATTACAAATCTCTTCACAGGACAACCGTATTGAGACGCAGCCCATTCGCACCAATTGCGTATAAATAACACGCGCTGTGCATTATCGTATAATACGGACGCCAAATTGCGATTTTGCGTGCATAAATACGCCTTTTTTTGCGTGCATATGATACGCCAATTAGCGTGTTTGCATATTAAACAGCAATTTGTCTCATTACCCTGTCCCCTAACCCAAACCCTAAACCTAATGTTAGCGTCCGTGCATATTATAACCTCTACCCTAACCCAAACCCTTAACCTAACCTTATTATTTTAATTATTTCAGTGTTTCCTCTTCATGTACGTTTTAAAATGGCTGCTCTCCACCCAGGTACAAGCAAACATTGGCGTATCATATGCACGCAAAATCGCAATTTGGCGTACGTATAAGACGATAATGCAACAGCGTGTTATTTATACGCAATTGGGTGCGATCAGGTTGTGAGACGAGACGAGATGCAGTAATCTGCAGTCTCATTGTATATCTCTGAGAGGTGCCAGACAACCTATTCAAAGACAGCAATGTAAGTCCCAGACATATTAATGGGTAAGTTTACCCAAAAAAACAAATGCTGTTCATTTGCTCACCCTCAGAGAACAGAGAAGAATTTTTTTAGCTAAAACCGCAGTCCCCAGTGATTCAGATAATGCAAGTTTGCATGTTCTGCCTTTTGGAGTGTTCTAAAAGCAGATACATTATACTATGGCAGTGGTTCCCAATTCCTGTTATGAATTTAACATTTAAATGTTCTTCTTTCCCCTCATCCTCCTGGATTGCAAGGTTTGCAATCAAGAAGACTTCACTCAGGATGTCATGACAATTCTTGCCCATCGAAACGGAGATGAGCCAGTCATGTCCATTGTTCTAGAAGGAAGCAAGGTCCTAACACAGTGTGAAAATACTGCAAAAGCTTGTGCTCTTCTGATGGGACTGATTTATGCCTTCAATCTACAGTATCCGTCAACTCTGATATACACTTTTAGGATTTTTCAGAAACTGTTTCTGGATCTCAATGGATTTAAGCTTTCTCCTAAAGTACTGTCATTGAAAACCAAGTTGCACACTTGAAATGTGTGAAATGTACTGTTTGATGTTTTTTATAGCAATTAATCTGTCTTGTTAACCAAACTGTTGGAGCATGCAGATTGATTGTTACCGTTCAAATGTTTACAAATGTTCATGTTTACATTCACAGTATATTGGCTACATGTACATTTTAAATGCTTTATTAGAACAAGGGTTCTAGAGTCTTTTCTGTAAGGGATGTTTTTTGTTAGTTTAAATTACATTCAAATTAGCATTTGGCAATGGACTTGCTGAGTGTACTTGGTAGGCAGGTTTAATGTGTAACAGCAGTCTGGTAATATCCCAATTTGTTATTCAAGTTAAGATTCTGTCCGGTCTTTGCAAAAGTGTAGATTCTTAAAATATGTGCGCAAAAGTTCTATTTGCACACATATGTTTACTGTTGCTTGACCTGTTCAAATGTCTATAAGCATTGATATGCTTATATTGCACTTATATTTAAGGATTGTTATGGATCTTAAAGATCTTCAATTTCTGTAACGGCGTGTTATTTCGTAAAAATAAGCTTTCAATAAATAACTATTGCTTGCACATTTGTTGTCACAGTGACTTATTTTAGTTGACTTAAAATAATTAACAACACAAAACCAGTAAATTCAATTAAAAAAGAAATAGAATTTACTTAATTATATCAATATATTACACCAGGTACATGACTAAAAACTGCAAGTGTTTTATAGATTTACTATGCACGCAGAGTTTATACGAGTATTGTATAGGTGTGTTTGCACAAATCGAGTTTTGCACGAAAAAGTGTATATTCATGCATTACTAACATAAGATGCATTGGTAGCCTATGGATTTCACATTAGTGCGCACATGATTTTCATATGTGTTTGCTTGAATATCCAAAAGTATATGTGAGCAATTTCTATGTGTATGCACGCTTTTATATATGTATTCATAAGCGCAGTTTGATTTAAACCCTATACGGCGCCTCATATATGCTCGTGTTAGAAATAGAACTGAGAAAACATTATATGCTTGCTACATTTTTCGCCTTTAAACCACACTTTTAGGACTTTAGCCGCAAAGTTTAAATCGTGTCTGGCTAGCGTGCTTCTCATAATATTTACGCATGATGTCTGTATGAGGAGAGTAGACGGTCTCTTGTGGCTGTTGATCAAACGCTGCAAAAACAAAAGTTCACATTAAAAAGCGGAAGTCCAACTGAAGTAGCGTGTGCAACACCGCAACTCTACTCTCCTCTTGCCAATCAACACTCTGTTACGAATCACAAAACTGGATTGCTTTCAAAAATGCCTCCATTTAATTTAATGACAAAATTAATTTCCACAGGTAAAATAATAATATAATTCCACAATTAATTGTATATCAAAATGCAATAAATAATTAAAGCTGCAAGCAGCAATGTAAGGGCCCTCGCGCAAGTGGCACCGCAACCCCCGTGCCACCACGAACATGTCGGCCTCAGGAAGCAATCTGCATACAGGGAGTTATATTATAGAAACACCGTCGTTTACGTACACGTACCAGATTTCCTGCTGCCAGTTCGTAGTGCAATACAGTAGGTTAATATTGACATATTTTAGACGTCTTTCGGGGCATGACACTAATCAAACGTGTTACGTTTGGAGCAGAGTGGACAATGGTCTCATTCACTAAGCATACGTACACACAAATGTGCGTGTGAAACCAGCACATGAACATTCAAGGTTAAAGTCTACACCATTTAGCATGACGATTTTTTTCACATGAGACTAATCAAATGTATAGGATAAAGCAATGTAAGTCGCTTTGGATAAAAGCGTCTGCCAAATGCGTAAATGTAAATGTAAATCCAAATAGAATGTTAACCATATTAAGGTTCTAGTGGGAGTTTGTGAAGTATGACACCTGGAAATGGCAAAGATAAACAGAACGTGCAGTGGACATTGAAAATAATTGACTTCCCAGTGGGTTTAGAGCACAGGTCAAAATGGTTTGTATTGAGTAGATAGACAAGTGCCACCGCAACCTGATTGCTTAAGGAAAACAGAAAATGAGAGGTGATACAATTAATGCTGGCGAATTATTATAGGAATTGTTATTTATTTATATGTGCCACATTCCCTTTTGCCAGCTGGTGGCGCAATTACTAAAAGTCCAACTGACATGGATATTTGCACACGCCAAATATGATGCTGACCTGTTTGAATCTCTATGAGCAGTTAAAATAGTTTTAAACATGCCATTTCCTGTTGCCAGCGGATGGCGCTATAAGTCTATCTGAATATTTCCATGTATAGACAAAGTAAATGATAGTTGATTAAATTAATGCAGGTGAATTATAGTAGAATTTGTTATTTATTTATACCTGCAATATTTCCTTTTGCCAGCTGGTGGCGCTATGACTTTTTGAACACTGACATGGATATGTGCACTGGCCAAATATGATGCTGACCTGTTTGAATCTCAATGAGCGGCTAATCGCAGTATAAAACATGTTAATTTCTGTTTCCTGCAGGTGACGCTATAACTTTATCTGAATTTCACCATGTAGTTGTATTCAGGCCAGGTCTTTTAACAAATGTGTGAAGTCTGGGGCTTGTTGGACATTCTATGCCTAAGTAACAACAACTTCCTGTCCATGGCGAAGGCTAAATTTTGGCAGGCCGCCAAGGTCACGTATCTCCGCAATTTAGCTTCGCAGAGGCCTTAAGATGAAAATGACATGAATACGATGTTGATCGGATCAAATCTCTGGGAGGAGTTCGTTCAAATACGACGCGTGGAAATTGAAACAAATTACAAAATTCAACAGGAAATCAAAAATAACGTACTTCCTGTTCGGTTTAAAGATATCCCCCAAGAGACTTTTCCTTATGATTCGGGGTGTTACACGAGCCTACCAATTTTGGTTTATGTACGTATTGCGTAGAAGTCTGGGCAGTTCTAGTTGGCGCTAGCGAGCCAATTTGCCACGCCTAATTTTAAAACCCCTATCAGACGCCAAGTTCACAAAGGTCTGATGTGCGTGCAAATTATTGTGAGTTTAGGCCGTCTAAATTGCGATCAAAGTCGGATCGGAAGAACAAGAGGCCTCTGCACTGCAGCTCTTTCGTGCTCGGGCCCTAATAAACAAGTAAAGAAAATCGTAGGCAACGGGTAGGACGCTAAGAAAACAGAAACCCTGACTACAACTGCCTCGGAGTAAGGTTCTTACCTGGCTTCCGACAAAATAAAATAAACCAGGCGAGTCTTCCGGGAAACTGCTTCCTTCGCTTCAGCTCTTACTAAATAACAATACGTGAACTGTAAATAAATACTCTACCCGCTGCTACTGATTACAAAAGGAAAACAAAATTATTATCGAAATCCGAGCATAACAAAACAAAACTAATCCAGAGAGGCGCTGGGAGAGACGCCCGCGAGAGCAATGGGAATGGAATGGAGAGACCGAAAGAGAGAGAGAGACGCCATTGCTGCGTCAACACATATTTATATCCAGAATCCCCGATGACGTCACGTAGCTCTCGTGCAACAGGCCTATCCCACGGCCCTTCCTATGGATTAAAATAAAAGAAAGTTTAGAGATTCTCGTAACACACTCCCACTTCTTACCAGGGACAAAAAATATGAATTGCCCACATCTAAATACAATAAAATCACACGTTATTGCCACCCAGTTCTGAAGCTGGGTAACTACTACCTTGCATGCATACCCTGTATTATAGTAATTAAAAGGTTACATGCATTTTGCGGCTCCAGACTAATTTAATTTGGTTGGAGAGGCCCCAAAATGGCTCTTCTGGTCGCAAATTTAAGGTTACCGACCCCTGGACTAAACGCTTAATTCTTAAGTATGCAAGGTGACGGCATACATTAATACAGTGGGTACGGAAAGTATTTTTCACTCTCTATTATATTGCAGCCATTTGCTAAAATCATTTAAGTTCATTTTTTCCTCACTGTACACAGAGCACCCCACATTGACAGAAAAACACAGAATTGTTGACATTTTTGCAGATTTATTAAAAAAGAAAAACTGAAATATTACATGGTCCCAAGTATACAGACTCCTTGCTCAGTATTAAGTAGAAGCACACTTTTGATTTAATACAGCCATGAGTCTTTTTGGGAAAGATGCAACAAGTTTTTCACACCTGGATTTGGGGATACTCTGCCATTCCTCCTTGCAGATTCTCTCCAGTTCTGTCAGGTTGGATGGTAAACGTTGGTGGACAGCCATTTTATGGTCTCTCCAGAGATGCTCAATTGGGTTTAAGTCAGGGCTCTGGCTGGGCCATTCAAGAACAGTCACAGAGTTGTTGTGATGCCACTCCTTCGATAATTTAGCTGTGTGCTTAGGGTCATTGTCTTGTTGTAAGGTAAACCTTTGGCCCAGTCTGAGGTCCTGAGCACACAAGAAGGTTTTCGTCCAGGATATCCCTGTACTTGGCCGCATTCATCTTTCCCCCGATTGCAACCAGTCGTCCGGTCCCTGCAGCTGAAAAACACCTCCACAGCACGATGCTGCCACCACCATGCTTCACTGTTGGGACTGTATTGGACAGGTGATGAGCAGTGCCTGGTTTTCTCCACACATACCGTTTAGAATTAAGGCCAAAAAGTTCCATCTTGGTCTCATCAAACCAGATAATCTTATTTGTCACCATCTTGGAGTCCTTCAGGTGTTTTTTAGCCATCTCCATGCAGGATTTCATGCGTCTTGCACTGAGGAGAGGCTTTTGTCCGTCCACTCTGCCATGAAGCCCTGACTGGTGAAGGGCTGCATTGATGGTTGACTTTCTACAACTTTCTCCCATCTCCCGAATGCATCTCCGGAGCTCAGCCACAGTGATCTTAGGGTTCTTCTTTACCTCTCTCACCACATTTACATTACATTTAGTCATTTGGCAGACGCTTTTATCCAAAGCGACTTACAGTGCACTTATTACAGGGAAAATCCCCCTGGAGCAACATGGAGTAAAGTGTCTTGCTCAAGGACACACTGGTGGTGGCTGGATCGAACCAGCAACCTTTTGATTTACCAGTTCAGTGGTTTAACCCACTAGTTTTTCTTTTTTAATCAATCTGCAAAAATGTCAACAGTTCTGTGTTTTTTGTCAATATGGGGTGCTGTGTGTACATTAATGAGGAAAAAAAATGAACTGGTCTGAATACTGTCGTACCCACTGTATATACACGTTCATGAATTTACACCGGTCTGCTCTTGCAGGGACTTTCCACGCCTCTGAAGATGACTCGGCACAAAACGAAAGGTGATTGGTTGCTTTATCTGTCAGTCATTTGGCCTCTTCAGCGGGCCTTGGTCAAAGAAAATACCATACGTTCCAGACCTTCAGTATGACGGTCTAGCTACGCGAGACAATATAAAATGTAGTCCAGGGGTCTCTCTGTGAGTTCTTTACATTCTTTGCATGTGTTATATGTATGCCAGTCATGTCCTCACTTTCTGTCTGTCGTCCAATATATTGTGAAACCCTAATGCTATCCTTACTAGCCCACCTTAAATGGAAAAATGGTCTTGTATTGTGTTATTTTATCGGAGTGTTCCCCAGGGTTTCTTAGACTCCATGTTGGATTTCTTGTGTCTCTTGATTAAATAAGCAGTTGTGATGCGTTTAGATCTAGGTCATCTTGTTTGCATCATTACAGCTTGACAATGCCCCCCCTCCCCTCTAATGAGCATGGGGCAATGATGGAGAAGGGCACTTCAAGAAACAGTGGTTTGGTCCCGAACACCTTTCATCCCTTCAAAGCTCTCACTCCGGAAAGAGGGTAAACCCTTCGAAGGGATTTGGGTATAGGCATGAGCCCTTGAAAACTGGAATGCACCACTGGTGTTTTGTTGGTTTCCTTTCTTCAGATACTGTAAAATGAAAATTCTGCAATCAATTATTCACTCTAAAGTCATTCTAAACCTGTTTGACTTTCCTACTTCTGCAGAACACAAAAGAAAGATATTCTGAAGAAACGTCGACAACCAAATAACACAGACTCCCATTGACTTCCATTGTATGGACACAAAACTATTGAATAATTTCTCAAAATGTCATACAGCTTTTTAATAAATGTAATAATAAAAAAATATAAAAACTGAATTTTTATATTTGGGTGACGCCCTATGAGTATTATGTAAAATGCAAATCCACACTCACATGTTATGTTTTGTTGTTGCATCTAAGAAGACGAAACGGAAAAAAAACTTTGACTTGCAAATTACTGTATAAACAAAACTTTGCACTACAACATAACAGTTTTGCAAATGAATTGTATATGCTCGGGTCTTTTTTTTATCAACCACAAAATCAGCACCTCTTTTTCTCATACTTTCTCAGAGTAATTGCACATGTATAATTTCCTCTTTGCTTGAGCATGCATAAGGAAGTTGATGTGAATGATAAGGGCAGAAAGCTACATCAAGGCAAACTGGACATATTGAATGGGAATAAGTGGATTGCAGGTGAGTTAAATATGATCCAGAGATCCAGATACATACACAATACATCTGGTTTTCACAGAACACTTCGTGTAAATTATTAACAAAATATTAGATGCTCGCTCATTTGCAAATCGTAAAATATCAGCCTGCCTCTTTAACATTTTGTTTACTGTATGACTTACTAACGTTATGCTTGTCAAAATTATGTTTGATATTTGTGTAAAAATTATGTTCGATATTCATGCTGTCATTTTAAAACTAGGATTAAATTTACTTATTTAGACGGGCTTTTAATACCTAAGCGATTTTGTGATATTCCTGTGTTTATTTTATGTGTTTCGTTGTTTTCTAGTCTATTCGTGTTGTTGTATTTGTATACTTTTGTCTATATTGTATTGTTTTGCTCTTATTGTAAAGCACTTTGGTAACATTGAGTGTTGTTAAGGGCTTTATAAATAAATGAAGATCGATTGATTGTCGCGTCATCGTGGCAATCAAGCTTTAATGTTGCATTAAACATTACAAAGACAAAATTGGTAAGGGCTGGCTTATACATAAAAATTGTTAAAATACAGATGTTTACAGGTTAATGATTTTAATACTCTAAAAACGAATCTATAGTTAAAGGTTTAGGTGAATACAGAAACAAAGAAAGCAAGGTCTGATGTTCAGAAGATGATCGACGGTCAAAAAGATTGTCAAACACATTGGTTAGATAATTCTCTGTTTCTTAATAATATAGTTGCAAGTGCAGATCATATCGCATATTGTATATCAAACTATTTAGTAAACTATCCAGTTATCCTTCAAATATTCTGCAGCCCATAGGCTGGTAAATGATTACTACTTTATTGTTGTTAACATATCATGCTTACATTTTGTGGCAACACAATGTATATTTTTATACTTTTGTAAACTCATTTCAGTTCATTTGTCAGTACTATTAAATAAACTCGATGTTTTCTTTTTATATAATCAACAGATTACTTAAAACTGACCCAGAATATTTTAGTGGGGCCATTTTGAACAGACTAGCCCTAAGTTTTTACCTTTTCATTCATTGTACTTACTGTATGCATCACTATGTCCTTTCCTGTAATTGTTCTTCCTCCCTTTCCAGTAAACTTGATGACATTAGCATTTGTCTTTGTTTACCCATTTGTACATCATTGAAAATGTTATAGTTAGTCAAACTTGCGTTAATGACTCTTTCTTGTGTATGTACAGATGGAGCCATCAATTCTGAGAATATCAGACTCTCTAACCAACTTTACCGCTGCAACGGATGACATGAAACTGCAGAACACGACATGTGACAAGGTCCCAACTCACCCCGGCTTCATATTTGCATACTCACTAGTGTTTCTCATCAGTCTGTTGCTGAATTGCATCACAATGCGGGTGTATTTCTGTACCAATCAACGTGTCCAATCCAGTGTCACGGTTTACATGAAGAATCTAGCCGCGGCTGACTTCTTCCTTTGTCTTTGTTTACCCTTGCGCATTGCTAACTATGCCACGTATTCAGTGACACTGCGCAATATTTATTGCAGCTTTGGAGCATCGGCCTTCTATTTAAACATGTACGCAAGCATGGTCTTCATGGACCTTATTGCAGCAAACAGGTAACCATCTCAAGCAAAATCCCAGTTGTATGACCTAATATTTATCATTTGGGTTTAGCAGTACAGGAAATGTGCTCTGTGGTTGTGTCCATCTAACCAGATGTCAGTGCTATACCAAAACCTTTATGTGTATGACAATTTCTGTTGAAAAAAGAAATCGTTCAATGCAAACATGTTTTGGTGCCTGAACGTTTGGGTTGATGTAACACAATAATATAAGAGATGTAAAGTAATGTAAAAACATTTAAAAATATAAAACATTAAACTGAAATTACTCCCCTGCTGAACAAAAAACATGAGAAGCCATCAGGAATATTTGAATGGTTTCCATTAAAATATCATTATGAACCATCCCTTTACAGCAAATCCATTACATTTTCTAGTGAATTTGGGAAAAATTTCTAATTAGTTTTTTTCACCAGGGTCATGAAGTAAAATGTATTGTTCTTATAAACTACAGTGCATCAATAATTGTTATATTTATTTTCTCACCAGGTACCTGAAAATTACCCGGCCATTGGAGACTCACGCTCTTCAGATGGTTCGTACCGCACGCCACATTTCCATATCAACTTGGCTCTCCTTGTTAGCCATGGCTTCCATCTACCTAGTCGTATTTCTTCAGACCTCTTGGAGTAACGATAAAAATACAGAGGGATTCGGCTGTGAATCTTTACACAGTGCCAAGGTCAAGTTGGTCTACAAAATCACTCACTCTGTCTCCATGTTGCTCTTCATTTTTGTGCTGGTTTCTCTGATACTTTTCTACTGGGGGACTTTGAAAAAGATCAGGCAAGTTCAGCTGTCCACACAGACCAACTCTAATAACCAGAAGTTTAAAAAGTCAAAGCGTAACATGTTGGTTCTAGTGGTTATTTTTTGCGTGTGCTTTGTGCCATATCATCTGGTGAGGCTTCCTTACGCATTCATCAACCCCCATTTGAAAGACTCCACAGCCCAGGCGTTTTACATCTTAAAGGAGCTGAGTGTGTTGCTTTCGGTGCTAAATGCTTGCTTGGATCCGCTCATTTATTTTATCTTCTGCAAGGCCTTCAGAGCCCAGCTGAATCTCAGGAAAAAGACAGAATCATCAGCATCCAATAAAGATCAAGGACCGCAAATGAGCAACATGTTGAGCAACATTGAGACCAAGGTATCCACGTTAAGACACGAAAGTGTCATTTAGGCTTAAAGTTTTACCCAGTAGACTGCAATGTCATGAAATGTCATTGATAAAGTCTAAATATAATCAAAATCAGAGCAGAAATGAATGTGTAAAGGATTTACTGCACCTGCTTATACCGAAGCATTAAATGTCAGCTCGACTGACCGTTTACCTCAACTTTAACTTTGATAAAACAGGTATGAGAATCTATTCACCTGTTAAAAAAATGGGACTGTAAACATAAACATATTTTTATTTTAAGTTGTAATATTGTAATCATATTATGGCATAGAAATATGTGTTATATGTAAAACTGTTTCTGTCCTGATTCTGAACTAAACAAAGCTCTACATCTCATATTCTTAACTGATGGACCCTTTCCATATAATCTATGGAAATCTATACAATCTACCTCTAACTTCCAAACAGTTTTGCTCAGTTGTTTTATGTAGACCCGTCAAACTCTTTCTTCATAGCAGCACGACTGCATGCGGTCATCACTCATATCCTGTATTTGTTTTCTAAAAGGAAAACCACATAAAAATCATAAAACAATAAAAAAATCTCTTTCGCTTCTTGTTACACTGATAGATGTGCATAGAAGGGAACTGCTGCTAGAAAAACAGTTGCACCAGGTTGTTTAATTGTGGTCACTGACTTCAAACCACTCAGGACAATTTATCAAACTTGCCCATATTTTACTTTACAAACACATTTACACATATCTTTGTCCATATTTTACATATTTATGAGACTGCACAAGAAAAACATAAAGGGAGAATTTTGAGATGGTACATGATGTAAAGAACATTCTGTGAAAAAGGCCGTGTCACAGATTGAAATTATAGTAAAATTAGTTGTTGAAATCAAACACATGACTTCATAAGAATTCACGCCGTGCAATGTGGTGCAGCTTTCGTTACCGCATGCTTGTTTTCATTATGCATGAAGATGAAAAATGAAGAAAATTCAGATATCATTTGGGATTTCTAACCACAATTCGCTGATAAATGTTTTCTTGCTGGGTTATAGAAGGTTCCTGCAATGAGCGCTTGGATACCAATGATGAAGCTTTGCCTATTTATGCTTTGTGAAAAATTGCTACCAAAATAACAGCTTCTGTCTATAGCACATTGAACTGATACCAACCAGTCAGATCAGGAAATGATAGCCTAGCGAGCACATGCAAATTAGAGAAAAAGGATGTGTGGTTTGTGGTTGTCTACATGCAGTAAATTCAGAATGCTTGCGTTTCCACTGCGTCACATGTGCAGTGCATGCTTTTTCCTCCACTGTTGGATTTAATTAAGACCAAACCCAAAGAAAAGAGGAAACAGTATATGTGATGTAATGAAGTCAGTGGAGAGATTCTTAAAACTCTGAATTTTCTCAGTAGCTGTAGTTTGGGTTTCTAAACCTGTTAAAGCTAGCTGGCTAAAAAGAATGGACATACTGCTCATCTGACATCCGACAGTGAGACGGTGCGGTTTCCCTGTCTAAAGGTAATATGAAACACCACATGCGGGTTTCTTTTTGTCCTTTTATAGATGTTTTTGAAAATCCATAGCAAATTCTAAAAATTAACAAGGTTTACATTGCTTTTGGGAGGAAGCCCAACCCTCGATTTCCACCCTGATGTACTTAGAAGGCTTAAATTGTTCACATCGAGATTGCGATTGTTTGTTTGCTTTGGAAGATCAATGTACTCGATGTAGGTAATGACAAAGAATCCTCAAGTAAATTCTATCATTATTTAGTCATCCTCATGTCTTTGAAACCTGTCAATGATTCTTTCTTCTTTGACACGAAACACAATATACTTTAACAAATTTTTGGTTTTATTTTGTGTCTGTACAAAGGAAGTCAATGGGGGTAAATGTTGTTTGGTTACAGACGTTGTTCAGATTACCTTTTGTGTTCTGCAGAAGAAATAAAGTCAGACAGGTTTCACATGATATATTATTTGCTGCATAAATTGCGTGTCTATATAAAAATTTACAGAATTCAAGTTTCCTTTTTAGGGGGGAATATACTGACCACGTAATTGTGTCACTTCTCTAAAACTGCTAATTGTTGCACACAAATGTCAGTGTGGATTAGTTTGAGTACCATATACATTTACACATTTTTTTTCAGGTTTTGTCCTGAAGGACAATTCAGACAAAGGCAATATGGGCTTTTTTAAAAAAATACAAACAAAATGATTATTATGATGTATAAAAGTGATTATGATGTATTAGACATCGCACTTATATTATGATATAATATTATATGCAATATTGAGGTTTTCACTTAGCCCAGATTTGCATTTTTTCTATAAACTTTTCTAATATTTTATGTACTTGTTTCATGTTTTATCTATAAGCAACACATACTTACTATAGGTTAATGGTTAGGATTAGGAATGATTTTAGGTTCAATTGAGTATAACTATAGTTATTGCTATAGTAATTACATGTAATAATAAAATAAAGTGTTACCAAACCTAAAAGTTTATAGCTTTACAACACTACGTATATTAAAACTCACATAAATATAATTTGTTTGCTTGCTGTACATTTAATTAAATGTTTTAATTCAATTTTAATGTTCATCATTTTCTTCTTCTAGCTATTTACAGGATTTCTACATGAGAATATCTGTCTATATGGTGACAGCTTTGAGCCGGAAAATGTTCTCGTGCATTTACACAGAGGATTTACCACTTCCTCTCTACACTTTTTAGATTTTCTGGTAAGGTGAAAATCAAACAGAACTCTGTTATATGAAGTGAAATGGTCCTTGCTGGTCTGACAGGAGATAAAGCATAGTTACAAGAAGAACTGAACCGTATTGGATCGACTTCATTTTTAAGGGGTTAGATACATTGATCAAGTACAACTAAGTGCCTGCTGTCTCAATTCAAAAATGGAGAATCCAGGTAATACCTGCGTGGTCAACGACAACATGGTACCCTTCGCCACACTTTACATCATCATCTTTCTGATTGGCGTGGCCACTAGCCTGTTGGCACTATGGGCCTTCACCACCAGCCAAAGTGCTAAAAAGTGCATCAACGTTTACCTGATCAACCTTCTAACGTCTGACTTTCTCCTCATGCTGGCCCTACCCGTCAAGATCGCAAAGGATCTGGGCAACGAGTCGAAAAGTTTGACCATCTTCCACTGCCAAGTGAGCGGGCCGCTCATCTACATCAACTTGTACGCTTCTATCATCTTTTTGTCATTTGTCAGCGTTCAGCGGTATCTCCAGATAACCCGCAGCTCAAAACTTCTCCGTCTGCAGGAGGTGGGCTTCGCGGTGTTGATGTCAGCAGTGGTCTGGTTCCTCGTGCTCTTCATAAATGTGCCCAACATGGCAATAACCATCAAACCCAACATTACAGAAAAACATGGGCTGACCTGTTCTGATTTAAAAACTGAGATAGGGAAGAACTGGCACGCATTGTCCGTCTTCCTTGGGACAGCCATCTTTTTCAACGCCTCTGCGGCTGTGCTTTTGTCCAACGGCCTGGTGTTGAAACGGCTCTGGGGTCGACGTGAATCTGACCCGGAGGACCAAGCAAGCGCCCATCATGCCTTTAGAAACATCGCACTCGTGACCTTGGCGTACGTGATAAGCTTTGTGCCGTACCATGCGGTGCGGATGCCGTACACTTTTACACAAATAGATGTGATCAAAGATTGTGGATTGAAGAAGAGTCTGTTCTTGGCTAAGGAGTCTACTCTGTTTCTCGCCATCTTGCACATGTGCTTTGATCCGCTGCTGTATTTTGTCATTTGTGGCGCGTTTAGACATCAGATCACAAAAACCTTCTCAAGGAAACCTAGTGTTCCAGAAGTTAACCAAGAATAAATATTTCAATTAAAGTATTAAGGGAAGGAACGTTTTGGACCAAGTATCACAGAGATATCTTTAATTAGATATACTCTTAGAGATGGATTTTTTTGGAGAAACTATGGTTTGGTAATACATATATCAAAAGTGAGAAATTAGAAAAGTATAAGGGAAGGAGCATGTAGCCTTTAAAAGACTATATTCGCTGTAATACTTGATCCAACTTTGTATATATGTGGGAAACATGCTAACTGAGAGGACTTGATCAGTAAAAAGCTTTGGTCACAGTGCAAAAGAAAACATTAAACACAGGCTTAAAATGACAACAAATGCACAAACTGCTATGAGTTGAATTTGATTTATCCATCTTAAAGCAAGGACTACTGAGTGAATGTTATATCACCTTATTAATATTCATGAGTCATTCTAGCATAAGGCTATTGAAGATGGATCGTAAAATGTTTCTCAGATGTGGTTGCTGTATAGTTATTTACTGTAGTGACATTTTATTTATGTAAGAAACAGGTATAGAGTTCACATGTATTTGTATAAATTGTACAATTTAAATGTAAAATACATTTATTTTTAAAACATTATACTGTTTACCACAGTTATTTCAGTGTTATTTGTATGAATTTCGTTTTTATTAATAACCATTTTAGTTGTTATTTGGCTTGCTTCCTTATTTCCAGAAATGAGTGAATAAGAGGTCAATTGTGCTTATATCGGGTCACAACTCTCTGTGAGTCACTGTCTGTGATGCTATGACTGTTTTCGTCTTTGAAATCCTCTGTTTATTATTCATCACCACGGGTTTACACCTCAGTCACTGTCTGTTGTGCTCGGAAATTATTTCTCATGTCATAACCTGGATTTTCCCTTTTAAAAACTTTAAAGCAAATTATTGTAATAATATGCATGTTGAGCTATTTCACTGGATTTGTTTCTTTTTTTTGTATCCATTTTCACACTGTAATGTCAAGTCATGACACGTTCTTTTAAACTTTACCCTTTCTGAAACAACGGTGGGATATTTCTGTGTACTTTTGTCTTTGCCCTACAGTATTTTAAATACAGATATGTGGTGAAATTACTTTGTGAAATGTATTTCTATTTATTTAACATAATATACATTTAATTATTCCAACCGTTCTAAACCATACACAATTAAATAGTACATTTTTATTTTCAACATACAGTATAAACAATTATATTCAAGCATATATAGCCTAGCTCTACCTACCCATGCTGGGTTGTTTTATTATTAGAAGCTTGACACAATATTCAAATGTCACGCTACTTTACGCACAATAAACTTCCTATAAAAAATTAGAGCAGTGAAATTGCTTTTCTGAATGCAGAGAGTCAAACCAGTAACCAATCGGGTTTAAGGTCACATCCCCTGACCGCTGGTGCGAGAAATTCAACCCTGTAACCTGGAGACGCAGTACAGTGAAAGCCATCCGGTGTAACTCTATCCAGAGGAGACATTGCCAGGAACAGTCTTACTCTCCCAACATGTCCTATACAACCTTATGGATCATTTTATAATATCCGTGTTTTTTAAGCACTGAAGAGAATGTGTTTTATCACACTGGATAACCGGAAGATTTCCGTTTTGTGCGCAAACGTTTGGACATCTGTTGGAGACCCAGGAGGTTTTTAGGGGCTCTCGATTCCCTGTCAAACATAATGTCTAGTAGACAAAAGAAAATCATTTTCTCTGTGGCTGGTGTTCTTTGCTTTGGCTGTGTGCTGGTTGTGGCCGCTGCGATGGGAACTCAGTTTTGGATAAAGGCAACTGTTCTGTGCAAAACGGGCGCACAGATCGTCAATGCAACGGGACCGGAGCTGGAGAAATTCATCGGAAGGGCGAACTACGGACTCTTCCATGGCCATGGGATGAAACAGTGTGGTCTGGGTGACAGACCCTTTTATTTCTCTTGTGAGTAGCATTTTACGAAGGTGTTTAAAACAAAAGGAATATTAAGATTGCATGTATTATTCAAACTAAATTATTACAGATTAGACGCTCATTTTTAAGTAGCCTACTAAAATGCAAAACCAAGCTGCATTTATTTTAAAGATTCAACAACACAAATAAAACATTCTACAAACAATATAAACATTTTAATTTGTTTCAAATGCTTGTAGGCTACAGCATTGTTTAACATGAAGAATAAACGTGTTAGTACACTTTGTTTTAAATCTTAAACATGGCACAATTATGTAACGAATAACCTATACTGTCTCTTGAAAAAATCACATTGAGACCAACTGCCCAAAAACTCTTAAAATCAATGTTAAGACAATTTTGAATTTCTCGTAAAGTCTGTTAAAATCTGAAGCTATCAATTTTATTATTACATAGTCTGTTGTATGTTGATTTAGGATGGAGTTAATAGTGGAGTAGTGTCATTCCAGGTCCTTTGAATTTTATGACAGCTTCAAGAACATTTTTCACTAATGAGGACTGAAAGTGGGCCAGATATTAGAGCTGCACACTTTAGAAAACAAAGGAATATTGTCATCCTCAATCCGTTTGCACTCACAAAGAATGCCTGAAAATTGAGGACAAAGATTAACAGAGATTGTTCTTTCAGACATGCAGTTAAAGTAAACACTGTGAAAGCTGTAATTTTGCAGCAGGTTTGCAAGTATTTACTGTAGAATTCATTTACAATTTTGTTTTAAACATGAACTTACCTATTTCTTATATTTTCTTTCATGAAATAAGACTTAATATCTTGGGTCCATTTTCTTGCAAATATATGTAAATGTATCGTAATTTTAGAAGCTTTAAATATTTTTACTAGAAAACAAGACAAAAATGCTCCGGAAGAATGTTTTTTTTGCAGTATTGCTGTGCTAATGCCAATGCCAATGATTTGACCAGTTTCTTCTTGCTCCTTTTGAGTCTCAATAGTGAAAGTGTTTTCATTTTGGTTAGATAAAAGTTTATCTCAAACTGGAAATCGATACTAATAGAAATTAAAACTAAAGTAAGTTACTGGCAAAACTACAGCAAACTTTTACAGTGTAAATCTCTGCAGTAATTGGCAATAAAGGAGTCAATGAGAAATATACTGTTAATGTGAACTTTGATAACATTTTTAATGATACCATCTTTCTCCTGTACTGCAAAAGCTGATTCTCAGTTTCCAGATGTTTAAAAGTGTAAATTGCGTAATATTGCAATTTATCATACAATGTAAATTTGTTGTATTGCTCTGTAAAATCTCTTTCTCTCTGTAAAGTTTTTCCAGACCTGATAGGTGTGATTCCTGCCAGTCTACACGTAACCGTGATCCTTTTCTGCTCAGTGCACATCTTGTTCTCCTCAATCTCCTCCACGTTCTTCTTTTACAATGCGTTTGGAAGCCCGTACGAGACATTGCACGGACCGCTGGGACTCTACCTCTGGAACATGATAAGCTGTAAGACACACACACACATTCGCCATCATAATACTTAATTTCATATAGGCTTAAACTCATTTCTCTATTATTATATTTAAATTATTTTAAAATAGTAGTTAGTCGTTATAATTGTGAAATATCACAAATTGTTTTTGCAAGTTATGTAGTGACCAAACATCAAAACTTCAAAACATTCAAATCAAACAAATGTTCTCACCATGCCTTTAAAGTCTCTTACATTCTTGAATCCTGAGAAAGAATTCAGTTTCTGAATGTTATAAAACTTTCACATTGACATCGACACAAACCGCAGAGTCTTTATTATAGAGTAAAGATGAACATCTACAATAACGCACTGTTTCTAAGCGAGAAATGAAGCTCGGCTATCCTGGGACCAGAGAATTGTGTGATAAATAAATAAAGTGATGGAAATAAATGCGCTTGGTGCAACTGGCCAGATTTCCACTCTATCTCTAGTGTCAGTGTCTCTGTTGTTTATGTACTGATAAAGAATGGCACTTTAATAGGCCATTTGACCTGTCCACACAATAGAACCATTAAAGACACAAGACAAAAATTCAAGCAGGATCACTTGCAGTTCATGTTATATGTGACCCTGGACCATCATCTGAAAGCTGAATGCTTTCCACGACAATATTTAGATGAGATACAACTATTTGAAAATCTGGAATCTGAGGGTCCAAAAGAATCAAAATATTGAGAAAATCGTCTTTAAAGTTGTCCATCAGTGGTGCTGTAGAAGGTCGCTGCTATGAAGAAACAGGATTGTTTTAATGCTCTTTTAACACTGTAATGGCATTGTGAAGGAACCAGAAATGTGAAATTCTGAGCTGTACAGAGATACCTTACTTAAGTGGGTTATTAATTAATTCATGATTTTGCTGCATCAACTCACAAAAATAAATTTACTGTGAAATTTAAAGAATATTTTCATGGAACCTGATCTTTACTTAATAACCCAATGATCATTTTGACCAATACATTCTAATGGCATTGAATGGCTATTGCCAAAAACATACTTGTGCTACTCACATTATGTCTTGTTTTGTGTATCACTTAGTGTTATGAAAAGTGTGCATATGAAACGTGAAACCTGTTCTTGATATATTCATCTTAATAGAAAGTAATAAGCTAAATAATAAAAAAATATTTTTATATTATTAGGTTATGTAACGAAATAATACGTTATATAGTCAGTTCCTAAAAAATAGAAGCCATAGTTTAAAGTGATGGCAGCTAAGGGGCATTGTTGGACACGACAATAAGTGCCATTTCATTAAAAGAGGGATGTGATAGAAGCAAGAATAAACAAAGGTTACTTGTGGGCTTTACAGTAAGAACAGCAAGTCACAACCGCCTCAAAATATCAGCTCATCCCTTCTGATCTGACCAGGTTTCTGCAGCTGTTTGGTCCTCATCCTCTTTGCCTCCGAGGTCAAGTTCCACCACCTCACCGAGACCGTCACGAACTTCAACGAGGGCAGCTTTGCCTACAAGATGCAAAGCGAATGGTACGACAGGTCCTTCTGGCTCATCTTTCTCACCTTCCTCACGCACGGCCTTAACATTTTGCTCATCCGCCTGGCGGGGATCCATTTCCCCTTTCAGGAGGCCAAAGAGTCCGAAGCTACCACGGGACCTTCAGATCTCATGTACTGACCGGCCCTTTGTTCTGCTTCCTCCCCTGCACACGACATCCTACCACAGTGACAAAGACTTCTCAATAGGAGTCCTACGTACGTCAGCGTCTCTTGTGCTGTTGTGTTTACATGTGAATTGGCAAGGCACATATGAGACTCTTATTATGCTGTGTCTTTCCCCCATTCACACCACAGGAGTGAACTTGGAGATGTGTGAAGGAACACAGTGGGGACTCTATCAATCACTCGAACAATTAAGGGCCACAATGACAAATGGCTGTTGAAAACACTGTGTAGTTTCCAATCTCACTGGGACAATACAGATTTTTTTCCGTTTGTACATTCTATAATCCAGTTGTGAGACAAAGAGAAGTGACAATTGGCAATAATACAGTGGCACTTAAAAATGTATGAATGTCACAGCGAGATCAAAACAAGTATATAAACGATATAAATACGATATCGATCGTATTTTACACAAAGAAGTGTGTACAGTTTTATAAATGTTAATGATCAAATGCATTTCGATGCCTTCAGGATGTCAAATATTGATGTTCATTATTTTGCAAAAATTGCCGGAACCCGAAAGTTAGTCCTGAGAAAATGTGTCGACAAGTGACACTTTGATGTGGTTTGATATTGTTATTCTAATGACATTCATACGTTTATAAAGTGGCTTGATTGATTAAATATGTTTAGGGCCTTCAATATTCATATTTCAGTAAAAAACTGACTGAGAAACTTTAAACATCTTACTTTTTAATATCCTACAGTATATATTGTACAACGAACCAAGGCTCTAGTATTAGACAGACGTAACACAGACCTAAATAATAAACTTTAATATGTATTTGTAAACACATACTGTAGGGGCGGTTTCCCCGACAGGGAACAGCTAAAGCCCGGACTTGGTTGAATTAGGATATTTAAGTTGTTTTTAAAAGCATACTTTACAAATGATATTAAAGATAAATCAGTGTAAGTTGTTTTCGATATAGACACTTCTAACATTTGGGTAAGTCTGTTACTGTCTTGAAGGCATACTTCACCCAAAAAAATAAAATTCTGTCATCATTTATTCACCTTCGAGTTGTTCCAAATGTGTATAAAATTCTTTGTTCTGGTGAACACATAGAAATATATTTGGAAGAATGCTTACAACCAAACAGATCTGACTCCCATAGTTGGAAGTAAACAATGGTAATCAAGTGCCCCAGAACTGTTTGCTGTCCTACATTCTTCAAAATATCTTCCAGAGCAAAAATAATAATAAAGTACTTTTTCCTGCTATGGGAGACAATGGGGGTTGAGATCTGTCTGGTTATAAGCCCTCTTCCAAATATCTTTCTCTGTGTTCATCAGAACGAAGAAATATATACACATTTGGAAGAACTCGAAGGTGAATAAATGATGACAGAATTTTCATTTTTGAGTGAAGTATCACTTTTAGCCCTGTCTGAAAACCGCCCACTAACTTTTGATAATGTTTTGATATCTTTATTTTCAGAGCTGGTTTGCATTTGTGTTATTTGTGTTTAGACTTTCACTCTTTTTGTGCCAAAGGCTGTGTTTTAGAATAAAATGCACATTGTCGATAAATACTTGTTTTTAATTAATAGTTGTGGAACTAAACAGTTGTTAGTGTGGAAACTATTTTTATTTTCTTTGATGTCATTTCTGAACTTAAATTAAAAAACAATTAAAGAGGCCAATTATTATGTAACGCATGAATATTTATTGATCTGACTAAAAGCAATATAGTTTATTGATTGATTCTGATAGTTTAATAAATAGATGGCAGTACAATACAAAGACTGCAACGTTTACCAACAAGGATTATATTTGAAATGTTCAAGCTTCTGGTATGAATGTAACTTGTAAGAGAATGAAAGCAGCTGTCATCAGTTAAGCTGTCATTAAGCCATTGCTTTGTAACCATCGCATTTAAACAAACAAAAAGAAACAAGCTACTCCACCTGCTGCCAGGAAACTGTAAAATGAATGGAGTCTGCCTGTCATGTTATTCAAGGGAAAGTTTATTTCTACCCTGTGTGAATATAGAGTGTCAGGTATATAAGCAATGTCTCATGAGCTTGTTTACACTGAAGGTTTGATCAGTAGATGTCTTACTATGATGCTTGTCTGATACAACTGAACAAAATTCAAGGTAGGCTAAACATTATGACATTGCTGGGTCTATGAATTGCTTTAAAGGCAGGAGAAGAATTGCTGTTTACGGGTGTAACACATTACAGTTGTGATTCTGGATTTATGTTCAGTAAATATACAAATTTTCCTCCGAATAGTTCAATATATTTACATTTATTTTGAAACACAGAAATTAAATGTTTAGTGATTCTGTATAATTTATTCATGTTGTTAAAAAACATGTAAACTTAAGAGAAACTATTGAATTTGCTGAACCTCTATTTCAGCAGCTTTCCCATTTGGGCTTCTTTTAACTGTTGGGTGTGTTTTTTGAGGATAAAGATGTAAGGATTCTGTTCATTAGATTTCATTTTTAAGGTAAACTTAAATATATAAATGAATAGTTTTTTATGAAAACATGTGTTTATGGTTACTACATTGGTTTTCAAGTAGAAAGTATATTGTAAATGCACGAAAGTGCCTGTAAAATCTATGTTTAGGTATTCAGGAGTGGCATATTTAGATTTTTGGTATTTGGGTTAGGTTCGCTGGGATAATTTTGGGCTAGCTTTGCTTGGTTGTACGAAAATAAATTCTTTCTTTCATTAAACCTTTTGTTGTCTTCTGATGTGATTGAGTTCTCTGTTAGCTTTTAAATATGGAGATAACTCTAGATTTATATTAGCACTTATACAGAGATTGCAAGAATTATGAAATAATTGCATTATTTGCGTCAATGTTTAAAATGTATCAGTAGAGGGCACTGTAACCAAAAGTTAACGATTTAGAAATAATACATATACAGTGTAGGAGAACTGCTGGAGCTTTTTTAACTTAATCTAAAACGTTACATTTTATGACTATGAGTTTACCTCAAATGTACTTTAGGCTATTTATGTAAATACATTCTTAAAGGCAGAGATACTTTAAATGCAGTGGAAGGTTCCGGGCTTTCTTTTAATGGGCTGAAGAAACGTTTTCCTCTAGAAAGAATCTCGTGAACAACAGAAAGCAGTTGAATGTTTGTGTGGTAGTTCTTTCAGGAACCACAGCCTGACGTTTTACATTTTAGAAAAAATAATTTGATTAGAATAGTAAAAAAGTTAATATAATATAAAAGAGTGTTATTTCTGAAATAGCCAACTATATGATTTTTAAAGCAACAGTAATAAGGTTATAAATGAAATTTGACAATTACCCATGTTCAGGATTGAAACCCTTACTACATAAAGCACCGATGTCTTAAGTAGTAATAATATATTTTAATAAATGTAAATCATTATTTTCTGACTTATTCAACTATTTTATGTGTCTCCTCTTCCCCCAGCCCATCATCCACCACTACAGGTTCTTATTCATACCAGCGTATCCTGATGATTAAAACTTCAATGTCTTATCATTGCAGTTGTATCTGCAGGGGGTTGTTCACAAAGCCTAATTTTTTTGTCTCTAAACCAACTAGACTGGAAAGCGCACTGGCTTGCGGCACACGGGGTTAAAGTAATAACATTAGTAGACACACCGAAAGACTTTCTCATGTACACACAGTATAGGCCAACAATACAGCGCTGAGCGCCTGTGCGCGTCCTCTCTGTGCGCAACCTGTGCGACAACGCGCTTCTCTCAATACATTCTATTGTTTTGTGTAGCTTGGGGAGCTGTAGGGTCGCTAGCCTTGTTATCCTATTGAAAACACCGATGTGATGTTTCCTGTAACCCGCAGATGGACGGCAGTGTTGACAACACTGAGAGCGCTTGCGGTGAACTGGAAGAAATTCTCCAGCAGATATCGGATCTGGATAAATGGAGAGAGATCTTTAACTCCCGCGGGTACGCGCTCTGATATCTGCTACAGCTATTTAACCTCCACGTCTAGTTAACTTGCTGTTTTTAACCTGCAGGTTGGAATTACGTGAATGCAATGTTAAAGTAAGTCGTAACTTTCATTTCAACTTCTTATGTTTATTGTTTCTTTGGTAGCCTTGCGCCCGGTGTTATGGAACGCCAAGAGGTACAAAAATAGGGATTTTTAACTTGATCGACGCTGAGGGCGTGGGTTGTAAACACTCATCAGCCGATCCTAAATCTAGCATACTTTGCGTCGCCTGTGTCAATGTCTGATTGTGTTAAGTCTGATATTTTGCGAACTGATACTGAGTTCTCAGGTAACTCTTTGCCACTAGCCAATCAGATAAGACCAGAAGATGTGTTTATTTTGTGTCTCACTGATTCGAGGCTGAAAATTTGCATATTGTTAGTGCTATGTTTGAAAGTGAGCTTTCATGCAATAGTGCAGTGCATTTTAAACCATCATGGCGGAATTTAAGGACTCTCTGAAAACCATAAGGAACTTGAGGACCTCTTTACCAAACTACATAGAGCTTCTTCAAGAGGATGTCAAGAGACACCAGGATGTGAGTTATCTGCTCTCAACCAAAAAAAAGCTGGGATTGGCATATCTTTTAGATTTGTAGTTTGATATATTGAGTTATCTGAATATTTGTGCAATTAGACGAAAGTGAGATTCTTGATGATTATTCACTTTCAAGTCAGTCCAAATATGTATAATTATCTGAGGAATGTCTCAGTGGTTTTGTGTCCATCTGACGGATATCAATGGGGACCAAGATTGTTGGTTACCAACATTCTTCAAAATACCTTCCTTTCTTCTGGAGAAGAAAGAAAATCATACAGGTTTGAAATGGCATAAAATTGAGTAAATGATAAAGCAGTTTTCATTTTGGATGAACTATACCTTTAAGAAACTAGTTGATCAAATGCCAAGATAAAATTTTACCAATTTTAGGCAATGTATGACAGAGTACACTAAAGATACTAAAATGTATTTTTTTGTATTTTTTCTTTAGTATAATTACCAAAGTTATATTTGTGTCAGTTTAATTTTATATTTGTGTTTGATGTGTTTACTATTATTCTAAAATGTGGAAAATAATGAATGACTAAATCATCCTCAATGGGGGTTTATTTTACTTTTAAGTGTCAGATCATAAACAAGTTCCTTAGGTAACAATTTCTGTGTTTCTTTAGTTAAGTCAAACTATTTAAGAAAGTACGTCCATTTGTTTGTCTTAACAGGTTTTATGGTAAACAGGCTGTAGATTAAAGAAACATTTCCATAATCCATACAGGGAAATACTGAGAAAACTAAAGCTGATGAGGACAGTGATGACACTTCAAGACCTACAGCCTCAAACCACCACATCAACCCACAAAACAACCAGTTAACAGTGCCCTACTCCATACCTCCAACCCTCGCAGTGTCTCCAAGTCTGGGTGGGCAACCACTGTCACCAGAGCTCGCAGTGGTGAGTTGTGGAACATGACCCTGTCACTCGACCCAGGCTCTGTTGTCTCCCTTGTGCTGTGTGTGTATGTGTAAACTATATACAAAAGACAGAAATATAGACTGGTCATTTATTTCTAACAACTTACATCAAGTTTGAGTTTTTTCTTAGTATAAACAATTCTGCATTTAAACAACACGTTCACAATGTAATATACTAAAATGTATGTATATTGGTATTGTGTTGTTAAGGAGATGTGTGGTCAAATTTCTAAAAATTAATTTTTCCTGATGGACGATAAACTGTGTGTGAAAACTGCATAAACTTGAATTAAGGAGGTACCAGAATATCAAAGAAGTTGTCTCCAAAACAACGTACTATACACTATGCTCTTAAACTACACTGTTAGAATTTATTTTTTATTTTACAAGGATTTTTTTACTGTTTATATACTCTACTATCTAGTGTAATGAACACACAGCGTCTCCGCGATATGGCTGCGGCCGTGACGATACAATGAGATTTACAAGTATGCCCACCTCACTTGCGTTTATGTTTTGGGGGTCTGTAGTCGAATCATGATACGAAGTGACGTACATACGCCAGGGTGGGGTCACACGAGGCGTTTCAGGCAGGTCTGGTTGAGCATTCGCTTTTAGATAGAATGCATCTTTTATTCTGACACTTTAATTTTAGCAATTTTACGTGTCTAATACACGAATGGGCAACTTATCAAAGACACAGAAAAACACTTATTTGCGCCATATGACCCCTTTAATATTTAGTCTAGTTTAAATTGTAATGCTTAAAATAAATGGATCTGAATGTTTGATCTCAAATTGCGATTTAATTCAGTTTTTTTTGACATTTTTCATTTTGGTGATCATTCATGCAGAGTTTAAGAAAGATCTTGTTCGGGAACACATTCCACATTTTCAACTATGAGTGGAAGAAAACCTTCTTTAATTTTCGGGAGCCTTTCTCTGATATGTCATATGCACTGGAAACTGAGAAGGTGAGCATGAGTTTTTTGTTATAAACCATTATAAATATTATATTGAAAAGAGATTTAAATCCATGATTTTGCCATTGTGACTGAGCTATATAGGAACTGTGACTACCCTATATAGGAACCCTACACTAGTGTAGCTTTCGTCTTTCCAACAATTCCACTTTTAAGAACTTTATAGTGCTTAAAACTGCGACAAAAGTGCAATTGTAACACAGAATGTTGACCTTATGCTTGAACATGTTAATAAAGTTACTTCCCTATTACCAGTACGGCAAGTTAAATAAGTCAAGAAGGGTTGTGTTACTTCAGTAGATCACTTATTTCTTGTCATAGAGAAGTCATGCCTCGGTATATGTCAGTCAGATTGATTACTCAATTGTCTGAGAATTGCGTCACTGCCGCCACCTTATTACTTCTTAATGAACTTAATGTGTGGTTGGTTGTCTTAACCACAGAACAGCGCTGCATTCATGGTCAGTTGTATACAGAATGATGAGGTTGTCAATTGTACTCATGTAAAAAAGTGTGATGCATGGAGGATTACAGTAGTCTTATGTGTGTAGTGTAAGTAGTGTTCACACACTTTTGAAAGAGTAGGTCTATCAAAATATATTTGTTATCAGTTACAAGAAGAGGAAAACGAACCAGTAGGCTTTTAGTGTTTATTAATGCATTTTGTTTCGTTATCTAGTTGTTTTATTTATTCAATTTCAGTATTTCTATTTTGTTTATTGAAATGAAGCTGTGCACCTGATTCTATTAACAGTCAAGTTTGACATTACAAATGTAAATTCAAGAACAGAGTGCTGTGTGCTGTGATGGCCTGTAGGCTACACTACAACCTTTCTGTTGTTTAAACTTGGCTGATACGAAGTGATATGGTACTGGAAACACCTGGAACACCATCAGAGGTGTGCATTTACTGAAAGTTAATGCATACCCATAGACATTTTGTCAACCAATCACATTGAAGCATGTGGTAAAATAATAAATCTAGTGTATAAATATTAACTTTTGAAGATGTGCTGTTCCCAGCCGCCAAACTCTAATGGCCGTATGGGGAGTACATTGAGAAAGTAACCTTCAATATCTTTGTATATAGCACAAGAACTTTGTAGAGACAGATTTATGCGGCCATGGGTATTTAAATGCCTACATAACACACTTACAGTACAGTGTTTTAAGTCAACATATTTTACATATCTGATCAAATCAGATTTTATTATTCCCTGGGAATCAGACCCAGGACCTTGGCATAGTGCCATTTTCAACCAGTTCACCTTCAAGACAGTTTAATGTCTTTACGGGATTAATCAGATGCAAAAGTCATGAAAATATGAAAACTCTTGGATTTGAACTGGATCAGTCATGTTGTAATTTCTTGATATGCCAAGTTAAATGAAAATACTTGGAAAGTGCAAGCAGTTTGGTACAACGTGTTCCAGTAAAAGCTTTTGGATGAATCATCACATTCTACAGAATATGTTATGTTTTATTGTTTTTGTGGAAAAAAGTCAAAAAACTGTTTTCTCTGGCTCTTCCTTTGCAGGGGGGAGCCCGTGCTATTCAGATGGTGGTTCAGGCACATGTTATTAAATACTTGCTCTTCGGACGGCAATTAAACTCAGACTGCAAAATGCAGAGGTGAACTTCTTAGTAAATGTCTTACATGTTCTGCTGACTGTGAGATATCTTAAACACAGTTAAAGGGACAGTCACCTTAAAACAAAATTCTGTCATTTACTTAACCTTACTTGTCCAAAGTGACACAAAAACATACATAAACTGAAAGTAGATCAAGCTTCAAAAAGGACAAAAAAAATCGAAAAAGACAAAAATACAATTTGCATTCAGGTACTCGGGGATGACAGACTTCAAATTATTGTGTAAACTATCCCTTTAAGAAGTATACCACAGTGTTGTTTACTGTCTCATGTAGTATGAAGGAAGTAGGGAAAAAGGAGCAGAGAAGGGCACTGGCAACCGCTCTGACTGACATCTTGTGGACAGCTGGTGAGGAGCAAACAGCAACCGTCTCTTTGGTCACATCAGATCGCTGTTTCACCCCCCACCTGGACTACAAGCTAGACAGCTTCACAGAGAGAGTACTGTATACTTCTCAGTATGCTTTGCATATACTTCTGAATCCATTGAATACTTTGATGTAAAAAATATATATTTATTTCATTACACAGCTACAACTTTTCACCTTTAATAAGAAAGAAGAAGTTAGAGCATTTATATACGACCATATGCAGAGTGTGGGTTTATTTTATTTTTATATTCAAAAATATAAATAAAAAGACACACATTGGAACATATTGCAATTAACAATGTTCCCTAATGTGTAAAGTTTAATGAAGAAGGAAGTCATGGAGTCATCCTTTTTCTGTATAGCCTCATCTTCTCCAGATCCATTGACAGGTAGGTTTAAAATGTTCCATATCATGTACACTATATTCTATAAAGTAAATAATTTGCACAAACAGCAAACACTTGGATTGGATTGTTTTTAGGATACGTGAAGACTTTGATTTTACCACCTCGCATCTTTTGCATTTGAGCTTGGGGAACTTTGTATGTCGACAGGTAAGGAAGGTTTCTTGGCTTGTTTATCCTACGGTGCCATGAAAAGTAAACATCCCTTCCTATTCACATCAAATTAACAATTTTAAAGTGAAATGTGAGAAAGCAAAGGATATAGATTTTAAACTTTATTTTATGTTGTTATTAAATAAATGGCTTTTACGAAAATATTGCTTTTTTTAAATAATCATCTACAACTACCTTGTAAAATAGTTAATGAACAAATTCTTGTGAAATCGAATTGGAAAAGAGGGGTCGAATCCATTTCTGGGGTGTTAGGACTGTAAATAAAAGTGCAGACCATTGCTTTTAAATAGATATTTGGCAGTGATGACTATTCCCAGATGTGTACAGCTGGACAATTTCTCCAAAGATACTACAGCACCTCATTCAGGACATTCCCAAAAAAAATTTATAGAGCCTTCAGACAGTTCCAGGAAATTGTTTTTCTTTTCTTTTTCTTTTATGAAACGAATATTTCATATGTGATGTACAGTAAAGGCAGTCATCACTGTTCTTACAGTAAAACCTGGTGGTGAACAAATTAAACGTTTGAGTTATGAATTAACATATGCTGGGTTGTTTTAACCCAAACTGCATGTTTTTTTTTGTCAAACATAATATATTTCTGGGTTAATTTAACCCAACAGTTGGGTTCGTCCCTTTTTGCTGCCTGAGGAAATGAATTTGTGCTATATACCTTCCTAAAAGAAAATGTCCGACCATCTGTGCATAATGTGAAATTAGGCCAACATTATGCAAAATAGGCATTCATACACAGTATCACGAAGGGGCAAATAAGTTGTCCATGCACTGTAATATTTGATATTCTTTCCGTAACACTTTATATTAGGCTCTATTAAACCTGCTGTTGACAGGGCGGGCCAGCCCTAATGTCTTCAATGGGACGTTACACAACGATGAGCAAGGAAAACCTCTCGCTCACCCGCTCCACGGGGTCTTGACCCGCAGTGATGTTGGATATCTCCTTTGGAACAGAGAAGAAGCCGAGCATGCAAAGCTGCCCCAGGTAAAGATTTGTATCTACTAAGTGTCAGAGTAATGAATAGATTTGGAGATTTGACCTTATAAATGTGACCTTGATCTGACTTATTACTCAGCCATGGTCTGGATCCAAGTCTCGGTTTACAATCTCCGACCAGACTGCAGTCTGTGTAAGAATGTATTGAGTTTTGAACACGTACATATTAAGACTATACTTTTCTCTAAGGTGGGCAGCATGTTGAAAACACCCAAGATGCCTATCTGGGTGTGCAACATCAATGGCACCTACAGTGTTCTGTTCAGTCCAAACCGCTCGCTGCTCTCTGATTGGAGGATGGAGCACCTCTTCCATCTTTCCTTCTGCAATGGCCAACCCACACAGAGCCAAACTGCAATGCTCACAATAGGTACAGTCAATATCAACAGGTGACCTCCCACCTTTTGTTACAGCTTAATTGTATTGTTTTGCTCTTCTGTATTTCAGACACACACTCCCATCACTGGGAAGCAGAAAATAATGACATTCAGGGAGAGCCAGAAAAAAAGTTTCCATCTGTGGAGATGACCATTAGGACCAAATGGGAGGGAGCCGTTATTGATTGGAATGGGACTGTGCCTTTTTTCTAAAGTCCATAACAAACAAAGTCTCTTTGAAAGATTTTCAGCAATATAGTAAAATCTGGTTTACAAATGTATCCTAGTTGGCTTTTTTACTGGTGCCTATTTCACATATTCCATTTGTTTTTGTTTTTATTTTTTGTTTGTTGGAATCTGATCAGGTTTAGGTTGCTGTTTTGTCGACTGATATCAAGTCACAAGTCTTAATCTTGCAGTCTCAAGTTAAGTAAAGATGGAAATGTCTCAAGTTGCAGGGTTCAATCAAATTAAGACAAGTTTATAATTCAAAGCCTCACAGTCTTACCCATTAATAAATCATTTAGTTTTTTATATCTCTTGTAATCTTAGAATTTAATTAAATCCTGTTAATTTGATATAGTACAAATATATTTTCTAAAATGAATTACTGTGGTAAAGTATGGAAGATTTTATTGTTCCTAAATGTGTTTTAGTTTCTATTTTTAAGCCACAATCAAGCTGAGGGTACCTGTACATAAGCATACGTAAAGTGTAGCATATGCATTTTCACCAGGTGGGCAATTCCAGCATTATGGATGTGAAATGTAAATTCTCAAATAATGTATTTATTACCAATATATTGAATAATTGTTTTTTATTTGACTGAACCCCTGATGATTGAGCCCAGACATCCGAGAAATATCGGTCTATACAAGTTTTCTGTTTTAAAAGAGGGAAAAAATCATGCGTATGGATGTGACAAAAAGGAGGCAACATACTTTTATAGTACCCAACAAATAGAGGGGAAGAGATGACTATGAAATAGTTATTGTATTTTAATTTTCACGTTCACATTTATGTGGAATATGGACGATATGGATATGAGGATTCACTTACATGACTAGAAGGAGTACGCATCGTAAACCACGCTTTAAAAACAAATGCTTTAAACACTTTTACAGTGACTTTAGATGGTAGCAAATATTGACATATGATTTATTAGTATCGTGAAAACCTTTGGTAAAACTTTCATCTTAAAGTTGACATTAACATGGAATTGCCCATGAGAAATTGCAATACTGATATTATATTTTTAAATGAATTCTCAAAATGTTTTGTGATGTTTTTCATGTCATTTATTATCAAAAGCTAAATTGACATAATAGGATATACACATTTATGACTGATTTATAACGCATTATAGAAAATAAATCATAAAAAGATATCATATACTGAGTTTAGGATGAATAAATACAACTTTACTAATAAGACCGCTTAAAACTGTGTCCTCAAACATTTGGACTTTTTTAGTTAACAATTTCCTGTTATATTCTGACAGAATACAGATCAACAGTACTATAGTTTTTATAAATGGCTCTTTTTAATACATATTGATATTTCAGTTGAGAGTTGAAATTACATCTCATGGATTACATTTGCAAACCTTCAAATTTGTTCTGTATTTTGGAGGAGTAAAACTTTGAACTACAAGAGCCAGATTAGAAAAAATATTTCTCAAATAAATTCAAATTGCTCATATAAATCAGTGTTTCCTCAATGACTTAAACATGACAAATATCAATTTCATTACACTAATCTCCCTGTTAATGGATTAGTAACACAACACTTGTAGTGTTGAATGGAATGTTTGGATTTGCCAGTTACTACCATTTGGCAACAACAACAAAAAAAACTTCATAACATATACAATGATAATATAAAGAAAGACCCCAAAGATATAGTACATGTAAATACATTTGTTTTCCACACAACGATAATAAAATAACAGAAAACGGCGTCATGCTCCCACCACAATCCAGACATAGTCCACATGTTTTTATGAATGACTGCCAAGAATTTCCTCCAAATTGATATCTTTCATCCAGTCATCATTGCCTGATCCTGATTTAAGCAGGGAGTCTATGAAATCGGAATCGGCATTGATCCCTGGTACCGTGTTATCGTCCTCCTGTAAGAAGTCGAAGGTAATACGTCCCGCCCGGTTGTTCTGATACGTTCCCGGGCTTTGGTTCATCCCTGCAAATGCAGGCGAGCATCTATGCTGTTCGGGGGTGGATTGGCTCAGGCAAGTCACCCCGGGTAATGGAGGTATCCTGGGGTGACAAGACCTAGGGGCAGTACCTCTGACTGCAGGGTTTATGGGCAGGAGGTTCGAGTGAGGTGCCACCTGATTGGGTGGACCAATAGCCCTTGGGGGAATGCGAGCGTCAGTTTGGGGCACCGCTGTGTTGGGAACACCCGGTAGAGCAACACCCTGTTTGGGATTAGCTGCCCAGCTCATCCTGTTGGTGTTGGTGGTTATGTCACCCAGTCTTTGCCCCAGTATGGCATCTTGACCCACACTGGTCCTTACATGCTGATTGCTCGACTGAAAACTGGCCCTCTGGTTATTCGTGCCATGGAACTGTGATTTGTTTTGCTGAAGCCCCATTCGGATCAGGCTGTTGGGTTGCTGTCGTAGCTGGCTGGCGCAAGCTTGTGCAACCGTGGATACGGAATTAGATTCTTGTCCGATGGGAAACCTTCGCTCTCCTGAGCTGGGCACCATATTGGTAGCCTGTCCTCCATTGGGCAGGTGGCATGACAAAGACTGGATGTTATTTTGGTCTGACCCGTTGCCTGTAGTGGGGAAAGAGGTCATACATGTGTAAAAAAGTTTTTGGTGAATAAAATATTGTCACATTTTACATTTAAATAACAATATAAATTAAATTTCAACAATGCTGTTTTTAAACCTGTTGTTTTATTAGGTTTACAATAAATTATGTTTTAACTTAGGAACTTTAATGCTGCCTAAATATGCTATTTTTGACATGAGAGCTCTCCTTTTCTACTTTAAACATGGCAATCCTTTTATGACTGTTTTTTTTATTTTTGGGTGACTAATCCCATTCATTTAACAAACTGTCATCATTAACATCATGTCATTTAAAACATTAATGTGACTTCTCCTTATACAGTAGAACAGAGGATGTGCGTTTGAGGTTTAACAGGACACACTCGTAATCACGACTTCAAAACTAGAAAGCATGTGAAAGTAAAATCTAGTCCACTATAAATCTACAGCAATACCCTAGTGAAAACAAATATACTGTACTAAAAACAAATGATTTTGCACTGAAGTTGTGCTGCAGTAGTGCTGAGGTCCAATTAAAGATATATAATTTATATCAGTAAGTCTTAGGCGATCTATCATTAAATATGTTATTACATTTAAACTATCCTTTGTATGAAAGAAATCTATTTTAAATATAGGGTATCAAGACTCATAAAGAAATGGACCATCCTTTACTTTTTGAAAGTATTTAATTTCTAGTTCATATGAAACTGAAAATACAATCCACACCTGAGTATAAACCTGGCTGTTGTGTTACCCCTCCATTGCATGGTTGTTTGTAGTCTGGCGGGGGTCTTGTAAGGTGACGACTAAATTGATCCTGGGTACTCAGTTTCTCCTGAAACATTTACAGCAAATGAACATAATTAGTCAAATAAATAAATACTTAAATGTTACTGTTAATCAAGAAGTCAAAATCCATTCATAGACCACTGTATGGACAGTTGTATTCCTTTAAAGTGAATATGAAATTGTTTTCTTTGTCGTAATTGAGGTCTGACAAATAAGAGCATGCTTTCTGTTATTTTCACCTGTTTCTCCAGTTTTCATTTTCGGCACATTAATGGAAATAGAAACAATATTTTTTTAAATGCGGGAGAAATATTGTTAGTAGTTCACAGAATGAATAAAAATATATAATTTTACCTAAACACGTAGCTATAAATAGTACATTCAGAAAAGCTTAAAATATTTTTTAAAAAGGTCTAAAATGGTGTGTACTTTTTCCGCAGCTGTAATTTAAAATACAGATTTGTTCTTCGTTATAGTGCATTATATTACACTATATTAAATTTAGTTTCAGAAAATAGTATGACAGTATGTCCACCATATGACCATTAAAAAGCTCAATCTCAAGACATGTGCCTATAAACAAACTTGTCATGATTCCGCCTCACCATGTCAGGTATTTCTTGGTCTTGAGGCGGAATCAGACAGGATCTCTTGTTTTATGTTGGAGAGAGACTATTTTGGCACTTATTTGTCGCCATACTCTCTCTCTCCGGTCTTGTCATTGTTCCTGCCCTCCTGTTTCCTAGTTGTGTTAATTAGTTTATCCCCTGCACCTGTCCCCTCTTGATTTGGTTCCCTATACATTGACCTCGTGTCTCTTGTCTTGTGCTGGATCAATGTTTGTGTCATGTAGTGTTTCATGACAAAACTGTTAAAAAATATTACAAAATGTGTGATAACCAGCCCCAGTTCCCCTGTATTATTAATCATTTAAATTTGTGCACTCACTGTATCAGCAATGCTGTGCTGTTGGCCCAGTTGTCTCTGAATGTTCTGGTCCTGGCCTGGGTTCTTCTGCTGAGAACTGAGAACTGACCCTCTCTGCTGTGGGGTCTGAGCAGTTATATCAACAGGACGTCCAGTTGCTGAAATACCCTACAAATAAAAAGCACAGAGTATTACTATAAATCACATTCAAACTACCTACTGCATTCAAGAGAACGATGTGATATGATGATTAGTCCACTAGAGGGCACACTTTGTTTAGGGTGCATCTGATGTTACATGGAACATGATCACTTTACATCCTGTGTGTGTGGTGAAGGGATTTTCCATAGCCTTTCCCACACTGTTGAATCACTAGGAGAAAACATGTCCATATTTACATCCATAATGGGGTTAAAATGGTACCAAGAGACTATAAATTAGTGAAATATTCTCATAACATCCTTTATTTTAATACAAGCTGACACACAGGCAGTAAATAAATGCTTGCTCTACAAAGAAGGCTTGCGAGATAAATACAGGTATAAACAGTTTTGTGTCTTAAAATCACATTTAATGCCGGCATGTGAGTTTTAGAGTTACTTTGGTCATGGATGAGATGTAAGTGGGAGACTTTTTTGCCTGCAAAAGTGATGATGGGTTTACAGTATGACTGATAGCCATAAGGCCAGCAGATCTCAAACGACTGATCCTATGGGGCGCAACCCAGTTACTGCCTGCAAAGGACAGATTTCTTCAGCCAATGGGTAGAGGCATGAAATAACACATAATCTCATAGGCATACTTATCCTGTTTTTCTGTACTTTGCTAAAATGCACTGTTACTTGTGCAATGTGCAATAGTTGCTCTTTTATAATTTGGTAAACTTGATAGTGTTCTCAGTTATGTTTCAACTTCTCTCTTCTGTAATGCAATAAAAATGTGTTTCTTTGGCTTCACAAGGATCTAATCGCACATGTTTTTCTATATTACACTGTTAATCTGCTCTGTATACTAAGTACCCTGCCAATGAGCAGCTGCCTTCTCTACCTTCTCTCATTTGCCCAGCGCCGAAAGTCATAAAACCAAAGATTTGTAGGTGTTATTCAGACTGACTTCACTTCTAGATCTACATCGAATAACGTTATTTTTTTTGAAGAATTGGATTGTGTGATATTAGCATTTCCTTCAACTGAGGTCAGGCCGAGGCGTATCGATCTTCTGTATTGTTCACTTCATCACGTGACACAAATTCAAAGGTCAGAGTTCACCAAACTTGAACTTTGGAATGCGGCGAAGTGCGAAATTTGAATTTGAAGCTTAATTTCCATTCTGCCGCATTCACATGCGTATGAATGGAAGTCAATGGAACAAAAAGTCTACTGTGACCGCCCCATGAGACAGCAACATTGGCGCGAGTATGGCGGGGGCTATTTGTTTTACTAAGCAATGGCAGATGGATGGAGTTAAAAACAATTGTTGATCATTTTTGCAGTTTCAATTGGTGATACTAACAATGTGGGGAAAAAATAAAAAAAATTATTTGGCACCTCTTAGACAGGTGTTAAAAGGGTTTATCATGTATACTCTAAAGGTTTAAATGAGAAATACAAAACCATCACTGTTATAAACAATTATGAATGTTTAAGAAACTAAATTTCGAATGAACACAATTTTAAATACAAGAAAAAACTTATAAACAAGCCTGAACCTGAGAAACCAAATAAACCAAATAGAGGGTGTAAATCTCAGCCAAAGCTTCTGTCCTCAACAAACCGGTTGAGATCCCGTCCGCCTGAGCAGCCAAACACAGGATGTGTATACAGTGTCAATCACAGTGTTGACCAAACATTTCCCAGGGCAAGAAAGACTTTACTGGAGATCCACCGCGCTATGCCAGACTATTCATTTGTGAACAGATGTCTCGGAGCTCTGTCTTCGCTCGAGATGTCCCGAAATAAAAACACTGGGACGAATTCTATGGTTTGGTAGACCACAGAGAAGGAAGAATATGAAAGTATGCAACACAGTGATGGACACTATTCAGAGAGAAAACTCTCTAAAGAGAAAGTGACAGTTCTTTAAATGGAGGGTCCGATAAATCACCTGTGGGGGGTCTGATAATAAATGAGTGAGCTTTGAATGATTATGTCCCGAGGTGGGATTCATGGTTCATGGTAAGATGAAAAATAAGATGAATAAATTAATTAACAAGAAAGTGTGTTTTGCGTATCCATAAAAAACTGTTAGTTCTAGTTTTTTTACTGTATTGCTATGCAGTTGCTAGGGTATAATGTGTTGCTAGTTTGTTCTGAATGATTGCATGAGCTTTTCTAGGCAGCTGCTATGGTGTTCTGGATGGCTGTAGGAACGTTGCTATGCAGTTGCTAGGGTGTTTTAGTGGCCCCCAAAGCGTTGCTTTTCAGATGGTATGGTTATCTGTTTCTATACAATTGTTAGATTGTACTGTGTAGATGCATTAGCGTTGCTATACAGTTGCCAGGGGGTTGTCGTGGCGCCGAGAAGGTCGCTATGAGATTGGTAGGGTGTTCTGTACAGCTACAAGAATGTTGCAGGCCCAAAGAAATCTCAATCCATGTACGTTTTTTTATGATTTTTAAATTAATTTAAAGGGAGGGTTCGCCCAAAAATAACAATTCTGTCATCATTTATCCACCCTCGTATCATCAAAAACTTGTATGTGACTCTTTATTCCGTTTCATACATACACTTTTGTGTACATTCAATGGAAGTCAATGTTGTCTGGTTACCAACATTCTTCAAAATATTTTCTTGTGCGTTTTGTAGAAGAAACTAACACAGATTTGGACACGAGGTAAAAATGATGAAAACATTTTTGGGTTTACTATCCTTTTAGTATAAGTTTACTGAAGTTTAATCAAGCGTCTAGTGAGCAAAAGTTAAAGTGATTTCTGCCTTCCAAACCCCACTTTGGAAATATGCCATTTATTTCTAAAACATAAAGCCTCATTACATTTCAGACATGTTATTTTTTACTGCGCAATATTGGAAAAAGGGATCATTTACTTCTCTATTCAGGACTATTCATTACATCTGAACTCCCTCCATCAGGAAATACCGTGAGAAATTCAGACCATTTTCATAAATTGTTACCACAACGCCAGATTGTGTTCGCATTTCAGTGAAATGGGCTGCCTCAGTCAAAGCCTTTGTTATGTGGGGGAGCGAGAGTCTTGTTAGTATGGCTGTCTCTGTAATCCAGTCTTTGTTATCCTGATGTGTCATAAAACGGTTTTCCATCGCTCTTTTCCTTCTCGTTCTTCACTAGTGCATCGTTAAATGAATACCACATGTGTCTGCGCAGTCCATAAAGGAGAGATGTGATTTAAGTTCTCATTCCACCAGCATTACAAGCAGCTGACAGAACTCCAGGCCCGGCTGCTCTCTCACTGCATTTCCTGTCGACTGGAGGCAGGACACCCTCCCTTGGGAGCAGCTCGGCATCTGGACTTGGCCTCGGATCGTTTTCCCAGGAAACATGCGTTTCACTCGTAGTGCAGCTACAACAACCTGGCACAGCCCCCACCCAAAAACACCAAACTCGCTCGCATTTGTAAACTTTATGTTTAAAAGCTGCCGTGCATATAAGAACAGCACTGTAAGAGTGAATACATACTAGAAAATATATATGATTAAAACTATAATCCAAAATACAAAGTTGGTATCTGAGATGCTGTTAGTTTGGACTAAAGGTACAGTTCACCCTTAAAATGAAAATTCGGTCATCATTTGCTCACCCTCATGTTGCTTCCATCCTGTATACATTTCTTTGTAATGTATAACACAATTGAAGACATTTAAAAAAATGTGGGAAACTAAACGACTACCATAGATTTTTTCCCACCATACAAGTCAATAGTGCCTCAGAACTGTTTGGTTACAAGCATTCTTCCAAATATCTTTTCTCTGTGTTCATCTGAACAAAGAAATTTATACAGCCTTGGAACAACCTGAGGTTGAGTAAATGATGACGGAATTAAAAATAATTTGGGTGAACTGTTCCTTTAAGAATTTGAACGAAGAATAACCAGATCTAAACAAGGCATGGAAAATATCTATTTTCTATACTAATATACAGAGCTTAACAAATGTATTAGACTACCTGTCATAATAAAGAGAAAACAGATATTTTAGGGATTTCTCAAAACTTAAAAAAATGGCATTGTGTTTTATTAGGCAAATAACAAACAGATTTTTTTACCCAAATTTGAGTGTATCCACATTAAACTTCAGAATTCAGAAATGAATCAAGCCTAACCATTCAAACTTATTTTTCTATTAAGCAATAAGTAAATAACTGCAATTATGATGTAATGTACCTTATTATTTTTCTGCTTATCCTGTATAACAGTAAATTAGAAAATTGATGGTTCAATGATTATATTTGAGCATTAGAAATACTACTGTACCTCAAGATCTCAAGTGCTGGATTAACCATTAGACAAATATATATAAACAAGAGCTGCAAGCAGCACCACCCAGGCCAAGCCCATACTTTCCGCCACTTTACCCAGCGTACCCACCACACCCAGCCCACACTTCCCCCACATGCCCGCACCCAGCCCCCACTTCTCCAGCGTACCCACTACACTAAATGAGACAGTAGAGCAAAAGCAGCAGCAATATAGTCTATTGGAGGAACAGATTCTGTTTCAATATATTTCCATGTTTTTCAAACCACTTTAAGTTGCACTACAACATTGCAATTATTTTATACTAAAATAACATTACATTTCGTTTGTTTACATACTTGCACTATTTTTGCACATACTTCCAAACTGAAATGTGTGACACGAGGTTCAAACCAGGGACCTTTCGTACCCGAGTCTTGCAATTTATCAGGTGTGCCACTCAGTTGGCATGGGTGATCCAGCAGCGTTTCATGAAAGATGTCAGAAGTGAGAGTGAAAGACAGAATGTAATTTTGTACTTAGCTTGTTTTGTTTGTATGTATTTACGTGTATTGTAAACCGCTTTAAGTACATCTCACTTTATTTTATTTTATTTCATTACTAAAATGACATTACATTTGTTGACATACTTGCACTATTTGTGCACATACTTGCAAATTGAAATGTATAAAATGAGCAACACTAGGTTTGAACCAGCGACCTCTTCCAACCAAGGCTAACGAATTAATCAGGTGCACCTCTCAGTTGGCTCACATGACCCAGCTGTGTTCAAGGGTAATAAAAAAATATAAAAGAGTAATATCTCACGAAAGCTAGGTGGAGCTATCTTGAAACTTTCAGTGAACATTTGGGACTACAAGTTGGTGACGCGTGTCAAATTTTGTGGCGATATATCACACGGTTAAAATTGATTGCGATTTATGACCAATTTCAAAATGGCGGACGAGCTGATCATTCAATCGCGGCATAATCGTACTTATCAATTCGTCAGGATTCGAGAAATCCGCATACACTGAGATCACGATTTTCTGTCATTTAAAGGAGGCATGAATTAAAAGTATTACAAATGACTAGAGTACCCCAGGTAATACTAATCTCATGTGATAGTGCTCAGGGCACATCGCATAAGATTGCTGTGCCATTCCTATCGGATCCAATTTCGAAGGCACATCACTAGCTGCTTTTAAATTTCAGTCATTCCACAAATCCAGTGTTGATCTCCTCCTTGTTCACGAAAGAATCCTCTGAGAAATGAAATGAGCAAACATCCATGTTTTTCCCACACGAGCGGGAAAGTCTTTAGAAATAAACTTTAACCACGCATTACTAATATCGGAATCCGAAGGAAGGTTATGCAGCGACTGTATTCATCCCCAACCAGGGTTGGCACAATGTTTAGCTATCTTTAACGGCATGTTTGTTTATTGCTAGCTCGCTCTATCTGATTCCGCGGCCAGGGATGAATTACTGACCGGCCCAATAGGGCCAGTGCCCCGGGGCCCTTGACTACCATGAGCAAGAGGGGGCACAAGGCTTAAAGGTTGCGCAATCCAGTTTGGTACAGAAAACGTAACAACAATGAAAACAAATGGGGTTTTCTTTAATTTATGGGTCCCATAGCCTTTACAAGGCCAATGTGGATACCCTGTGCAAAATGAAATCATGGCAACTTTAGCTTATTCAATTAAATTTAACTTATTAACAGCACATTGAAATACCATTTTCTGAATCTTCTGCTTGATGATTTGATGTTTACAGACATGTGTCACAGGGGCATTTTATGGTGAGAAATCATTTCTTTATGTATGTGTTGCATTAAATAGGTGTATGTTTTGACAGTTAATTGGTAGATTAATTGTAGCTAATATCCGACTTCTATAAACCCTAAACAGATTATTTTTAGCGTAGCGCAGGCATTTGACGCAGAGCGAGAACGGTTTTAATATTCATTATCACCTTATCTTTCACTTTCTAGAACTATGAATGCGCAGCTAAGGGAAAGAATGGAAAAATTGAGGGAGGGGGGCCCTTGAAGGTAACGGGCCCCGGGGCCTTTGCAGTCATAATCCGTCAGAAAAGAAAGAGCAGGAACTATCTGGACCATGCAAACAAGCCAAACCTTTATCCTTAGGGTAAAAAATTGACATTGAAAGATGTATCCAGGGACCAGAATATAAACCAGCAACTACCCACAACACCACAGCATTGTACTGGCAACTTCTGCAAAGACTCACAAAATTCAAGTCCTACTTCTTCTTTCTGTTTGATCTTCATAGAAACACACAGCAATAAATTAATCTATATGTTCTGACCAAATCAGCAGTTTTTATTGCTGATATCGGGTAATAGCTATTCTACTGTCAGCTTATTTAGTGCATTAGTGCATTACATATTTCAGACTCACAGTAAAACATACTAGAGCCAGAAATACAGTAATCGCTTCTCCAGGTTCTCACTAGTCAGTATAAAATCAGAAAATCTCAAACAGCGCATGAAGTTTTTGGGGCGTTTCGAAGTCTCTCAGTGTTATATATTACGAAGTAAGAATTATGCTATATTTTTTACACTTTCTGGTAGTGAATGTTGAAATTTGCTTCTCCACAGGCAACAGAATGATCTTCACACAACTGTTATGGAAGTCCCTGATATCACAGACGATAGCTTTGCTCCGAGCAAATAAGACCTAACATTCTGATCTGTTTACATACATCTCGTGGTCCTCATCTAGTGAGAATACAAATCTGAATAAAAGCACCATTTAGGAACCTTTATTTCCATGGCATTGCTAATTCAGTTTAGCGTGGGAAGACTTTCCATTGCCTATTATTCTCCCTGTTGGAAGAGACATTATTGCTGGACACTTAACCCCATCAACGCTGCATTATCTCTGCAATCACAACCATTTTTCATATATGTCAAACACAGAATAGTGTCACTTCGACTGGTTGTTCATGAAATAATGTACCATCTAAATTACTAATGCATGGCAAATACACTAGGATTATGAAGGTTGTTGAAGTCCTTGTTCTCATAAGGAATGTTCTGCGAGCGCATTTACAGTTAGGCACTTGACAATGAAAGTCATTTGGATTTCGCACTTTTTTGGTTTAAAGCAGAAATATAAAGCTTGGATTGTTGTTTTACTCAGATTAACTTGTCAGAACTAGAGACTAAACACTTCTGTGACTTCAGAAAGCTACAGACACTGAAACATCTGTGACTGTAAAAAACGACAGACTGAACACACATCTGAGACTTCTCAAACCTACTGAACATCTGAACATGACTTTACAAAACCTCACAAAACCTGATCAAAATCTTTTTGAAAACTATTTGTGCAACAACTTTCAACGATCCCAACCGTTGGGTTGTTTCAACCCAAAATGCAGGGTTGTCTTAGTCCATTCTTGTGATAAATATAAGCAATTTTCTGTTTATTTAACCCGACTGCTTTTTTTAGAGTGTATTTATTTAGCTGTTTGGTGTGTTTCTAGTTGATAGACATATCCTTCTTGTTGTTTATTTTGTGTGCATGTATTACTTGTTTTGTTGACTGTAGCACTTCCCAACATTTGTTATGTATTTGCACTGAAGTTTCATAAAAGAACAACATTTTCGTGCAATGTGTTAAAAATGAGAATGAACGTTGCGCAAAATCTAAACACAGGAAGTCCTTCAAATGGATAGTGAAACAGAACTATGTTTGTGTACTAACGATGTGATTGAACAACATCTTTGTGTGAAAATCAAGCACGTGTCTTCCTGTGTCACCCTCTCCTCCCTCTCGTCTTCTCTGAATCGAGTACAGACGACTCAACTTGTGTGACTTCTGTTATCGTTTCTCATAAACAGAGTCTAGAGATACTGTTTGTACGAAACTGAAAAGGGGGATGTTCTAAAGCTCCCCAATCATAACAAATCAGAGCTTCAACCTCTGGCGCTGGGCTAAGCAGATTACTGTCATTTTCCACAACTTGTCCCTGGCGGCTAACAACCTTCAATTAGCAAATTCCACTGTGCGCAACTATGCCCTGACGGCAAGCGACTGTGACAGCCGGAGAAATTAGAAGTTTTGCATGTTAATCCACCATGCTACAGCAAGTTGGGCTACCGACAAAGAGCTTTGAGGAGCCTTGGATATACATATTCATGGCACCCTACAACCACCGGCACTCAAACAATAATCCCTTAAGGAACAAAAATATATAGGAATATAATGCAAAATATATGCAATATATTACATAATACATTTCCATTTATTGGAATCTGGTGCTAATATTTTTCAATATACAGCAATATACAGTATGCCTATATATTGAACATATAAATATATTTAGAAACGAAGACAAAAATGATTCTAATATTTATCACATTTGATCTTTAATTGAGTATATATTGCACATAGATGTTACCATATAGATGTGATTGTATATTATACAAATACAGTATATGGACACATTCACAGAAAGCCGATTTCTAGTTCCCAGCATGCTTTGCTTCTGACTGCCACAGGAGAGTAAAAATGTTAAAATGAAGGTGTAATTTCATTTAGTTTTGCTGAATATTAATATAGGGGGAATCTCTTAGTGTTTCATTTTGTACTACTTTGAAATGGTTTCTAGTATGTGTAAATTCGTGAGGTTACCGTGGTTGAAGATTATAGCCTGTTGTTAGAATAACCATTTGCTGAACAGCAATAAGATTATACATTAATTTATTTAATAAGTAATGGCTGTGCGCTTTTCAGTGCTGTGATTGTCTGTTCACTTAGTGCTTATGCTATTGTAAAGTAGCTATGTTTTAAGAAATGAAATGTATATTGTAAAAAATACATAAGAAATATATATTCCCATATATTTGTGAGTGTACATGGCATGAGTAAATATATTATGGTCAACATATTTTGCGCATCCAGTATCATATCTTATCACATGTAGGCCTACATCAATATATTATAAAGTATATAACTGATCACAAAATTACATATATTGTGTCATATAAGTAAATACATTTTCATATATTGTTCAATGTACTGTTTGAAAAGTTTATTTTTTCCTTGTGTATTATTCAATATATTGTAATATTTACACAATATATTTTTCAGTGTATTTTCTAATATATTATTAAGTCATTTAATATATTTTTATTTCATATACTAGAAGATATATTTTCTTTCCGTAAGGGTATCACACGATATGTTATGCCTGTAGGCCTGTTTTTTTCTTTTATGGGTTTTGAGCAGTTAGCAGACAGAATGACTAATGTTACAGACTGACAGGTGGAGAGAAAACAGCGTGCGTGGTTTTGATATGACAACTCTATTGGCTCAGAAACAACCAACTCTGAAAAGCACAAATGTCACAGTTTTATAACAGAACATATTGCAAAGCGAATTATTTGAAAATATCTTCAATAAACTTTAAGCATACTTCAAGAATTTCCCGACATGAGGCAGATGGATAAATTAAAGGTCGCATGTCAATATACAGTGTTAAAATAGTATAATTCTATGAAACGCTCACTGACCAATATGTACATTTCAAAATAAGAGTTATTTTCATAATAAGGGTTCTTGTGTTAAATGAATCACAAGAGAACAGAGCTGGGCCATTCCAGCGTTACGGATGTGACATTTCCAGTCAAAACCTGAAATATAAATTCTCAGAGAATATATTTATTACTTCAATTATTATTCAATATATTGAATCGTCTGTATATTTTCTAAACACCCAATGATGGAATCCAGACATTAGAAAAAGTTTTCTATTTTACAAGAGAGAAATATTAACGCATTATAGATGTGACAAAAAGGGCAAGTTTTTTTTTACTCTTTTTTTAGGATTTCTGTGAATTACTAAAATGTGCAAACCAGAACCAATAACACCTAACAAATGGAGAAGGGATAGCTCTTCATAGAACACAAAATAGTTATGTTATTTAGATTTTCATGTGCCCATTTTTAAGGAATATGGAGCGTTATGGATGTGACAATTATGTTTTAAGACCGCAAAAAAGGGCTTTACATTTTTAAGAGAGACTTCACATAGGTATCTGACCTATCAGTATTTTTATCTTAAGGTTGACATTTGCATCGAATTGCCCAGCAATGATTTTCTTTCTGATAAAAAATATTTGCCCAAATATATATATATATATTTTTATTCACCCATTTTAAATCTGTATGCCTTTCATCTGCAGAACACAAAAGAAGATATTTTGCTATGTTGGTAACAACACAACTCTGGCCTCATTTATTGTGATATTTCTCAAAATATCTTATTTTGAGTTCCACAGAAGAAAGAGTCTTATAAATGCTCTGAACAACATATATTGAAAATAATTACAGAATTTTTTGGGAGGGTGAACTATACTTTTAACAAAATCACAAAGACTGGTATGATTTCTCATAAGACCCATTTCAGTCATAATTTGTCAGGTAGCAAGAACACATTATGCTAAATGCAAAATGAGGTATATGCTTTTATTTTTTTGTTCTGTATTTCAAAGGAAAAACACAGCGTCCTACCTGTCTCTGCTGGGTCATTTTAAAACTGATTCCTGCACCGTGCTGGTTAAGAGGAGGCCTTTGAATGTGGGGTTTCGGTTGTAGGCAGGTAGATGACTGCATGGGCAGCTGGCAGTTCTGAAAGCTCATGCCCTGACCTGCTGTCGACTGCTGAGGTTGCTGCATGACTGCTTTGTTTGGTGGAACAGTCATAAGAGGCATCTGTTGAGCTGTGGTGGATGGCGGTACTTTAGGGCTGAAATGAGTCAAGGTCTTGTTGCTGAGAACCTTTGTGTCGAGGTTATGGGAGGTGTTGTATCCATTGGGCTTGAGAAAGCAGTTGGCCATGCCTTTAGCCTGACCAGCAGTCCCAGCATTGATTCTCCGCTGGGTAATCTCCTGATTGAAAGTGGTAGGTGTTTGGTGAACACCCAATGCCGAAGACCAGTTCCTAACGCCTCCAGCTTGAGCCTGATGATGGTTGTGAAGCAAGTTGGGCTGTTGTTGGTTAGCAGCCATTTGCTTTAGCTGCTCAGCATGTGACATCTCGGGCCATACCGGAATTCCTCTAGAAGGTTGTCCATGATTAATCTGACTTGAAGTTATGGATGAGGTGGATAACGTTGTGTTGGCCATAGAAAAGGAAGGACCGGCAGAGGCTGGTCTAAGCTGCGGAGATCCTCCAGCTGCCTGGTTGAAATCCGGTGAGTACTCTGTCTTGATTGGCCTATCTAGATGAATGCAGGGAGGAATTTGACCGGCTGAACTGGATTGACCCAGATCCAGACCAAAGTCATCATCTTGCTTGAGCATCTTCTCCAGTTCCAGATCATTAAGTGATGGCACTGTCTTAGTAAGTTCATCAAACAAGTCCTGGAGCTCTGGATCGATCTGTCCACTTCCTTCATCTTTGAAGTCAAACGTAAGGGTAGAAGGATCTGTCGATGACTGACCACACGTCTGAACTTCAGTTGGCTCTTTCTTCATATCCCTTAGAGTTATGTTAAAGATATCGCTGCCAATTCCATGAGGCATCATGAAGGTATCCTTCCTTCCAAGCATGTTACCTCGGGCAGAATCCCTGACCAAGCTTTGGGTCTGTCCTGATGCCATAGCACAAGAACCAGGTCGAAATGAGTTGGGTTCCATGCGCGGACGCTTGAAGTCAGATCTCGGTGCTCCACAGGAGAGGCCATTCTTAGCATTATAAGCAGGAGACTGTGCTTCAATCTTTCTTCTTAGACCCTGCTGGAAATACACAAAATGGAAAATAAATCAGTCAGGTGACACAACTGAAGTGATTAACAATAAAGTTCAGGTTTCTTCAAATAATTCTTCAAAAGCTTTTAGTCTAGCATTCTACAGACAAAGTGAACTCATTTTCTGCCCGACAGGGAGACTAGAGCACATAATGTAACATGACCATCTCCATCGAATTAATGAACTCTTATTAAAAACTCTTTGATTTTCTAAACCAATTAAAACTATGATGGGAGCTCTAAATATTGGTGTACGAAAAACGTGGTTCCGAGGATGAATTCTCTTTATGTAAATTGATCCAGTTTGTAAATGGCTGTCAAGCTCTTTAGCCTTGTTCAGATGACCATTTTGCATTTGAAAAGAGACTTCCAGAATCGCAAGTTCATGATTTCCCACAGGGTCCTGAAAAGTGAGAGCATGCTGATGAAGGTTACATTCAAACCAAACATGAGCACACCAAGGAATATCGAAAACAATACAAAACAACTATTAGCCAGCTTGTTGCATTCATTACAAAATCATTTTTCTCTGGCTTAAATTCTGTCGGGAGTGGATGACAGTCAGTTATCCAGATTTCAAAATTGTTTGAACTTTATCAATCATAACATGGACACCACCTAACCAGCGACACTTGGTGAGCATTGGGCGTTGGCAAAATCTGGGGACTTTTTATTAGTACAAGATTTAAGGCCCATTCATATCATGTCACTGTTCTGGGGAACACAAAATAAGATATTTTGAGAAACCTCACATTGGTTTTGTGTCCATCCATACAATGGATGTCAATGGGGGCCAATGATATGGTGGTAGACGTTCTTCAAACTATCTTTTGTGTTCAGCAGGAGAATGGAAGTCATACAGGTTTGGAATGACACAGGTGTGAATAAATGATGAAAGCAATTCTAGAACTATCCCTTCAGTCCTGTGGCTTGATCTTGGCTTCAAAACATGTAGGTTGCATACATACAATCTAATATCATAAACATCTAAAAATTTAAGCATTTCTGCTAATCCACTTGTTTTACCAACAGCAGGTCTGTGCTCTCTAACACCCTTTGATGGAAACAAAATATGCCAATCACTATTGTCCCAAAACCAGATATTAGCTATGCAGATAAATTAAGCCATGAGATAGATAGAACTGCTAGACAAAAGAGAGCTTTATCTGTTTCCCTCATTTGCATGAATTACATTTCCCACTGTTGCCTTGCTGTAAAGATAGCAGCATTTTCCTTGTTGTGTGAACTGCTTCCTTTGTTCCTCATGTCTTCATTTATGTAAATAAGGCTGTACAATGACTCATGAGTCTCATTTAAAAAGCTTTATTGAGGCCGAATGTATTCACAGACAATATAGAAATTATTTTACTCTGTTTTCAAGGTCAGTGGAAGAATACAATACATTGTTTTGTCTGGTAATGTGTTAACATATACATTTACTGGATTTAGCAAAATATTTTATTGACTGAAAGCACCAACGGAAGTAAATCATAAGGGTCAGATTTAGTCAAATAGCCCAAGAAACTGCACATGAAGTATAATGACTTGAAGTCCAAAGACAGAATAATCGAGAAAAAGCTGACAGTAACCACTCTAACCAGCATTGTTTCTGAACAGCCGCAATATTGCCTGCGCCTGGATATGCATAGTTATTCAAACACCATCTGACATTATTGCCCACAGAGAAAGACGTGTGTTGAACTTAACATTATTATGAGCGGAGGGATGGGTAACTGTGGAGCAGTTTTTCCTTTAGCGGCAAATTGGAGGCATTCCCATTTACTGGAAATATAACTGGGCTGGGATGCTTTATGCCTTCAGGACTGGGAGTGTTCACATTAATGTTATTCACACACACATTCTCAATGTCTCTCAATAGATAGTGTGATATTTACATATGGTATGAATGGCACGCTGACATCACCTTTCCAATGTCTGACTCACCCAGGTTAAGAACAACACATTTTTGTTCATACAATGGAAGTCAATGGGTTTAAATGTTGTTTGGTTATCAACATTCTTTTTTGTTTTCTGTAGAAGAAAGTCGCTTTATCAAACTATCCCGTAAAAAATCACTTCATTGTTTGCTTTCATTTAGGATTTTATTGAGCACTTTGAAATCTTGTGTAAACGAAAATATTAGACAAAACAGGCTTTCTGGCATAATCTTGTCTGTATATTTTCATTCAAGCATGAAAGGAAACTTATACTGGTGCGTTGTCTGAAAGATTCTGACGCGGCCTTTAGCCTGTGACTGTATACACCAGACTGGGCCGCTGTCATGTTGAGTGTGCTGAGCCTTCGTCCCACAGCTAAAAGCTTTATCTCGAAGGAGGTCGGGCCTTGGAGGGTTTCGGATCACCGTCACCCGCGTGGGTAGGTTCGGACATGCCCTTGCGGCCAGGAAGATGGCGAAGATCGGGGGCCTTCAGCCTGCGCTGTCTATCTATACTGAATGTGTCAAAGGCAAAGCAAAAAAGTTTAAAATCGTGCTTAATGGTTTAAAATATTTACATGAATGAGAGCATGATTATATCATGTGATGCCAAAGGAAAAATTACAACATAAACGGATGCTCTGTTAGTAACGTTATTTCTTTTTACGTGCTAATCAGAAAAAAAAATACGCGTTAAAGTTGGCATCCCTAGTAAATACGTTATCTCCTTCGGCAAAGAAGCGAAAACGTGACAACATTTTAACTCTCTATCAGCCACCCTAGTGCTTTGTAAGGGAGGGTTGGATTGATCTGTTGGTCACAATTCGCAACCTCACCACTAGATGCTGCTAAATTTCAGACACTGGACCTTTAAATGTAAATGTATTGTGATGACAGAAACAAATGCTGAAGCTCAAAAATGTACTTTACGACCAGGATTTGGTGCAAGATCTTTTTGTGCTGGGCAAGCTTTCATGAACTCTTCGTCACCTTCCTCAACATAATTATTAGAGGGGATAAAACAGTGCAGGAACATCCAGAATCTCAGGAGATTCATACATCTAAAATACACACACATAAAACACAAGACTGCAAATGTCTATGTCCTATTTTGAAAGTATGCAGCAGCTTTCATCCACACGTGCTATTACCTTACAGGTCCCTCGCCAGCTTAAATAAGTCAAATATTCACAAAGTGACACAAATCACCAAAGAGATATGACATACGTACTGAGCCAAAGAAGCCGGTATTAGCCGTCGGCTTGTCAAGCGCATTCGAAACAGTCTGATAATACCAGCATGTTCATTTTGGCGAAGGGGCTGCAGAGGAACAGTGCCCTCTATTCATTGAAATCCTCCTGACAGAGCTACAAGTGATCTGAAAATAGATTTTCTGATTAAGCTTTAATGAGCTCAGAAGCTCTGGATCTCTTTGAAAGTGAGTCCTGGAAGGAGGAGAAGAAATTGCTCTCGGCACATACTTGTAAGGCTTATAGATATCACGCATCCAACGTTGCTCTCGTTGAAGAAAGCACGCCATATACATACTGTAGAGTAAAACAAAATAAAGTCCAAATAATGGACTGCTGGTTTAAAGTTTAAGAAATTGTTATATTATCCTAGTTTTAAGTCCCATGCAATAAAAAATTTCAATTCCTATTTTTACTGTAATTTTGTGTTTATTACAATAGATTTTTCAGTGTGTTTCATTTTTTACTTCATGTGCCCTCATATCTTTTCTCAAAAACATTAACCTCCCTACCTCTCTAAACAATATATTTTCTGCATGACATGTCACGGCATGAGGGCCGGACTTTGTTGACTGTCTGATGACCAGGCTTCAAACTTCCAATGATCCAATCCCTGGGACAAAGGACAAAATAAGGCCCGTCATACTTTATTTTTCTAATTTCACTTGTAAATAAATCAAAATACGAATACAAAAGAATACCGCCACAATGTTTATTTCAACTTTTATGTGCTAACACAACTAGATTTCTGAAAAGTAATGTTGTGACAACTATTTTATTTTAAGTTAACTTTGTAGTTCTATTAGGTGCCAGTAGGGGCACAGAAATTGCATACCACATATTTAAATGAATAAAGTTCTTTCCGTAATCTATCTATTTAAAACTATTTTACAGAATCCACTTCAAGTAGCAAGAACAAGATTGCTGTCATTTTAAAGGCGTGGGATATTACAATACGTCTAAAAACTGCAATCTAAAAACCTGTCATGCAACATGTGCAAGGCTGCAGATAAAGTGTTTATAATCCAGCGTGACCATTAATTTCAATGTTTTATGACAGCTCTTTAGTGGCTTTGCTCTGCTTCCACTGTCCTCAGGTTTAGCTTTAGGACCCAGATTTACACTAGGTATCAATGGCAACCCAACCCAAAAATGTCAAATATGGAAACTGCTTAAAATTACCATGAACTCCAAAGGCCAAATAATACTGAACATTTTGGATTTCGAATGTGTCTTGAAAAAGCTTTGATGGTTTCGACAGCCAGTAATTTACTCTGCAAAACCCATTGTGGTTGCCCCCCAAAAAACGTTTATCCTTCATGCAAGTTATTTAGTTTTTAATGTTGATGTGTTAGTTTTGTGATGTGTTTGAATAAGCATTCTTCACCTAACCCATCAACTTCTACCAATAGATTAATTTTCAGTGTACGCACATCCTTTAATATCAACAACAAAGATTTACAGTAGGAAGAGTTTTTTATTTAATTAACCTATTTATTTTACTATCCTAAATATGCATTTTTTTGTATTTTGAAATAGTTATTTTAATAACCTAATTTCGGGTCACCACCCACCAGTTGAAAAACCTATATTTTACTATCTTCCTTGCTGTGTGGCTATCGCTCCCATTGACCTAACAGAGAACGCATGTGCTGTGAGGTCATATGTGTGGTCTCAGCCATATGTGCTGCTAGTAAGAGAAGCCTGCTGATTCTGAGTGAAATTGATAGAGAGCTCAGTGTGATCAGAGCAACAAGATGTGACACTCATCGTCATGGAAGCAGCTGTCAGACCTGTGGCACATCCTCCAGGCCCGGGTTTGAGTTTGCATATCTGACTGTGTGTTCATCAAGGTTTAAATGTGAAATAATGAATGAAGGATTATTATTATATTTTTTATATATATATTATTATATATATTACCTGTGCTGCATATTCTTTTGCAAATTTCCTAGGACAATATCACAATATCAAGCCAAAATCCAAGGGTGGGTTCTGTGAGTCGGGACACTAAACAACTGCATAACAACACCCTAGCAACCACTAAATAGATAATAGTAATGCTCTAAAAACCATATAATTACCAAATAGTGTAAAAGCCAACTACAGCATCATACCAGTGATTTGGTGTGAACAAACTGCATAAGAAGCGATGTGGAAGGAAAATACAGACCCTCGACTGTCTGTTTAGGGGAGGGTCTTCTGTCTAACAAACCAGACTCAATAGCTTTTTGTGCTCTTGAATCTATTCGACAGACCCTTCAGGCACATTGCAATTCACTCCTGCGAGAATACGAAGCCTTCTCAAATCCAACCTGCCAAAAAAACATGCCCAAAATAAAAAAATAAACAGTACTATTGTGTTCCTAGGGATACATAATATTTATACGGTTACACTGGATGCAGAGTGCCGAGACGTGGAATTTCAGAGAGGCAAGAAATCGGAGCCCTGAATCCTCTGTTTCATAGACCCAACTCTGTGCTACCAGAAGTTATAACATTGAGTCTCTGAGTGGAGAGAGAAAATAATAAACAAAGAGAGAGCAAGAGAACACCTATGATAGAAAGATGAACAGGGTTAAAACATATTGGACTGCTGGGTTTGGTCCATGTGTGCTGATTTAATGAAATCTCCAATCTGTCTCTGTTAGTGTGCCTATACAACACAATGTTGTGAAAGGCTTGTTCAACCAAAAATGAAATCATCATGTCGTTTTAAACACATATGATTAACTTGTCTTCTGTCAAACTTAACGGTCCAATACATGAAATTAGCGACATCTAGTGTTGAGGTTGCGAATTGCAACCAATGGTTCGCAGCACCTTTCCCCCTACATTTCGAAGCACTACTGTGGCTGACACAGGACTAAGATGTCGTCACGTTTTTACTTTTAGTAAAGGAGTTAAGGTAATTATGAAACACGCTCTGTTTAGGGCTCCTGTAGAAACAACATGGTGAATTCCATGTAAGGGGACCTGCGGTGTATGTAGATAGAAATAGCTCATTCAAAGATAATAAAAAACATATAGCTTCATCATGTAAGGTCTTTATACACATCTGAAGACCGTTATGTATATTTTATTGCATTTCTGTCAAAAGATCCTCCAAAAAATGACACACAGCACCTTTAACTGTAGGTTTTAGGACGCTCACATTTTCCTGCAATGCGAGTAAATGGAGGCAGGAGATTTAAGTTCAATAATTTGTCTTTAAAGACACATATCATTTAGAAATAAGATCATTCACATCAATCCTGGTTATATTTGAATACAGGATAATGAGAGTAACAATTAAGAGTTGAATGTGAGAAGGTTTTTTATAAAGCAATACAAAGATTAAGAACTATAGGTTCGTGGTGCTTTTAGTCATTTTAGTTATTTGGAGCTTGATACAAAAATCCTATAGTTTGAAACATCATTTTCATTTTTTGAGTTAACTATCCCTTTAAGCAGCAAATACATTAAGCTTTACCTGACATAGTCCCATGTTTGCATGCATGCATGCAGATTCATAATACTCAAGCCAGATATCATGAATAGCATAAAATGGTTGTGTCACTGATACCCCACCCCCATCCATCCCAAAGAGCTGAATCAGCTAAAGGCAGATAAAAAAGGATTAGGCACGTCCACGAATGGACAGGGAAGTGGTTCTTATGAAAGCCAGAAAAATTGCAGTAATCAGATCAAAGGGTGTTCAGCTGCATTCTTACAGATTAATGTCTCAGCCACTCCAATAGACCAGAAGGAAGCGGTTTATAAACTGAATCCAATGGGATGCCTTTCACTGTACTTCTGTGGTTTAAATTCTTAACTAACATAAGAACCAATGTCTGTTTTACATTCCATAATGTGTTTTGATTAAATGAAACAAATCCTTCCCTTTATAAGATACAGATGTTCATTTGCAAGGATTGCGGTTTTGCATGTGTCTAATATTCGTTCATTCATTTACAATGAAATGAAAAAGCAAATATACCCGAAGACCCCATTAAATCAGTTGCTTGGGCTGTTTTCTATGTGTTTATGTATTTTATGTTCTATTAAACAGGATGTTGGATTTAAAAGGGGATTATTCGTTTTTATTTACAAAGCCATTAGGTTACATAAAAGTAATGGACACTGGAGTGCTGGTCAGATGCATGTAGTCTCAGACACAGACGTCACGCCTACGGACCGCTGGCTGAACGTCTGATGCATAAGGCACACTTTTCTGGAAACACTTGAGCATGTTAGAAAGTCGTCATCTGAAAACTATGTGGGGAGCAGTGGGTTAAAGGTAATCGTAAATACGGCTGAAAAATGAAATTAGTTCCATGAAAAGGTTTAGCATTAAATGGTTTTGCAGGGAATCAGACGTCTGACAGATGTACTGAAATTAGAAAAGCGAGACAGTATTTATTCAATGTGTATTGTTATTGAGCAACCGTGTCTGTACGCTGTTTGAGTTGCCATGGTGTCAACACGGCAACGCTGAAATTACTGAACTCACTGTTCTTGCCATCATTTTATGGCTCTGAAAGACTCTTTTGATCCAAACAAACACTGAAACCAAAATTACCCTCAGAGCTATGTTGAAATATCATCAATCATTTATTATCCACCTGTTTACGAAGAAAAAAAACTCCTAATGGTCTTAAAGCATTTTATTTCCTCCTGAAAAGGACGTCTCTCCTCAAGAGATCTCAACAATTTAATATTTAGGGCTAATGTGAATTTGATCTCCCAGAATCAAGTGCCAGCATCAAGGCGTATCATATCATCATCCTGATGAACCAATGTCCATGTACTTGATAGAAATACACGAGAGCATACCAAATAATAGAGACGCCTGTAGCAGCGCACGAAAAAAGCATCATCTACACTTTCCCTCCCGCCCTGGATCCTCTGTCAGATCCCTAGAGACGGAAAGCAAGGAGAAAAGAAAGTGATCAGCAGCACATGAGAAAGAAAGAGAACATGCAGCTCTATCATAGAGGCCCTCGGGAAAAATAAGAGAGAAGAAGCCATGCATCCATTATGTTGTTTACCATGGGGTGTGCGTTATTAAACTGTAACTCACAGCTTCTCATTTGCTCTATCTGTCGAGAGCTGAATTAAACAATACAGTGGCCCACTTTACAGAACGCTGTGCAAAAACACAGCTGAGATTCAGAGCTCAGCTCAATGCACTCACAAACCTACCCAGAACCAACAGACCATTGATTTTTTTGCAATTTATCTTTTGGTATGCATGTGACAGAGTGTGAACTAATGTCTGCAGGTTCTGAAACTATTTATTTATTTCATTATTTTGCTATGCATTCACTTATATTTTATGGACCCAAAACCAATGCAAGTCCCCACCATTGTTCGGTTACCAACATTCTCCTGACAATTCACCTAAAAGTATTTACTGAAGATGTTGTGCAAGGGCAGAATGACAAATATCCAGGCCCACCTCAGATGCTCTGATCTCACAGATGAGAGCCACCAGGACAAGAATACAACCCCTCCAAAGCGAGACAATGTCACAGCACCAGCCTCCAAAATAAAACACACACACAAACACTGAAGTCACAAGAAGTCCATCAACCTCGCCATGACAGGCCGTCACATTCGATGACCATATCTGAAGTGCATTTTTTTAGCATGCGCCGAATACAACATTATTGTCGTCCTCAATCTTCAGTTCACAACTCTGAGGACAAATCCTCCCAGCAAACACAACCACACCAGCAAGCATCAGGTCACCATTGTCACTCCATAAATCTGTTACATCTATTGTATAATACACATTCTATCTTCAAACCTCAAATTATTTGTAATCTTTAAACTTCTTTCTACACAAAGTAAGTTTTCTAAATTTAATGTATATACCACAAATGATCTGTTTACACATGTACATCTCAAACGTTTTTACACATAAAAGGCTAAACTGATCAAGATCAACTGCACTGATCAACAAAAAAATTGCCTGAAACAATTATCTAAATGTTGATAAACTATTGCGAAATGACACCAATCCCATCAACCAATGTAATAGTGGTCGACCGATTATCGAACTGGCCGATTATCGGTGTCGATATTAAGGATTTAGCTGATAATCGATATCGGTCATTTTCAAAGACGATTTGCTGATTAAGTCATTTCATTTTGAAATGTAATTTGGCTATGATGCAGCCAAGGATTTAGTGAGAGCAGTCGGAACACGTCACTCTAGTTTGTTGCCTAGAGCAATGCCCGCCCACTGCCCCTCAGATTTGTTGGGACTAAGTCACGAGTCCGGCCAATCAACGCGGGAGGCTGCGGAACAGAAAGTATTTTTCACTCTCACACCGAAAGCACTTACTAACTGGAGGTTCATGCTCTCTGAGGTAAGGTAGGATCATACGTTGAAATAAATCACAATCCACTACACTGAAGATGCAAAACACTTTAATATAATTAGTGCCTATATTTCGGAGCAGCTTTGCGGGTTTCCTGCAGGATTTACACTTTATTATCATGTAGATATAATTCATATCTATAGTATAACAATGATTTTGCTCAGCAAGCGAGCAGCACACTGCATGCGTATCTTGTAATTGATCTAGCTGGCTTTTTTTGCACATCATTTTAATATACGCCATTTCAAAAATAAAAGCCATTTTAAAGCATGAAGAACTTGAATTGTCGGTCTTCAGTCAGAGCGCTCTCATGAACGCATACACACACACACACACACACACAGACTCCGCATCTCAAGCTGCTCGCAACAAATGTTAGATTGAGTTATTTTTCGCAATTTATTTATACACATAAATGTTCAGAGACACACATGGGTGTGATTAAATGCCCGTCTTGCCCACAATACACTCAAGGAATAGGCTAATTAACTAAGTGTGTCTAAAATATGCTTTTAATGTTATAGCTTCATGAAAACATTTTCGGTCTTTTCAACAACATACACAATAAAGCTATGAAGGCAATTCAATTACTTACACTTATTATATAAATTCAAATTGCGCTAGTTAATCCAATGATGAGCAAAATGATTAATTGAATAGTTCTAGTATTGTATGCAATGTTTAAGTCATCAGAATATATTTTTTTCCATAAATAAATATAATTTATTCCATTCAATTCCTTTTTTTATTTAGTGTTTTTTACAATGCATTTTTCTTTCCAAGCAGCTTTACATGAGAAAAGACAAATAAAACACAGAAATTGGCAGAATACAGTGCGGTGCAATAAATAAAGCAATGGTCTAATAAACCAATGTTGATCTGCAGCTCTGCTTCCTGCACCACCACCAGGTGTTGCTGAATTGGGACAACTAATTGTTACACATTCTATGATAATTTAAAACTTAAGGGACCTACTACAATTATTTGTTGCTTGTTGTTGTTAACTGTGTTGCTTGTGGTTTACAAAATGTTCACAGAATTCAGCTGGGTGCTCCCTTCTTTCTTTTGTTATTATTAATATAAGTGTTATGATTAAGATTTCTCAGTCAGAATGAAAAATGTTTCAAATGTTTCAAATGTGTTCTTAATTTTTATAAAAATGTACGTTTTTACACCATATATATATATATATATATATCGGTTCAAAATATCGGTTATCGGTACCAATCGGTATCAATTCACATGGAAATAATCGCTATAGGCCCTGAAAAGCGTATATCACTCGACCTCTACAATGCGTGCAGACGGAGAAGCGCAAAGCGCAGGAGAAGGAGATCAGAGCGCAGAAAAAAAGACTTGTCTCTGCACCAGATGAGGGACATGCACCCTCGTTGTCTGATATGTTCAGTGAAATCCTGCAAGATAGTGCCTCAAATAATAGGCAGTCTATTCTGTTCTTTGGCTTCTATATGACTATAAGATTGTAGCCATATTTCTGCTAGATATTTTTTTATTTGATAAAAATGTTAATTATGCACTGTCACTATTTAAATACACTAGCTCAAATCTTTCTAAAATGTCAGGCAGATGACAAGCTCAACCGCTCAACCGCTAGATGTTTATCTGTCTGAAGTCCCCATCCCCAGAAGTGCTGCACATTATTATTTAATGAGTAGGGTCAGGTTAAACATTTAAGTTTGAATTTTATTTTATACTGTGCATTGTAGCAATGTGTTAATAAATAAATATTTGCATAATTTGTAATTGATTTATTCTTTGAAACTTTAATATAAATTTATGCAATTGCAATGCCTTGATTTTAGTAAAGTTAGTACAAGGTCATAGCCATAAATGCAATGGTACTAATAATTGGCATAATTTATTAAGGTGTTTCGGTTTTCGGCCTTGGTTTCCTCTTTTTCGGTTTTTGGTTTCGGCAAAGAATTTTCATTTCGGTGTGTCCCTAATTAAGATCTCATGGTGTCCCTTGGCAACATCCCCAGAGGTTCCTCCCATCCAGCCACCTACCCACAGTCCCACACGCAAGAATTAAACGATTTATATATTAAAAGATTTTATAAGAATGAAACTCAGCAATTTACAATATATATTTTACAAGAATTATACATTAACATGACACTTTTGTAGATAGAACACAAAAAAGTATTTTTTAACAATAAGGCCTACTGTAGTTAAGGGGCACCTGCTTTCTGTTGTAATGTTACATTTCTTGTTTTGAAGTAGTGAACAAAATCACTAGCAAATTAAGTTTTAACAGGTGTAAATGTTTTGTGTGCCACAAAGTGGGGGTACAGGGACACAGCTGTGACATATATATACATAACCTATGTATAGTTTTCATGTACTGTATGTATTAACATTACGTGGGACAATGGAACTATTAGTACATCCGACAGTGAGCGTGAAAGCTGCCGTACACAATGTTTTTGTGCCTACGCAGCGTTGAAACATGAGGCCCCTGATTACACTGTATAGCAAGGTTATTTATAAAAATAACATGAAACGTTATTCCTATTTTAACTGTTAGAGAGAATGCAAAACAGACAGGTTTCAATTGCACATACAGCTATTCAAATGCTCTTTTTAAAAACAGTATGTGTCTATTCTTCTTCCTAAATGAACACAAAAGTACTGCGATAAAAGTGTACTCCACTAAAAAGTACACATATGAATTGATTGCTATAGTGATGACACCGTTCTTCACTTTTACTTTAAAACGCAGGTTTGGACCTTAAATAGTGCCCTTACCTCCATGTACTATTAGCATACATTGTTGGCACCATACCAGCTTATTTCTGACACATGCCATGTATAGATAAGCCTTTAGTCGTAGCTACAACAATGCGATCTGCATCGTTCCCGCTTCCGTCTGTTTAAAGCTTAAATTGTACACGAAAGACGACACGCCTCATAACACTCACTTGTGATTGGCTGAATGTTAGTTCACTCAAATCTATGTAACAAAGCAGGTAACATGGGCGGGAATGTTGGCGGAGATGTGTCGAAAAAGTGCGGGGTACAGAACCATTTTTTTTTTTTAAAGTGGGGGGTATTCTACACAGATGGTGCCACAGCTATTTAAAGCAGATGCGTGACTTAAGTCTTACAAAACAAGTGCTGATATACATTTATGAAGTTGAAATTTTGTATTGCTGGATTATGTGGTGCCCCTAAAGTCTTGGTGCCCCTGGACACTCGCCCAATTGCCCATATGGTTAATTCACTGCTTAAGGCAGGCAGGGGGGACGGAACTGCAGCACGAACACACAATACATCATCGCATTGATCCCTTCGTGTTTTTGCATTATGCAGGTACACCCTGGTTTCCGACAAAACACAGAAACAACAAACACACAACTGCACAGCCAATCTTGACACAGCGCCGCCAATGTTAAGAAACCGGGATCTAGACTTATAAAAAACATTCTGAAACAAGTTGGAATGCTACGGAAGTGTATCAAGCACAGAAATACTATGTCACACATCCAGATTTTTTAACAAGTTGACCAGCCACCCTGTTTAATAGAGTAATAAAGTCAGAATGCATGAAATAGCATGTTGCCTTGTCTTTAATGGTGGATGTATGTGCTTTCAGGTGCTACACCATTTTCATTTGCCCACTATAAGAAAATAACGTAACCGCATAATAATTATTAATTTGTATTCAACAGAAAATAGTCTTACACATCAGGGATGGGATGAGGGTGAGTAAAAGTTTACAACATAAAGTCTCAAAGGGATAGTTCACCCTAAAAATGAAAATGCTGCCGTGAGTGAACCTGTATACATTTCTTTGTTCAGTTGAGCACAAATGAAGATATTTGTAATAATGTTGGCCGTAAGACAGTTTGCTGTCAGTTGGTAGGAACCACTGACTACCATAGTGGATTTTTATACCAATTGTGGATTTTTTATTGTTCTGGAATTTAGTAAAGCAAATAGATGTTCAACTGTTCGCACTATGGTAGTCAATGGTGCCCCAGAAATGTCAGCTGCTAACTTTCTTCCAAATATTTTTCTTTGTGTTCAACCGAACAAAGACATTTATTCAGGTTTTAAACCACTAGAGGGTGAGTAATTCATGATAGAATTTTCATTTTTGGGTGAACTGTCCTTTTAACATCTCAGCTAAGTTGTTTGATCAAATGAAGTGAAAAGCACTTCATTTGATCAGCAATAAACGCTTGAATCCCCTAATAGTATTTTAGTGTCGCCTGAGAAATATAGGCAATGCACTGCTCCACTGGCTCGAAAATGCTAAGGGGGGAGGGGGTTGACTGAGCTGTGCCAAACAAAGGGTCTATGGTATCTCCTTCACAATGGCTACAACAAAAGAGCAGTGTTCTCCAGGTTTGGTGGGCTTTTCCTGGCCTTGCGCTCTGATTGGGTGTTTAATTTCATTGTTTCGATCGCACACACCAAGACCAAAACCAAGACCAAATCTGGTCCCTGTGTCGTTCACTTCGCACTGTTTCTGTTGAAGAACAGGATTAGGAGAAAAAGACCTCCCAGTATAGCTCAACTGATGTTCACCAAGCGATCTGTCAGACAGACACAAGCTTTATCCGCTTGAGCTGAAATGGTTTAATTTAGTGGCAGCTTCATTTGCCTGAATGCACCTCAGCGGGTCTGAGAAGTTTATTGTCTTCTACGGTTCACTCTTATTAACCAGCGCAGGGATGCTTCTGACAAATGTGTGAAAACCACATCAAACGTGGGCCTACCTGCTCTTACGTGGGGGTAAAATTTGGCTGCAAATGTAAATCCCCACAGGGTGCCTTCAATAAAATTAAATGGAACTCATTATATTACTTGCCATACGAAAATAACAAGTCTTGTCTCATATAAAACTAACAGCAGAGCTCTTCTCAACTTAATTCTTGTTTGATACCTATGGTGACTTTGTTCAAATCCCTAACCATATGAACTATTGTAATAATAATGCTCGCTATGGCAAATGTCACTAATACATGAACTGCGTGCAGAAGAGCAAAAACTGGAGGCTGGAGAAGAAAGAATTTGCTAGATGAGATGGTCTGAGCGTGTAGGAGGGGGAAATGGGAATCATATTTTATGCTGCTCACAGATAGGAGGAATGACAGATTATTATTCTAAACCTCGAATTCTTTGTTCAATCGTGCCATGCCAGCAGAGGTCAGTCTGTTAAACTGTGAGAACAGCTGCGTTCAGCCTTTCAATACTGAGAGCTTGATGATAAACCAAATCTATTGCAAGCCGGGCTGAAAGTCGAACAGAACTGTAAACAACTGGCACAGGCAAGGTGTAGTTCTCCCAAAACTTTTGCACAGCTGTGAAATACTATCTCCCAAAAAACTAATTGGATGCTTAAGAAGAGTAAACTATATACAGGAATCATGGAGCTAAATTGAATATAATTTAAGACCTTTTTTAAGATTCTTTCCATACATTTTAAGGCGAAACTTTAACTTAAATTTACTATATACTTTGTGAATAATTTAATAAAATTAACCCATAGCTTTCCTGTAGCTCAGTGGCATGAGCGACGCAATGTTGTGGGTTGGATCCCAGGGGATTGCAGATACCTAAGTATAAATGTATAGGATAATGCAATGTAAGTGGCTTTGGATAAAATCGTCTGCCAAATGCATAAATGTAAATGTAATGTAACATAATTCAGAAGGGTGGGAGCAAAGCACAAGAGAATTCATTGAGTGACTAAACCAATGCAAGGTTTATTAGAAATGAAAACGAGGCTAAGCTAATCGCCTTCTGACACACAGAGCCGTACAAGTCACAGTTATTCCCAGATAAAGCACTCAGCATTGGTTCCAACTCTTTATCCTCCAACCATTTGCACAAAAACTTAAATTTCTCCATTAGTCAATGATGTTGTTTAACAACCGGGTGTGGACATCCCACTATTCGCCTACGCAATGATTAAAGTGAGGCAAACTTTAGCATATGACCCCTTTGGACAGTTACTAAAAGATGTTACACAATTTAATACTTTGGAAAACGGTTTAGACTTTTTAATGCCTTTATTTTCTCTACATTTATTTATCACCTTTTAATACTTTTTTAAGACACCGCAGACACCCTGTTTAGTCACTGATCATTTTGTGGCATTATAAATGGAACAATGTTACATCACTTTTTGTGGATATATAGAAGTAACCCCCTTTGTATGTGTAATGTTTTAAATTGAAAAAGGTTTTTGTTTGATGAAAGGCATGTTTTCTTAATGAAAACTCCTACTGAGCCAAAAAGGCTGCCAAGTCCCACTTCCTCTTAAACCCATAAATGGTCATTTCCAGTTATGCACCTTCTCACAAAATGTCAACCCCCCACCACCACCACCCCCTCCATTCCTTGCCACAGGAAACGTCCCATAAGCAGGGAACAAGTTGCCTTCCTGTTTTCAAAGATGACTCCTATGGCATGCCGAGCTGTTTCCTGCGCGCTCTCGCTCTCAACATCTGGTTCTTCCTCAACAGTGCAGCTGCCTCATATGGCTCAGATAAGGCATGCCATTGACCACTAAATGATTTCAGGCATAAAGCTTGGACAACCCTGACGGAGGCTGATCTGCATGTGTATTAATCCACCAGAAAAGCTGGCGCAGAGCTGTTCTCCAACTAGACACAAATGTAGCCTCAACAAACATCATTGAATGAGTTTACATGCACAGTCTTAATCCGATTATGCTTAATAAACTGATAACAATTATGGTCATGTAAACACGTAAAACGGGCTTCTTTTATCATAAGCAAAACCCGCTAGGGAGGAGTACCCCATTACTCCGATTTTGCAATGCATTTAAACGCCTTTACTGGTTTTTTTTCAGTTTTGCATGCCTATCGGCGCAATAGTAAAAGTCTGGAAAAAATGGAATTAACAGCAAAATAACGCATTAAAGTCCGCTCTCGAGTCATGAAGTTGATGTACAGTAGAATCGGCAAACTGAAAAATTATTGTTGGAGTTATTGGGGACATAAGAGATCTAAAAATACAGCTTTGTTTTTAATTACTAGACGGACTATCGATGGTGACGTCGCTGCACGTGAGAAACCTGGCAAGTCTCAAACTTCCATGTACACGCGGTTTTCTGCGTAGCCGGTTTATTGATACGCATGTAAACAGGTTTCTTATATAAGCTGATTTTTGATAAATACCCATTTCTTTTGTGCATGTAAATTTACTCATTGAAAAATCAAAAGTAAAGATTTTAAAGACAAAACATGCATAAAAAATCTGACCAAACCAATTATACAATATAGACTGTTTTAATCTGCAACAACATAAACAAATGGTGTGTGGCCCAAAATTAACTTCTGGTAGACCTCCGCAAAGAATCCATAACTGTCGAGTAGCTTCACTGTAATTTTATAAAATGAATCAAATATAAATGTAAATAAAACATTTATTTTTTATATTATAACCAAACACAGACCAGAGGTTAACTTCAGGAAAGCGAATGCGTACATCAAGTTTTGATTAACATTTTGGTCAGTCATCTAAAACTTCATCTTATCCCATCATGCACATGGATGTATGTATCACATGAATTATGGATTTGTTATATTTCGGCTCAATGTTGTGGGTGTCTTTACTTCCTTTCAGTGCTTGAAGTTCCTGTGTAGCATCCATGCTTTAACACTTCATTCACATCACTTTGCAGTTAATCTCCCGTGGGAACACAGGACAGAGGGGTTAATTCTGGGCTCAGACACCATTGTTTCTGTGTCTAGATCGAACATGATCTCTTGTTCACCAAAAGAAATCTTTGTACAATCACCAGGAAAAGTGTGTGTAAATCCTGAGAATTGAGAAACAGCACTGTCTATTTCTGGAACACAAACACTCTTTTTTAAAGCAATCTGTGTGGATCTCTTCCATTACATCCTCTCCGGAGCTTTCCTCGCATTCACACCTTTAAAACTGCTTACTCTCATAATACTGAAGTTTACAGAGGACTCAGCTCACCATATTGTCTGGCTTCACTCACAACCATTTTGAGCAACATTCACTTCAAACAATCTGATGACTTCAGGATAATTCCTTCAATGCAGTGGGTTTAATCCCATAGTCCGTTTTATATAATCTGTTATAAAGTAATAAAAAGTAAATCATGGGATACATTTCATTCTTGAGTAAAAAATTCCTTTAACACAATTATTGTTTGGTTAAAGTCATGTTGCCTTTTTAATAGGCATATAGGAATTTATTGATTCAGTAAATCAAGAACAAAACATACAAAAATGTTTTCATATTAAATTAAAAATGGAAGCAACCTCAAGCAAGCCTAAAGCATGCGTTCTTAAAGGATTGGTTCACCTTGAAAACTAAACTTCTGTCCTTATTTACAAATATTTTTTTACATACATAATATTTCTTGTTATTTCAAACCTGTCAGACTTTCTTTCATCTGCAGAACACAAAATAAGATATTTTTAAAAAATTAGGAAATAGAACAGCACAGCCCCCCTTTCGCTTCCATTTTTACCAATGCAAGTGAATGGGGGGCTGTTAACAACATTCTTCAAAATATCTTATTTTGTGCTCTGCAGAAAAAAGAAAGTCATACAGCTTTGAAATGACAAGAGGGTGAGAAAATGATGACAGAATTTTCATTTTTAAGGTGAACTTTGAGTGCCTTTGTTTGCATCCTTATGTTACCCAAAATCTGCATATGAATGTCAAAAAGAAAAAAAGTTGTCAATGAATGTTATGGTCAGTCATTTTCAGTGTTGGGTGTAACTAGTTACTGAGTAATTAGTTACTGTAGGCCTGCACGATTAATCGTTTTTAAACCGAAATCGCAATTTGAAGGGGTGCGATGTTCAAATCGCAAAAGCTGCGATTATTTCGATTAAAAGGGCTTTAAATAAGATAATGCACCTACGTAGTATTTGACAGCAATTTTACGTTTATCCAATAGGGAGCATTTTAACACTTTAGTGATGCGCGTGTGGCGGTTAAATCCGTGGGCGCTGTGGATTTATAATCCGCGGGTCGGGTGGGTCGGGTAATAAAAAAGTACATTCTGATTAATTGCGGGTGGGTCGCGGGTGTATGATATCATATACAATATTAACAAAATTTCTCAAAAAATACGAACATGTTTAAAATGCATTTTTAATCAGGCGCTAATTTGCAGTAATTTAAAACAAATGCACGCGTGGCGGCGGTAGAGGACGGTCTATTTCTTTAAGCAGAAATGGAGGCAAAACGGATCCGAGAGAAATTTAAAAAGGGAGAATTAAAAACAAAACAAAAGGTAGGAAAGATAAGTACCGTGTGGGAGCGTTTTGGCGAAGTGATTTAACGAATCAAGTGCTGGGTATGTAATATGCAACGACAGTGAGACACTGTATGTATATGAAAGCCGTAAGACTGGTACCTCTTATATGGTACATGATGTGTGTGCTAAATCGAAAGATTAGATTTAGGCATTTACAGACAAAGACAGTGATAGAAAATTTACTGAGTAATTAAAGTAACGATCGGGTCCGGGTCGGGTGCGGATATCTATATCAGAGAAAACTATTCGTGCGGGTGGATAATTTATTGAAGCAGCGGATGCGGGTGACATTTTAGCTTATCTGCGCATCTCTTCTGTACATGCTTTGAATTAGCAAAGAACGTCGTTTGGGAAAGATGAGCGCGACTGGGAGCAGCAATTCAAATTCGCAACAAAGTAACGTTATGTCTGCTGAAGCGCAAAGTCCTGCAACAGCAGATGACTTGGTACCTAAAAGAAAAAGTAACGCTTATGTTTGGAATTATTTTGAAAGTCTGTGTCGACCTTGCGACACGATTGCTCAACCGTTTGAAATAAGCACACCCCACGACAGATTTTCACAAAGTTAGGCCAAAATAACAGACGCCATACATAACTGTAATTGTTTACAGTGTGTTTGGGATCTTAAAAGTTTAAGGTTTTATTTATACTTGTTAATTTAAGTATTTAAGATACTGCTGTTATTCTCTTAATTTGTCATGACATTTGTGCATGACAACTTTATTTAAAAAAATGACCACAGTGTAAGTGGTTATAAATAAACAGTGGGATAATGTTACAATAGTTTGTGATTTTGCTTGGTCTTTCTTTGATGCATGCTGTTAAAACCAACACAACAAACCTAGCTCTTTTCTTTTTAATAGTAGTCAAATCGCATTTAAATCGCAAATCACAATTTTGGTCAGAAAAATCACAATAAGATTGTTTCTTCAAATCGTGCAGCCCTAAGTTACTGTAATTTAATTACTTTTCCCTTGAAAAAGTAAAGTAAGGCATTACTCATATGTTTTCTGTAATTTAATTACAGTTACTTTTGACGTAATTAAACTAAATACTTTGTGAAATAAATGCTGTGCAATAGTGTAATTGACATCACAATTCAAAGTCTTACTTTAAAATCTGTGCTTTAATGTATAATTCTCACATTTGTAATACTATGATCAGTTAATAATATTATTTATTTGAATGAATTCAATAAGCCGTTTCATGTCTATCCTTGAATCACTTAACTAATCAAGGTTGATGTAGGATATAGAAAGTAATAAGTAATGAGTAACTAAATACTTTTTGGACAGAGTAATTTGGACAGTAATCTAATTACACTATTGAATATGTAATGAGTAACTAGTAATAAATTACTTTTTCCGAGTCACTTACCCAACACTGGTCATTTTGTTGAGAAGATTAACCATACATCGGCATAAAACACAACAAACTCAATCGAACTGAGCAGCCCTAACAAAGCAGCCCAATTTGTGATGATTTCACAATGATCAGAGCAATGGAAAGCAGTAGGAACTGAACTCTGTTCAACTCCCACACACTTCTGACATTCCGAATAAGGCCCGTAGACCAATATTGGCAATCCCATGCGCAAACCAAGGCTGAGGCGCAGCCAAGAACATGGGAAAATAAAGCCACGCATGCAAAAGAACTCCTAACCCCACCGTCTATCAACAAGCAGCCATTTACTGAGCTCCACGCGGAGTGATAGCGTTTTTCGAGCGATTCAGCGGTTGTGACCTGCCATTGTTGTGGCTAGAAAATTGCTAGGTTTCTTTTGCTGTCAAGCAGCCAAAACCTCTCTTTTGACAGCGAGTGTGAGAATTTAGCGGGCACGGATCGGGTGACAAAAAAATGCAGGGTTTTATGAGTACCGGACTCCACTAAAAATCACTTGTGTAAGAAATGTAAAACACAGGTGACATTGACTAATAGGAAGGTATTAATGTGCATAGCGAGGGGTTATCGCTCGATTCTGCAGCTGTGGCTTCGCTGTGCCAGGGAAACTTCTGACAGTGGCATGAAAAGTTCAAGGTTGCAGCAATGCTCCATATCGAAGCGTGTTTGTACATGCGAGGCCGGTTGCGTGTGAAGCAGCTTTTAAAGGCGGTTTTACACTGTACAGCTGCTGCAAAGAGAGAGAGAGAGAGAAAGAGAGAGAATGCACAATAAAGATAGTAACAGGGAGTGGGGAAGGAGTCATGTAATCCTATTGAAATCACTTTTCACTGAACTTTGTTCAAGATTTACATATGAAATTATCCTTAGACACTACAAACCAACCATGACACGAAAACTAGTGCGGATCAGATGCTTGAAGGGACATTTCACCCAAAAATTCTATCTTAGTTACCCTCAAGTTGTTCCAAACTTCTATACATTTATTTGTTCTGATGACCATGGAGAAAAAAAATTCAGTTCTGGAACATTATTGACTATAGTGGAAAAATGTTTGTATATATATTGTTGTGTTTGTTGTTAGATTTTTTTAAGAATTTAGGAAAACAAACAGTTCTGGGGAACCGTTGACTAACTTTTTTTCCTACTATGGTAGTCAATGGTGTCTCAGAAATCTCCATTGCTAACATCTAAAATATTTTTTTTATCTTTCTTTGTGTTTAACAGAAGAGAGAAATGTATACATATTTGGAACAACTTGAGGTTGAGTAGTCCATGACAAAAAAAAAAATTCTGGGTGAACTACTTTAAAATAACAACTCAGCATTCAAACTGTTGGTCAATATCTGGCACACACTGGATGTTGTTGCAGCGTGTAAACCGAGAAAAACACTTTCCAAATGCAATCAAAATCTTTGGGAATGGGGTCAAATGCTCACATGTACTCATTCCATGACATAACAAGTCATCTGGATTTATCATCATCGTTACAAACAGGTAAAGTTACTTGGTTTTCGGTCTGCTCTGAAACACCACATGCGAAAGTAGTGAATAGCACCAGTGAATACATGGGTTTACAGTCTATGTGAATCAGGAAAAGTTCTGTTAAATGAAAGAAAAAAAACAAGTGTGGTAATTCAAGCATGCACATTCAGAAGTGAGAGCTTATCATGTTATCATCAAGTTAGTGGCCTCAGGATAGTATATGTTAACTATAACAACAAAGACTCCAACAACCTTTGATACTTCTTTCTATTTTTTCTATTGCTTCACAAGACTTGAGGACAACGTCTCTAAGATCCCAAAGTCTGCAGAAATAAGACATTTTAGTAAAATTTCTCATCAGATTCCAGAATTACAAGAAATTTGAACAGAAAATAGATCTGGCATGAAGTTCATATTTTTTTGTTACATGTTAAGTTATATAGTACCTGACTTCTTTCAAAGACTGCGTAAACTGTTAAATGAATATTTGGCATAATGAATATTTTTAATATCTTTTTTAATAAGAAAACAGATTTGCTTGGAATAAAATCCAACCTGAAATAACCTTTATTTAAGATGCATACGTAGTTTAAAATAAATGCAAACTTGACCTTAACAGATAAATATTGATTCAATAGATAAACTAGATTCATCAGTTTTCTGAATTTTATTATTTCAAATAATACTAGTATTGTTTTACTTTTAAACTAAATGAAAAGTAATTAGTAACAAAAATAAAACTAATATCTTATTGGATTACAAGATATATTGTTCACATAATAAAAATCTTAAGACCGAATCCAATGGGAAAATGAATTAATAATAAAAATCAATATCTGAGCAGGTTTGTTGTGTCAGGCAGAGATATGAATGCTCAAGGCAACATTATTTTACATGAGGAGATATATAGTGATTTATAATCTTAATGATAGTTGCAACTTGAAAATAAAATATTTACCAATCCAACTAACCAATACTACTTCCTATTGCTTAAAATTAAATATTTAAAATTAATTAAGACTAAATGTGAGTGTTTAAACTCCACACAAATGCCATAAAAAAATGAAAACTAATGATCTAGAGAAACAACGTTAGATGCTAGGGTACATATTTGTGGTTATTATTTATACAGTGTGTGAATAACTGTTATTGCTTTTATTATCCTGAGTGGAACATAATGTGAGAAAAAAATTCTTACAAGATACAACATACTGCATCCAATGTTATCAGTGGTGAGGTGTGTAATTGTATTATATGCAAATGTATTCACTCAACTTAAAGCACTAAAAGTAAATATATACACTTGACTTAAAATGTTAAGTTGTCATGACTTAAAGTGGTGCGTAAAGTTAAAGAGAATATCTATGTAACCAAAAGAGCTCAATACAAATTTTTTAAACCAATACCATCGATTCTATTGAGTCGAACCAATAAACAAAGCTGGTGAGTTGTATTGAAGCACTTCTAGCTCAAACAAAAAGTACACGTTACATTTTTAAGCAAAATAAATTTCAAGTCTTCCAGGAAAATGTATAATCATCTGATATAAAAACAGTCCAATCACATGATGAAAATTAATGAAGGTGAGCGATTGAAAGACAATACACATAAAAGCGGTAGAGGAACGTTCAGATGCATTATGGAAATATTTGATCTTGCTCCTGTATGTTGATATATGGCACAAGCCTCTCTTTGTTGCCGGATGTGGGAAAAACATCCAGTAGATGCTAAAATAAGAACAGGAAGGAAGCAGGGGGTGGGGTGGCAGCGACAAGCAGGAGTGAGAGAGGAATGTTCCCTTTTCACTCGTTTCGACACACAAACACACACACACACACACACACACACACACACACACACACACAAACAGGGGACTGTACAAAAGCTATGAGAGGAATGCAACATCACAGCCATTTACACTAAAACTTCTGTAACCTTGATGTCTGCATGATGAGTTTAGTTTAGCTTACAACAGTAAAATCCAACAGTTTTTACTAAAATGTATCTATATAAAAATTGGATGATTATTAATGTAATTTTTGCATTGACACAGTTACATAAGATGAAAGAGAGACCAAAGATTACTGTATGAATGAAATTCATTCTTTTAGCTGCTATTTAGCTTCACCACAAGTTTTCCAGGTTCTTGGGACCAACCTTCTCATTCATTTAAGAGATCCTGACAGATACTAGATAAAACAAGTTATTCGTTTTGATGAGTCAACAAGTCAAACTGACTGCAGTCGAAAGGGCCCAGCAAGAACACAGTCATTTATCAAAGTGATCTGAAAACAGCATGATCAGGTAAAACAAAACATACCTGGACAGCATACAGAATACAGAATGTGATCGGCTGAGGTGGAACCATGGTACAGTAATGATACCAGATGTTGATACTATGGTACTGAATTACTTTATTCATATACATTATAATTCCAAATGTGGAATTATCAAATGTGGTATATAGCAGTTAGTGAACCGTAACGTTTGAGCCTTGGCTTGCTTTCTGAGCCAATAAAACCTGTGCTACACTAGCAGACAGTAAAAAGAGATTCACCAGCGAACAAACTATGATTATAATAAATCTTAATATTAAACTGGTATGTATGGAACGTATAGAACTGACTGTAGTAAATTTACCACTTGTCTGATAAAATGTCACAGTTATGCAGAAAAACAGCAAATATGCACAATATGTTCCATTTAAGACTAACCACAGTCAAAATCACTCGTCTCAAATAAAGCTGACGTTAAGCAACATGAACAAATGTGCACATCAGCAACTTGAATAAATCGAGGCACGGCACTTTTTTGGGGGTTGGCGAACCAACTTTGTGTGGTTCATCCATTTTACGAGACTGTTGGTGAACAACCCCCCATTTATAAAAATTATATGATTGGTCAGTTTTACTGTCAAAATGAATCTCTCCCATTGATTTAAAGTACTGTTGGTCTGCTACTAGAAGGTGCCCCAACCCCGTGTAAGCACACGTTCGACTTCTTGCAGCTTGCGCAGACACTGTATGACATGGCAGAACTGCGACTGCTCCGTGATCTTGATTTACTCTGTGAGACTTGGAAATCTCACATGGATAGAGTCTGCATCGATCCAGGAAGTCAAAAATACATGTCTAAAAGGGAAATTTGGCAGACTTTTTTTTTTATAGTATTTTTAAGTTTTTAATTAGTTTAGGTCATCAAGGAGGGCCTAGAGGGACCTGAGGGATCGCTACTGGTATATGCAGTACAGTAGTGGCAAATAAGAACAAAACCATGGTACATGTGCTTAATAGGAGGTTGTGACTTTATAGAGAGGTTTAGGTTCAGTCTGAATAGGTGGAGAAAGGGACTGAATAAAAGAGAAGGCAGGTCAGGTGCTTTTCTCAGTTTACCTCATGACTGGGCAGATGGAGGAAGGAGGGGGGGCAGCAGTGGTATAACAGTGTGACTGTGTGTGTGAGAGGGAGTCTGAGGGCACCAGGCGCCAGAGATCAGCCCTGGCAGAAGCTGAGACTGTCACCTCATAACACAAACACATACTGCGTTCCTGGACCAAGCCCTTAGCCTACACATAGTCTCCTGTTCACAACCATACTGTATACTGTAACCATACTGTCTACATTCATATACCTATATACATCTTACTCTTTCTTTTACATAGGCTTTCAGCAACCTTCCTTGTCTATTCTTGTCCTGAGTCACATTAAAACATTGCTTTCTTTGTCTTTGTGAATCTTTAATAAAGAAACAAATAAGATTGTTGTATTAATGTTATTCTATTGTAATAATTTTACTTTAATTACATTATTTTTTGGTTTATTATAATACTGAGAATTGGGGAGGGGGTGTTCAACAGTCATGAACTTAAAGTGACAGTTCACCCAAAAAAGAAAATTCTGTCATCATTTACACACTCTCTCGTCATGCATGACTTTCTTTCATCTGCAGAACACAAGAGAAGATATTTGTAAGATTGTTGTTAACTGGCCCCTATTGATTTGCATTGGTTTTGTGTCCATTTAATAGAAATGAATGGGGTTCAGTGATATTTCTTCAAAATATTTTCTTTTGTGTTCTGCTGAAGAAAGAAAATCATAAAGATTTGAAATGTGAAGAGGGTGAGTAAATGATGACATAATTTTCATTTTGGGTGAACTATCACTCTAATGGCACAATGCAAAAAGTGAATTATAGACATTATATATAACACCAATGCTGTTTTTCTTACACAAGCCAGTCCTGTTTTCTCATTTAATGGTAAACAAATACAGATTTTTTAATATTCAAAATATTCTTGGCTCTGTGACAAGAAGTGGTTGAATGATGTGCTCTCGGATGAATGTGGTTTCAACACCCGGTCATAAAGAGGAAATGAGCAGAGCAGCTCCAATGACATTCTGCAATGATCCAGTTATTCTGTCTTTTATTTCAATTCATTAAAGCGGGCGTAACACACAGGCTTTCTGCCAATCTCATATTAATCTTGAGTACCTATAGAGTAGTATTGCATACTTCGTATCTTCGAAGAGTATTTAGTTCGATCACAATTATAAAAGATACATACAGCTTTACGACTGATTCCGAAAACATACGGTGCGTGCGGGGGGGAGGGGTAGGCTGAACCAAAACATGTGCGCACCCATGGTCAACAAAACACAGACATCAGTTTCACTCAACGCATGTCCGGTATCTTTAAGCGCTGGGACGGCTCCATATATCAGTTTCAAATGATCTCCAAAACCAGTGTTATATCCACCGTTTATATAACATTCATCACCCAAATGCAGTGAACAAACAAACACCTGAACTTCGCGAACGAATGCTCTCTCTCAAGTTTACAAGTGAAAGTGACATCTGCGCCCTACGTTATACGCCCAACTCGTTTTTTGACAAGTTAACCATGTTAAGCATGAGAAGACAGCACATTTAACATTGTAAAGAAGTCAGAATGCATTAAACACTGTTGCAGGGCCACTATAAAGAAAAAGATGCAAAAGTTCATTGCGGTCGTATAACAGCACAGATTTGGCCGTAGTTGCCGTTTCAGAGCATATTTACTAAAAATGTATGCCTTGAATGCACTTAAGTCACGTCGTCAAAAGTGTCTATCAAATGCTTTCCTGTAGCTCAATGGTAAGAGCATTGCGTTAACAACGCAAGTTTGTGGGGCCGATCCCAGGGGATTGCACATACCTATGTATAAATAATGTATAGGATAATGAAATGTAAGTTGCTTTGGATAAAAGCAACTGGCAAATGCATAAATGTAAATGTAATATATATAAAAATGCTGATTCAGCTAATTTTATATCACAAACACCAGGGTTTGGATCGATACTTTAAAAATGTATTTCGATACAGTTACAAATTACTTAATAAAAAATGTAATCTGAAACATTTTCAAAGTATAACAATATATTATTTAGGATTACTTTAGGGTAGGGATGGGTAATGAAACCTGTTATTAAACGGGCCCCAGGACAAATTGTGAAAGACCGGAGCATCGATAAGTTCCGCCCTTATCGGTTCTGTTTTCGGTCCTTAGGGCAAAAAATCATATATATTATTTCAACATGAACTTTATCTTGCACATTTTATCTCAACAATAGTTTCTCATTTTCAATAACACCAAAAATTCAGTCCTTAGCACATGCATATTCGTTATTCCGAGCAGAGTGCGAGAGGCTTTAAATTGTATATAGAAATGGTTGCAAAGCACAAGAACACCTTACACTTCCATATTTTAAAATAATTACTTTGGTTTTTAAACAATTGTTAACTTGAAAGTAATCAAATTTTTTACTAATTGTAATTGTAATCTGATTATTTCGTTTCTTTATGTAATTGTAATGGATTACAGTTACCATTTTTTGTATTCTGATTACTGTAATCCCGTTAATACTATTTACAAAGTTCACATGTTACATTTTAACAAAAAAAGATTTAGATTTGTCGCAACGCTCAAACGTCATTTCATTACGCTTAACTTTAAAACACAACTAGGTTCCTAGCAATAGGCTGCTTGCACAAACAACTAGGGGTGGGAATCTTTTGGTACCTCACAATTCGATTTTTAATAATGATTCTTCCTCAAAATTTGTTTTGATATATGTTTAGATTTTATTCCATTTTGTTGGATTTGTTGGCGTTCGATGTGAGTCTTTACGTTTTGTGTTCTCAAAATACTTCATCTTCGTTTTACAAGCCTTGTATATTGCATATGTCCTGTCAAGCTCCTTCCTACCATAGAGTTAATAAATTACGAAGTATTTCCAAAACCTGCCATCGCTAAAAATGGGACTGGGTGTTTTTTTTTCTTTTACCCCCTCCATCTGAGCTGAAGCTGTGCGTTCTCTCGACTGTACGGTTGACACACCTTTTTGGTCTGATAACATCAACAATTGTTGTATTAACTAGAAACTAGTTTTTTAAATCTGTGAATCGATAAGAAGATTTTAATAAAAAATTTCACCCACCCCTGCAAACAACCAATGTTTTTTTACAGGCTCATTTAAATCAATATTTATTATAATTATTTCAAGCTAAATGTCAGCTATTTTCTCAGATTGTTTGTAATGATTTCTTTGTAATGACTTGATTTGATACATAATGTGCAGTAAAGTATGTTTTGAATTTACTTCTACAATGTTCCAAAGCGGTTTCAAGCTTGCAACGCTAAAATTCTTTAGTCAGCATGGTAATCTCAGGGGACTGAAGAAATCTGTCAGCGCTACATTTCATATCTCATACTTCTGTGAATATAGGACACAATGTGTACGTGCTGTAGTGCTGGTGAAAATGTTTCTGCGCTATGCACTTTTGGCAAACAACAAACTTTGGCAGTTTAAAATTAGACAGCAGCTACAAAGTGTAATTTCCCAAGGTTATACTTTCAATAATGAACGCTAACTAGACAGAAACAAACCAACAAATAAAAAAATCTTACAAAATCTCAAATGATACAAGTCAACTTTCTGTAACAACGTACATTGCTTGTCAAAAGTGTATGAGAAAACTCAGTGGGTTTTGAGGAGGTTTTTTTATCTAGACACAGACGCTTGTCTATCATAACAAAGATGACCTCCAAGATTGCCCCTCTCTTCCAAGACAGCATCATGGGAAGAATGATGAAACGTGTCATAAAATAAATTAATATAATTCTCTGAAGCAGAAAAAATCACAAAATACACAGGTTATTTTCAGCATTGTTTGATATCTGTTCAGCCATCCCCAATGAGATGAAAACATTCTGATTGGTGAGTTTTCTCAAATTCATGCTACAAAATGTATTTAAACTGCATGTAGAGCATACATTTCTGATGTTATGATTTCATAAACAATGAAAAAAGAATTATTCCTTTGAATATTGTGCTGTCATGCTAAAATCTTGTGTGTCCAAAATCGTTGTTTTTCAAGGAATTGGTCAGACATATTCAAACCTAAGTGACAAACATAAAGGATGACTAACAATGATTTATGATGAAAAATTAAAATAATGAAATATGGAGATTTGAGGTTTCAGAAAGGCAGCAGCAGCAATATAATATTTGATATAGATATGAAACCTGAACACAAACTTGTCTTTCCATTTTTCATTGCTAAACCTTGTCTGCAGGAATATGAGGGAAAAAACAGACGGTCAAAGCGGAAGAGCAGTAAATTTTAGGCTCTGTGACTCTTTCTTAACTGCAAAAAACAACAGCCCCAACAATCGACTTCTTCCGAAACATTATTAAAAATTAAAAGAAATGTGCATGAAAAAATGTCCAAAAATCCATGTGCTGAAGTTTTAGTGTGACTGACCCTGGAGGCAGAGAGGGGGAGAGCGAGAAGCGGGGAGGGGGGAGTGCGGAGGAAGGGAGAAAAAGAGAAGGCTGTGAGCGAGGAGCCTGGGAACGAAGAGAAGTTTGGCCAGTATGATAGAAATATCCTGAGTTGAAATGTAAACAGTCCTGATCTCTGATCTACCCAGAGAGCCCCTGATCTGACCCGACATTCCACCCAGGGGTTCAGCAATGACATCAGGAGCCCACTTTCTCGTTTCCTGGCCTGGACGGTGACCCCTCGGGAAAGTGGGGTGTGTTTGATGTTTTCCAAATCAAACCAGCCTTAAAAGACATTTCTAATGTCATTCACAATTTCAGAGCGTGTTATGAAACTCTGTGTTTGACAAATCTTAGTACAAAAGCGTTTTTGACAGGGGTCAGGTCATGAAACTTGAATTGAAGAACCACTTTAGCGGTATTCAGACATGTCCAAATTTGCTTAACGACTATTGAGTTATAGTTATTAACAGTGAACTTTGTAATCGTTTAGACAATATTGGGATCTTTGTAGTTATAGGTAAAAGATGGAAGTGTCTTTTGTGTGAATGTGGATGTTATGGGAGGTCATGTGCTTCGGAAGAAAGAATCTGTTAAAATAATAAATACTAGGGATGTATCGGCCGCCGATATTAATCGGCCGATATTGAATTAATTTAACACTATCGGCATATCGTCAATAACATGAAAAAGGAGCAAAAGTCCAGTTAACTTCGTAACAAACCTGCTACTAAAAATGTACAAAACTAGTAATTAAATGTAAGTACTAAGTAGACTTTAAACAGCAAAAGAAAAAAACATACGATGTAAGATACTGGTTCATATTATCATAGTTGTACACCACAAAAAAAAAGAAAACACAGAATCCAGAAAAATACAAACGGATTTCATAGGTCCCTTGTTTATAAATTAACTGCATTAAGGCAATGAGTTGGATGTCTGAATATCCTATTTTTTTCTGGGCAAAATAATTACTGTAAATAGCAACAGCACAGACTTTATTTAAATATATTAAAGAAATTATGCATTTTAAGTCACATTTGAGTAAATGTTTTAAATAAAATAAATATTGGATAACCTTTGAAGATTGTTATGTTGTCTAATGATATTTTTATCTTAACTTACATTTACATTTAGGTACATTTACAGTTGTGTCTCTCTCAAAATGGATCCAATTTATGTTCAGTAATATAAATTGAATGCAGAAAAACTAGCTAGTATTGCGTAGTACTGTATGCAATTGACCCATATCGGTATCGGCCAATAGTTGTATGCCAAAATCAGTATCGGCCCAAAAAATCCTATCGGTGCATCCCTAATAAATATTACTTAATATTTAAAATAGTATTGAACTAAATGAATCTTTAATTCAGGATAATATCTGATGTTGTGATTACAGCAGCTATTCTCTGTAGCTTTTGGGATCTGACTCCAAAAACGGCAAAAGGTTTACATCCATAGTGACACCTTTACAGTATATATATTTATATGTTTTTATATATCATTTATATTTTTTCTGTGATTGTGGGACAGAGCTAGAATGTTTTCAAGTTAGTCAAACACTTCAGGTTAGTCAAAAAAGTAGGTCATTTCCTTTATACTGTAATTCTACCAGATATACGAAAAACACTTTCTCTATTCGAAAAGGATTAAATACCTCTGTGAAATGTGAATGTACCTTCTTACAGGTTTTGCATTGACGCTGAAAGACAGATGGATGTAATCGAATCTTCTAATCAAATCTACAGTAATGTTATTTATGGTGATATTATGTAACGACAGCAAAGTGAAAAGTGCACAGATATGACAGCAGAGAGCAAATATGAGTAATTTTTAAAAATGTCCCGTGTGATGTGAGACATTCACGGGTCAATTATTGTGGGTTAGGGGCTTTCTCTTGTTGTTTTTGAGATTTTATCGTGCACTAAGTGCCCTTGCATGCACACCTGAGGATGCAGTTTCCCACAAGGGTTGAATTTCAGGTGAGTTCAACAGAGCACAAGACTTGTCGAAAGATACAGCAAACCACCTCCTTCAAGTTCCCTCCTCTCGGTTTTCTCTCTTTTTTCTCCTCACACTTTACACTCTTCTATTTAGCCAGGCAGGAAAAACCTGACAGACATCAGAGAGCTCTCTGTGCTCGGGAAATCAAGAATGTATTGCCGCAAAATTCACAACCACCGGTTAGCGCAAAGAAAGACTAAACGCTGTCTTTCTTCTCTCTGTATTCTTAACTTCACGTGAATATAACAGTCCAGATTCCTCACAATGAACGCTATGTTCTTCAGCTAATTCACCGTGGTTATATCTTCCAGGCCAGATTCTACAGCAAACACAAACTTCACAAACATCTGCCTATCGTATAGATTTTTATATTGCAAGATATGAGAATATCACTAACATTCTCCCAACCACCTCCTTTGGACTCCAAGAAAAAAGTAGTACAGGTTTACAAGATCAAGACTAAGAGTGTGAGTACTAAATTGCAATTTTTATTTTAAGTTAATTTCCATAACCCTGAGAAATCATTCATTAATAGTTGGCATAATGGAACTAGCTGGGTTTACATTACAGATTTGAATGTAAGCAATATTTTCTATATGACGATGAAAATTTAGCATTTCCATTAAACTATATTACTAAAATGTAATTTATTCTTCTTCTGATAAGTCATTCTTCTTTGGGTTTTGTCGTAGGTTTTGAACCAACTTTAGAAGTACGTACCACCACCTACTGTGAGGAGAAATCTAACCCAATATCGCCATTTGTACACACATAATTCAATCTTAAATATATTCGTATAACATTTTGATTCGGTTATAAATGCTCTATTGGTTGTATTTTGTTTAAACATTTGTGTAGTGTAAAAACTGAAACAAGAAGTTTTTCTCATTGTTTACATCATCGAAGAGATCTATGTGGGAGTTTTTGTTTCCATTGGGCCTATATTTTATGTGCAATTTATATTCCACAATTTACAGGGTAATGGAAATGCAGATATTGACTGGTGGCCAAAGAATAGATTGGTGGCCAATGTCCTCCATAAATCACAACTGCACATATTTCCTAATTTTACCATCCTTTGAAATGACAAAGACAAACATGTTTCATATCAGCTGGATTCATTGGATACAATAATCTTGACAACCAAATGAACCTGCAGATATCTTTATGTACTGTACCAAATGCAAATGATGTCTAACCTGATTATCTCCACCAATAGTAGTCCATGACATCTGGCAACTTTTAATACTTCTATCTGCAAACATCCTGCAAATGAAGTCATTTAAAATAGCAATGTGAACTTTCAGACCTCAGAAGTAATTACTCTCTTTCAAAATGTTGCCTTTCAAATGTCTCGACGCGCATAGCAAAGATAACCATGCCAAAACTGAAAGGCTTGGATGCAAATCAAGTACAAATCAAGGTCAGCTACCATAACTTTTATTTAGAAGATGCTTTGAGTTTTGGTAAAGCCACATATTAGTTGACAATAGTGCAGAAAATAGCGCTCATGTTTGTGACATACATCTGCTGCCAAGGTGCCTGTTTCTCTCAGGATTGCATTTTACTTCTGCTCTGATGGGTTTCATTTCCAAGATTTTCTTTAAAATAGTTTGGTTTAAGGGTATGAAAGTCAAGACTGAATAAGGAAGGTGAGAGTTAAACGCTGAGGTGGGCGATTTCTGAACGCTGCTATTGTATGGTGCAGATGGATTTAGGGATGTATATGGTGAATGGCTTCGGCGCTCTTCAAAGTCACAGTCATCTCTCAGATTTTGAATAAAACATGAGGGATATGCCGCACAAAGAAACCTCTAGAAGAGAGATGAAGAGGGACGCTCCTGCTTTAGTTTCTTACACTTGTATACTATTACGTAATGACACAACATTTCCTCTTATTTTCAATGAATAGGTCACATTTTAATGCATATAATGCATACATTGGCAACTTTCAGAAGTCCAGCCTGATGTCACCAGAATTTCAAAATATTTTACGAGGTGGTTCGTATCGTATCACCGTAAGTAGAGATGCATCTATACTAAATTTCTCCACTGAGTCTGATAGCCGATTATTTAGAGTGATCTCTGCCGCGATACCAATTTTGAAGATTAAATTAATATTTATTAACTTTCTGAATGTTATTCATTCATTAATAAGTATTAACATTGAACAATAAACTGGTGACGTTTCTTGATTTTTTCTGTATCTACCCACCAAGCATAAATTCATTGCAATTTTCTGTCCTCTTTAGATTGACATGATATATCGGCCCTGATCATCGGCTGTTGTTAAACTCTTGCCGATATCAACCGATACCGATTAGTGGCCAATATATTGGTGCATTTCTAGTTGTACAATGTAAATTGCACAAAATATATGATTATTAGAAATAAAGCAATAATGAAGTCCTAGCCCTAAACTGTCACTCATGCGAAAGCAGATGATACTAAAACATATGAATAGAATACGAATTAGCCACCAAAATAATTGCGAATTGCGGTGTTTGAAAGTCAGGTTGCAAAGATCACGTTTACAAAAGTGGACAATGATGCTTTTAAGGTAGAAATGGCTCAATGGATTGCCTATGTTTGCCAGGTTAGTGGTATCAAATCTTTACAAGATACTTAGATTTTTGAGTCACTTATTAACAAATTAACTAGATAGCCACAAACAGAACTGTTCTCTACACAGTTTTCCTCTTGTTGCTCAAAGATATAATCTATTTCTGCCATGAAAACAAAATAAACTGTGATTGGTCTCTACATATCACTAAGATAGAAGCTTGCTATGCACTTTAAAAAATAAAGGTGCTTCAAAATGTCATAGAAGAGCCGTTTTTGTCTAAATGGTTCCATTAAGAAGCTTTAACATCCAAAATAAAGTTCTTCAGATTATAAAAATGTAAGAAGCTGTTTCTTCAAGAATGGTTCTTTGTGGACCCTAAAATGGTTCTTCTATGGCATCGCTGTGAAGAGCACCCTTAAAGCACCTTTATTTTTAAGAGTGTAGGTTGGTGGGCAAATCTTGTGGAGAATAAGTTGCAACATGGGCCAGACTTTCTGACAATGGACACAAGTCTTCATTACTATGTGAGGGTATTCAGTCCTTTGAATTTCTAACCAGCTGCTCTGGCTTACCGCCAAAACGTGGATATACCTCTTGTAGGGCTCCATTCAGATTCACAGTCTTAAGACGGTTTCTCTGAACTTAGTGACTTTTACAGATCTGGAGTGATTCCATATACATGCAGAGTGAATGTAAGATCAGTCACATTCAGCCTTTGCTCCTAGAGCACTTTAGCCAAAAAATACCAGGAAACCCTTTGACATTTCCTTCTTCCACCTACTATTTGTTATTCTTGCTTGTCATGTCTAATTCTTGTCCAATCTAAGTCCAATCTCTTCACTACATCGTAAAACGTCCAACGACCACTGCTTAAATGTATCTTCTTTGATCGTTTGCTCACCATCTTGCCATTTCAAACTTCTTTGACCTTTTTTCTGTGGAACATAAGTTTTGATATTTTGCAGTATAAATTGCAAAATAGCAAAAGTTGGACTTTAGAATGACATGTGGGTGAGAAAAGGGCAATATAATAAGAACATTTAACTATTCCGTTGAAATAATAGCTGTCCAATGATGGATGAAACTTAATTTTGAAGCGCCAAAGGAACATTAAAGAATACTAAATTCTTCAACAGAGCTTATTAAAGGCCTATGTCTTCCTAACTCCCTAGATAAGCAAATAGAGCAATTACAATACTGCACTTTCTCTGCCGTGAGAGGATATTCCACAATCCTCATCTGTTCCCAAGTCTGTCGCAGCTTTGAAATGAGGAAAAAACTAATTCACCCAGAAGCCCATGATGCTTAATTACGGGCCGGTCCTCCGACGATCATTTTCAAGGCCTGTTTGACTTTGAGTAAACAAAACCAGGACATGTATTGAAAGGCACTAAACATTTATACCCCGACTGCACGCTTCAAACGGTTTTATGGGAAACCCATCATTCAAGAAGGTGCTTTGAGAGCAATTTGTCAAATCTTTTATAATAGAGGCTGATAATACGTGATATGGAACAGAACGTAAGGCCATTCACTGCCGTGTCTGCGGGATTTCATCAACATCCAATTGCTGCTTCTTTATGTTTGCCAGATAAATTGGATTTAATACACTGAATAGGAAAAACTCTGTCATCATTGACTCAAACCTGCATGACTTACTTTGCTCTTCCTATAACACAAAAGGAGATCGTTTAATGAATAGATTGAATACAATGACAGAACACTATGACTCACTTTAAAGCACACAAGCGCCTCAAACCGCTCGAAGCTGATCGTTTTCAAGTACCCCGTTTGGTTGATATTTAGGCAATTTAACAGGACAATCGTACCAAGTGACCTTGTGACATCCTTGCAATATGGCAATAAAACTCCTTTCATAAACTATGCATTTTGTCAACACAAATGTATTAGAGGCTCCGCAATTTAAACTCTAGTGTTGCACTGGAGATAAACTGGCTTGTAACACATGAGACTGAGTAAATGACAACAGATGACACATACTGACTTCTTAACTCAAAACATGTATCAACAGAATTTCAGAATTACACAGATTCTCAGTCATTTAAAAGACTGTATTTAGCAGAGGTACTGAATAGATGCATCAAGCTGCAGTGGTGTCAAACTATGAAGTCCCATGAGGAAAATATAAAGACAAAGAACAAAGAAGCAGCACCGACCCGTTGACCTGATTTCCTTTCGTAACAATAGCAAGACTACAAAGCATCTGTTTTTTATTTCTGTCCACGTAGATATTCTTCCTCATATTACCACTAATTGTAAAAATAGTGTATGTGCAATGGCACAAGAACATCTTGAAGTTCTTCAGGTTCACACAGGTCTTTTGCAGACTAACCTCATGTTCTTAGTACTGTATGAGCCAGAAACTTTTGCAAGGCAAACTCCAAACTGTGTGTCAAAAGTTTTGGGCACATATTGAACAAAGATTTATGAAATATATAGGCCTAAACATAATATGAAATCATGTGCCCGCTGCAGGGCTCTTTTTAATTAAACAGAGACCCCTTTCTCTCTCTCTTTCTCTCTCTCACACACACACACGCACACACACCGTAATCACATCATATCAGTGTTGATGTCATTCTCTGGGGAATCGTTCTGACGTGTGTATCGCCATGTGCATTACACAGATTAAAAGATTAGCCACATTTTATAAGGGCGTATTTAACACTTACTGCTATTTGCGAGGAGATTTTGGATTCTGCCTCCGACACACTGTGGACTTTATGTTCACCGTTCACTCTGTTGAAATCAGAAGGCTGCTGGGAGGCTGATCTATTGCCCTTGCTCTTCCTGTTCCCAGGGCCCTGGTGGACGATGTTTAAGAGGTGGAGCGTGCTCTCGTGCTCACGGTCCGAGGTTTCCGCCTGGCCGCGCTGATAGCGGTTCTCGCAGGTGGAGTGATGCCGTCGGCACAGCTCGATACGGGCGCGGAGGCGCTCCACTATAGCGCTGTGCAGCTGAGGAACGGCGGATCCTCTCGATGTGGCGATTGGTGTGATTGATCCTCCCATCCCAACACCCAACATGGGCGCAAAGCCACTCGGGGTCGCCTGGGTCGGAGCTGCCTCTCCCATGACCTTTAGTTGCCTCTTAAAAGTTTAAAAGATTGACTCTGTGACCCTTAGAGACAACGTTACAAACAAAGATACCGCTATCGGTCTGTTTCGAGAACGTTAAAGGACATCTTTGTAAACGTTACACTTGCGCGTACGTTTTAATGTGTCGAAATAAATTAAGTTGCAAGAACGTTTTTAGTACATTTATGCCAATTGTAGTAAAGGTGAATGGTAATGTTGCCAAAATGTACGTTGTAAGAACGTTTTAAAAAAGTGCCAATGGTTATTCGTAAAAACACGTTTTGGAAACGTTAAAGAACGTTGAGTATCGAATTGAGAAAACGGGACATTTTGACGTTCTTATAACCGAAATGTAACGTCTGGCAAACGTTTAGAATGTAATGTAATCTACAGCAGACAATCTAAATTTTAGATTCGCGAAACTTCGAAAGTTTTGCTTCTTCAAGGAGATCTTTAGTGTCCAAAAGTGTACGATCCGAATCTGTTTTCAGGATGCTCGCGGTGAAATTTTGTGCCAGGCAATTGTATCGCAACATTGCGTAACTGCACTCTATTCACATTGGTTTCTCCAGCTTTCCATGTTGCGTGTAACTCCGTGCAAGGTGTTTCAAATCCACAGTCTGATAAAACAAGAGTAATGCACGTAGAAACAAATGGTAATCGCGCTGGCGCGCTCGGTTTCGTCACACGCTAAACAAGACGCGCACGTCGCGAATACTCTCATAACGTTTCCTATCAACCGCGCGGCAATACACGCAATTATAATCCTTGTACTTCGAGATATACATTTCGCAAACTTCCAGAGAGTTCAAACAGTACACTGGCACTTTCCATCCTCGTCATTTCCAGCGCTGACCTGGCGTTGATCTCCAGATAAACTAAACGAGCAGGAGTTGCAGTTCCTGTGGACTGCCGTTGTATCCGTGCTGTGGATTGTCGGCAGTCCGAGCGCGTACGGGGGTATGTCCGGAGAGGCTGGGTTACCGCAGCCCGACTACAGACTCTCAATTGTGTGGCATTTTACGATTGGTAATGAGCTGTCGTTTTGCGGACTCTAGTGGTAACAACCGTGAACTGCTTAAAAGTGACCCCTGCTGCATGGGGATCGTCGGATGAATACCCTGTTAAATGGCCGTTTTAGCAAACAAGTAGATAAAACAAGAATGAAATGAATTCATGAACAGAAAACAAAAGACTGTTCTCAATATTAACCAAACGACGCAATAAACTCCCATTTACTGTTTATAAGGTCGTTTTTAAGTTTTGGTGTTTTTGGGTTGTAGGAGGAATGTAGACGATGGTAGTGCAGAATATGGCATTCATATGTGCTTTATACATACTACTATACGACCAATATGCACGTTAATAATCAAGTAGTTCATGATGAATTAGTGTAGCATACCTTGATATAAAGTGTAACCTAATTTTGTATAATTATGGTAACGTACACAATTTTTAATTTTACTGTTGCCTTAGTAGTTTATGACTTGTTTACCTAATAACAGTAATGGTATTATAAGTAATCATAGTAAAATGAATTTTCAAGTTAATTAAAAGTTTAATTTAAATGAAATGGAAACTAACTTAAAAATCAAGTTCTTAAAGAAATAAAACAAAATGAAGTTGAAACTCTGTGAAATTACATTGATAAGTTTAAAAAAACTGTGTTACCATGACTTACTATGCAAATCATTTTTTAGAAGTAGTGACCTCTTCTTTGCTGTGTTACATGATGTGTGAAGTTTCTCTTAATGTCTGCCGCTGCCACTCATTGCTACAGTGTGACAATAGAATGCCAGACTGCAAAAACTGTTATTTACATTTAGGCATTTGGCAGACACTTTTATCCAAAGCGACTTACATTGCTTTTTCCTATACATTTTACATAGGTATTTGCAATCCCCTGGGATCGAACCCACAACCTTGCGTTGTTAACGCAATGCTCTTACCACTAAGTTACAGGAAAGATTTATATTTATTTATATTTAAATAAATTTTGCACGCACATAGATCAGATGAAATCCTCAGTCTGGTATCACTTGAAGAGACAGAATCGAGATTTTTAAATCCATGCTTTGCAGGTGGGGCCTTAATTTGATCTCTTTTGTGAATACTGACTACCTTTTTAAGTAGTGCCATCTGCTGGCAGCAAAATGTTTCATTTAGACTGTTACAGTATCGTGCAGGTTTACTGTAGTTTTAAGATTTCATGTTTACTGATATGTGGTTAATAGGTTAATTATCATAATACTGTAAATAACCCACACTGAAAAAAGGAAATGGGGATGTCGTTGAATTTGTAAATATGAAATGGGTTTTTCTTACAAAATGAATTTATGTAAACAGCAGGGCAGTGTTGGCTTGCTCACCGGGAGACTGCATTTATTTATTCATTTATTTATTAGATATTATTTATTAGAATGATCTTGCTCGTTCTATAAACAACATGCACTGTGCTGTGTTTTACCTTTTCTGTTTTTCCTGTTTGCCCCTGTAAAGCTGCTTTGGAACAATGCACATTGTGAAAAGCGCTATATAAATAAACTTGAATTGAATTGAATGTAAACATATTTTACATTTACATAAATTTATCCAACAAGCAAGTGTCTTTTTTGCATGTACCGCCAAGCTTGAACTTGAACAACAGAGAAATCTATTAATTAGTGTTTTCACAAAGTATTCGTTTCCATATCCCATAATTTAGAAATTACTTAAATAAAGTTAATCGTACTGTATTAAGGAAAAAACGTTGAAACTGTAATTTTGAGGAAAAAGAAGACTTCTGTGTTTGTGTCAATTTATTTGAGTAGGAAGGGAGTGTTCAATAAAAAAGATGAGCTTTAATCATAATAAAAGTACCATAGGGGGTACCTGGATTGTATCAGATTTTAATTTATTTTTTATTTTTCACAAAAAATGAATAATTAATAATCCGAGGCGCTTTTACACGTCTGAAGACTTCAGGAGCTCAGTTGAAAATGCCGGCAAATTGAGCATTTTTTAACTCTTGGTGCTCGGTCGAACGCCGGTGTTCTGCCGGGGAAAAAACGCCTTGGTGTACAACGCCCTTAACTCCTACAGCTCTTAAAGCTACGGCCACCAAACTTCACACATCTTTAGACTGGTCTCACTTGAGTCGCTGTATCTATGTCTACACCGGACGCGACAGGCGCGACGCGACATGACAACCTGCTTGTTCTTCACGCCGCGCGCGCCAGATCCGGTGTGAACAAAATTTGAAATAATAATGGATTCTAATGCGTTTCTAATGTCTTTTGTCGTGTCGCGTCCGGTGTTGACAAGGGTTTTCCAAAAAAACAGCCGATCAAACTGCACCAAAATCCGATAGACTTACATTAATAGAATGTGCAGCCGACGATGTTTACATAAACACACTCATACACAGTATGATAGGTGTTATAATCCCACTATTTCAGCACAGTTGAGTTGCCCAATAGGATATTTCCCACACTGTATGCATGACAGGATGAAGCAGTCAAGAATATCAATAGGACAGGAGATATCGTCTCCAAAGCATCATGACATCTTTGCAGATCTGACACAGCAGAGCATCAGGCACTGGATCTAAACCTAAACTCAATGAGGAGGACTCATTCTGGGCTAAGAAGGGTGGATCCTCTTTCCTCTTTGTTGAATAAGCCTCACTAAACAGAACAAGCACACAATTATCAACCAAATGCAAATGTGTGTTCATGGTGAGGTCACACTGATGACAGTTATAAACTCACGCATTAATGATGGGAATCACGTGCTATTCCACTGTTGTTCAGCATCAAACCCTTCATGCTGTGGTCATCCACCTCCATTTAGAAGCTGACAGGAATTCCTTCGCTTCTCTGTATGGGCTTAACCCCAACAAAAGTTGTATCCTGTCAAGGCACAAGCAACAGGTTCAATTTTAGGAGCAAGTTATGGTCAGGGTTTGGGTTTGGCGTGAGTTTAATATATGTAATATATACAAAATATGTTGCCCTGAGGACAGCAACATCTTGGCAAATCAGGTCGAGCTCACACAATGCAAACAGAAACCCACCAACTGATATTTTACAGCAATGTAGAGAAAGTGATATAAGCTAAACCACAAACATGACACACATTTCAATTTTCACACAAGTTCATTACAGAAAATGTGAAACTTATAATGTGACGTGATGTTTACTTAAGAAATCAATTTAAACTTACTGAATTTTATAGTAAAATTACATGTAGGCCTATTGTCTATTCTTCATCGTGGTCAACTGTGACCAGCTTAAAAGAGATCATACAGTACAATGTCGACAATCATTTCAACACTTGGTTCAGACCAGTTACTGCAAAATAAAACCAAAAAGACTAAATGACTGATTGAAGTTCATTTAAAGATTCATATTCATAACATCATCACATGACTAACTTGGCATGTCAGTTATATGTGGATTTCCACACAGTGCCCAGGATCCTTCTGATGGTTACTGTGGTGTTACTGGGGATGATGTCTGCATTATCAGCGTATTCTACACACACTTATTTCCTGTCCACACCAACCAAAGTAAAACCAGGGTATTGTATAACCGTCACAGTACATATCAATGTCCTATGTTAATACTATTTACAACTTTATTTTGCTACAACATTGCATTCTATGGAGTAGGTTTCAAAGGTCTCACAGACACAGCATAGTTTAAGCCAGGACTATAGTTGAAATAAGATATTCAATTAATAAAATACCTTCAGAATACATTTCTGGTCTGCATCGCAAGGCAAAACACAAAAATAGCAATTATATATTTTAAGATATTTCTTGGCAAGTATATTCAGTTAATCACATGTTCATTTTAGTCTGGGACTAGCCTAAAGACTTGTCCGTGAAACCGGGCCCAAGTGTAACAAACACAGGAGGTGTGTTGTTGCAAAACAATTGTAAACAGACTGAGGTCAAGCCATTTGACTTGGCAAAAAATCTTTCAGCAACGTTATTTTAATTAATATAACGTATAAATGCTTATTAGACATGTGTCTCTTATCTTTAAAACTATATTAAAATTGTAATAAAGCATCTGCCCTCTGTGACTATAATTTCCATAATCACATTTAATAGGCCTACTTAACAAAAAACATTTACCAGTTTAAAAAAAGCAAATAAGTCAATGTTCCCATGTAAAATAGTTGAATTTACCCTAATTTGTTTGGTCGCTGGTGATCGGCAGGTCACAGCGCTTCAGTTTATCCAGTTCCATGATTTGTCGCATCAAATCTCCGAGAGTGATCTGAAGGCCATCAAAGTGGATCATTTCGTTTGTAAGTTTACTGAAAGACGTATAAAGAACACACAGCACGTTGCGTTCTGATGCCCCTGCACACAAATACAACAGATGCATTAATGTAATCAATTTGCAGAAATGTGAAAGAAATTAGCAGAAAAAGGCCAGCAAGCAATTAACCACAAATATAATATGTATATTTAACACAAATATGACCTTCAAAAGTAAAAAATCGGACAAAAAGAGTGTAGAAATGTACACTCGTGATTATATAGCAACACTAAACAAAACTTTGCTTGTTACCATGGAAACCAATCAAGCGTATCAATTTAAAGGCTTCTTGCTGATGCAACTGTCTAAGCAAGATGAGACACACAACTAAACTAAAAAATAAAGTTTTATTGATGTGAGTATAAGGGGATAACTCTTTATTTAAAGGTAATTTGTAATGTTCAACTTTGTATAAAAACATGTATGTAAAATTAATGAAAAATCAAAACTTAGATTTGTTAAAATGAGTTAGATATTTGTATAAATAGCTAATTATTTATTAATCAATATTAATTTTATTCATTGGTTTAACTGAAAAGAAAACATTAAGAAGTGTACGGCCTAATGGTCACAGCTTGTTGCAGGTCATGTTTAATTTAGATGAATCCTAATTGACTAAATTATTTATATTGTCCATGTGGACAAGGTTAATGCGTTTTTCATAAAGGAGCTCTTTTGTGAGTGATGTAGCCTACTGTAATTATTACATTTTGAGGTAATATCCCCATGATTGGTGATGAATATAATTAATTTACATTGAAAATGGTTTGGACATTTATTTCATTTTACCTTAGTTATCTACAGAGGGCACGAACAGTGATCAATTAAACTGTGTTCTATAGTGCCTGACAAATGTGCGAGCAAACATGGAGTTCACACAGAAAGAAACATAGCATGATAAGAAACATATCGGCTCACATTATTTTCTAATGTACATAAATTATTTTTTACAAAATGCATAAATGTCTTTGAGCCGTTGCTTTGATTAAACTCAAGAAATCAGAATCAAGGACCAGAACTGACCGTTTTTTATGTTTTATGTAGGCTACCGTGCAGGTCTACTGAAGTTTTCCATGTTTGCTGACATGTTAATACTTTGATTATCATAACTGTAATTAACTTATCATCACTGATGGTTATATTAAAAGGGATTATCATTATCATATAAAGAACATGCACTGTATAATATTGTATGTAACCTATTCAAGTTAACCATGGTATTGTGTTAGTATATGCATATTTGAATACTGCAATTAAACAACTGACAGCCTCTGGTTGACAATCTAAGACAGTATTTACTTCAGTTTAGTCTCATCCTTAGGCTTCATAGTATTGAGGAAAATGCTTTAATACCATGTATTCTTGCTTATTTTATATGTATATTTTTATTATAGTAACCACTGCTTAAATGTAGGCCTATGTAAAGCTGCTTTCCAACAATGAAACTATGAAAACGCTGTATGAATTAAATTGAAAAAAAAGTAAGTGGCGTAGTAACCATAATGTGTTAGTTTTACACGTACAATAATGGCTCTCCTTTATTGTCATAAATAATTCAACACCTGTTTATAATTTATAGAACAGTAGTTTAGAACAATAATAAAATAAAATAAAATAATTAAAGTGAACCTGCCCAATTACTTTTCCCAGGTTGAGACACATGACACTATAACATGATTTTAAATGATATTTTATAGTCTTATTTAGTAAAAAAACAAATAAATGTTTATAATATCTATATATGGCCAATACCTATGTAATATATATAGACCATTGCATCGTACGCGCGAGCGCGCGCCTGACCCCCGTCAACTTCCGGTTTGTGTATAGTGTCTAATAATAACTTAATTTATATTTTATTTAATTTATGCTCAGATTAATTTTTATTGTTATTATACTGTATGATATTTGTATAAAATAAATGATTTGTTGAATTTTGTTGTATGTTAATTTTATAAAAAAAACATTTGTTGAATGGGTCCTAGGTCAGTTGCATTTAAACAAATCGTATAGTACACTGAAATCTAGCGTTTGAGCTTTATATCGAAGCCTAAATTAAAAATATTGGAGTGGCAAGTTTAGCCAAGTTACGGTTCTTCTCGGTGTCTTGTGATTTTTATCAGAAATAATCTACAGGCACTCTATTGTTTGTGAATGTGTTCCGGAAGTTCAGATGGGGGGGGGTGTCACAAAAGTGTGTAGTAACATTTGTTTATGTTATCAAGATAAAACCATCTGTAACATCTGCCACGGTTTACCGTCAATTACTTCAATGGACCGTTTACCATCTTTAGATGAATTCACAAGCTGTCTTCCAGTCTGCTGAGGCCTTCAACTCTTTTCAGAACATAACTCCCCTAACATCATGGGTTGATCTCGTCGAAGACTCCGAAACTGAGGATGACGATTGACCACCTGGACATACCATCCTTGGCTGCTGTTGATCTGACTGTGGAGGCCAAAGATCGAGCCCACAACACCAGTCGCATTAAGAGTTCGGACTGGACGCCGGCTCATCATCACCAACACCTCTCTTACAGAAAAGACACAAATTTCACATGGGTTTCACGTGTGATCACATGTGTACAACATGTGTTTTACATGTGAAAAAACATATTTGAAATGTGTGTTTTTGGAACACTTTTGTGTGAACCCCATGGTATCACATGTGCTACAAGTAAAAGTTGTGACGACAAAAAGTGCAGCAGTACTTTTGAAAGTTGGCCTACGTAAATATAAAAGCAAAAAGTATCAGTGTTTTTTTGGACTGAATGTTTAAGATCTCTCCTTATATGAAACACCTGACTGAAATCATTGGCCTTCTAACTCATTGAGTTGATTCAGGTGTGTCACATTAGTAGCAGCCGACAATAGTCTCTCCCAACTGTGGGCCTGGAGGTCTGTTCCATTTTGTCCGTAAGTGGACTGCGAAGTGAACTTAAGGTGTCCCGCAATCTTAAGTGTGCTTGTAATCCAAAGGGAGCAAACATGTTCAGTTCGAAGGGGACTGCGAATGGTGTAGGTAATCAGTGAACATCGATACTGTCATATGTTTCTTGGTCTTGTGGCAGAACCAGGACGGGATCCCATGTTTCATGTAGGGAGAGAGGTTTTGGGCCTTGTGGAATGCCATACTCTCTCTCTGAGTCTAGTCTGTGTTTCCGCCCTTTCGTCTCGTTATTGCCTGTTAAGTTGTTCATGACCTGCACCTGTCCCCTCTTGATGAAGTTCCCTTTATATTGACCTCGTGTCTCTTGTCTTGTGCTGGTTCATTACCACTGTTCGTGTCATTGTGGTGAGTTCCTGTTCCGTCTAGTCTAGTCTAGTCTAGTCTAGTCTAGTCTAGTCTAGTCTAGTCTAGTCTAGTCAAGTTATATATACTTAGTTAAATATCATAAGTCTTGTTAGGTGTAGTTTGTCCTTGTTCCTGTGTCCTGTTTTATCCTTGTTTCGTTATGTTACCCCCTCGTGGGTTTTAGTTTTGTCCTTGTTATGATTTATTATTAAAGTCTGTTAACCCATTAACCGCTGTCTGCACCTGGGTCCTCTGTCCGTGTCCTCACCACCCACGTCCCTGACAGATACATCACTGCTCCAGAAGTGGGAAGGAAACAGCTGCACTGTCATTGCACGATGGGTCACCAGTCATAAAAACAACGGACGAGTTAACGTATGCCTTTTGTACATTGTGAAAGTTATTTAACTATATTAAATACTGTGGTTTGCTTCACGTAAATATGTTATTTTACTTTTTGTAGAATTGTTATTATGTAGACTAACACTCGACGGTTGATGTATTTATATCGTATTGTGCAACTAAACGGTAGTTTTCCTATTCGTGTAAGGATTCATCCATTTTGATATTATTATTATTATACAAACTAATGTAAAAGTGGTAAGCAGCGGTAGTTCTTTTTCTAAATGTTATGTTATTTTCCTCAGGAACTGTTACGGGTGCACCACAAAGGGATAAATGAGAGATGAGACAGACGCGACCAAGGATTAGGAACACACATCTTCACATAGTTGACCAAATTGAAAAGTATTTGCAAAAACTAGAGTTACAAATAATTAAAGCTGCATCAGTCAAATAATAAATACAAGCATTAAAAAGTCAATATTATATTGAATGCATGATATGTTTTTGCACATTTTATGTGTGTTCACATGTGTTTTTTGCAAAAGAGAATTTCATGTGTTTTTTTTGTAAGGGGTTCTCCCTCCAAGTGAGCTAGCTTGAATGTTTGTGGAAACAGTACTTCAATAGTCTACTTGTATTTTACGGGGATTGTTCTGTCGTGATCTCCTCCACAAAATTTGGAGTGAGCCCACAAAATGAAATCTGGTCGAGGATGTGTGCCGTACTGCCAATGTCAAATAATCTTGAGTACCTATAGAGTAGTATTGCATACTTTGTATTTTCAAAGAATGTTTAGTTTGATCTTATAATAGATAGATACAGATTGTCGTTTGTTTCGGAAAAACAATTGGGGGGATGGGAACGCTGAACCAAAGCACGTGTGCATCCATTGTCAACAAAACACAGACATCAGTTTCACTCACCGCATGCGGTTCATGTCCGACATCTTTTAGCTCTGGGACGGCTCCATATATCAGTTTCAAATGATCTCCAAATCCAGCGTTATATCCACAGTTTATATTACATTCATCACCATAATGCAGTGAACAAACAAACACCTGAACTTCGCGAACGTATACTCTCTATGTCTCCTGGTTACAAGTGAAAGTGCCGTTTGCTTTTCCAGGAGAATTATCCAATAACAGACTAAGAAAAGTTGTTACAAAACACTTTTATATGTTCGAAAAAAAAACTTTCGGAAACCTGTACGATCGCTGGGGGAGTGTATCGAGCACAGCATGTTGAGCATGAGAAGAGGTCACGTTTAACATTGTAAATAAGTCAGAATGCATGACACATCTTTGCAGGGCCACTTTAAGATGACAATTGGAATGCGTAAGTTTTTAACTTCTTACAGCCTGAAAGAGTGACTCCAATGTTGAGGAGTTATTTGGGCTGCTGGACAGAGTGCATCTGTCCATAAAGCCACACCTGCACCGCCTGCTGGACTTAAGTGAGTTAAACCAATTCTCTGTGTTTCTCAAAGTGTTTGAATCAGTGGCTGAGCTAGAGTTTTAAATATGGGGTGCGACACGTAATGCCCATATTCCTGCAACAGTAACTAGTAACATGTCATGAATAATCAAAAGTATGCGTTTTCCCGTTCATTTCATTTTATTTCATTTAAGTTACTGTTTGCACATTTAATATTAAAAGAATAACTAAAAGGGATATTTTTTGGGCCCACGCCATGGCCTGTGGTAGGAGGGTCATCCATGACTGCTAGGGTGGGCACGGCCCTCGAATTCCCCCCGAAAGCATAGGTAATGGGCCTAATTTGCACCCCCCATCAGATTACGACTCCCCTCATAGACTTTCATGGGGATTTGCTAATCCTAGCTCCTCCCCCACACCTAACCCTAAATCCTAACCCCTCCCTCACACCAAACCCTAACATCTAATGTTAGTGGGGAATAGGAGAGTCTTAATCTGGTAGGGAGTCCAAATTCGGCACTACACCATTGGTCCACCAGTTCTAGATTGCCAGTTCCTCCTGTAGCCGAAGAGGGTGATGACATCACGCCAAACGCGACTCGCGGCATGCACTAGACGGTGGATAACCGTCAGCTGCAAATCCCGGACAACCACAGGTAATTGAACATAATTATATCGTTACTGAGTGTGAGATATAGTTCTCATATCTGTTATGAGTAGGGGCGCCGCCAGGAATTTTGGGCCCCATAACAAAAAATCTGCGCAGCTGTTGTCACCACATCTCTAGGACCTAACTGTCCCATCAAAAGCTTTTCATAACTATAGTTAAAGGCTTGCAACTGTCTTGCTTCTTGTAGTTCAATACTAGTACTACCACAATATTTACTGCTGGTTATTTGTACATGCATGCAAGTCTATTATGCAGTTCACTATTTGATGCAAGATTAAAAGTGTATCTCAATGTATTTTTATAAAAAAATTTGACAAAATGGAATATTATCTTAACAAAATTGTTATTATTTATTATAATTAATTATTAATGAAAGATTTAAAAAAAAAAAACGAACAGATTTGAAATTAACATCATCCTCTCAAAACAGTCAGTTTTTTTACTTAGCTGCACATATATGATATATGCCAACAAGAAAATAAAGTGGACATGTAAAATTGAATTTCCACACCTGGGTTATTATAGTGCTAAACGTTTCCCTGCAGTGGTTAAATGGTGATTTAAATGTAGGCTAACACTAGAGTTTTGCTTTCCTGTAGCTCAGTGGTAAGAGCGTTGTGGGTTGGATCCCAGGGGATTGCACATACCTAAGTATAAATGTATAGGTTAATGCAATGTAAGTCGCTTTGGATAAAAGCGTCAGCCAAATGCATAAACGTAAATGTTTTGCTAGTTAGCTTATTTCACTATGGACATTAAGCCAACATGTTAATACCACTCACAGACTATAGGCCAGTGGTTCTCAACTCTCTGTGAAAAACTGGGTTACAGTTAGACACCCTTTCCTTTGTCTTTCCTCTCTCTCTTGTCTCTCTTTCCTTTTTTCGAAACCAGATTTTGATTAGGGAACATTGTCGTCACTGTAGTTCAGGCGTATCTACTGACTACAATTAAACACCGTTACTGAGAGCGCTAAGGCAGGACCAAACCATTTTATGCAGATACAGGGGGGTGGTCGGTAAATATGGATGCTTACTTTTTGGTCAATGGGAATTTTTAACTTTTACTACCAAAAACAATAGATTATTAATTGTATTATTATATAAATATATATAATGAATGATGATGGTTTGATAATTTTATTTTAGTTTTTACCTATTTTTGGGGCCCCTGTCAGTCACGGGCACTTGGAATTGTCCTAACTTCCCCCCCTATACGGCGCCCCTGGTTATGAGTATTCGCCGCCAGGTCTATAAAGTAATTTGTTGTCCGATTCGACCAAATAGTTGGTTAAGTTAACATAACGGTAGTTGTGTCCTGTTAGCTGGGTTTAGTCAGCGGTGCTATAGTTAACAGTTACTCTATTAAGTTATTTAAGATTATTATATGTATTTTGAAAAAAAACTGAATTGTTGTAAACCCGTGATGTAGCTAGATCATGAGAATGATTGAGCACATCATGTAAAGTCTTTTCTCACGATATCTCAAGCATTTCTGGGGAAAGTTAGTTAAGTAGGGTTGAGAAATTCTGTCCTTTAACCATCTAATAGTAATCAACGTTATCCAGGATAACTGTGTGTTGTTGTCAAGAGATAGCGCTGTAGTGCAGATCTTGACAATTACACAACACTGTGCCATTTAAATACTAAATGTTTTTGCAATGCATTCATAAGTAGACTCATTTTAATTTCCTTTGCAGCCTTAAAGTCACCATAAAACAAAAGTTGCGATTTACTTTTTTTACGTACCTTGATGTACAGTTGTGCTCAAAAGTTGACATACCCTTGTAGAATCTGGAAAACGCTGAAACATTTAGATGAATAAGAGGATTTTTAAAAATTAAAGTTTTTTTATTTATTCCTGCCCTGAGCAAGTTATTTCTAAGATGCCCACTAGGTGTCACTGCGCTGCAACAGAAGAAAACACATGCAAACACAAAAAGCACAAGAAAATTCAGAAAGCTTCTTCATTAGTTTGGCGACACATGCCCTGCAAAAACTCGAAACACAAACAAACACAGAAACGCGCTGCAAATACTCGCAACACAAACAAACACAGAAACGCGCTGCAAATACTCGAAACACAAACAAACACAGAAACGCGCTGCAAATACTCGCAACACAAACAAACACAGAAACGCGCTGCAAATACCTCGAAACGCAAACAAACACAGAAACGCGCTGCAAATACCTCGAAACGCAAACAAACACAGAAACGCGCTGCAAATACTCGAAACACAAACAAACACAGAAACGAGCTGCAAATACTCAAAACACAAACAAACACAGAAACGCGCTGCAAATACTCGCAACACAAACAAACACAGAAACCCGCTGCAAATACTCGCAACACAAACAAACACAGAAACCCGCTGCAAATACTCGCAACACACACAAACACAGAAACGCGCTGCAAATACTCGCAACACAAACAAACACAGTAACGCGCTGTGAATACCTCGAAACGCAAACAAACACAGAAACGCGCTGCAAATACCTCGAAACGCAAACAAACACAGAAACGCGCTGTGAATACCTCGAAACGCAAACAAACACAGAAACGCGCTGCAAATACTCGAAACACAAACAAACACAGAAACGCGCTGCAAATACTCGAAACAAAAACAAACACAGAAACGCTCTGCAAATACTCGAAACAAAAACAAACACAGAAACGCGCTGCAAATACTCGCAACACAAACAAACACAGAAACGCGCCGCAAATACTCGCAACACAAACAAACACAGAAACGCGCTGCAAGCTGCACAGACGACAGCGGAAGTGTTTCCGGGGGACCCCAAAAACTGATGCACCTGATTGGGACGCGCTTCATTTTGAGTGTTCAAATTCATTAGTGGAGTTGTCAGCCACATGCCACAACATTAAAACAAGCTATCTATTTCTCTTTCTCATTTAGTAATAGATTTCAAGCTAAATGAAAGCTTAACAAAACATTTAAATATTGATAGTTATCTTTCAGAATATATTAAATATTCTCTGTGGTTAAAAAACATGCACATATCAAAGGTCCTAAATCTGCATTTTTTTACCCATTTGTGTAAAATTTATGTAGAAATACAAAAACTATTTTGTTTATAAAATAAGAAAGGAGAAATATAATTACACCCTGGATTCTTTATCCCCTTGGAAGGATCTATCTTAAATTTTTGTCAAAACTGTACATTTTGAAGCTTTGAAGTCAAATGTAATGCAAAATTTACATTTATGCATTTGGCAAACGCTTTTATCCAAAGCGACTTACATTGCTTTATCCTATACATTTATACATAGGTACGTGCAATCCCCTGTGATTGAACCCACAACCTTGTTGTTAACACAATGCTCTTACCACTGAGCTACAGAAATTGAATCTCAAAATCTAAAAACTCCTCAGAATCCAGATAGAACCTTATAATTCTAAGGAGGCTAATTATTTGTGGAAATCAAAAACAAGATATTTGAAAGAATACCAGGAATATTAAATGATGAAATAGATTTATTTAAAAGATAAAGCAAAGAAACACCATTATTGAAATAACATAAGAAATAAATACAAGCCATTTTAGAACCATGTTGTTGCATTTACATTTGCACTTACATTTACATTTCTAATGTTGTGCAATAGAAGGGTAGTGTTACCCTTTTTTCAAAAAGTAAGAAAGAAAAATATGAATTTGTGTTGATCAAAAACAAGTTAATTGAGGAATACATACATTATAATTTTTTTTTGGGGGGATAGAAAAGTAAAAACTCAGTTTGGTCGTTTTAGACCCATGCTGTGCATCAAAGGGTTAAATATATTTAGTCTCTGTCAGGTTTGTTTACTTACTAGTACTGACTTAAGCTAAATGTATTAAGGAGTTTTGTGTTTTATAGGTTCAGTGAATATACAGATCTGGACAGGAGTGTTGGTTACTGAAGAACACATTTTTTCCCGTGTCTTCTTTCCCAGGCAGCAATGTTATCGGCATGCCTTTGTTTCATTTTCTTGAGTTCTGCAGCATTGATAGCCTCAATCTCTTTGTATCTCTTCTTGATTTCCTCCATCCTCTGTCTGCATTCCTCCATATCCTTATATTGCTGAAGCAGAAGCATATTTTTATTTGTGTCCTTCACCTCTTCAGGTGTATTGGGCACATCAATTTTTTCTTGTTCTTTCTTTGTGTCAGTCTTGTCTTCTGAGTTCATCTCGAGTCTTTCTTTGTTAAAAGAGTCGGAATCTTTGCTGGTCTGATCTGTTACTCTATGTTCTATTCCTTCTGTCTTATCTTCGTCAATCACTTTATTTTCATGTGCTCTCCTTTCACTCTTTTCCCTTTGTTTTCTTTTCAGTTTTTTGAGTGATCCAAAACCACTCCATTTGTTTAGTTTCTTTTTATGTTGGTCCGTTTCTCCTCCTGTTGCTCCTTGTGGTGTTTCAGGTTCTCTTTCTTTGTCTAAATCTGTTTTAGAATATTCATCAACATTCCCTTTTATCTCAGATGGGGCTTCGGAAATAAGTTCATATTGTATTTGTTCAGGATTTGCTGTTGCTCTCTCTTCTCTGTTTCTACCATCATGAAGATTCCTCCACTGTTTCTCCATGAGCAGAATATCTCTAACTTTCCGTTTTGCTTTTTCCTCCTCTAGCTTGTCTTTCATTTTTTGAATTTCAGACTCATGTTTAGCTTCAATGGCCTCCATCTCTTGTTTGATCTCTGACTCTTTCTCTTTCTTCAGCTGAATGAGTCTGAGAGCTTTCTCGGCCTCCTGAAACATTTTGTTATTGTAGAAACTTGCATCATTTTTCCATAACATCATATCAATCTTCTTCAATAAACCCAAGACCTGATTGGTGTCTTTATCTTTATTATTAAACATATGATATCTTCCTCCACACTCATCAATGAGCTTCTTGACTTGTGGATCACCTTCCTGGACGTAGTTTTCAATGCTTTCATCTCCAAGGTTGTCTCCTCGTGTGAATAACACTAAAGTGAAGCTGTGGGCTTTCTTTCCAAATGTCATCTGAATGAGTTGAAGCGTTTCTCTCTCTTCTTGTGTGAATGGGCCGACAGCAATGACAAGCAGAAACACATGAGGTCCAGGAGCAGAAAGCTCAGTACATCTCATGATCTCCTGTTGGATCTCTTCATTGCCCAGGGTTGTATCGAAAAGTCCCGGTGTGTCCACCACAGTCACTGTTCGTCCAAAGATTTCGCCTTTTTCTCTCTGGCATCGCTTTGTCACAGAAAACATTCTGGCTTGTGACTGAAACACTTTTTGTCCCAGAATAGTATTTCCTGTTGCACTTTTACCCACTCCAGTTTTTCCAGTCAACACAATCCTGATACCGTCTGGGCTTTTTTCCATGCCTGCAGTAGCTGTAAATTACAAACACAAATATTACTAATGATTTTTGACAATTTCCAGATCAGGTCAATGAACTAAAAAAATATAGCCTGTGAAAAACTAGAATAATTTTTATGAATTTTTAGGTTGCATGTTTATGTAAAGGCACACTCTAGAAAGGGGGCTTTGTAAAAATTTTTAACATTTAACAATGATGAAGTCATGAAGATGTTGAATAATGTGGTTTGTCATTCTTAAGCTTTAATTGTTATTGTGTTTATTTTTTACTGCTTAATCTTTTATTAATTTATATTTTATTGTCTTTAATTCATTGTTTTTCATGAACTTCTACCTTGTCTTTCTCAAGAGGAATGGATAAAATAAGAATTTATTTGCACTAAAGTACAGATGGAAATCTTAAAATCAGATTTTTTGAAAACAGCTTTTCTTTTCTTTTAGTAAAGTTAAACATGTGGTGATCAAAACTAAACAAAACAACAGTGACAAGACTGACCTCTAGAGCTTAAATGAGACATCCAGAGAAATGTCACATTAAAAATCAAGTTGCATTATACATTTTAAGACGATAAATACATATTACATACATCTAGTAAGTTCATAACTTACTAGAATTTACCATTTTTTTAATCTTTAGTGTATAGTGTGTTAGTTTAATGTTAAAACCAATGTTCTGAAGCACTTGCAGTGTGCATAAATGAAGCCATAAGGTGTTATGGTATAGGTGTAAATTATTTTATGTGATAAAACTACCCGACAAAGAATTTTTATTTATCAATATAAAACCAAAACGACTCGAAAAAACATCCACTGTGCTGCTCACGCTGAATTGAGGTCCTTCGTCTCGGCACAGGATGGTGTCCACAGCCTCTAGTGCATCAGATAGGACTTGTCCGAAAGCCCCTTTAACCCTCATGAGATACCTTCATCTGATTGAATTTTAAAGGCAGCATAGTATCCTTCAATGCGCACAATACTGTGTGCGCACGCAAGGCAGGAGATTTGTCCAGCAGAAAATTAAGTGGCGGTAGAGAAGCCGTTTGGAGTGCAGTTTGTATGAATTTTAATATAATTTTCACTTTCAATAACATTTGACAAACCCATTAGGCAAAGGCAGGCAATGGCCTGGGGCCCCTAGCTACCAGGGGGCCTCCAAAAGGAAGGGGTGAACTTACCAATAAGCCATGAAAGGTCATAAACAACAAAAACATAAAGAGAGATGGCACACTTTGTACACAGTAATACCAATTTATTTTTTTCCGATGTTTTTCATTTTCTTAATTAGTGAGTATCTGTGTTTATTAAGCTTACTTAACCTGTCAATTTGACTGGGGGTAAAACGTTGTGTGATTTTCGGAGGAAGAAAAATAAGGGTTGTAGTAAAGTAAAATGACGCATAGTTGGATACATGGATTTGCCAGGGGCCCCCAAATCACTAAATCCGGCCCTGTTGATTGCATTACAAGTGAGACATGATTTTAGTTTTTTTATGTGACTGGTGTTTTCAAAGACGCTCCCTGATTATAATTCTAATAGAATTACACTATACAAGGGCAGTGCTAACAATCAGTTCTCTGTCATCAGTCTATATATCGTCATGCTTACCTGTTTACCTGCCTGTGTCCTTTAATTAAGATTGATTGAGGTTCTTACCTGGCGTCTTCCTAGTGGTTCTATTACATAAGACCAGACCGCTACAAGATGAGTGCGCCAGACCCTTTCCAGGAGATAGTGGACGCACTCAAGAGGGCTTTGACACCTGCACCCGTGAGGTCTCCAGACGGTGCACTGGAGGTTCATCAGTAAGTTCTCAGATTTATTCGTTACGACAAGGAAATCTGCCTGTAAATAACTATTCCATCAAGTTTTATACATTAGCAGCCGCCAGTGGATGGAATGAGCCAGCGCTACTTACCACCTACCGCTACAGATTAATCCGCTGCTACAACTCCACCTAGAGCGCAGGGATGATTCCATTGTTCTGGAAATACTCAATACAACTCGCAGAGCGGCTGAAAATTAGGAATACTAAGTTACTTAGGACTTGTGATGCTCCTTCTGTCTTCCAAAACATTACGCACAATGTTCTCACAGATTTCCTCCATAGATTCGTACTTGTATACAGTTGAAAGTTTTCCTGCAAAATGTTTAGATATACTTTTGTAGCCCTTTCCAGCTTTATGTAAGTCAACAATTCTTGATCGTAGGTCTTCTGAGAGCTCTTTTGTGCGAGGCATGGTTCACATCAGACAACGCTTCTTCAGAACAGCAAACTCAAAACTGGTGTGTGTTTTTTATTGGACAGGCCAGCTTTAATCAACACATCCAATCTCATCACATTGATTGGACCCCATGGTTGGCTGACTCCTGGCTCCAATTAGCTCTTGGAGAAGTCATTAGCCTAGGGTTTCACATACTTTTTCCACCCTGCACTATGAATGTTTACATGTTGTGTTCAATAAAAACATGAAAACATATAATGTTTGTGCGGTATTAGTTTAAGCGGACTGTGTTTCTCTATTGTTGTGACTTAGATGAAGATCAGAACACAATTTATGACCAATTTATGAAGAAATGCAAGTAAGCCCAAAGGGTTCACATACTTTTTCTTTCAACTGTATATTGACGACATCCTCATTGACCCCCGAGACCCAGTCCTCCAGCGACTGAGAAAATACCAGTTTGAAGTTTCTGAAAGCTGAGAATTGCTGCTTCCACCAAACTTCCATCTTATTTCGCCAACCGACCTGTTGAAAGGCAAGACAAAATCCCTGTCCTGGTCCCCCTCGGCCACCGACGCATTCAACCTGCTCAAGAATATTTTTTTCTCCACACCTGCATCATCCAGATCCCTCTCTGCCCTTTGTCGTGTAAGTAGATGACTTATCTACCGGAGCAGGAAAGGTGAACGCGAAAGATGAGCGCAAATGTTGAAACCTTCCTTCTACATGGGTTTAGATAGAGAAATGGTGGGAAAGTAGCACAGCGGGATGGAGAATCATGTAGTCTATATGAATGGCCGGGCTGGTCACTGTAGCTCACAGCTCACAGTTATCAGCGTGTTCTTTACAGTAATGAAAACAGGTCTCTGCACAACAAAATGTGCACTCAAACAAATTCTCCCAAATATATTTTGAGGATGCTCAGGTTAAATATAGGGGGCATATGCGACTTAAATAGTAGCAATTTTGAGCCCAGCACTCCATCATGCCAATTGCGTGAGGATATTTGGTTCTCGGGAGACCTTGTGCCACGAGATCTTGGCACATCCCCTAGCCATGTTCTATTCACCTTTTCACTTCCAAATGTATCGCCCTTGTTCCAAGAACTCCCGTTCTGACGCTCTGTCAGAATGTCGAATGGACAGATGGAACATTAGATCCAAGAAATTTGAAGATTTCTGAGTACCTTCTGCCATGACCACCAAGAGCCCTATAAACAGTACATCTTGGGCTGAGTACGCCCCGATGTCCGTGCGCCAGCCTGCCACTGGGCTTACACCCTTCCAGTGCATGCTTGATTACCAACCACCCCTGTTCCCCTAGTCAGGGGAACCATCTGAGATACCCACCATCGATCACTGGTTCCAGGAAAGTGAGAGGGTCTGGGACTTCGAACCATCAACTCCAGAGAGCCATACGGCATCAGAAAATCTATGGCGATCTTCTCAAAGTGCCTACCAGTTATCGTATTCATCCAGCTTTTCTTACATCTCTACTTAAACCACATCATTCCCCACCCTAGGATCTCACCACAGAACATGGTCCATTGGATGAACCCCCTCCTCCTTCCCTGGAACTGGAAGACGGCACGATCTCCAATCACTGTGGTGGTCATCTGAAATATCTGGTCGACTGCGAGGGATAGGGCCCTGAAGAGCACTATTTGGTCCACAGAGATTACATCCTGGATCCAGAGCTCCTGACAGTGTTCCAGTTGAGTCACCCCAGTCAACCTGCCCCACGGTGCAGATCACCGCGATGGTGGGCGTTTGGTCCTCAGGAGCAGACCGTGGGGGGGGGCACTGTTACGGATTTACCAGGCTCTCACTCCACTCCCTCACTACGCTCACGCTCACCAGAATTCTAATCACAGTCACTTGCATCTCTTCATTTCGTTACATGTGGGTCAGTAGGGTTGCCAGAAAAGAGACTCTGGGTGTGCATTTGAAAAACTGGGTGTGCCACATTTATTAACAGATTAAAGTGCAAAAAACTAAAGTCCGCATATAACGTTACAGTATACACTGGGCTGATGTGTAAAACTTAACTCGCCACATATCCATAAAAATCTATATACGTTTTATATTTATATAAATGATTAAATATAACTATTCATAACATTAAAAAAAAAACAATGACATAACACATAAACAGTACCTATGATTATGCCTCAAAGGAGGAGACGGCATGGCCTGACCTTGAATTATTCAATTATGTCATCTGGGTCCAGTGTTTTTGTGTCTCATGATGTCCATGAAGCCGGGGTTTTTTGCTAAAGAAATTAAGCAGGACTCTGTGACATATTGCTAGGAAGCAACGTTCAGTCAAGGACTCTATCCGCGGCAAACGTCTCCCAGGGTGCTAGGGTGGGGTCACCTGAGTCAGTGCCTTTTTGCGGAATGCGGATTGGTTGACAGTCCAAATGTTTTTTTCCCAAAATAATTAAAATTAACAAATATTGCAAGTAAAAAACAATATTTTTTTTATTAAAACTATTTCACACGCAAGTTAAACATTTTCAGAATGACTCCCTGGTGTGAGTTTTTTTACTGCTTATCATGAGACGGACACAACGAAGAACACCAGCAGCTGTATGAATGATGTATTGCTTTTACGTAATTTTTCTTTTTTATTCAAAATAGTCACAAACTTGTTAACTATGATATGAAATATCTAGTATGCCGATTGTCAAATATGTGTATATGAATCTGTTATTTTGTTTAAACTCTTTTATAATAATCGCATTAGTTGTGCTTACAGTTATAAGGGGGCGCTGTCATGTTTGTTTTGCATTTACAGCATGTGAATTTAAATGTATGAAGCCTAAAATAAACATCATGTGATTGAAAGCACTGCATAGTTGTGATATGTGGGAGGATTGAGTAACGTTAAGTCTGTCTGTGGCTCAGTGCTGGTCAAAGCACCGAATGTTCTAATCACACCCGTGTGATCGTATACGCACCAAAAGGGTTAACTTAAGACTTTAAAAAATCTGCATTTATTTTTAGGTGTGCCAGCTGCCACTTTGGGCTGCACCGGCACACCCTGGAGTTCCTGCCTCTGTTAGTCTAGTCTAATTTGAATTCCATGGTAAATGTTATCCTTAGTCTTGTTAGGTGTAGTTAGTCCTTCCCCCTATTCTCATGTCTTGTTATACCCTTGATCTTGTTTTACACCCTCGTGGGTTTTTGTTTTGTCTTTGGTTTATCATTTGTTAAAGTCTTTTTAACCCTTTACCCGCTGTCTGCGCCTGGGTCCTCGGTCCGTGTCTCACTCATTTTAGTTTGTTACAGAGAAGCTATAATATTGTAGGATACATTTTACTATGCTGTTTAAATGTAACTAATTATGTTTGATTTAAAATTATAAAGTTGTTTTACCTAATAAGACAAGCGTAGGAAACAAATTTCCAGGTGTTTAAAGCACTGCTAGTAATACGTTTAGAATACAGGGTAGGCCTATCATACATTAACACATTTATTTTTCCAAACCATGTTTTAATTCTGTTTATTTCTTATATCATTCTCCTCAGAAATGACACTCATAGGAAAGATCATAGGAAATTTGGGGTTGGGTCAATACTGCCTAAATTTTAATGTTTATATCAACTGTTCTTTTCACACATCCACCCCAATGGGTAAGAGTGTAAAGTGCACCTGGAATTAACAGAACTTAAAGTTAATACTCACAATTTGATCGCTCCAACTTTCTGGGTTTTGACTCAAGCCTTGCGGTTGTGGACTCTATGTAGATGAAATTATTACATTATTTATTTACCAGGCAGGTAGTTTTATTCATACATGATTAGAAATATTTATTTTAGATTAGGAATACAAGAACTCGACCATTTTAAGGTGACAGAACATTTAAAGAGCTACAATACAGTAAGGGATGAAAAAGTTTACACATTTTGGAAAAGGAGAATAGTAGCCTATAGCGTGTTAACTGTTTGTGTGTGTATACTCACGGTCACAGAGGAGATTATTCTTGGAGACGGGACGTAAATTTGCTGTATAAACTGTATAAGAGTTTTGATGAGCATTAAACAATCATAAAATTACAGTAATTGTAAAGTAATATATACAGTGTATTAGAATAACTTGTTTAATGTTAGCAAATGTTCATATTATAGTGCAGGCAATTGGTAAGGAAGAAGGTGGCTAATTTGTATTATATTGTACAATCTCATAAGGTTTAGGCTTGGGGCTATATTGTTGCATTTTAATAACAATGGTATACATTGTTATAAATTTTTGTATACATCATGAGAATCCATATGAATTATCCACCTTGTAAAACACTTATGAATTTCATTGAGATCAGGCTGGATATGTTTAATACAAATATTAGGAATAGATATTGTGATGACTTATAAAACCATGAAATTGGAATACATTGTTTCACAACATTATAAAAAAAATGTTTTAAATGGATTGTACTTTTTGGAAGTTGTAAATGTTTAATGCTTCTTGGTCACTGGTGCAGGCTACTGAAAAATAGCTAAAATTATAAATTTTCTACTCACCATCTGTATATGTACGTCCACCTTTAAATAAGAATGTAAACATTTGTTTTGTCTACCCAATTGTTTTCCATCATTAATGGCTGTTTATCTGAAATTGTATCAATAATATATGTTTCATTTAAATGTGTATGTTTACCCAGAGACTGATTGGTTGATGTTTGGTAAACTGTGTTTGTTTCTCCAGTTGGTCTTGTTTCCTTTTCCTCAGGAATCTTCAAGTAATGACCTCCATTTTCCTCTACCATATTCTCGATGCTCTCTAGAAGTTTCTCCACCTGTGTTTGATTTCCTTTTTTCTTTAGATGATGCTTTGGCCATTTACAGGTGTTTGACAGAGACTCTTCTGCAATTTCATCATTGTCTGTTGAGTCAATAACACTCACATACTCCAAATCGTCTTCATGTATGAATACGACAATCACAAACTCTGATGCACCTGCACCAAAAATGATGTTAATGAGCTTGAGAGTGTCTCTCTCGTGATATGTAAATGTGCCGGGCTTGAGAACCAGAAGAAGGGCATGAGGACCAGGATACACCATGTGAAAACATCTTCTCATGTCATGTTCGTCGGAAAACAAAGCCAGATCATTCAGAGTAGGAGTGTTGATGACCATCAGACGTCTATTAAACACTCTACCAGAGTATCTTTCTGCTTGTGATTCTGAGAAGACCTCCTGTCCCAGAATGATGTTTCCACAGGAAGCTTTGGCATCTGTGTGTGCTCCCAACAGCACTATTCTCTTCTCTTCTCTGCTCACTGGAATAACACAAACTTGATATTGTCATGAAGGTGGTTTATATTTAAGGCTATAGGTATGAGGAAATTATTAAAGCCTTTAACTCCCATTGTACTTACTTTCAGCACACCTGTGGTTTTTAGATGACTAAAGGGAGCCATTTGGGAAAAAAACAGGGTTCAATAAACCCCTACCGTGCATCATTTTTTCCCATATGATTTTGTGAGGTTAATGCTTCAAAGGTGTAAATGGTTTTGCTAGATGGATGCAGTGAGCCACTGCATAGACTGAAACGTCTTATTGCTTTTTAAGAAAAGTACTTGGAATTTTTTAATCAACAGTAAAAGCCTGTCACCGATCTAAACTTCTGCTATACCTCTTGTTGGGTAAAATAATACTCTTTAAAACATTAGAAACATAGATCATTAGAACAAAGGATTATAAAATCGTATAATAATTTATACATAATGTATTTTATGTAACCTCAGTTCCCTGATGGAGGGAACGAGACGTTGTGTCGAGAACGACAGATGGGATTCCCCCTTGAGAACCAATCAACTCTGACTACTATAGAAAAGGCCAATGAAATTTGGCGAATGAAATTTGCATGCCGGTCTCCGCCCCCGGATGTCTGGTATAAAAGGAAGCCGGCGTAAGCGCAACTTCCTTAATTAGGGATGCGCTGCAGAGGCCACCTCCTACCCGTGGGGAGGAATATGGTGGACATAGGTATGGTCTCGTCCTTGGAGGAGAACGCATGGAACGTGTGGACTGAGTAGTTATCCGCGAGGTGGAGGTCCACCTGGGGAAGCTCACGGGTTACCAGGAGTGGGAACCATTCTCATAAGGATATATCAGACGGAACAGCCCACGGATGGGGTGTTACAGACGTCCGGTAGCACTAGGTCCGGTTAGACGTATCTGTGACATCCACGACCCAGTGCGCCAGCCTCTGCTTGGAGACAGCCTTCCCCTTCACAGACAAGGAGATGGTCAGAGCTACTGAAGCTCTGCGTGCGGTCCAGGACACAATACGGATGGGATTGGGTCTTACTCCCCGATGGGGAGCACCTGCAAGTCCACCACTTGGTCCCGAGAGGGAGAAGTGGGAACTTTGGGCACGTATCGGGGCCTGGGTCTCAAGATAACCTGAGAATTACCAGGGCCGAATTTAAGGCAATCCGGGGACACAGAGAATGCAGCCCAGAGAGGCCCCCCAGGACCCACGTTAGGGTCCCAAGAGGGTATGGAGCGGAGAGGAGGCAGATTCCACCCTCTCGCGCCCCTTAGGAACCTGGTGACCAGGTCGTGCTGCCCCAGAAACTTTCCATCAACTGAGTCGTGATGAGTGGCGATAGCAACTACATACACATTCAGTGTCTTAGGAAAGACAACACGATCCCGATCGAGTACCTCAGTAGGTCTTCTCGTTGAGAGAGACACCAGGACAAGAAGAGGCTCCATCAAGAGGCGTATAAGGTGTGTCGCCCATGCGCCTGCTGCCAGTGTGCCATGCTGTCCTCGGAACTCGACTCTGTAGCCAGTGTTGAAGCGGTCTCATGTGCATCAACCCTAGGGGTATTACCCCCGCCGAGGACGCCTCTGAAATGGTTTCATTGGGACCACTGGCTGCCTGAAGTGGACCTCTACCATGGACATCGCCCAACCCAGGGCCCGTGCCGCCACTCCAAGTTTTACACAGCTCCTCATGCACCTCCGTTAAAAAAGTGGCACCCGGGGTGGCCACGGTTTGCACCGCGCTCCGACCTCAGGAACCACGTATCCCCGGGTTAGCATGGCTGACATCACTTCTGATTCCTCCTGAGCTCGACTCCCCTGGGGTGGAGCTCCGATTCATCTCCCTCTGATGCTGCGAGGGACATCTCATCTACGTTACGCATCGTTTCCGAGTGCGTGCCTGAGGATCCGGACGGCATGCCACCGCCGGCTGGGGAACGTTCAGAAGAGCGAATCGGGGTGCGATCGGCCCGTGAGCACTTGGCTGACGGGTTTACGTTCACAGAGGTCCCCACATCACTAATGCTGCTAATACAGGCGGAATTCGGGGCAGTAGCCACCGATGTCACTCCCCGGGTAGCAGACGAAATGGTGGCTTGTTCCCGTAGGAAGACAGCCACCCGTGACCGCAACTTCTGAATGACAATCTGCACGCAGTGCGGGCAAGATGTGTCAACGAATGCTGCTTCAGCGTGCTGGACCCCCGACATCTAACGCAGCGATCGTGTCCTTCCCCCTCCTCAATGAGGGTGCCGCACCCAAGAGAACAGTGGGACATGCCGCGCTGGAGAATGCTCAGTCCTGAAAAGGACCTTTTTTAGAAAAAATCTCTAACACCTCCGGAACCGGCGAGACGCCCAGGGGAAGGTCGCTGTAGGTAGGGACGATCCGCTGCTCTACGTCGTAGGTCCGGCAATGTAGAAGAATAATTTGTTGGGTGGAGGTGCTTTCATAGCCACACGTCCTACCTGCTGGAGGTCCTACTTTCTGACATGCATGATGCCGGCTCTTACAGGTTATAACTGGAGGATGTAAAATCTTGCGAAGGTGTTGGGCGTAGCCCAACCTGCAGCTCTGCCGATGTCTGCCAGAGAGCCACCCTGAGCCAGTGCCCACGAGGAGGCTATACCCCAGGTGGAGTGTGCTCTCACTTATGGTGTGCACGGGCGATCTTGGGATTGGTATGCTGTTCTGACGGTGTCCACAATCCAGTGCGCTACTCTATGTTTGGAAACAGCCCTCCCCTTCTGCTGACCTCCAAAACAAAAAAGAGCTGATCGGAGCTCATGAAGCTCTGCGTGTGGTCCAAGTAGAGGCGCAGTGAACGCACTGAACACAATGGATGGGGTTGAGTCTTCCTCCCTGGTGGGGAGCGCCTGCAAGTTCACGACCTGGTCCCGAAAGGGAGTTGTGGGAACTTAAATCACGTATCCAGCCCCTCCACGCTCTCCAGGGTACTCGACTCTGTAGCCAATGTTGGAGCAGTCTCATGTGCATCATCCCAGGGGTATCACTCCCATCGAGGATGCCATGCCCAGGAGCCTCTGAAATTGAGTCAGGGGGACCGCTGACTGCTAGAAATGTTTCAGGCAGTTCAACACTGACTGAGTGTGTTCTGTGGTCAGGCACACTGTCATGGAGACAGAGTTGAGTTCAGCTTCTACCAAAACTCTTTTCAAAAGGCTCCGAAGAACAAAAGGTTAATGAATGCAGCATTTGTCAATTTCATTGGCCTTTTCTAAACTAGTCGAAGTTGATAGGTTCTCAAGGGCGAACCCCATCTGTCGGTTCGACACAACGTCGAGAGACCGACAGAAAGGGAACCATTCTTATGGTAAAATAATGAAACATTTAACATTCAAGAATTTCTTAAAGGAGAAACATCGGTTTTAAGATTGCATAACAACATGGAAGTTTTACATTTTTTAAAATGTCAAACTCACTGTTGGGAGGATTGTGTATACTTCCCGAAGACTGTCTCAGATCATCTTTCACAAATAATAAAAAAACAGATAGAAATTGCAGTTCACTGTACAATAAAATACAAAATATATGCTTATTGAACAAATAAAAGTGCTTAATAGTATAACAAGTATAATATGATTGACAAATATTTTGAATTCACTGATGCAATTGAAGTGCTTTTACTTTAAAGAATGAATAAACAGATATGAACAGACTTACCAGGTTCTGTGGCTGCTTTACTCGAGTTGTCCATCTTCACACATTTGAGACTTTTCACAGTGTGTCACTTCAGGAAGTGTTGTATTACCGTAAGTGGGATTATTAAAAGCTTTTTTCATTTTGAAAATACCACAGAAACCAGTTGGACTAGTTAGAGTACATACTAGCCTTATGCAACAGCTTTGTGAAATCTCCATGCTTATTTTGGTGTCAGATAAGATGGTTTAAATATTTCGAAGTGTTTCTAGAAAATGATCCAACTCTGCAGAGTTTTGCTCCAACCAGATCCCACACACCTGCCTTGAAATGTGCAGTAATCCTTAAGACCAAGATTTGCTAGTTTAGGTGTATTTGAACAGTAATAGTGCTAATGCCAGTTCTGACAACGCTCAGCTTACTTGTACATCATATATGTTGTAAACGATAATACATGTTACACTGAAGAAAAAAAATCAAGAAGTTAACTCCAATGCTCAAATTAGTGTTTCTTCTACTTAGAAGTTTATTATTCTTAAATAATTTAGATAACTGTACTTGATTTATTCATGGAATATTGATTAGCTTTAAAGTACTAGAAAACTCACTCATAATTTTAATTTTTACAATAATTTGTTAAGTTAAATATCCGCTTCATTTTTTACAGTTTACTGGAGGGGTGGGGATTAAGGAGTTTGGCCCTGGAGGGTTATGCTCTGTATAGTGTAGCTCCACCCCTAATCACTTTTTGTAAAAAAAACACACATGATGATTAAATAAATTCTCACCAGCACATCTTTTATGGGCTACAACTTGATTGTTACTTATATTTGGGTTATTTAAAGAAGTTTTATTGTTTAAAACGGAACACGCTGTTTTGTTATAGGGATTTAATGTCAAAATTCTAGTTTACATAAGCGAAACTCACTTTTCAACGAATACAATAAATAGCCTTATTTGGGGTTTTATTTATTTATAATAAGCAAAATATCAAATAATTTATTTAACGTCTTATCAAAAAACAATGATCAAAACAATCGTTAGTTAAAACCCTTATTTATTGAGTACGTCTAAACATTTTACTACTTTTTGCTCATTTCTTTCTTTCATTATTTTTCAGATTGTTATTTATCTTTTCAGAATGTTGTTCTGTTACACTGTGAAGCAGTTGTAGAAGTGTTTCTGTAAAAGGAAACCTTTATGCTTCTGATATAGATGCAATATTGATTGTAGTGAAAATATAACTAGAAAGACCCCAAATGTAATTCGCAACTAGTCTGCAGATTTTTTGTTGTTGTTGTGTGTCTTCTAAATTGGGGTGGCCGATGGAGAGGGCCGCCAATACTGATCTCGCATACCCTTGAAAATGTGTAGAATGTGCAGAAAATGTGTAGTTGCGCCCCTGCCCGTAACCTCCTAAGCCCAAGCACCACTCTTTTAAATGATGATAACCAAAACTCAAAAATACAAATTGAATCTCCTCTAAATCTTAAAGACAACTCGACAATTAACGCTATCAAGACATAAATTTCATTGTAAAGCACATAAGACAGCACTTTTTCACAAAAATTACTTTCCTTATGTTGTTGCTTGCAAAGCATGCAAATATTGACATGTTGTGCTTGTTTTAGATGTAATAATACCCTCACCGCACTGAATTTTATGTGATGTGCTGCATTCACGTATTAAAGGGCCGCAATCCCAGGGGGTTTTCTGCAATTTTAAAATAGTCAGTGGTATCCCCAGAATGTGTTTTTCAAGTTTCAGCTAAAAAATACACAACATAACTTTCATAACAAGATGTTGAACATCATGACCATTTGTGGCCGCAATGGAAAACGTGCCGTTATTGTGTGTGTCTCTTTAAATGCAATTGAGCTTCTGTTCCTTTCCCTGTATGCAAAATAGGAGGTAGAGCGCTTACACTGTGATTTCGATGACATCAAGACAACCAAAACGGCGGAAAGCGCAATTACGTCTGTAATGCCCTTTTCAACCAAAACCATACACTAACTGCAATAAAAATCACCTTAATGCCTTGTTCATTAATACGAATTAAATGGAAAAGACAAAAACATAAAAAGAACAACATATGCTGACCTTTTCTGTATGAAATGTTGGCTGTTGATGATTAATCATGTGCATGCATATTACTAACAAACATAAACACTGATATAGGCATATACAGTATTTGCTATCACAGTAGTTGTATATGACAGACAGGTATGTAAAGATCAGCAACCAGGTGTTATTACGTTGTGAGCAGCAATTACTGCGTAACCTCATTGTCTTACAAATGCGAACTCTGTTTTATCCGTTCTCATGGTGGTCGCACTTAGGACATATGAGAAAACACTGAACTCACCTAGAAAGACACTGCTATAACTTTCTGTTGTTTTAATCAATAAGCTTTACAGAATTTATGTCGGTCTCAAGTCTTCTGAACCGATGGGCGCGATGCGTTTACCACTAACGTTAGGACACAACACCTGTCTTTGGACCAAAGTAAAGTCTCAGGTTTAGCCGCGAACACAACAGCCTCTAACATGCTAAGCTCATTATTTAAGAAAGGCCGATTAGAATTGCTTCTTCTCCGGACGCAGAGTTGACGGCGTCTCGCCTGGGACATTCGATAGTTTATAACTCCGGCCGCCAAGGTCGCAACGGGACGAACCTGGGCACGTCGGAAAGGTCTCCTCGCGGCCTCCTTTGATGTTCCAATTTACATCCATTAACAGAACACATTTGTGGTTTCTTAGACATTTTTGTCGCTGCCTAGTGGCTACATCTGCTCTTGGCCGCAATGATGAACAGCATGTCTCTGGCGGATGGTGGAACTAGGCCCTCATATGGTGGAGTCTGTAAATCAATATGACACAGGATTGTAAGAAGAATAGATCGATTTGTCTTCTGGGATTGCGGCCCTTTAAAGGGGTCATATGGCACGAATACGTGTTTTTCTATGTATTTGGTGGGTCATGAGTTGCCCATTCATGTTTTTGATACGTACAATTGCAAAAATTAAAGAACATGCTATCTAAAAGCGAATGCGAACCCACACCTGCCTGAAACAGTTTTTGGTAGCATTTGACTAAGACTGCCCAAATGTAGATGAGAGTAAGGTTGGCGTACTTGTAAATCTCATTGTATAGGCCTTCCCAGCTAACAAACGACGCACCTCTTGCGTAATATTGGGCATTTTTGGTAATTTCATGACTTACCAGCTGACAACGTAGCCGGCACATCTCATGCAGCAGTGTCATTATCATTAAATGACCAATTCATGTCGCCTACACAAACTCATGATGTTACTGTCATGTTTCTCGGGGTGGGTGAGGTGAGAGACAGGACCCAGGTGCCCAGAAATATGACAGAATGATCCAGCCATCACAGAACCCAGCAGACAGTTGGATGTTGGCATGAGGGTTGAGTCCCCCGATTTCCTCTCGAAGGTCGATGCCGCTGGGTTCTCCTCGAGGGTCGAGACTGACAAATGTTTCCTCGACGTTCGAGGTCGTCGGTTTCCCCTCTAGGGTCGAGCTTGTGGGCTTCCCTTTCTGGGTTGCAACTGCCGGACTCCCCTTCAGGATACAGGCGGTAAGTTCCCTCCAGGGTTGAGACTGTCAGGTTCCTCTCGGAAGTAGAGGTCGTCGGTTTCCCGTCCAGGGTTGAACCCGCCAGACTCCCCTTCAGGGAGATGGCTGGCAGTATCCGGTCCTCGCCACATCCAGTCGGCAGTGCAACCGGTGTTGAGTCCGGTGCGGCCGACACCCCTATGTCAGTGTTGTCAAGCCCGTGTGTCCAGACGTCATTCCGACCGGCATCAAGCCTGTGTGTCCAGCCAGCCTTCCGACCGGCGTCAAGCCCGTGTATCCCCAGTTTTTCCCCTTGGACTCTTGTGCTCCCTCCCCATTGGACTCTTGTATTCCCTTCCCTTCCTTTGACTCTTTTTACCCCCCAATGTGTTATCACTACTGTTTTATCTTGTACCTGTTTTTTTGCCTAGTCAGAGTCTGTCTTGTCTTGTTTGTGCCTTGAGGAGCATCAGGTTGCTGCTCCTTAAGGCGGGGGTTTTGTCATGATTCCCCCTCACCTTGTCAGGTATTTCTTGGTCTCGAGGCGGAATTAGACAGGATCCTTTGTTTGATGTGGGAGAAAGACTATTTTGGCCCCTATTTGTTGCCATACTCTCTCTCTCCCCGGTCTTGTCATTGTTCCTGCCCTCCTGTTTCCTAGTTGTGTTAATTAGTTTATCCCCTGCACCTGTCCCCTCTTGATTTGGTTCCCTTTATATTGACCTTTTGTCTCGTGTCTCTTGTCTTGTGGTATACCGTATGTGGAACTGACTTTCAGCCGAGCATTTAGATATAATTAATTTTACTCGACAAATCATATGAAACAATATAATTGAAGGTGATTATTGAAAGGCTATTGGCGAGGCTGTCTGGACGGTGTCGGGATCGATTGAGAAATTTAGAATATACTGTAAGTTTGTTGTGGAAAAAGAGGTCTTATTCCTGACTTTCTATATAAATTTACTATAAGAATTAAATGCCTAAATATAAATAAAAATTCCTGTGACACAGATAAACATAAGACCAACAATGTAAAAATCCAAGTGGTCGAAGCGGGACTCGAACCCGTCAAAAACGTGATATACAATTGGATGCCAAACGAGCTAACCTCTAGAATAGTATTAAGAAGTATTGACAAGCGCATAAACATGGATAGAATTCTGTAATCGGTTACCAACCCTCTTGACTTATCAAATCTGTATGACTGTGTAATGTGTAAACCGTATAAACACAGAAGATATTTGAAAGAAAGCTAGTAACGGTAAACCGTTCGTCCACATTGATTTTTCTTCATTCAATAGAAGTCAATGGGGACCATTGGTAAATGATGACAGAAATTTAGTTTTGAGGGGTGAACTACCTTTAATCATGACTTGACTTAATTTGACATATTACATACTGCATTAGTTATATGTTTATCTCTTCGGCGGGTTTTTCTTTTATTTCTTTCCATTTTTAGTTTTCCACAAAATTAAGCTCGATATGGTTTTGAGATGACACGAGCCTCCGACTTGCCGTAGACCGTGTAAACCCAGAAGAGGAGGGGCCATGTATATTAGCTAATACGTTTGCATTTTGAGTGATGTGTGACGTTAACTTAACGTCGATCGGCGCCCGGCGTAACTTAAACACGCGGCGGCGTATGATGTTAATTTAGCACCAGACGGCGTTTATTTAACGCCTGGTGGCGTTAAGAAAACGGCGTTTTAATATTAATATGGCGATCCAAAGCACGCGATTTGTGATACTGTTGGCTTTCGATAGTTTTACGCCCTATGCAGTTTTAGGACCCTGTTGTTCCTTATTTCTCCAGTAGGAGATCACTGTTCATTATGAACCACCAGCACAGACCTAACAGATAACTTTGTTGTCTATCACGAGTTAGAGGTATGGTAAATAATCGTTTTTGTTACTAAGAAATAGCCCAACATGCATATTTTTTTAACGATTAATTGATATTGTTATGAATTAATTTAAACATCTTAAAAAATATAATATAGATATGTGTGTGTGAAATTTAAACTCAAATACAATACAATTAATACTTATTGGCGACCAGGTCAATCTTGTGTCTGGATCAACCTTAGCTAACCACGTGTATGCCAACTCGATATCTCTTACTCATTTTCATATTTCTTTACTTTATAATTTATTCTCATTTTGTGGATTGATGGCCTTTCCTGGTAAGATATTCTTCTGACCTGTTAACTTGCATTATATATTATACATAAACCATTTCAGTTTAGCTGCACACGTACTCAAGTTTTTTATAAAAAAATCAACAATTGAGCACCAACAACCACAAACATGTTCAAACTCAAATTGAAAACGTAAGTCCCATATGGATCTTGATTTGAGTTGTTAAAGAGATGATCCAATTATCTATTGTACATACAATATACCTCTTTGATATTTTCCATTGGATATTTTAACTTAATGATCTGGATTCAAATGTATGTGCACCTAATTTGGGTTTTATCACGTTTGTGATTGTTAGTGCTCAATTAATATTGTATCTTGTTTTCTTAATAGTACTTGTTGGCTGGCTAATTAGGCCTATTATGTTGTGATATTATTGATCTCATTTGTAATAATACTTGGAAATAATTAAAAAAATATTAAATGATCATGCAGTTGTACTGTCTTGTTATTTCAAAAAGTTTTAGAAAAATAAATCTCTATGATCTTGTATGAATCATACAGCAGGGGCGTAAAACTGCATACTCCCCCTACTGGAGAAATAAGGAACAGCGGGGCGCAAAACTGCATGCTCCAGGTCTGCAGACTCCACATGTAGGCAAGATCTGACAAGCGTATGACATCAAAGTACCGCGAGAGCGATTCGAAAGCAAACTTTTTATGGTTTGCCGAATCGCTCTCGCGGTAATTTGATGTCATACGCTTGTCAGATCTTGCCTACATGTGGAGTCTGCATCCGCCTGTCGGATTTTGCCTCGTCGCATCAAGACTAATATTTAAATGCTCAAAAGTAAATCACTAGAGGGCGCCACTCTCCATCCTCAATTACCCGTTATGTAATATCAAAATGTTTCTTTTTTACGCAGACCTTTTTCATTTATCATCGTATTAGATCTGGATATCAAAAACTGGGGTTTATTTTTTTTAATGAACATTTTCTTTTTTGTGTCTGTGAAGTCGTGTCTCACTGTTAGGCCTATTTACTGACAATGATTTGAGAATTCCTTTGAATTTGAACCCAGCCAATAAGATATTTATAATCATTTTATATTAGACTTTAAATTCATAAAATCTCAATTTACTGCTATGAACATGCACTTAAGTCACGTTGCTTGGCCGACCTGTGGGTGGCGGTCGATATATTTAGCACAGAACACAGGCTGCGTCTCAAAACCTAGTGAGCTGTATACCTAGACAGCACTCTAGCCATCAAAAATCGCGTTTCGATCCAACAGCATTTTAAGACTTTAAGATGTTATTACTGCTGCCTGAACGGAATAATCTCACATACACAAAATGATGCGCACAAAGGATATCTAGTGAGTCAGATCACTTCTAAGACACCGCCATAATTCGACACTTCAGTTCACACCATTCATTCCTGCGAACAGCAGCCCGTGGTGCTCGTCTGGCTCGCTGATGCATCTCCGCTTATCCTCCAGGCTGATTTTACACTCGAGCCGATGATGCCGGCCGGAATAACGGGCACTATCATCCTCGGTCGCGGATGCTGATGCTGAGGATCTGCAGGTAAGAGTCTCAGTGTGTTTGTGTGTGCGTGTATGTGTGCGTATATATATATTGAATATATGCGGCAGATACATGTGATGGCGCACAGAGCATCATATCTTCCTGCTGTCATGTGTATCTGGATCAGGAAGGAAGCATGTGATTATATAACATGCTGCTTTATGCCCGACTTCTTGATTGTGTCTTTCTCTTTCTACAAGCATGTGCATGCATGAACTGCTTCAAAAAATTGAGAAATCTTGTATTATTTATGTGGACGTGTAGTGTCTCGTTTATTGTCATATATTGTCGATTTATGATTTGTATGTGTGTGTCAGAACAACGTTTATTGTTAAAACAGTAAGTTTTATTAGCATCATTAACAATTTTACTGGTAATTTAGTAATACAATACACAAATAGTATAACATCACACTCTCTTTAGTAATGTTAGGCATTATGAATGGATATTAATGGTTCTATGAGTAAACATTATTTATTGACATCGCCATGATTTAGATTAGTATGTTTTGTTTTTTATTATTTTATTGCATTTCCAAACAAAATTCATTACACAGTGTTTTGATGGACCTTGGCCACATTCCACATAATCGACTCGGTGTACTCTACGACATTGAAGAATGCCAAAGACATCTGTTTTTATCTCTTCTGAGTCAGCTGTTATGATACTGTCATCAGATAATCTGAGTTTCCCTAAAACAGCACCAAACATATATTCTTATATATATAAACAGTATATATGTGTGCTTTTATGCTTATTTTTGTTTAAAAACTGTATCAAGCTTAGGATCTGAGCACTAAAGAATATCTGTGACAAATAAAATTGAATTTTTTAGAAAATGTTATGAATCTATCATTTATATTGTATTCATTTGCAAATGTATAATCTAGAAAGGGAGATGTTGAAGCAAATTATAATATTTTTATTTTCACATTTTCCGAACAATAAAGACCTGCTACAGCAATGCTTGACTGTTGCTAGGATCTTGCTAAGTGGATTCTAGAGTGCTTTGGCTGGTTGCTCACTGGTCCAAGTCAGAAGGTCTCTATAATTCTCTATGATGTTTTAGTCAGCTTGGGTTTTAACATCTGCTTTGTGGAAATCTTAAATCTCAACATAATTTACAAACACATTTGAAGCAGGATTCATGTCAAACTGTAATATTGAGAGTGATTTGTGATGTCACACCTACTCTAGTCTCTGATTGGTTCTCATTGCTTTTGTTTGAGGGCTTTTCTCCTCACACGATGCTGATGTGGGGTTGGCTCTTGTGATGGAAAGGGGCGGTGGTCTACGTTTTCATTTGGATGTTAATATTTCATTAACAGCGCACCAGCTTTGAGGGGAGCAATAGTTGCTTCCATTTGAAGATAAGAGGGTGAGGCGCTTGAGAACAGGAGGTGTTACAAAAGAGAGTGGTCTACACACACACACTCTCACACCAGTAAAGACCGACAGATGTAAGATGTTTGACTAATCCAGCTCTCTTCTATAGGTTAGCTGGTTTGATAAGTGGACAGGTGCAGTGGACATGCTCTGAATGCACAATGGGATATGAGAGGAATTTCATGCATCTTAATGACAGACGGCAACACGTCTCTTAACGTCTTGAGACTGGTAGCATTACTGTCAATATCACTCTGAACATGTTACTGTGTAGTGAAAGAGGGAAAAAAAAGAGGAAGCATTAACAGAAACACTGTCGTGGCCGTTGGGCACGGGTTGCATGCTGACGCCTGGAGGGACAAGCTGTGAGTGTTTTATTTATACTCGATGTGTGGAACAGAAATTGCATCAGTCAAGAGGACTGTCTACCCTTCCTTACCATATGTCAATAATCTCTCAAGTCTAGTCAGCGTTGGCGTTACAGTGGTAACACTGCTTAACATGGTTAGGTATTACAATGCGAGTTACTCATTTGTATGGAGTTTTATGGTAGGCGATTCATTCACTTTAAATGTTGTACGTTTGTTCTCAAACTTGCCACTTTCACACAAAAAAGTTGAATGTGTTTGTGCTGCGTCAAACATCAGTTCAGTTAAAACTTGTTTTATAATCAATTGTGTATTTGTTGAATGTGACCTACAGCAGATGGGAAAATATAGTGCACTGAGAGTGTCTTTAATTATTTCAGAAACTGTGCAAAAATTCTCGGGTGGTTGCTACTGTATGTGGTATTAGGTGTTTTAAGCACTTGCTAGGGTGGTTAAAGTTGTTTAAGTCAGGGGTTCCCTAACTTTTCAGACCGCGACCCCCAAAGTAACAGTGCCAGGGACACCCACTATCCTCGGAGGTGCGACCCCCTCGGGTGTTCCGACCCCTACTTTGGAAACCCCTGGTTTAAGTCACAAAAAGTCCAAAATTCATGTAAGGTAGCAGTTCACGGCAGAAAATGTCTTGATTTTTGTAAGCCTTCAGTTGTTGAAGATTTGAATGAATTTGTTCATTGGAGACCAAGACATTGGACAGTGGCAGTAGAGAGATGCTGGAGCAGGCTGTTTATTTGGATCAGAATTCATGAGACATATTGGCACTCTTTTTATCCACATGGCAGCCTCTGGGTTAATGCCTTCAAACAGAAGCCAATATTACAGCACATACTGTGGTGAACTTTGTTCAAGCTGTTGTGCTTTGTCTTCAACAATCAACATGATAGATAATATCATACAAAGAGATCAAACTTTTGTTATTTTTCTTTATTGAATCATAAATGTTTACAAGATTGATTTGCCAGTAACTATTTTTGTTGCATCAGTCACTGGCATTTGAACGTTATTATTAATAATTTTGTGATATAGAGAGATCTGTGTGTAATCTATTTCCATTGGTCTTAGAATGTTAAAGTGATAGTTCACCCAAAAATGAAATGCTGTCATATTTGACTTGCCCTTTTGTCATTTCAATCCTGCATGACTTTTTCCGCTGAACACAAAAGAGAATATTTTGAAGAAAGTTGGTTACCGAAAAGCACTTCTATTGCAAACAAAACAGTTACAAACATTATTCAAATTATCTATGTGTTATGCTCTAGAAAGTCATACAGGTGTGAAATGACAAAGGGGTGAGTAAATGACAGAATGTAAATTTTCGGGTGAACAATCTCTTTAAGGTCTAAGTAGCATTACAATGTGTGTGAAATGTTTATATGAGAATAGGGTGTGACATGGCGGTTTAAGATCCGAACTTGTATTCAGAAGGTTAAGAGTTTGTTTCATACTGTGATCTGTTGAGATGCTCTACAGCAATGAGCAGGAAGTCATCAGCTGAAAAAAGCCATGGCTGCACTCTCATCTGTTCACTGTCAGCTCGCCATTCATCAGATGTGAGAGATCCTCGCTCCTGCTGATTGAGTCAATACATGAGTTATGAATCCCTGTAAAGAAAAGGATGGCGAGGCAGCAGATCCAAGTGCAGATAAGATCAAAGAAACAATGAATTTAATTAACCTAAAGAACACCGAGCAAAACACCTACTGAAAAGAGTGAAACTTTGGATCAACTTAAAAAAATACTTTTGGACAACTGAACTTTACTTTAACAAAATTACATCAACTTGTTACAAGCAATTTTATGAGTTTTTCTCAAATTCTATTTATGGCTTGGTTCAGATCAAAATTGATACATTTTTATACATTAATACATACATAAAGATAAGTTTTCATTGTCTGATACGACCGAGTTTTTAAATATATTTGTTAAGACAATGAAAACCAAGATCCATTGGGATCAAGTTATTGAAACAATTGCTCAGCAGTGTGTTATTAATGTGTGGATATTGTGTTATCCTACAGTGTGAGATTTAAACAGTTGTACAAAAACACTCAAAAACAAATGTAATTGTTGACTCAATAAGACATCAAGAATCCGTGTACAAATCTCGACAATCAACAAAAGAAAGCTTCATGCTGCAATGCCTGCTGGGTAACATCATAGTCCAAAACTCATTCATGACCCCCAGAATCGGTTGCAGTTGATCTGTTTATCTGAATTATTTTGATTATTGTAACCGTTGTTGAGGTTTGTATGATGACTGTTGATGTCTAAGTGTACCAAGACAGTCGTAAAGTCTTAAAAGATCAAATTCCACATTATTTAGTGTCACTTTTCATCTTAATCAAAGCTCGATAAACATCATAAAAGCTTACGTTTTTAAGCATCTCTTCTTTTCTTTTTAATGCACAAGTGTTCTTATTGAAACACTATTGTAAACACTTAAAGAGAAAACTGATTTAATTGAACAAAAGTCAGGATTAAAAAAAACCCAACTGAAACAAACAATGATCACACCCATGGAGGTTTATTAAAATGTATACTTTTTGAATTCAATTGAGGTAAAAATATAATTTGAGAAAAACGAATAAAATTGCTTGCAAGAATTGGCGTAATTTTTTTTTTATTGGTACACAGTTTCACTTTTTTCAGTGTACAACAACTCGCACAAGACAAAGGAAAGACTGGGGTTTAAATAAACTGTGAACTAAACAAGATAACTAGACACACCTGTGAGAAATATTCAACAAGAACCAATGAACAAATGAACTACAGAACAGGACAGGAAACTCAAAAGAATCAAACTGACAGTCCAAACGAACGGTAAAACACTGATAGAATCGTGAAAACCTCTGTTGTTCAGAGACTTTCCTGATCTTATATCTATATAGCTTTCCTGTGGCTCTTACCACAGAAATACTAGCAATACAAAGGTCATGGGTTCGATCCCCATGTATTGTACAGTCAGAAACAAATTTATAATACAATGCAATGTATGTCACTTTGGATAACAGCGTCTTTTAAATGCATACATGTTATACGTAAATATCATGCGCAGTAAAGTACGAGACAGTTAAAGCTTTACTTTGACTGATAATGTTGGATCTCGAAGCTTCCAGATGCTGTTAGTGTACTTGTGCTTAGTTTCACACCTGCTGTGAGTTTGTCATTGATGGGGTTGTTGTTTATTTAATCCACAGGTGTGTTGTGAATGATTAAATGTTTAAACGGGCGCTGAGTAATTGAAACATCTACTTAGGTTAGATGCAAAGAAATCATTCTTTAATGAATTGTAGTCAAGGCTAAATCAAAGACTGTGTGAAATATTTATTACATGAATGTCTGGATTAAATCTTTGTAGAAAATTAAAAAAAAGATAGTTTTAAGTATCCTACTTTTTAGTAATTCATGTTTGGACCTGTATTTTAAATATCCAAACTTCCTGGTGTTGAGCTGCAAGGTTTTTGAACATTTTTACTTGAGTACTTCTGAACCCTCCTAAAAGTAGGTCAGATAGATTGTGTGTATAGGTGTGTTTGCGTGTGTACGTGTAAGCAGCGTTTAGACGGTTCGATAATCTTACGAAACCACTGAAACATCATGGCAGTAAAGATTTGAATTATAAAACATTACAATTCTGTAACAGATGATCATAATAAAGATAATCGTGTCATCTACCTTGGACCAAACATCATTTTGACATAGAAATTAATTTATTATGAATTTCATTTCTTTTTTTGGTAACACTACAATAAGGTGATATTAGTTGACAGTAGTAAATGCATTATCTAACATTAGCTAACAATCAACAATTGAGTTTCTCTGCATTTATTAATCCTTGTTAATGTTAGTTCATGTCAATACAGTTATTGATGTGTAAGAAGAATGTCACTGACACAGGGACGATGTCACATGGAAACTGTAGTAGGGTGAATGAATTTAACATAAAAATTGAACTCCGTAACAAACAGGGTAATCCAAACGTGCTAGGGTGAAAACGAATAAATCCAAAACATCCAGGGAACAAACCGTGAACAGCGAAAACGTCCACGGAACAAAACAGGGTAATCCAACGGGTAACAAATCTTCCACGGAAACATACGTACATACATACTTTAATACTAAATTATCATAACCATAGTGCATCATATGTTATAATTTAAACACAATTTAAAAAAACAGTTGGATGTTCTGATAGATCTTCTCAAATTACAAAAATGACAGAATATTCATGAATAGTAAAATGAAGAAATAGTGGAGGGTGTGTCCAGGACTGATATTCTGATCCTCAGTAATGTTTTTTAAAGACTGTTTAATCACACACAAATATATTTACATTTAGTTTGATTTGATTTGAAGACACACATCTACTAGAACTACATTTAATTTTCTCTTTACACGTTGTGGACCTAACTTTTCCCCTTCTCATTACCAATACAGGCAGTTTTCCACATTTAAAGAAATTTTACCTGTATAATATTCTATTCAATTATAATTCCGCAATGTCTTATGATTAATAGACGTCATGGCTTCGCTTGTTTTTAGCTAAACATGCTATGAGATTGACAGTTTAAATGGTTAAAGGAAAGATCATTTTTAAGGCCTTTTTTGTCAGAAAGTTATTTTAAAATTGTGTTAAACTGTCAGCATAAGTTTTGAAATTCATTTCTATTTTAAATTTATTTATAAAACAACTTGGTTCAACCAAGGCACTGTACAACTTTCATAGACCTACGGCAATCACAACATTAAAATAGATATACATGAAAAAATCAAAAGAAAAAGAACAAATCACAGATGAAGAAAAGCATGAGAGAAAAGATGAGTAGACTGTGGCACAGTTGAGGCAGTTTTAATAGATGCTGACAGATTGTTACAGAGCCTCGGAGAAGGCTCTATCACCCCTGCCTCTTAGTCTAGATCTTGGAACCTTTGGCATTATAGAAGTATGCGGTCTGAGAGGTACTGCGGAGCAACATTGTTTACACAAGAAAAGCAATTTTGAAGTCAATACGATATTGGATTGGTAGCCAAAGTAATGAAAATAAGATTGGTGTGATGTGAACCCGTTTGCGACTGCCTGTGAGCAGAGGGGGCAGACGCATTTTGAACAAGCTGAAGTCAATGTACAGCAGACACCAGCAGCCCATAATAATGCGGAGTACAGTAATCAATTCGTGAGGAAATGAAGGCATGGTTCACAGTCAAGGTTCAATCTTATGACATGATAAAAAACCAGAACTCACAGTGGCATTGATTTGCCAATCCAGCCTAGACTACTGTCAATTATAAAACCCAAGTTCTTGGCGGCAGGCCTTTGAACATGTCATATCTTCTTTTAAATTAATACAGAGATAGGTTGATACAACTGTTTTTAAGAAAATCATGTTTGACTTCTTGAAACCAATATTTCTCGAGTATCACCCATCTGCTAAACTTTAGCAGCTAAAGAAATATCACGATTATATTCCACATATTTGTTAGATGGGGACTAGGGCTGCAACAAACATTATTTTGATAGTTGATTAATCTAACAATTATTAGATCGATTAATCGACTAATCGGCTATTATTTCAATGACTAATCAGTACGTTTTTAATGATTATTCAGCTTTTCCAACTAGTTACAACATTGAGTTATACATAATTTACGTAATAAATAAAATCAATTCAGCTTTTGAAATTTGTTTTAATGAACTTGAACCAACTGGTTACTCTCTTTAAGTTTGCTGATTCTGTCCAACTCGAATCGCACAAATACTCTCTACAAATTTTTAAATAAAAATTAAAATAAATAAATCAGGTACATTATACACCAATTATTTTTTTAATGTAAACAAATCTCTTGACAGAGGCATTAAGCACTATTTCTATGACAACAGTTCAGTTTAACTCTTTCCCGGTCAGCCTTTTTAAAAAAAAGTTGCCAGCCTACGGCAGCCTTTTTTAACATTTTAACCCAACTTTAATGGCTCACAGTACATTTTCTGTAACGAATATATGGACAAACAATATGTCCAATGAAAGAACACAGTCTCTGCTTTTAAACAATGGAAACCGTATTCTTCAATCTTGATTTGTTCTTTTTTTATCACTCCTTAGATGTGGGTAGGTTTCTTCAAAAATGCATCACTTTGATTAAAAGATAATTTTGAGATAAATATTTTTTTTTGTTAAAGATTCCGCCCAGATTGCACTCAGAACAATCATTAAAAAGCGATAAACATATACGTTCTAGGTTCTGGGATTCTGTACTTTTTCCCAAAGGTGTGTAATAGCGCTACCTGCTGTATAACAGTACAAACACTGATTGCCGTAATAACATCTTTGGCGGGGAACCGTTTTTTTTTTAATGACTAGATAACTCGTCATTGTCGGTGAAAGAGTTAATGAAAAAGAGCAGGTAACAGAAGAAAATATTTAAAATCAAGTCAAGATATAAGACTCCTATCACTTAACGTCCCTCTCTTATAATCATTTTCCTCTCATGTAATACCTAATAGTGTTATAATAATCAAAACAGACTTGACTTTTAAGCTCGATCAAAGCTTTTTACTTTGCAAAAAAAATAACATAACTGTAATTATATGATTATTGTTGTTATTATCATTACTGTTATTATTGCATTCTCTCATAAAAAGATTTAACGCTAAGTTAGTTAGTTAGCTCTAGATGGAGAACAGTCACCTTTCTCCTGCTCCGGGATGTTTCCATTTTAAATGCTCAAGCATGCAGGTTTTGCTGCCGTGAAAGACAAGTTACGCCTTGCATGCATTGCACACAACAGCATTTTTTTATTTTCAATTTGGTAAAGCTTTCCCACACTTTACTTGTTTACTTGTTTGCATCTGTACTCCGCCATAATTCTCACTGTGTGTACTTCTACTGCGATAGCATTCGGGAAGGGTGCAATACACTCTAGCGCTACAGTGCCGTAGCGGTCAAATTGTGATATTGCTGGCCCTTAAATTAAGTCACGTAATCAAACGACTACTGGACAACAAGAATATTTGTCGACAATTTTTTATTGTCGACAATGTCGACTAAACGTTTCAGCCCCAATGGGTGACATTACAACGCAGATATTTTTAACATATATATGATTCAGTCACAAGTCATCTAATTCAGGGTTTTTTTTAGACATCTCTTCCTGAAATCATGCATTGCTGAAAAATGTGTTCTGCAGATCTGTCAGTCATGTTTCCAGAACCCTCATGCAGACTGTGAGACTGTGACAGTTAGTCACTACAGTGGCTTTTTCAATGATTGTGTTCTGGATAAAATGAGTCACTATCAGTGTAAGGCAGTCATTTTTTTCCAATGGCGATATATACACAGAAACAGATACAAGTTAGAATGCTAATGTTGTTTCGATATAGCTTGAGGCGCTACTACCTGATTTTTCATAAACACTATTTATTTTTTGTAACTTAAGTGCTTCTTCTTGAATTGTATCGGAGACTATGAAATGACACCATAGGCCTACAGTTTGGAGAATTTGGTCTTTGAAGAAATTGATGAAAATGTTTGAGATTGTATTAAAGGTCCAGTGTATAAAATTTAGTGGCATCTAGTGGTCATTTAGCAGACACTTTTATCCAAAGGTGATATGTTATACAGGAGCAATAATTCAATAGGGGCTAATACAAACTTGCTTGTTGAAAAAAAGCGAGGGGGTTCGTTTTCTTTTCTCTCTCATTTGTCTGTCAAGTATTCACAGAAGAGATCTGGCCCTCCCGGCTAGGCCTGGTTTCTCCCAAGATTTTTTTCATCATTGGAGTTTGGGTTCCTCACCACAGCAGGGCAATGTTAGCTTGCTCATCAGAACACTGTTTTATTCATTTATTTAATAATTTATTAGATATTATTTATTAGAATGATCATGCTTGGTCTATAAACACCATGCACTCTGCTGTGTTTTACCTTTCTGTGTTTTTCTGTTCTTCTTTTTCTGTAAAGCTGCTTTGGAACAATGCATATTGAGAAAAGCGCTATAAAAAATAAATTGAATGGGTTTGAAGTAGTTTTTTGAGATGTTGTGAGAGATGTGGTTGACCGGACTGAATTAGGAAGAATGTTCCACCATGAAGGAGTTGTGAAGGAGAATGATCGGGAGAGTGATTTACTGCCCTTTTGAGAATGCAATTTAAGACACTGCTCGTTTCCTGAATGCAGGGTTCTTGACAGGGTGTAGGAGGGTGTGAAAGTATGCTGGTGCAGATCCAGTGACATTCCTTTATGCAAGCATTAGTGACTTGAATCTGATACTGGCTTCAACCGGTAGCCAGTGGAGAGAGAAGAAAAGGGGTGTCACATGAGCCCTTTTGGGGTGTTAGAAGACGAGGCTTGCTGCTGCCTTCTGAACCAGCTGGAGTGGTTTGATAGCCTAAGACAAGCAAGGAAAGCACAGCAGTAGTCAAATCTTGAGATTACCAGGGCCTAGACAAGGAGTTGTGCCTCATGCTCAGTGAGATGTGGTCTAACCTTTCTAATGTTGAATAAGGCATATTGGCATGACCGTATTGTCTTCAGAATGTGATCATTGAAGGAAAGCTGTTCATCAAATATGACTCTGAGCTGTTTTGGAAGGAGTGATTGTGGTATTGCCAAGTTGGATGGTGAGATTGTGTTTCACCGTGCAAGTAGTTCTGTCTTGGCAGGGTTGAGATGGATGTGATGTTCTTTCATCCAAGCTAATTGACTTCTAGGCAGGCTGTTATGTGAGCTGCTACAGTGGTATCGCTTTGGTGAAACGAGATGTAAATCTGGGTGTTGTCAGCATAACAGATATACGAGAAGATGTGTGCCCATATTATGGGTCCGAATGATGCAGTTTAGATGGGAAAAAGTTTTCTGGAAATTTACCGGTACATGTTAGATTTAAATCGGTTCAATACCAGAATTTAGCTTGTTTCGATACTTGAAACACTGCTGTTCCAAAGTTCAATGCTATGCGACAGTATGCCACAGAACTGACTCAGAACCGGCAACATAGAAGAACAAGATGAATCGCTCTACAAGCAACTGTCAACTGTCAAACTCATATATGGCTCGCATGTCCACCTTGACCATAAATCGGTTGTTAGCACGAAATGAGACACGTTTGCGAGCCGCTCGGAAAGCTTCCGTTTGACTGCTCTGTACATTTGCGGCAGAGCCTCTGTTGCAAAGTACTTGCGACTGGGTTACTGGTATCTTGGGTCAATGGTTCTTAGCAGCGTTTTAAAACCTTCTTGTTCCACTGTTGCAATTGGAACCATGTCTTTTGCAAAGTGATAAGCTACCGCCTTAGTTATATCGCACCTCTTCTCTTTTCGTAAGGCACACTTCGGGTAAAAGAAGCTTCCAGAGAACTTTGTTTCGGGACAGATGTTTTGAGTTGCGTGGTCTTTGTGGCCGAAGTTGTAGCATGAAGTTGTAAACACTCATCGTACTGCACTTTATGGTAATTTTGTAAGTGGTGGAAGAGATTTGATGTGCTTCCATATTTACATATTATACAACGGATTTATTACATTCCCTACAGATTGGCTGCTTTTTCTTCTCATCGGAACTTTTAAATCCAAACCACCTCCAAATGAGTGAACCATTGTTTTTTTTTAATAACCAGTAAGTTTTCTGTAGTGTTGACCGGCGGCGCGTGTTCCTCCATGTCGCATGCTACCTTGTTAGCTGGAGCAGGCAAGCGGGCGCGATCTGGTTCACACAGAGCGAGCGCATGCACGGCATCAAACCATATCGATATGAACAATATAGGCTAATCCCGCATCGCGTTGGGTAAACATATCGATATATCCCCCCAACTCGGTATACCGCCCAGCCCTATTCTACATGCTGCGATTCGTCTGTACATCCCCATTCAACGGAATACATTGCATGTATAACGTTACCTCTGTTCCAGACATCTCAGTTAGCCTACTAATCATCATGAACGTCTTGTGTGTGTTCTTAGTCTGTCAAAAACACAAAAGGTTCACACATCACAGCCCGTTGTGTTTTCGATGTATATCCGCATCAAAAAAAGAATTTGCCTTAAAGTGACAGTAACCTAATCATCTGTCTCACATATTAAAGAGAAAATTAATCTTTTGTAGCTTGAGGAGACTCAAAGAGTTATACTGTGTTATCCAGATGAACAAAGCCAGTTTGGAATAGCTATTCGACTGGTGTCAAAGCCGCAAACCTCCCACTCTGATATGAAAACAAAGTAGCGTTTGAACAAGATGCTCTACTCTTTAAATAAGGAGGTAGCAAAAACAGCAACACAACTGTGTAACAAGGTTCAAAGTAGGGTAGGAAGGAGACGGGAACCGGCAAACATTTAAATTTTTTATAAAAATAACAACAAAGTAAAAGACAGCCGGCAGCCCCTCACGGACGACTGCCGGCGAATAATACAATACATAAACACAAACTAAAACCCGATGGCTCCTTCTTTAGCGGGCAACGGCGAGTTCCCGGTCCCCTGCTCCTCCCCCTTGGCCGGACGGACGCAGGCTCCAGACTCAGGCAGGCGGTGGCTGCCCTCGGCGCTTCCGCCCCCTGCTCCTCCCCCTTGGGCGGACGGACGCAGGCTCCGCCCTCTGGCGGACGGTGGCAACTCCCCCGCTCCTGCTTGGACCATAGCCTCCCCACTTCGAACCCAGGGGCGCGCCAGCAAAGGTCACCGTCCCACCGAAGCTTTGGCGGCCCACAATGGCTCCTCCTCTTCTCCAGAACCACCGCTTTGAGGAGTCACTGGCGGACGCCCTCCGGCCACGCGAGGTCACTTGGCAGCAAGGACTCTCCGACAGCATATCTCTCCCTCCTCCCGGGTTTCGGCACCAATTTAACAAGGTTCAAAGTAGGGAAGGAAGAAGACGGGAACCGGCAAACATTTAATTAAAATAACAAAAAGTAAATGACAGAATAATACAATACATAACCACAACTAAAACCCAGGCACGGTCCTCTCTCTTCAACGGTCTGGTCGATTGAGAGATTTGGTTGCAATTCTCAAACTCACCACTTAGTTGCTAAAACAATAAAAATCCCACATTGTGACTTTAGAGGTGCTGTCTGTAATAAATTTACTGTATTCAATCAAAACAATATCTCAGCATGTTTCCTAAATGTCCACGAATATATTAAGTTAATATATAGGTTTGTCCAAAAAACAATTCTATAGCCAGTAATTCTACTCTGAAATGTATGTTCCGTGACGCAATGTCTGTTTTTGTTTTGGTCCATGTGACCCCGCCCACTTACCCACTAGTATATTTTGTATATTTCGAAACAGGCTGCTGATCGATTTATATTTGCAAACAACAAAACCACTGCAAACATATATATTAGCAGATAAACTTACAGTGTAAGAGTCGATGCTTTCCATTTCACTCCTGTTAGTGTCTGACAACTCCTCTAAGCCTCGAATCTGAGGAGGAGTGGCCGGGAAAAAACACTGTCAATATCACATACGGCTCCTTTAGTATTTTTATAGACCACTTTCATTATAAACCAATCAATATTGAATGACGTAGGCTCTCGTATGCTGCTTGCCAGCCTGTGCGCATGCGCAGTAGATGAAGTGACATTGAAAAAGGTGATTTTTAGCGCAATTTAAGAATAGTACACCAAAGTTATGGTACAGTTCATGTCATGTTGTGGACCTGGATAGCGGGATCATGACAGTTAATGTATTGTACATGTTTATAATGTGAAGTGATTTGATATTATGATATAATCATATTGTATCTTACAAATTTTTGTATGGCTTTAGTAAAAATTTATTCTGTGTTTTATGTTTACCCTGCAGAGGCGGTTGCGTATGTTAATGAAAGCTCAGAGATGATGAGATGCATCATTATGATTGCAGAAATGATTGAAGACAGATGGACAAAATGCATAAATAATAAATCCAGTCAGCAGAATGACTCTATGAAACATGTTTTTAATGATGATGTGATTTTGATTATCTGTTTTATCAAAGAAATATTCAAAGTGAAAATTTGGGTAGAATATCTATGTATAATATACATAATATCTTTGTATATTCTGCAGCACGGCGTGAAATGGGGCGTAGAATCCTAAATCACTGACTAATGTAGATGTTTTCTAGGCCCATCCATTATTTTTACTTCTTCTCAATATCCATAACTGCACCTGTTTTCCTGGAAAAGTATGTTCCTGTTGAGAACATTTGATATCCATCAACTCTCAGGGAATGACCTTCTCTGCTGTGTAGGAGCTGCTCTTTTGCTAGGCAGATCTGGATGTAATTGTTTTTTATCACTGAGTGGAGATCTCATTCAATGGGTTTTCATTATTTTTAAATTATAATCGCATAAAATCATTTTTTTGAATGATTTGGATAAAATATCACGCCAAGTCCCAGCTGAAAGATGCATTACAGATACATTATGCTGTAGAGTCTTTACAATGCATTCTACAATGAATTTTGTAATGAGATGTCATTTTATTACTAAAGTTAAGTCAATTTTATTTTATTTCATTTATTTTGTTTGTTTAATTTTAGTTTGGGTTTAGTTTTTATTTGGAGATAATAATTTTAGTTACTCAACTTATTTCAGTTTTTTTCTAAGGCAACATATCCGTTTTTCATTAAGATAAAGGTTTTCCAAAATATTTAGGCCACATTCTTTATTTTATGTTGTAGTTTAATTTGTATTAAACCATAATAACCTTCGTCTAATTATACCAAGAAATTTCTAAATCTATTAATATAATTTTCTTTTGACAGATTAATGACAACCCCTGATGTCATCTACTGAAGAATATCTCGACCAAAATTGTAAAAGATGCCAATACTTGCTGAAGCTTTAAGCTTACAAGCTGAAACCGCTTCAGACGTCAAGGGAGGATCAACAAGACTGTACATGAGAGCGTAAGAACACAGCACCCTCTGGAAACATGAGTGTGAATGAACAACATGTCAGGTGTTTTGAGACCAGCAATGAAGAATGCTGTAGGGAAGTTAGAAACAACAACAGACATGCCGAGAAATCCCTGGATGGAGATGCTAATGCTAATGAAATCCAGAAGGTGGATGGAGGAACTCTGGTTGTTGTTGGCACCTCGTCTTCTATGGGATATCTTGCAGAGGAACAGGTGAAGATTGTTATCCAGTGCACTGATTCCCCATGTGAAGACCCGGAGCTCGCTGAATTTGAGATGCTGGAGAGTCAAGAACTAGAAAATGAGGATAAGAACACCAGTCCTAAAGATGTCAAGATGGGTCCCTTATCCAAAACAATTCCTGAAACAAATAAGCAAGATTCCACTCTTTGCCTTCAGTCATCGAGCAAAGAAATTTTGACCAGCATTGCTCAGACAGAGGTTAACTCTGAGAATGATATTTTTGAGTCTTGCTTCTCCACAATGTCCAGTCTTGGAGAGAGTTTTGCTAGTGCTCAGGACCACATCAGTCGAACCCAGAGCTCCACTTCATGGCACGCTTCCTCAGGACTGTACCGGATTCTGTCTGAGGACCTTACCCTTGCCTCACAGTCATGTTTGTCCGATAAAAGTCAAAGCACCCAACACACAGATGCCATGCATCAACATCCAGGAAAAAATACAATGCACATGGGAAGTGTTGATCTTAATCTCAACTCTACCACTTTGCCTGAGGAACCTCTTTTAGAAGCACAACAACATCAACCAGCCACAGATTTTATAACATGTAAAAGTTCAGATCAGTCGATAGATGGCATGCGTGAATGTAGCATTGTAAGGATAAAAAAGGTCGGAAATGAATCAGGAAGTGCTGGTCAGGACAATGCAGGAAAATCTGGAGTTCCTGTTATGACAGAAGACAAGGATTCAAACTTGAAGAAAATATATACTGAGACAAATTCTTGCCATACGGTGATACCAGACGACAGATCTTCTTGTGACAGAAAGTACTCCCATGATTGTATTGATGATAGAAAGACTAAATTTGAATCATTTCATGGGGAATCATCTGATATGAATTTAAATCCCTCACAACCAACCAACTCTGGTGGCTGTGAACCCCAACCATACAAGAAGCAAGCGTCTTTTGAAAAAACACGAAGTTCATCCAGTTTGGAAAGGAGGAAACCCTGGGGCAGCCCTTATCGCCACGAGACACCTCAGTCCCCTAAACCCACAAGTTCACCTAGAAAACAGCCACCAGCCTCACCAGCAAGAACAATCAGCACAAGAGAGTCAAGTCAAGAATGTAGTGAGACTTTCCAGAAGGGAATCAGCAGTCTGAAACAACCAAGTAAAAGCTTCCTCAGAAGTAGTAGTAGCAGTAGCATCCCAAAACCTGCCCTCCCTCAACAACCCCGAACAGAGTCTGAACGTAACAAGTCCTCTCCACCCCAGAAGCCCAAAAACGTCAGACCAAAAATCATCACCTATGTTCGTAAGAACCCTCAGGTAAAGCCAATGTCTGAAGGTCCTTATGAAGTATCCACACTACCGCCCAGACTTACACCATACGTCAGCTCGCCTGCCCCAAAGGAGCCAAAGCCTGAGAGTGCCAGAGGTTCACCTGTGTTGAGCTCATCGAATATACTTTGTGACATGTATCGGCAAGACACACAGAGGTCGGGGTACTACTCCCCTCCAGGAGTATCTGGAATCAGACCACCTAGTCACAATGTCTCACATAAACTGATGGGCAAATCCGACAGTTTCCATGGGGAGCTTCCAGATGAATCCTTACATGAGGTAGGTATTTCAAGTCAAGGCAAAGCAAAGCAAGTTTATTCAAATAGCACGTTTCATACACAATGATAATTCAAAAGTAATTAAAATAATCATATACAAATGATCACAACAATAAAAAATTATCAAAAATTAATTAATCATGAAATACAGTGCAGTCAGCTCGTACATAGCACAGTGCTCATTCAGTAAATGTACATCTAAACAGATGAGTTTTGAGTCTGGATTTGTATGTTACTAATGTTTTAGCACATCTTATCTCTTCTGGAAGCTCGTTCCAGCTACGGGGCATGAAAGCTAAAAGCAGATTCCACTTGTTTAGAGTGATCCCTTGGAATATCTAACTGTCTTGATGCTAATGATCAAAGTGGTCTGTTAGGTGTATATTCAGTGAGCATATCTGCAATGTATTTCAGTCCTAGGCGATTTAGTGATTTATATATTGTACTTTTTCAAATCAATCCTAAAAGTAACTGGAAACCTGGGTAAGGACCTGAGGACTGGTGTAATATTATCAGATTTTCTGGTTTAAGTCAGAATCCTGGCAGCAGCCTTCTGTATGAGCTGCAGCTGTTTAATGGTCTTCTTGGGAAGGCCCTCGAGAAGACAACTGCAATAATCCACCATGCTGGTAATAAAGGCTTGACTGGAAACAAAACATATTATTCTTGCAATGTTTTTGAGATGGTAGTGTGCAGATTTAGTTACCACTCTGACTTGATTTTTAGTTCTTTGACCCCAAGAGTCAAGGTATGCATTCACCTTGAGAACTACTTCTTCATCTGTTCAGAAGCATTATTGATTCTATCAGTTTCGTCTTAAATTGTGTGATAACAAATGAATGCTTTTCACTGTTTAGGGTGGCAAAGGGGCTCAGACGAGTACCTATGATGCTGCTGGTGTTTTCCGCTTTCCCAGAGCCCTAAGGCCTCAGCTAGGGCTCGGAGCCGTCACCAGACAGCCTGCTGCTAAGAACAGGATGGTATTACCAGGTCAAAGGTCAGCATCACCCCTGAGTTATACGGCTCCAGCTGGTCAGGCTCCAAGCAGTCACCAGCAACCTACAGGTTGGCACTTAACCTTCACGCTTTCATTCAATTTTAGGAAAAAATTCTAAAGCAACCCTACAAAGTGTGGAGATGGTGGTCTAGAGGGTTAAACCACTGAACTGGTAAATCAAAGGTTGCTAGTTCGATCCCAGCAGCCACCAGCAGTGTGTCCTTGAGCAAGACACTTTACTCCATGTTGCTCCAGGGGGATTGTCCCTGTAATAAGTGCACTGTAAGTCGCTTTGGATAAAAGCGTCTGCCAAATGACTAAATGTAAATGTAAATGTAAATCCAGCAAGAATGAACACCAACGGATGTTTATGGCCCTTAAAGTGTTTCTATTTACATTAATCTTAGTTAATGACTACTTAAAAACAAACTTGAATCGTGTATGTTTTGGTTTCATGATTTCAGTCAACAGTTTGAAGTTGTAACTCAATTTATATTTATGGATTATACAAAGCTGGAAGGTAGTTGTGGCTTGTGATCTGTTCATGGGAATAATAAGTTATGTCTGCTTGTTAACAGTGGATCAGAAGAGGCTGACGTCAGGTGTGATCCCCAAATTTATGCTCCCCAAACCAGGACAGTCTGGACTGCGTCCCCCCGGCTTCTCACACCTGCCTCCGGGCCGACTGGCTGCCTTTGGATTCGTCCGCAGTGCAAGCGTGTCTTCTGTATCCAGCAACCAATCAAACGACAGCACACACAGTGACCCCTGCCAATCCAGCCGTGAGTCCAATAACACTTCCCATCGTAAACCTGCTGTCATTCACATGTGAACATGTTTTCCATGACGGTTTGGGGTTGTATGTGCATGTGTGTGTGTGTGTGTGTGTGTGTGTGTGTGTGTGTGTGCAGTAATATAAACAGTATGTAATGTATACAGCACAGTATAGGAAGAATTCTCCGAGACTGTTTGGAGAAGTTTACAGTTTCAGCATATCCATTCAATTGTTGTTTAACTTTAGATGTGAAGTGCACAGGAAGTTTGTCTATTTTGTTTACCCAAAAAGGTGTAAAGCGTTGGTGCAAAAAAGAAGGAGCTTTTTTATTGAGATATAAGTCAATATAGGTCAAACCAATTGAGAATCGAAATATAGTATGGTGACGATATCACAGACATTCTTAACTTGATGTCAGCTTAAAGCAGTGTAAAATATCCCCATAATGAAAAGGAAAAACACAGATGGTTTGATTTCCTCAGGGAAAAAGAGTCCATATAATGCTAATGTCTATACTACTCTGCCTGTAATTCTGTTTTGGTGCAAGACAATCTTTTATAGAGAAAGAGAATGAGTAATGAATTAATCTAGACCTTTTTTAGAAAGGATCTGTCGGCCGAGAAAAATGTTTCAGCTGATGTTTCACACTTTTTGTAGCTGTTCTGTTATTAAGAGTTCAGAAATTAGATAAAGAATGAGAGATATATGCCCTGTTTCATACACAAGACTTACTGTGCATTCACACCACCAGCGACTCTGTGTGACCGTGCTTTTGTTGTGGTTTGTTTTGTTCGCCGGCGGTCGGCCGTGAGGGGCCGCCGGCTGTTATAATTTATATTAAATCTTTGTTTAAATGTTTGCCGGTTCCCGACTCCTTTCTTCCTTTTAATAAACCTTGTTTCATTGGTGCCGAAACCCGGGAGGAAGGAGAGACATGCTGTTGGAGAGTCCTCGCCGCTGAGTGGCCTAGCGGTGCCGGAGAGTTCAGGCAGCGCGGACGAAGGGCGTCCGCCATTGGCTGCCCGAAGGCTCTGGGGAAACGGAAGTGCACAGTGCGGCCACCGCCAAAGCTTCGGTGCGACGGAGACCTTTGCTGCCGCGCCCCTGGGTCAAGGTGGGGTGGCTTTTGTCCAAGCAGGAGCGGGGGAATTGCCGCCGTCCGCACGAGGCTGGAGCCTGCGTCCGTCCCCCGAGGGGGAGGAGCAGGGGACGGGGAACCCCCCCGACTCTCCGATAAAGGAGGAGCCACCGGCGGACGGTCGAGCCGTCAACCGATGCCCCAGGGCCACCACAAGGCACCGCGAAGGAGAGTACCTGGCTGGTTGAGGACCGAGCGGCAGCATGTCGGGGAACCGGACTATACTTTTTTTTTTTCCTCTCTTCCCTCTCTCTTTCCGGTCGCTCCGAGGGCTCCCGTCTACATTGTCTTGTCTCGTCGCTGCATACCCCCCACCCCCCCATCAATTTAATGGAGATCTGGTGACTTCAGGCGAAACGAGCAGTCGCAACCTTTGGTGACCGTATGGGCGTGTCTAGCGACATGACAAAGTCGAGAAATCTACAACTTTATGCAAATGACGAGCGACTTTCAGAAGCGACAGTCAATAGGAAGATGGTAGACCTAACGTGATTAGTGGATGTCGTCACTCAGGCAGCTCCTAGTGGGAACGCCCACTAGCGACTTGCACCGACAAAGTCGCTTATAATCTGAACGCAGCTTCAGCCAGGTCTATGCCTTGTTATTTTATGCTCGAAATTTCATGCAAATGCAAATCAGGCCGTTTTGTCAAAGCTTGTGACAGTTGGTAGGAAATAATTTGGTTCATAAAATACCAGATTTATCAAAAATATTTTCTTAAAACTATTAGCTTGTCAAGATCTGTGGTTTATGTCTTGCTTTTTAGTCAGTGGCAGGTGGTATTAGGAGAAGGCACATTCTCATTCTAAAACTTATTTTTCGATGTGTATTTGCCTCTGCAAAAATGAATCTGTGTGTGTGTGTGAAAGAGTAGTGAGACAATCCCGCATCTGTCCACTCACACAATTTTGTAATCATTATTTATAACTTGGACGAATGCATACCTACCAGTTTAGCATATAGAACTAGAATAAGTTAGTGAGGTATGTTCCCTAAATACTGGCCAATAAAACTAACATACAACTATAGATTTATTAATCTGATGACCTCATGAGTCAGAGATCATAACAGTAGTTCATATACAGCTTTAAGCAGACCATGTAATAAGCTTGAGCTTCATGCTTTGAAAAATACCAGAATGTGTTCTTCATTTATAGTCACTGCAGTCTTCATCTCAAGACTGCAGATAAACGCTGACTCAGAAGTGCTGACTGTACAGTATATTGTCTCTCAGAGACTCTCTCTCTCTCTCTCTGGATTTACAGCTTCCGTCATACTGTTATTACAGAGTGGGTGTGTTTTAAAACTATGCCCAAAATGATAGTACCCCATTATGTCATCAGCAGATGCCCTGACATGTTGGATTCTATAGTGGGGACACATTTGTCTATCGGCTCGGACAGCTGAGGGGTCAACAGTGGCGCCTCCGCTTCACAATTTTATATCCTCTGCTAAAAAGCCAAAGACTCATCTGCTTGTTATTTGAATCGGCAGACTTGTGTGTGCATGTGGCATTTTTTAACCGTGTCGTGTCGGGCAGACAGAAAATAAAAAACAGCTGTCGACCCCACCCGAGGTGAAGTCCACATCCAGGCCACTGTGGCTTTATGTCACTCTCTCTATATTTACTAAGTGGGAGCGGGGTGAAAGTTTCCTCTATATGAGAAGTCGTGTCGGTTTGATTTGCCGAAATGCAACCGTAATTTGCCTAAGGTCTGAGTTCTGTGGCAACTCAGAGGAGTTTTAATATCAGATGAACGTCATGAAAGCAGATGATGTGTTTTGTTAACTCAAGTCTGGATTCTGGATGCATCTCGAGGGAGAGTTGACAGCACAAATGTTTACATTACTGGGATATTTTGTACCTCTTTTCACGTTTGTTTTAAAAAGGGACACTGAAAAAACAGATCTGCACCCATGTAAGTTTTTTTATTTTTGACATCTATTCATATCACATGTATTTTTAGGCGTTCAAGATAAGACAATTGACAAAATAGATATATATACTGTATATATATTTGTTGAATTTCAACAAAATTAAACCTCAGGTAATGTAAAAAGTCTGACAGCATGACAAGACACACGAAAACTGTGATTCAATCCAGATTATTATATAAGAAAATAATTTTAAAATAAATAGAAATGTAGAAATATTACTATTGTATTGCTTAAAATGTGTTATTTATTGATATCTGAAAAAATACAGAGCACCTGTTTCTTCAGTTTTCATTTTTCTCAACATTAATGCAAATAGAAACAACAGCTCTATTTAAAATTTGGGATTGTAAGTAGTTTACAGAATGAAACAAATAATAATTTTACCTCAACACATACCTATAAATAGTACATTTTAAAATCATGAAACATTATTTTAAGAAGGTCTCATATTTTTTGAGACACATTGTTGTCAATTACATTTGAATAGACTTTAAACTTACAGTGAAGATGATTTTTGAGTGATGCATACAAACAAGTCATTCATTTATTTATTTTGCTGCATTTTGGATGCTACAGTATGGAAGTATCTTTGAATTTGCGTAAAATCAGCCAATCAGATTTAAGCTGTCTCTTCTAGCATGCTCTTCATATACATTATTCAATAATTAGTCGGTAAAGGTGATTTTTAAAAGGAAAGAGTTTAGATTTTGAGGAGTCCTAGTTACTGTAGCTTGACTAAAGAAGCCAGAAATAATAGACCTTGTGACCCAGTTTAGCACACTTATAGATCCAAAGCATAAAGGGCCCATTTGTGTACTATTTCTAATGGGATTTGTCAAATAAAGTCAAACACATTAACCTATTGCCCTTTAGCTAAGATTACGGAGTAGTCACAAGAGTAGTAAACTGTTTTACTGGAAAAGTAAAATCACATCATTTTAGCAATGGGGGGGTTATGTTGTGGAGGAACTGCAGAGGGCAAGGGATGGCGGAAGGTGGCGAAACCCCCCCCCAAAAACCTTGCATTATAAGTATTGTGATAACAATTTCATCTTTAAATTCACCTTTAAACTTTGACGCCCCAGGAGATCACATTTGTCTACCGCATATGTCATCGAGGTTGTCTCATTTTAGTTAAAAACATTATAAAATTTACATATATTTCTCTTAAGACGTAATCATTGTAATTTCATTCTTACCTTGAAACGTAATGTTGCCTTTCTGAAATAAAACCAGAAATAATGACATTTGTGTGTACATGACGTATATGTACATTACATGAATCACGTTAATGACATATTTTCCATTAGTGGATACTACCGGCAAACATTTCTATTGTTAAAAAATGGTAAAATAGTGAATGTTTAGATTCTAATGTTGTGCGTTCCACTGGTTGTACTTAAACCTTAGCGGTCTACTTTGATTTGATTGGTCACCACACAGGCTCAGTAATCGGTAACTCCCGCCTTCATACATTTGATGGCCAATGGCCAGCTTGTTTTAACATTGAGGTCCACTTGTTAGACCGCTGAGGGGAAAAGTTTGCATCACCAAAAACTACAAATAGGCTTTTAGACATTTCTAGAAAACAGTCAATTGAGTCTCAAGGCGAATGCGTGAGGGTTGGCAGCCCTGATTTACATCAAACAGTGAAACTTCTCACAATTTTGTAATGAATTATAAATAATGCATATGCACATTGTGTGTCATTTCTGCTGTCTGACATATTCTGACAGGACCATCACATGACATTAACCAGGCGGTGCCCCATCATCTCCTGCTGAGATGGCAACATCTGCAGCATTTTGCTTTCTGTTTTTTTTTTGTGATACAGTTTCTCCTTTTGATTTTGGGACTGCACAGACATGTTTGCTGAAGGTTTAGATTGTATACTTTTACCTTAGATTGGCAGCACTTTTAAACTTTGGTCTTCAATAGTGATATAATATAATATAACATAATGCATTGTGATAAATATAGTATAGCATAGTATAGCATAGTATAGTATAGTATAGTATAGTATAGTATAGTCTTATATAATATAATATAATATAAATTAATAAAATATAATTTAATTTAATTTAATTTAAAATATTATACAAAATCATTGGAATTACTTTTTTTAAGTTGCAGAATGTGTGTTAGAGAATGTGCATGCAAATTTTTAAGACGAATTAAAAACTTCCTCAATTGGCCAGATATTTACCACATGTACAGATTTTGCATTTATATAAACAGAATTTATAGAAAGGCACAGATTATATGTCTGATGTGCTAGCTGTAGATGTGATTTACTGTATATTTAACTGCCATATATTCTCTTCACCACCATTAGTTAACACTAACATTACATTATTCAACTTTGGCGTCATTATGCAAACAGAGTAATTTTGAGCACTTTTTTTAACTGGTGAATGCGGGAAAATTGCTATAAAAATAGTTTTGTTCTGTCCCTTCACAAAGAAGATTGATACAAAGATAAGCGGATAACAAAAGGGAGAAAAGCATTCATATTTGCTACATTGAAAATATTTGTATTGAGGAAAGAAAGGCTGCATCATTCTAATCATCTGGTGATCTTCTTAACAGGTCCAAACAGTGGTAGTGAAGACACTCTCCTCTCTTGTTCTCCTCTCCCCTCCACTGAGAGCAGGAGTCCTCACCGCGGCAGCCCCCCGCCCCCCACCCGCCGCTCTCTGCTCCTGCCCCCTCGCGGCTCGCCCGTGGGTGAGTGACACCAGCCGCACCTCATTTGTTCCCTGATGTTGTGTTGATGCTTTAATGGGATTAGCACATGTTTGTCTAATTATCATACATTTAGTTGCCTGATGTTTTTCTCTGACAGTGAAGAATTTATTATCATGAAGCCACATGGATGAATAGAATAGATATTTATCATTTGCATACAAAAAAGATCATTAATGGCTTCTTTTTGCATCGGTTTATTATTTTGTCTTAAAATGTGTTGAATGTGCAAACCTAACCGTTTTAGAAGAAATCCACGCTTTGCTTATTTGGAGCCATATGTGTTTTTTAATGCAAACAATTCTTGTTATTCATTAAAAACATAAAAACATAAACTTATACTTAATGTTAATGTTAATGTTCAACAAATGTGGAAGTCTCTATGTAGTCAGATTGTACATGTGTTGAGAATAGATGCACAGGTCATTTCTTTGACATTAATGCTTTGCATGACAGTTCAACAGCTAGAGACCAAATATTTACATTTACGTATTCATTTAGCAGACTTCTTTATCTGAAGTGACTTACTCATGACAGAGCATTTAATATTGTGTCCATTTAAAAAAATAAATTAAGGTAAATGTTAAATCTGCCACTTTTGTATTGTAACATTGTGTTCCCTAAAATTAAGATAGGTGACGTCCCCTAGTGGCTGAACTGTACAATGCGTAATAGTACTTAAAGGTATACTTCGGCTTAGAATACAAATTCTGTCATCATTTAAAAACCCTAATGTCATTCAAAACCTGTATATGACTCTTCAGTGAAACACAAAATCAGATATTTTGAGAAATGAGTGGTTTTGTTTGTATACAATGGAAGTAAATTGGGGTCAATGTTGTTTGCTTACCAAAGTTCTTCAAAATATATTTTGTTGTTTTTTGCAGAAGAAAGAATTTTCATTTGAGGTGAATTATTTCTTTAATGCTACTGTACAATCTTTGGGAATGGAAAACAAGTAATAGTGCACAAAGTGCGCCACCTAGTGGACATGTTTTACACTAGCATTTACTTGAATGTTTTGAACATTTTCTTATGTTCTTACATATTACATGCAATTTCATTAATTGATATTTGATCAGTAAATTTATTTGTTTGTAATTAGTTATCACATGTTATAATGGCACACATAAATGTATGTTTATTTCTCATTTAGGCTCTAGAAGAGACTTTCAGCGAGATGAAATCACACGCCCCATTGTTTGGTCTCCGAAGAGGTTTGCTGTGATCTCTCCCAAGCCTCAGTCCCCTAGTAAGTGTGTGTTTGTGCGTATGAGTGATGTCTTTTTTCTGCCCGGCTCCTGCTTCCCCTCCCACTGTCATTATGCAGACATCATTAACCCGATTGAGGCTGCTATTGGTTGTCATAGTAACACTGTGAAGACTAAAGACTTCCATTAGGAAATTTGCTAGTTATTCTTCCTGCCAATCCTTCCCAACTAATGGAGGTTAAATTGACCTCAAGATTTAAATGAACATCAGACTTTTAATATTCCCATTAATATTCTCTTGTCATTATTTCTGTCAGTTTTGTAATTATGTCTGAAATACACAAATCAAAATAATGTTTGTATAAAGAGAATATTAAAAAATAAAAAGCAATATAGAAATTGCATTAGAAAGAATAAGGATTGTTTAATGCTACACTTATGAATTACAGAATTACTGATACTGTTATCATTTAGTGTTCTCATCACTGAACATTAGCCTATGGTATATGTGTTTTCAAGGGATGAAGAAGCAAGCAATTCCTACTGAACATCTTATCTGAACATTATTTTGATGACATATACAATCTTCATACAGTTATAAATGTCAATAATTTCAATAATTTACAGTAGCCTGGAGGAAACATTACGCATAAAGACTTCTGTTCATTCACGCATCCCCACTGTAATTTAAAATAACATTGAAAACCTGAACATTTCCAGTACATATTTCACAACAAAATCAAAAGAACAAAAATTGAAATGATTTTTACAGTACAGTAGACTACTGTATATACCTTGAGGTACTTTTTCATGATACATTTTCTTTAACAAATTTTTCGAAATTGAAATATATGAATCACGAATAAATAAGCTTTCCACTGATGTATGATTTGTTAGGATAGGACAATATTTAGCAGAGATACAAATATTTGAAAATCTGGAATCTGAGGGTGCAAAACAAATAAAAATATTGAGAAAATCGCCTTTAAAGTTGTTCATTAGATACCCTGTAGCAGACCACTGCTAAGAAGAAACGGGTTTGTTTTAATACTATTGGGTTACTGCTGTAGTGACATAGTGGACAGTAGATGAACCCGAAATGACCCGAATTGTTAAACCAAAACGGAGTATTGTATATATATATCAGTATTATTAATTTGAACTCTACGGGAACACTTCATGGTCTTTGCTGATATAAGCACTACGAATTCCATTTCAATACAAAGAACAGAAGAGTAAAGCATTGATTTGAATAATTAGGCTAGCAAAGGACTCTAGTGAAAGGACTCGAACCTTGTGCTTGTGGGCTATTTTTTCTTAACAGAAATAAGTGATGTGATAACAAAACTATACGCTGACGCTCCAGTTTTGTTTGTTCACAGGTATATTCGTTGGCTACAACATTACATAATGGTTTCAACAAAAAAAGCAAAGCATATAATATTAGCTTGTTCTAAAATAGTCACAAAATGGTATTTAATAAACAACTACTATATCTAAGTGCACCGATGGGAGAAGTAAAGGCTAATGCACTACAACAATATTTTTAAGAAGCTGTTCTGTATTTAAACTGTAAAATTGGAAGTGGTCTAGGTAGGGCATTTTATATTGAATAATTGTTTTAGCACTCCTTCTAAACTGTTATGCCCCCCCTTAGCACCTCCAATAAAAGCATCCTGGTCCCGCAACTGTTTGTGACACAGTTTTACCTACCCAGTGTCTGATAAGGATTTGTGTACCAAACAGATCACAAAGGGAATATCTTAGTTGTTTATGTGTCATTCTTGCAGTGCGTCAGAAGTCATGTGTGGCTCGTCTGGGTGGGCGTGTGGAGGGTGTGGATGCTGAGAGGGAACGGCTGATGGTGCAGAAGCTGAGAGAGCGGTGTGAGGATCAGGCCAAGCAGCTGATCTCCCTACAGGATGAGCTCCGAAAGTCCTCACGATGTCTGGATGTGTTCACCATCACTACACAACACTTCTGCCTGAAGGTAATGTGCCCAAGAATATGACATCATGAGAGTTGTAGAATCCCACACAAGAATGTGTGTGTTTGTGGCTTTAAGAAGCCTACGCTGCGGTTTATTTCAGGATCTTTAGGTGCAGGTTTAAGTCATTCTAATTAAAAGGTGTTGATATGGGGTTTTTATGAATTGATTGTATAAACACTTATAATCCACTGGTTTCAAGGTAAATTCCAGTGGATTTATGAAGCTGGCAGCGCTAGAGGTGGGCTAAGAGGGTTGATGCCCCGAATGTTTCAGTAAACCTGAATGTTTTATTACCATGCCGTGTACGAATCACTTAGGGACCGTTTTCTTTTTGCGTATTTTGTGTATATACCCATGGGCAAACGTGAGTGGGTGCTTCTTCTTGGAACAAGTATTGAGAGTGTAAATAAATGCTGCTTCCCCAGCAGCTTCTGTGGACGTAGTGAGTAAGACCTGTGACAAGTAGAATTGACGCTACATATGAATATGAGCGCAAGATCAAACCCACCTTATGCCGAACTACATTCACATCACATATCAGTTCATACAGCCATTTATTTTCAACAAAACAAAGTGTATATATAAGTTTATAATAAAGTGTATGTTGTGGTTAAGGGTAGTAGAAAGGTTTTATTAGTTGTCATCTATTTAATAGTTTTAATATATATAATCATTACACTCTTATTATAATTGTATAATTTATATTGTACAACATTACTTGTTCACCTGCTGTGTCGAAACAGAATGAAGTTTAATTTATATGGGCTCCTCAATATCCATCTACACTGATCAAAATTATAAACGCAACACTTTTGTTTTTGCCCCCATTTATCATGAGCTTCCCGTTCTGTCGTGGTGAAGGAGCTGAGCCGCAAGGCGAAGCTCTCCATTTACCAGTCAATCTACGTTCCTACTCTCACATGTGTTCATGAGCTGTGGGTCATGACCGAAAGGACAAGATCCCGGATACAGGCGGCCGAAATGAGCTTTCTCCGCAGGGTGGCTGGGCGATCCCTTAGCGATAGGGTGAGAAGCTCGGTTACTCGGGAGGAGCTCAGAGTAGATCCGCTGCTCCTCCATATCGAGAGGGGTCAGCTGAGGTGGCTCGGGCATCTTTCCCGGGAAGGTGTTCCGGACATGTCCCACCGGGAGGAGACCCCGGGGAAGACCTAGGACACGCTGGAGGGACTATGTCTCCCGTCTGGCCTAGGAACACCTCGGTGTCCCCCCGGAAGAGCTGGAGGAAGTGTCTAGGGAGAGGGAAGTCTTGGCATCCCTGCTTAGACTGCTGCATTATTGATTAATTATTATTGATTAACAATTGAAGTATAATTGAAGTATAAAAATACAGTTTTTATTAAAGACAGTGGTTGCTAAAATGCTTTTTAATTTTAAATGTCAATTTATAAAATTCTCAATTACAATTAAAAGCAAGAGCTGATTTTACCTGTAGCATCTCCAATAAAATGCCGTTTGAGTAAAACAGCATTTATGGTAATTTTCTTTCAATTTAACCTTAGCCTAAGCGAATGCTCTTCCCTTCAGGAGAATGGTAACTTCTTAAAACAACTAACAATACCAAAACCCTGATAAAAATCCACAAAAGAACACTGATATTTCTACATTAACTCTCATTATCCAGTACCATGCAAAGCATGATGGGAAATGGAGATCCTCAGCAATGCTATACTTTGATACAACACGCATCAGTCATGTAACCTGAACTGTAATAGATTAAGTAAATGATTAAACAAGAACAAATTTCTTTTTACGCTTTTCAAACACATGATACATGGAGTTTGAACTTGTTTATGTATGTTACATGGTTTGGGAGGAGTCTTGAAATCTGGAACTCAATTGGTGTTGAAGGATTAAGTTATCTAGCCAATTACTTTGAGTTAGTCCAATTTAAATATTGTAGTAAACACATAAACACAGATTTTTAGGTTAAAATTACACACAATATTAAGATAAAGTATTATCAACATTAAGTCAGCACAACTCAAGTTTCAACCTTAAAGTTTTAATTATACTAAAATCATCCCCACAACCAACATGTCCCTGAGGGGATCTTTGTCTTGATGTTCACGTTTATTTTAATTGGATTGGAAACCTGATTTTTAAAGCAATATTTTGTATTGCAAGATCTGTTTAATATATAAATGAATTTTCCAAGACATGAGCAAGATTTAACAGAGTAATACTTTTCCTGAAAAACTGAGGCAGAAATTTCACAAATAAAGAGATCTCATCAATGTCTAAAACTGAGCTCAGATTTGCCAAGACTGAAAACAAAAGTCAATATTATTGAATATTTCAATACAAACTCATCACATAATTTCTCAGTAAATTTACCCAAATCCAGATTATTTTACCTCAGTCATTCATTTTAAAACTCCACTCAATTCATGAATCTCATACGCAATTTTTTTTGATATACAAATGAAACACAACTCTGTTAAATCTCCCGAGCCATAAAAGAGCAATATCTGAGCAATAATATTTACCTCTGGGATAGTTTTTGTGTAGTACATTATTAACAAGCTCATTTTATTCTATGCATCTGATTTGCGGATGATTTGTGTACAAAGGTGTGTCTATTCCCAGTGGACACTTGTATCACACAATACATGTGTGTAGTTGGGCATATTGATCCTCCACAATATCTCCATCATTTACCCCTCCTCCTCCTGTCAGCCCTGCGTGTGTTTGTGTGTGAGAAAGAGAGAGAAGCTTGGGGGTCGTATGAAGAATCATCAGTAAAATCGCAGTCTCATGCCGTTCGCTGGTGCTGCATTTAGGTTATGACATTAAACACTGGGTGAGGTAAGAACATTTACTGAGCGATTTAGCTTTTTTCCTCCCCATTCTCTCTTTCTCTCTCTCTCGCGGTGTGTTTATAGTATTCCCCCGACAGGTTTTTATGAAGCTGTGTTCAGCTCTAGCATGGGCCAGTGTTGCTGTAATGTCTCTTGGTTTCTTTCGCTGTGTACATGCTGTTCGGATACTACTCTAATACGTGGGGTGTGAGTGTATGTGTGTATTAAGATGCTCTGTGACTTGTTTGCTAATGTTGAATCAGTAATGGGTTTTATCTAATTTTGCAGTCTTTTGTGTACTTTGTGATAAGATTGATTGCGTGTGTTGTTCGTGGACATAAACATGTGCTTGGACGGTGAGTGAACAAACCCAACCCTGATTACTGACACTTGGTGGACCAGACCTGATGTAATCTTATCTTTCATTTGTCTTTCATTTTCATTGAACCTTATCCTATATCTATGGGATGTAAAAATTATCCAAAAAATACATGTCCATGCAAAACTTGCTACCACAAAGCTAGGATGTTCAATGTTGCCAAGGTGTTGCCATGCAGTTGCTTAGGTGTTCTGAGGTAACCGTGGCGTTGCTTAAGTAGTAATAGATCATTGATATGAGGTGGTTATTGTGTTCTGAGACGTTGCTAAGGCATTGCCATGCAGTCCTTAGAGTTTTCTGAGACGTTGCTAAGGCATTGCCATGCAGTCCTTAGAGTGTTCTGAGACATTGCTAAGGCATTGCCATGCAGTCGTTAGAGTGTTCTGAGACGTTGCTAAGGCATTGCCATGCAGTCCTTAGAGTGTTCTGAGACGTTGCTAAGGCATTGCCATGCAGTCGTTAGAGTGTTCTGAGACGTTGCTAAGGCATTGCCATGCAGTCCTTAGAGTGTTCTGAGACGTTGCTAAGGCATTGCCATGCAGTCGTTAGAGTGTTCTGAGACGTTGCTAAGGCATTGCCATGCAGTCGTTAGTGTTCTGAGACGTTGCTAAGGCATTGCCATGCAGTCCTTAGAGTGTTTTGAGACGTTGCTAAGGCATTGCCATGCAGTTGTTAGGGTGTTCTGAGACGTTGCTAAGGCATTGCCATGCAGTCGTTAGTGTTCTGAGACGTTGCTAAGGCATTGCCATGGAGTCGTTAGAGTGTTCTGAGACGTTGCTAAGGCATTGCCACTTGAAATGGTGCACTCAGCAGACATTCAGATTTGGCCGGTCAAGGCTTCAACGCTGCTTTTTTAAACTGCTGACTCATGCTGTAAAGCTCATGAGATCACCTTATTAACAGTAAATAGAGTTACAGCCTGTAGAATGTTGTCCTTATGCTGTAATGAAACATGTCAGCTGTGTGTATACAGTATATTTAACTATTTATCCATAAGACAGTATCATTGGCATTTTGGTTATGTTTAGAATAGATTAGGAATAGGCCCTTAATGCAGTTAACTTGCGATCTGTGTTTGGCTAGTGTCTAATAATATAACTGTGTATATTTAAGTTAATTTAGGTTAATATTAGTTTGTATTATTATTTTATTGTAATAAATAAACGATTTGTAAAATGTTGTTGTATGTTAATTATTTTAGATAAACAATTTGTAGAATGGGTTCTGTAGTTTTGAGGCATTAAAAGAAACCAGATGGGACATCGCTGTCTAAATATTGGAGAGACAAGTTGCGTTGTATGCGCAGTAACATTTGTTAATGTTGCAAGGTTGTGGGTTCGATCCCAGGGGATTGCATATGCCTAAGTATAAATGTATAGGATAATACAATGTAAGTCGCTTTGGATAAAAGCGTCTCCCAAATGCATAAATGTACCTGTAAATGTAGTTTACATTTTGTTGTTCAGGTCACTGTACCCTATTAATGTGTGTCATTTTTTGTGTGTTTCAGAGCGAGAGTGCTGCAGTGAAAGAGAGGGAGTTATCCCTGCAGTTAGCCAGGTTCAGGGATGAAGTGGGTAAGTTGTCACAGATCTGTGATGTCTGCTCACTTTTAAATACAGAACATTCTTTCAGCAGTTTTAGGCCTAATATAGGCTATTCAAGAAGTGAGAGGGCTCATGTTTTAATTTTAATTTAATTTTGTTTTGCTCAGTTGTATTTAAGTAATATTGTATTATATTGAAATCAAGACAAAATATAAAAAGCACATTTCAGTTTATGCAATAGTGAAAAAATTGGCTGAATAAATAGAAGAAAGCGAAAAGCAATGTTCAGTATTCAGCCTTTAACCAAGAATTTTCATTTCAGTTTATCCCTACAAATTAATGCAATAACATTGCTTCTGAGACACATCAATGTCTGGGAGAAGATGTTGCGATCAAATAGGCTGATAGAAATAAATGATCAGGTGAAACTGAAAATCGGTTGCGCATCACCACACACATCCTGACATGCTTCCTCATATCTCCTCCGCCCCAGTGGTCAGTGTTCAGAGGTGGGAGCGTCTGCAGGGTGAGAAGGTTCAGCTGGAGCAGAGTTTTGAGCGGGAGCTGAAGGGACTCCAAGAGGAGCAACAGAAGGAGCTCAAGGCTTTGCAGGAGAGACTTCTTGAGGAGCACAGCGCTGTGATACAGCGACTCCGCCAGGAGCAGAGGAGCCACCTGGAGCTTCTCCGCACCCAGCACCAGGAACAGGTGAGAGCAGGATGTATCAGGACGTCCATTTACACTCCTTGCAAATGCTTTTATTTCAGCATCAATCACAACAGAGTGCAGGATGTGAGGGATCAGTGAGATCTTCTCAAAATCTCTCAGGAGGTACTTAAAACACAGGGACAAGTTTGTTTACATCTCTTTATCTCGATATTATTAATATGAGCACACGGGTGATTGAGCAAAGTTTTTCTTCACTCAGGGCTGGGAAATGTTTGAAAGAACTGTTGAGTGACAGCAAAAGGGATTGGGGACATTTGTATCGAACTCCCTGTTAGAGCTTCTGGGGTGTAAGCACTCTAAACGCTAGTGAGTTTTTATAGAGACAACTTCCTACTTGTATAACATACATAGATCCCAATAGTTTTACCACAATTATTCTATGGTTTCAGAACAATAATTGATGAATTTACATGTGAGGTTTCAGAGTTACAGCTTCTTGAATAAAATTCAATATTAACTCGTATTTAATTGATCAATAATTGTTTTGGATCAAAATTGTTCAACGTTTGTTCTTTATCATGCAGTGACACTGAATTGCCCCCTTGTATGTGTTTGCAATAAATTAAAAGAGGCTGTGCTTTGTTGGAATAAATCACATCTTAAAGGGATAGTTCACCCAAAAAGGAAATTTCTGTTATTATTTACTCACAGATCTTGTAGCACCGGGCAGATCATTCCACATAAGTGGAACCGATCCAGAGAAGGTATGTGAGAGAGATTTATAACTTTATGGAACGGCACCACAAGACGTCGTTCGTTTGCAGAGCGTAGGGATCTGGCGGGTACATACGTCTACATTAGCGCGTGAAGATAAGGTGTTGCCGAACCATTGTATATGATGCGAGCGACTATAGGGAGCCAATGTAACTTAATGAAGAGAGGAGTGACGTGTACTCTCTTCGGTTCATTGAAGACCACTCTCGCCGCTGCATTCTGGATCATATGTAGAGGTTTGGTTGTGCAAGCTGGAAGTCCAGCCAGTAGCGCATTGCAGTAGTCCAGTCTGGACAGGACAAGAGCCTGGACTAGGAGTTGCGTCCTAGTCCAAACAAATAAAGTACAGACGCAATATGAGGAAAAATAGCGCAGTAAAAGTACCGATTCAGCACCAAAAATGCACTCAAGTTAAAGTAATAGTACACTGTATTAAAACTACTTAAAAATGTAGAATTCCTGAAAAAAACTAGTATTTGTAATTTGTTACTTTCCCCCACTGAGTAAATGGGGGATGAGATCTATTTGGTTAGACATTCTTTCAAATGTCTTCCTTTGTGTTTGTTTTGCAGAACAACTTATAGAAACAATTTATACATATTCGGAAGAAGCTGAGTGTCAGTAAATGATGACAAAATTTATATTTTTTTGGGTGAACTATCCCTTTAAGGGAGTTGCTAGGCAACCCCTTTACCCGTGACTTATTCACGATACAGCACAATCTCTCATTATTTATTACTTTTATAAAACCGCAAGCACACATCACAAATATCAAAGCCAAAGAAATATCTATAACTGCAACTCATGTAGAATAATCACATAAAGTGTTCCTTCTGCTGGAAAAAATCGTCCCTGATCGACTGTTAATAGCAACACAATGGTATGTTTACGCTGCTAAAGGTGGTTGCTAAGGGAGCTGCGCAATCATACAGAAAAACAATAAGTGAATTTTCATCAGCAACTTTTAGCAACTTCCGTTATAACCGGTGTGTTTTATGTCAAATAACAGAATCTGAAAATATTTAGAGGTTTTGTTAACCACAGACCTTGTTGCAGACATTTAACCAAAATCCCATTCAAAAACCACATTGACTTTGGGGGAAGTGCTTAAATGCTAACTCGCTACTGGTTTTTGCATACAAAAACGCATCCTGCTTTCGAAACGCTACTGTAAATAAATCACTGCTACAGTATCGACCAATCAGAATCAAGAACTGGAACTAACTGTTTAATTAAAACTGTGTAATCTGACAGCAGTTGTTTAATGTTAGATTGAGGAGATGAGTCAAAGTCATGAGACGGCCCTCACAGAGATGGAGGCGACTCATAGTGCGGCTCTGGCTACTCTACAAGAGGAACATAACAGAACCGTCAAGAGTGAGTCTTGCTAACAAACCAACCCCTCACACCTCAAGATATTAAACTGCCATTGTCATGGCTGAGAAGCAAACATAAAATAATAGAATGCCTTCCAACCTTTATTAAGTTTATTCATTTGTCAGTTCATAATGTTTGTACATTTTTTTATTCATTTATTAATCCTGTAATTTCTATAGATAAAATTGGTTTGCCAAAAATGAGGACACTGAAGATGGTTTAAAAGTGATCTTGATGTTCATTCATCTTCATTTACAGTATATTTATAATAACACGTGGTGGTTGTATTGACAGACCTCAAGATGGCACATGAACAACAGAAGAAATCTATGGGAGAGGAATTTGAGAAGCTTAGACTCTCACTGCAGGTTTGTTGAGTCCAAAACCGCACAACTTTTGTCTTTGAATGGCAGCTGGTGAACGGGTGTTTCTGTGCTCTTTTCAGGATCAGGTGGACACATTGACATTTCAGAACCGCTCTCTGAGAGACCGGGCCAAACGTTTTGAAGAAGCTCTACGCAGAAGCACAGATGAACAGATGGTGGTACTGTTCCTACTTTCAGTCTACATGGATGAGTGGTGGCCTTAAAGGAGACATGGATTAACGCAATTAAAAATATATATTTAAAGAGTAACTATTACTATGTCCTACTAATATTTCATGCAGTTTGTAATGTTGCTGTGTGTGAATGTAATCAGTCTGCCAAGTTGTAAAGCCGAAAGTGAAATAAAAAGCAAAGAGATTGGCTTTGGGAAAAAGGAGTCGAGTCTGAATCACACAAACGAGTCGTCTGCCGTTCTAATTTCAGTTCCATGTCAGATTTGCGTTACTCGGTGTAAAATCCGAGTAAATTATAACTGCCTATTATTAGATAATGAAAGTGTTTTTACACCTTGTATGTACGTAAACTTATTGTTGGACACTCCATAAACCAAAGTTGGACCTTAAAAATCACAAAATATTTACTCTTTAATTTATATAGTTTTATGTTTTCATTTTTACAATTTAATTAGTAGTTAAAAATATAAAATTTTTCCAATATTTCTTTTTCTGTGTTTGTGTATTTACAGGATGCTCTTGCACCCTATCAGCACATCGAAGAGGATCTGAAGAGTCTAAAGGAGGTTCTGGAGATGAAAAATCAACAGATTCACCAACAAGAACTCAAGATTTCAGAGCTTGAAAAACTGGTGAATAAGTTTTACTTGCAAATAAAGTCTGCAGTTTGCCAGGCACCTAGTGGTGTTTATACATGATAAAAAATAAAGCTTTCAGTGAGAATGCCATTTTAAAATTGTGTCTGTATTTGAGGGTTTTTCATTATAAACATTATCATTTGTTTGTATTTTTTATATGGAAGCCTTTAGAAGAAACATAGGTAAACGATATAGTAGTATTTTAATTTGTGATGTTTTTGTACAGGCCCAAAAGAATGTCCTGTTGGAGGAGCGTATTCAGGTGCTACAGCAGCAAAATGAAGATCTTAAGGACAGGATTGACCGCAACCTTGCCATGTCCAGGTCTTTATAAACCATATCTTAATTATAGTATTAAGGAAAGATGAAATAGTAGAACTACTGCACTTAGTAGATGAGTGAATTAAAACTGTACAATTTTGAAGACAGAATTTAAATGGCTCTGTTACTGATTTAGAATGGCCATAGATGTGACCGCATGCAGGAAGTGGAGTTATGTGTGAAAACTATGTATGAGATTCTGGATTAGCTGCAGAGTCTTGTTGTTTGTGCTGGGAGAGCAGCCAAATGATAAGGGTGCAGTAATTTAAGTGAGAGGAGATTAGGGGTTGTACAAGGATTTTGGTGGCATCTTTAGCAAGAAATAATCTGTCTCTGCAGATCCTTTGATCTCTCTAGGAGTAAAATGATTGAATTGTCAAGAAAGATAATGAGTTCTTGGCAAATAAGGTATTTGGCTGAGTTTTAATTTAGATTAATTTCTTTAAAATGATGTTCATATGATGGATAATAAGCAAGGGTGAAATGTTGAGATTATATCTGGATGTCATAGGGTAGAATAGACATGTACTGAAAAAGTAAAAAATCTTTGGTACAAAAAGTCATAGAAGGATTACTGAGTGTAGAAAAAAAGAGAAAATAATAAAATAAGTGGTCAATTTACAGTTTCTTGTGGAATACCAGCATTCAACGTTTGTTTTTTGAATATGAATTGCAGTAGATGATTCCCATTATATTTGTTAGGTTCTGTTCAACAAGTGTGATCTAGAACAGTGGTTCTAAAATGAGGGTACAACTACACCCAGGGATACTAAGGGGTACTGCAGGGGGTACGTGAGAGAAACTGACATTTTGAAAATCAATTAATTATGATAATAGTATTTTTATATGAAATTAGGACTACACAAAGATTCATAAAAAATAAATGAATACATTTAGATACAAAAACTGTTTGACTCTCATTTCACTGTATTTTAAAGTAAAATATTATTGTCTGGTCAAGTCATAAAAATCATTAAAAGGGGTACTTAAGCCAAAAATGTTTGAGAACCACTGATCTAGAATATATGAATTCATAGGCTGTCATGCCCAGTTTACTGAGGGTGGAGAGGATAATTTGATGGTTCACAGGTTCAGGTTACAAATGGAGGTCACCCATTTTTATCTTCTGATGATTTATATTGTGTAATGTATAATACATGATATAATGCAGTAATGTTAGATACTATTCTCAAAGAATGATTTATTTTATGATTTTTTACACTTGGGTCTCTGGGATGCTACGAGTCTGGGTGGAGGGTTGAGCCGTTTTTTCTTTCACTCTTATCAGGCAACTGTCGGAGGAAAACGCAAATCTGCAGGTGTACGTAGAGAAAGAAAGCAATGAGAAGAAGCGGCTAAGTCGCAACAATGAAGAGCTTATGTGGCGTCTGCAGACGGGCGAGTTGAGCCCTCGAATGTCTCCCACCCAGTCGCCCCTCCATCGACCGGCATCTAGCCCAGCTTCACCCTCCCGAATGCAGACCTTCCCTAGATGAGTCAAATGGCTTTCCACCTCTCGTACTCTCTTTTACACTTCATTTAATTTATGTCACTGTCTTCAACTCACAGTTCACATCATTCTCATCGGATTAATCAGAACATGCTCCACATACACCAGAGAATGTGATGACCACATGTTCTTGTTCATCCCACCACTGAGTGACATACCTCAACTGAATGTGGGGATTTATTGTTCAGTTTTACTTTATTTGTTGGACAATGCTATTTATATATCTATTCTTACTGAATAGGGATGGAGGTCATATAATAATTACATTAGAGCTGGGTGTATTATGTACAAATCTGCCATTTAAGACTTTTTTGGAAGCATAACTTGGTTGTTGCCGTTTGCTTCATGGATGTACTACAAAAGTGATCTTGACTTTGCTCTGTAAATGTTCAGTCCACAAATTCCCTTCATCATTAGTAGCAGGGCAAACACATTAATGCTTGTATTGTAGTTGTTAATGTGCAAACCTTATCCTGCATTTGAACAGAAGAAGGACAGTATTATTTTTTTACTTACTGTATCCATCAGTCTCAGTATGATGTTTGGCAGACAGTTTTAAATCTTTTCTAGTGTCGGTTGCAATGGATCAGGCTTGAGATTTTCTGTTTATACAGTACATCACGGTGCTTGTTCTTCAGTGTTTGCCTACAATCTCAAGCTTTCCAAAGCTTGATCAGGAGAACACATCAACCAGGAATAACTTGCTCCACTTTGCCTTTTCAAAGAAAAGCCGCTCACCAGCAACCTTCTGAGCAAGCCCAGACATTACTCAATAACTCAAATGCAACTGACAGGATAATACAGGAAGATTTGGAAAGGCAAATGTCTTTAAAATTTCAATATGGTGACTTGCAATGTATTTTGAATTCATTATAATTATCAATTATGGCATTTATTCTGTCATTTCACAACATTTAACATGATTTCAGGTGACAGCTATAAGGATGTTAAAATTACACTTTTCTGCAAAACAGTCATGTTCAATGCATGCCTTTTCTGAGAAAGAGTGATTATCATGCCTTCATCAAACTCGCCTTCTTTACAGAAATCTCTAGAATGCATTAATGTCATAGAACTGCCTGTGATCTTGGCTCTTTATATCTTCCTACACTGTACAGTATGTATCAAAAGTCTTCCGGTTGCTTTGACCCAGATAATATGCTTAAACTTCATTCGCGCGGACACCACTGAGGGCATTTGTTCTATGTTTATAGAGGTTTACGCGTGATATTCACAAAAAGAACATTTGCAAAAGAATAGTTCAAGTTGAACAGTTCAACCGATCATCACATTTGAGTTTGACATTAAAATGCTTAAGGCGTCTTTAATGTCAAACCCTGGATGTCTGGACGTTTAACGCGTCTGAATCGGTTGAAGCAAATTAAACATATCTTGAATTTAACAGGCGCCAAAGTTATATTTCTGTTGTATTATTTTGCAGTTTTTTGTACATTAAGTGGATCCTACGATCATGTATCAGCACTTGAAACAGAATACAAAGAGTCTCTGTAAATAACTAAGTTATAATCCTCCTCATGAATGTCTCATTACAGATTGTCGTGAGTGGATAACATTCTGTCCTTGTTTATCTTAATTTGTGGTCCAAGTGTGCTTGTTAGTGCATCTATTGGTGATGTGACCATAACATCATAATCAATAGTTTACTTTTCCTCAGCATTTACAGGATATAAAAATGATTCCATTTCATTTTAATGGTTAATTTAAACATGCAAACACCTGAACGTTTGCGTTACTAGGAAGTTTCATTACCTCCTGTCTCACTCACAGATGTGTCTCAGGTGTATAATGTGTCATAGTATGTTATTGTAAGACTTTACATTAGACTGAATAAACAGTAAAATACGCTGACCCACAATAGGCGTGACAATATGTGACTCTGGACAACAAAACCAGTCTTATGGGTCAATTTTTCGAAATTGAGATGTTTACATGATCTGAAAGATGAATAATTAAGCTTTCTATTGATGCATGAGTTGATAGAATATGACAATATCTGGCTGAGATACAAACTTTTAATACTCTGGAATCTGAGAGTGCAAAATAATCAAAATATTGAGAAAATCGCCTTAGAATTTGTTAATCAGGGGCACTGTGGCAAGCCACCCACTCACTAAAATAAAGTTTTTAGATATTTAAGGTATGAAATTTACAAAATATCTTAATGGAACATGATCTTTACTTAATATCCTAATGATTTTTGGCATAACAGAAAAATTTATAATTTTGACCCATACAATGTATTTTTGTCTTTTACTAAAAATTTTCCCATGCTACTTAAGACTGGTTTTGTGATACAGGGTCACATATAAGAGTTTGCATTACCGTAATACTACATTTTTAAATGTATTTCACTCCTAAACAAATAGCAAATAAACTCAAAGCTCTTAATGAAACACTGAAATATAAAATCAACTACCTGTCCTGCGAGAAAAAAAGGCTCCGCTTTGATCGCTCTGCTTGGATTATTCAGATCTTCGCTTTTGAAATATAACTGAAATAAATCAGGTTCTGAAATGCACTGATTTTTCTTTTCTTGTGTGTGTCCCATGGACATATTGATAAAGTTTCTGAATGTTTTATCCTATTCCTAAATTAAATACAAACTACTATCAGTTACCGGATATTAAAAGGTGAAGTGTGTAATAATTAGAAATTCAAATATTTCCTACTGTCTCTGCTTAATATGCCGAGGATAACTTTGAAGCCATCTGTAGGTTGATTTTCCGGAAAGGTGTAAACATGTCTCACGCTTTGTTGCTTTCAGAACATTGCTCTGTTTGTTTGAGCATCCTGACCATCCCAAAATAGCAACATTGGCTGAACCAATGAGTTGTATCTGTATGACTTACCAATGGCATATTGAAGAGGGGTTACACACTTCTCCTTTAAGGATGTTCCATACACTCTTGAAGATAAAGGTGCCTTACGATACCATAGAAAAACATTTTTTGGCTTATTGTTAGAAAGAAATGGTTCTACGAATAGTTTATGAATGGTTCCTTGGGAACTAAATGTTTTTTCTATAAACACCTTTACTTTTAAGAGTGTAACATGCATTGTATGTCAAAGAAATTTCCACTCTGTTACTTCTAATTTGTTTTGAATAACTTTTATTAGCTTAATGTGTGAACCGTTACAACTCGTTACTGGAAAAGCATGTCTTAAGGCTGTGATATTATTTGCTTTGTTCCAACCTTGTTAGTGTATCTTACCTCACTATTGTAAAGCATTGAAAAGCTTTTAGCTTGCACTTCAGGTTTGAGTATTAAAAGATAATGTAAATACCTGCCCTCCCAAATTTGTTGTTCTTATGACTTTAGAATGAGTTATTTTTTATCTACACACACCACGAGTCCTCTTGCATGGAATTCACCATGTGTCTTCTACAGTAGCCCTAAATGGACAAACTGCTCCACTACAATGCACTACAGAGCACGTTCCATAAATACATTATCTCCTTCAGCAAAGAAGAGAAAATGTGATGAAATCTTAGTTCTGTGTCACTGTAGTTATTCGAAATGGATTGGTGGAGTGAGCCGTTGGTTGCAATTCACAACCGCACCACTAGAGACCGCTAAATTTCATACACTAAGAATTTTAAAGTTCTTATAAAATGAAAACGAGAGTTTTGTGACTTAATAGATTATTATGCTAATGTATACTATGCTCAAGCATTAAACTTGTTCAATAAAAAAATGTAAAACACAGTAGTTCTATAGATAGTGTTTTCTTGGCACCAAAGTAAATAATTTTGGATTGTTGTCTACTATGGAAGGGGCATGGGAATATACTGTCAGTGTTTAGGAATAATCACACAAAATGTAAATACATAAAAACCAAACCACTGAGTTTAAATAGTTTTTAAGCTTTTTGAAATGTGCTTTGAAGCCATATTTCATAACACCCTGTTTACGCAAGCGGCGCAGAGCAACGTGGCAAACCCATTTACAACAAGGCATTTGTGGTGTTGCATATAGTGCTGCATCTAATGTGGACAACGTTGCTTATTATTATGGATTGTATTGTATTTTGTCACACCGCATCGCGCCGTTATGTGGGCAGTGCTGTAGTACTTGAGTCCAGAATCAAGACGTTTTTATGTGGTCTTGGACTTGTCTTGGACTTGATGGTATTTGTACTCAGACTCAGTCATTGGACTCGCCAAATGTTCTAGTTGGTCTCGACCAAGTCCGATGATATTATCTCCTTCCAAACAAAACCATTGATGAAGCATTCATGTTTTCTTTAGTTGGACTCTTGACTTTCAGTTAGTTAATTCTCTTTCCTCTTTGAGTAGGCTACTTTTTGTGATGGGTGTCAAGCTGTAAAAAAGATTATAAATAATACTAAATGCAATTATACTAAATGACTGATTTGAGGGTTCTGGCTCACAATGCTAAGATACTGTGCCATATTAAACTGTTACTGTGACACTGTGCCTCAACAATTGTATTTTACCACACTGTTATAACAGGCAATGAAAACCTAAAGTTAAAACACAAGAGTCAAGAACCCAACTAAAGAAAATAATGATCACAATAATGATGTTTGTTTTAACTTCTACATTCTTTCAACATTAATCGCGGTGGCAAGTTGATTCAATGAAGTTATCACTGACAAATCAACAAGCTGAGAATGGGAACATTTTCCATTGGAAGCCCAGAATGGGATTGTTAAACTACATAAAAAGACTGAAAATTTGAAGTTGCACTACGGCTTTATGTGACTGGTGAAATTTCTATTTGTATAATAAATAAAATGACATAATTTGATCTGCTTTTTGATCATTACAAATAGTGTGGTCTTGATTTTTGAAGAGGATTATTTTCTCTGTTTCTTTCTGGACCGTCTCATTTGAACTTGGTCTATACTTGGACTGATACCTCTTTGGACTTGGACTCGAACCTATATAGACTCGGTCTGGACTAGTCCTGGTCTTGGACTTGTCTTGGACTCAAAAAGGTGGACTTGACTACAGCCCTGCCCAGTTTTCATGAATTCATAAGTAAATAATGACAACTGGTAGTGTCATTGCAATTACAAATTTGAACTATAAACCTTTTAAAAAGTATTTTAAGGTTGATTAAATGCCTTGTTTTTTGTATAATGATGTTTTACTCTGGGGTGGCACAGAGAAAGTTGCAGTAAACATGTAGCAAAGTTCATTTAGCAAGGGGAATGCAAGAGATTTGAGGGTTTTTAATTCGTTTTAGATACGAAATGCTGAATGATGTCAATAGGCAGAGGGAAGATGATGGTGGAGTTTTTCTCGGCAGCGATGGAGTTCAGAGTCTGGAGGTATCTTAGCTGCAGAGCTGATGGTGACTCAGCGATCACTAGAGAGGCTTCCTTCAAAGCCTGTGAGGCGTTCATCTCACCCTCTGCCGCTATCACCTACACACAGATGTATTCATAGTTCAGCTGTCTATGCCACATTTTGCCTAGTAGGCCTATAAACATTCATCTTTCAAACTAAATTTTATTACAGCTCATATATACTGTATGTGATCTAAGTGTAAAGTATTTTCTGAGCTAGCTCCGATTATTTTGCAGAATCATCCATTTGTAAGATTCTTAAAGAAATACATATTTGCCATGTTTTTCTTGTAAATTTGCAGTCTTTTTCTATAACTGGATGGGATTTTTTTACCGTATTTCACTGTAATTTTTTTCTTTATGAAATTTTTACCATAAATACCATAAAATCACATCTAGAATTGACGATAAAGTTTTGAACATGAGTGTAATGGTATTACCTTGTATTAGTCTAGGGTCCATGTTACACACTAGCATTTTTTAGGAACAGCGAATTTACAGCGAATTTTAAAGCATCACAAAACACACACTACATTATTCATGTGTATCTCTCAGTATGTGACAAGGATCCAGACTGTATAGCAAACACAACCACGGCTGGCCATTACATGGTGTCATATTCTACAACCTACACATTAAAAGTGCATCTTGTGTTCATGAGTAGAAGAAAATGTGTCCTTTTGTACTAAAGAGTTGATAAATTTGAGTATATGTTAAGTGACCTAACAGAATAGGTAATAACAGGTTGGGTTTCACAGCAAATCTGAGACTAAATTAAACCTGATACAGATGTTAATGTATATTTTATGATTTAGTATAAATATGTCAATTTTAAATAACAACAGAACGATGAAATAAAATGTATTGTGGTGGTATCACCTTGGCACGAGCTTCACGGACCGCCTCTGCCTCTGCCGCCATGGCCCTCTGGAGGTTCTCGGGCAACTTAACGTCCTTGATCTCCACCCGCTCCACTTTAATGCCCCACACAACAGTGGCCTCATCCAAGGCAGACTATCATGAAGATAATACAACACTCTGAGCATTCAGGAATATGATACCGCTTTCATTGTGTAGACCAGCCTACTGGGTTTAGCTTTACACTCGAAGCAAGCAGTCTATGTCCACATCATACTTTAACCTAATGTCGCATGTACCTGCATGCAAAATGAGATGCCGTCTCTGTCCGATAGCAGCTCTGATAGGTTCTTCGTACCCAGCACGTTTCTCAGGGTGGTTTGTGCCAGTAGCTTTGTTGACTGCTCCACATTGGTGATATTGGCCACAGAACAGATGGGGTCAAATACACGGTAGAACACCACACCGTCCACACTCACCGTCACAGAGTCTTTAGTCAAGAACTGACACAGAAACACGAATAAAGACATTTACAGATTAATAAATTAATTTATCGATTCACAGATTTATATACAGTTTCACATTCGGCTTGCCAACTTTGAGTTCCGTAATATGCATGTATACAATAATCGGTCACACTTTATTTTAATGTTCAATTCTCTGTATTAATAAACCATCAACTATGACTTTTGCCTCAGCAAAATTTGTTGTAATTTGTCCTAATTTGTTGCATATTATCAGATAGGTAGTTGTTAGTTTAGGTATTGGGTAGGATTAGGGAAGTCGAATATGGTCTTGTAGAATATGTGCTATATAAGTACTAATAAACAACCGATGTGCTAACAAGGCAAGCAACTTGTTAAAAGTGAGAATTAGTTCCTATACTTAAGTGATACTCAAAAAAATATACTATATTTCAACTGGTATGATGTCTTTATGTACCTCTTGAGCAGGAATATCAAATGACACAGTTCTTAAATCCACTCTCCTGAATGTGTCGGTACATGGCAACACAAAGAAAATTCCTATACAAAAGAAATGAGTAAATAATACTATTAAAAATATATGAACACTTAAGCCATTGCGTTAAAATGTGCAAATTATATTCTACTAGATAACAAAATATCAAGCAAACTTGGACAAGGCATAACATATAGGCATAATAAGAAAGTTGTCATTAAATGTTAAAAATTAAAAATTAAAATTTTAATTAGTAAATTGGTTTTCATTTTATGTTTCAATGATGACTGTTACTATCATAGGTGATAAAATACAGCTGTGAACATTTTCAGTTTGTTGAAACAACTTAGTTTAATATTTTGTTAAACAATGCTGTTACATAATATACTTAATATTTTTAGCATTTTCTTTTTTCTAAATATTTATAACTTTCTAAATATTTTTGTGTCTACTTAAGGACATTTATCATTGTATAAAAACTAATCCCTGAAGTAAAATAATATTTATAATATAGTATAGTTGTTTAATGTTTATATCTGAAAATATTATTATCAAATTGTTAAATGCTCATTTGTTGCCTATGAATAAATTTAAAGATAAATAGAAATGATAATGTTTGTTATTACCTGGTCCTTTTGGTTTCCTGTCCACAATGAGACCCAATCGAAAGATCACGGCTCTTTCATATTCCTGCACGATCTGTGCACAAGATACAGTATGCTGGAAGTGCTCAAAACTCATATCATAGATATACTCAAAAATCAATTAGTTGATAGATGAAAATCAACTAGCCGGTTAAAATCTCAAAAAGCTCACATACCTTTACGCACATAAAGATGGTAAGAGGAAACAATCCTATTGTGACAATGATAGAGATGATGATAATAAACCAGCCAAAACATCCCAATGAGGATGGTTTATCATCTAAAAGACAGAAAGCCAAGGTGTACCAAGGTTATTATAGTTTACCCAAATTAAAACTTTGAAAACATTTATGTTTATTGAACTAAAATAAAATATTGGTCCGAAAATTATTGGAAAAACGTATGTGCGCAGCTATGCCTCAGAAGCTCACTAAAAAAGGTTTAAGGCAGTAAGATTATAATAATAATAAACATTTTACTAATTTAAAAATAAATTAATCTTTTATAGCAAAAAATAATAATAATAAAAACACAAAAACACATAACAAATTTCAAAAAATGTAACTAAAACTAACACCAAAACAGAAGCTACAAAAACTACAATAAAATTCAAAACAAAACTGTAATAACTCTACAATGTACCAGTTTCAATAAATGGACACAGACATAACAATACAACAAACAATACGATATATATGAGAAATTGCAATAAATCAGCCATTGAGAAAATGACCTGATATTGGCGACAATTGAGGTATTCAATACTGATTAATTTAGGATTGTGTTTCAGGTAAACATATCGATTACTGAAACGTCTACTAACTTAACATGTGCCGAGTCATGCATGCAACCTCTCAAGTAGGCTATCACAAGAACTTGTGAATCCTATAACAGATAGTTCACCCAAAAAAGAAAATTCTGTCATAATTTACTCATCCTCATGTCATTCAAAACCTGTATGACTTACTTTCTTCTGCAGAACATAAAAAAAGATATTTTGAAGAATGTCGTTAACCATACAACATTGAACCACATTGACTTCCATTGTGTGAACACAAAACCACTGAGACATTTCTCATAATATCATCTTTTGTGTTCAACAATAAAAAAGAGTCACATTCAAGTTTCACAGAACCACATGAAGCTGGATAAATTATGTTTAGTTTTCATATGTATTACATTTCATTTATGTGTTATTAGTGTTTTATATAATCTAGGAACATATAAAAGAATATTATTAAGATCCTTATAATGTGGACAAAATTTTTGTAAGAAAAACTTTTTACATATACAGTAGAATTGTATGAAGGCCTACCTTCTAGTATATGTGTTCTATCTGCAGTATGGCGCTCTTGAATCTTGATTACAGATGTCATCTTTGACTGCAACAGATGCGGCGTGTCATGGAAGACAGCATGTAATACAGAATCATGTAACCTGTGCTCATCCTCCCCTGTGGGTGTGGCCTGTCATCTTCACTGCACACTACAGGTGTGGGTAGCAGCACAGGTCAAATGGAGAACTTCGTATCAATTACTGTTAGATCGTAATACTGTACCATAAACCCGTTTTGTGCAATACATGTTTTGATCTGGTAATGTGATATTGAAACCATGGGTGTCACAATATACTGACATTAACAATAACCGCGATTCTAAAACCCACAATTATCGATACTTGTTTTATTTGACACATACAGTATGAGCATTCACGCTCAGTATAACTTTGAGAGAAAACATACAATAAAAATCTAAATTAAAGATGAATTTGACCGATCATTTATTTTGAAAGAAAATTTCTATTGCAATAATATTGTAATCATGAATTATTTTAGTATAAATCTGATATATATATATATATACATAGATTATCTTGAAACCAGGAACTTTGTAATAGCACCTATTGTATTATTGCTCCTGTATGACATATCGCTTATTGCTCCCTGAACTCTCTTTAAGTCGCTTTGGATAAAAGCATCTGCTAAATGAATAAATGTAAATGTCTAAATGTAATATATTGACAGCCCTGACACCAAAAGTCGGTGTCTTAAGTAGCTAACAAACTAAATCAGCTCAGGTGGCAGCCATCTTTGGAATGCACTCACATTTTAAAATAGATGTTAAAATGACAATTTTGTTTTTTTAGGTGCATCACAATTCACAACAAGTATGGGTGGAAAGAACAAACGTACAGTTGTATGTAGCTAAATGGTATGAAAGAAGTAAACATTGATGCCTAGATTCACATTGTGATCATTAAAAATCACCCACATTTTAATACAACTCATCTCACATTTCACTTGCTTACTTTAAATTGTTTGTCCTCAAGAGGACAGTACACAACAAGACACCACATACAACAGTTCAATACATCACAACAGCATTACATAATTTATGACAAAGTATTTTTCTAACACCTGATTACGGATGGAATAGAATAATTTTTGAATCTGTTTGATTTACATACAGATATTTTGAATCTGTGACCCGAAGTGCAACAATTTTTGGTTAATTGAACAGTAGATAAGCAACATCTGAAAGGAATGACTGACCCTTTTTGATCATTCTATCGCCGTAGATCTGAGTAACATTTCAATCCTCACTATTTTACTACACGTTCTAACTACATTACTCAGCTTACTCCTGTTTCTGATGTCCATACTACCATACTAACATACAATGAAGAAACTCAAGATAGACTGAATAAAACAAGAATAAAACATTGCCATATATGACACATCAAGACAGACAGACATCAATTATTCATTTCTAATGTTAACTACATTTTAATTTGTTTAATTCAATACTACAATGAAACATCAATCGTTTGATTCAATAATTTAAGAACTTAAACACATTATTTATAAAGCATCACCTATTGTGCATGGACCTGCAATTCATCTTTTCCAAAACAGTAGGCCAATCCATGTATTTAAAATCAAATACTTATTTGCACAAACATCTGTCACACAAAAGATCATCCAGTCTTAAAGTAAGCTGGATGTGCACTGAGACCTCATTAAAAAAAGCCAACTAGGCTCTAACAATACATGAAAGACTCTGAGTCCCTCAGTGACTGAATGTCATATGTAGCCAAGAGACCTGCCATAGAGACACGCTTTGTTTAAACCACATGAATGCAAAACACTGAACTGTCACACCACATAACCTGTTCTTTTATTAAACTCAGACTTGGCTGTTATATAATGATATTCGCCCTCTATTGTATTAAATACTGCAATATGTTTCATTTCCAAGGGTATTTTGATCTGCAGGATCATAATTGTTACTGTGGACCCAGAGCCATTGAGAGAGAGAGTTGCGCTAAAGAAGTTTTAAAATTCACTCGTGTCGCGTGATTCATGGAGCCTCAGATAGTTCCAGGAAGTTATGTTTTCTCTTTAAATGTTTTATTTCTTTCATTATTTTATTCATTAAATGACTTACGACTTTAAATAGGTTAAGTGTTTCCCTCAGTTGGTCTGTTCAGCCACAGCTCCATGCGTAACAACTAACTTCCGGGAACTATTGAGAACCTCCATGAACCGCCACTGTTCCAGTGGAATCAACGGAGTTGACGTGACTCTCTCTCTCATTGGCTCTGTGCAGACCTACATAGACTTCGACTCCAGAGGAACTGTCTAGACAAAATGTCAAAAGAGTGTTGAAGGGACATAAAGTCCTGTACACATGCTGAACCAGCAGCTCTTTAAAAAACAAAGATGTCAATAGAAAATTGTCTAGTCGTCCAAGATGCTTTAATGGGATTTAACTCCAAAAAACAAAGTCAACGATCAAACTGTTGCATCATCATCTTGCGACTCAGTTCATAGGCCAGAAAGAGAGCACCGTTGGCCGGAAATGTTCGGATCATAGTAGGGGTCAGACCGGAATACAAAGCCGCCACACCTGAAATCAAAAGGGCACAATATGATGCTTTTAAAAGAAAACCCTTAAGCCCAATATTATGAAAATGATTTAAAAATGTTGTGAGTAGCATGTTAAATTAAAGATTTAGTCATAAGTGCAGGAAATACTGGGGTCTTACCCTCGTTTCGTAAGATCCCCATGAACGTCTTGAGGAAACCCTCTTGTCTCCCCACTAAAGAAAGGACCTGGATGCGAGACTTTACACAGTCTATGGGGTAGACCACCAACCATAGACAGGCACCACCAAACCCCCCGCTGAACATCAAAGGCAGAACCCCTATCAGAAGACATCAACTGAGATTAGATTTCATGTTTTTTTTTTATCTGTAAGTAGTTTCATGTGGAAGTCTTACCTATCTGCTCTTTATCTCTGCCCATGCGGTGAGCAAACATAGAGCGACTCAGTTCATATCCTCCAAAAAAACAGAAGTATCCAGGGATTTCACGGACTACAGTGGTGGTGAGACCCTGATAGAAACCCAAGGGTCCGTTTGTCCGTAGCACGTTTCTCACGACAGACCACACTGTACTGAGAGAATACAGTGCAAAACTCTTCACTGGAAAAACATTGAAAACAAAGTGAATTTTTTTATATAAACATGCTGTTTCCAAACAGACTTTTTCTGTCCACTTGCGATCTTGCCGGACGCCTCCATTTCATGCATGGCCTGCAGTCGACATTTGACCAGTTCAGTGGGACATAAAGCCAGAGAGGAGAAGATGGATGCAAGGGAACCTGAGCAGGCCTTCTGAACATCACTGAAACACACAAGTGACATCATCATCATCCACATTGTCATCATTCGTCCTCGAATCTAAGAACTGGGCATGTGATGTAAGTACCGTGGTACAGTATATCAAATTCATTAGTGCGATGACATACTGTAAGGCCATATTGACTGTAAGCAAGCAATGTTGTGGTGTCAAGATCACCGCCTGTATTGAATTGCATCACACGTACATTGAGCTGACCAGAGAAACATAAGCACATCTAACTGCTGTATGTTACGTAAGGGTAAATGGATAGGGACGTCCATGTTGAACAGTTCAACACAGATGTTCTACACAAGCTACAGATTTCATGATCAGCTCACGATAAAATCAAAGTGTCTGCTGTGATGGTATAACTCACCTGAGTTCTGTGCCTCTGTCAATTCCCGATACAAAGCGGACCACATTCTGACAGAAGCCGTAGCTCATGAAGAGCACTGCGTTTTCTGCGATGTTGGCGATGAGGGCGGGAGTGGTGCCCTGATAGAGCCCTCGTATTCCAACCTGTTTGTAGATGGACACGAAGCAGTTCAGGAATCCTCTGTACATGCCGGGGAAGGTCTGCATCTTCACTTTAGCTGTGTCGAAGGGCTGCCCACTTAAAACACAGGCAGTCCCACCTTAAAATGAGCGGAAACCATGCACATCACTACAGATTCAGTTTATCTGCGTTAGAGAAGTTCACATTTGTACTATGTTTCTAAAACGTATTTAAACTGAAAAACCAAAAATGAAATTCTGTCATGAATTACTCACTCTCAGGTTGTTCCAAACTTATACACAGTAAAATCGCTTGTGTTAAAAGAGTGTGGATTGCATATACACTGTGTGTGTTAATTTGACCTTTTTTTAGCTCTGGCGATTTTGCTGTGTTTACATTTCTTTGTTCTACTTAACACAAAGGAAGATATTTGAAAGAATGTCTGTAACCTAACAGATCTAATCCGCCAGAATTTTCAGTTTTGGGTGTACTATCCCTTTAAAATGTAAAGTACTATACCAGACACTTATTCATATTTTTCATGTTTTAGAAAAAAAGAAAGCTTATTAAAACTGTAAAATAACACAGAAGGAGCTGTGAGAATTGCATAAAAAAAACTAAATAATAAATGAAAATAAAACCAGCTTCTGAGGTTTCACCCTGAGATTATGTCTCTTCAAACACATCTCTTGCGTCAGCACCTGACCGATCATTTCTGACTTCATATCTTTTTTACTCTATCTATATATAAAAGCACTCTTACTTAAAGTTAGATAAACGATACTTAGCTCTGTACACTGTAGTAGGCTTTATGAGACATGTTCTTATTGCACTTATGCTTTTTGTTGTCCTACTGTTGACCCAATTGCTTCCATTGTTTACCCAACTTGTATGTCGCATTGGATAAAAGCGTCTGCTTAATGACTAAATGTAGATATAATGTAAATTTAGATCCTTTTAAAACAATATTGAAGTGGTTCCAATGCATTCAGTGCTCTTATTTACTGCCCTTTTGTCATCGTTCAGTCAAAGTAATCTATTTCAAGGACATTTTTGTTCAATACAATTTTAGTTGCAATAAAGAAACAAATACATAAACTGGGATGTGATTAAATTATCATGAAAATGTATTTTGAAAGTGAACTACTCTTTTAAACTTATGAATGGTGTTGTTACATTTAATTACAAAATATCAAAGCAAGTGACATGAGCAAACAATTGATGGTTATACATATATGCTTTTGTTTTCTCGTCATGACTAACTTTTCTTTTAGTCATTTATTTACAAACAAACCAAATAATGAATGACTTGATATACAGTATACAGAGAAGCTGTTTATAATTTATAACACGACAAACTTAATTTTATGAAATGATTTGCTTTAATAAATGTTCTTGTGCCACAGTGTATTTCTTTGAATAAATGCTGCTTGGTTTGTGTTATAGTTAGGTCTTTCTGATTCAATGTTATTAACATATTTTTAGATGTGCCTTCAGTGTCCAAAAATGTACCGGTCACAAATCAAAGCATAAAGCATGTTTCTGCCATTTCTTCACACGGCATAATTTCAGTTATTGTGTCTTTTTTTTGTTCTGTGGAGTTTAGGAAAGCAAACCGTTTGATTTGCGTATGGTAGTCAATGATCTACCAGAAATGTCAGTTGCAAATATTCTTCCACGTATCTTTGTGTTCAACAGAACAAAGAAATGTATACAGTTTGTAACAACTTGGGGGGATTCATTCATGACACAATTTTGTTTTTTGGGTGGACTATTCCTTTAAACAAAACCTGGCAGTTCAACAAAGTAGTGCAAATCAAACTGTCCTGCCCGGACAACCCAAATCAAGTTATAGTTTGTAAACGCCAAGAAGATTTGAGTAAAAGGAAATGATTAATACAAGAGTGTTACCACATGCTCCAGCTGACAGGTCTATGATGGCTTCAGTGATGGGATGCGGGGTCATGGTTAGGTCGTCTATATTGCATCAGATGCTGCAAAGTGTAGAATTATGTTTTATCCACCATTGAACATATTTCCCTCATATACATTGAGAGGAAAAAACTGGAAAAGCACCATAAAACAATTTTGCTGTGGCAACGATGCATGGCAGATTTTTTATTACAACTATTATGTGTAAATTATGGTTACTGCAGCAAACCCGAGGTACATTTTCCTATGGTGTACCTACGGGAACCGTGCTTTCGTTATTCGTAGTTACTTTTCAACATAATAGGCTGTAATATTACTTTTACTTATTTTTTTCTAGTTTCGAAATTCACACAAATCTCTATAAAATGTGTAAGATTAGATCAGCTGGATAAACAGTGTGTTAGTGTTACAATGGGAAGATCATTTTATATCCCACCAGCCACATGAAATCCCCCAATTCTCGAGAAATCGAGTCTGTGAACACGTTTGCTTTGAGTTTAACTGTGACAGATATAAGCTCCCACCTTAACATAAGAATCTTAAGATCAACATCTTACTACAATCTCACGTTCTGTTCTGCGTGATAACACAAAGTATACACTCACCGAGCTTTTAACGTTGACTATGCAGTGCACACGTACACAAATCCAGTTCAATTAAAGCCTCTGAACGAAGCCTCCTGTTAAAGACGCGTTCAGCCAGTCAACCCTGTGGCACTTCCTCGATCTCTACTGTTATACACTCACTGGAGGGTGTGTCGTGTGTACTGTGGGGATATTCCTGGAAAACGTGCTTTACCCTTGAAACAAGAGAAGATTAGCTAACATGTTGCGACCATACCCTTCCTAAATCGGTTGACTCAACCTAAAGGTTGTGAAACAAGTATTGCTGTACATCAGACGGGGATCTTTGCGCGTAACAGACGTCAGTGACGCTTTTATCCACTAGATGGCAGAATAGTCTTGAAAATTTGACCAGCTGCAACATTGTAAACTGCAATATTATACAGCATACAGAACGTTTGCACATAAAAAAACAAAGCCTAGCATCAAATGAACATCCACGTACATTCACATTTTTGACGTATTTTATTTTTAATAAGCTTACAAAATGAATCATTTATCAAACACCAATACATTTTCAACACAAACAGAAGAGTTCAATGCATACGCATATTTAACCAATTTCTATTAAAAATATAACCAATGTAACGTTATAGTTACTGTAGCAAATCCATACTATTGAAACACCTTTTTATAATAATTCATAAGGGTTGTTTCACAACAAATAAACAACTCCTCTCATAATTTAAGGTTAAAAATCAATGAAATCAATCCGATTTTAAAACTATCGATAATGCATTACAGACATAAAAACAACATACACGTGATTATAATTGAACTATTATCTAGTTACTGTAATATACTATAAATACACAGCATTGACAAATCGACAACTTACACTATTTGTTTCATAATGGTAGGCTAACTAAGATCTAACAGATGTTGTTTTAAGTTGTTGTTAAGTTCAGATGTTTGACATCTTTGATCAGTGAAAACACCTTCACTCTGTTTACGCCAACAGTATATAAATCGCTTATTATTGTGAAACGAAATAACACAAATGTTTTTGTGTCGTTAACTACCGACAATCACTATCGCGCAGCTATTGTTCGCATGCTGGTACGCGCGTGTGTATTTTCACAACATTTGTATCTCACCGAAAGTTTGTTTACTAGTTTTCAGCGGACGAAAACACGGCGTGTTTCGCTTTCAATCCCGCGCCTGTGATTGGCTGCGGGCGCCTGTCAATAACGTGCGTGGGCGTTGTCAGGTGACATGATAGTGAGTTCCAGTAAGCGCGCTGGAGTTTTGTACTACACAGACATTCAACAAGCGACAGCAGCGGCAGGACTGTCGCGTACTGCTGGACTAGACTGGATTACAAAACTTCAGAACAACACAAATCTGACGCCGTTCTGTCTACTTTATCCCAACGTGTAGTTACAGTTCGGACGCGCGCTTATCATAAGTCGTTTCCAATGTATCTACGCCAGTTTTAAAGTAACACTGTTTCCTTTCCGTGCGTTTTTATTCGCGTTTACGTAATTGCGCATGACTCATACTTTCTTCTGCCAATCTTATGTGACATTTTAAGACTCGCACACTATTGCTGGTACCATGGCTGAGGCAGCCCTTAACCAGATGGTCGACATCGACCCGGACTTCGAGCCGCTCTCACGGCCGCGCTCGTGCACTTGGCCGCTGCCGCGACCGGAGTTCCCCAACCCCGCAGCCGCCGACTCCAACACGTCCTCCCCGGCTCCGTCCGTCAAGCAGGAGCCCTCCGGCAACACGGACTTCATCAATAACCTCAGTCTGCTGGAAGAGAACGAGGACTATCCCGACCAGAAGCCTCTAATCCTGTGCGCTGATTTCCAGTGCCAGGAGAACTGCGTCCACCAGCAACAGCAGCAGCACCAGCAGATCCCGAGTCAGCAGCAACAGGTGCCCGTGCTCTCCTCTCCGGTGGCCGCCGCCGCGGCCGCAGCCGCCGCGCAACGCAAGAGCAGCTCGTCCCGACGCAACGCCTGGGGGAATATGTCATACGCGGACCTGATCACCAAAGCCATCGAGAGCACCCCTGAAAAACGCCTCACCTTGTCACAGATCTACGACTGGATGGTGAAGAGCGTGCCTTATTTTAAGGACAAGGGGGATAGTAACAGCTCTGCTGGCTGGAAGGTATTTCTTTTGAATATTTGCTTTCTGTACACACGCGCGCCGGTCTTTGAGCCATGCGTAAAATACAACGCACCGCAAATATACGCGCGCTCGCGCCTAGCTGGTCAGAACACAAGAACGAGGGAGTTTTATATTTATGTCTCGCTTTCTTATCTTCTGGGTTTTGGCGTATTGGCTATTGATTTTTATTTTCCCATATCCCCAATTACGCGTTTCAAAGGTGATTATTGTGCATCCTCACTTATTGTTTTAGGATTGTCATGGGATTGTCAATAGTCTCTATTCATTGTGTAGGACAGCTGATTTCCTCTCATTAAATGCAGCACATGGTGAGGTGGTGCAGTCAATGGGTCAAGTGCTGTGGCAATGTCATATGACAGGTCTCGAGTAATATGGGTTATGAGATGCCTGCTGATAGAGAAGATCTTTCCACATTTCCAGGTAAAAGGCAAATGCACAGACAAAACCAGATCTGGATTTAAGTTCGATTGCTTTCCCAAAGAAATACCCCCTCTTGAGGGCAAGAGCTTGACCAAAACTAAACCCAGAGATGCAAATGCAGAATTGAACAGTAATGTTTTCCTTTTTTGATGTTTTCCCCTAAATGAAAATGCTTAATAAATAACAATAACGCTGACGTTTAAAAAACATCCATTTAAGGTGTAAAATTAATGTTAAATGTCTTTTGTCCATCTGTCATAAATCCATTTATAGGTGTGTTTTTTCTGAAAAGTTAAATATTTGGGTGACACGTGTGGTGCAGAATGGACACACTTTAGCTTTAAACAGTGTGGTTACTGAGAAGTTTGATGTGGTTGAGGTATAGGCGTACATTCGGTACACTGGAAGTACACTTTGGTGTAGATCCAGACCAAGGCCACCGATCACATGATCAAGACTCCAACTCTCGTGAAAGGCATGTGAGAAGGTGTATCCCAACAAAACAATTCAGGTGACACACAGGAACATCATCATGTCACTTTACTACCGGTATTCCTGAACCAACCTGGCAACGGGAGCAACAAGAAAACAATCGCTTTCACGTCCATGGAAACCTCCCCATTAGGTGGGCCCTAAGATGTGTTGTTGCACACCGACCGCACACTATTAATGTCCGTGAGATTAACTGTCAATACCCCTCCGATGTTTGCCAAGCATGTAAGCGTGGCAGTCTACACATGCAAGGAAGGATCTGCTCCACCCTTTGGTTTATTGTCTGGGTCTTTGTGCCAGCATTCCTCAATTGTCATGCTATTGTGTGATTCAGTTGGGGAGGCTTATGCGTTGATCGGCGAACGGAAAAGAGTGTTGAAAAGAGTGTGTTTTACTGTTCTCTTGATTGATGACACACTACAGAGAGTCAAGTAGGACAGTTTTCCCGCTGTTATCTTATAAAGCCGTTGTCGGATCATTGTGCTATTGGTTTACCCAGCGTGTTGTTTATAAACTAATGTGATCTGTTTGATCTTATTAAATCTGATTGTACGCTCGGCACTTTTGGCTCACTCTAAGACAACGTGTTAGTGAACCACAGGAAGTGTTTAATTTAATTCTGATGGCATGAATGATGTGGCGCGCTTGTAATGATTGCCATAAGGAGCCTTGTCGCACGTAAAGCTCATTGTGGGTTTGAATCCCAGTTTACACACTTACTGACAAAACACATACATTTAATGTGTATTATATATATAATAATCTTCCAAATGTATGATTGTAAACATAGCTTTGACCTTAGTGACGTCTTCCAGCATTGAACATCACAGGGCTGCGAGGTGACCAGCGAGGCCAGCTACGTCATCTCACCTGCTGCCTTTTTGTTATTAGGCAAATAGCTTATCTGTTAATGTACTGAAGTCATGCGTTGACGTGTTTGAGATTCCACTTTCTGCATATGCTGCAAATGACTCAGTGACTTGTTTGGTTTCACTGCTTTGTGTTGAAAGGGTGTGAGATGGCATAGTGGCATAGTGAACCGGTGACTTGGCCCCGGTGCCCTCACTATTCTTCTTTTGTATTGACCTTGCTAAACACGCTAGCTGTTTGTGGATGAGAGTGTGAGGGGTTGACATGTCAATCAATGACAGTAAGGCTTTTTCTTCTTAGTTAGTGTACATTTATGCTTATACATCAAATAAGTGAACTTGCATTAGTCAAAAGTGGTTTATTGCAAAAATCTGAAATGAAATGGTGACCCACTACTGCACTTAGTGGACCCAAATTTTAAGAGACAGTTAACGGAATAATGAAAATTGTGTCATGAGTTACTAATTTTCTAGTTGTTCAAAATTTCTTTCCTTGGTTGAACACAGAACATGATATTTGGATGAATGCTTGTAACCAAAAAGTTATTGGACCCCATTTGCTACCATAGCAGGAAAAATGACACTTGTTGTCAAAGGTGACCCAGAATTGTTTGCATTCTTCAAAATATCTTCTTTTGTGTTCAACAGAACAACGCAATTATTAAGTAATTTTTCCTACTATGGAAGTCGATGGGGTCTAAGAACTGTTTGGTTGAACACAGAGAAAGATAACTGGAAGAATGAAACCAAACAATTCCTGGACCCCATTCACTACCATAGTAGGAAAATCGACAATTGAAGTCAAACGTTTCCCAGAAACTGTTTGCTGTCCTACATTCTTCAAAATATCTTATTTTGTGTTTAACAGAACAAAACAATGATAAATTATTCTTTCCTAATCAATTTAAAATTTGACTTGAAACCATAAACATGAAAACCTGAAATCATAATAATGAAACACAACTAAATGCATCTTGTAGTTCTGCACAGTCTGCTCGCTTTGGCAAGGAGTGGGAGGCCAGCATCTCTCCCATATTCTCTCCTGAATCTGGGAATTCTCTCAGAGAGAAAAAAAGACTCGGAAAGCGAGAAATCCATCAACGGCGCTGCTCGCACGCTCTGATCGTGACAAAAGAATTGAATCTTTGATAGACCCCGTCACCCCCCGCTCAACCCTCAGCGCTGAATCATCTGGCTGAATTGTCTGTGTGTGTGATTTGCTACAGTCTGGGCTTGGGTCCAGAGGATAAAGTAACTCTTCTTGACAGAGTAACTTTCGGCGGTTAATGTCACACCTCCAAAGGGTAAATTCTTGAAGCCAGGTTACCGTACTCGGGGCGGCCTTTATACTCTTCCCACAATCCACTGAACACTGCTGTCAGTTTCTCTTCCTCAGTAGTTTGCATTGATGGAGCGTGCGTTTATCAGATACGCTGAAACACTGACCGAGGGTTAGTTAAACCCTCACTTGTTGTGTAGTGAAGAGGAAATATTTCAAAGGAAACAAAGTGAATACCAGACACTAAATAAACATTCCTCAGTGACAGATTGAGGTAAATCTGTATTCTTTGGACTATATTGTATAGCTTTACAATAATATAAAACAGATAATTGGAAAAGAATGCCATTGTTAATACGTCTCGGCAGCCTTCTGATATGAGATTATTGTCAGCGTGTTTCAGCCAGTTTTTACCGAACGACAAGTTCTGTATTAAATGTAACCTAGTGAGTCAGCAAGCTCTGGGCAGCTTGACACGGTTGTTCATATTTTCTCTTCTGAGAACAGCCATCGCACTTCATGTCCCATCAATGAACATACAGAAGTGACTAAAAGTGATAATTTGCTTTTAGTTTCCCCTCAGGTTCAGTTAAACCATTAAAATATGAGATGAATGTTACAAAAGGACAAAACACAACTTTTAAGATATTTATTGGGCTAGATTATTTGCCACGTCAACAAATTAAAAAAAAAAAAGCTCAAAGGAAATAGTCACACATCGACAGTAGTATCTGTTATTATTATTTGCTGATCCTCTTTGTTCGTAATATTTTGTCATTCTCCTCAGATTTGTCTTTATAAACTCTGCACATGAATCGTATGTAACTTATGAAGTTCTCCTTAAATTCTTCTCATTACTGAGCATCAGTTTATAGACGGTTTCATCGGACGCACACGCCCGGCTCGAAGTTAACTTCGGGGATGTGTTTGGTTATAATATATATTTTTAAATATGTTTTAATAAAAAAAATAATAATAATAAATACAAATATTTTCAATAAAATGTTTTAAAGGTATATTTGAATAAAAGCTAAAATATCAATTAAAGTTGGACTTTTCAATGGGACTGTATATTTAAGACTTTCGTTGCTGATTGGAGTTTTGTTTATTTATATAATTTTGTTTGTTTTATTGCAAAATGATTTACACATTTTTTACAAATGCTACAAGCCAGATTTGAACTACCATTGGCCACATAAGCATTCCGTCATTGCATGCATCAACAACTAGGCCATAACTCCAACCCACATTAGTTTCATTTTGTTCTCAGTCCATGTCAATATTCGGGATCTAAAGAGAACAGAAGCTCTTGTAGTGTGTTATGAAGTCTTTTAGTCTTTGGCACATCTGTCACAAATGCCGATGTTGCAACCCAGATTTGAACTCACATCACCCACATGAGCATCACAGCTCTACTTATCATAACGCGCATTAACCTCCAGACCACGACTGCAACCGGGTTCACCCACGTTTCGATTTAAGATCTGACCACACCAGAAGTTACAAGGCTCTTGTATTGTGGTGCGAAGTCTTTTGTAACGGTACTTTAGTGGTGTGATAAACTTGTTGCATGCGCGGGGGTCTGAGAGGTCATACGTGATATGAGGTCTCTGAGTGTTTCTAAACAAACACGCCTAGACAGTTCGTTTTGATCCGTGCACTGTTGTTCTCGTGTCTGTTTCTGCTATATCTATGAAACATACGTCACTCAGGCAGTGTAAATATTTGATGCAGGTTGCTGTCACCAATCACTAGAGCGGTCTTTGATGTCCACAATCGATTTTGCTGTCCTGTGTTACATCACACTTTGCTCCTGTGATAACCCCTCCTCCAATCATATGACACTTGAAATTTCTTTCAAAACAAAGACAGTACGTCCAGGTCTAACTTTATTGGTCATCTTATAGACAGTTTAGTTCAGTGTTATTGTATGATGTCCTGCGGATGTTAGATGGGCATTTTACATAAGGGTGAATAAGCTGACTGCCACTGCCTACTATCTTATGTGAGGAGTCCCCCATAAAGGACCCCGAAAGGTTCTCATAATGTATTCACCCGTCTATGCCATGCCAAGTGTAAATTACTTCCTTTCATTAGTTATACACTAAAAATATATATTAATACACAGTAAATGCTGTCATGCTATCTTATGGTCCTCAAACTGTGATTCCAGCAAACACACATCCATCGTAAAAGTAATCTAAATGACTCCGGTGTGTTAATACGTGTCTTATGAAACAAAACAATACTTTTGTGACAGAAAACTATGAATCATTTGAGCTTATTAAACATAACTGTAATGTAAACATAAACTGATTTGTTTGCTCATAATTAATATGGCGGCAAATCGATAACTTAAAGTCAACTTTTTGGGTCATTATAATTTGGAGTACCTGAACACAACAGCATTTTAAAATATAATTAATCAGATGACGGAAAGTGATATACATCTGAGATGGCAAGCACATGTTAAGCACATTTCATAACAAAATCAATTCAACCAATTTTTGATAAACAATTTGTTAAAAGAAAAAACATGACGCGATGGCATCTTAAATATGCTAATTAGTACATCAAGAATCAATTCTAAATCCAATCGTGACTCTAAGAATCGGTTCTGAATCGAATCGTGAGGGATCAAACGATTCCCACCCCTATAAACAATTGTTACTTCAAATCAGCTACGACTTTGTTATCGTGACAAACAAGGATTACTTTAGTCAATATGTCAATCTGAAAAGTAGAAATAAGTAGGAAAACAAGCTCATGTTTTCATAACGTTTTATTCAATCGTACAATTCACTGCTCTTGTTCATAGTAACAAGACCATGATGCTATTTACTTCTGCGAACAAAAGCGGTCAATTCCTTACATCTTTGAAATGGTCATTAGAATTCCAAGAATCCATTTTTTGGGGATCTGTGTCAAAAATCTTGCCAATGATTCTCCCGCAGGGACGGTGTTATCAGCCCTTGTACTTCAGTATGAAGGATACTTGCATTCGTCCAATTCTCTCACCTCCCCTCCTTCCTCACCCTTTTCCTGGTTTTAAATCCTGTCGACATTCTTTCTTCCGGCACTCGACGGTGCTCACGCACTTCACCGAAAATGAGCGGTTTGTCTTCATAGCACTTCTCAGTCATTTCCTCAGGCCGTGGCTTCGTTCTTTCGCTGGAGTTCAGATAAGGCGACGCTCATTAGCCGTTGCATAATGAAGCGTTTACTGGAATCCGAGAGCTTCGGGCCAAAGTCTGGTGCCACTTGTGAGTCAGCAAAACTCCCGCGGTGGAGCGTCAGTGAGACGGGGAGGCACCTCTGCCTCTCTCACGCACTAATGTGACCTGCATTACAGAAGCCAGACCCGACACACTGATGTATGAGCGCTGGTGAATTTGCAGTTTAGGGGCACATTCCATTGACAAGCAACTTTCTCCTAGAGCTTTAAACTTCCCTCAACCCTTCTCTCCCGCCGGTAGATTCATATATAATTCAATCTACAGTCTGTTATGGTAAATGTTTGATATTCTGAATTGCTATTCCTGCCATGCGAGTTGTAGCTGTCTTTGAAAACAGATGAGCAAGCATGCGTGATGGTGTCCTGTGAGGAAGCCGTGGAGTTCCCTTGGGATTTTCTGAAGGATTGCATTGTTTGCCTACGTACTGCTTTGGTTAGCTAAGACTCTTTAACTTTCTTTATGGAATTTCTTCCTCATTTCATAGATATAAACAAAGTGGCACTTTCAAAACATTTGCTCCTGACAAGACACAACAACCAGTGGTGTGAGCAACAGTGGCTTAACCAGGGCTCTCTGTTGGACCAAGCAATGGTTCAGGGGGAACAGGGGGTTCAACATTTTGGAAAATTCGGTTTGGTACTGATAGTGATGCTCAAACGGCAAACTGATACTAGTTTGGATGCCTTTTCATTTATGTGTATATAAACTTCTGTTCTAGAGTTTATGGTTACTTTCACGATTTTTATTTTTATTTCTTCACATTTTAGAATAATAACTTATGGAATAACTCAAATGTAAGCAGGGCCGGGACTACATTTCCCCCCAGATTTGTTTGGCCCACTTCAAAAATATCCAGTTGACAATTCAAATGTAATTTAAAATGAAATACTTATTATCAAATACTCACTTGTTTATATTATCTATTAAATAATGATCTCTCAAGTGTCAATTTAATCATATAAAAATATAAAAATGATGCATGCGATGAACTATGATTATATATCAGCCCAACCTGAATATACGATTGCCCCCCAAGTCGAGCCTGACTGGTACCGTGCCTGAAGTCTGTAAGAAGTAAAGTAAGAAGTATGTTGGAACATAATCAGAAATAAATCAAAACTATGTGATACTTTTAACATGATTAAAATTGCCTTTCGCCTAGAAAATATTGAAATGTTATTTTGCCATTTTATCAAGCAGCTTCTTGCTATCTCACCCTGAGTGGCTATTTAGGTATTTCAGTATTACACATGATCACATATTCTGGGCTTTTATTGGGTGTTTTTTCTATATTTTTATCTTTGTCATATATTTGAAAACATTTTAAAATTTGTAATGAAGAAAATGAATATGATAACACGGTAACAAATTTTTTAAGTATGACTTTAGATCATGTATTCCAAATAGTATTTGAACAAAAAATATAAAACAAAAAAATTTGAAATCCGAGGCCCTTTTTGAGGCCAACATTGAATTCATTGGATGATATATATTTTGCACATTTCTCAAGACTAAATACCACTGATAGAGTAAAAGCTATTAATCAAAAGCAATGCTTCGTATTCATCAAGTGCAAGGGTTAGAAAGTAAAAGAGTGAAGCAAAACCTTCAGTTCTTCACATCACTGCTCTCCTGCGAGCATTCGGCGGCATGCTGTCCAAAGAAATCACACTCAAACAATTCATCATCATTACGGTATTTCTTCTCAATAGCCGCTACATCTTCATGTTGCGCTGCAATCAAGCAGCTCTTTTTCATGCAGGTCAGCCAGAAATAACCCGTCTCAACATCTACTAACAGTTGTTCTTATTTTGTTTATCAACAATGAGCTTAGCGAGGTGGTGTATTTTGAGCCATGTTACATAGCTATCCGAGTTCCCTCACCTCTGATGTAAGAGTTCACTGGTGTAAAGCCCGTCCAAGTAGGACAGGACCGGCAAATGTTTATGAAAGTGAATTTCAGTAGTAGTGTAGGGGGTATTTTGGTCCCCGAGAGATTCAGCAGAGGTTATCGTGTCTCTCCCTATCCGGGCAGGGTATAAGGGTGGCATAACCGGCCTAGCTGTGGTCAGAACATGCAGAAACCTTGCCTGGCTGCTGGCCGCAACACAGGGAAAGAACATCGCATCCTCATGATGCAGTTTAGCAGACCTGGGAATTGCATTAGTGAACAAGCCACAAAGCTGCATGCTGGCAGGGATGCAACATGTTGCTTCAGCACCCCTCAAAAAATAAGAAGAAATATATATATATATATATATATATATAAATTGAATATGTCATATACATACAGTATAAGCAATATAAGATTTTGACATTGTTTTACCAGATTTATGGTTTTACCATATATGATATATGTAGACCTCAAAATTTAGATAAAATATTTCAGTATGACTCAAAGTCATTCATTGAAATTTTCCACCAACCAAATTTCTGCAGTATTCAACACGTTTGCATGACTTCCATCACACAAATTCTCCTATTAGCCAGAGATCTGCAAAAACTGGCACAACAAAATCGAGCCCAAGGTATGTGCACCAACTAGATTTTTTCCTCCTCTACACGAGATGAAAAGGCCATCTGATGGTGAGGGCAGACATACTGGACCATTTAAATCCAAATAGTCATGAGAGTGAGTCACAGTGAGTCATTAAGAGTTGTTTGGTATAGCAGTAGGTGAGAGCGGCACTGATGTAAGATGGATGCTTGGGATGAGCATGTGGTGGAGGTTAACTACAACCCAACACTGTACTTAATGGGGTCAGATAGTGGAAAAAGGGAAATTTGGCTTTGGAAATTACAAAGTTTGATACTATGTGGACATACTTTAGCATCCAGAGTGCAAATCTTCCCCCGTTTACTTATAGTAGATCAGTTCATAACAATAAGCAAGATAGATGGGTCATTTAGAGATCTCCTTTATGACGTCACAGCCTTGAATGCAATAACATGTGACAGGACTTCTGCAGTCTCAAAAAACGTTCTTCACAGATTTTCAAGGAATATGAATGCACATAATTCATTGAATTACGACACATTCTGCCTTCTGCGTGTTCATCTTTTAAATAATTTGATTATGGTTTCAGCATTCAATCAGAGTGCACTCTCTGCTTCGTTTAAAGATGTGTTTGAAATCTGCAAAGTTTCAGATTCAGCATGGGCCCATGTATTGCCTTCTGTGTTTACACATTAAAGGCACAATATGTTATTTTCTAGTAGCTTGACAACTCTGTGGAGAAGAATGGATTGAAGTAAACTGTCGTCTTTACCTCCACTGCCAATGTTCAATGGGACTCACAAATCATGTTTATGGATGACTGTAGCAAGTTCAAAGTAGGGAGGGAAGGAGGCGGTAACTGGCGAACGTTAAACAAACTTTTAATCAAAATAATCAAACAATAACACGGAAGTAAATGGCCGGCAGCCACCTCACGGTCAACTGCCGGCCACAAGAACATAAATACAAACTTAAACATGTCCGGGCCCGGTCCTCTCTTGTCAGCAGTCCTTCCTCTTCCTCTGTGAGATATGTGGGACCAGTGTGCGCGCAGCTGATTCCCACTATCACTCACGGCACTGACCCCAATTCATTGCCTCTCGGCTCTCGTCCCGCCTTCCTCGTTACAATGACATGATGAAATAAAGTAAAAAAACCATCACGTTATAACCTAAATCAACAGAGTGACGTTAAAACTATTACCTCAGTCTTTTTCAATGAGACTCGTCGTTTGGTCATGAGGTGTTGCACAAATCGATCAATTTATGATTGTAATGATTAGTTCGCACCAAGAGGGTAAATTACATACAAAGTCAATGCAAAGATGCGAATAGACGCAAACATGCCGCTTGAGTTGAATTGTCATTAACGTGGATGACGCACTTAACGTGAATATAAAGCGTTCTTGGCAATCGTACCACCCAGTCTGCGTCATTCGCATCACCCGGGACGATTGCCAAGAACGCTTTATATTACACGATACAATACACGAACACGCAATATATTTGTTTCATTTGCGGCATCTGTGAATGGCATTTTAGCGTGATGTCCTATTGAGTACTATTGAGTTCTACGGTGTGAACTGTCCAGATGTGCGAAATTCCCTGTCGAGTGAAATTTTAATTTGCGTAAATGATGCTTAATGCAAATAATCCTGCGGATAATGTAGATGGAAGGAAGGCAATGCCTCACGTTTGGTGTGAACACGCAGTTACAACTTGGCAGTACTGCTTTCTAACTGCTCACACAATACTTTGATGACATGTGGTCGAATCCACCTATGATTTCTATGGCAGTAAAATTTGAAACTGAACATAATGTCAAACTGATAATTGGTGGTTAAAATTGTGAATTTCTCGTGATTCAAACACTGTCGGAAACATTGGGATAATATGAGTACAGAAGTGAATGTTGTGCTCGTGGTTTTAGGTATTGTAATGCAAAAATTGCACATATTGTGCCTTTAATGGCAATTCAGTTCTGCCGAGTATTTCTCATTTCGCATTCAAAAGAGCCAAAAAACAGTTCATTTAGGCACAGAAGATCCAGTTAACTGTTTTTAAGTCAATAATATGTTTGGCCCTGCGTGCATACAGACACACTTTAATGTGGGTAGGTAAACATTACAGAAATGCAATTTGTTCATAGGTACGAAGAGCTTGCGATGATAAGCAAAGTGTTGTTTAGTTATAAAGCAGTTCTCCTTCAACCAAGCCATCACGTCACATTTCCTGCTCGGAGAAAAGCGTAATTCTGCCGCTGAGTGAAAGATGAGGGAAAATGTTGATAACTGTGACTGATGGGGCCACCCAGAACGTTCACAGCGGCCACCACTCAACCAGACACACTTTGTCTTGTTTTGCCTGTTTTGGTGTCGTTTTCTTGAGCATTTGAGTAAAAGAGACAGAAATATGTGTGGTGACCCTAGCGTTCGTGTGCGATTGTACATTACAGCTGTCGCTTTTATGAGTCCGCTGGCTGCTGAAGCCCCAAACCGCAGGCATTACCCTCTCCACTGTTGTGCAACTCCTGCCCTAAAGCGATTAAACGTGGTGCCTGTCAGACTGGCCCACTATTATGACACACAGTGCCCGACTCAAACTCATGCAAACACACGGCCCTCCTCACGAACTGCATACCTTTCTGCACAATATTCAAAGTAGACCCAACTTCCGTGTCGAGAGAACCATAAATGAAAGCGCATTGAATATTTAATTCCGGTTTGTTTTTGCTGCTAGACCGCTAGCGAAGATAGACAGCCCTCTATTTTTATCTGGCCTACGCTGTGGGATTTCCTTTGACATCATTTACATATCGGTCTCCTTTCTGTCTGCTTACAAGAGGGTCTGTGTAACTGATGTAAATTGATTTGTGTATGTAACCTGTTTTCGATGGCTCTCTCGAACCCTACGCGTGTGTGCGAGGCGGCTCTCTTTTGTGTGATAGTGAATTCCTGGGCCGAGGCCGAGCCGGTTGGGCAGATTAAACGTGTGCCCACATGTGTGCTCAGTTTTGTTTCAATGAATCATTCATGTCATGTCGGTCTGCCGACTCATAGAGGTAGAAGGCAGAGTAAAAACAAGTGGCGGGATTTGTGAGCTCTGTTTTGTTTTGGTTCTGCTCGCTGCATGTTGTTGATGTTTTCGTGACCAAGATTTCCATGCGTCACTCTCTTCCTTTTGCCGGCGCTGGGGTTTCCGTGATTCATACAAAACTTGGAGCGAAAAGTTGGAACGACATCTCAGTGGAATGTGTGCCTGTGGATGTCTTTAATATAAACACGGATCATAGTAAACTTATTGTGTTTTGAAGAGAATATCTTTGATCAGTCCTAAAGATAAGGTTTAAACAATTTTGCAGGCAGGGATAAGTGTAAAGCACGATTAGGCTTAAATTAAGATGTTTTTAAAAACATACTTTACAAAAAGACATTACTTTGTGCATCTTAAGGAGAAACAATCTCACAGATATAGTTTAGGTTATGTCAGTTGTTTTCGATCAAGAGTCAGACACCTTTAACATTAAAGTTAGTCTGGGACTAGGTAATTTTTTATATTTAGTTAATCAAACTCATTGAAACATCGAAAACAAACGACAAAAGATATTACATGCTGTGTTATATATTTATATTTTTTGATATAAAGTTATAAATATACATGATAATATTTAAGATAATTACTGTAGATATTATGATGTTTTTTTATTAAATTCTATCTTGATATATATATTTTTTATATTTTGTTCAAGCATCTTGAAATTAATTTATTTTATTTTGCATAAAATGTAAGTAAATTTACAGCTGTTATGGTACACAGCTTGCAGTGAGATAAATCGAGAATAGTTTTAGTCACGCTATGCCCATCCGTTGCAGTTTTCCTCAACTTTAACAGGAAAAACGTTGACGGAACTTGATGATGTCATCACTGAAGGAGAGAGTGCTGACACTGACAGCAAACGATCGACCACTTCCTGTTTCTCTTATTTCCCATCAAACACTCCTTCATCCACCAACCCCAGATTTTCCTTTTATCCTTCCCTTTTCGATGTCTTTCCTCTTCCACATTCCTCATCTCCCATGAGGAACCGTCGGAATGTTAGAGCATTTGCGGTGGAATTTGCACTAGAGGTCTCTCGGCTGATGCCTCGTGGAAGCCAAGAGGAATTTAATTCAACGTGCAATTAAAGCTTGGCCTCTGATCTGCACACGTCTTAACTTGATATGAACCAGAACATCCTGGGATCTGCTTATGTTTCTACAAATCATCATATTTAGACACTAAACCCCTTCAGTCTTAAACTCTCAAGTACTCAGTGAAAAGTCAAATCACAGACAGGACGAAACTGATATCTCACGAGGTCAAGTTTCACTCCAAAACTGAAGGAAAAAATCTTTAGGAAACATTTTTTGAGGAACAATGATGAATGAAGGAATATGAAATAAGCATCTTTTCAAATAAAACTTCATTTTGTTTTTCTTTCCTTTGAGTTTGGGTAAAGTGCGACGTACATATTCTAGACTGTTATTCGGAATGCAAATCTGTTTCATCTTAAATCTGGCGAATGAAATTCTTAAATTAACCAAAAAAGTATTACAATTCAATTATCTAAACATTATTATTTGTCATTTCTCTGGTAATTTTCTGCGTAAAATGTTCATTCTTTTCTGTTCAAGCATGAACAGTACTTTCCGTGACCTAAATTCCCCTTTGGTAAATAGTTCACATTCTTACACCATAAATTACTTCAGTACATGTGTCTGGCTGTCAGCCTGGGTGCGGCGCATATGCTGACTCATGATCGTAAGCGTGACTAATGCTCAACAAATATAAAAGGATTTCACAACGCAGACATACCAATTTAAAACAAGACAAGTGTTAAGTAATTAGGATCTTACACGTTTCTTGGTATCTACGATGGTGTGACAGAAGCAATAGTACGATGTTAGTCACATGTTTGCGCAATAATAAACTCATTTACAGTCTGTCTGTCATCCTCGGCCGTCTTTTGTTTGCCGATAATATTTCAATGACTTAACTGCTCACCTCAGAAGAGATGTGCATTGTTGCCATTTTATATCGATTTCACACAATGGCGGCATTAAATTGCGATATCAGTTCACCACGTGCAAAAGCAGCATTAATGTTAGTCTCATGTTTGATGAATGAGTTGAATATTTAATAGCGCTTGCATTTGCAATAAAATATACGCTCAAACTCAGCAGGCGGTCCACCTCCGAGATTGCGTGATAGCTTCCAAAACATTTCAAGAAAAGTTGTGTTTTAAGTAAACGTGTGTCCAAAACCATTAGCATTCCTCTTGTTCTCTCTTTTAGTTTCCTTAATGTGGAAATAATACTGTACATAATTCCATTGAGGGTGGGCAGCACTGCCAAATTTAGAAATATTTCTTGAATTAGCCGAAGTGTAGTCAAGGGGTTATTACAGATCCTGTTAGGAACTCCATAATCGCCTATATTACCATCTTGCGTGACAGTTAGCCTGACTGAACTTCTACAGCGCTCAAATGAGCTCTTTTGCGGCCTGGCTGCAATAACACCCTAGAGGCAAACATCTGTTAAGGCTACACTCGAACACTGTACCGTAGCTATAGCTAGCGCTCGGACCTACCTCTGAAAACCCCACCTCACTGACATAGAGTAGTGTGTCGAACCTACACAGGTTCTTTCAATGAAGCCACTTTCTGCTGAGCACGCTCTAAAATACCCGGCCCTTCCCTCCTTGCCATCACAAATATGGCTCTGTCCATACACAGGGGCATTCTGTCGACAGTAAGTCGATGGCAATAGGGACTCTCGTGTGATACTTCTGACCCTGGACGCTATTAAATGATCTTTAGGTGGAGAAATCACTTTTAAGTAGTTTTAATGTTTGCGGTTTGTTAACGTTGAAGGTGCACAGGTGGATTTGTAAGAGTTCTTTTAACAGTGCTAGTGCTATGGAGGTGTATGCACTAAAGCTAGGAGTATAAAGATCTGCACTGGGAATCAAAAGGGTCGTAGGTTCAAATCTAGTGGACAGCTGATAGCACACATACATCTGGGAGACGTCTTATTGGTGTCTGTATTTACAGCTGCAAAACCTTTTTTTTTAATGTTTGCTCATCTGCAATACGTCTCTGTACATAGGGCTGGGCCGATAAACAATATTTTATCGAATCGCGATAGAATTTATTTCTATAACGCTGGTAAAAGCTATTGGCATTTTGACTCGATATGGATTAATTTTACAGTCTAACAGAAAGCATAAATAAACGCAACAACAGTCAGTCAGCGTGCAGCTTTTAGAATCAAAATCCATTTCATACTGCACTTGGCAAAGATAACTCGACATGAGGAGGAAAACATGACTGGAAGCGGAAACGAAAGTGAAACTAACCTAGAGTTGTCACAATGCGGATTATCAAATGTCTTAATTTCCTTCGCAATCTCCCGTTAAACAAAACAAACTTGAGGCGCAATTGCAAGCGAGTTATGTGAGATGTCATTTTTAAAGAAAGAATCCCACTGCTCGGGCAAGACATTATTGCAGCGTTATGTATATGCGCAGGTGCTGAGCCAATAGCGTTCGAATGTTCGCAGTAACGGAGCCCTTTCATTGATAGAATGTATTGAATGAACACTCTCTTTCCTTTTAAATTTTCAAAGTATTTCAAGGTTTTATTTGTCACATACACAATTATACAGAATATAGTCAGGTCAGGTCCGCTCAATGGACAGTGCGATTATATGTACAGTAAACAACACAAGAGATTATACATAAATATGGTAGAAATAAATAATAAAATGTGCAATCAAAACAAAAAGTGCAGGACAGTATACTGTAGACAGTATATTTAACGAGTCAATTGAGTCAAAATGAGACTGAATGAACGGGTACATGTTGTTTATGGCCTTACATCCTCTTTGTTGTAACAGTACATGTCTAATTAGGTAATAACAATGACTTGGTTTAATTAAATTTTAACTGGCTTAAAGTTAACTTTTGTTAGAATGTTTTGTTAATAGACTATATTTAAAATAGATTATTTTACATAGATTATTATAGATTAAAATACATTTTTAAATGAATTATGTATCCAAATAAATATCATTATCGATTAATATAGAAAAAAACTATCAAGTTAAATTTTTTGCCATATCACCCAGCCCTACTGTGACATTTCCTTACAGATGTCATATTGACGTCTAGAATTGTCAGTAAGATGTTTAGGATTTAGAATTTATGTAAAACTGCCTTTTCTAAGACGTTTCTAGGATGTTTTTATGAAGCAGACATTTTACAGATCTCTAGCAGACATCGTACAGACGTACTTGTGCTATCTTTGACTGTTACGGAATGTTCTCAATACTGTTGTATGCATCACCCATGTATTTGTGCTATTGGGATGTACATTTATGCTTTTGTTCAAAGTAACAGTGAATGCTAATGCTCCCACCGGGTATTAAAAACCACCTTGACCTAGTCAGAGATATTAAACCCTTGGCTGCTCCAGATACTGTAATATTTCACTTTGGATAAAAGCATCACGTAAATGTCAAATTAGTCACTGTCACAAAAAGTCGTGGAGCACAAAGCATGTATTTGCCTTTGACCAAGTTCAACCATTTTATTTGTATACCCTCTCGTCTTGCCATATAAAATAAACAACAAGACTTATCTCACATCAGTAAATGCAAGGCCAAGTTGGCACAGGGCCTTCACTGCAGATTCGCTACACCAAACCACCACATAAAGGTCACGTCGATGCACTTCCTGCCAATGGGGGAGTATCTGCAAGCTGCAAAATGTGTGAGAAAAGAAGTGTGAGAGGTGCTATATCTCTTTACTTCTGAAGCGGCCCGGGCCTGGCAGCAGTCTCGGTCTGATTCATCACATGCGCTTTCTGACGTCGGCCTAATTCGCGGGGTAGCCTAGCATGCTCGACACCTTGTGGCCTAACCGCAGTTTTCACCACAGAAATTTAAATAAATAAAATTATAGAATTGCTCCACTTCATAAAGCGGCAGTGTTGTTTGTGCAATCCTGTGAAAGGTCACTTGGATTAGCGATCAAATCTAGATTTTCCATAGAGGGGGTGTTTAGAGGGGGTGTTTAAAACAGGCCATGTGTTTAGAACGCTAGGGTGTTTTCAGTCAGAACAGCTGCACAAATGTTCAAAGGAAATTATTTTAAGATAAAGGACCTTAAAATCTGCCACGTTTTATGACTCGTGGAAACTCATTGTCAGTAATGGTGTTTTTATCTCAATGTATGCCGTTAGAAATCGACTTGTTTTGGAGGTTTCCTTTTTTCCTCCCTTTCTCTCATATTTCTGCTATTGGACGGCTGTGTTTTTATTAGGAAGAACCCGTCCTCCTCAGACAGCGTGTGCTTCTTGCCCTTGTGAGGTGGACTCTGGCTTCTGTGTTTTTGCGCAGAGCAGTGACATTAGCTGGATCCGTATCAGCGCTAGCCAGCACTTCCTATCCTAATACAATGGAAAGGAAGTCACCTACTAATGCACCCGATGGCATTGCTTTGCTATTTGAAACCCTGTAAACCTTCCCTCCATCATTATGTATGCCAACAATGAGGCCACTGGGAGCAAAACATATATAGAAATCGTGATCTTTCTGGTGATCTAAGCAGTCTTTGTAAAAGGTGAAAGGTAGCTTAAGACAGCTTGATTACTGAAATTTAAATAGTCAAAGACTTACTTTACATTATTTAAACCATGATTTATTACTTGCTATTGCTAGCTTATTCTGCTAGCCATGCTAGCAGCTTTAGAAGCAGGCAAACATTTTATTTAAAAAATGTGTTCACAACGTTAAAACAAGATGAGCGATATTTTATGTCTGTTCATTTAATGTTTTAAGAAAAAGTAACATTTAATTTTAGCATAAAGAAATCCTCAAAGCTAGCAGGCCTTAAAGCGGCCCTGCAATGATGTGTCATGCATTCTGACTTCTTTACAATGTTAAACGTGCTGTCTTCTCATGCTTAACATTGTCAACTTGTCAAAAAACAAGTTGGGCGTATTACGTTGTAATTCTGTGCTCGATACACTTCCCCAGCGATCGTACAGGTTTCGTAAAGTTTTTTCAAACATATAAAACTGTTTTGTAACAACTTTTCTTAGTCCCTTATTGGACAATTCTCCCGAAAAAGCACGTGACACGGCCACAGGAGAGCAGAAGATGGAGCATGCACAGGTGTCACTTTCACTTGTAAGCAGGAGAGATAGAGAGTATACGTTCACGAAGTTCAGGTGTTTGTTTGTTCACTGCATTTGGGTGATGAATGTCATATAAACGGGGGAAATAACGCTGGATTTGGAGATCGTTTGAAACTGATATGTGGAGCCGTCCCAGAGCTAAAAGATACCGGACATGAGCCGCATGCGGTGAGTGAAACTGATGTATGTGCTTTGGTTCAGCCTACCCCTCCCCCCCGCATGTGCCGTATGTTTTCGGAAACAATCGTAAAGCTGTATGTATCTTTTATAAATGTGATCAAACTAAATACTCTTCAAACATAATAAGTAACCAACACTACTCTAAAGTTACTCAAGATTAATATGAGATTGGTAGAAACCCTGTGTGTTACGCCCGCTTTAAATAGAAGCAACACAACTCTTATTGTAATAGTCAGTTTTGTAATTCACAGGTCCTAGGTCAAATATTCTCGCCAGAGTAAATCGTGTTGACCGCCCCCTTAAGAACCTTGGTGGTCCTGTCATCCATTGATTCGATTGTAATAAAATAAAGCTTTGGTAACTGTACAGCCTAGAGCAAACATGATTTATGCACAATCTAATTAGTTTTTAATTGGCATAACATATAACGTCATGATTTTTCAACATCAAAACACAGAGTTTTTGCTTCTAAACACTCAAGAAGTTCCCTTTGGCAGATAAAATGCTCGGCTAATGCTCAGCTAGGTTAGCTGACAATGTTTTGGTTGTGTGTACCCAAAATCTTTTTGCAGATGTGAGGAGTGTAGACTGCCAGGAGCTCCTTAGTCATGGCAGACCGCCTCATCTTTTAAGACAACATATGAAAGATCTCTGCCTACTACATGGGCTGGGCGAAAACAAATTATAAATTGAAATATTATAGTACATACAGTGTTAAAAATATCTTCTGCAGTGGTTTTATTACCTCAAGTCAATACAGATTCCGTTTTGGAGTGTTTATTCTAAAAGTATACATTTTTATAAAGTTTTTTGGACAAATTATTGAATACTGAGTATTAAGTATTTAAAAGACTAAATCTCGTATTAATCTTGAATACCTATAGAGTAGTATTGCATACTTCATATCATCAAAGACTATATAGTTTGATCTTATTTATAAATACAGAGACAGCTGAACAATTATTTCCAAAAACAGTCGAGCTCCTGATGGCGTGCAGGGGTGGGGGGTGAACTACAGCATTAGCACACAGACATCATAACTTTATTCCTGCATAACTGTTGATTCACAATAAGTTTGCCGTGAACAAACAAACAGCTGAACTTCCGTACAACAAGAGAAGGACATTGATGGGCGTGCTCTTTCTCTGCCTGGTTGACATGTGGGCGTGCTTTTCTCGGAGAGTTGTCCAATAAGGGACTAATAAGCCTTGTTACGTAAAGGGAATTCATGTTAAAAAGAAACTTTCCGAAACCTATAGGTACCTTGGCGGAGTGTATCGAACACAGAAATACTACGTCATAAATCTCGTTTTTTGGCAAGTTAACCATGTTAAGCATGAGAAGACAGCACATTTAACATTGTAAAGTCAGAATGCATGAAATAGAAGGTTACCCCCCCCATTTTTAAAGAAAGGGCCCAAACATTTTTAGGAAATATCATAGAAATTTAGTTGCAAAAACTGTCTACCTTAATGACATCAGCCAACACTAACAAACATAGTTCACTTTTTGAATCTTCTGAATAGTGTGAAATATCCTTTAGTCTCATTCTTACAGTTCATTTTTAACCATGTACACTAACTACACATTTCGCGCAAAAAGGTTCCTAATTTCTATGAGAAGATGACTATTTTGAGCTGGTGAGGTTTCTTCCTGGAAAAATTCACAGAGTTCTCCTCACATAGGAATAAATTGGATTGAGGAGCAGCACACTGAGCGCTCTGTCTTTCTCCTTGCCTGCAATTCAATTAGCAGGAGCTGACGTCACAGTGTGACACAGGTTTCCTTTTGTGTCGCCGCCTCGGCAGCACGAGCGGGTGATCAGCTGGCCCATCAGGTGATGTGTGTGTGTCAGCGTCGTGTCTCATGAGCAAATTGAGGATGATGAACGGGGGAAAGGAAAATCATTAGCGTCCTAGCAGAAATCGCTCGGTATGAAGTTATGAACCCCTCAGTACGCATTTCACCTCATGGACCAAATCATCTACAACTGATGCCGAAGAGGCCACTGCAGACTTGCAGCCTTTTAACTGTCCGACGAAGATTCCCAATTATGTGACTCATTGTCACATATGGGTCCTAAAGTATATTTTTACTTGACTGCTGTGGTTTTAATTCCTTATGGAAATGTTATTATTTTTTTGGTAACAAACCCAAATGAATAAAATGTTATTTTATAGATGTCAAAAAGCAAACACCACATTTTCCTTAAGAATAAAAAAGCTTTGAATAGACTATAAAAAACACCTTGAAGTATTTGTTTGCTTCATTCCACCCAACTTTCAACCCATGGTAGTTTGTTTTTACGCCACTGTCCACCATTCACTGAGGTCCACACAGGGATTTCCTCTTGACCTGTCACGTTTCCTTAGCCGGCTTTCCTTGGCAACACTTAGCCGGCTTTCCTTGGCAACACACTGCGGTTGCCAGTTGCGTGTGGATTGTAACGACGATTGTCATTTCCGCTTCTCCGGATGGTTCTTAATGAAAGGAGACATGTAAATACGACAGGACGCCAGACGCTTCGTATTTCCCCATCCGCGGACCGTTTAAGAGCTCCGCTGTATTGACTTTCAAAAGTAGGCCAGTGTGTATTACCGTGATTATCCTGTGTTGGCTGCGATAACCTATCAAAGTGCAAACAAAGGCATTCAGCGCAAGCTTGGAGAGACACAACTGTTTTTTACAACCTCTATTGCAAACTAACACTGGAATAGTTATTAACCCCAGACCCTGATACTTCCGTATGAGCTCCTCGTAATCGACTGAAATATTAGTCAAAAGTGTCACCGCACGGCCGAGCTATTCAAGATCAATATGCCTTGAAGGCACAAAGCGGGTTTAAGTGGTTCAAGCACGCCAAATAAGATCAGGCCAACCAGAAATAAATCCCAAGCTATAATGGTTCTCTTACAACAGCGTAAGCCACGATTACAGGCCGTGATCTTTATTTGGAAGGAGGCGGCCCACAAATCTTTCATTTAGTTATTGATTGGATGTATTGAGTTCAGCTGGGGTCCAATATTTCATTTCCCTGGAGTGGAATCCAAAGGAGACAGATTAGAGGCCTGGCGAGATCTCAGCTGGAACTGCTTCTCATTTGAGAAACATTCTGATGTTGTGAGTCAGACGGCCCCACAGACACCAGCTCAAACCAGAGTCAGTCAGGGAGAACAGGGCGCATATCACCCCAAACTGGTTTCTTCTCTTATTCTCGAAGGCTTTCATTTCTGTCCACCTGTTCCAGAACAGCACTGAAACATCACCAGCTAGACTGTATGTGTGATATTGTGTATCGGTCTTCTTGAACTCTGTGTGTAAGTGATTGGACTTTAATGTGGCAATAAATCAATGTCTGCTGCGTTTAGAGAAATACTTGTGTGGGCGTCTTATCTATTCCCGTCTCTTTATAATCTATGCGCTCTGCGACTGCATACTCGCGCTGTTCAAAGACAAACCAGCGCCCCGCTCGAACAGATTATATGAACTTCTGGCACCCGTTCGCAGGTTTAGACGTCTCTGGCACACGCCCAGAGACAGTCGAATTAAAACCAACAGCTGAACGATAACTTTGAAACGGACAGAACTTGGCACAGTTATTGTTTTTGGATTTCCATAGGTGTTGCCAGCTCAGGGAATTCCCTTGTTTATGAAACCAGGTTGCATAAGAAGCATCATTTCATATCGGTGAATGACACACCGGCAGAATGTTCTGGAAAAAAAGCTTCTGAAAACTGAAATTTAGGTGCAAGAAGCAGTATAACAGATGAGTGCGATGTCTGAGTGTTCATGATATATATGATATAACAATAACAATACCTGCATCTGTTCTGATGTAGACTCCCATAATGCACCTGGAGCCGAAAGCTGTAAGAAGTTGAATTTGAACGGTGGAGAGCTGTGAGTTTGCGGACTTTTTAAGTTACATATTCCAAGTATGTTGGTCAATGGGTCCATTTTTGTTTATTTGTTTATTTTGTTGTATTTGTTAGTATGCGACAAGACCAAAAACATAAGTTACAGTAACAGGACAATGCTAACATAGGCATTGTTCTATATTTGGATAGAAACCTATTTTCACTACACACCTGTACATCTACATTGCTGTGTATTATTGTGATGTTTGATGTGTGTTTACTACTGTGTGTGTGTGTGTGTGTGTTACACTGATACTTCCATCAGTCAGATTATCTGTTAAAGCCATATATAGGGCCTTCTGTTTGTGAGTTTAATTGTACAAGTCTTAAATGTATGCCTTTGACATTGTATCAATATAACAGACTTTGACTGAAGCGATATCGGCAAAGAGAATGTGTCTCAAGTCTCAAGGTTTTTAATCCATTATTGCTTAAAGAGAAAAGGATTTTGTCTTCTGTGTTGCCATGTATGATTTTTAGCCAGTTTTTCTGGAAATTAAATACGGCAAATTGAAATGTGTATATATTTGTTACCTTCTGCAGTTTGCCTCAAAACACCTTGCTCACATTGGACGTTAAAACCTCAATTTTGAGTTTGACTTTGGGTTCTTGAGACATAATGACATTCGTTGTAATTCTATCTCTTATTATATTTATTCTTTGCCAAATTAGATATGGCATTAAATAGAGGTTTATTTTTATTAGCAACGTTCTTCGACTTGGTTCATCAGAAATGGGCACACTATAATGTGTACTTATGAAGTGAGCTCGTCTTATTTGATGTCATGTCTGGTTTGAAAGCCACAAGCGAATATTTGAAAGTTTGATGACCTCAGAGTCAACACCACCCTTGAGGTTATAGTATTTGTAAAGACGTCAAACATCAGGTTAGCGGTCAGGAGGAGACATGACACATATTGACTGGCATCATCTTATATGTTGACTGTCTTTTATGCCAAAAGAGCCTTTTCACTATAAATGTATAAACTGTTAAAAATATAGATAAATTGTTTTGATAAAATATGGAAATATGGAAATGTTTACTAATAATTACATTTATTCATTTAGTCTACAAAAAGTCTGCCATGAATTACTCATCCTCAAATCTGTATACATTTCTTTGTTCGGTTGAACACAATGAAAGATATTTGGAAGAATGTTCTTCTACATAGTAGAAAAAATATATTTTTTTTGGTTCAGTTGAACACAAAATGAGATATTTATAAGAATATAGGAAAGCAAATCTTTCTGGAGCACTTGTGGCTGCCATTGTTTTTTTTTCTACAATGTTGTCCCAGAAATCAAAGTTGAAATATATTTTTATGTGTTCATCCGAAGAAAAGACATTTATGCAGATTTGGAACAAATTGAAGTTGAGTATTTCATGACAGAATTTTCCTTTTTGGGTGGACTATCCCTTTGAAACATGACCCAACATACTTCAGAACCTTTACTTTCTGTTCAAGAATAGACAAATACTCAACAGACAGTCCCCAGGTTTCTGCAAAGGTGATTCAGGTCTCACCAGGATTAACACTTTGAAATGGTTGGGTTTATTTTCACCTGACTCCCTCACTTTGAGACTCGGCCTATACTTAGTAAATGTGAGACCTGCTGAGCGGGTGATGAGCTAATGACAGGTCTGGACGCTCTCTCCGTCTCCTCCTAACCGCACTCACACATTCTTAACGTCTGTCAGCAGACAAAAGCCCTGTCTACAGCAGACATGACCCGACACGATCCCAAAGCTAAAAAACTGACGCAGAATCAGACCCTCGCATTGCGTCTGACTTTGTTCTTTGATGGAGACGCGAACGTCGCGAGGTGCGTTTTTGGCGTCTTTGCGGCCTCTCTCGCTTCTCTCCTGCAGAGGTGTCATGACATGTGCTCCCCCACGGGTGCACGAACTGCATTGAAGTCCCAGTGAGAGCGAGGTTATCTCATCTACGTAATTGCGTGCAGTTGGTCTTATTTTTTTCTGTTTTTTCTGACGTCTGAATATGACGGGCTAGCTTCATCGAGTAACTCAGAACTCTTATGTGGCAGCAATGTCTGAGTCATACTGGCCTCGGTTCTTCACCATCGCCTCTTCCTGTGAAGTTTTTCATTTTAAAGTGCAGACGATGTGACATTTTATGTCTTCTGTGGAACTTGCTAATGCGTCTGTAGGCCTACGTTCCAGATGAGCTTTTGTGGAGAAGAAATTGAATGATTACGGTTTGATTCCATTTGATCTTTATTGACTGCAATATAAATGCATTATCAATATATTCACTTTAAACTGTGTATTAGCCAAAATACTTCTGCTTTTAATTGATAGGAGTATAAAGAGAGGACCAGATATTATATGAGGTTAACGAAAGGGTAACTGGAGTAGTGAAAGGACCGCAAGCCAAAGCTCAAACTCAGGTCACCTGAAGTGCTCTTGCACAAAATGTCTACGTGCAGCCAACTTAGCTATTGGTTGCCAATTTTACACAGTTATGATTCTCTTTTTATTTTAAGTTGGATGTGATAATAGACAGCAATGACCTGAAGTTGAGCTCTTGAGTCATATGTTAATTCAGCAACCGCTCAGACATATTCAATAGGACAATTAGTCTGACGGGTCTGAGTTGCTTTGACTGTTTCATTACAAAGAACAGACTTGTGAAGTCACTCATGAATCAGACTAGATGGTGCTGCTTCACAAACTGTATGTTAAAATGTGTAACCAGCAAGTACAAAACAATTTGTATTATGTATAGTATGTGCTGCCCAGCACATACACAAAAATGAAAGCAAATGTTTGAAAACTGAATAAAAGAACCGGGCCGGCTGAGATTCAGAAGACTAGCTTTCTTCTGTAAATATTGAATGCTTAGAAAAGGAATGAGAGAGAAGACGGACTATAGAGGGAGAGAGAGAGAGAGAGAGAGAGGGAAAGGGCGAAAGCTGTAGAACAGTGTGGTCTTTCAGGCTCCTTGGAGGGAAGGACTGAAGTAAGAAGAGAGAGAAATAGAAATGGGACTCTATGTCCTTGGCTTTGCTCTGCCCGTAACACATGACCTCCAGCTGCCTGCTTGAGCTTACAGTGACATACACAGACGTACAGTTACTGCGTCACATTAAACCGCTTACATTTTTACCTACACATGCACGCAGATGTACACCACGATCAAACCAACCTGCTCCAAAAAAAATACTGAAGACCTGGAGAGCCGTCTGTTAGCATTCGATTTTATCTCATTTGGAGCATACCTTAAAAATATCTTCACATAGTTTTATACAGTTATACACACAACATAATAGTTTTGATTAAAACACAAAGAGAGTTTATTTAGATGGGATAAAGACTTTAATTTTAGTGAATATATGGTTGGTTGTAAAATGTGTTATGCACAGATTGTCAGCTTTGTCAGCTTTGAAACCCGTTCACCAAATTTGTTCAGATATCAACAAAACATGAGATGCAAAATTCATTACAGCAAAATATACTAAATATTTACATGCATATATTTATACGTATATACAGTATATAACTTAAATTATATATTCATTTATTCATTTTTCTATTTTATGTTTTTCTTAAATGTATACATATATGTGTTTGTGTTTAGAAAGACAAAATTAATATGGAAAGTACACAGACATATATTATGTAAACACAAACTTTTATTTTATTTTTAAAGCATCGATGGCCATGGGCTGTGTCTGAAACCACTCTCTGTCTCCTATATAGTGCACTATATTGGGTGTCCGCCATTATTTTATAGTGGTGTCTGAAACCTGAGTGAACAAACACTCACTACATTTGTTCACTCTTTTTGACCCAGAATGCACTTTGATTTTGATTGTACATTCGATGTACACTCACTTACACACTTACTATTTCCCATGATACAACATGCAACAACTGCTTGATTCATCAGCTGGATGCAGAGTGACTGTTAATGCCACAAATGCACGTTTATGCACTTGTTTTTGTTCTTGTTGACAGCTATTTTCGTGTTTTTGAGAATAAACAGATTAAAAGAATGTTATAGACCATGTTGCTTTATTTTAAATATTTTAAATAGTTGTGTTAAACGTAATAAACGTTAAAATAAATAAACGTGGAAAAACAGTTCTTTTGTTCTCTTAATTAAAAACTAATGCGAAAATGTGACAAATAAGGTGGAAACTTTACCATTTTATTAAGCAATCCATGATGCCATGTTATATAAAGCATTATGTCGAATGTCCGCGACAGTATAGTGAGACGTAGGTTATATAACGTCAGTGTCCGAAATCGTCCACTTACTTTCATTCACTTATCCATATAGTGCACTTAAATGTAATTCACTATATAGGGAATAGTAAAGGAGTGAGGGAGTGAGCGGTTTCAGAGACAGCAATGTATACATGCAACAGATTGCTTTTTAAGCTGCAATCTGTAACTTTTGTCTCTCTATTGCCACCTCTGGTGAAAAACTGAAAATTACAGGTTTAAATATCGCTGCTTTCCTTATGAACACGTGTATCTGCACATTTAGTGATTTTGTTGCCATAAATCATTAATATGAATTATCCTTTTTGTTTTTCAACTGGGTTATGCAAATATCTAACCCATAAAAAGTATTAAAAAGTGTTGTCAGTGTTTAAAAATGTTTTCCTTTTCCTTGAACAGGGATTTATGTACTTGCTCAATAACTGTATTTTTTCACTTTTAAGTTGAAGATTGCAGCTTTATAGTTATTTAATTGTAGGATTGCAGTTTTAAACTACTTGAAAAGTTACAGTGAAGGCACATATTCTGTCTAGGTTGGGGGCGGTGGAATTGGCTCAGGTCTGGCTGTAGAAGAGCTCCCTGGGTTTGTGTCTGTGGTCTGTAATGCTTTGTTTGTTCTCTCTGGAGTGAGAATGGCTCTGGCTGGCTCCAGTGCTAAACAGAAGTCTGCCAGCGTGGGGAGGAGGGCAGCGGGGCATCTCTGTCTCACCACCCCCAGCCTGGCTCTGTGGCATAGCATTCCAGTCATCTGCGCACACGCACAAATGCATGCTCAAAAACACAACCAATGCTTCCTGAAAGACAGGAAGTGAGGCCGGCTTCCTGTGACAGTCCTCTTTCATGTGGTCACTTCCTGTGTTTGGCTCATGCTATTGACTTTCTTCATGCCTCACAGGCTTAAAATCAGTGTCTGTAAAAACTTCTTTTTGTAATGGCAGTGCATTAGATGGTGTGATGCCAATTTATTTTGTTTTTACATTCTTAAACCTAAGCATTTTTTTTATATATGAACTTTGTGTTGTTAATAAAAAATCGCAGTGGTAATTTAGTTTGTAAAATTATAATTATTTTGTTCTTGATTTTATAACTCGCTGCTGTTTTGCTGAAACCTTGTAACTTGTATTTCGTGATTTAGATTTTTTGCCAAAAATCATTATTATTATCCACACAAATATAAAATAAAAAGTATTAAAAAGTGCTTGTCAACTTTGACAAAACAGGATTTAATCCATTAAAAACGACAATTTTTTTACATTTCATATAAACACAGAATTTGGACATCCGAGGTTTCAGAAGGACAGCGACTTACTGTAAAATATAGGTAAAATACAGTTTTTCACTTTGCCCATGCAAAACACCTCCAATAATGACAGCCTGTTGTTTTGCAGTATTTATTTACATTTACTTTATTTCAACCTATTTACTTAGTAAGTACACATTTCTATATCCACAAAAAATCACAATACGTCAAAATGCATAAGTAAGTTCAAGCACAACTTTTGGTTCTGGTCATTTTATATCCACCAACCTTTTTGAAGAGGTTTATTTTAATACTTTTATTATATATTATTTGAGGTATTAATCATCTCCATAACAGCAAGGAAACCCCCAAAATACAAACTAGTACCAAACATTAGTAGTAATGCTTGGCTTCACTATTCAAATTGGAAACAATGGTGTTGTGGGAGAAACTATAGTTACCGTAATAAATACTTTTAAGGGATGAATAATAGTGCGCTGTTCTAAATTTGGAGTGGCACACCATTGTATAAAAATGTATCTTCAGGACTACAAGAAAACCAACAATTTTTGATATTATTGAAATTTTGCACAATTTATTGTTGTTGCATTTATCCCCATGGTGATGAGCTTTTCATCACTGCAGCATAGTGCACCACAAAGTAACACAATATAATATAAATATACACATTCATGCTGTACTGTATATCAAGATATGATGAATGTGCACAGATGACACTTTGTGTTCATATACTCGACCATTACAGTCCAAAAATTGCTCTGTTTTATAACGTTGTGTCATTGTGTGTAGTGTCGTGGTATATGTGGAAAGAAGTATTGTTGCGAACCCGAGATTACAGGATCTCCTCACAACAGAAAGGATGGTGGAGGTTTGGTAACCACAGACAGGAATGTGGATTGGGACAGCGTCGCATCCCACTTTCTGTGTACAAGAAGAGATAGAGATAGATACTAGCGGGCAAGCCGTCATTAAGGTTGAACTTTGAACGCAGTGATTAGCTGGAATGTTGAAGTTCCTGTGTTCTCCTGCCGCTAATACATCAACTATTGTAAAAACAGGCTAAAAATGTGTCAATCGGGAAGGAAGTTGCGGATGTGCACACAGGATGAGCGTGCTTTGATATCGTTCGGGTTCTCTTTGTCAGTTTTTTTCAGTTTGTTTCTAAGACATTCTGCCCGGTCTGGAACGGCTCATTGACCAGTGCTATTCAAGGGACACGTCAATGCATATAGTGCAACACTCAAACAGGATAAATATCCACCATCATATCTCAACGTTCTTAAGTGATGTCAGGGAAACAGGCATTCCATTAGTTCACCACTAGGTCACGATCACATTCATAGTGGGAGTTCACATCCAGAGGACTAGCAACTTTCGAAAATGCTGTTCTTCCAGACTCTTTCCTCTCAGAATGCCGCATTCTGTCTCGGTATTCCCTAGACTCCCCCAGGCTCCTGATCTTCAAAACCTTGTAAAGAAAACAATATTCAGATGTGGTTGCGGTTAAATTTGCTACGGAACACACGTTTGCACACCAGCCAGGCTTACTTACCCATAGAGCCATTTCACACGACATGCAAACTTGTGTTTAAATGTGGGGTCACTGAGTTTACGGTGCTTACATGTGTGGAAACGATTATTCAATTCGGGGTAGACGGACGATGTTATGGTTAAATAAGAGACATTACTTCGATTGGTGCTGTCTTTAGATTTAGGTTGCGTTTAGCTCATAAGAGTCTTTTTGCTTGTTCGTGTGTTGGGTTGCGATTGATTTAAGTTTGGGGTCTCGCTTCTCTTTGTTAGCGGTTGACACACATTGGCCAAATTTGCGATAATTCCCTGCTCATGGACCATCTGGGGCGTATTGGTATCGCAGGCTGAAATCATAAGTTTTGATCGGATTTGTTGGGTTTGAGCAATTTGAGCAAGGTTTTTATTAGGATTCTGAAGATTTTGCTATTGTTGCTATTATTTTAAGATTAACTAGTTAAAAGCATCCTTACATTTGTTTCCAGAATCAGATTTAACTGCCTGTAAACATCACACTAAATAAACAATGGTGATTGGATGTTGTAGGTCAGATAGCGTCTGTAGTAGGCAGTTCTTGGTCAAAATAAGCTTCAATGTGGAGCATACATTATTCTAATAGTAAAAGTCTGGCTAAAAGTCCGTAAATACAGTGTCCATATCTAAAATGTTACAGTCACTAGGATTTGTGGACCAGATTGAAAAAACTTGTCTCTCTGCATGCGCCTCAAAGCTTTTTACTTCACAAACAACCGCAAAGACCATCTTAAGCTGCTATCGCATCCTGGAACTATCCATTAACAGGTATAAATTAGACACAGGAGGCATTAGGCCAGCATTTCAAAAATCCCTCATTTTCCTCATGTCTAGGGAAAAGGGTCCTAATGATTATGATCACCATGACAACGTAGGTAATGGGCCTATGTTAGGCTCAGTCTTTACCTGGTTTTGACAGACATTATGGGATGTAGTTTTAGATTTATTACTGTTCAATGAAAATACAATGTAAAAACAAAATAACGTCACTGTGTGGTGAATCACAAGTAAAAAAGGGCTTTTAGACTTTTTAAATGTATTGTAGTTTTAATCGTATTTTGAATTAAGTTTTATGTTTTGATTTTTAGTGTTAATTGTAGCTTAATTTTTTGCATTTTTTATTGTGCTTCTGTCATTTTTTATTTATTTGTTTTATTTATTATACCAATTTATAAGTTAAATATATTTTTTGTGCCTCGATTTACCTTATTTAAGATTAAGGTGGCTTTACTCGTTTTCGTTCAAGTATTTCAAATAATATTTAGGATAACATTTTATTTAATTCAATTAATACAATTGTTTTAATAGTTTTAGTAAACCACAGTAACCTTGACAGGGTGGAATAAATATCAAAGTTTAATTCTGAGAGTTCATTCACATGATTTAGCAAGTTAGCTTAGCATAGGAAACATAACAAATATATGTTTAGATGTTTTTTATCATGACTGGCCATTGATAACTGAATTTGGATAAGGAAAATCTATTTTTACAAAAAAAATTAAAATATGCTTTCATAATGCACAATAAAACATTGAAGCGATTCTTCTATTGTTTTCCACATACCACAGAGACAAATTAGACAATATTTGATCCAACTTGTTTATAAGAATGACCGACAGTCAAGAAAAACTGTCCACAGGTCTCCTTTGAATGTCATAAAATGATGCATCTACTGTATGTGAAGGAAAGGTTGAGTGGAAGAAAGAGGAGGTGAAGAGAAAAGACCAAGCTTTAATAGAAAACAGCTGCCGTGAGGATTTGCACTCTGCTGATTTACCGTCAGAGGGGAATTTACGGGAACAGGGCAAACTTCGAATATAACACTCACTCTCTCTCTCCCTCTCTCTCCTGTAGAACTCGATCAGACACAACCTGTCTCTGCACAGTCGGTTTATCCGGGTGCAGAATGAGGGTACAGGAAAGAGTTCCTGGTGGATGCTTAACCCCGAAGGTGGCAAGAGCGGCAAGTCGCCTCGCCGCAGAGCCGCATCCATGGACAACAACAGCAAGTTTTCCAAAAGCAGAGGACGTGCGGCTAAGAAAAAGGTAAAAGTTGTAACAAGACGCTGATAGAGTGCAACATTAACCTCAGCACTAACTAACTGATCTCTGTATTTATTTATAGCTTGCCCTTCAGGGCGGACCCGAGGGGGGTGCAGACAGTCCCGGCTCCCAGTATGGCAAGTGGCCCGGCAGCCCGAACTCCCACAGCAACGATGACTTTGACGCCTGGACGGCATTCCGTCCCCGCACCAGCTCCAATGCCAGCACCCTCAGCGGGCGTCTTTCGCCCTTCATTGACGATGAACTCGCCGACTCTGACGTCCACATGGTCTACCCAGGCCCTGGGTCCGGGGCGAAAATGACTTCCACCCTCCCTAGCCTGTCCGAAATGGCTGGTTCACTCGGTCACAACGGTTCAGAGAACGTGATGGAGAACCTTCTGGATAACCTCAACTTGCTCTCACCCAAGAACCCATCAGTGGGGTCTGCCGGAGGGCCTGGATCTGGGTCCAACCAATCCTCACCCTCCTCGCTCATGCAGACCAGCCCTGGTTACTCCCCCTACAGCTCGCCAGGTCTCAACCAGCAGAACCAACAAGACTATCGCAAGTGTCTCTATGGCCAGACAGGGATGGGCAGCATTTCCTCCATGCCAATGCAGACTCTGCCAGAAAACAATCCTAGTTTTGGTCCCAGACCAGGATCCATGGTCCAGTTTAACTGTCCAGCTGGGCTGCTGAAAGAGCTTTTGACATCTGAAGGTGAGCCCGGAGAGCTCATGCCCTCAGTGGACACTGTTGTCTCCCAGTCAAGTGGAGGATGTATGCTGCCGTCCTATAACAGTGCACGGAATGAACATATGGGAGGCAGCCATGCCCTCTCTCACCCGCACAGTATGCACGGACAAGCCCCGCCCTTGTCGGCGGCAATGAATGGCCGATCGTTGCATCCCTTGACCGCCATTGGCCACAGTGTCGCTGCTGGACGCCTGGGAAGCATCAAATCAGCCATGCAGATGCCTTACGGAAGCCATCTCGGTGGTGTGGGAGGGCTGCCACCCTACTGCAGCATCAACAGCAACGGATACGGCCGCGGCCCAGGACTGATGATCCACCACCAGCAGCAACACTTGGAGAAGCTGCCAAGTGATCTTGATGGCATGCCTGTTGAGCGATTCGAATGCGACGTGGAATCCATTTTACACGACACCCTCATGGACGGGGAATCGCTTGACTTCAACTTTGACCCCATGGCCACTCAACAAGGGTTTCCAGGGCACAGTGTGAAGACCACCACTCATAGCTGGGTGTCTGGGTAGGAACATTTTCAATCAAATGCGGGGTTAATATCAAGCAATGTACTACAGAAGTTTTATTCAATGCATATAACATTGTTTTATTCTTTCAGGTAAAAACGCTCAACTGGAAGATGGCAACTTGAAGCAGCTATCCACACCCATCCAATCCTCTTCTCAAGGACGCAGACCCTATTATTCCTTCTCTTTCTTCAGCAGATGAGGTCATGACACGACCGCACACTGCCAAGCACGTTGGCTCGACGTGGACCTCATTTACAAGGACTCTATTTCTCAAATATTTGGACTCAAGTTTTAAGTGCCAAACCAGGTGCCTGTGCTCCCTAGCCAAACTGACAAGCTTTATTTCGCTGCCTTTTTCTCGCTGTAGAGAATCAGTGGTCCTATCAGGGCAATCGAAGATCTGAGGCCCTTTCATTTGCTGCAACACACACACCAATGTTCATATAAATGTTTTACAGCCACATTGAGGGCAAACAGTGACACGGTTAACCACCAAATCCAACAGCACGCATTCACAAATACCATACACCTCAGTGATACGCATGGTAATAGCTCACTTGCACCGTTTTGTTGTCAGAATGATGACCTACAATTTATGCTGAGTGTTATAAAGCATTCTTATTGAGCTTCTTTGTGATTGGCCTTATTGGGATTCAGAACTGGAACATCCACACAAGGAATGACTGTAAATAGATTTATTTAGACAAAGTCCTGTCGACAGGGGATCTCGAAAATTAGATTTTCAAACATACTTCGCATTCATCGCATCACAACACTTTCGTTTCTGTCCTGTCAGCGTATTTGACTTAGAGCTGACGTACTACGTTTTCGAAGAGGGTGTTAATATAAACTAGTGTACAGAGAGTTTACACAACGATATCAACAATCAGGGCGGCAGGTTTAATGTTGTTTTGTAAATTGGAAACTGGATCCGACATCGTACATTTCGGTGGACTTACACAGAAGGGCGTTTCTCATCTGAACTGTGTACATCTTTCTACATCTCTTGTAAATACATGAAATATTTCAAAAGCATTTAAAGTAGAAACATGGAGGTTTTTTGTATTTTGAGAATTATTCTTATGGTTGTTCTTATTGGCTTCAATTTGAGATTTTCGAGATTAAGCTGTGTATAGTGCATTTCGACAAAGTTAAGGGACAAATCCACAATTTTTAAGAGTATTTCACAAGTGTGTTCCTACCTTTGGTCGATCTACTTCGCGGTCTTTTAAGTCTTAAGGGTAAGAAACAGAACTGTGGAAAATTGTTGGATTTGCTCTTAAGCCTTTTTCAACCCAACTGTGGCTGATGTACATTAGTTAAGAACTACAGCGCTTAGGAGATTCTTCTACGCCTTTGCCGCTGCATTGAATCTGTTTCTGTATTGCTACAGTCCTCTACATTTTAAGAAAACGTAGAGACTTATTGACTTATTTATTTCGCTTAATGAAAAACAATGTGATTGATTCATGTCACAGTGTATCATTTACACTTTTATCATATTTCTTTTCTCTCTTAATTTGCAGGCACTGTGACGTACATGTACATTAGGTTTGTGGTGATCATAAAGTCACAAAAATGCTCCACCGTTATAGTGCTTTAGCGTTGTCTTTTTTGCCTTTTTATTTCCATCTCCTCACCTAAATGATTTTTGTTTTTTGCACATGTATGCAATAGACATTTAATGTCTCAAAGTGTCTAGAAAATACTGAACCAGGGTATCGATTGCTCAATAATTAATTTAAATGACTTAAGAAGTATCATAAAACAAACAATGACATTTTTTAATAAGAGAGGGTAACACTATTATTAAGCTGTGCTATATAAATTTTAATCCTACAGGACATTTTGTCAGTTTGGTTTATATTGTTGTGATAGTTAGCTCCGCCCACACTGACATCTCATTGGTTGAAAATTTGAATTGTATATTTAGCATCTGTGTATATTAATTGGATAAGATTATGGGGTGTGGTGCAGCAGTTTCACTTTCAATATTTTGCGTCACTCTTGATCAGGACAAGTGCCCGAAAAATTCCAGATGTCAATTACCTCTGACCCATAATGTCCCACACGAAAAAGGGAAAAAAAGAGATATTCTTGATTAAAATAACTGATAATCATTGACAGCGCAGAGAATCTTACACGCATTTGCTTTGTGAATATGACCCTCGCCTACGCACATCCATATACTTTAATAATAATTTAATGTCATCTCCAGTTTATTTTTACTGAGATCTTTGATATTTCATGTTTATAGAGCCGTGGAGTCATGTTAATGTCACAGTTGTTAGTTCATAGTTCTGAAGAATATGAAGTATATTTAGAGAGTAGAAGAATATTTACATGCAAAGCTTTTTGTACACACACTGTTATTCTTGTATTTAGCAACAGTTTGTAGAAAAACAAGGAAATTGCAAAACGAAAAAATCGTATTCGAAAACAAATTTAGAAAAAAATCATTATGTTTCTCTGAATTGTGGAGTTTGGACCAATTTTTATGAAACAAAAACTATAAAAGAAAATATTGCACTTTGTCTATAGATACAATAAGTTCTCCTAGAGAGACGTGAAGATAATCTATTTTGAAACAAACTGTTACATTTCTTAACTTATGTACAGAACAGAGTCACAATTAAATGATTATATAACTAAAGGTGCAATTTGTTTATGTAGTTGATAAAGTAATAATCTATAAGAGAAATGATATTGAAGACATTGTTAAGATGACATGCCAATACTGACATATGTATATTATATCTACTTTCTTTTAGTTTGTCAGCAGTGAGCAAACTGTTTGTGAAATGTGAGGCCATAGCTCTGGTTTTGCTGTTGACGCCTATTTTGCGCTTGTATTTCCATACAAGAAACTTGCTATTGCTGTAAAAAGCCATGTGTATATAAATGATGTTATATAAAGATGAATCAAATTTGACTGTCTCTCTCTCTTTATTTCTTTCTTTCTTTACTTTCTGTGGGGAATCAGCTATAAAATGAATGTCTTAACACTCACTTGAAACACAAAATTACATTATGAAAAATCTACAAAATCTGGGGCACAAGTTTCAACCAAATCAAACTTCAGGAGTGACATAAAATCATCAAACAGAAAACTGACAGAATGACAAGACACATGCAAACTGATACAAATCTAGGTTATCGCAATCTTTTTTTTTACTCTTCCTAATCACATGTACACAATATGACTTGTATTGCTAAGTGAATCTGAACTTGTTTTCTTTGCAGTGTTTGAGGGTCTGGAAAATACAGAGCATCTTTTTTCTGTTATTTTGACATGTTTCTCCAGATTTCATTTTCTGCAAATAAATGCAAATAGAAACAATATTTCTATCTGAAATCTGGGAGAAATATTGTTAATAGTTCACACAAGGCACTTTTACATTAGTGCCATTTGGAACCATATTTTGGTGCTTCAGTGGTTCTTCAGCTGTTCTGTGGGATGACTGAGGAGCTATGTGGAACCGCTGAAGAACAATACAGGGGCTTAACAGTTTCTTTATACGGAAACGATGCTATAGCACCTCGGTCACCCCAAAGAACTGCTGAAGAACCACTGAAGCACCAAGATATGGCGCTTATATCGCACTAAAATTGGTTCCCCTACGATTCCAAGCAAAGAAACACTTTTAGTGCTATATAGCACCTTTTATTTTACAGTGTGAAACAAAATAATTTTACATTAGCACATACCTATAAATAATAATGGTCTTTTAAATGATCTTCTAAATTTTTTCAGAGTTAAAACCACTGTGGACCATACTCAATGTTCTCCCTAAAATACCTTTCTCCTGTAGTCAGAATGAACCCATTCACCTCACTTCAGGTTTTTTTCTGGCTCCTCCTCTGCGCTGAGATGTGATCAGCTCGGGGGTTTCTGAAGCCAGATGGTCCTGTGGAAAGCAATCGTGTGAAAAGCTGTAGGGATCTTTGTCCTGGCTTTGATAGTAAAGGACGCCAGGAAAAAAGTGCAGAATTGGCACTTTTTTCTCCATGCACTTCTCTCCAGGTCTGGGTGTTGAATTTCTATTATGGTTCTGGCTTCCAGCTGGGGCCTCGTCGCTGCAACGATCTTGACGTTGTGCCCCGATCTCCCTGGAAAACACCCAGCCGAGAGAGAACGATCTGGATCCAATATCCAATCTACTCTCTCTTAAAGGGTTAGTAAATCCTCAAATATCATTATTTACTCACATTCATCTCATTCCATCTGTATGACTTAGTTTCTTCGGCAGAACACAAAAGAAGATATTTTGAAGAATGTTGGTAACCAAAAAACATTGACCCCATTGACTTCCATTGTTTATGAACAAAACCACAGAGACATTTTTCAAAATATCTTCTTTTGTGTTCCACAGAAGAATGAGTCACGTTTTGTAAAACACTCTACTCCCCATTTGTTGTTACTGCATTAAATATTAGTCTTCTTCTGGAGTAAATGTAGACAGAATATTCCTTTAGGATCCTAAAAATGATGGTTGAAATACCCAGAAGGGGCTCTGAGGGGGTCACTCAAGGACTTGCGTTGGGTTTTGGGAGAAAACAGGTGGTAAGGCTCAATGCAATATGAGAGCTGGCATTCTGTACTTTTTCTCACAACCCTCCTGAGTTAAGTCTTGCTTTATTTCCCCAATCTCGTTTCTTTGCACAGCGGTGTGGTCCAGCGTTAACTTTAAGCGGCGTGTGTTGACAGGGGAGGAGGAGGAAGCGGAGGAGGAGGGACGCCTCCCCATTGAAGGCCTCTCATGAGCATATTCCTGTGGAATGCGGTGCGTGTGAGTTCTCTCTCTGTTTGTGTGTGTGTGTAAGATTGGTGTGGACGGCAGCCAAAGGCATATATGGCACGTATATTACAGAGGGCACCAAGCAAAGCAGGCAGGCAAGAAGGTTACACGAGGACACCCAGATGTGAGGCTGGTGCAGTCTGGAGTCTTTTAAAGTGGATTTTAAGGATCTCTTCATCAAGCTCCTGTACTCTTTTTCTGAGCAAATAAAAAAAGGGGTTATTCTTTTGGCACCTTCTAATCTGTTTAGTCAAAATCAGAAATTGGAATCGTGTCAAACTGAATCCTTTTCTCCTCTTTGGATTAGTTTTACTTGCGCAGGCACAGTATTGTAAGGATGAAATTATTTACATTTACATTTACATTTAGTCATTTAGCAGACGCTTTTATCCAAAGCGACTTACATTTGGGTAGGCAATGGAAGCAATTGGGACAGCATAAGTACAACAAAAGCATAAGTGCAATCAAAAAAAGAGGATTGGGTCTCATATAACCTAACACAGTATACAGAACCATTCATTCATTCATTCATTCTTTTTTTTTTTTTTTTAATAAAGAGTAAAGAAAATAGAGTCAGAACAGATCAGTCAGATGTAGACGGAAGAGATGCGTTTTCAGACGTTTCTTAAAGATGGCTACAGAATCTGCAGATCTTGTAGCAGCAGGTATATAGTTCACCCAAAGAAAATGGGGTTTAGTGTTCTTTGGTTAACAACATTCTTCAAAATATCTTCTTTTGTGTTCTGGGGAAGAAAGAAAGTCAAACAAGTTTGGAATGACATACGGCTGAGTAAATTATGACAGAATTTTCTTTCTTTGAGGGTGAACGATCACTTTACCCCAAACATGACAATTCAGTCATAGTTTACTTACATTTATGTTGATCCAATCATTGTAACTTAATGGAAACAAAACACACGAAATGTTACAATATACAGTTTTTCTCGATTGCTAACACACAATTCATGAAACAATTCACCAACTCGTACAAACCCCACACACAAACAGCCTCATTTTGCAAAGGTTGAACCTATTTTTCATTCAGAAAACACAAAAACACAATACGCTCAAATTTGTGATTGTCAAGTTCACAAATGTGCATTTGTAGCCTTTTTAACTGTTCCTTAATTTTGCTGAAAATAGCACAGGATGCCATATTTTTTACATTGCCTCATATACAGTAGTGTAATGTTTTTTTTTGTTTTTTTCTAAAGCTCATTCTGCTCATCTGCACTCTTTTATGTTGTATATTCTAATAAACACTAAATTGTCAAATTATCCTTGAATCCCAATAAGAGATTTAAGTTACCGTGTTTTTAATTGATCTCACCAGTGTCTAAGACTATGTTGTTGTGTGGGTGATTTTTGAGGGCTTGTGTGTCATGTCTGGGAGCAAAGTTAGTTTTTTTCAGATAGTTTGAATGGTTTTGAGAAGAGAGCTTCATTTTGACCTGAAAATAGGATGTTTGGGGAATTAGGTGAGATGTTATGGATTTGTGCTTACTGTTTTGAGAATACGAGGCATCATTTCAAGAAATGTGTTTAAGCAACCAAGAAAAACTGTAATAAATATAAATGGATTGAGGCTATACGTATACCCAACATTTTTGTGTTCCACAGACAAAAAGTCGGGTTTGGGCTGACATAATGTTGAGTTAATGAGGACAGATCTTTGAAGTACAATTCTTTGAAAGTTTAATACCACTCTTCAACAAACAACACGGTTTATGAAACATGGCATATAACTTGTTCTGCACAATTTTATTAATCTTAGTGTAATGTTAAGGTTTTGTTCAAAGTGTGAGAAACAATTATCATATAACTGTGGAAATGACTCCAGAAACAATAGAAACATTCGCATTCACAGTTGAGCATATGGATTATTCCACTCTATTATGAATAAAAATGGCAAAAACGTAACATGTGAATGCTTTTATTAAATATATAATACCTAATGGATTCAAACTAATGTATTCCCAAAAATGAAATGAAATGAAAATTCTGTCATCATTTACCTGTATACAACACAACGGAAGGTTTTTCTAGTAGAGAAAATAAATGCTATGGCAGTAAATGGGGGATAAGATGTGTTTGGTTGCTAACATTCTGCCAAATATCTTTCTGTGTGTTCATCAGAACAAAGACATTTATTCAGGTTTGAAAGAATCCCTAGAATTTCATTTTTGGGTGATCTATCCCTTTAAAATCTTTGTGTCACTTTGTTGTTAGAAGTACAAAAATATTATGAATAACAGAACTAAGGACAGCAGAAACAATGACCATGTGGAAGCTTACTTCTATACTGGAATGTTCCAAGTCTTAATATTTGTCAGAAAAAGATAAACATTTGGGAAACTTTAGAGGAGGACTTGAATTCATTGGGTATCGATTCGACTGCTAAAAGTGGTTCCTTTAGGGAAGTCGGTGCATCCGAAGCCCATGTTTGAATGTTTGATATGTCCCTCCCCAGAGAATCTACGGTCTTTATCGATTGCTGATTGGCTCTTTTTACATGAAGGCGTGGCCTCGTTTGATAGAGCAGCCTTATTCAATGTCGCAGTCCCCCATTCATATTTACACCAGTGACATATCTTAATGTCTAATATCTATTATCTTTGTATGTGTTTTTGTAGGGTTTTAAAAACCTTGGTGACATCACCTAAAGATGAATTTCATGTATAAAATCACAACATGTATGAACTTGTACACAACAGAGTCGGAATTGACATCTTTAGATCCAAAACACTAGATGTAGAAAATGACTCCAGGGCCAGGCTTTCCAAAACAAGGGCTTTGAAAGTCACCATGTCATTTGTGTTGCCATCTTAGTAGCAGTCTGGACCAGTGTGGTGGATACGATGGAAGGCAGTCTGCTGGCTGGAGACACTGAGCCGTCTCGTCCCGACCCTCCATATGGAGCGAGTTACGGGTTCTGAAAAAGCAGTCAGCCCCGAAATTACACAAGCTCAGCCAAGAGCAAGCGTAACTAGCACATTCATCAACTCCATTGGAAAGGGAAAGAGATGAAAAAAGAAGCAGATCTAGTGAAGAGAGATGAGGCGTGTCTGACTGCCGTCCTCATTTGACTCCCTGCTGGTGTGAAGATCGCCCGCCTGGGTAGCAAACAAGTGCGCAACGAAATAAGTGACACTACAGTGAACCGGAATTGACACGTATGAAAATCTGAGATTTGACAGATTTTGGATGACAAGTATATTTAGAACTGTGCAGCAGCTAAAGTATAGAAGTATAATTCACTCGTGCTGCTTAAAGTTGAAAACACAAAGTGCAAATAATCTCATTATTAGGCATACATTTCTGTAAATAAAGTATTCGTAAAACATGTGTTATTTGTTTTAGTATTAAAATAACAGACCTTGGAACATCACAAATGGCCAATCAGAGTAAAGTATTGCAAAACGCTGTGTAATAATATGCATTATTATTACGCAAAATGTATTTCTTTTACTTTTTAGATATTGACAGTATAATTCACATTTGTTTGAAAAGAACTCAGAAATTTGTTCAAAGTTTTCTTTTTGTGCTTCACTATGTAGATAACAGCCAGAAGGTGAACTATTCCTTTTTGCAGGAAACGGTTCCAGATTATATCCAACTTTTTTGTGCACCTTAGAGGGGCTATTTGACAAAGATAGAGCTGTACAGAATGAGAAGTCTTACTATCACACATCACAAAGCTAGTCATCATTTTAACGCTGTTTGACTGAGTTACTGTGTGGTCTTAACTAACTGTCATTACATCAGGTGAAAGTCACGCTATAAAGAAATAAAATATCCTTAAGAAGATGATTAGAGAGGCAGTTTCAACTGTTAACCAATGCAATCGCCAAATGCTGATCCTCAAACTCTTAAAGTAAAATTAATCTGTCAAATTTTACCCATTATCCTCGTATTTACTCTACATTTCATACTACGAAAAATGATGGAAGCCTGTATGTATCATATCTTACCATTATAAAAGTGGATGTCATGTATAGGACACTTGTGCTTTCCTGTGGTTAAATAAACAATATATTGTGTCTCACATATATCACAAACACTGGTGTTTCTACACTGCAAGATTATTTTGGTTAACTTCAATGAAAATTTTGAAAGCGCATCTGAACATTGAAATCAAATCAAACATTGACCTTAAAATTTGTGAAAAACTTAATTGTAAAATGTTAATATCGCCTCAATAATGAACTGAAGTAAGTTTTAAGCAGTAAAAATTTAAATAATAAACTAAATCTAAAATGAAAATGTATTAACCTTATAGCAACATTAAAACAAACCAAAAATATATAAAATGACAAAAGCATATACCAAAATTGATAAAACTTTAACTAAAATTTTAATTTAAAAATAAAAGCAAATTCTAAATATGAATAAAACTACATAAAAACAAAATAAAAACTATAATAACTCTGCTACACTGTAAAATCACTCTTAACTGTTTCCATACGGTAATAATATTTTTTGCATTGATAACAATCTGCATTGATTATGAGGTTAATACAAAATGATTAGTAGTGTTTGCTGCGATAAACAACACTATTACTTCTCTCATACTTGTGGTTAGAGGTTTAAAAATGAAAGTAGTTTAGATAGATGTTGTTTGGGTGCATAACTCTTCTCCTGCTGTTGTGCTGCTGGTGTGCTATAACTTTTTATGTAATCAGACTTCTTGCTTAGAGGTCCATAAAACAAGTGAAAAAATTCTCAAGACCCAAACCATATCCAGAGATCAGGGGCCTCATTTATAAAACGCTGTGTAGAAAGAACCGCCCTATATATAATAAATATGAACGTTCCTGCATGCTTTATAAACGAGGCCCCATATTAGAGATCTGGGGCTGGGACCTTTTGTCAATAAGCAAGGCAAGGCAAGGCAAGGCAATTTTATTTATATAGCACATTTCATACACAGTGGCAATTCAAAGTGCTTTACATAGAAGAAATTAAAATAATAAAAAGAAATAAGAGTAATTAAAACAGTTTATAAAAATAATAAAATACAGTTCAGTACAGACAGTCGGACGAACATTGGCACAGTGCTCATTCATTAAATGCATAGCTAAACAGATGCGTTTTGAGTCTGGATTTGAAAGTGACTATTGTAGGAGCACATCTGATCTCCTCTGGAAGCTGGTTCCAGCTGCGGCTGGCATAATAGCTAAAAGCAGATTCGCCATGCTTTGAGTGAACCCTTGGTATTTCTAGCTGATATGATCCTAGTGATCTGAGTGATCTGTTGGGTTTATATTCATTGAGCATCTCTGCAATGTAATAAGCAATAACAAAGAACACCCTAGCAACCAATTTGATACAGCTGAAGAAAATTTTGCATATTTTCTTACAAAAAAAGGATGGATAGTTAACGTTCTTCAAAATATCTTCTTTTGTGTTCTGCAGAAGAAAGAAGTTTGAAATTACATGAGGCCGAGTAATTTTTCGTGAACCATCCCTTGAAGAATCTTTGGCTAGTTTGTTCTTTGGGGAACTAGAAATGTACTGAAAAAATGTGACTCTAAATCTGAAAGATTTGTGTTTAGTTAGGGACAACACATTAATCTATTGTCCTTATCAGAAAACATCACTGTGTTATTTTTTGGGACAACACCTATTGTGTTACATTCATTTATTTCACACAAAATATGTTAAATAACACATGTGTTCAAAAGCTTAACAAAAACAATGTGTTAACATTAAGTATCCAGGAACGCTTTCGCTTTGTGTGTGCGTCGTGTTGTGGCACAACTATTCACTTCTCTACAGGGAAGTAAACAGAGGTCTTGCTGAGTCGCATGGCTGATCATTACATGGTATTTTTGAAATGCCACAACACTAACATAATCAATTTCCTCTTTTCAAGTGTGGTTAGGAGACTCCTGTCAAATTTCCAGACAGCACCTCATGTTACAAAACAAAACTAACATGAGCAAAGATGTTATTAACTGCACTACCGAAAAAACAATACAACAAGATAAAATAGATGATAAAAATAGAGAAGCTGCGTGTGAGAAATCACACTATTGCATGTGCACACGTTTCATCACTTTGAAATGACGCAGCAATATCTGAGAAAGACCATTTCTACAGAAGTTCATGGGGTTTACATGGGGGAAGTGAAAGAAATTGGGCCCATAATAACCAGTAAAAACACAACACTAAATCATCAAGTACTCTGGATCAGTTGTACCAAAACCTGTAGATGTATAAATGAAAAATTAAATAAAATAAAAATAAAAAATCCAGAACTGCATATTTTGTTACATCTTTTAAGTACAGAATCAGGTGTATAAATATGTGCATCCATTACATTTACATTTATTCATTTGGCAGACACTTTAATCCAAAGCAATTTACAAGTAGGAGAGCATATAAACATTTTTGTCAAAATGCTCCATGAACTCTCTATGAATGTGGATATAAAGTATAAATGCAAAGACACGTTAAATGTTAGAAATGTTAAAGGGGTGATTCAGCTGTCAGTACAATTGCTTTGGAACCTGATGTTCCAAATATGGTAAGAGGCGTTACATTTCTGTGCAGTATTCGACCAATCACTACGCACTAGTTAACTGGCCAACCATAGCACTCCTCGCTTTTCAGAGCGATGAGCTTTGTAAAATATCAGTGCGTTTCATAGAGGCGGAGCAAAGAGGAGATACAAACATGCACGTTATGTGGAAAGAACAGCGTATTTTTTTACCTTAAATTGTGTATACACATTGTATTACATCTAAAGCAAACAATAATATTCGTTTTAGCAGCGTCAATTTAACAAAATGTCTCCAAATATATATAATATCAGGCCGTTTCTGTCCACCACAGGTAGAAAATTGTTACTTCAGGATCATGAGCGGAGCTAGCGGGGGGGCCTGGTCCCCCCTAACATTTTATACATCGACGTCACGTTTTTACTCAGACACACCCCCTCTGTCAGTAGCAAAACATTGGAAAAGACTGCTTTTAATAGTAAACAGCCAAACCGGATTTAACCAAGCTATTATCTGCTGAGATTACAAGCAGCTGGACTCAAATGTGATCCTGATGACTTACCTATGACTATGGTCTAGTGAAATGTTATGTGGAATAGCGTTTTCTGAGCTCATTTCAATGCCAGAGAAACACACAAACCCTGAAGTAAACATTATTAATTAGAGTAACACAGTATTCAATAAACTGACTGTTTGATTTACATTGCTGTGAAATATTTACATTGCTGTTCTAAATGTTTTACAATTATGTATATTGTCATTTACGTTTAATACGAAATACATCTGCGTATAATGTGTTCACCAAATCTTACTAGAATTTAACGTTTATTTTACAAGAACGCTTTAAATGTGACCCTGGCCGACAAAACCAGTCTTAAGGGTCAATTTTTGGAAATTGAGATTTTTAAATCATCTGAAAGCTGAAGAAAAAAGCTTTATATTGATATATGGTTTGTTATAGGACAATATATGGCGGAACAACAAATGTTTACGAAGCTGGAATTTGACGGTGCAAAAAAGCAAAATATTGAGAAAATCGCCTCTGAAGTTGTTTATCAGAGGCACTGTAGCAGGCCATCCAAAAATAAAGTTTTTATACATTTACGGTAGGAAATTTATAAAATATCTTTATGGAACATGATCTTTACTTAATATCCTAATGATTTTGGGCATAAAAGAAAAATCTGTTATTTTTACCCATCCTCTATATATTTGGCGATTTCCCTTGCTACTTAAGACTGCTTTTGTTGTCCAGGGTCACATATTAGTTCTGTTAAACAATTTAAATGCAATAACTAAATGTATTACAAAATGAATATTAACAGTATCTATTATTTGCTTTCCATTGTCTATTATGGCTAAATATCAAGGTTAAAATCCCCTTAAGAAACTTTGAGATCGCAGATCTTTCCGGTTTGTGGACGGCCATTGACAAATTAACTTGCCACATAAGGGTGAAACAAAGGATCATCACTGTTGACAAACTAATTTATTATGATTTATAATTCATCACAATTCATTTGTTTATGATAAACAGTAGCAGGATTTTGGTAATTACAGTACAAATACAAAATCCAATAGATTTAAAGCATTTGGTAGCTAATCAATGGCTTATCAAACAATAGCTAATCTATTTGTCAAACTTTTATGACCGCAACATTTACTTTATACTTTACTTACCCACAAGTTACATAGTTTACTTGTTTTAGATATAATGTTAATAATATTCAACTTATGAATTCTTTATATTATGAAATAAAACAACAGAGAGCAAAAATACCATAACAAAAATTGTTTTAAAATGCCGCGTGCGTTATTTACAGCAGTGATATGTGACGTCATCATCTATATTATTGAACCAACGTGATTCACATGACAGATGATTAACTACGTTCTTCCGAAAAGTTACTATGTTTTCGGGAAACATTGGTGAGAAGCTGGATTCTCAAACGATAAACCGTACTATGGTGGTTAGCCAGCAAGTTATGTTTTTTATTCGGGAAACACCCCCCAGGCCCACCCTAGCTCAAATGTCTAGCTATGCCTATGCTCAGTGTTGTGTTTCTCAGTGTTGTGTTTTAATATGGCGCACGCTGTGCATGATTAGAAGCTAGAAGAGGAAATGTGTTCGGCACGAGTGACAATGACCCATCAGCCTTGCCGGTCTTGTGACTCTATTTTTGAGCAAAACACATTGGCACGGCACGCTGCCCATACTGCCACACCACTTTAGGTGGCATGAGTCATCTACATCTGTTTGCCACAGATTTTTACTATCCCTTTAAAGCATTCTTGGATTTTATAGATATTGTAATAAATGTAGGTTTTGGAGTCAATGTCAGAGTATGGACCCAAAATTAACCAACAGCTATTTCAATAAAGGATAAACATTTATTATATTGGCTCTCGGCCACGTTGCAGTATAGATATTTTCATAGAGTATTGAAAAACCATAGTGGTCGAGTAATATTATGATACAAATAATTACTTTCAATTTAAATGTCCCAGTTGATGAAAAGTATGTTAAAACATAACCCATATACATCAGTATCTCCTCTTCTTGACATCACTTCCTGTTTTATGGTTTTTGTCACAAGACCAGAAAATGGCTTTCCATACCGTATTATCCATCAACATTGTCTGCTTTTTAATGATGCTTTTTTATTATGGCAGTCCATCATAATCTCACAACATTTTTTAACTATTTTATGAGATGGCTTATTCGTATAAAAGTTTAGTATGATATCACGCCAGTGAAGGTTTTGTTTTGGGGAGGGGCTTTGGTATTGCTTTTTTCAACTAACTGTGCATTTTTGTATGATTCACTTTGTACAAATTAATACAAATTAGCCACCTCGTAGAATAGTTATGAATTCCCATGAGATCAGTCTGCCCAGTCACGCCACCTCAAAATTAAAATCCTCCAAATATTCAAATCATTGTCTGTATAGATCTAAATTGATATTTAAATGTTATAAATTTGTGCCCGGTTACATTAAAACCCTTAAATGTGGCTTTTCTTCAACGCAGCATAACACACGGGGTTACAATCTCATATTAATCTTGAGTACCTATAGAGTAGTGTTGCTTACTTTGTATCTTCTTAGATTATTTAGTTTGATCACATTTATAAAAGATACATACATTTCTACGATTGTTTTCCGAAAACATACGGCACGTGCGGGGGGGAGGGGTAGGCTGAACCAAGCAGGTGCTCACTCATTGTCAACAAAACACAGACATCAGTTTCACTCACCCCATGCGGTTCATGTTCGGCATCTTTTAGCTCTGGGACGGCTCCATATATTAATTTCAAACAATCTCCAAATCCAGCGTCATATGCACAGTTTATATAACATTCATCACCCAAATGCAGTGAAAAAAACAAACAGCTGAAGTTTGCGAACGTATGCTCTCTCTCTCTCCTGCACACAAGTCAAAGTGACGTCTGCGATGTGCTTTTCTGGGAGAATAGTCCAATAAGGGACTAAGAAAAGTTGTTACAAAACAGTTTAATATGTTCAAAAAAAACTTTCCGAAATCTGTACGATCACTGGGGGAGTGTATCGAGCACAGAAAATACTCCATAATACACCCAACTTGTTTTTTGACAAGTTGTAGTTTACCATGTTAAGCATGAGAAGACAGCACGTTTAACGTGGTAAAGATGTCAGAATGTATGAAACACTGTTGCACGGCTGCTTTAAGAACGCTGCAACAAACATCCGTCACTGTTATTTAAACGTTTATAAGCATTCTGTAACAGTTTTTGTCAAGTGGTTGCTATAAGTTTAAGAGGCAGTGCCCATTAATAAACATTCTGAATAAAATGCTAAAACCCTAAAACAAACCAGAGCAGAGCATCAAGAACGTTGGATACCAAATAACTGTGGTACCCATTAACTTCTACAGCCGCTGTTTGCAACATTCTTCACTTTTAAGTGTTAACATATAACTGTTACAAATAGGCAGAGGATTTATATTTCCCAGCATGCTTTCCGAAAGACTGCATTTTAAGAGTTATTTTCTTAATTAAGTGTTATTTTATGCACTTTTGAGTAAAGAAAATCACTTTCAGTGTTGAATGTTCATTTATCTTTGAGATATAGAGGAGAGATTCATATTTTTCAGAAAACCATTTTTAAATTTGAATTCTGTTAAGCTCTGTTCACTTAATATTTTGTTAGAGATCAACCTAAATTTGATGTCATATCAAGTAAAAACATTTATGTTGAGAACGTTTACTGAAACATTAACATATAATAATCATGTTTATTTTCCAAACATAAATTTGGCAACTTGAACGTAATGAAATCATGCACAGTAAACATAACTTTATTATGTGCAATAGGTGTACAATAACTGTGACGCTTTAATAAAACAGATTTTTCTTTCAGTGCTCAAAAAAAATCCTCTTTCATGTTGTGCAGATGAAAGAAAATCGTACAGATTTGAAATGACAAGAGGGTCATTAAATAATGACAGAATTTCCGAGTGAACTGTGTTTAAGGGTTTTCATGCAACTGGGCACTGAACACAAATAACAAGCCTCACGACAGTGACCCCCTTAAACTGAAAAACAACTGAGAAACATGCAAACGAGAAAAAGATACATTTATACATTAAAAAGATAACAAAAGCTATCATATATCAAATGTCAGAAAGTCAAATAAACACAAAGTAATTGTGCATTAAACAACCGAAGCAGATGATGCGAACATTCATTTCCCATCTGGAGAGTCTGCCATGTTTTAGCGCTGATGTTTATGAGCATATTCAAACACACCTGTAAATCTCTGTCAATGGCAGAGCCCATGGTCACACACGTCCAACAGCCTATGGGAGCGGTCCAAAGTCATGCAAATATTAATGAGTGTAATAACGTCTGTTCTGCTCGCTGACCTCCAGTGTTTGTTTTTCTATTAATCGGGAACACATGGCGTTACCTGAACCCTCTTTTCACACTTCAATATGCCACGTGGGTGGCAAAAAATGGAAAACAACACCTCGTCCCACAAAAACAAGTGTGTGTGTGTGCGAGCGTGTTTCCTTCCCCTGCTTTGTTGCTTTACTCCTGCCTGTGCTCCATTCAGTACTGGAGAGCCACGCTCGCGAAATGCAATAACAACTGACCAATAACAGGCATGTTTGGTAATAACACATTTATTTACCGCACTGTAAAGGATATAACTTTCAACGTGTCGTTTGTGTTCTCACGAAAGGCTTTGTTGACAGCCAAACGCGTTATTTGCAGTTGCCTATTAATGCGAAATATTTGCATTCTGCCAATTCTGAAAACTACCCGATGAACTTCAGCAACTGTTTTTTATTAACATTCACATTGGATGGTTCTTGTGTTTTTGTGAAGACACAGCGCAGAAGAAACAGAAGGAAGGGATCTCGAGATGATATTAAAAACTCAAACTATTTTATTTTGATCACCATTCCGTAGTAGTAGTCAAATATCACAAGAACCTCGAGAGCAGACTGCTCCGTATGCTTTTGAATCGCCCTCGTGGTACTATAATGTGATCCGTCAAGCAATCTGCACAGATCCGCATTAAGTTAATGAACTATAAGTTGCCTAACTCGTAAATACTACAAGAGAAAAGTAATCACTATATTTACGTGTACCTTAATAACATTTACAGGTTTGGATCTATAGTTTAAAAACAGACTAGAGAGGCGTAGACAACTAATGCATAGGAGAGAGAGAGATGGAGAGATAGGGAGAGAGCACACAGGGCCGAACAATTAATCCTGGAGAAATATGTTATGTTGGCTCTATGTCAGCCCATCTGCTGTGAGTCTCTGCCTTTTCAGCAGATTTCTGGAGTGAAGGGGAATAAGCTTTGAGTCTTTATGAGTCGCCCACCACTGAGACACAAGAAAAACTGGACCAGCACTAAACCAGACCTGATCCATCATTTATAACCATCTTAAACAAATCTATTACTGATTCAACTTCATGACCCACTGCAAACGCATCATTGTTTGACACTGCAGGTGACACTGCAGAAAAAATCCCCTAAAAAAACAGATAAAGTACAGGCAGAATATCACCAGTAAATTTTCCCTTTATTTTACTGACATTTGAAAGGTCATGTGGTGCGAATATGTGTTTTTCTGTGTCTTTGGTGTGTTATAAGTTGCCCAGGCATGTATTTGACACGTAAATTGAAAGTATCAGAAAAAAAGATGTACTTTATCTAGAAGCAAATGCTCATCCAGACCTGCCTGAAACGCCTCGTGTAACCACCACAAATCTACGTCATTTCGTGGTATGAGGTGAGTGAGACCGCCCAAATGTATACTCAAGTAAGGTGGGCGTACCTGTCAATACAATTGCTTTGGAACCTGATGTTCCGAATATGGTAAGAGGCGTTACATTTCCGTGCAGTATTTGACCAATCACTACGCACTAGTGAACTCTCCAATCATAGCACATCTCGCTTTTCAGAGCGAGGAGCTTTGTAAAAAATCAGCGCGTTTCAGAGAGGTGGAGCAAAGAGGAGATACAAACATGCACGGTATGTGGAAAATACAGCGTTTTTTAACCTTAAATCGTGTATACACATTGGATTACATCTAAAACAAACAATAATATTCGTTTAAGCCGTGTCAACTGATCCCTTTCAAAAAGAATCTTTTAGGTGTTCAAATGTTGCACTCATAAAAGCTTTATGCAAGAGCTATTTTTCTGAAAAGCGAGGTATGCTATGATTGGCCAGTTAACCATTGCGTAGTGATTGGTCGAATACTGCAAGCATGTGACGGAAATGTAACCCCTCTTACCATATTTGGAACATCAGGTTCCAAAGCATTTGTACTGACAGGTACGCATTTCCGGCAAATCACCCCTTTAAGTCAAAGTATGAATCTATGCTTTTTCTTAACCAACTTATCCAACGCAGGGTCCTGGCACGGCTGGCGCATTGGGCCAGACGGTAAGCATAAATTTGCTAAGTAAAAGGTATATAAATAATAAATAAACATGAATAAATCGTTATTCAAATGTGTATAATAAATACATGTTATATACTGTAATTGATTTTTAAATTTTGCCGAACAGCATACAGTCTAAGTCATGACTCTCTCCGGGAGGAGCTCAAGATCTCTATATGAGGGATTCATCTTATCCCCGTAGATGATGTCCAGTGAGAACTGTCATCATGGGCACATGTAGTTTACAGCTGTAGACAAGAAGAGATCCTCTGATGATTGCCTTCGATTACAGACAAAATGAGATGGTTGCAAGAACAAGATTTTACATTCTTGTGTTAACATATTTACTGTAGTAACAGGAAGTTGAGGTGTGACACGTTCAAGCATTAGATTACAGCTTAAAGTACATTACACCCGGTTAAATCTCAAAATGTTCATTATTCCAGATAATCATGCCTAAAACATACAGTTTTTCAACATTGGAAAAACACCATTAAGTGACATTAAGGATGCTTTGAACTCCGATCGCTTCAGCATGACCTAAGGCTCCTTCTCATCTGATCCGAATGACCCAACTTGCCTCAATTGTCACATGGTTAATCTAAAGATGTTTATCAATGGTTACTTCTCATTGATCTCATGTGCTCCGTGTTGTTCCCCTGGCTGCGGCGGGAGCCGAGCGGGACGCACAGCGGGAAGCGCTGGGCTGTAATTCAGGGGACGGATGAAAGCCTGGTCCTGCTGAATTAGAGATCCAGACTGCTGGAGACACTCTAATTTGCCCTGCCATGTGCAAAGGCATGCGTGGCTGTCCACTCGGGCCCGATCGCATGATTAGATGCTTTGGCTGCGTCTTAAAGGGGAGGATGACTCTATTAGAAAACATATGGAGGGGAGACTGGGATCAATCAGGAAACAGTGTACGATTTGAAAACGGTTAAGTGGAAACAGACAGATTTTTTACATAATCCACAAAGCTTTAAGATAAAGGCCACGCTTAGAAATGTATATATGTCGTTTGCATTCTGTGATATATAAATATTAAAACCAAGTATGCAAACACATACTTCTTGAGCATTTCTCTACCGACTGCTTATTTTTATTATTTGCAAAAGCAAAAATGTGACTTGATTTTGATATATATTGACTGAAAGTTTCAAAGAGCCACAAAATACAACACTAAATGCACAGTAATAAAGTGATGCCAAATATAAACCCGGATAATGTTTGCGTGATTTCAAGTTGGCACTGTTTTCTCCCAGAAAAGAGACGGATTACTTTTGGTCTGACAGATTGCGATAAATGATATCTGACTATTTCAACAAAGGTTTATAATCTAAACGATCACAGCCGAAATTATGACCTCCTGAAATGTAAACCCTTATTTCACAACCCCAACACTGTTTATAAGCGTGCGTGAGTTCACAAATGTTTTTTTAAATATGGTTATGAAGATCATAACACTGCACACAAACTATATTGGGATGTTTCCTATACGCCTGCTTTCTTTCTTCCCAAAACAACGTGTAAAGTGAAGCTCAAATTCTTGGCTGTCAGGGAGTTTGACTCGGGCAGAAACTGAGGAAAACAATGTTTCTCGAGGGAAATGAAATGATTCAAACCATGATCATAAATCTTGAGCTGTGCACTCCTTTAAAGATTGTTGAATGTTATGAATTCAAATATCAATATGTATTCTTTAAGGATTGATGAATAAAGGCTTCTGTCAGAGGGACAGGACAATGTCCTACTGTAGTTTTGCAGCAGGTTTGCCAGTAATTTACTCTAGATTTAATTTACAATTTTGTTTTAAACATAAACTTATAATTGAACCTATTTATTGTATTTTCTTTCATGAAACTTGACTAAATATCTTGGGTCACTTTTCTTGTTATGTAAATGTATCGTTCTTTAAGAAGTTTTTAAGAAGGAATGTCATCCTTTGAAGTGTTGCTGTGCTAATGCCAGTTCTTGCTCATTTTGAATCTCAAAAGTCATAGAGTTTTAATTTAGGTCAATTTTCACACAAATTGAGAACAGTACAAAAAAAGTAATGAAATCTACAGTAACTTACAGCAATTCTGCTGCAAAATTAGAGCAATGTTTTACATTCTAGACAGCAATGAAAAATGGATACTTTGCTAATTAAAAGTCCAAATTATAAATTTATATGAATAAAAATGAATCAATCAATTAAATAACTAATTAAATAGGGGAACTAATATTCCAACATGAACTATTTAATGATGTGGCTAATTAATAAATTCATACGATGTGAATCTAACAAAATACACAATTATTTGAAAAAGCAATACTGAAACCCACCCCTAACCCCGCCCTTAACCGTCATCGGCACAAAAGCAAATCATATTTAATTGTATGAATGAGATCATGCAAATTTATTTGAATTAGCAACCCAAAAAAATATTTATGAACAGTACTGTGTTGATATAATTGGAAAACGTTCAGATTTTTATGCTTGTTCTTGTTGTGTTCTTTTGCATTTAAAGAGTTAATTTAAAGACAGATAACTCTTTTTTTTACCAAAAGAAACTTTTTTTGTTGTATTAGCTGTATATCTTGTATATAACTTTTACTTAACTAAATCAAAACAACTGATTGATATAGTGATTGATATGGAACGCACAATACAAAAACATGATTTTGGAGCAATTTTAAAAAAAGAGTAAAGTGAACTCTTCCTTTCAATCTGTTTAAGATAGTTAGTTTACTGCTTTTTATATTTATCTTAAACATCAAGAAAGCAGCACTAAAGGTTTTTAACCTGTCATTATAATATGCTTTCAATATTGTGATATTATACACATCATTTAAAAGTTAAGGTCTTTTAAGGCAAGTAAGCCATTGTCAAGTAATGTCCTAAAAACCACCCACCCAAATGACAAAGCATATATGAAAGTAAATTTATCCTTAAATCAGATTTCAGGTTCTCCAAAGGGGGTCTGGATAAGCCACACTCAGTTTCTAGGATGAGCCTGGGAATACAGTCTTATCACCGGGGCGACATATTCCCAAGACCTCCCGAGACACTAAAGCTGAGTTGACTGATCACCACTGAGATCCACAGCACAGCACAGTCCAAACAATGACATCACATCAAGTGATCGGAGTATGAGTTAGACATAACTAAAATCACGTTACTCTAAACTGAAGTTTGTTACACCGTGAGTACTCAGCAATTGAAAGTATAGCAGAAGAGGAAGTTGTGTATAGAGTATGGTTTGGGGAATACTATTCTGTGAGTAATGAGAGGTTTGCTAGTCTCTGGGCTTTCCAGACCTGGTTGCCATGGTGACAGGAGTCTACAGTGAACCCCACACCTGGGAAAGTGTGAAGCGGGAAAGACCTGCTTCTCTAATGAACAAACCAGGGAGACGGTTTGGAGGTGACGGACTGCCAGAAGGGACTCATTAGGTACAGAGTATTGCTAAAGGAAGAAGACTGAAGTTTCTGCACGTAGGATGAAGATGTGCTTCATGTGGTAACATAAATAAGACATGGAGTGTGCGCTCA